>OX365950.1:717500-2015652 GCA_947247005.1 Spisula solida | reverse complement strand
CAGCTGTATAATCGTCAGGTAATATATTACAGTTTATCAATATGTCATTATCGTTTATAACAAAATCTGGCAAATCACCAATCCTGGAGTTTAAATCTCCTAATAATATCAACGAACAATTGCCTTCACCTCCATGGTTTTCATGTGTGTAAAGAATATCTTGCATTAATTGATCATATGTATTATTATCAGAAACAGCCCTTCTACTGGAAGAAGTTGGGGTAATATAACATAAACAGGTGAACAAGTTAGATTCCAGATTAAATATTTGCCATCTAGTTTGATCCATTTATGCGAATCGTCATTCTATAATATGTCCTGTTTTTCAAACATGTGTATAAAAACATGTTAAATAGTGTTTGTACAGGCTTCATTTCAAGGACCCTTTGCATCAAATGTTTCCATGCAAAAAGCACAAACACCTGTATATATGCACCAGTCAATATTATGCCCGTCCGGGGGGCAGCGGGGATACAGGAGGAATAAGACAGACGAATCTTCCCGACAGGCGGGACTTAGACGACCTTTTCGACTCCGAGTCCCGGGGAATAGACTTTCGTCCGGGAATTTCGACACCACGAAAGACCCGGATGAAAAACTATGCCCCACGATGGGGATTTAGACAGTAAGCATGGTCTCCTGGGTGGGGATTTAGACATCAAAAATTTGAAAATGTCTAATTCTCCCTGGGTTTTATGATAAAAGAAGTACAACAGAAGGAGTATGTACCACACTCAAGTAATCTTCACTTCACACCAAAATTAAGTATACAGAGGTTATTCCCCTATTACTATTTGTAGAACAGAGGAGCAACCATTTTGAAGACAAGAAATATTTTTGTAAAAAACATACATTAATTGGTACTGTAGACCCAAAATATGAAGTGTCTTTGTCCCGTTCGAAAGTTAACGTTGTCATAAAAAGATGGAACATTCGGCCTATTGGATCACATGGGTATTTTAATTCAGAACATCTTCTATTTCTTTTTTCATTCACTTAGTAACTGTGTACTTAGTATAATTGTGACCGTCTGATAAACAGATGTTTAATAACTTAACCAAGTTTAAAATTTTGCAACTGTATACTTTTTTGGTGGACACTGTATTATGTTTAAATACTAGTACTCTGCATGACCACATTGATATAAAGACATTATGTTCAATACTACAGATCCCCGTGCCTTCTGTGTGCTTGTGGAGTATATCTACATTCCGCATGTGGAGTGCAGACTTGATGAATTCCATCAGGATTCCCTGCATCATACAAATATCACTTCCCTACATTTGGAAGTCATTACCATGTCCAATTCAGGACTGAAAAGGATCATGCACCCATGACAATATCAGTGTAGCACTTACAAGTGTGTCTGCAAGTAAGTCTCTTAACAGGGCGTATCACACTTAGTGTGTTTGTAACCAGGTGTTTTATTTTTTTGTCCGCCCTTTTGTGTGACTTTGCCTCTTTTTGCTCTTTTGTCTCTTTTCGTGCTTTTATTTAGTTTTTGGTATTTTGCTACTCTTCATTGTCACGTGATTTGAAGTCGAATCAGCTGATTGAAGAAAGACGTTTGTATTTGAGAAAAGAACTGAATTTTGATAGATTTGATGAAGATATGATGTTTATGTTGCTTGGTATAGGTTTTTGAAGTATTCAATCATGTTTTCCTTTAATGTACTGCAGTTGTCTATTTGGAATTGTGCGGAAATATGGTTATTTCTGGATGTTTGTGTCGAGATTCGAACCCCGCATTTTTGAGTAAAATGGCGGCTTAGCTGAAAACCTTCTAAACTTAACTTTAACTTTTGATTAATGATAACATGTGTCTGGGATTAACCTTATTATTGATATCACTGACTATCTCTGTATTTGCACCTTTTAACTTTCCAGGAATAATAGTTGGTGGATTGGTCACGTGAGATTGGGAGTGTTGGAAGTGTTTGGTCCCTTAGACCGGTAAGTTATGTGTCCCGTGTCCTGTACTGTGTACTGTTAATATTTGTGTATTGTATTATTGATATATATGTGCATTCTGTAAGTCATCATTACCTGTAAGTGTTAATGTAAAGGACTGTAGCCATGCACTTGGATTTATGGTGAACTGTGTTGTGACAGATTGTTATTTCAGGACTTTTATGTAATTATTCCTGCAACTTGTGTGTTTATTGTTTGTCTATTGCAGGACGCCTTCATTCTACATTCTGTATTCTTCATTGGATTGAAGCATTAACCGTTGTACTGTGTACAGAATTTATCATCATTAAATAACATCAGGATCTGACATTGTTTTGTGTTGGTCCTGGTCCCAGTGTACCACTATTATAGAACACTGACTTGCTATACCAACGACAACAGCAACACTGAGCTAGACCTGTGTATATGTTTATAGGGTTGGCCTCTTACAGGAGTGAAGCCAACAGGATAAGGCCGGAATTACATGCCTCTTTGCCTTATGACAGCGTGTGGAGTGTATTTTTATTCCACATACAGAGCAAAGACATATTGATGTGATGTACGGGCACCTGTCATAGTACCTATCCATTGATACACACACCTTAATTGAATACATTTAGGGTTTCACGCCCGGATTCCGTGTATCATACAACAGTCTTTTCGCTCAGGTTGAAGACATATTAATGTGAAATACGGGGCCTGTGTCATAGTAACTTTCTATTGTTACATAGAGGTCAAGCAGATGCATTTAAAGTATCACACCCGAATTCCTTGTATCATACAACAGTCTCCCCCTCAAAGTTTTGAAATAAGTCGATAAGAGATGTCACTTACAGGGGATGTTACATACATTTTGCATGATGTTTGTGTCTTAATTAAAACTTAAGGCGTCCATGACCCTTACATCAAATATGTAAATCAAAGACAGCGATCACCCCTGTTAAGAGTTACTACCTTAGCCAAAACTATATCATGCCTTATAATCATGGACGTACCCACAAGTTTAACAGCATATACATTAAGTAGCAAATTTGGGACATCCGCTGTAAGTGACACATCTTATTAACTAATTTTAGTAAATGACATATTTTATAATATAGGATGTACATTACAATAAGTATATGTACGGCATCCAACTTAGGCCTTTATTCTATGTTTCAATGCCTGATCTCCGCTTATGGAGTGCATCTATATTCCGCATGTGGAGTGCAGACATGATGAATCACACCTTATTCCTTGTATCATACAACTGTCTCTTCCCTACAGTCAGAAGTCAATGTCATGTCAAATTTGGCTAAGAACACCAAATGACCATGCACTCATGACTGCATCAGTGAAGCAATTAAGGTGTGTCTACAAGGGATGTTATCACGCATTTAGTTATTCTACATGGTGGACCTCTTACACAAGTGAAGCCCACAGGATTAGGCCGGTATTCCATGTTTTTATGTCTGATCTCTGCTTGTGGAGTGTATCTTCATTCCGCTTGCAAAGAAAAGACATATTGATGTGAAATACCGGTCCCTGTCATAGTAACTTTCCATATTTACATAGAAGTCAAGCAGATACATTTAAAGTATCACACCGAATTCCTTGTATCATACAACAGTCTCCCCCTTAAAGTTTGAAAATAAGTCGAGTAGAGATGTCGCTTACAGGGGATGTAACAAACATGATGCATGATGTTTGTGCCCTAAAACTTAAGCCGTCCATGACCCTTGCATCTAATACATGTATGTAAATCCAAGACAGCGATCACCCCTGTTAAGAGTTACAACCTTAGCCAAAACTATATCATGACTTGTAATCATGGACGTACCTACAAGTTTAACAGCATATACATTAAGTATCAAATTTGGGACATCCGCTGTAAGTGACGCATCTTATTAACTATTTTTAGTAAATGACATATTTTATAATATAGGATGTACATTACAATAAGTATATGTACGGTATCCAACTTAGGCCTTTATTCTATGTTTCAATGTCTGATCTTCGCTTATGGAGTCTATCTATATTCCGCATGTGGAGCGTGGGCATGATGAATCACACCTGGATTCCTTGTATCAAACAACTGTCTCTTCCCTACAGTTAGAAGTCAATGTCAATTCAAATTTGGCTATGAACACCAAGTGACCATGCACTCATGACTGCATCAGTGCAGTAATTAAGGTGTGTCTACAAGGGGTGTTATCACACATTTAGTGATTCAATATGGTGGACCTCTTACATAAGTGAAGCCCACAGGATTAGGCCGGTATTCCATGTTGTTATGCCAGATCGCCGCATATGGAGTGTATCTATATTCCGCATGTGGAGCGCAGGCATGCTGAATCACACCTTATTCATTGTATCATACAACCGTCTCTTCCCTACAGTCAGAATTTAATGCCATGTCAAATTTGGCTATGAACACCAAATGACCATGTACTCATGACTGCGTCAGTGAAGAAATTAAGGTGTGTCTACAAGGGGTGTTATCACGCATTTAGTGATTATACATGGTGGACCTCTTACACAAGTGAAGCCCACAGTATTAGGCCGGTATTCCATGTTTTTATGTCTGATCTCTGCTTGTGGAGTATCTTCATTCCGCATGCGGAGCAAAGACATATTGATGTGAAATACCGGCCCCTATCATAGTAACTTTCCATTTTTACATAGAAGTCAAGCAGATACATTTAAAGTATCACACCCGAATTCCTTGTATCATACAACAGTCTCCCCCTCAAAGTTTGAAAATAAGTCGATTAGAGATTACGCTTACAGGGATGTAACAAACATGTTGCGTGATGTTTGTGCCATAAAACTAAAGCCGTCCATGACCCTTGCATCTAATATGTAAATCCAAGACAGCGATCACCCCTGTTAAGAGTTACAACCTTAGCCAAAACTATATCATGCCTTATAAGCATGGACGTACCCACACGTTTAACAGCATATACATTAAGTATCAAATTTGGGAAATCCGCTGTAAGTGACATATCTTATTAACTATTTTAGTTAATAACATGTTTTATAATATAGGATGTACATTACAATAATATACGGCATCCAACTTAGGCCTTTATTCAATGTTTCAATGCCCGATCTCCGCTTATGGAGTGTATCTATATTCCGCATGTGGAGCGCAGGCATGATGAATCACACCTTATTCCTTGTATCATACAACTGTTTCTTCCCTACAGTCAGAATTTAATGCCATGTCAAATTTGGCTATGAACAACAAATGACCATGTACTCATGACTGCATCAGTGAAGCAATTAAGGTGTGTTTACCAGGGGTATTATCACGCATTTAGTGATTCTACAGGGTGGACCTCTTACACAAGTGAAGCCCGCAGGATTAGGCCGGTATTCCATGTTTTAGGCCTGATCTAACAGTTTGTGCTAGGCCTATATTCCATGTCTACATATTTGCTCTCTGCTTGTGGGGTGTATCTACATTCTGCATGAGGAACGCAGACATGATTAATCACACCCAAATTCCTTGCATCATACTGTCTCTTCCCTACAGTCAGAAGTCATTGCCAAGTCAAATTTGGCAATGAACATCAAATGACCATGCACTCATGACTGCATCAATGCAGCAATTAGGGTGTGTCTACAAGGGGTGTTATCACACATAAGTGAGTGTACATGGTGGACCACTAACACAAGTGAAGCCCACAAGATTAGGCCGGTATTCCATGGTTTATGCATGATCTCTGCTTGTGGAGTGTATCTTCATAGCAAAGACATATTTATGTGAAATACAAAACGTATTAGGACTAACAGTTAGACACATCATGTGTGTTACATTGTTTGAGACGCAATTAACGCGCAACTTTGACGACGTCGCCTATCCTTTGCAAGACGTCGCGTGCTAGTGTATTATGAAAAATAAATAATGGCCGCGACGCCAAACATGTGATAAATGAACATAACTATCTTAAATCGCAGTGACTAAGAACCATAAATGTATTTGGTCCAGTTTTGAAATTATCTCCCTTTGTTAATCCCCCGCCAAGAAGTGCGAGGGGGTTATAGGAATGGTCTCCGTCCTAGCGTTCGTCAGTCCGTGCGCCCGTTCGTCCGTCCGTAACAAAATCGTGTCCGCTCTCTAACTTTTTAATGCCTTGGCCGAATTGCATGAAACTCATACCAAATGTGTAACTAATAAATACGATATGCAGAACCCACATTCCAACCATACCGGTCCAAGCTCAAGGTCACAACTCAAGTTCAAAGGTTTGAATCTTACATTTCGTGTCCGTTCCATAACTTTTAATGACTGGACCATATTGCATGAAACTCATTACAAGTGTGTTATTAATAAAGACGACGTGCAGAACCCACATTCCAACCATGTCGGGTCAATTTCAAGGTCTCAATTCAAGGTCAAAGGTTTGAATCTTACATTTCGTGTCCGTTCCATAACTTTTAATGACTGGACCATATTGCATGAAACTCATTACAAGTGTGTTATTAATAAAGACGACGTGCAGAACCCACATTCCAACCATGTCGGGTCAATTTCAAGGTCTCAATTCAAGGTCAAAGGTTTGAATCTTTCATTTCGTGTTCGTTCCATAACTTTTAATGGCTGTGTCGAATTGCATGAAACCCATACCAAATGTGTAGCTAATAAAGACGACGAGTAGAACCCACATTCCAACAATGCCGGTTCAAGCTCAAGGTCACAATTCAAGGTCAAAGGTTTGAATCTTACATTTCGTGTCCGTTCCATAACTTTTAATGCCTGGGCCGAATTGCATGAAACTCATACCAATTGTGTAGCTAATAAAGACGACGTGCATAACCCACATTCCAACCATGCCGGTTCAAGGTCAAGGTCACAATTCAAGGTCAAAGGTTTGAATCTTACATTTCGTGTCCGTTCCATAACTTTTTAATGCCTGAGCCGAATTGTATGAAATTCATACCCAATGTGTAACTAATAAAGACGACGTGCAGAACCCACATTCCAACCATGCCGAAAATTCTATATAACTGCAGTGCTAATTCAATACAATGGTTTGACTCATATCTTTCAAGTAAAATACAGGCAGTCTCTGTATCAGGAACTCTGTCAGAGTCTAGACCAATTACGACTGGAGTTCCACAAGTCATATTACTTGGTCCTTTACTTTTTGTCATCTACATTAATGATCTTCCACTACACATGACAAATTCTGATATAGATATGTTTGCGGATGATACATCTATCTCGGCACATGACAATTCTACCCAAATTGTCCGTGACAAATACAAGACGAGCTAATAAATATTGAGAAATGGTGTACCCAAAATTTAATGTTACCAAGTGTACAAAAAACAAAGTTTATGAACATCTCGGCCTCAAATCATGCCCAAACCCCTACTGACCCTTTTTATTTACAAGGCCAAGTAATAGAAAACAGCTCTGGTGAAAAATAACTGGTAGTGCACATTGACCAAAATCTAAACTGGAAACAACAAGTCAACACAGTATTGACGAAATGCAACACCTATCTTTATCTGTTATTAAGAATAAAGCAATTTCTATCAATTCCGTCCAGGAAACTATTCTTCAATGCATACATACTACCACATCTTGATTACTGTTGCTCTATATGGGACAACTGTAGTGGTGACCTCGCAGACAAATTACATACTTTCAGAAAAGAGCTGCTAGAGTAATTCTTAATTAAGTCTATGCAGCACCATCACAAGAACTTTTCTTAGAACTTGGTTGCTAAAATTCAGTGATAGAGTTGAAAACAAAAAATATGTATTTGTGTATAAATCATTACATGACCAATCGCCTGAATACATGGGAAACAAATTTTAATACACCCATGACAAACATAATATTATTATGTCAACTTAAGATCATCAGTGCAAAAATACTTCCAAAACTAAGAATTGAATTCTCAAAAAAATCCTTTCCTACGCTGGTGCAAAACTGTCGAATAATCTACCAAAATCAGTGCAAACTGCTTTTTATGTAAAGTGGAAATATACTGGTATTTCATATAGCAATACATTTAAAAAGGATATAATCAAAATTGTTGTTTATGACTGTTAACACCCAAATATCTTATTCAGGTGTTAATGTGCATACTTTTACTTGTGTAATTTGAATTATGTATTTTTGTAAATAGTGTCATTGTATAAACTTGTACATTTATCTATTGTTATTGTGGACCATAATAAAAAATTGGTTTGCCAATTATGTTATCCACAGAAAATAAAGACGTTATTATTATTGTTCAAGGTCAAGGTTTGAATCTTACATTTCGTGTCCGTTCCATAACTTTTTAATGCCTGTGCCGAATTGCATGAAACTCATACCAAATGTGTAACTAATAAAGATGATATACAGAACCCACCTTTCAAACATGCCGGTTGAAGGGCAAGGTCACAGTTAAAAGGTCAAAGGTTTGAACCTCTGCTCCTAAATTGTTAACGCCTGCGCCAAATTGCATGAACTCATAGCAAATGTGTAACTTATTGGACAATTTCACTGTTCATTTATGCGGCGGGTGATTATAGTCGTCTTTTGGACTGCCTTGTTTAAGTTTGAAATAACTTTGACATATTCCTGAGAATGGTGGGTTCAAAACCCACTAGGAGCATTTTTTTAGTGTTTATGTAATATTTTGTATTCAAATCATGCATTTATACTGTTATATGGTGGAAAAAAATTGTTTAGATTGTAGGATTTTTTATACATCGTTAAACAATGAAATATGGTGGGCGGGGGTCATACAAAATGTTATATCTTGATAATTTCTAGGTGAACCTGTTATTCATTCGGTCTAAGTATGTGCATAACAGTATAAAGAAAATGTTTGGGTAATTGATAGTGATATATGCCCATTGATTGGAGTTTTATTTAGGAATTTAGACATTATATATTTTATAGAATGAAAAATCTCACGAAATCTTTCAACTATGATGGTAATATATATATGAACATAAATATCTTAAGTCGCATCTTCTGCTTATTATTGATTTTGTTTGTATTAGTATAACTATTAGGCACATGGGAAATCATTTCATTTTAAAAATTAAATTAAATTTGATGATTTTTTGATGATCAAATTTATAGACATATTTGTCAGTATAGTCCTCGCATTGTTTGGACAAATTGCAATTACTGGGTGTGATCAACCAAAACATTTTCCCTTTTATTAAACTCTGTCTGGTTCCATTTCATTAATTAACTCTTTATTTATTTTTCCTAACATCTCTTTCCTTCTTTTTATATCTAGTCCTGTTTCTATTTAACACCCATTAGTGGCAATCACATACGGCGGAGGATGGCCATGTGATCATGGGCCTTGTTCGAATGTTAAGATGAATGTTTATTGTCCAGCTAGTCATTAGAAATTTATATAACTATGAGGGCGATACGGTCTGTTTGTCGAATGACGAAATGAATCTCTATTCTCAAGCTAGGCATTCGAATTTTACAAAACTGTGAAGCGGTACAATATGTTTTACAAATGTCGAGATTAATGTCGATCGTTCAGCTAGACATTCGAATTGTGTATAACTGTGATGGCGATACAGTCAGTTTTATGAATGTCGACGGTTCAGCTAGACATTCGAAATTTGCATAACTGTGATGACGATACAGTCTATTTTACGAATGTCGAGATGAATGTCGATTGTCTAGCTACACATTGAAAATTTACATTATTATGATTGCGATACAGTCCTCATTTCGAAAGTCCAGATGAGTATCGATTGTCTAGCTAGACATTGGAAATGTTCATAACAATGGGGGCGATACAGTCTGTTTTTCGAATGTCGAGATGAATGTCGATCGTTCAGCTAACAATTCGAAT
Source organism: Spisula solida (assembly GCA_947247005.1). Classification (NCBI taxonomy): domain Eukaryota; kingdom Metazoa; phylum Mollusca; class Bivalvia; order Venerida; family Mactridae; genus Spisula; species Spisula solida. The sequence goes on along the minus strand of OX365950.1, from coordinate 2,005,885 downwards.
TTTGCATAACTGTGATGGCGGTAAGTCTGTTTTACGAATGTCGAGATGAATGTCGATTGCCCAGCTAGACATTTACATTTTGCATTATTATCATTTCCATACAATCTGTTTTTCGACATTGGAAGTTTGCATTATTTTGATTGCCCTTCAGTCTGTTGTACGAATATCAAGATGGATGTCGATTGTCCCACTAGACATTCAAAAAGTACTTTCAACACCATACAAGCCTAACTATCAATTTCTAGATGGATGTCGATTGTTCAGCTAGACTTTCGAAATTTGCGTAACTATGATGGCGGTACAGTCCTTCTTTCGAATGTAGAGATGAATGTCGATTTTCCAGCCAGACATTCGAAATTTACTTAACCCTAAGGTCGATACAATCTTATTTTTTCGAATGTCATACGACATTTACACCGACATGTTATGGATGTGGACAGAGGAACCATCTATACGTGATTGTACTAAGACTGGATGTCGCCCGATCACACCCGTTCTACTACATCAAAGAAAGAGGCAGTATAAGTTGGAGATATTAATGAAGCAAATATATTGGTGAACAACATACCAACAAGAGCTCTGCTAGGCACAGGGAGCTGTGATAGCACCATTACGAAACCATTTTATGAAGAGAATCTCAGTCATATAGAAATAGAACCGGTAACAAGCATGATTAATGTAGAATGGCCTGATGACAGCAGACTACCTTACTAGTATGAAGGGTGTATCGAGGTAGACATTGGAATTGACAATGGCGTACCACAGAGTGGATCTCACCCTTGTCTTGTTTTAGGCATTAAGAACACTTCCTACTCCGAATCAACACCAGTACTACTTGGCACCGACATATTATTAATCATTCTGGAGGAATGTAAGACAAACTTCGGATCCCAATACCTACAGCGAGCTAAGCTCCATATACAGGGTGATCATTAATATATGGTAACATTAATAACTTTAATAACTTTGTCAGATTTAATGATAGAGAAGTGATTTGACCCTTGTAATAAAGCTATTGAACCCAAGTTTGTTTGGATATGAATAATAAATGCATGTAATATAAAGGTGACGTCCATATCGTCCTTGATGCTGTCGTACATTTTCAGTGATTTTAAAGAAATTTGGCCACTTTATCATCGTTTTGCAGTTTTGCAGAATAAAGGGGAACGTTTCGAACCAATGCTGTGAAAAAAGTGTGTGGCATTTAAAAATGATTTGTGTAGAATAAGACTTACATATGTATGTTAATCAAAGGTATATAACAATCTATATTATGTTAACAACTGACAAACTTATTAAAGTTATTCATGTTACCATATTTTAATGATCACCCTGTACCTTGGTACTTGTCATTTAGATGCATGACCATCAGGGAAAAGGAGTTGAAGAAAAATAATGACAGAATTGCAATTATCAGGAGTGACCCATGCAAGAGAATTATAATACAACTAAACCAAACCATCATTATCTAGGGATTTACGGACAAAGAATTACCTTATACGAAGAGCCTGGCCATGATTCATGAGACGCCTGATACCATCTTACCTGGTCTATAGATATTTCACCGGATTTAATAGATTATGAATATAAGAAAGGAGCTCCAGTGACAGTCAACATTTCAAACCTTACCACTAATACAGTTTCCATCCCCCAAGATCAATTATTTGTGAAATTCAACCGGTTACCTTAGATCATGATGCAAGTAAACAGTTTAGAACCCAGTCAACCGAAGATGTTTTAAAAGAAATACACATAGATCAACACAACAAATTAGATCAATTACAGAGGAAACAGATAGAATAGCTACTGGAGAAACATAGACATATATTTTAAAATTTAGAGGAGGCTACTGTGATAAGATTAAACATAGAGTCGATTTCCTTCCTGGATGCGGGACACCGTTTAAACAACGACATCGGATAGTACCACCAGATATGATCAACGAAGTGAGGCAACACCTGGAACAACTAATCAAGGCAGGCACCATTAGGAAGTCCAGATCACCATGGGCAAGCAATGTTGTCCTTGTCAGGAAGAAAATTGGGAAATTAAGGATGTACGTGGACTATCGTCAACTAAACAACCGCTGTGTTAAGGATGCGTATGCCCTTCCACGTATAGAAGAGATATTTGATATCCTTCATGGCAGCACTTACTTCACTACAATAGACATGAGGGCTGGCTACCATCAGGTAGAGATGGAAGAGAGCCACAAGGAGCGCATAGTATTAACGAATGGACCACTTGGGTTTTATGAGTACTCAAAGATGCCGTTCGGAATGAGTACAAGTCCATCTTGTTACCAACGTCTGATGAAGGAATGTTTAGGAACCATAAATATGACGATATGCGTCATATATCTAGATGACTTAATTATATTCTCTGACACCTATGAAGAACACAGACGAGTGGACATCCACAAGATTGAATGAGTGTGGTCTGAAACTCCTGAGAACTGTTTCTACGGGCAAGATAGAGTTCACTTTCTGTGACATTTAGTCAGTGGAGATGGTGTCGAGACGGATCCAGCAAAGATCAAGGTAGTGAAAGATTGTAGACACCGAATGTGGATGCATTAAGGTCATTTCTGGCATTCGCTGGTTACTATAGTCACTTTGTGCAGGATTTAGTAAGATAACGAGACCTCTATCTGACCTACTACCTGGAATAATAACAAAGAAACATAAGAAACAGAAGAAGGTTACAGAGTGAAAGTGGACTGGTGTAGATCAAGCCACATTTGAACAGTTCAAAGAGATTTTGACAAACCCTTCAATACTAGCTTATCAAGACTTTAGCAAGGCATTTGAGGTCCACACAGACGCAACATTAAAGGGCCTTGTAGCAGTCCTTTACCAAGAGCAAGATAGTCAGAAGAAGGTTATAATACTTATGTTACTATATATAGTAACAAATTTGCATTGAAAAAAAAGTATTATGCACCCTTTTAAAGTATTATCAGCTTTTGGCCCCCCTCGTGCAGGGCTATTATCATGATAATAGCCCTTGGAAGACGTACACGCGCAACGTGACGTCATTTGCATCTTAAAGTGGCCGCCGCCGAGCGTAGGCCTTCTCGAATCACTTGCAAACCAGATTGATGGATTAGAACAAGCTGGATAGCACATTTCAAAATTGCATCAATATTCGATGAGATTCTTCTAGAATCTAGACATTGAATACGTCGTGTTTACTAGACGAGATCCAGATTTTTCTGTTATTCCAAAAATGTAAAAAACAATTTTTTTAAGAATTTTGCATCAAAACATACATCAGGATGTAGCTAATTGTCTAACTGAAAAAATGAATACCCATATCATATGTTTCCGTTTATTGATAAAAAAAATTTAGTGACAGACCCCTACGCGCAAAGATCAAAGTTTGTCAATTTATCGACGACCTTTTTCGAAAACTATCTCTACCAATTTCTGAACACGTTATGTCTAGTAAGTGTTTTCTTAAATTGGTAGTTTTAATGAAAAAACTACAACATAAATATTATACTGAACAATGAATGGCTGAGCAGTGCCATGGAGTGATAATCGCCCCGGTAGATTATAATTGCCCTCGGGCTAGCGCCCTCTGGCAATTATCAACCTACCGGGGCGATTATCACCCCATGGCACTGCTCAGCCATGTATTATTCTATAAATATCATATGCCAGCAGATCCTTAAGTAAGTCTGAGAAAAACTACCCTGCACGCAAGCTGGAATTTTTAGCTTTGACGTGGGCAATAACAGAAAAGTTCTCAGACTACTTAAAAGTGAAGCCATTTACAGTGCTTACAGATAATAATCCTCTGACCAACGTCCTCACTACAGCAAAGTGGGACGCGACAGGTCATCGATGGATTGCCGTACTGGGTCAGTTTGACTTTGATATTTAGTACAGACCCGGGTTGAGGAATGTGGTGCTGATGCATTAAGCAGGTATCCCTGCACAATGCATAGATACTAGCTCAGTTAAGGCTATATGCGGCTGTCTGAGCATACCATGTTCAACCATAGTTCTATGAATTTAAACATAGTAGAATATGCTAGAAGTTCCTGGACAAACACGTGCACAGAAGGAACTTCGGGAAGTAAGGACCAAACAAAGAGAAGATCCACTAATAGAGTTATTGATTACCTCGTTTTAGTAATATTTTAAACAACACATTTACTAAGATTAAACTCCATTATCTATATTTCTTCCCATTTCACTAGTTTATTTAGATCATTTTGAAGAATTTGGCAATCAGGAGTGTTATATAGAGATAGGTATATGACGGTATCATCTGCAAATAAACGAACTTGTGAGGTTATGTGGTCATGTATATAAGTTATATATAATAGAAAAAGTAATGGACCGAGTACATATCCTTGGGGTACCCCATATGTAACAAAGACGTCCGAAGGTGAATCGCCTTCTAGAACTACAGTTTGGGTTCCATCAATTTAATCCATATGGTCACTGTGTTATTTATGCCATGTTCCTGTAATTGTATAAGAGTTTAAGATCTCACTGGGAGAACTGCAAATGTTGCAGTCTTAGGTCTTATAGGTATTTTACCCCTACGAGCAGTTATACACAAAATTATGCTAATCTAGTCGAAACCAGACACGAAGGGGTATGATATTGCCGTACGACAGTTGGCAGTCAAAGATATTGAAGAGGAGAGCATGTTTTCCAGAGCACGGCGGTTCCTTATGGAATATGACCTTCTCACAGCTTATGAACTTTTACACAACATCTCAAAGAAGACAGCTGAAAAGATATATACTGAGAAAGGCTGTATACTACAGAGTAGAAGAAGACTGGATGATCGATAATTGTGACGTTCTCTACGCTGTGGTACCTTAACCCCAAAGCTGTAAATACTCAAAGAAGAACATATCACCCATGTTAGACTGCATACACCCAAACACACTATTCGTTCAGAACTCTTCTCCTAAAACATAGAACTGATACAAATGCTAGCCAGACCGTGTATATACAGAAAATACACATCCACAGACTGAGAATTCTAATAGAAGTTGGACAACTGTAAAATGCTTCTTACAATTAAGAAAATGAATACATTCCAAAATGTACTAAGTGTTTGCTCCACCCCCAATACTAGTAGTTAAAACCCAAAGAAACACGTGGTTTACGTGCCTCTACATTGTTCTGTACGTGGACAATTTGCACGAGAAATTCGTGTATAATGGCCAATAGGACGATGACATTAAGGGATGTCCTTCAATAAATCGTGCGTTTTATGAATTGTTGGTTTACTGTTACTGGACATGTACGAACTGAAACTGAAACGAACAAATTAAACTGACTAAACGGATTATATCGAGGGGTTTTCTCAGAGGATTGTTAGACATGTCCAATTGACCGACCTCATGCACATGTCGTGACTTTACGAAAGGAAATTCGTGCCAATATTAAATTGTGCACGGGTCTTGGGAAAACATAACAGATACTCATTATCTGTTACAGGGGGTGAAAGAAGAACATACAATACGCAGTGGTCTTGTTTTTAGTGGCGCAATCTAATCTCTGAAGAGTACCGTTGTATTCGAAACGATACACAGATTGCCCGAGAGGAAAACGTAGTCGTTTTACACAACGTCAGTCGAAATAATATTATGCGAGGTGTTTTCATTCTATCATACAACCATTAATTATTTTCAGCTTTAATTAAGTAATAAAAATAAATTGTAGATTCTATGTTCTTGTATTTAACAACTCATTGCTGGATTTAACGAAATTTCAACCCACCGAGTACATTGCTTCCTTGAGTTCTTCGACAAACCAACGGAGGAATCTACTATGCAAATGAACAGAACAAACGCTTAATTTACTGAAGTCTGATAGTAGGCCTATCATATCCATCCATCCAACCGTCCATCCATCCGGGCCAACATCCAATGGTTTATGAGGTTCATTCCGTCCATAAGTTTAGTTAGATAAAGAAGGAAATCCACATAAACCAGTCGGTTTATGTGGGAAAAAAACACAAAGATCAAAGGAAAAGCCCCGTAAACCTCAAATGTTGGAACGTCCGTCCATCCATCTGTCCATCTATCCGTTCATCCATCCATAGTCCGTCCGTCCGTCTACACAACGTCGGCCGAACGCAGTATGTATGTGCTGGGTTTCGTACATTTTTTATTAACACTAGACGATAGGCGACAGACACAACAGCGTTCCGTTACAAATAAATTTTGTATTCGTACATAGACGACTACACGTCAAAAATCAATACGGTGGACGATGGTTGATCACGAACCACCTGTTCTTCTGCATAATTTGCAAACAAATAAGGTATTGAACATGTTTTAATGTAATCCTCCATGATATGATTATTGTAAGACAGAACTGATACTTATACATTCTTGCCAGACGTAATTTGACTATAAGTGTAACAGTAGTCGGATATATACCGCATGTCTGGTTAATCAAGTTTTGCATGTGATGTGTGTACTTGACTCATGTGTGTATATATGACAGTACTGTTTAACAGTTTACAGTATGAGTTTCATCACTGTATAGGCCATGTAATGAACCAGACGCTAAAGGCTTCACAGATTAAACATTTTTAGTTTCAGGCAACACCGGTTGCTAGATATCGAATCACTTTAGTATGCCTCATGGGCTTAAAGACCATTGAGACCATGATGAACTCTTGAGACTTCATGCACCCACTGGTGATCAAGTAACCGTAACTGCCCTGCGTTCAAGGAAAAATAACGTGACACACGTTTCGTACCAGGTACGTAACATTTCGTACCGTTTGCGTACCACGTTTTGTACCTGGTACGAAACGTGCGGCACATGATTTTCCTTGAACGCAGGGCAGATCATGGCTTCCTCATCTATTGGTGATTGAAGCCATCACATGAGTTAATCAAACTTGACACCTCATTCCGGATGTTATCCATCGCCATGAGGGTATGAGAGAAGAGAAGCCAGTTTTCCTACCTTGCTGAGCATCTAGCAACGGAAGTTCCGGTACCATTTTTATTTCGTTTTTGGAATAACGTGGCAAAAGGATCGAACCAGTGACCTCACACACTCGCAACCACTAGATTATCGAGGTGATGGTCATGACTTCCTCCCTCAATGACTGGTAATTGAGCCCGCCTAGTCAGATTATGGTTTCCTCATTTGCCCACTGGTGTTAGTGCAGTTGAACTTGATGGAGCATGACTTGTAAGTTGTAACTTAAATAATCTAGGTTTTAATAATGGATCAGAAAGGCTTAGAAGTTAGAGTCAGACAGGCTGGCTGTCCCCTAGTGGCTGCTTTTAATTTCTGACTGTTAAGCCAAGGACACTTAGTGGCGGATGTGTTCTTGTAACTTCTACGTAAGCAGGCCAAGTCTGGATTTGGATTCTGCCAGACATATTCAATGCACATTCAGGTTTCCCGTTATAGTGTCTAAGTCTGATATGTTATCTACATATTTCCGTAACAACCTTATTAATACCTACAAATTATTTAGTAAAAATGTGTTGGTTTTTTAAGGATTGATTGAATTTTTGTGAAGTGGAAAAGATGACTTTTCCTAAGTACCCTAAAGAGCATTACTTAGTTGACATGAAGGTATAGCATCGATTTGCAATGACTTACTGGTAGTTGATTGATTCCTTCCTATGTTGATAAACCCTTTACTCCATGGTCTTATCACAACCTGTCAGAAAAAAGGTGTCAATTATTGATGGTATATCTATGGGGTAAAGGGTTAATAATATTTCTGGTATTGGAATAAACGGTGCCTGCATGTGTTCTTGCTGATTGTATAGTCCTTTAGTTAGTTTGTATATTGTGATAGCAGTTGTTATTATGTTATAGCACTGGTTATACGCTTGAATGTCTGACATTCTGTTCTGGGTAAATTGTTTCTGATCTGAATATTGTTGCTTTTGATCTTTTGATTTCAAGTTTAATTTATAGTGGCACAGGCAGTCATTATTTTATGTTAATAGTATAAAATTATCATTTAGAACATTTTGGTTTGTTTAAGTTCTACATGTATTTATTTGCAACCTCACCTCTGTTTAATTGAGCTCAATGAAGCATTAAGAATTGCATTAAGTAATTTATGTATTATTATATTTAGATTTCAATTAATTTGATTTTTATAATTATTGTTTTTATTAAAATTATAAGTTATTATTTTTGAGTATTGGAATAGTCTTATTAATTGGTAATTAACTTAAAGTCTTAATAGGTAGCAAAGAGATTGACATTTCATAGGTTGAATTGAAGAGTCTCATAAACCTACATGTACTACATTTGTATGTTGTTTTATTTCAGACGATAGATTTATCCAAATTATCTGAAAAGGAGCGATGGAGGTATGTTGCTTATCACAGATTCTGATTTAAAAGTACTGCTCGGGTATTCCTTTAATGTATGTGTCAGAATAAACACTATATTTGACTGCTAAAATTGCAAAAAGCCACATTTTGTCTGTCATCAACAAATTTTGGTCGACTCCTGAAGGCTAAAAAATCATCATTTTTGGGAGGCTGTTAGCCTCTTATTACTACCATTGCCCATTTCTTAATACAATATTAACTGCCTTTAGGCTGCTATGTAAATCCTCATTCAAGTAGTTCCAGAAACTGTCAACATTCCCAATACTGCTACATTATGTTTCTCCAAATTTTTAAACTTATTTAATTCAATCAGCAACATGTGTTTATTCTAAGATCAACTATTATTGTGAAACTGTTCGTTAAATGGATATTTTTGTAGAAAATTACTACACTGAGGCCATATCGGACTTGTTTCATAATATGAAAATGACGTGTTCATCATATGTCCCGCCTCTATAGCTATTTTTAGAAATTATATTGAAGGTTCTGTAAGAAGCTATTTTTAGAATATACACTATTGACTAAGCAAAGTAGTTTGTAAGTATTTACATGTAATTTAAACGTATTACACCAGAAACCAAACAGAAGAAACTGAAATATAGCGCCTATATAAATAAACACCGTGTTAATTTTGTCTAAACGTAAATAATACAATGTAGACGTAATTGTTTTAACCAAATAACAGTCCAGAAAATTACTACTTCCAGAACAGAGTCACGTGATCAATTTGCTATTATGAATGAATAGATTTTACCCTCGTATCGTCTGCAATGCCTGTTATCGGTTACGTAATCTTATAGCGTAGTATTGACCAGATATATACTAGCATCTCGGTATCGGAATACACCTGCGCTCGGTCAGTGTTTACTGTAAGCGTACTGTAGAATCTGATAAAAAGGCGCTTATAATTTTTTAGTGCCGATTTTGATATTCGCATAAAAGACATGTTTGCCAAATAAAATTTACCCTTTTGCAATTGTTTATATATGCAACATGCCTATAAAGTCACATACGCCTATTTTGATGTTTGACAAGATCGGCAGTAAGAAAACGAACATAAAACGTGTAAAGTAGGTTTGAGCTTCAATGGCAGCAACCAGAAAGCATCCCATCAGCACTCTCAGTGCTTTGATTATTTGTTACAGTAGCATGTGCAATGGTGATTGCTAATAAATTGACAATACAAAAGTGTAATTTCCTGTAGATAGACTGCAGGTTGCCTTGAAAATGAATGTATTTTCTGGGAATGTACATAATAAGCATTTTGTTCCTAGAATTTTGGTAGAAAAGGTAAATTATTACAACAGATTAATATCACAACATCTGTATGTTAACAATAGGAACTCAACCTAGTGATTGTTCTTTGTGGCCTCAGAGAAAGTAATTTGCTGTCTGACCATGATTAGTTTAACATGTTACCCTGTGAAGAAGATGTAACATATGTTGCACTGGGTGTACTCATATATAATTGATTTCCTGATACTCCAGTAAACTGTGTAATACATGTATGATACATATGTTATACATATAATTATGGCCCTTTGTTACTTTTACTATATACCCTATAGTGAAAAATCTTGCATGTTGAACTCCTTATAAACTACTGGGTGGAATTTCTTCAAACTTTCACAGATAGATTAACAATCTCAATGTATAGATGACAGTAAAGGATGGTATTTTAGTTGTGTCAATTTTTACCAGAATTATGGCCCGTTGTTACTTTACTATATGATGGACCTTTGATATTTTTAATAGAGTTCTAGTCCACAAGGCAAAATGAATTGAATAATGATGTTACCTCAGACCGCTATTTCCCTCTCCTTCCCCAGTTGAAAGGTTATGTGCTATAATGGGGGCACCCATGTCTCATGGACACATTTCTAGTTCTCATATGGCTTTTTGACTGGTTCCTGTTCCCAATATTACAGTAGTAGTACTATAATAGTACCGTTAACTTGGGACGGGAACCAGACTATAACCGCATATTGTATCTGTTTAATACTGTACATGCATGCACAGACAATACAAAGCCATGCAGAAATAGCAGCAGCACCTAGCTAGCCACTCGCACCCATGCCATCCACAGATTTTAATGCCTTACAAAATTATAAGCTGCAGCCTTTGTCCAGTGTTATGGTTGTACCTTAGTATGCTGGATTTGTAACCTTGTGATCAGGTTTGACTCTGGGTTAGGGCAGGTTGGTTCCTTCCATGAACATTTTATATCAATATAACCAGGCCTCGTTACAAAGACGTTGTTTGTTCCCGAGCAAATTGTCGTTGTAATGAATAAGTCAATATACTGAATTGATCCAAAGAGTGTTTTAAAACATTTCTCCCCATAAAATCATGTCATTATAAGGTATGAATATGTCAGTATATCAGTATCAGGTGTCGTTATTTCGAGACCTGACTGAATCGATTTTCCTCCATGCTGCTAGTTCCTGGTGGAAAATGGTGCAATTTAATACAGGGTAGAATACAACCTAGGAACATTGTTAGATGATATGTTGACTTAAATCACTCTGGTTCTCAATATTTTGACCTAATGAGATCTTGTTCAGAAAAAGTTAATGTAATTTTGAAACACTCATATTGCTTTACATAATTTTGTAGTATTAATTATTTAATAGCATGAATGCATTACTTCAATTATACATTACTGATAATTGTGATCCCCTATTTAGGGATATTTTATAACAAGAGTTGTTAGGTGAATCGGCCCTGGGAAGAACAAATACAAATAAATCTCTTGTACTGTCCCTGATCGGCCACAAAGGAAAAGGGTAACTGGGTGCCGCGCCCTACTATAAAGGTTTAGCTGGAGCACTGAGCTAGCAAAATAGTGAACATTAACTACTGTAAGTCACTTAATTTTTGTTTATTTCGTGATTTTCTCGAAAAAATCAAGATTTTGATTTTCGCAAGAATGTTGAATTCGCGTCATTGAAAATGTCCTATTCGCGAATTTGTAGTGCCGAAAATATTTAATTTGTGAGTCTTACAGATGCTATATGCTTATATACCTGCATATGATTACTGTTTATTTACTGGAAATCTTAATTAACATGGTGTCATTTGAACATCAAACATCCGACAAACTGCCCAGTTGTGTTATTATCCGCCAATTAGCAATTTTATCGAGTGACACATATTATACGAATGGCATCTATTGATCAATATAGAGTGTCAAAATTAAGTCCCATCGATAAAACTTGCTACTGTTACAATTATAAAATAATATGCTTACATGCGAGCCTGTGTTGAAGTCTAAACCAGGCACTATAGTTTTTAGACAATCCGTGATAAAGGCATTTTAAACAGTAATCCAGAGGCCTGAATACTGCATATCTTTTGATGCGCTAAAACATGTAAAAATGAATTGAAAATAACACAATGCATATTTGACTAGCTAGAATATATGCCGATAAATATCACACGTCACATTACGACGCATGTTTTGCAAACATGTTGTCGAGTTTTTTTACGAATGCAAAATGTTTTTCCGAGGTAAGCGCTGGTATATTTTAAGCTTTAAGACGTTCCAAGACATCTTTAGTTTACAAATGCATAATGCACTAACATGAATGCGGACACAAATTTTCGGACATAATCCATATCGGATACGCGAAAATAAACTAAATTTGTAACAGATTTATCGCGAGAATCATGATTTTGCGTGGCAACAACCTCCCGATTATTAGCGAAAATAAAACTCTTGTGAAAAAAATGTGATTTACAGTATAATTATGTTATCAAATGTCAAAATATCATGGTTTTAACTGAACTTGTTTTTCTCTTGTAGGGTGGAACATCAAAGATTACATGAGAAGCATCGAGGCCATGAGGCGATGCACGCTGAAATGGTTCTCATACTTATAGCTACACTCGTTGTTGCACAAATATTGCTGGTGCAATGGAAACAAAGATACTTCAGGTCCTATCAGGTAACATATATGTTATGTACTCAGAAAGATTAACATGTCTGAAAATGCTCTTAAAGTCCAGTGAATGAATTTTAACAACAACATTATACACGTAACACTATAGTATAATAGTAACTATAAACACTATGATCTTATATTGAGTCAAGTGGTATAATCCTGTCTCAGTTTACATATATATGAGATAGCAACTGTTGTTGTCTGATTCACACTAATAAGTTGACTTATAATAATGTTATAATTATTTGGTTCCTATTATGCTATAATATTACTGTTCTAACATGGATATTATGGAACCTATGTAATACTAACAAACCATGCACTGTCTATGTATGAAAACAGATCAATAATTCTTGCACGATTTGTTTTTCTGATAATCTTTTTTATGCTCTTGCTCTTGTCTCCCTTGTTTACCAATGGACTCAAAAAACTGATGATTTGAGTTGTCTTCAATTAAAGTAATAAACACTATTTGCTCCCAAGAAAGATGTTGTGGTAGCGAATATGTCAGTTTACTGAATTGATACAAAGAGCTACCCTTTGATTTTGATTTTCCTTGATATCTCATTCAAGATAACTTTAGTTGAAGATGCGTCTTAAAATACTTTAAAGTCTGATTTAGATAAAACTTTATACAAAGTACGGTCAAATATTGTTGTTCGTCTGTGTTAAATTTCATGATGATTCATTGAGCAGTTGTAAAGAAAACTGACATATATTAAAGGTAGCGTTAGAAGTCAAGTGCCGTTAAGTGCATGAATAAGTCAGTATATCAAGTATATCAGGTGTCATTATATTATAGACACCTGAAAAGTGTTAGCATAAAAGTAGCATTTTCCATAAAGGTCATCTATGCCTTCTGTATTTAATTGAACAGGAGGTAACTGAATAAAGGCGCTCGGTAGCGCTTTGCTTAAGCAATTGACCCCTGACTATATCAGGTAAATAATCTTGTATGTACATGTCATAATGTTCTACTATGGTTATATTTCAGAGAGCTACATTGATTGGTATGTGGATTATACCTGTAGGATTCTGTCTGAAGTTTGGTTGGATGAGGTTTATATATGTATGGGCAATCTTCTCTGCTATAACTGGTTATATTGTATTCAAATCTACCAGAAAACCACTCGAGGGTCGAACACCCAGGTAGGTCTAAAACTCTTAAAGCAGGGGTTCCACGAACTTCTGAATCTGAAGGGGGTCATTTTGATCCTTTGACTAAATTTTATTATTACCTAGCACTCTATATAACGAGTAATTCGTTATTTTTGACTGTTTCATGTCTTAATGTTTATTTTTAGATTCAGGTATGAAACAGTTCATTGCCAGGAGGGCAACAGTTTTGACTGTTACACCCCTGGATGAACTGTTACCTGCGCACTACGATGCGCAATATAAATTCCTGCAAAAACACCCCAGGGGCGTAGCCAGGCTTGAATGGATGTTACGCACACAAGCCTTGAATTGGGTAGAAGCACAGGTCCATGAAAAGTTTCCAATACCGTCTATGTATACATATTTAAATATGTATATATAGGTGGGCTAGGTCACTTTTCATGGACCTGTGGGTAGAAGGGATGGTGCCTCATGTTCGTCGAGATCATTGATTAAATAGAATATTGAATGATTTGAAGTGTATGACAGGATGGGTAGATATATTGTATCGTAGTGGGGTGGATTAGGGAGGGGTGTCCCCTCCCGTAGAAGATTTTTTCAAGTTTTGAATAAAAATGGTGAAAATTTCGTGGTAAGAAAATCGAACTTTGGGATATAAAGTACAACTCTCTCAGATTTGGACTTTAATGTCATTTTTTGGCTGTATTTATCTTTTTACTTTTCAAATTGATGTTACGCACGTGCGTAAGTGCGTATGGCTGGCTACGCCCCTGCACCCTGCTAGATCTATAGCGTATTTTTAATATAACTCTTGAACAATGTTTTGTCCCTTTTTGCTTTATTACATGCCGATTTTATTTGTTTGATAATAAAATCATGGGGATAATGACAGTCTTGAATTGATAACAAAAAATATCCACTATTAGTATGACAAAATGTCTTAGAAATATCCTTTTTGTTTGTTGTATAAGTAGAACTTTACTGTAGTTATATAGAGTATTAGGTAATAAAACAGTTATTTCATGTCTGTTTTGGGTTAACAGTCAAAACTATTGTCCCTCGGTATCGGGGAAGACATTTTGAACTGTTGCCCTCGGCCTATCGGCCTCGTGCCCGTGCAACAGTTCAAAAGTCTTCCCCGATACCTCTGGACAATAGTTTTGACTGTTAACCAAACAGACATGAAATAAGTGTATACCGTTTTATAGGCTTGATACCCATGATTTTGAGAAAAAATGACCCTTCAAACTAAAATTTTGAGGTCAAAATGTGACTTTTTGGAAATGTTAAGGGTCAAAACCCCTACTCCTGAGTCAAATGGAACCCCTTTTAAAGTTTGAACACAATGAAAATTGCAGAACAACTGTTGCAATTGTCCTTGCAAGAAATTTGAATAATAATTTCACATGCTGCATAACAATTTTTACCACCCTTTAGTTTTTTTTCGATAACAACATTATAGGATAAACCCCTTTTCTGGAAATTCCATATCCAGCAGGATTTTTATTGGAAAGAATGTGCTCAAAACTTACAGCCACAGCTTCATTGTAGGGAAAATCGATAGATTGAATCCATGGTTTACTTTTTTTCAGACATGTTTAATGAGCAATATGCCAATATAAGATGCAATAAATTAAGAAGATGAAGTAATTCTTATAAAATATTCTTATTTGCTTTTATTATTTACTTTTATCTTCAATATAGATGTTAATTCTAAAACTAAAGTATAACCATATTGATAATCAGAATCATGAAAACATTAACAAAAAGAAAAGAGTAAACATGTGATGGCAGTGAGAACTGAGTACAGTGGAAAGGGGATCACTGGGTAGGAGTTTGTTATGGTCCGTGTTTGAAATCAGGATATTGCGGAATGTCAATACATGTATGATTAAAATCAACTCCTAAAACTGCTTTGCTTTGAGTAAGAGGTAGGAAGATCATTGTACTTTATTCAGATAGGTGGAATAGCCATGTTTCTTTTATTTCGTATTGTGATGTATCAATCATTTCTATTTGCAGACTGGTATATAAGTGGTTTCTACTCATCTACAAGATTAGTTATGGTTCAGGGATTTTAGGGTACATGGTCATCATGTTAACCATGTTAGGGGTCAATATGTTATTTCTTATCAAACCACAGACTTCGATGGACTTTGGTTTATTGATAATGTTTTATGGCCTATATTTCGGTGTAGTGTCTCGGGATTTTGCTGAAGTTTGTAGTGATACCATGGCAGCTCATATAGGGGTAAGTCGTGTAGAATCTCATACTCAGACTTATATACACTTAAATTATAAAATCATAAGTAGTTCAATCATCCCAAAATTTGAAGATTTTGTTATTGTCTGTGAACCGCAGAGTCGCTCTGACTTACCAGCCTTTATCCACAACTGTCAATAATCAAAATGGTGTTGTTTAAGTATTTTGATGATTCGTATCCTTATAAAAATACATTAATAATTGCGGTCAAACACACAGAGTGTAATGGTTTTATAGTAAAAATATCTGTAGTTTTAAAGAAATATTTATCCTCGGGTCAGGATCAAGAGCGTCAAACAGTTGCTTGCAGGAGAAATGATTAATTCCTGGAAACTTGTTTGTTGTTTTATAAATGACTGAACAACTACTATAAAATCAGTAATATTTGTAGAAGATTGAAACTTGTTGATTCCTTGGATGAATTTGACCAAGAAATCTAATCTCCAAAATTAATCAACCTCAGAAATATGTAACAAGGGATTTAAATCTACTAAACGCCAAGAAATTGTCATTTTATCAAAATCATGTAGCCTTATTTGTATGCCTGGTATCTAGTGATGCTGGAGGCATATAGTGATCATTGTCTGTCAGTTTATTCATCCATTCGTTTGTTCGGTCCATTGAGAAATAATAACCAAAACTTTCTAAGTTCTTATATATTTTCAACGGTTGTCAAGGCAATGCTTTCAAACTTAGCATACTTGTTTACCATTATAAAAA
Source organism: Spisula solida (assembly GCA_947247005.1). Lineage (NCBI taxonomy): Eukaryota > Metazoa > Mollusca > Bivalvia > Venerida > Mactridae > Spisula > Spisula solida. The sequence continues at coordinate 1,989,483 of OX365950.1, read as the reverse complement.
CCTTACATTGTCAACGCCGTGTAACACTATCCAACATTTCTACAGAATTATGGCCCCTGATTGACTTAGCTAGTTATTATGGAAAAGGCTTCCACCGGAGCATAAGTGTTTACTAAAGGCAGTCTTGTTTAACCAGAAAATTAATTGTTCTACAGTATTGAAAAATGTCATGAATGTAATGAAAATATTTAAGTGTATGTGTGTATTTGTATATTTTCAGTATTACACAGCTACAGGTTTACCGGGTAAAAGATTAGATCCAAATATATGTGCAGTGTGTGGAAATCCAATTTTAGTTACAAATAATGAAGATGCCATCATAGAAACTACATGTAAATTACAATGTGATCATATGTATCCTTTAATCTCTGTGTGTTGCTGATGTGTTGAATGTTTTGCCTCCCTTGTGGCTGTGGATGTGAGGAATGGATTGTGAGGAAAGGGTTGGGAGTGATAGTCAGTGATATATTTGAGTTAATTAAGAAGAACCATTGTATACCCTATTATATTTAACAATGGTCTGGAGGTCTGAGTGGTTAATGATATAGTGTCACACGGAATGACAAACTAACTGTTCTTAAATAAACAGTATGCCATGGCTTTTGAAAGTTTCATTCTTCTCTAATATGAACCTGGGTTTATATTTTATGGCGAAGGGAAAATACAACTTCTTGTTGTATAACAATGTATGCTAACAATTAATCCAAAACCTTTCCAATATGGGGATCACTGAAATTGGTTTCTGATCAAAGACTAAAACATAGATAACCTACTGAAACTTAAACATGATAATTATGCATGTTGGTCATGTCCAATGTATGATACTGATTTTCAGGCAAGTAAGTCCAAGGTGAAGGTCAGAAACTACCTTTATTGTGAAATGATTGATTGGAAGGCGGGAAACATATTGTTAACTAACATCTCTTGTTAAACTTTCATCAAACTCCTCAATGTGCGTTATCATTACAAATTGCTAGAATAAGATCCCCTGGTAATTTCAGGTCAAAATTGATCAAATGCAAAATAGAAATATTTATTGTTATCTTTTTCTTTAAATAAATTATAATATTAGATATTGCTTTTTATACATGTATATTAATCCAGAATGAGAACATTTTGCCTTAACCGAGTATTTCAGATTTCATGAGTTTTGTATCCGTGGATGGTGTATAGTTGGCAAGAAGCAGACATGTCCATATTGCAAGGAGAAAGTAGACCTCAAAAGAATGTTCCCTAGTCCGTATCCTTTCTGTATACTTTTATTTCAGCCATGATGCAGGGTCAGCTTATTCAGGGATTGGGGTACTGTTTTATCAAAGCACTTACGGAAATCGTAAAGTTACGCACAAATTAAAAATTCTTCCTAATTCATGAACAAATACACATTAGGAACTTCTGTGGTTTAAAGGAATGCATTTACTGAAACATCATTTATATACCACAATTTACAACTGTTATATTGCAGACCCCTTACCACAATTTACAACTGTTAATGAACTAAATTTAATTGTAACTTTAAAGATTATCGTAAGTACCCATATGTTCTGACCGTTTCCCAATGCTTGCAACTTACTGGTACAAGTACACCAGTAATATTTTGCACACAGCTGAAGTATTGTTGTGATACTTTTCACAAGTTTGACCACCAAAATAATATTCGGTTAGGGAAAAGTCAGTAAGATTTTAATTTAGTCAGGGAAATTTTAATATATTGCAAAGTCAGAGAATTTGAAAACAGAAGTCAATGTTCAACAAATCAATTTGTTAGAGAAATAATGTATTTATTCATTTTAGTCTTTTAGCTATTCACTTTATATTCAATGGCATAGTTTACCTGTTTTCGTCTGTTCAAACAAAATATTTTGAATAATTCAATAGAAATTTGAATTCTTTGGATTTTAATATATCTTTGAAATTATTGTCTTTTGTAATTACAGTTTGTTTTGGTCTTGGACACAATTCTGTAATTTGAAACCCTGTTTGCTTGTTCATGAAATCAGTTACATGAATAAGTCCATGTATAATAAGTTTCAGTTCAAATTTAAGAACATGGCAAAATATATAGCATCAGTCTGATTAATTCTGGATCTCCCCATGTATATGTGTTATCGTACAAATATTTCCTTAACCAATGTTTCAGATGGGACCGGCCACATGTTATGTATGGGAACTTTTTAGACTGGATTCGTTATTTAGTGGCTTGGCAACCAGTCATTATAATGCTGGTACAGGGCATAAATTGGAGTTTAGGATTAGAATAATCTAGTCTATAGTTAGTAGAAATAATATATAAAATTATTACCAGTTCAGCCTGATATTTGAGCCTTTTACTCCATAGAGAACCTGTTACGTTCCAATATTGAGTATGGAGGGGAGACAATCGTATTACAGAAATGGACTTAACGAGACACCTTATCAAGGGAGATCATTCTTGATAATTGTCTCAAAAAGCTGCATATTATATTTGTACACATGCTAGCTCACCTAGTATCTGAATAGTAAAGGTGTATGGAGTTAAGATGTACATACATGAGGTGTGTATGTAGTAGTGTGTACAGGATTTAATTAGGGGAGAAACTTGTGTAGGCAGCTGGCTAGCTCAGTTGGTAGATCATTCACCCTGTTAGCTAAGGGTCCCAGTTTCGAGTCACGGTCAGGTTGCACATTTTTCTCACCCTGTTACATACATGTACACATTCTAGCTCACCTCTTATCAGAATAGTGTAGGTATGTTTGGACTGTGGAGTAAAGGGTTAGAGCAGTATATAACATGACACTTCTGCTGTGCTATATGGGAGTGATGGTGAAGATTTAGAAGTTTTGGATAGGAAAATGTTTGAACAAATCGCAATTCATGTTGAAATCATCATATTGACTCATTACTAGCTGATGAACTGTATGAGCTTCATTCTAATTGTTCTCCATGATACAAATGTATTTAACTTTCTACATCCCATATATATATATATATATATATATATATATATATATATATATATATATATATACAATGTTAGAGAAACAGTAATTAAACAAAATACATGTATATAAGTTAAACACAATGAAAACAGAGATAATTTACAAGTCAATATATACAAAGAAACAAACAAGATGTACATGAAGTAGTGGAGCCTGTATTGTTTTGTACAATTATTTGAAATGGTTCATTATCTTCTGACATAGTAATGCGACATTTGATAATTCTACTTCATTGTCTACATTTAAAAGCTGTATAAATTTTATAAAATTGGATCTATTATAGTAATAATATTGTCTACATTTAAAAGCTGTATAAATTTTATAAAATTGGGTCTATTATAGTAATAATAGTTCACATATATTTAGTTCTTATAAGTTTAAATTGTTTGCATTTAAGTAAGAAGTGAAATTCATCTGCCAGATCATTACAATACGGGCATTTTCTATCACGCAGTGGGATATTTTGCCATCTGCCTGTTTCAATTGGTAAGTGGCGATTTCGTGTTGTAAACGAAATTAAACTTTTGGTCAAATATGAAGGTAGTTTATTGATGTATTTACTATGCTCAAAAGATGATTTTAAATGTTTGTATAAGTTTGTATCTGTTGGTCGAGTAATATTTGAGTTCCAGTTTTGTATGAACATATCTCTAAGTTTTAGTTGGGATGCTTTATTTAGCCATTTATAATTATGAATGCTTTGGCTATACCATGGACCAGACATACCACAATTTCATATTATTTGTTTAATATTTTCCAACCAGCAATACATTCTGTATTACCGTAGTTATTATATTCAAAACTGACACAAAAAGTAAATGTTGAATAGTGTGTATACAACATGACAGCTATTTAGCCAATTTGATCATCAAGTCTATTACTGCATGTAATATGTGAAAGTATTTGTTAAACAATTGCCAAAGAAATGTATGTATGTAGGTATTTCTGTATGGCTTCAAATTGTCTGTGCATGTACTATATTTAATAAAGCTCTGTTGGTTTAAACTTTAAACAGTCTAACTAATATCAGAATATTATTCAATCTACAGTATTATACTGCTTTCAAAATTACATTCAACTCCTAAAATGCAAAAACTTGAATTATATTCGGTGGTCTGTCGACCATTCAAGTTTTTGCAAATTTTCATGTACTATTGAAAGTGTGTGTGTAGTTAACATGGTATATACACTCAAACCTGTAGGTAAACACCAACTGTTGTCTTTGTTGAGAAGTGGCCTTTGGTAAAAGAAATAGGTTAAATATCATTGAAACTGGTCTGATGGTCTTTGCAGAACGTTTGGTAACATTACTGGTGACCTTTAACACTGGTTTGAATGTACATATAATGTAGCTGTATCCTAATTGTAAATATGCTGTATTGAACAAGTCAACTTCTTTTATTCAGTTATTATAATAATTGGTAACACTGACTTTATACTGCTATGAGGTATATATGGACATGTTATGGTATGAGGTAGGATTCTGAATTTTTACAGAAATTGTTCTGATTTGTTGGCTTTTGTTAATTATTTTTCCTGAGGCTTTTCTCAAAACTTGTGGCACTATTTTTCCTAAAAAGGTTTTCTAAACTCCAGGAACTGTTCTTCCTGAGATTTTTCTCAAACCTTCAAGAATTATTTTTCCTGACAGTATTCTCAAAACTTGTACTCTAGGAACCATTTTCTCAAAGTGCCTATAACTATTTTTCCTGACAATTTTCATAAAATTCTAAAAGAATAATTTTTCCTGACATTTTTGTATTGAAGCTTCAGGAATTATTTTTCTGATAATTTTCTCAGAGAACCAGGAATTATAATTCCTGGCAATGTTTTTCAAAGCTCTATCAACTATTTTTCCTAGCCATTTAGCTGTGAGAAAGAGTCCTATTTGCTTGTGTCAATAATTTGTCTGTCCTAGAAATCTTATGTAATGAAAGAGATGGCTTGAACAAAGTATTGTTATGGTAGTATATCTGGTGTAAAATTGTGTGGGCTTATTGTTGAATGTTTTATTATTGCCCCCCCCCCTTATCGATGAGGAGGAAGATATATTGTTGTTTTATGTTTGTTAATAGTCAAAGTTTATCAACATTTATTTACATATAAGTGCTTGAGTCTCTCTGTTCATCTGTCTGTATGCCAAATGTTTTTCAATCAATAACTGAAGAAAATATCTAAGATCCTCAAATTTTGTAGTTTTATTTAATTGATAATTTTAAGGTCACAAGGTCATTAAGTAAATTTATTTTAATGCTTGTGGTCATAGTTACAACAAGGGGGGGGGGGAGTGTGAAAGTGTCATTCTGACTGATCGTGTGTAAGACTATTTTAGATATTATTTTTGTTGTTTAAATGGCATTGCTTTTCACACAATGCTGAATTTTGTTAATGATGGTTTTACAATGTACTTTATTTTATGACAAATGGTTTACTATTTCCTAGTACCTTATGTTTATGATTTATCTTCCGAGATGAATGCTTTGTTTGTTGTTAGAAAAACAACAAATACATTACGCTTGTAATTCAATATTTCATATTACAGACATACATTACAACCTAAGGTACATGTATACAGGGTTTTGATACCTCAATATCATACATATATAATAAATTATACAGTACAACCTCTTCATAGTGGCACTCTTTAGAGCAACAACCTCTCTTAAACGACTATTTCAAAATTTCACCCGCTGATATTTACTTTAAATTCTGTAGGGTAACATTGTCTGTACAACGGCCAATATTTGCAGTTACCAAAGGGTGTTGCTCTACAGTTGTGCTGTATACTAAATGGTGTTGGCATAGCAAAATTATGAAAGATTTTATTTGAAAATTATTGTCTAGTATATTGAATACAATTTGTGATAAAATTATTTGTACATGTGATTGAAATAAATATTGTCAGAAATAATTTTGTTTCATCAGCATTTTACCAAAGATCGAGTTCCACTTACCATTATGCTTGTTTAGAAACTGGGTGACACTTGGTCGAAATCTAGATCAGTTGGTTAGATAATAGAAAAACTTATTGGTAACTATCGAAGCTACAATTTTGCATTCCAACCTCTGGAAAGGTGATCAGAATGTTATTCTGTTGGAAGCACATCTCCAACTTCTGCTAGGTGACCCGCCACGATCTTTCGAAGCATCTCAAGTAGAAATCTCAACTAAAATTGAGATTTTGCTCAAATGGGAGTCTGAATTCGAGATAAACTTGAATTTGGAGCTCTAGAAATTTTACTGTAATGGACTAGAATAATGTTTCGGTTTTATGATGCTAATTTCATCAAGAGACATGACCATATTTGAGATGAGATTTAGCTGACATTGAAATGCTTCAGGAGAATGGGACCTGGTGAGTGATGTAGGCTCATTTTGGTGAGTAGTCTCGGGCCAGTCAATGTTGGTCATACGAATACCCAGCATTCAACTTCATACGTGTGTAACTTTTGAGTGAATGAATAAAAGCCAAAACATATCTGTAGCATTTGAAGTTATATTCCTCCTTTCATTATGCTCATGTTAAATCCCTCGAAAATAGAGGACATACTGTTTTATCCACTATGGTAGATAGGTAGGTTACTAGGTAGGTACATGTAGACCCTTTGTTTCCGTAGGGTTACTCTACTGCCATTTGGGTGATGATTGTCTGATGGTGTGGTCATACCACGTGGTATGTGACGAAATTTTTGCTAAGAACGCAAGTAGAAATGTGTCAACAAAAAGACGACCGTAACTATTTATTCTTCGACCGATTTTTACGAAATATTCTCGACGCTCAAGCGGAGAATAAGACCTGTCCATTAGGACATTGTCTTAAAATCCCTGTATCCGTGAAACCTTATTATAGTTAAGTAAAGTTCTTGTCCGAAATTGGTTTTGGACAAAAACTGACATTTAATTAAAAAAATAATAAGTTGCGCGGAATGTACTCATTCTTGGCTTGAGCGTCGAGAATATTTCGTTAAAATCAAGCCAAGAAAACACAATCGGCTGACATTCCATGTTCAAATTGTTCTTTACGCATTATAAACAAAGATATTTTCGAGATAGATGATCGAGTTGAAGTCTGAAACATGTGGAACAAAATTTCAGAAAATTGCATTCTTGAGAATAAAACAAAATCATATCAGTGTCTGTTCTGTGATGTCCAATAAACTATTGATTAAAATACTAGTAGTAGTACGTACATTAAGTCATTTGTATACAGTAGTGCAAAATGATACCTATATGGGCTATTTTCAAAAAAATGGCTATTTAAGGTTTTTCCACAATAAAATATATTCTTAACAAGTTATTCTTATATCTTTTTACCCTAAAACATATCATTCGATGTCATGAAACAGTGTGTGAAGTTTGAAAGAAATTGCTTTACAGAAAAAAAAGTTATGCTGAAAAAACAGGCCAAAAATGTCAGGAGGGAAAAAAAAAGCGTGACAGTTTTCAACAATCACATAAATCAGGACATTCCTGTGAAATATATTGATGAGTTTCAAAGTTACAATTGCTTTTAAGAATAAGTTTAATATATTGCCTTTAAAATGGTGTATAATTTTAAGTATTATTGTCATGTCAACACATAAAAAATAAACGATTACATAAGTGGTTGCTTAGAAAAAAATCGCTAAAAAAATTATGAAAAAATTGTGTATTCAGATACAGCTTCAATAACATTTAAATGATTAATATTATTTGTTGTTCAGAGTTAAGAGAAATTTGTCATAATAAAATAGGTAAAATAGTTTTATTATGTTATTAATGTAACTATTGGTTTGCTTCATAGAAAGCAGTTGGCCTGAATCCGTCAGGAGTGAAACATTTGGTATAAATGGTGTGATAGTAATGCCAAAAACTGTACACATGTACATTTTATATGCTTTTTCTGGAAGTCTGAGTCTGAGAGTGATCACAAATGACAATCATGAGTAAAGGCGTTGTTTGTGTATTGAGCACATGGACATCATGTGATTGTCAGGAGTGAAACACAGTTTCGTGATTTTATGCATATTCTTTGTTCAGCCTTCTGAAATGCTTAACAGATGTTTTGTGCTGTGTTTTAAAGTTATAATAAAGTGTGAATGATAATTGTTTGATCTGGTGCAAATAAGGTAAGCTAAATTTGACAGAAGCCCTTAAAGTTTGTCTATTTTTAATTTAAAATTTATACATTTAAATAAAAAATGCAATTTTCTTTTCAAACTGCTTGCCATTAATCAACAAGTATTATTTTTGCTTTGCTATACAATGTGATAACTATTTAAAAATTGATATTTATATAAAAGATACCAAGTTGTGCTTCTACCATAACTGTTTACATGTACATATATGTGTTACACTCCTGACCAAAAATGGTAAGAAGTATTATTCATTCATCTTACACAGAACTAATACCAAAACAAGCATGGGCAAGCTAGTTGTGAGTCTTCTAGCAATTAAAAAGTCATTGAAACATATGAAAAGTGCCAATATAGATAAGAAAATTGTAACTGCTAGCACATCACCAGAAAGAGTTAGAAAATACTGTGAAAATTTAAAAAAATGACAGAGCTAAGCTTGAAAAAGAGAAAATAACAATGAATGAAGAAAACAAACATTACAAGGAACATATACGACAGAACAGACTGTTAGGTCCTGCCCTTGACACAAAAAATGAAAGAAGAAGTTTTTATACATACACTTAACTGATTTAAAACGCAACAGTGGATTTTGATACATTTAAGCCAGTTAAGGTGCTTCAAAAGTGATTGACATTTTGCATGTGATGAATTCAAAACATGAAGTCAAAGATGTGCAAAAACCATTGTAATCAAGGTTTAGATGGTCACAAAACCAAACCACGAAAAGTATTGATCGGCAATATCAATTCGCAGTTAATTATGTAATCAGGCTATACAAATCAGGCATCTGTGCAGAAAATATGGGGTTGTACAATGTTGTTCCACACATCTATACGGATAACACATAACACTCTAAAGTTTCTGCTTGATGATGCACATCTTGACGGCCATCTGTGTCTGCCTTCAAATTAAGCTTCATAAGAAAAAATTCAATGATCTCGACAGTCGTAACATGAACTGTCAGTGTTTTTCCCAATCTAGCATATGCTGTATTGTGTCCTATGGTTAAGATAATACATTTCCAAGGTCTATGGCATCTCAAACCAGTAACCGGAAGTTGATCATTGAATATATAAGGGTAAATAAGAAACAAGCGACTTTCAATTTGGGTCAAATAAACATTAAACAAAATGTTATGGAATGTATAATTTAGCAAAATAACTAAATTGTATACATCATTGCCATCAAACTGTAGATATAACATCAAAATGTGTTGACAGGAAGTGGTCTTCAAATAAAACATTCACATGGTGCCATCATGTTTACGTGCTTCTATTGTCAGCTTACCTGACGCTGACAATTGTAGAGGTAAACTGCTTCTTGAAAATACTTTGCAAGCATGAATATCATCGCCAGACGGCAGTGAAACTACTTTGCAGTGACTAAACGTCACATATCTGCTTAAATTATGTCAATAGCCCCGGGATGTTCTGTAGCAAAAAAGCATGGTACTGTATACGATGCACTTCTAAACTTAATTGATGTTTTTTTGTTCGGGGTATCGTTGTCCTACATTGTGAAAGTCAAATTGTCATGCCCAGTGGTATTGTTCTTGCAGTGTTTGTAAATCATGAAAATGACGACAATATGACGTGATTGGTTAAATTGAAATATTTTTTCGCGGAAAAGCATACCAGGCATACGAGTCCCGTCCCACTGGTTGATTTTAACCCTAACAAATTTCAAATAATAATTTATATACAGAATACCTGAGCCCTCAAAATCGTTGCGGTGCTAAATCGGATAAGTGTAGCAAAGGTTAACAAAATTACAGTAGATTTAGAAATTATTTGATACTTCCAACATTGTAGCTATTCAGCAACATTTGACCAATAATATATGCATACATGTAGTTTTATCTATATTTCTTAATAAACCTGGTTTACAGGTTTTGAAGGTCGATGGAGATGTACATCTAAGGTTATAATAATAATAAAAACTTTATTTAAAGAGGCAACACAGTTGGGTATGTACCCAGTTTTCCCTGCGAGCCTCATTATGCTTTTACACTCTGTGATGTACACCTAGCCCAAGGCTGATGACATATCATGGCTGATGACCTACTGATGAAATTATCAATGCCAACAATAATGCCTGGTCGTGGATTGAAACTGATGTTTAATCAAAAGAAACTTGAAATTTCTGAAAACCAGAGCTCTTAAAGCTCAAGTTATATTTTTTCGTCAGGAGTGTAACAGTTATGACTAATGTATAATTAATATGAAACAGTTCTTTAGTGTTCATGATTCTAGTAGGATCAATTTAAAATGTGTTAATTTTTAACTGTTTTAGTGTTCAATTGTTAATTGAGACATTCTATAAAGTTTGCTTCAGGTTTTGAGCCAAAGTTGCATGTAGACGCCCGTATTGTTTCAAATTGATTTCTTTAAACATATTCAAATTGGATCGATGTTATTGCCATATTTGTTATAAAATGTTACACTGTGTATCAGTTGCTTTGTATTGATAGTTTAGGTGATTGTAACTTGTAAGTGAAAGCTAGTTTATAAGTGACAGCTACATATGTCAGGAGTGTAACACATTTTGACAAAAAATGTACTGTTTTGATGTTGATATTATGCGCTAAAATCAATAATGCCTTATCTGATTTTTGTTCAGTTTTACTTGTTAGTGTTAAAACTTCATGCACACGCCGGTTTTATAAAAATAGTTTCAGCATTTAATCTGAAAATAAAACTTTTATGTGTGGATATTAATTTCATCTGGGGAAAAAGCAAACAAATACGAATTTGCATTTTATTTTTGAATGTCGGAGTGATTCAATAGTTTAATTCTGTATGATGATATAACAATAAGTTAATATAAACTTTGAAAGTGTAAAGAACCATTCAACTATGAAAATAATAGACTTTGAATGTGTTAATGTACTTTTGTATTTTTTGCCTGTTCGCTTCAATTAAAACTTGAATAAAAAAATAGTATTTGTTATTAGCTTTATACCCTACCAATTTTGTTACCTAGAATGGTTGGTCTTAAAATTCAGACCAGCTTTTTTGTATTTTATGAAGGTTTAAATTTTGAGACTTTTTTAACGTTTCTAGCCATTTTTTTGAAAATAGCCCATATGCAAAAAACCTGTACCCCACCTTTTTGTAAATGCTTGTCTGAAAATATCTGATCTACGAAGAATCGGTGTCAATAATTATTATACTTATGAACTAATTCAGTCATCAACTGAGGTGGCCGTATCGTTTTGTTACATTTTTTGTGACATACGGAACATTGCTGTAACTTATCGGGTGTTATCGGCAAAGTAGCCTCCCTTGAGTATTCTTTAAAGTCTAAGCATTATTACAATATATTTTTTAAGAAATTTGCAAATGTAGAAATTGCTTCCAATTTAGTTTGAAAATGAAGAAATTCACGTTCTAGTACGCGGTTTCATATCGTCAAGTATAATGTATATCGTGAAACATCGGCTATTTCCGTTTTTCTCCGATCTATAATGGCCGAGGAGATCACTATGTGTAGCAAATAAGACGTTTATTATACGTGGGTTGTTTTGGGGTTTCGTATTGTGTAGTATTTTTGAAAAAAAAAGGAAAATAAATCCTTTTAGATTTTAAAGTCCCGTAGAACAAAGTAAGGAGTTCAATTTTCAAATCAAATCTTAATTAAGTTTATTTGAACATTTTCTTCTTTTTAAACGCATGTTTTCAACACGTTTTGTGTGCATTAATATATATATGTTTTTAATTATTCTTTTGATCATGAAGGTGGGAAGTAATTTAATCAAACCAATAAGACGCAATTATTGACATATACATTTGTACAATTTTATTTTAAAAAAGGGGGGGACACTTGTGTAATTATCACGTTCTATACAATCTGGGAAGAATATTATACGTCCCTGATACAATATAAGTATACATTTAACATGTGGCTAATTGATTCGTTGGTTTTGCCGGTGTTTAATTATAAAGTCGGCATATCTTTTACCATGTAGAAAAACTGATAATTTTCAGCAAACTTTACGATAAATCAAATAACTCGCTAAATATTTGTTTCTCTTAAAAAATGACGAGCATAGCCTTTATTTGCCAGTCAGCTTCATGAACCCGGAAACTGGTGAATAAATTATTGCAGATAAGATAGTCTCACTTTCCAAGATGCATAAACAATAAACAATTCTAACAACATGATCACAATGGATTTTTTTCTATAATAGAAATATGAGAGACTGTTAACATTAAAAGTATATTAATAAGAGTATATTATATCTGTTTGAAAATAAACAAAAACACATACAAACTTTTATTAAAATGGCCTTCATGCATTGTTATGTTTAAAAAAATGGTTTTATTCAAAGGTATCACGTTACCATGGCTGTTTTCAAAATTCATATATGTTCCCATATGTGCGAGACTTAAGTTTTTCATAAATATAACTTTTCCCTATGTATTTACTTTTTATTTAAACAATGTTTAAAAAAAACATTAATAATACATTTATACTATTTCAATGAAAGTTTGTATGTGTTTCTACTTTTTAAACTTATAAAGCTAAGTCAGTATTCATATTTGTGACCGGGAAATAAAAAGCCGCAGAAGTGTAATCCCTTAGTTGTTTTATTGCCCCTTATCAGTCTAATCCTGTCTGATCACCGTCTATCGATCTAGTTAAACAATAGGGTCATACATTCTATCGCTTTATATATATGTATGTATAATTATGGGCTATTATCCACTCATGCGTGAAAAACACCATCGATATTTGGATAAAATTAGTAAAAACCTGTAAAAATATCTTCCATGAAGGCAGATAGGAGATTGTATAAAATGTTGTATATTAGTATTGTACTAAGGCGGTTTAACTTTTTATATATTTGTTTGACTTATTATGAATACAAATATTCTGTTATGATTTGCCTATTTTCATTATATCGCAATAATTGTATAATTGATTGCAGCAGTTTATTGAACTTGAACTTATTTATTAACACAACATTCTGTGTAAAACATTGCAAAATCTTTACGATAAAAGTTACGTAATCAAACTGAATTAAATAGACAAGAACGCATATACACACGAGGACTTTAAAAAACGCCTCACACACCTCAAATTAATTATTTGATTCATGATGACAATCACTCAATCTGGACTGTACTTGTTTTTTTTGTACGTGCGAATATAACATAATTTACAAAAAAACAAGCATAATTTATATCGGGATTAAGAAAATATTTGATAATAAGCGAAGTCATCTTGTTGTTACTAAGATACTACCACACGCATACCAGAATTTACCAGAAGTCAACATCAGCAATTCAAATTGAAATGTATACATGATCACGAGACGAATAGACAGTTACAATCATAAATCTGAAAATATGAAAAATCGACTGCTTATCTTTTTATCTGATCAGTAGCCCCTCAGGCTACGATTTATGTAGCTTACCGTTATCATTCGTGACTATCGGAAAATTTACGACCACTAACGGAAATAGCCGACATCGATCTGAATCGATTGGATTAAGATAAGCGAAATTGTTGTGTATGGGGAATGTTTATCGATTTTTGTGGTGTAAAGGGAAACAACTCGTACAAACACACAGGTACAAAAATCACTTTTCACAGAGTTGTCTTTTCCTTAAGAATTAGCTCAATAGTTCCACATGCTTAATTATTGTTATCAAATTCCTATAACCGCGTCCAGATTTATTGCATAATAAGCGAGAAATGTATTGTATGGTATTTTCCAAACTGAACTTCAACAAGGAACCATTCAAGGAAAGTAACTTCCATATATCAGTTATTATAAATTAAGCATATTGGAGCTCTGTTTAATATCTGTTGCATTCGTCAACTTATTTGTTTGAGTTGATGCGCATAGCTTGTCTTTCTTACTGAACTTGTCAGATTCTCATTTTGTTTTCGAGGACGGTCTGCATAGATCGATGGATCAGATACTTCTAAGACGAATCCGCCACCAGTCAAATAACTTCGCTCCAATATGCCTGCAAATCCATGGCTGACGGCTCATCGAATATTATTAGATGTCAGCATGTGCAAATTAAGGTCGTGTATTTTCTGACGTGATTCTAACTGCAGTAGGCATATTTATGATTTATACGAGGTCGGAACTTGCACTTTATTAGTCCTAATCGACAGATTATGATATAAAATTTCAGCCAAAAATGAATACTCTATTGGGGCTATAGAGGAAAGTACTCTAGTTTATAGAGGGTTTATTAACACATACATACAAGTGGCGTTATGAGTCGTTTCTGATTATTTACCAAACATTCTCCAATTTCACAAGATCTTTTATCACGTGCGTTCTTTTATCGAGTATAATTATATGAAACACACTTTGTAAGCTGTTAACAAGGGAGACAACTTTGCCCATACCGTGTAATATGGAATAGTATAAAGGGAGGTAATAAAATCACAATTAAGGTTAATACTTTAATAATGAAATAAAGGATATACTATTTATTATATTTTTATAGATTAAAGTATAATTCCGACTGTACAAGAAAATAGTTTGGGAATATTCGCATTTTTTATTCTACCAAATTATTTTATTTACACGACATTTATAAACTAATTCTAGTTCGCTTCTAACTACAGACGTCTAAGCACAAAATCTATATATTATGTCTCCTACATAAATTATGAAAAACAAAAAAAAATAAATATAATTTAAACAGTATTTGCAGCTTCCTAACTAGGAAGTGAACAAAATTGAAAACTTGCATAGAATATTAATCTGACAGAAAAAAATCTAATAGTTTGTGGTAAAATATATACCATTAATTGAAGATATATAGCTAAGATGCTTTTCAAAACGTATCGTATTTTTACCCCCTTACATATTTTGCCTGTTTGAATTGTTCTATTATAATTATGATTAAACAACATGTGGGGAAGGAGTTGCCTGTTCCTTGTAGACTGAGGGTAAGTTACCTACTGATTAGTACACATTACAGGAAAGGTGGTGAATCGACTACCGCAATTATGAATACTTGTTGATAAACGATAATAACAGATCCGAATTACGACATTAACAACGAAAACGTGAAAGTGCCATTCCAACAGCTAGATTCTGTTTTATCAAAGCACTTATATGTGTATAAATCTTCATCTTACGTTCAAATTTAAATTCTTTATCATTCTTATTTTTCAATTACAAGGTGTGTAAAATGGATTTGTATTACCATTAATCATGGCTCAGTTTATAAGTTCCAGACCTATAGTCTCTGTTGAGTTAACCATTCCTTCGTCATTTTTTCCTCGATCAGATTATCTAAAAGCCTGATGGGAAATCCCCGCTGGATGCAGTGCATTTGAAAATATCGGGTATAGGACACCTCTCGTTTTACATACATCTAGGGTATGTTCGTAAGGTCTGTTCCGCACATGTGCGGGATGTTCTACTCCGAACAACTTACGAACAAAACTGTCCTGCATAGTGTGGCGAATGTTCTACTCCAAACACACCTTACGAACAAAACGGAACAGAAAGTAAAATGTTAAAGATGACCAAAATTGTAGTTGCAGCCGTAATATTGGAGGAAGAAATATGCATGTGGATATATTTAAGTGCGACTGTTTGCCCGCAATGGTCCATAATTGGAAAATAAATTTATTATATTCTATTTTATTACACAAGCGGCCATTGTTCTTGCTGTAATCACGTGACTGTTCTGGCTGCACCACCTCTGTGGCGGGTACAGAAAGAACATGTTCCGAACAGTGTTCCGGTTTGTTCGTAAGTGTGTTCCACTGTCCGGGATGTGTGGAACAGCGTTTCGAACGCGCCCCTAGTGTAGTTGTGGTGCAATTTAACCGTGTCGAATCCCTGTGGTTTCTGACGACTCACAAGTATATGAACCGACCGTTTTTAAGCGTTTGGCGAACATTCAATGCTCGACACTGGCGACATTGTGTACGGAGTTTGATAAGAGTTGTGTTTCTATGTACATGTATGATATTATATTGCCGTGAGATATGTACAGTACAAATTAAATGATTGCATTAAATTTTAACCTGTTTAAAATATTAGACATAATGGTGAGTTGGTTATTTGAGGGTCAGCCATGAAGTCATATCACTGTCTATTACATAATGTAGATGTGGTGGATTTTCAATCGTGTCAATTCTCTTTGCACCGAACATAATGACCAAAATATCCTTATCGTTGTGGTAAGAGCTATCACGAAACCGGTCGTGCCCACACAATAAATCACAACAATACACATGTATGGTTATTTTAATACAAACACTTTAAGTTCGGTAAGGATACAATTTTTGAAAAAAAAATCAGCATGTTTGTTATACGAGATTACGATACTGCTTGTCCTTAATCAAGTCACGTGATCTGTGACAGAATCCAAGTCATCATGTACGCATACCTGAAAACACAAATGTACCAAATTTGTTAACAAGTGTACAAAAGAGTGGTAATATGCGTACCGAAAAATGTTAACATGTGTACCAAAAACGTTAACACGCATTCAAATATTATTAACAAACGTACCAAAAAATGTTTACCCGCGTTCTAGATAAGACAATTTTAACAAGCGAACGGAAAAAATTAACATGCGTACCGAAAAAGGTTTACACGTGTACCAAAAATGTTAACCAAAAAGGTTAGCATGCATACTAAAAAAATGCTAACCAAAACTGTTAGCATGCATACCAAAAATGCTAACGAGCGTACCTAAAATGGTTAACATGCGTACCTAAAACTGTTAACATGCGTACCTAAAACTGTTTACATTCGTACATAAAACAGTTAACAAGCATATCAACAAATCAATCACTATTAATAAAGCAACACGATGGTGAAACGTAAGGAACTTCGGCAGGGTAAATCATTCGTCATTATGACTTCGTTTCCATGGCAATCCTTAATGGAATAGCAAATAGATAATAGAAAATCGGACAGGGAAGGCAGCACTCAGTTTTACCAGCCGAGCACAGAAAACATTCGAACATGACATTTCACAATTACACGGCACAATACCCAACACGTTACTGAACGAGACAATTAACTTAACCATTAAGAACAAGTCCCAGTTGTCAAAAGGCTGAATGAAAGTTAGTACAGGTTAGGATAACGTCCATGTAAACGGATAAGCTGAATCTGCCACAGAAAGTTTTCAAAACTTGTTTTTATATAAAACAAATGTCCCCTATATAGTTCCGTATAAAGTACTATCACTTACAGTATAATATTACAATTAAAGATTGTCAGGATTTTATTTACTTATTATTTCTACAAAAATCATGAAATTACTCACCTAAGTCCTTCCAAATTCTAAGCATGCTTAAATTCTGCTTGTTGGTTGGATTTAAATGGGCTCCATGGATCCCTGCGTTGTATATCTAACTTCTCATTTAAAGGTTGTTTAAATTCGGCTTGTTGGTTGGATTTAAATGGGCTCCGTGGATCCCTGCGTTGTATATCTAACTTTTCATTTAAAGGTTGTTTAAATTCTGCCTGTTGGTTGGAGTTTGATTGACTCCACGGACCCCTGCGTTCAATATCTGACTTCTCATTCATAGCATGTTTGAATTCGGCTTGTTGGCTGGATTCTGCAGGACTCCTGCGTCGACGACCTTGCTTTGCTGGTCTTTGTGCCACTACTGATGTGAACAATACAACCAAACACAGGAAGGTTATGACGTTATTCATGTTGACTTGGTGTTCTACAAAACAAAATAACGATTCAAATCATGATTGATTGATGGGGAGACATTGTGACTTTTTACACCATTTTATCAGCATTACTTGAGTATGTAATTATAAATATAATGGTGTTCAGATCACATAGGTGCTTGGTTCCAAATTTACAATAATTACACGACACAAAGCCCAACGCACAACCGAGCGAGACAATAAACGTAACCACGTCAAACTGATATTGCGTTCAATCTTGTAAAATATGTGATACATTTCTAAAACTCAATAATTTGCACTCGTTCTAAATTATAAGTAATAATGCATGTACCCAACAAATATAAAAACTTCAAATCCAGTTCAATTCTTTAGACAAATAACAAAAAATATGTACTCTTTCATTAATATTTCGCCCTTTCAAAACCTTATCAAAATTATGAACACACAACCGTATGTTTTTGATATTTCTAAACAAGCATCATGTACAATGTCATGTAGTTAAAAATATTATATTTTCATTTTTGTTTTTAGAATATAAAGAGACGAAATACTTGTTATGGAAGGAAGCGTAACGTATTGAACAATGTTTTATATTAGTGTCCCTATTTTTATTCTGAAAACTCATTGAAAAATAAAAAAAAAAGACAATAAATACTGTAAGAGCCTCGCTTGATTCCAATATTGGAGATAATAAATAAATTGTTTGAATCATGCTTAATTATATCAAATAAGTAACGTGTATATTCTATTTTAGACAATAAATGATAAATTCAAATACAGTACAATATCTCTGCCATTTGATATTAAAATGATGCACCCAGTCTTCGAATTTATTGAATGACCCTCGTACAACCTCTCCTGAGCGGCCCTCTGTAGAGCAATAACTCCCTACAACAACACATTCAAAATGTCCCTTAGTCAGTAATAAAACTTTAAATATAACCAGACATACCACAATTGCATATTAATTGTTTAATATTTTCCAACCAGCAATACATTCTGTATTACCGTAGTTATTATATTTTGAAAAGTTCAAAACTGACACAAAAAGTAAATGTTGAATAGTATGTATAGTATGTTCTTATGGATAACAACATGACAGCTATTTAGCCAATTTGATCATCAAGTCTATTACTGCATGTAATATGTGAAAGTATTTGTTAAACAATTGCCAAAGAAATGTATGTATGTAGGTATTTCTGTATGGCTTCAAATTGTCTGTGCATGTACTATATTTAATAAAGCTCTGTTGGTTCAAGCTTTAAACAGTCTAATTAATATCAGAATATTATTCAATCTACAGTATTATACTGCTTTCAAAATTACATTCAACTCCTAAAATGCAAAAACTTGAATAATATTCGGTGGTCTGTCGACCATTCAAGTTTTTGCAAATGTTCGTGTACTATTGAAAGTGTGTGTGTAGTTAACATGGTATGTACACTCAAACCTGTCGGTAAACACCAACTGTTGTCTTTGTTGAGAAGTGGCCTTTGGTAAAAGAAATAGGTTAAATATCATTGAAACTGGTCTGGTGGTCTTTGCAGAACGTTTGGTAAATTACTGGTGTCCTTTAACACTGGTTTGAATGTACATATAATGTAGCTGTATCCTAATTGTAAATATGCTGCAATTGAACAAGTCAACTTCTTTTATTCAGTTATTATAATAATTGGTAACACTGACTTTATTCTGCTATGAGGTATATATGGACATGTTATGGTATAAGGTAGGATTCTGAATTTTTACAGAAATTGTTCTGATTTGTTGGCTTTTGTTAATTATTTTTCCTGAGGCTTTTCTCAAAACTTATGGCACTATTTTTCCTAAAAAGGTTTTCTAAACTCCAGGAACTGTTCTTCCTGAGATTTTTCTCAAAGCTTCAAGAATTATTTTTCCTGACAGTATTCTCAAAACTTGTACTCTAGGAACCATTTTCTCAAAGTGCCTATAACTATTTTTCCTGACAATTTTCATAAAATTCTAAAAGAATAATTTTTCCTGACATTTTTGTATTGAAGCTTCAGGAATTATTTTTCTGACAATTTTCTCAGAGAACCAGGAATTATAATTCCTGGCAATGTTTTTTCAAAGCTCTATCAACTATTTTTCCTAGCCATTTAGCTGTGAGAAAGAGTCCTATTTGCTTGTGTCAATAATTTGTCTGTCCTAGAAATCTTATGTAATGAAAGAGATGGCTTGAACAAAGTAATGTTATGGTAGTATATCTGGTGTAAACTTGTGTGGGCTTATTGTTGAATGTTTTATTATTGCCCCCCCCCCCTTTATCGATGAGGAGGAAGATATATTGTTGTTTTATGTTTATTAATAGTCAAAGTTTATCAACATTTATTTACATATAAGTGCTTGAGTCTCTCTGTTCATCTGTCTGTATGCCAAATGTTTTTCAATCAATAACTGAAGAAAATATCTAAGATCCTCAAATTTTGTAGTTTTATTTAATTGATAATTTTAAGGTCACAAGGTCATTATGTAAATTAATTTTTTAATGCTTGTGGTCATGGTCACAACAAGGGGGGGGGGGGGAAGTGTGAATGTGTCATTCTGACTGCTCGTGTGTAAGACTATTTTAGATATTATTTTTGTTGTTTAAATGGCATTGCTTTTCATTTTTCACACAATGCTGAATTTTGTTAATGATGGTTTAACAATGTACTTTATTTTATGACAAATGGTTTACTATTTCCTAGTACCCTATGGTTATGATTTATCTTCCGAGATGAATGCTTTGTTTGTTGTTAGAAAAACAACAAATACATTACGCTTGTAATTCAATATTTCATATTACAGACATACATTACAACCTAAGGTACATGTATACAGGGTTTTGATACCTCAATATCATACATATATAATAAATTATACAGTACAACCTCTTCATAGTGGCACTCTTTAGAGCAACAACCTCTCTTAAACGACTATTTCAAAATTTCACCCGCTGATATTTACTTTAAATTCTGTAGGGTAACATTGTCTGTACAACGGCCAATATTTGCAGTTACCAAAGGGTGTTGCTCTACAGTTGTGCTGTATACTAAATGGTGTTGGCATAGCAAAATTATGAAAGATTTTATTTGAAAATTATTGTCTAGTATATTGAATACAATTTGTGATAAAATTATTTGTACATGTGATTGAAATAAATATTGTCAGAAATAATTTTGTTTCATCAGCATTTTACCAAAGATCGAGTTCCACTTACCATTATGCTTGTTTAGAAACTGGGTGACACTTGGTCGAAATCTAGATCAGTTGGTTAGATAATAGAAAAACTTATTGGTAACTATCGAAGCTACAATTTTGCATTCAAACCTCTGGAAAGGTGATCAGAATGTTATTCTGTTGGAAGCACATCTCCAACTTCTGCTAGGTGACCCGCCACGATCTTTCGAAGCATCTCAAGTAGAAATCTCAACTAAAATTGAGATTTTGCTCAAATGGGAGTCTGAATTCGAGATAAACTTGAATTTGGAGCTCTAGAAATTTTACTGTAATGGACTAGAATAATGTTTCGGTTTTATGATGCTAATTTCATCAAGAGACATGACCATATTTGAGATGAGATTTAGCTGACATTGAAATGCTTCAGGAGAATGGGACCTGGTGAGTGATGTAGGCTCATTTTGGTGAGTAGTCTCGGGCCAGTCAATGTTGGTCATACGAATACCCAGCATTCAACTTCATACGTGTGTAACTTTTGAGTGAATGAATAAAAGCCAAAACATATCTGTAGCATTTGAAGTTATATTCCTCCTTTCATTATGCTCATGTTAAATCCCTCGAAAATAGAGGACATACTGTTTTATCCACTATGGTAGATAGGTAGGTTACTAGGTAGGTACATGTAGACCCTTTGTTTCCGTAGGGTTACTCTACTGCCATTTGGGTGATGATTGTCTGATGGTGTGGTCATACCACGTGGTATGTGACGAAATTTTTGCTAAGAACGCAAGTAGAAATGTGTCAACAAAAAGACGACCGTAACTATTTATTCTTCGACCGATTTTTACGAAATATTCTCGACGCTCAAGCGGAGAATAAGACCTGTCCATTAGGACATTGTCTTAAAATCCCTGTATCCGTGAAACCTTATTATAGTTAAGTAAAGTTCTTGTCCGAAATTGGTTTTGGACAAAAACTGACATTTAATTAAAAAAATAATAAGTTGCGCGGAATGTACTCATTCTTGGCTTGAGCGTCGAGAATATTTCGTTAAAATCAAGCCAAGAAAACACAATCGGCTGACATTCCATGTTCAAATTGTTCTTTACGCATTATAAACAAAGATATTTTCGAGATAGATGATCGAGTTGAAGTCTGAAACATGTGGAACAAAATTTCAGAAAATTGCATTCTTGAGAATAAAACAAAATCATATCAGTGTCTGTTCTGTGATGTCCAATAAACTATTGATTAAAATACTAGTAGTAGTACGTACATTAAGTCATTTGTATACAGTAGTGCAAAATGATACCTATATGCAAAAAACCTGTACCCCACCTTTTTGTAAATGCTTGTCTGAAAATATCTGATCTACGAAGAATCGGTGTCAATAATTATTATACTTATGAACTAATTCAGTCATCAACTGAGGTGGCCGTATCGTTTTGTTACATTTTTTGTGACATACGGAACATTGCTGTAACTTATCGGGTGTTATCGGCAAAGTAGCCTCCCTTGAGTATTCTTTAAAGTCTAAGCATTATTACAATATATTTTTTAAGAAATTTGCAAATGTAGAAATTGCTTCCAATTTAGTTTGAAAATGAAGAAATTCACGTTCTAGTACGCGGTTTCATATCGTCAAGTATAATGTATATTGTGATGTTTGGTGTTCTCTACCTAGGACCCTTTCGGAAGGTGCTTCGTCTCTTTACTTTCCGCTCGTTACTTGTCGCTACTGAAACCGCTTTGCGCTGTTATAGCCTCGTTCTCGTTTCGTTACTCGGCATGGCGGTTTCTTGACAATATTTGCAATGTCTTTCGTTTATTGTATAGTCTTGGCCGATTATGGTGTAAGTTTTGGTCGTTTTCACTATTTTGTATAATTCCCTACATGTTTACAATAGTATATTTTGGTGTCTTCACTCCTACTGTGTACAATCCCGTCATTTTAGTTTGGGGCGAATCATTCGCACTCTGTCATTCTCGTACCTAGCTTTATTAGAATTTCTTGTTTTTCAAGATTGCCTTAGTTCAGATTTAGTATAGAATTTTGTGCACTTTTTCTAAGTAACAGTATCTATTACTCATTAATAAGTGTCTTCGTAAGCCCGTATATTTAATGTTTTTCTGACACGATAAGCATTGATATGTCTAGTCATGAAGTGTTTAAGAGCTCAATTTCGATATACTTCTCGGTCATAATAAGTATTCTGTCTAGTCACGTACAGTATTATACTTTTATTTTTTGATTTATTTCCAGTATTTTATCATCAAGTTGGAACGAAAACAGAAGTAAACGTTTAATTAGAAATCGTCTTGTTCTTCTATCGTCCCAGCCCTGGTTAGCTATCTGGAGGCTTTCGTATGCATAATCCAGAATAGTAAAATAACCATAAAGTATGGTACTCCAAGAACATCTCGCCTTCGTTGATGGTTCGTCTTCATGAGGAGATCAAATAGACTACGATCATTGACTTTCAAAGCCATGGAGTTATTCGAGAAAAAAGTTGAAGACTTCTACACACGTTTTAGGGTTGCAATTTATGATTTAACTGAATATGTTAAAGCAGACTCGGGTTTATCGGTTAACAGCGAAATTTCAGCTTTGAATAAGTGCAGAGACAAGGCAAGTGACCTATATGTTGTTGTTCAGAAATCCTACAGTGAATTTGTTAAATTTCTGGAATCAACAAAGACTCGTGAAAGTGAAGCTGAAATAACTCATGTTGATAATATGTTTATGGAGTGCGAGAGTCAAGTAAAAGAATACTTGAGAAAAATTAAAGTTCTACGCTCTGAAAAGATTGAAGTTATGTCAAATGTATCGTCTACAAATGACTCAGTTACGTCAATGCTGTTTAAAAAGGCAGCTGAAGCTAAAGCAGCAAAGTTGAAGCTAGAATTTGCGGCAAAAGAGATTGAACTGAAAAGGCAGAGAACGTCTGCTTTGTTGAAACAAGCCGACCTGGATGCTGAAATTGAAATGCTTCATCAACAGAAAGAGGCAGCCGCTCTGGTGGTTGAAGCAGAGGAATTGAGAAAAATATGTAACACATCAAATTCTGAAGGTTCTCTAAGTTTGCAGCTACCAGATGAGCAAGAAGACAAAATGAACTCAGTCAAAAATTACATTGAGAAACATCCACCTTTATACTCGCAACAAATGGGCTATTTTAACGAGAATAACAACATCAGCCAGTTTCTGTTGAGAAAAGACCTCATACTGTCGCGCATTTCCAATTTTAACGACTGCTCAGACAACTACCGTGCCTGGAAGGCAAGTTTTACGTCGGTTTGTGAAGAAATGAACTTAAATAGCAATGAAGAAACCGATTTATTGGTGAAATATCTCGGCCCCACGTCAAAGAAATATGCGCTAAGTCTAAGAAGTGCGTACCTACATGATTCCGATGAGGCTGTTGCAAAAATTTGGGCTCGTTTGGATGAGCGATATGGATCGCCTGAAACTGTAATGAACACCTTAACGTTAAAGTTGAAACAATTCCCTCGTCTTACCAACAAAGATGTAACCAAGTTGTTTGATCTTGCCGACATATTAGCTGAAGTTGAGGGATTAATGGAAAATCCAAGTTACGCAGCAAGTTTTGCATACTTCAACTCGGCTGTGGGAGTTAATCCAATCGTGGCAAAGCTCCCATACAATTTGCAGCAAAGATGGATCTCTCGTGCTTCTGCATATAAAGAGTCACATAAGGTACCTTTTCCGCCATTTTCGTTCTTTGCGGATTTTATCAAGAAGAACAGCATCGTGTTCAATGACTCGAGTTTTAAGTTTGACACAGTGGATCAAACAGGTTCGACCCCTTCTAGAAGTTCAGGGAGATCGGTGACTACCAGAAAAACAGAATTCGAACCGAGATCTACGATGGAAACCACAGAGTGTCCTATCCATCATTCGCACCATCACTTGTCAAAGTGTCATACTTTCACCGGTATGTCACATGAAGAAAAAAGGAAAGTGTTAAATAAAGATAGATTGTGTCTCAGATGTTTTGGTAGAGATCATTCTGTGGCAAAATGTGTAAGTGAAAATAAATGTGAAAAATGTGGTAAAAATAATCATCACACATTGTTACATAGAGAATCAACTCCTAAACCCTCGAACTCTCAAGGCGGGGAGCAGAAACAGCAAGATGCAAGTCGACCACAGACAAACCCTGGTGTTCAGACAAGATGTACAGAAATATGTGAAAACGGTGTGGGCAAATCATGTGCCAAAATTGTTTTAGTGAATGTTATGAATAAACAAACTCCTGATAAGGTTTTGAAATGCTATGCAATTGTTGATGACCAAAGCAATAAGTCTTTGGCAAAGTCAGAACTCTTTGATATTCTTGATATTGATAGTGAAACTGTAGAATATACTCTCTCTTCATGTTCAGGCGTGTCATTACAAGGAGGTAGAAAATCTGAAAATTTGTTGATACAATCTATTGATGGCAAGACTGAATTTGAATTACCTCCTATTATTGAATGCTCTGATATCCCTTCAGATAGGGATGAAATACCCTCACCTAGTGTGGCTGCCTATCACTCACATTTGTCTGATATTGCCCAACATATCCCAGAGGTAGACAAAGATGCAAACATTTTGCTGTTGTTAGGTCGTGACCTTACAAATATCCATCATGTTATTGATCAACGCATTGGTCTGAATGGTTCACCTTTTGCGCAGTTGTTGCCCCTTGGCTGGGTCATAGTAGGAGAAGTATGTATCGGTGAGTCGCATGTCGTTAGCAAGGTCCGTGTAAGCAAAACCTTTGTCGTGGGTGATGGGCGTGCCTCACTTTTGCCACCATGTACTAGTAAGATAAACGTGTCTGAGAACATTGAAACAGATTTTGTAAAGCATGATTGTGACAACACATATGTTATAGATAATGGTCGTTATACACTGTTCAAACCATGTACTATGTCAAATCATACAGATATGTATGCATTTGATTTTGGATTCACGCTGGATGTCCGTGATGATAAACCATCATTGTCTATTGAAGATCATGATTTCCTGTCCCTCATGGACAAAGAGTTTGTCCTAGACCCTACGAGTAAGTGGTCTGCCCCTCTACCTTTCAAACCATCAAGACCTACACTCCCAAACAATAGAGTCCAGGCCGAGCATAGAGCTAAAACATTAGCTAAGAGTCTAGAAAGGAACAGTGTAAAAAGAGAACATTTCTTTGACTTTATGGGGAAACTTTTGAAGAACTCTCATGCAGAATTAGCCCCTTCCTTGTGCGACGGAGAAGAGTGTTGGTATTTACCGATCTTTGGGGTTTATCACCCACGCAAGCCGGATCGTATAAGAGTTGTCTTTGATTCTTCCGCAGTGTTCCAAGGGGTTTCTCTTAACGCTGTTCTTTTACAAGGTCCAGACCTCACCAATAGCTTATTGGGAGTGTTGCTTCGTTTCAGACGAGAAGAGGTGGCCATTGTGGCTGATGTTGAGCAGATGTTCTATTGTTTCAGTGTTGCAGATACTCACAGAAATTTTCTAAGATTTCTCTGGCATGAGGATAATGACCCCTCCAAACCATTTGTTGAATATCGTATGACAAAACATGTGTTTGGTAACAAGCCATCCCCTGCCATTGCTACTTATGGGTTGCGTAAGGCTGTAGAAAAATCTGATAAAGATGTCGTTGAGTTTGTCCATCAAGATTTTTATGTTGACGATGGTCTTGCGTCCTGTCCTACGGTTGAAGCTGCAGTTAGTTTGGTCAAACGGACCCAGAATTCACTTGCTGCTACGGGAATACATCTCCATAAAATCACATCTAGCAACCCAGGGGTGTTGAAGGCTTTCCCAGAGGATGATCTTGCCCCTAATTTAACGAAGTTGGGCTTTGACCAGGAATTTCTCCCTACTTCTCGTAGTTTAGGGCTAGAATGGTGTTTGAGCCAAGATTGTTTTGTGTTTTCCAATCAGTGTCAGGAAAAAATTGTGACTAAAAGAGGCATTCTGTCAACCATTAATAGCATCTTTGATCCTATGGGTTTCCTTGGTCCTGCAATTATTGAGGGTAGGTTGTTGCTGCGAGATGTCACTAGCGGTGGCGTAGACTGGGACGAACCTCTTTCACATGATGTTGAGGTCAAGTGGAGTTCCTGGCTTCAAAGTTTACAATGTTTGAACCTAGTCAAGATACCTAGAAGTTTCTTTAGGGTCTCTCTTAGTTCATTGTCTAACCTTCAACTCCATATATTTTCCGATGCTTCGGAGAAGGCCATTGCAGCAGTAGTGTTTATAGTTGGTGTAGGCTCAAACGAGAAGCATGTTAGTTTTGCTATGGGTAAGGTGAAGGTCGCCCCAACACAGAGTCATACCATCCCGCGATTAGAGCTTTGTGCTGCTGTACTGGCAACAGAGTTGTTTGTTTTAGTTTCCGAGAACCTTCATGTAGATTTTGTAAAGGTTAGTTTCTATACAGACAGTCGTGTAGTACTCGGCTACATTTGTAATCAGTCTCGCAGGTTTCATACCTATGTTGCCAACCGTGTACAGAAAATAAGACGGGTAAGCAGTCCGCAACAGTGGAGCTATGTTTGTACCGAGAAGAACCCAGCTGATATTGGCACTAGAGGTAGTACTCCGTTTAAGTTGAAAGACAGCCCTTGGTTGTTAGGGCCCTCATTTCTCTACGAGCATGTTATCCAGGTCCCAGAGTTTTACCCTTTAGTACGACCTGATTTAGACTCAGAAGTTCGAAGCAAGGTTGTGACCATGACAACAAGGGTTCAGACCCCTCTGGCATTTGATTGTGATCGCTTTGAGCGTTTCTCTTCATGGAGCAAACTATTGTTAGCGATTGGCGTTCTGTTGCACATCGTCCTGTCATTCAAAAGAGTTACAAACTGCAAGAGCTGGCATGTGTGTCCTGAATCTGACTCGCTTGGATATAAGTTGAGGGCTAAAGTTGTTGTACTGAAGTCAGTACAGGCTGAAGTTTACAAAGAAGAGGTACAAAATTTGTCATTTCAGCGTGATATTAATTCAAACAGTCCACTTGTATCTTTGAGTCCATTTCTTGACCAGGATGGTCTTCTTCGTGTTGGAGGACGACTCGGTCTGAGT
Organism: Spisula solida; assembly: GCA_947247005.1. Taxonomy (NCBI): domain Eukaryota; kingdom Metazoa; phylum Mollusca; class Bivalvia; order Venerida; family Mactridae; genus Spisula; species Spisula solida. The sequence goes on along the minus strand of OX365950.1, from coordinate 1,961,456 downwards.
AGTCTCCCCCTGACAGAAAAACACCCAATTATCCTCCCTGGTAAACACCACATTGCAAAGCTGCTCGTTACACACTTTCATGAATCTGTACAGCACCAAGGCCGTATGTTTACAGAAGGTGCTATTAGACAAGCTGGGTACTGGATCGTTGGTGTTAAACGTGCTGTCTCTTCGTACATTTTCAATTGTGTCATATGTAGAAGGCTCAGGGGACGATTTGAATCTCAAAAGATGTCGGATTTACCAGTGGACAGAACTGAATCAAAACCCCCCTTTTCTTATGTCGGTGTCGACGTTTTTGGGCCGTGGCAAGTGGTTTCCCGCAAGACACGTAGCTCTCAGGCCAGTTCAAAACGTTGGGCAGTGCTTTTTACTTGTATGTTGATTCGTGCTGTGCACATAGAGGTTGTGGACGAGATGTCCAGTTCTGCATTCATAAATGCGCTCCGTCGATTTATGGCTATTCGTGGTAAGGTGGAAGTTTTCAGATCAGACCGGGGCACGAACTTCATCGGTGCCACAGACAATATTGCAGTAGATACCATAAATGTGGAAGATCAGTCGACAAAAAACTTCTTGGGGAAGTACGACAGTGTTTGGATTTTCAATGCACCCCACAGCTCACATATGGGTGGCGCCTGGGAGCGCATGATCGGTGTTTCCAGACGCATTTTAGATTCCATGCTGTTAAATACTCACAATCTGACCCACGATGTTCTGGTCACTTTGATGGCAGAAGTCAGTGCTATAGTAAATGCTCGGCCCATCACACCTGTTTCTTCTGACCCAGAATGTTCTGAGATTCTTAGTCCTTCTGCCCTGCTCACCATGAAACTTGACCATAGCAAACTCCCTGTAGGAGATTTTTCTGTGAAAGATTTATATAGAGATCAGTGGAAAAGAGTCCAGTATCTTGCCAATCAATTTTGGTTAAGGTGGAAAAAAGAATTTCTCCAGTCCCTTCAACAAAGGTCAAAGTGGAACAAGGAACAACCCCCCTTAAAAGTTGATGATGTTGTTCTTGTTAAGAATCAGGAAGTAGCCAGAAATCAGTGGCCTGTTGCTAGGGTAAAAACAGTTTTTCCGAGTTCAGACGGAAAAGTTCGCAAAGTTGAGTTATGTTTGATAAGAGATGATAAACAAGTGTTCTTAACAAGACCTGTTGTGGAGACAGTTTTGCTTGTTAGAGGTTAGAACTGTGAACATTGATTTGTTGAAACTGTGTATTTTGTGACAAGTTGTCAACAGACTATAAACCAACATGTTTGTTATCTAGTGAAACATATATGAAACATATGAATGTGAGAGTATTGCAGATACTACAGTTTAATGAATGTTGTTTTAAGTTCTGTATAAGTTTGTATTACATGTACTTTTTTACGTCATTAATTTAGTCAATTTACATAACTAAACATAGCAAAGACAATCCTTTGTGCCATAATGTTTATGCCAGAATTTGTTATAACAAAATTTTGTGCCTGCTACAATGTATTAAGATTTTGTTCTCTTCAGTCCGCTTCTTAAACGTTTCAGTAAAATTGTTGAAAGACTTTTGTATGCTATTGTAATTATGTGGGGACTCGGTTTGTTATTGCTTAGTGATATCTCCTTAGATATCAGACGGGGAGTGTGATGTTTGGTGTTCTCTACCTAGGACCCTTTCGGAAGGTGCTTCGTCTCTTTACTTTCCGCTCGTTACTTGTCGCTACTGAAACCGCTTTGCGCTGTTATAGCCTCGTTCTCGTTTCGTTACTCGGCATGGCGGTTTCTTGACAATATTTGCAATGTCTTTCGTTTATTGTATAGTCTTGGCCGATTATGGTGTAAGTTTTGGTCGTTTTCACTATTTTGTATAATTCCCTACATGTTTACAATAGTATATTTTGGTGTCTTCACTCCTACTGTGTACAATCCCGTCATTTTAGTTTGGGGCGAATCATTCGCACTCTGTCATTCTCGTACCTAGCTTTATTAGAATTTCTTGTTTTTCAAGATTGCCTTAGTTCAGATTTAGTATAGAATTTTGTGCACTTTTTCTAAGTAACAGTATCTATTACTCATTAATAAGTGTCTTCGTAAGCCCGTATATTTAATGTTTTTCTGACACGATAAGCATTGATATGTCTAGTCATGAAGTGTTTAAGAGCTCAATTTCGATATACTTCTCGGTCATAATAAGTATTCTGTCTAGTCACGTACAGTATTATACTTTTATTTTTTGATTTATTTCCAGTATTTTATCATCAAGTTGGAACGAAAACAGAAGTAAACGTTTAATTAGAAATCGTCTTGTTCTTCTATCGTCCCAGCCCTGGTTAGCTATCTGGAGGCTTTCGTATGCATAATCCAGAATATATATCGTGAAACATCGGCTATTTCCGTTTTTCTCCGATCTATAATGGCCGAGGAGATCACTATGTGTAGCAAATAAGACGTTTATTATACGTGGGTTGTTTTGGGGTTTCGTATTGTGTAGTATTTTTGAAAAAAAAGGAAAATAAATCCTTTTAGATTTTAAAGTCCCGTAGAACAAAGTAAGGAGTTCAACTTTCAAATCAAATCTTAATTAAGTTTATTTGAACATTTTCTTCTTTTTAAACGCATGTTTTCAACACGTTTTGTGTGCATTAATATATATATGTTTTTAATTATTCTTTTGATCATGAAGGTGGGAAGTAATTTAATCAAACCAATAAGACGCAATTATTGACATATACATTTGTACAATTTTATTTTAAAAAAGGGGGGGACACTTGTGTAATTATCACGTTCTATACAATCTGGGAAGAATATTATACGTCCCTGATACAATATAAGTATACATTTAACATGTGGCTAATTGATTCGTTGGTTTTGCCGGTGTTTAATTATAAAGTCGGCATATCTTTTTTTGATCAATCATGTGAAATTGCTAGACATGAATTTCGGTCTGCAAATAGAGCATATAAATACGTAAAAACTGATGAAAATCGAGCACGCATGTTGTTGAAGCGTAAGTTATATAATAGTGCCAAAAGAAAAGCACAATCACGATACAAATTGAACCAGAAAGCACGCTTAAATCAGTACGCAAGCGAATCTCCTCAAAAGTTCTGGACTGAGATAAAAAAATTAAAGGGCAAAACACAATCAACAAATACTATTAGTAAACAGGATTTTCATAACCATTTTAAGGAGCTTTTCTCTGATGATGAGGTCTACAGAAATGAAAATATTGAGTCATTTTTGTCGGATGAAACTTTTGATAAAATTGTAATCGAAGAGTTAGATGTTGAATTTAGTATTGGAGAAGTAAGTAAAGCAATTTCATCTCTTAAAAGAGGTAAAAGTGGGGGTAATGATAACCTTGTACCCGATATATTTTTAGATTGCAACGATCTTTTATCGCCTATATTATGTAAACTATTTAATTACATGTATACTAATAGTTTATTTCCCTCATCATGGACTGAAGGTATTATTGTACCGGTGCCATAAAAGGGCGACTGTAATGATGTAAATAATTATAGAGGCATAACGTTAACCAGTATTTTTTCCAAACTGTATTCGATACTTTTGGATAACAGGCTAAGAACATGGGCTGACACTCATGATATTTTATCGGAAAATCAATTTGGGTTTAGAAAGGGGAAAAGTACCACTGATTGTATTTTTACATTAACATCCGTTATACAAAAAGTATTATCTGTAGAAAAGCAAAAGCTTTATCTTGCATTTGTTGACTTTAGAAAAGCCTTTGATGTGGTATACAGAAATGGAATTTGGTATAAATTGATAAACAGTGGTGCTTCTTATAAGATTGTAAAAATGTTGAGAGCTATATATGAGTCAGTTAAGTCTTGTGTTAGAGTTAATGGTTCTCTTAGTGCATTTTTTAACAGTCATAAGGGTGTCAAACAGGGTGAACCATTGTCTCCATTGTTATTTTTATTTTTTATCAATGATATTGAGTGTAAATTGCGTGATGATACAGTTGAAACATTTAGTATTGAAGAGTTGCAATTGTTTGTATTATTATTTGCGGACGACACGGTTTTATTTTCTTATACTGTTAAAGGTCTACAGACTTTGTTGAACAACTTACATTCTTATTGTACATTGATGGATATCAAAGTTAATACGGATAAGACAGTTGTCATGGCTTGTAAATCTAATAATAGAAATGTGCCTATGGATGTATTTTATGATGAAGAAAAACTACAAGTTGTTACATCATTTAACTATTTAGGTGTTACAATAACCTCAAATGGAAGTTTTTATCAATCACAGAAAGTATTATCTGCTAAAGCTGCAAGAGCATTATTTTCATTAAATTCTTTGTTTGATGTTGTTTCCCTACATGTCTCTGAGAAATTGAAACTATTCGATTCTATGGTGTCACCAATTTTGTATTATGGATCAGAAGTATGGGGATTCCATAAAGCCCCGGATATTGAACGTGTTCATTTAAAATTTTTGAAACAAATTCTTGGTATACGCCAAACAACAAGTAACGTAGCCGTATATGGCGAATTAGGGAGGGTACCTTTACAAGTTGTCAGACATGAGCGTATTTTAAAATACTGGATGAAGTTAATAAATAATAAAAATTCATTGATGTATAAACTATACAATATGAAGGACAACCAAGGTCGACATGTTAATAAGTGGTCCTTAGAAGTTAAGACATTATTAGACAACTTAGGATTTTCATACTTATGGAACGCCGACGTAGTAACATATTTTCAATATAATATGATTGTTAGAAGGTTGAATGAGCAATACTTACAGAAATGGTATAATGAATTGAATTTGTCAAATAAATTAGAAACTTATCGTACATTTAAAATTAACTTTGAGTTTGAAGATTATCTTAAGTGTATTTCCTGTGACAATCACAGGAAAGCATTAAGTAGATTTAGATGTTCTTCTCACAAACTTTTAATCGAAGAGGGCAGACACAGAAATATCGCTAGAGAAGATAGAATATGCCCTAAATGTAATTTAAATTGTATCGAAAACGAATACCACTTCTTACTTACTTGTCCGTATTATCGAGATATAAGATTACAATGTTTACCTCGATATTTTTGTTCCTGGCCTAATATAGGAAAATTTATTTCTCTTATGCAATCTACGAATACACATATCATGAAAAAACTAGCAAAATACATATATTTATCTAATACAAGAAGAGAAACCTTATAAAAATTTAATTGGTTAAATTAACAGTACGCATTAAATATCCACACTTTTCTCAAAATACACTGCTTACCATATATGATTGTTTGCATATTTGTATATATTCATCTTGTCTTTTGTCTTTTTGTACATGTATATATGTTTTTGTTAAAATTTTCAACTTGCCACATTATTATTATTGCATTGGCAATAAACATTTTATATGTTTACGTCAAATAAAATATTGAAGTTGAAGTTTACCATGTAGAAAAACTGATAATTTTCAGCAAACTTTACGATAAATCAAATAACTCGCTAAATATTTGTTTCTCTTAAAAAATGACGAGCATAGCCTTTATTTGCCAGTCAGCTTCATGAACCCGGAAACTGGTGAATAAATTATTGCAGATAAGATAGTCTCACTTTCCAAGATGCATAAACAATAAACAATTCTAACAACATGATCACAATGGATTTTTTTCTATAATAGAAATATGAGAGACTGTTAACATTAAAAGTATATTAATAAGAGTATATTATATCTGTTTGAAAATAAACAAAAACACATACAAACTTTTATTAAAATGGCCTTCATGCATTGTTATGTTTAAAAAAATGGTTTTATTCAAAGGTATCACGTTACCATGGCTGTTTTCAAAATTCATATATGTTCCCATATGTGCGAGACTTAAGTTTTTCATAAATATAACTTTTCCCTATGTATTTACTTTTTATTTAAACAATGTTTAAAAAAAACATTAATAATACATTTATACTATTTCAATGAAAGTTTGTATGTGTTTCTACTTTTTAAACTTATAAAGCTAAGTCAGTATTCATATTTGTGACCGGGAAATAAAAAGCCGCAGAAGTGTAATCCCTTAGTTGTTTTATTGCCCCTTATCAGTCTAATCCTGTCTGATCACCGTCTATCGATCTAGTTAAACAATAGGGTCATACATTCTATCGCTTTATATATATGTATGTATAATTATGGGCTATTATCCACTCATGCGTGAAAAACACCATCGATATTTGGATAAAATTAGTAAAAACCTGTAAAAATATCTTCCATGAAGGCAGATAGGAGATTGTATAAAATGTTGTATATTAGTATTGTACTAAGGCGGTTTAACTTTTTATATATTTGTTTGACTTATTATGAATACAAATATTCTGTTATGATTTGCCTATTTTCATTATATCGCAATAATTGTATAATTGATTGCAGCAGTTTATTGAACTTGAACTTATTTATTAACACAACATTCTGTGTAAAACATTGCAAAATCTTTACGATAAAAGTTACGTAATCAAACTGAATTAAATAGACAAGAACGCATATACACACGAGGACTTTAAAAAACGCCTCACACACCTCAAATTAATTATTTGATTCATGATGACAATCACTCAATCTGGACTGTACTTGTTTTTTTTGTACGTGCGAATATAACATAATTTACAAAAAAACAAGCATAATTTATATCGGGATTAAGAAAATATTTGATAATAAGCGAAGTCATCTTGTTGTTACTAAGATACTACCACACGCATACCAGAATTTACCAGAAGTCAACATCAGCAATTCAAATTGAAATGTATACATGATCACGAGACGAATAGACAGTTACAATCATAAATCTGAAAATATGAAAAATCGACTGCTTATCTTTTTATCTGATCAGTAGCCCCTCAGGCTACGATTTATGTAGCTTACCGTTATCATTCGTGACTATCGGAAAATTTACGACCACTAACGGAAATAGCCGACATCGATCTGAATCGATTGGATTAAGATAAGCGAAATTGTTGTGTATGGGGAATGTTTATCGATTTTTGTGGTGTAAAGGGAAACAACTCGTACAAACACACAGGTACAAAAATCACTTTTCACAGAGTTGTCTTTTCCTTAAGAATTAGCTCAATAGTTCCACATGCTTAATTATTGTTATCAAATTCCTATAACCGCGTCCAGATTTATTGCATAATAAGCGAGAAATGTATTGTATGGTATTTTCCAAACTGAACTTCAACAAGGAACCATTCAAGGAAAGTAACTTCCATATATCAGTTATTATAAATTAAGCATATTGGAGCTCTGTTTAATATCTGTTGCATTCGTCAACTTATTTGTTTGAGTTGATGCGCATAGCTTGTCTTTCTTACTGAACTTGTCAGATTCTCATTTTGTTTTCGAGGACGGTCTGCATAGATCGATGGATCAGATACTTCTAAGACGAATCCGCCACCAGTCAAATAACTTCGCTCCAATATGCCTGCAAATCCATGGCTGACGGCTCATCGAATATTATTAGATGTCAGCATGTGCAAATTAAGGTCGTGTATTTTCTGACGTGATTCTAACTGCAGTAGGCATATTTATGATTTATACGAGGTCGGAACTTGCACTTTATTAGTCCTAATCGACAGATTATGATATAAAATTTCAGCCAAAAATGAATACTCTATTGGGGCTATAGAGGAAAGTACTCTAGTTTATAGAGGGTTTATTAACACATACATACAAGTGGCGTTATGAGTCGTTTCTGATTATTTACCAAACATTCTCCAATTTCACAAGATCTTTTATCACGTGCGTTCTTTTATCGAGTATAATTATATGAAACACACTTTGTAAGCTGTTAACAAGGGAGACAACTTTGCCCATACCGTGTAATATGGAATAGTATAAAGGGAGGTAATAAAATCACAATTAAGGTTAATACTTTAATAATGAAATAAAGGATATACTATTTATTATATTTTTATAGATTAAAGTATAATTCCGACTGTACAAGAAAATAGTTTGGGAATATTCGCATTTTTTATTCTACCAAATTATTTTATTTACACGACATTTATAAACTAATTCTAGTTCGCTTCTAACTACAGACGTCTAAGCACAAAATCTATATATTATGTCTCCTACATAAATTATGAAAAACAAAAAAAAATAAATATAATTTAAACAGTATTTGCAGCTTCCTAACTAGGAAGTGAACAAAATTGAAAACTTGCATAGAATATTAATCTGACAGAAAAAAATCTAATAGTTTGTGGTAAAATATATACCATTAATTGAAGATATATAGCTAAGATGCTTTTCAAAACGTATCGTATTTTTACCCCCTTACATATTTTGCCTGTTTGAATTGTTCTATTATAATTATGATTAAACAACATGTGGGGAAGGAGTTGCCTGTTCCTTGTAGACTGAGGGTAAGTTACCTACTGATTAGTACACATTACAGGAAAGGTGGTGAATCGACTACCGCAATTATGAATACTTGTTGATAAACGATAATAACAGATCCGAATTACGACATTAACAACGAAAACGTGAAAGTGCCATTCCAACAGCTAGATTCTGTTTTATCAAAGCACTTATATGTGTATAAATCTTCATCTTACGTTCAAATTTAAATTCTTTATCATTCTTATTTTTCAATTACAAGGTGTGTAAAATGGATTTGTATTACCATTAATCATGGCTCAGTTTATAAGTTCCAGACCTATAGTCTCTGTTGAGTTAACCATTCCTTCGTCATTTTTTCCTCGATCAGATTATCTAAAAGCCTGATGGGAAATCCCCGCTGGATGCAGTGCATTTGAAAATATCGGGTATAGGACACCTCTCGTTTTACATACATCTAGGGTATGTTCGTAAGGTCTGTTCCGCACATGTGCGGGATGTTCTACTCCGAACAACTTACGAACAAAACTGTCCTGCATAGTGTGGCGAATGTTCTACTCCAAACACACCTTACGAACAAAACGGAACAGAAAGTAAAATGTTAAAGATGACCAAAATTGTAGTTGCAGCCGTAATATTGGAGGAAGAAATATGCATGTGGATATATTTAAGTGCGACTGTTTGCCCGCAATGGTCCATAATTGGAAAATAAATTTATTATATTCTATTTTATTACACAAGCGGCCATTGTTCTTGCTGTAATCACGTGACTGTTCTGGCTGCACCACCTCTGTGGCGGGTACAGAAAGAACATGTTCCGAACAGTGTTCCGGTTTGTTCGTAAGTGTGTTCCACTGTCCGGGATGTGTGGAACAGCGTTTCGAACGCGCCCCTAGTGTAGTTGTGGTGCAATTTAACCGTGTCGAATCCCTGTGGTTTCTGACGACTCACAAGTATATGAACCGACCGTTTTTAAGCGTTTGGCGAACATTCAATGCTCGACACTGGCGACATTGTGTACGGAGTTTGATAAGAGTTGTGTTTCTATGTACATGTATGATATTATATTGCCGTGAGATATGTACAGTACAAATTAAATGATTGCATTAAATTTTAACCTGTTTAAAATATTAGACATAATGGTGAGTTGGTTATTTGAGGGTCAGCCATGAAGTCATATCACTGTCTATTACATAATGTAGATGTGGTGGATTTTCAATCGTGTCAATTCTCTTTGCACCGAACATAATGACCAAAATATCCTTATCGTTGTGGTAAGAGCTATCACGAAACCGGTCGTGCCCACACAATAAATCACAACAATACACATGTATGGTTATTTTAATACAAACACTTTAAGTTCGGTAAGGATACAATTTTTGAAAAAAAATCAGCATGTTTGTTATACGAGATTACGATACTGCTTGTCCTTAATCAAGTCACGTGATCTGTGACAGAATCCAAGTCATCATGTACGCATACCTGAAAACACAAATGTACCAAATTTGTTAACAAGTGTACAAAAGAGTGGTAATATGCGTACCGAAAAATGTTAACATGTGTACCAAAAACGTTAACACGCATTCAAATATTATTAACAAACGTACCAAAAAATGTTTACCCGCGTTCTAGATAAGACAATTTTAACAAGCGAACGGAAAAAATTAACATGCGTACCGAAAAAGGTTTACACGTGTACCAAAAATGTTAACCAAAAAGGTTAGCATGCATACTAAAAAAATGCTAACCAAAACTGTTAGCATGCATACCAAAAATGCTAACGAGCGTACCTAAAATGGTTAACATGCGTACCTAAAACTGTTAACATGCGTACCTAAAACTGTTTACATTCGTACATAAAACAGTTAACAAGCATATCAACAAATCAATCACTATTAATAAAGCAACACGATGGTGAAACGTAAGGAACTTCGGCAGGGTAAATCATTCGTCATTATGACTTCGTTTCCATGGCAATCCTTAATGGAATAGCAAATAGATAATAGAAAATCGGACAGGGAAGGCAGCACTCAGTTTTACCAGCCGAGCACAGAAAACATTCGAACATGACATTTCACAATTACACGGCACAATACCCAACACGTTACTGAACGAGACAATTAACTTAACCATTAAGAACAAGTCCCAGTTGTCAAAAGGCTGAATGAAAGTTAGTACAGGTTAGGATAACGTCCATGTAAACGGATAAGCTGAATCTGCCACAGAAAGTTTTCAAAACTTGTTTTTATATAAAACAAATGTCCCCTATATAGTTCCGTATAAAGTACTATCACTTACAGTATAATATTACAATTAAAGATTGTCAGGATTTTATTTACTTATTATTTCTACAAAAATCATGAAATTACTCACCTAAGTCCTTCCAAATTCTAAGCATGCTTAAATTCTGCTTGTTGGTTGGATTTAAATGGGCTCCATGGATCCCTGCGTTGTATATCTAACTTCTCATTTAAAGGTTGTTTAAATTCGGCTTGTTGGTTGGATTTAAATGGGCTCCGTGGATCCCTGCGTTGTATATCTAACTTTTCATTTAAAGGTTGTTTAAATTCTGCCTGTTGGTTGGAGTTTGATTGACTCCACGGACCCCTGCGTTCAATATCTGACTTCTCATTCATAGCATGTTTGAATTCGGCTTGTTGGCTGGATTCTGCAGGACTCCTGCGTCGACGACCTTGCTTTGCTGGTCTTTGTGCCACTACTGATGTGAACAATACAACCAAACACAGGAAGGTTATGACGTTATTCATGTTGACTTGGTGTTCTACAAAACAAAATAACGATTCAAATCATGATTGATTGATGGGGAGACATTGTGACTTTTTACACCATTTTATCAGCATTACTTGAGTATGTAATTATAAATATAATGGTGTTCAGATCACATAGGTGCTTGGTTCCAAATTTACAATAATTACACGACACAAAGCCCAACGCACAACCGAGCGAGACAATAAACGTAACCACGTCAAACTGATATTGCGTTCAATCTTGTAAAATATGTGATACATTTCTAAAACTCAATAATTTGCACTCGTTCTAAATAATAAGTAATAATGCATGTACCCAACAAAAAAAAAACGTCAAATCCAGTTCTATTCTTTAGACAAATAACAAAAAATATGTACTCTTTCATTAATATTTCGCCCTTTCAAAACCTTATTAAAATTATGAACACACAACCGTATGTTTTTTATATTTCTAAACAAGCATCATGTACAAAGTCATGTAGTTAAAAAATATTATATTTTCATTTTTGTTTTTAAAAAATAAAGAGACGACATACTTGGTATTGAAGAAAGCGTGACGTATTAAACAATGCTTTATATTATTGTCTCTATTTTTATTCTGAAAACTCATTGAAAAATAAAAAAGACAATAAATACTGTTAAGAGCCTCGCTTGATTCCAATATTGGAGATAATAAATAAATTGTTTGAATCATGCATAATTATATCAAATAAGTAACGTGTATATTCTATTTTAGACAATAAATGATAAATTCAAATACAGTACAATATCTCTGCCATATGATATTAAAATGATGCACCCAGTCTTCGAATTTATTGAATGACCCTCGTACAACCTCTCCTGAGCGGCCCCCTGTAGAGCAATAACTCCCTACAACAAGACATTCAAAATGTCCCTTAGTCAGTAATAAAACTTTAAATATAACCTCTGTAGAGCAACAACTTAGTAAAACGGCCAATATTTGCAGCTCATAATGTATATTTCTCTATAGAGGTTGTACTGTATTTCAATTTGACAACGAACAAAATATTTACATTCCTAATACTTAATAACATCAAATTTTATGGGAATTTATTATTTATTTGAAAAAGTTCATAAACGCAACAACCATTTCAGTTGTAGATAATTGAAACATTGCGAAAAATGGTAAGAAAGTGTATGCTTTGTAAAATAAGTCTGTCCTAGCTGATGGAACGTTTCATTAGGATGTAACGTTTAGAACTACTTAATTATATAATATATTATAATTCGGTATTTCTTAGTACTATTAATCGATATTTTACAATACTTTTGTCACAAGAATTATGTAATTCTAGTTATGAGCTATGTTATAGCAATCTATAAAATGCTTCGATAGTTTATAATACTAATTTATTTAAGATCAATTGTGAAACAAGTAAAGGTTTCCAACGTATATTAATCACTCTTGACACCTCATTCCCGATGTCATCCATCGCCACGAGGGTATTAGAGAAGAGAAGCCAGTTTGCCTTGTATATGCTGAGCGTCTAGCATTGACTTTCTGGTATCATTTAATTAGTTTATGACTTGGTCTGGGATCGAACCCGAACCTTGGATCTCCCGCACTCGAAGCGGACACTCTACCACTACGCTATCGAGGAGAATGCTTCGATAAGAGAAAGTTAAGACGTACTTACCTTACGACAACAATATTACCAAACACTATTACAGTTATCTCACACAAACAGTGAATATAGCGCTGTACAGACACGGTAACTATATATAGTCGTAATTTGTGGAACTAGAGCTAATACTAAGTATATATAATTAATGATAATTTGATAATTATTTGCGAGTTATATTCACGCGCCTTATACCAATGTACGGTAACGATTGTACAGCATAAAGCGCAAACGTTCCAAGATGGCGCTGCAGGTAACCATTGTAGATCATAAAGCGCATACGTTCCTAGATGGCGCTGCAGGTAACCATTGTAGATCATAAAGCGCATACGTTCCTAGATGGCGCTGCAGGTAACCGTTGTACATCATAAAGCGCATACGTTCCAAGATGGCGCTGCAGGTAACCATTGTACATCATAAAGCGCAAACGTTCCAAGATGGCGCTGCAGGTAACCGTTGTACATCATAAAGCGCATACGTTCCAAGATAGCGCTGCAGGTAACCATTGTACATCATAAAGCGCATACGTTCCAAGATGGCGCTGCAGGTAACCGTTGTACATCATAAAGCGCATACGTTCCAAGATGGCGCTGCAGGTAACCGTTGTACATCATAAAGCGTATACGTTCCTAGATGACACTGCAGGTAACCATTGTACATCATAAAGCGCATACGTTCCAAAATGTCGCTGCATGTAACCATTGTACATCATAAAGCACATACGTTCCAAGATGGCGCTACAGGTAACCATTGTTTCCAAGATGGCGCTGCAGGTAACCATTGTACATCATAAAGCACATTTTCCAAGATGGCGCTGCAGGTAACCATTGTACATCATAAAGCACATACGTTCCAAGATGGCGCTGCTGGTCACCATTGTAAGGTACATTAGCCGCCATACCTAAGTCAAACTTTATGACAGTGAGGGCTGCAGGGACCTTCGGTCTTTCTTGCAGCTAAAAGTAGGTCTTTCAACTTTTTGACAGCTGGATTTGGACTTTCGACATTATCTCGTGAAAATTGTAAAGCCGAAGTAAGTTTGATTAAAGGCACATGTACATGTATAACAACCAAGAAAGCAATTAACATTTGTTATTACAGTCCTGACTCAGTGATATCGGTAGTAAACAGACAACTCGCATACTTTTCCATGTTTTACCGCGTGACGCCATCTTGAAAAGTATGCTCTTTTTGACGCACACCCGTTACTATGCAGTGCTACAGACCTGCTTGCTACACCACTGAATATTGGCAAAAATAGTTTCCTCATTTCGTGATTTCAGATGTTAATGTACAATTATGATATTTGCTAATTTGTTGATAATTACAATAAATAACTATATTTAGCTATTGAAGTCGAGCGGATTATGTTATGTCTTCGTGAGAACTATGCAACATATAAACAAATACACTATCACTATATAGATAAATACCGTAATCAGTATAGATCATATCTCTTTCATACGAGATCTTAGTGATTGTGAATTTTCGATTACATCAAACGCTTCGTAGTAAGTCCCATGGCTGCTTCGTGTTATTCAAAATGGCCAGTATGTTTACGTGTTGGGAGACTGAGGCGGCAGAATTTCGGAGTGGGATGTCGTAATTTTGAAGTTGCTAGTTTTTTTGCGTTAGACATTGTCTTTGTCCTTTTGTTTAATGTTGTCATCTAAATGACTTGTGTACTTGTATTGCTCGGTTTGTAGACATTATCTATACAAATGTATTTGTTATTTTGTTTGTGTGTTTTGCTTTTTCTTTTTTCCAGGACATGTACTATGCGAACTATCTCAGCAATACATAGTTGTGCAGTATTATGTAGGCCTACCACTTAATGGAAACCACGGCCCCAATCCCGGGGAAGGGCTGGGATAGTGGGGGAACTATCTTGTTGTGTTTTACCTTTCCGCCGTGTGAGTGCGGGTTTTTTGTTTCACGCCAAAATAGCGAGGGGAAAATAGCCATGACTATGGTGGCAGGGATTTTACCAGGGGTTTGAAAAATCAAAGTAAAATCCCCGCCATTTCCAGGGGTTAGGGCCGTGGTTTTAATTGACTGGTGTATTCATGATTCAGTTTAATCCTTCCCTGGTGATCAATAAAATACTGCCATCCTCGTATTGCATATATTCCCGTTGTTAGGAAACAACATAATCGGTAAACTTCGGCTATTTCCGTTTTCTCCTACAAATAAATGCACAAATGCCGAGGTGATCCGAATGTCCCACATCCTGTCCGTTGTTTCAAGGCAGCAAATTGGATTCAGCTGATTGTTGCCTTATTTTGTAGGTAGTCCTGTATTACAACACTACTTGTGACTCTTTAACTTACCAGTATAAGCATGATCATACCACGTGGTATGTGACGTAAATTTTGGATAAGAACGCAAGAAAAAAATTTCAACACAAAGTTAAAAACAACGGTATTTTAATTTTCGACCGATCTTAATGAAACATCCTCGACGCTCAAGCAGAGAATGAGTACTATCCACGCAATTTAGCATTTTTTCGGGCAAAAACAGTCACATTATTCACACAAAAATAAGTGGCATGGGTAATTACTCATTGTCGGCTTGAGTGTTCTAATGTTTTGTAACATCCGGACACTTGAAGGTCCCGTCACACATAACGAATACAAACCGAAGTAAACTTGCTAACACTGGAAAAAATTGTACGCGCATGTGTCAAGCTTGCTTGTCTCTATAGTGCTTTGTTTGGCATGCATATATCGTCGGCTGGTTCTTATAGTGATCAAAGTGCCAAAATCATGTTTTGGAGAAAATGAGAGTTGAACATTAGACTTCGTCAAATATCTTTATGTCAACCGATTTTAAAATTTAAAAAACGTAGATATAGTACTATGGCTTCATTCTTCCAATTGCATTCATTATTCTGCCTAAAAATTGACGTAGAAACGCCTGTTTTGAAAAAGTATGTTATCCCGAATTTGGACATTGAGCAACTTTTGCATTTGGTAGTTGCACATATGGAGTTTGGACAAAATATTACCGAAATAACGCGGTTTCATTGGTTGATCTAGACATTGGATCATATAAGAACGACTGATAGAGGACAATGAGCAACTTAACATTAAACTTTTCAGTCAATCACGTGACAAAATAAAGGACGGCAATTGGTCAACTTTATGTTTTTTAGTTTAAGTTGCTCTTAGAGTAAACAATCTCCAGGACATTCAGCAACATGCACGCTACGTAGTGGTTCAAATACTGGACTTTGAGCAAAACATTACTGACAAAGAGCACATTGCACTTGGAATTATGACGTATTTTTTTCATAGGACATTGAGCAATGTCAAATTAGACAGAAAGTGCAAAAATCTCATTCTTTTAAAAAATGGACATTGGAGACTATTATAATCAGCCGACGATATGTTTTAATTTATACCTTCATTTAATAAACTGTCATTACGGCTTTATTCAGTGAGTCTCCTATTGATATTTATGATGTTTAAGAGCCTTATTCTGAATATAAAGTATCTGACTTTACAAAATAAAACCCTCTTTCAATTTCATTATATGAGTCGTTCTTATTTTTACCATACAAGCATTACCAGTCACCACCAACACCATGAGGATGATAAAGGGACTTCCGGTAAATGTGTTCTCTGTAGTATGTGTGTGCTATATATCGTTGGTGGTAATCATATGGTTGCGTCTGTAAGCGTTCGTATCCGTTGCTGGATTAGCTTTGTTCAGTCAAGAGTTAGTCACAATTATTCTATTAGTTAAATAGATTGGTTAAGTGTGACGAGCCTTTTTGCTCTATAAAAGCGTAAAACCAACAACTCCACAACTTAATTGCTACGTATGTACTAGAATGTACTTACAATACTCATCGTTCGTTCGTTAGTTCGTTCGTTTGTTGGATTGTTCATTCGTTTATTCATTAAGCAATTGTTACCTTACACAATGACTCAACTATTCAAAATGGAACAAGTTCGTTTACAATCAATAATTTTATGTACCAATATATTATATACGTACATAAATGTATTAGTTCTAACGGACCAACTTGTTACATTTTGAATAGTTGAGTCATTATGTAAGGTATATACATGTAATAAAAACAACGATATGCATGTATGAGTGATTTTTAATGCCATTGCTTCTTGCTAATAATTTTATTCTAACAGGCATGCGTTAAGGATAACACGTTTGACACTTTAGCAAGTAGCATGCTTATACATGAAGATAGCATACATGAATCTCATATTATAATTAAGAGTTAAATACTGTTTGTCATTAACCAAGTCACGTGTTGGCTGATTGTATCCTAGTCGTCACGTAATACGCATACCTGCAAACATACGAATAGCAAATAATTTATACATTTTCAGAAACCATACCATATTATATATACATGAATTTAGAACTATAGGGAAGATCACCTTTTACAAAATGCCCATCGGCAGCCTATTGGATGAACGAACAATAAAAACCTTTCTTCACCAATTGCTCGCTGGTGGGCACATTTGCTTACGAATAACCCTGTGTACAAACATGATCACTCATATAGTACTGAATGTGGTCATTTAATTATTCACCCAAAAATTGCGGTTTGTCCCCTTAGCACACTGTCTATGGGGAATAACCACATGAAAGACGTGTTAAACCATGCTTCACATGCCTTCCTTGCGTTCAAGGAAAGATTACGTGACGTACGTTTCGTACCTGGTACGGACATGTGATTGGTTGAACCGTATGTTTAAAAAAAACATGTTTTTCACGTTAGCGAAGTTTGGCTAAGCATATCCGGAGGTGGTGTGGTTAACTCGTTGATACACCGTGTCCTACCTATCTACCATAATTATGTGTCAGCATGTTGCCAGAACCACAACATTAACTTCCTTTGGCCTTATGATAAAAATGGTCACATTAATTACATTAAAAGGTCGAGCTTTGATGATACATATAAACAATAAGAATACGAGGAGGAAATTGTGATTATCTTAATTTAGTTCTGTATTTTGTTATTCATTTGTCGGATTAAATGACAGTTCTTGAAATAAATAAATTGATTTATGCCACTTACTTAAAAGTAAAAGTGTTGGTACATTTTGTTCTTGGCTCATTCGTTCATAAGTTCGCCGGACCTGCATAAAATGTTGAAGTACAATATAGTTAACGATATTATGAACCCTCGGTAAGTTATTATCCAACTTTCGAAACAATTTGGACTTGACGGTCGGTTTCCTGATAGCCCAAACACATGCACGATTGAAACTATTGAACATGCCTACAATGTTCTTGGCCACGTCCTTCACATGGTGGTGCAGTTAATTGTTCTGGTTTACATGACTCTGCCCACTTGAATTTGAAATTAATTCCATTAAATGAGTTAATTTAATCGTATTTTGTTAGCATTGGCTACGGGGTTCTTTTTGGACGGGGTATGCGTTGCGTTCCTTGTCAGTAAAATAAAATGCATAGAGCGATTTTGATTAGATCGACTGCTATGACATTTCATGGATATAATTTAAATTTCCAGGGCTCAGAAGAAACTGAAAACTGATGTGACGCTCGGATGGAAATAGGATGTATCTTGAGTTTTCAGTTTCACCAGAGCCTTATAAAACATGTAACAATAAGTCTCTGGTGGAAGTATGAAGCGACGTATCGGGATACACACCGAGCTATACGTATACTTCCCCTATTACTTTTCTATCCAAGGCCGTAATGGAAAAGTCGCAGTTAAATGATAACATGTAGATCTATATAATTATTATAATTGACTGTCAGTGTATGACCAAAAGCAACGTAGTATTTATCTTATAATGAGTTAATCATATTTAAAGGATCAGGCATTTTGACTTATATGAGAGACAGTGGTTGACTTCACTTTCTGATGATACTTTCTTCCCGACTATACTTCTTTCAGGCACCGGTGTATGTATGTTAACAGTTGGCATTAAGTTTAACAAGCTGGCAACTTACTGACCGGCCATAAAAAACAAATACAGTCGGACAATGTCAATGGATGCCTTGGGGCAATACTGGGTCATGTGAGACTGTTTGATATGTTTGTAACGAACACACATTGATTCTGCCAGTATCTAATGAAATTCTAACTGAAGATAATGCACATTAAAGACAACCATTTGCAAAAATCACATAGTCATAGTAGAAAAGTGTACACGTCCTTTAATCGTTAAACTCTTAAAATCCTTCGATAGAAGATTGGAATAACACATTACAGGATTTTTATTTAGTTAAAATTGTACAAAATCGGGAAATTACCAACCTACCCTCGTTCAAGGCGTGTTTAAACTTGAATGATTCTGAAGGACTTCTGCGTTCGCGGTCAGCTTCCTCGTTCAAGGCGTGTTTAAACTTGAATGATTCTGAAGGACTTCTGCGTTCACGGTCAGCTTCCTCGTTCAGGGCGTGTTTAAACTTGAATGATTCTGAAGGACTTCTGCGTTCGCGGTCAGCTTCCTCGTTCAAGGCGTGTTTAAACTTGAATGATTCCGAAGGACTTCTGCGTTCGCGGTCAGCTTCCTCGTTCAGGGCGTGTTTAAACTTGAATGATTCCGAAGGACTTCTGCGTTCGCGGTCAGCTTCCTCGTTCAGGGCGTGTTTAAACTTGAATGATTCCGAAGGACTTCTGCGTTCGCGGTCAGCTTCCTCGTTCAGGGCGTGTTTAAACTTGAATGATTCCGAAGGACTTCTGCGTTCGCGGTCAGCTTCCTCGTTCAAGGCGTGTTTAAACTTGAATGATTCTGAAGGACTTCTGCGTTCGCGGTCGGCTTCCTCGTTCAGGGCGTGTTTAAACTTGAATGATTCCGAAGGACTTCTGCGTTCGCGGTCGGCTTCCTCGTTCAGGGCGTGTTTAAACTTAAATGATTCCGAAGGACTTCTTCGTTCGCGGTCAGCTTCCTCGTTCAAGGCGTGTTTAAACTTGAATGATTCCGAAGGACTTCTGCGTTCGCGGTCAGCTTCCTCGTTCAGGGCGTGTTTAAACTTGAATGATTCCGAAGGACTTCTGCGTTCGCGGTCAGCTTCCTCGTTCAGGGCGTGTTTAAACTTGAATGATTCCGAAGGACTTCTGCGTTCGCGGTCAGCTTCCTCGTTCAAGGCGTGTTTAAACTTGAATGATTCCGAAGGACTTCTGCGTTCGCGGTCAGCTTCCTCGTTCAGGGCGTGTTTAAACTTGAATGATTCCGAAGGACTTCTGCGTTCGCGGTTAGCTTCCTCGTTCAGGGCGTGTTTAAACTTGAATGATTCCGAAGGACTTCTGCGTTCGCGGTCAGCTTCCTCGTTCAGGGCGTGTTTAAACTTGAATGATTCCGAAGGACTTCTGCGTTCGCGGTCAGCTTCCTCGTTCAGGGCGTGTTTAAACTTGAATGATTCCGAAGGACTTCTGCGTTCGCGGTCAGCTTCCTCGTTCAGGGCGTGTTTAAACTTGAATGATTCCGAAGGACTTCTGCGTTTGCGGTCAGCTTCCTCGTTCAGGGCGTGTTTAAACTTGAATGATTCCGAAGGACTTCTGCGTTCGCGGTCAGCTTCCTCGTTCAAGGCGTGTTTAAACTTGAATGATTCCGAAGGACTTCTGCGTTCGCGGTCAGCTTCCTCGTTCAAGGCGTGTTTAAACTTGAATGATTCTGAAGGACTTCTGCGTTCGCGGTCAGCTTCCTCGTTCAGGGCGTGTTTAAACTTGAATGATTCTGAAGGACTTCTGCGTTCGCGGTCAGCTTCCTCGTTCAGGGCGTGTTTAAACTTGAATGATTCTGAAGGACTTCTGCGTTCGCGATCAGCTTCCTCGTTCAGGGCGTGTTTAAACTTGAATGATTCTGAAGGACTTCTGCGTTCGCGGTCAGCTTCCTCGTTCAGGGCGTGTTTAAACTTGAATGATTCTGAAGGACTTCTGCGTTCGCGGTCAGCTTCCTCGTTCAGGGCGTGTTTAAACTTGAATGATTCTGAAGGACTTCTGCGTTCGCGATCAGCTTCCTCGTTCAGGGCGTGTTTAAACTTGAATGATTCTGAAGGACTTCTGCGTTCACGGTCAGCTTCCTCGTTCAGGGCGTGTTTAAACTTGAATGATTCTGAAGGACTTCTGCGTTCGCGGTCAGCTTCCTCGTTCAAGGCGTGTTTAAACTTGAATGATTCTGAAGGACTTCTGCGTTCGCGGTCAGCTTCCTCGTTCAAGGCGTGTTTAAACTTGAATGATTCTGAAGGACTTCTGCGTTCGCGGTCAGCTTCCTCGTTCAAGGCGTGTTTAAACTTGAATGATTCTGAAGGACTTCTGCGTTCGCGGTCAGCTTCCTCGTTCAGGGCGTGTTTAAACTTGAATGATTCCGAAGGACTTCTGCGTTCGCGGTCAGCTTCCTCGTTCAGGGCGTGTTTAAACTTGAATGATTCTGAAGGACTTCTGCGTTCGCGGTCAGCTTCCTCGTTCAAGGCGTGTTTAAACTTGAATGATTCTGTAGGACTTCTGCGTTGCCGACCACTTTGCCTTGTTGGTGGCTCTGGTGCTGTTGATTGTGCCATTACTGTTGTAAACAGTACAGCCAAACACAGAAAGCTGATGACGTTATTCATGTTGAACGTTATGTTCTACAATACAAACAAAAAATCAAACAATGGTTGCCTGACAGAGATATTGTGAATTTACACCTTATATCAACATTGCATGTGGCATATTATATATATACGTATATATGATGCCAAAATTTGTTGAACTTTAAAAATCTGAAAATAAGACTATCCAGAAAAACCTACTATGTTCTTACAGAAAAGTTTCGAAATAAGACGCAAGACAATCATGTATGCTTTTAATTAGTACTGTAGTATATTTCACTTAATAACTCTCTCTCTCACTTTGTATATTTGTATATGTGTTTATTGAATAACTACAATTACAGTAGGAGTGTATGTACCATACATTTAAACCGATTATTGTGTAGGCTAAAGTTAAAATTTACAAATTGATTATATTGTTTATTATTAAACGAATATATTTGATACGATTAGGACTGAATATGCTAATAATGTCACCATTAACCATTGTAAAATATGTGAAATTGTATATACTTGTAGAATGATAGGCATATTTGGCTTTTTCTTGAATAAACTATACATATTATGATGTTCGTGTTACAGGGTTAATGTCAAACAGTATCAAACCGTGCGAACCATTCCAAGCAGCTGAAATCTGACCTCTATCCATACTCTATATATCATAGACCTAAAGATAATGAACCATTCCCAGCAGCTGAAATCTGACCTCTATCCATACCCTATATATCATAGACCTAAAGATAATGAACCATTCCAAGCAGCTGAAATCTAACCTCTATCCATACCGTATATATCATAGACCTAAAGATAATGAACCATTCCAAGCAGCTGAAATCTAACCTCTATCCATACCGTATATATCATAGACCTAAAGATAATGAACCATTCCAAGCAGCTGAAATCTAACCTCTATCCATACCCTATATATCATAGACCTAAAGATAATGAACCATTCCAAGCAGCTGAAATCTGACCTCTATCCATACCCTATATATCATAGACCTAAAGATAATGAACCATTCCCAGCAGCTGAAATCTGACCTCTATCCATACCCTATATATCATAGACCTAAAGATAATGAACCATTCCAAGCAGCTGAAATCTAACCTCTATCCATACCGTATATATCATAGACCTAAAGATAATGAACCATTCCAAGCAGCTGAAATCTAACCTCTATCCATACCGTATATATCATAGACCTAAAGATAATGAACCATTCCAAGCAGCTGAAATCTAACCTCTATCCATACCCTATATAGCATAGACCTAAAGATAATGAACCATTCCAAGCAGCTGAAATCTAACCTCTATCCATACCGTATATATCATAGACCTAAAGATAATGAAAAATCGGGTAGCAAATGCAGCACGTTACAGAAATAGCTGAGCACGAACGACACAAAAATAAACACAAGAGAAAACCGGCCACAGGCAAACGTCACAATGTCCAACATCAAACTGAATAAACATGAAACCGCTGCAAGTCGTAATTTCAGATGTCATTAAAATCCTAATAATGTTTATGAATTACTGTAAATGGTATACTAGTAACCTTGCAGGTGAGCTGCGTGAATGATTATTGATAGTTGTCACCAAAACAATAAGTAAACGGGGATGACTAGGCGAATGAAGTAACGTATTATTTAATGGCTACAGGTCCTAATCATATAAGTGTTAAAAAGTCCTTAAATATAGAAAATCACTATAAAAGGTATAACCTGGCAGCTGTATAAATGGCTTTGAACAACAAAAAAATGAGTAAACTGATAGAAGGTAATTAAACGGAACCAAGAATACACGTAAAAAGTTACAAATTCCCATATTTATTCCATAACCCTAAAACATGACTTTAAATGAACGTGATAGGGTACAAATAGACGAATCAAATAAGGGACGAAGGCATATAGTTTTTACGAAGAAATTAGCTATAGCTAGTCGGAAGACAATAGTTCATGACATTTGGCTGATTATTTAAGTTTGAACATTATTATTGTTGAATGTGTTGTTGGGGGAAGCATCCATCAGAGACGAAATGCACAAACGAGAACACATGAAATCAAAAAGACACCCGTGGACCACACGTACACTAATAACTATAACTAAAATTCAACTAAACAGCTATGGAATTAAATCATCCCACACTGACAGCATGTCGCTACACTTATAAAGTCATAGCCAAAGTTAAAAACTATTATCTTAATATCTTATTTTATCTAGTATCCGAGTTATACCAATACTTGATTAAAGTGAAGTCGTTTCACTACTTCCGTATCCATAGCAACCACAAAAAATTAGACCTGTATTATTTCTTTATTGATTCTTACTCGTATACCAAGTTTTGTAAACCTAGCATGGAAGCAGTTTGAGATTGTTTAAATAATGGCATGATCCGAAATGTTATGTATTATCACTACTTTCGTATTCATAGCAACCACATTTTTGTCAAAATTAAAAAAAAAATTTAA
Organism: Spisula solida; assembly: GCA_947247005.1. Taxonomy (NCBI): domain Eukaryota; kingdom Metazoa; phylum Mollusca; class Bivalvia; order Venerida; family Mactridae; genus Spisula; species Spisula solida. Next base: position 1,937,685 of record OX365950.1, on the reverse strand, counting down.
GCCCCTATGTACATACCATTATTCATAAACCTAGCTTGGACACTGTCTGAGTTATGACATGATCAAGATTTTGACGGACTGACTGACGGACGGATGGTACGCATATAGTTCACTCTGGTTAAAAACCGATAGATACTAAACTGTTTGAAGTCAATTATACACTAGCATTGGTATTTGTAAAACGACGAACAATGCTGCTAGCATTTTGATTGGTGTCAATTTTGGAGTAAATAAAATCCGACATGTCATTTTCGAAACGTACAAACGATTTAAATTCTAAAGGCCTATACAATGTAATTCTAACTGCAACTTGGGGGAAATAAATAGATTAAATGAACGACTATTTAGTTGTAGATAACTAAAACTTTAGATAGAATATTACTTTGAGTTTGCCAAGTTATGCTTTATGCCGAATATCCTAGTAAATATTTTGCGTTACATGTATTGCATGTATATACATTTAATGGCACTTCTAACGCTACCCTTTGATTTTCCTTGATATTTCTAAAACCATTCAAGATAACTTCATCAAATTTTCACCACATTGAGTTTAATGGATATGTCTGTTACTGCACTAGTCAATTTTGGAGATTGGTGGGTATAAACACTCGTGGTAAATACGTAATTTACGTCACCCCGAATTTCAAAAGTCACAAAATTCAAAAGGGTATTTACTAGGCGTAAACTTGGTAATTTCAACGTTTTATTTCATTGATGCCTTCATTGTTACATAATATGTATAAACGATTCAAAATATCAATAAAAGTCATGTGCATTACGCATTCCTAGTTAACGAAATCAATCTATGCAGTAGTTTTAATGATCAAAGCACTGAAAGTTCTGATGTGTGGCGTACTGATGCCATTAAATCCAATATCGAATCCAGGTTGTATCATAATTTTATGTCACATTTCTGACCTTACTCAAACATTTGTGCTGCTAAGACACCAAGAGAACCAGCAGTTACCTGGAACTTACTTAAGTAACTATGCTGAGCATCTTTAACGCTTACCGCGGTAACATTGTTAATCGGCCGATCGATATGTACGTAGAACTATTTCAGTTCCCCCCACCAGCTATAGATAGCATCAATGTTTGTATACAACATAATTAGGTCATCGTCTGCAATGTGCAGCGGCGGAGTGATTTACATACGTTACAGTATACGATTGAAAACCGTGGGAACTATTTTAGATTCCCGCCACCAGTGAGAACATTCTTTGGTAGTAAAAATATAGTCCGTTGCGGAATGATTTGCTATTAATATCCTCTAAAAATAAAAGTCTGATATAATTGTTGGTCTTAATATAAGTAAATGTTGGTAATGTAAACAAATCAGGTCCAATGATACGTGTAACCTGTGTTGCATGCTTGTAATATTGTTCAAATCATAGAGCTATTTATTTGCCGAGGCCTAATGCGTTAAATTGGTCGTAAGCTGAAATGTGGTAATATCATTGTGTGGCGTTACGCCACACAAAAATGATTACCTGCGAGAAATTCTTAGAAAGAACTACAAAATTATCCTTAAAACACGTCTCTACGATAAAAATATACACGCAACTCGATTTAAAAGAGTATAAAACACGAGTTTAGATCGTTTTATCGTTGGATAAATTCTTCGCTAACGTTTCATACTCAACACTTTCGTACGACTTCCCAACGTTCGTCCTGAATATTTGTTTTCGTACTCAACACAATTCGTACCCGGCACTTCGCTCCGTAAATTATTTTTCGGATTTTTTTATGATCAGCGGGTAAAATAAGTGCTGGTTGTTTCCCTTGATAAAATTAACAACATATACAGTTTCTTGAGGTCTCCAGAGTCATATAAGGAGAATTACCATTCAGTGTTAATGTCTATTCAGAGACTTAAAATTCTAAATGTCTATTGTCATGGAATTATCGGAATTGGTTTATGATCTTTGATATTGTTGAACCCTGAAAACATGTCTTATGATAATACCTTTAATGGACTTAGACGAGGTTTTATTTATAAGAATATAAATTTTATATGGAACAAGGGAGTCATAATATGCAATGATGTGTCTTGAAAATTGGTTTGTTATACATGAAATTATTTAACAATTTGTTGATAAATTTCGTATGTCAAATTATCGTGCATATAGTTTTACCAATTTGGTAGCTACCTACCTATCGCGCTTATTTTTTCACAATTTTGAGATTTTCATGTTTAATTTTATACACATCAGCTGTTGAATTACGCAGATAGGAGGTCGAGGATCCTGTCAATTCTCTGTAAAATGAAGTCGGTACATCATTTGCTCGCAGGAACTATTTGACTTGTACATTGTCTGGAAGCCCACTATCTCAAACCGGGGCAAGGACTTATATAATCGCATGTTTATAATACATTATTACAGAAAATGAAAGGAACAGTTTTATCTTTAAAATGATTAAACGCTGCATGACTATAATTAGTCTGTGGCGAGGTCGAATATTTTTGTAAGGCAATTGATATAAATCATGTTACTACAACTTTAAAGTATGTAAATTCTATCAGGTAAATTTCATATCAAATAATTTCATAAGCACTGTCAACCAAATAAAGAGATGAGTGTCTTCGCAATGAACTGAAATGTGCATCATTTGGATGAATTTATCGACGCTGTCATTTTCAAATTCGTCAAAAGTGTAACTTTTATTTTCTGGAGCTATGTCTTTATTATACAATTAATTATTTTTAAAAAACATGTCTAATTTTTATTATCTTGCTATAAAAAGTAGGTATTAAATGTCCCTTTAGCATGATGTATTAGTAATTAAATGTAAACAATAAGTTTGTTGTTTTCCTGTTAAAATCAGCATACCCCCACCATCGCGTTTTTTAATCCGTTAAGTACAAGTTTATGAAAGATCAATTCGGTGTTTCTTATAACTGATAAATGATATTAAATTTTGACGAATTTTTCTAGACAGTTTTTCTTTCATACATGAGTTTTGTTAAAAATACAGAAATTTTAATCAGTTTATCAATTTTATTAGAGGACTTTGTTTATATATCTGAATGTTCGCGCTCACTGTGAAAACTAAAAGACGTACTTACCTTATGTTGTAATACCGATATTACCGAACACCGATAGTGACGGTATCTAGTGTTGTATGGACAGGGCACCTTTATATAGACCAGATGGATATGGTGTAACGTATCACGTGTGTACTACATGTAGTTTATCAAACGGTTCATAGTACAAGTTCGGCCCTTAGAGCACACTTCAAATGTTCCTGTTCACAGAAATATTACAAGACCGAAATGCTTATGTAATACACAATGTACTTAATATACTTGTATACCATTTGAAAAATAACGTAAATAGCTTTGCAAATGTTATTGAACTCCAGTTTCCACGAAGCTCACAATTTCGCCGACTTTGCACTTAGTCTGGTTCACAATCAATCGGGCTTCCACGAAGCTCACCATTTCGCCGACTTAGCAACTAGTCTAGTTCCCCATTTTTACAGTCTCAGAAGATGATGACTTTAACTACGCAGTTTGTGTAACGATTTGCCTGCTGTTGTGTATCTTAACTTCTTAAGCTGAAGTTATAGTTTGTTGCTGTGTGTCAGTGATCGTGTTCAATTCATGTGGCCGCACTACCTATCATAAGATAGCAGGCGTAATCCTGTGTGTATAATCGTATATATTAAAGTCTACGAAAACAAATCCTCGTACAATACAGCACTGATACTCTGTGTATAGGTTCGAGTTTGTGAAACGATATCTTCAATGATTGTAACCTTAAGGAACGGAGTGGCTGTATTTAGATAAAATATCCATACTCCCACGATGTTAGAGGGGGGGGGGGGTGTACGCCCTCTTTCGCCTCCTCTTAATTCGCCCTTGCTTTTACCAGTTAATGCATACCCCAATGACCTGCTTGAGGTCAATTTTCACTTATATTGTATACTTGTATACTGATTCTTTGAAAGTACTTTAAAATGCATAAGCTAGATATTTGCATATAATTATTGTTTGGTCACATTACATAACGAGACTTCGAGCCTTATTTAATGTGGTTTAATAAAGTGATCCTGTAAGTGGGACTTGTAATAGTAAGGATCATATCCTGATGCTTGGTCAGTCAGAGGATACGGACATGTCGACTTCTTTCAACAAACCACGTGAACAAATCATGCTGCAAATGAGAAACTCGCACTTTCATTGCCTTATACGAACAGTGCAAACAGATGTTGTCTCTATAGATCTTGAAGCGAATGTTTACTTTGAAATCAAACACAATCTTATGTCGACAACTTTGATATAATCGTATAAAAAACAAATACCGCTTGTAATATTTTAGTACAATGTACAACGAAAACACTTATTTCAACGAAAACGCGGAATTGCTTTTTTCAACAATGGATCCAGTATATTGTGAGCTATATGGTAAGGTGGGGCAAAACGTGCAAGTGTATCAGTTATCTACCTTTCTATTAAATTATAACACTGTGTGACATAAGGTCGGAAATACACTGTAGTTGTAGGGTAGGTCTAACGGGTATGTCTACAAAAGATCTATACTTCCATGGTATATTTGTTATTTAAATGTACTATGTAATTGTAATATTGTATACTTGTTATTGTAATGATGAAATCTCCGCACACCCCCAACCTGTATATATGACCGGAAACCCGTGTTGATTTATGTATATATGTTTGTTACATATCCCCAAGTTGTATCATGAATACCTGGGTGAAATTAAGTTCTGTTCTGTTCTGTTCTGTTCTGTTCTGTTCTGTTCTGTTCGCTCCGCTCCGCTCCGTTCCGCTCTGCTCAAAAGGGTTTCCTCATTTATTAAAATATGAAGTAAGTATAGATTATCGATCATATATTAGAATAATAAACGAATTAAGTACAAGTGAGCGAAGCGAACGCCGTACTTAATTCGTTTATCATTCTAATATGTGATCTATAACCGGCTTATAGTTTACCCGCCCACTTTTTGGTGTCATTTCCAATGCTTTTGTTTGCAAACAATAGCATGCCCATTATAGTGGGGTGACAATCAGCTCAAAAGTGGCTTATTTAAGGAGTAGGTGACAACTCAAGTAGAACAAGCAATGTTATATACCAAAATGTTCGCCTATGTCTGTACTATATGGAACTGCCGGCATAAATTGTCAACGCGTGGTGCGGACACGGAAATCCAAGATGGCGTCCAAGATGGCCGCCATAATTTACACATACACTTAAAATGTTCTCATGCAATTTTTTATTTATGTATGTAGTCACAAATATTTGCTTGGATATTATTCATTTGATAACATACATCAAATGGACATACAAGACTGACCACTTTGAGGTCAAGGTCGTGGTCATTTCAAGGTCAAATTACGAAAAAAAGCTGAAAAAATAATGTTTCCTCACTTGCTTTCTTGTTTTAGCAGATGATTTATATTCAAGTTGATATTAAAAGTGATAAAAGTGTTGGTAAGCACATATTCTCTTATTATTAATTCAATTTTCAGTTCAAAATATTGAAACTTCGTCAAAACTGACATTATTATGCATGTACATGTTGGCCGAGATGGCATTCTTAGATTGCTGATTCCCTATTTAAAATTTTAGTATTCAACTATTGACAGTATTATTTCTAATGGTATGATTAAATGTTTGTCTAAACATTATTAACTTTGTATTGTACTCCAAATCGACTTGAAAAATGACCACTCAAGGTCAAGGTTAATGTCATTTCAAGGTCAAAGTACCAAAAATACCTGAAAATTTGATCTTTCATTGCATTTTTTCTTATTATGAAATTTGGTGAACATTATATTCTGTTGTAGATCATTGATGTGATCAGAGTTCTTTCATTAAAAATAATAATTTATACTGAACTCCTATATGTGGCAATTCAGACCATATGGGGTACATAACACTGTCAAGTACAACCATCCCGTGCCATAATGGGTACTCACTACTACGTGTTAAAGTCATACTAAGTCCTAAGGGTACTACCGGTATATACAAAGTACTGTCAAACCAAATCATCACCATCACATACCAGACCAGAATGGGTTCTAACCACCAACAAGTACATTCTGTAACCAATGGAGTACATGTCATGTTCTTACAACTGCCCATAACAACCATTCCTATCGAGTTCTCAATGTCACTAGCTATACCTGAGGCCCAATGGGGTACTTACAACCACAGAGTAGAGCCAACCAAGGCTATATTGGTTAATAACCACCATATCAGTCTCAATATGGTACTCACAATCACTGAGCACAGCTGTAAAGGCCCTATGGGTTACTCATTAGTACAAATCACAGTAGTATAAGGCCCAAAGGGGTACTCATCCAAAATAATTACAACTTTCCATGCCCAATAGGGGTGCTCTTAACCAATGAATTACAGCCATACCAGGTCATATGGGCTACACCCAAGTCACAACCAAAGGGTACAGACATCCAAGGCCCAATCAACACCACCAATAAGCATTGAGTACAGTCACACCTGACCCTATGTGGTACTTACCATACTATGTTCCAAGGGGTACTTGGACCAACAAGTACAGCCATACCAGGTGCAATACAGCCATCCTAGGCCCTACTTGGTATTTCTCCACCACTAATTATGGCCATACAGCCATACTAGATCCCATGTGGTAATTACCACCACCAATTACAGCCACCATAGGCCCTATACCCTACTCACAACCACTGTGTATAGCCATACTATGTCTGAGAATACTCGCATCTACTGAAAACAGCCATTCAATGCCCTTTTTGGTATTTAACACTGCCTATAGAACAGCCATCCCAGGCCAATTTATGTTCTCACCTCCAAAAGTTCAACCATCCCAGGCCCATTTGGGAACCCATCACCACCAATTACAGTCATACCAGGTCTTATGGAGTACTCGCCACCACTCAATACAGCCGTCGTCCTAGGCCCTATTGGAAACCCATAACCAGACAACAGCCATCACAGGTTCCAATTGGTACCAACCACCTTGAGTACAGCCACCACAGGCCCTATTGAAAACCCTATATCACAGAAAACAGCCAACCCATGCCTCATTCGGTACCCACAACCTCTGAGCACAGCCATCCCAGGCCCTATTGGATACCCATCACAACAGAGAACAGCCGATCCCAGGCCCCATTTGGTACCCACTACCTCTGAGTACAGTCATCCCAGGCCTATTGGGTATCCACCACCTCTGAGTAGTCATCCAAGGCCCCATTGAGTACCCACCCTCATGGATTCGAGCTATCACAGGCCCTATCGAGTATGCACCATTACATATTTCAGCAATCCCAGTCCCTATTGAGTACCCAGCACCTCTGAATACAGTCATCCAAGGCCCTATTGAGTACTCTCCCTCACAGATTTCAGCCATCCAATGCCCTATTGAGTACCCACCCTCACAGATTTCAGCCATCCCAAGCTCTATTTGGTACCCATCATTCCAGATTTCGGCCATCCCAAGCCCTATGTGTACCCACCATCAGATATTTCAGCCATCCCAAGCCCATTGAGTACCCATCCTCACAGATTGCAGCCACCCCATGCCCTATTGTGTACCCACCATCTCATATTTCACCCAACCTAAGCCCTATTTTGTACCCACCATCACAGATTAAGCCATCCCATGGCCTATTGAGTACCCACCCTTACAGATTTCAGCCATCCCAAGCTCTAATGGGTACCCAACATCACAGATCTCAGCCATCCCAAGCCCTATTGAGTACCCATCATCACATATTTAAGCCATCCCAAGCCCATTGAAAATCCCTCCTCACAGGTTTCACCCATCCCATGCCCTATTGGGTACCCGCCATCATATATTAAGCCATCTCAGGCCCTAATGAGTACCCACCCTCACAGATTTCAGCCATCCCAAGCACTATTGGGTACCCACAATCACAGATTTCAGCCACCCCAAGCCCTATTATGTACCCACATCACAGATTCCAGTCATCCCAAGCCCTATTGTGTGCCGATTGAGCCATCCCAGGCCCTATTGAGTTCCCACCCTCACAGATTTCAGCCATCCCAAGCCCTATTGAGTTCCCACCCTCACAGATTTCAGCCATCCCAAGCCCTATTGGGTACTCACCATCACAGATTTCAGCCATCGCAAGCCCTATTGTGTGCTAACCATCACAGATTGAGCCACCCCAAGCCCTATTGTGTACCCACCTAACTTATTAAAGCAATACCATACCATACGGAGTACTCCCCCCACACCGAGTGCAGCAATCCTTGGCCCTATTCGAGTAATGACCACCACCAATTATGGGCATTTAAAAGTTTAAGGGGTACAAAGGCAACCACTGAATTCAGCCATACCAGACCCTATGTAGTAAACCAATACAAATTCAGTCATATCCGGCCATAAGGGATACCTAACCATCACATAGTTAAGCCATCTTAGGCCCAAGAGGTGACTCACCATGTCCAAACGTTTTGTTGAAATTCCCACAGTAGGAGATGCTTGGTATATTAAATGGCCTGCCATCTTTAAATGGTTGCAGCAATGCAAGTCTGCTTTTTGCTGTGTCTAAATTCCCCATTCCCAGAATCTAAAATCCAGCCAAAGTCTATTTCTCTGTCAAAATCCCGTCCGTTGGGAATTGTTTTCTGTCTAAAGTCCACTGTATGCCCGCCACCCCCCCACCCTGGGGCAAAATATTGATAGGTGTATTGTTATATATAATAACTGTCTAACATGTAACAATGTTGTCAAACCATTAACAATAATACTGTCAAATATAGAGATTCAACGATCAAGGAAAAACCATTCACGGCTGCAATATTGTACATTACGTAGAATCGCTTATGTTCCATCACAAAATTTAAATAGATTTTCTACTTGCAGTAAAAATATATCACTTCTAATGAAATAATTTACACTTAGAATACCTGCTATCACATCTAAAACAAAATACAATGTTCAGCATTCGTTTATAATAACAATTTGCGACGGAATATAAAATTTTCAGGTATTTTTGGTACTTTGACCTTGAAATGACATTGACCTTGACCTTGAGTGGTCATTTTTCAAGTCGATTTGGAGTACAATACAAAGTTAATAATGTTTAGACAAACATTTAATCATACCATTAGAAATAATACTGTCAATAGTTGAATACTAAAATTTTAAATAGGGAATCAGCAATCTAAGAATGCCATCTCGGCCAACATGTACATGCATAATAATGTCAGTTTTGACAAAGTTTCAATATTTTGAACTGAAAATTGAACTAATAATAAGAGAATATGTGCTTACCAACACTTTTATCACTTTTAATATCAACTTGAATATAAAACATCTGCTAAAACAAGAAAACAAGTGAGGAAACATCATTTTTTCAGCTTTTTTTTCGTAATTTGACCTTGAACTGACCACGACCTTGAACTCAAAGTGGTCAGTCTTGTATATCCATTTGATGTATGTTATCAAATGAATAATATCCAAGCAAATATTTGTGACTACATACATAGATAAAAAAATTGCATGAGAACATAGAATTTTAAGTGTATGTGTAAATTATGGCGGCCATCTTGGACGCCATCTTGGATTTCTGTGTCCGCACCACGCGTTGACAATTTATGCCGGCAGTTCCATATAGTACAGACATAGGCAAACATTTTGGTATATAACATTGCTTGTTCTACTTGAGTTGCCACCTCACCCCAAAAAATCACCAATTGTCACCCCACTATTAATGGAGTTATGATGGTAAAATAAGGCAAGATTGTATGTATGAGGGATGATCAACAAATACGCGGGAATATGCTTTGAAATCTGTATAACGTGACCAACATTTAAAATAATTGGTCGTATAAAAGATTGAGGTATTACAAATACACTAAACTCGAGGTAAAATTTGGTCGAAACAACATAGAAACTGTAACTTTAAAAAATAGCTGTACAACCAGATACACTTCATAGACCTGTAAACCGAAACTCATTTTTTCCTTTACAACTTACATGTAAATTATAAAAATTAGCTATTGGAGATCATTAGTATTGATGACGTAATTTGTTATTGACGTCGTATAGCCTATTTGCATGTCGGCATTGATTTCACACGGCTACATATGATAGCATAAATATACCAAACATACACCTGTTTTGTTTGCTATAACATACCCCGGTTGTTCTTGCTTTGTGCAATATTGCCATTAGTATTTTATGACGTTTCAATCACAACCACACTTCATCGCCGATTTCTGTATCGCACTCATTTTCTGACGACTTTGAAGCAAATAGTTCTAAAACAGAATTGTGACATTAAAACTTGTTTTTGAAATCATGAATGTAGTATTCATAACCCACCCTTTAAAAAATTACAAACGCACAAATGATACGTCATCGTTTGCTACGTCCAACGTTGGAAAATATGAAAATTTGGGCCGCATAATGTCAAAGAATATAGGAAACTGCATTCGTTCCCACTTTGGTTAACATTGATGATCAGCAGTGAATCAACTTGAAATGCATTTATCTTCATGTATAGAAAATTGCATTCACTTACAATGACAAATAAAGAAATTAGGGCTTTTTCCTTGTATTTGTTGATCACCCCTCGTATATAAGCTGGTAATTGCTGATATAGGAATAACTGTACAATTTAGAGGGTAGGCGGGTCTAGTTTTCCATATATGGACACAGCAAAATTGTCTTAATAAATGGATTTACTTCATGAACCACTTACTAGATATTGTGTCCATTGCACAAATAAATGGATTAGAGGTCCAAAAATTTGAAAATCCCTGGCTTTTGATTGGACAAAGAAGTAGGGTAAACTATAAACATTCATAGTTTATGGTTTGTATTGTATTGTATTGGTTTACAGAACATACTGATTAGTGTGAAAATCACATTGGATTGAGTAAATCTATACAGAGGAAGAATTAACATGTCTTTTCCAACAGCTTGTCACAGCCAATTAACACCTATATCTGACAGGTTGTCACAGTCAAATGAGACATCAGTCTAAGTGATTGTTGTCAAACAATATGATCTCACACCTGAATGACCGACTGAATATAAACAGTTTTAGAGAACTGTGGTTAGTTATTTTAGATGCATATTTAATAAGGTGTACCGAACTTGATCACTGAAGAAATCCATCCACATATTCAACTAGTGTTAGAAGTACCGTCTTTGATATTCGTGGTGGCATATTATTCTAGGTAGGTAATGACTTGTTAAACTGATTATAAACTCGTGGTTTTACCGCTATAACTTTTTATATTTTTTTATTATTTTTATATGAAATTTTGTGTACATGGCATTGACTATCACATGAATGGATAAATTAATTTTTTTTCTTCAAAATAAATACAGCGGTTCATTGAACCGTAAAATGGCCGAGAAATTGACGGGTAGGTCGAAATTAGTTTTATGTATGGTAAATTTGAATTTTAGATTTATCGTCAAATAAAAAAATACATTTTTCACATTTCGTCGGCTGGCTCTAATAGTCTCCAATGTCCATTTTTAAAAAAAAGGGATTTTTGCACTTTCTGTCTAATTTGACATTGCTCAATGTCCAGTGAAAAAATTACGTCATAATTTCAAGTGCGACGTGCTTTTTGTCAGAAATGTATTGCCCAAAGTCCAGTATTTGAACCACTACGTAGCGTGCATGTTGCTGAATGTTCTGGAGATTGGTTACTCTAAGAGCAACTTAAACTAAAAAAAATAATGTTGACCAATTGTCGTCCTTTATGTTGTCACGTGATTAACTGAAAAGTTCAATGTTAAGTTGCTCATTGTCCTCTACCAGTCGTTCTTATATGATCCAATGTCCAGATCAACCAATGATTATTTCGGTAATATTTTGTCCAAACTCCAGGTGTGCAACTAATAAATCAAAAGTTGCTCAATGTCCAAATTCGGGATAACACACTTTTTCAAAACGGACGTTTCTACGTCAATTTTAAGGCAGCATAATGAATGTAATGGGAAGAATGAAGCCATAGCACTATATCTAGGTTTCTAAAATTTTTAAATCGGTTGGCATAAAGATATTGACAAAGTCAAATGTTCAACCCTAATTTTCTCCAAAACATGATTTTGGCACTTTGATCACTATTAGAACCAGCCGACGATTTTTTTATTGTAATGGTCAAGGGGAGTTAACCATGTCCGAAATTGCATTTTTTGATCCGAAGTCGATATTTCTAAACCTTGGGCTTGTTCGAATCATTGTTTTCTTTATAACTGTGTCCGTGATAAGAACATAGACTTGAAACCGAACTGTATCAGCGCAGCGGGGCCATATGTGCATTAGCAACCAGACAATCGCCCAATGAACCCACGGCAATATTGTGTGATTTTAGATTTTGCTGATGTCATCATTAGTTTATTCTGTTTGTGACAATTTAAATCAGATGTTAAAAACGTCGATTGTATTGTAATTCCACACATCCAATCTACATATGTTGAACTTTTCAACAAGATCAAACACGTATTGACCTATACCTATGAACAAATAAACCAGCGTGTATTTTGTAAGTTTTGCCGAGTGTATTTAGTTATTTTTAGTCATAATCACTATAATTTTAGTTCTAACTAACTTGGAACGTAACATCCAGCATTTTGCATAATATGTTTTTGCGTTCAAATGATAAAGTCGTGTGCATGTATCCCTTCCTGACTGGCCAATGACCTCCATCGAAACACATGGGACTGTCTCTAGATTATCAATCAGTGTCCAATATGAGATTCGATTAAAAAACCTGAAGTTTTTGTAGACAGTAAGAAGTTATGGTGTGTTATTTTTTGTTTAATACAAACTTGTGTTATTTCCAGGGTATAATCAACCATCTGTTCAAGGTTTAGTAACGCAGTGAAAAGCCGAGAAATGCAGTGAAATGTCATAATTGCTTCAAGGACCATTAGTTATATAAATATTTATTCACTAATAATAACCGTGATAAAATGGAATCAATGCCATGTGGAACTGAAACAGCAACCAGCGAAAATATGACAAACAGTCAGATAAAACCTAATCTGAAATGTTTTGTGTGTGGAATTTGTGGGTTCACATTCAGAAACAGTTCTAACCTCGTGAATCACATGAGATTACATACTGGAGAAAAACCGTTTAAATGTGAAGTTTGTGGATCTGCATTCACACAAAAGGGAAACTTGGAAAATCACAAAAGAATGCATACTGGGGAAAAACGATTTAAATGTGATGTTTGCGGATCTGCATTCTTTGAAAAACGAACCTTAAAAAATCACAGAAAAATACACACTGGTGAAAAACCATTTGAATGTGATATTTGTGGATCTACATTCGCAAACAAAAGTAATTTAAAAACTCATAGTAGAAAACATACTGATGAACAAGCATTTGAATGTGATGTTTGTGGATCAGCATTCAAATCTAAAGGTACATGGAAAATTCACAAAAGAATACATACAGGCGAAAAACCATTTAAGTGTGAAGTTTGTGGATCTGCTTTCACAAAAAAATGGAACATGAAAATTCACAAAAGAATACACACTGGTGAAAAACCGTTTGAATGCGATGTTTGTGAATCTTCATTTACTGAAAAACGTACGTTAAAAATTCACAGAAGAAAACATACTTGTGGAAAACAACTTTGATGTTATAGTGAATCTGCATTTACAATCATGGCAGATTGACATGTCATAGAGGGGTACAAACGGTACTTGTTAAAAGAAGCACAGTCATGTTGTGCGGGTTAGTGAAAATGAACTATATCTCTTCATAATGAAACAAACTTTGGTAGACGTCCTTAACAAGGAAGATAAATATTGCAGATGCAGGAAGTGTTTATTTTCCTAATTATGATTTTATTTATAATTCACTGTATATTCATTTATGATGTACACTTTTTGCAAACATACTTTACTTGTTCAATACAGTTTATTATAAAATAAAGATATGCAAGCTACTCTGAAGACTTGTATATATTTATAATAGTACATGTACTGGGTGTCAAGTTTATTGTTTCAATGTCTATTTATTAAATCTTTACTTTCTACTACATGTGCGTAGTGGCTGGGTGCCAGGCCCCCCAATGCCAGGACAGGGGGGGGGGGGGGGGGGGGGCTAACATATCGTTTCAGACCAAATTCATAATTTTCCGCCTAAGAGTCTTATAATAGGTAATTTGCCTTTTATTCTTGGTTAAAAAGTACATAATGTGTATTTTCGTGCACGCTTCGCTTGCAAAATAATTTTAATCTATGAAAATATGTCATCACATAGCTGTTGAAAGAGCTATGCACTAGAGCAAGAAGTTGTAAGATAAAATTTGCACCAGCTCCTATATTGCTTTTAGACGTTGTCATTTTTATGTTAAACAGCCATTACTACATCCCTTTCCAATAAGGATAAATGTCTGAAGTAGGACACTTGTGCAATAATTAGTAAGACGATTTACAAAAAAGGACTTGATCTTGTAACAAAACATGTCATGTTGAACCAAATATTGATCTCAGAAGGGACCAGATTGATCCATTGTTTTAAAAAGTTTCCCGGGGAACATGCCCCCGGACCCTCTACTTATATAAACGTATAAGGTTCTTATTACCAGTTATATTGACTACCAAACAACTTAGTAGATACATGTATACCTAACCTCAGTTATTATTTACATATCATAGATGTTAAATGTGACCACCATCACCAAAACAAATATTCGCCCCCAAAGGTTTGCCCCCCCCCCCCCCCCCCAATGTTGACTTCTATACCCATCTATAAATCAAAAAGAAAACTTGCACATGTCTAGGCACTAGATATAAGTTTATCATGGAACCAGTTTTAAGGTCATATTTCTGATAAAATTTGCTACAATTGTCAGTTTTAGTTTCCATTAATCGGTTTGAATTTTTTTGCCTCAATATCGAATTTGGCCTATATGTTGTTGAGATTATCATTCTAATTAATCTTCATAAAGATTGAGTCAAATTGTGATATCTTGTGTCTACACGAGCAACTTATGGACAGTCGACAAACAGAAGGACGGCGGAGAGCAAAAGCTCACACAGAGCCTAAAATAAACTTGACAAAGGGCAGATACTCTGGACAACCACAAGGGGGGGGGGGGGCTGCCTTTCCTGTCCAAATTTTAGTAGTTAACCAAAACTGTATCGACATAATTGCAGAGGAAGACAAAATGATCAACTACAATAACTGCACTAGTAAAGTTCTAAACAAAGCATCCTGTTGTTCCCTATTTCCGGGCTTCTAAGCACAAAAATGATTTTAAAAACGTTTTAAAAAACTTTTTGAATTATTAAATAAGAGGAAAGTATTGCTTAACCATTTAAAGGGGCATGCCCAGAAACTTAAGTGTCTTGGTTTGCATACAACAACATTGCGTTTATCACTAAGGTCTTGTAAAACCAACTATAACCGAAAAGTCAATTATTGACGGCAACGATATTTAGTTATTCTTGAAATATTACATTTAAAACAATAGCGGGATATTTCGTAACTTTTTACAGGGTTTTCAATATTTGACTTAGGTATTAAAACAAATAGAAAAATAGAATTAATTCATTTAAGCGACCATTCATAAGCTGAAAATGAAAATAAGTACATGTTCATACACGTATTGCAATAACAGTACTAGTGAGTACTTTCAGTGTATATACTCTATATAGACATCAAGGAGGTCAAATTGTGGGTGATACTATATAAACTCTATAGGTAAATATCTAGGTCGTGCATGTATGTATGTACTTTATCAGTAGCGTTTATGTAGTACCCCCCCTCCTTGACCTGCGTGAGGTCAATCTTCACTTATACTTATACTGCTAAAATACATATTAACCTAGATATTTGCATATAATTATTGTTTGGTCACATTATATAACGAGACTTCGAGCCTTATTTAATGTGGTTTAAATGAAGTGATCCTGTAAGTGGAACCTTATTGTAACTACAAGGATCATATCCTGGTGCTTGGTCGGTCAGAGGATACAGATCTGTCGACTTCTTCCAACAAACCACTTGAGCAAATGAGAAACTCGCACTTTCGTCGCCTTATAAGAAAAGTACCAACATATGTTGTCTTTATAGATCTTGAAGCGACTGTTTACTTTGAAATCAAACACAATCTTATGTCGACAACTTTGATATAATCGTATACAATCGTATACAAACACACACATACCGTTTGTAAGTAATATGTTAGTATGACTAAACACCAGTTTTAACGAAAACTTTGTTTTCGGTGCATTCTGTATATTTTGACGTATAATAATGTGGGGGCTAATGAATAACTTTATTGAGCATTACCTTTATATTAAAATATAACACTGTGTCAGATCAGGTCGGAAATAATTGTACGGGTAGGTCTAAAAGATTCTTTTAATTCGATGGCGTTTATTGTTTAACACAAAACGAGATAAATCTCAATCAATCAAATGTAACTTCATTCAAGTTTGCTTTCTTGTCCTATGGCTGGGTCAAAACGACATTTGATTTGGGACAAAACGCCAATAGTAGGTACGTGTCGCTCTTCAAACAGGGACATCCTGAGACTGTGGTCTCCCTTTTTAAAGATTGGTATGACGTTGGGTTGGTAGTTGGTGTTACATGTATTTGCATTTAACAGTTTCAGTTATTATAGTGGGTGATCATCCAGTTTTCCTCTATCTATAATTAGTCAATGACCCCCGGAAGTTGTGCGTTACATGAAGTCTGGATGTGCTACCCAAGATTTATCCGAATGGACGGACATGGTTCATAAAGAATTATCACACTTACAGGCAAGGACGTTTTTTAAGGAAGAATTTGTATTTTCAAGGCCTTTTTCCAAACATTGATCAAGGTAAAATAGTACAATGTCGACTATTTGTTCTTGATAAACACTGATTGTCATCGCTTTTTGCCTAAATTTAAGGATTTTCAGTTACATTTAAGTACCATTTTGGCAATTTTTCACGGCAGTACTTTATATAAGAATTCACAAAGCATCTTAGTAGAAAACTTAGATTGATGGTGGGCTTCTGGGTTACCTGCACGTTCATCTATAGTTGGATAGGAGACGTTGAAAAGCATTTAGGAAATTACGAAGTGCCCAGAATGAGATTCGAACCAGGGACTTCATGGTTCATAGTCATAAGTAGTACCCACTGGACCACCATGCAACGCATTTTGGGTAGTAAATGATTCTACTCGTATCATACAATCAATAAATCTTTGAAGCATACTTTTCCACCACCTGGTACTTTTCCAAGGGTACTGTTTTATCAAAGCATTTATAGAACTCTTAAACTTACGTTCACATTTTAAATGCTTTATTATCAATGGGGATAACGTATAGAACGGAAGTGATACCCCTGACGGTTTTTCGAGTGTAAATTTCGTCGCTTCGGTAAGTAAATCTTGATTTTTCTTTGTTTTGTAAGACGTTTTCAATGAAATCACCTAGCCCACCGTACCCGGCCCTATCGATACTTGCAGACCCAAGCCCATTTTCCCATCAAATACCGGTGATTAAGGAGAACACTCGATTCTAGTGCGGTTTTGGTTACTGCACCCCTGACGACCCGTCTACATTTTTTCCAATTTCTGCCTATTTGCATGGTGTGTTGCTGTTTTATGGGGCCAACTTCATTGTTTACCTTATTCTATGTATGCATTTTGCAAAATTAGTTCGATGCAGTCAGGTTATGAGGCCGAATAGACGAAAGAACCACAATGATACCCCTGACGGTTGCTGTCACTCACTGATACCCCTGACGCCTCACAATACTATAATGTTGTAATACGAGACGGTCGGCTCTGTACATGTTCAACCACTAAAAAATCAAGATTCTAATCAATACAGTTATTGCGTAAGTACATGAAGAACTTGATAAACAATTCCAATAGGCAAAAACAGTTGCCTACATAGATTTGGAATCGTACAGCAAGTCAAGTTGTGTGAGCTATAACAATTCATATTACAAATTATTATAAAGGAGTCCGTATTAATTTATTTATTAAGCTTACATTTCGACGGCTCATTGTTGAATATTGGAGCCACCATAAATGGGTTGTTATTAAGCTGCTGTTTGCTGTGCGGGTGCCTTGATACTTCAGTAAGTACTACTTAGGAAGCTCCACCAATCTAAACGAAATGCTTGTTCATAATAGGCAATATTTGACAAGCATTTTTATAAATTAATGATGATATATCGTTGTTTCGCATCGAATTGTGTTTAGGAAATATAACTTATGTGAATATTCAGACTTAATAATTCAGATCACCTCACAATGTGACGCGGACATTATTTTATACACGCGTTCGTTTCAATTCAAATATGACATTGTATTACTTCATGACATGTACTTGTAGTGTATTTCTTATTCTTCTTTCTTTGAACGCTTTACTTATTTGACCAGTTACCACCCATCAAATTAAAGTCAAGTGTGACTGACATGATGTAAATTATAGATGTAGTTTAACTTATACAGCAGATTAATATATTGTGATCTGAGGTACCTTGTACTGCCCTGCATTCAACGAAGCATTATGTGAGGTGTGTTACGTACCTATGTCGTACCTGCCCTGCGTTCAAGGAAAGTTACCTGTAAACATGTTAAAAATCAGGGGTTTTTGTCGCTATAATCCTTCGTTGTACGCTTCGTTTGCGGCAAACAATTTGAAAGTATAAGTCCCTGTTTTTATCGTTCTCATTTTTGAGATATGTACGCATGCACGGGTTTTGCTATTCACATTCTTTTGTTTGCCTCTGTCCGCCATTTTGTTTAATTTCACCAATACACACACACCACCTCAGGATATGGTTATTGTTCAACGAATAACAGGTACGAACCAGGTAAAAACGTGCGTCACTTTATATTTTCCTTGAACACAGGGCTGTTATTTATTGAACGTTATGTTAAAAAAAAACCTGTTCGTCACGTGAGCGAAGTTTGGCTAACCATATCCGGAGGTGGTATACATAAATTGGTAAATTTTAACAAATTGGCAATAATGCAACCCATGCATCCGTACATATATCGAAATGCCATGCGTTCAACGAAGAATTACGTGACGCACGATTCGACACGTTATTCTTCGTTGAACGCAGGGTGGTCGAGAAGGGAAAAACGGGGATTTATACTTTCAATGTGTTTGTCGCAAACGAAGCGTACAACCAAGGATTGTAACGACAAAACCCTGTGATTTTTAACATGTTTGCAGGTAACATTCCTTGAACGCAGGGATGTTTGGTTATGCTTGTTCAAGATAATATTAATTGTGAATTACACAAGTTGATAACGTTATTTAATGTTTGCTTATCGTTCGTGTAGTTATCTAAGCGGAAACTCGCAGGCACTACTCGGTATCATTTCCGGGTCGCGGAAACTTGTGACAGTTCACTAAATAGCTATCGATCAAGAAACAAGCAATTCAGACGTTGCAGGTGTCGATGCATGTCAACAAACTCTTTAAATTGACATACCTTTCTATGTCTGAAGTATGCTTATTTACATGTGCGTTTGATTTGAACGATCAACGCTGTGTTTGCTATAAACCGGTGTAGTTGTACATGTGTAGAATACCACCAAACTCCTGGCAGTAGCTCACTACCTTAGTCCTTACTTAAGTATAGAAGAAAATAAATAAATCCGTAAATCAGTCCTTACTTAAGTATAGAAGAAAATATAAATAAATCCGTAAACTAGTTCCTTGCGTACTTATAGTTCTAAATAGTAAATCGGCTTTCAAAAATAATGTTAACATTAAAAAATAAATTCAGTTTATACTTCTTCACACCACATAGCCAATCAAAATGGTTCGCTTTCGATTTCTGTTGATATTTTATATTGCCAGTCTTTGTTTTGCCTGTGTCGGATTATATTGTAACGTCTATTTTATCGATAAAACATTGCGTAGGAACTTCTTTTAACGGTTTGTTCTACATTGGAAGAGACGTGCCAGAATCATGAGTTCTTCATGTATTTACGCAATTGATTAGAATCTTTTTTTAGTGGTTGAACATGTACAGAGCCGACCGTCTCGTATTACAACATTATAGTATTTTGAGGCGTCAGGGGTATCAGTGAGGGACAGCAACCGTCAGGGGTATCATAGGGGTCCTTGCATCTATTCTGCCTCATAACCTGTCTGCATCGAACTAATTTTGCAAAATGCATACCTAGAATAAGGTAAACAACGAAATTGGCCCCATAAAACAGCAACACACCATGCAAATCGGCAGAAATTGGAAAAAATGTAGACGGGTCGTCAGGGGTGCAGTAACCAAAACCGCACTAGAATCGAGTGTTCTCCTTAATCACAGGTATTTGATGGGAAAATGGGCTTGGGTCTGCAAGTATCGATAGGGCCGGGTACGGTGGGCTAGGTGATTTCATTGAAAGCGTCTTACAAAACAAAGAAAAATCAAGATTTACTTACCGAAGCGACGAAATTTACACTCGAAAAACCGTCAGGGGTATCACTTCCGTTCTATACGTTATCCCCATTGATTATAATATTATTCTTGTCATAGCGCTTTAAATAGCGGCTACACGTTGTAGTTAAAGTTTGTTCACTATTAATTATAATTCAGTCAAGGAACCCCCACACTCCGTATCAGTCCCCAATATGTAGGTTTTAAAGAACATTTGAGAACTTCCAAGTGATTCTGTTAACGGTTCCCATCGTAAGTTGATGCTTCAAAATCCTATAGATTTCTAATTTCGGTAAATGTCGTAGATGTTTGGCATACAGTGATGTTATTCTAAAATGTTACAGTGTGACAGGACCTTCACTCAGTATACATGTACGTTGACGTAAAACGTTATAGTGTGACAGGACCTTCACTCAGTATACATGTACGTTGACGTAAAACGTTATAGTGTGACAGGACCTTTACTCAGTATACATGTTCGTTGATGTATAACGTTATAGTGTGACAGGACCTTCACTCAGTATACATGTACATTGATGTATAAAGTTATAGTGTGACAGGACCTTCACTCAGTATACATGTACGTTGACGTAAAACGTTACAGTGTGACAGGACCTTTACTAAGTATACATGTACATTGATGTAAAACGTTACAGTGTGACAGGACCTTCACTAAGTATAAATGTACGTTGATGTAAAACGTTATAGTCTGACAGGACCTTTACTCAGTATACATGCACGTTGATGTAAAACGTTTTAGTGTGACAGGACCTTCACTCAGTATTCATGGACGTTGATGTAAAGCGTTATAGTGTGACAGGTCCTTCACTCAGTATACATGTACACTGATGTATAAAGTTATAGTGTGACAGGACCTTCACTCAGTATACATGCACGTTGATGTAAAACGTTATAGTGTGACAGGACCTTCACTCAGTATACATGTACGTTGACGTAAAACGTTATAGTGTGACAGGACCTTCACTCAGTATACATGTACATTGATGTAAAACGTTATAGTGTGACAGGACCTTCACTCAGTATTCATGCACGTTGATGTAAAACGTTATAGTGTGACAGGACCTTCACTAAGTATACATGTACGTTGACGTAAAACGTTATAGTGTGACAGGACCTTCACTCAGTATACATGTACGTTGATGTAAAACGTTACAGTGTGACAGGACCTTCACTAAGTATACATGTACGTTGACGTAAAACGTTATAGTGTGACAGGACCTTCACTCAGTATACATGTACGTTGATGTAAAGCGTTATAGTGTGACAGGACCTTCACCCAGTATACATGTACGTTGACGTAAAACGTTATAGTGTGACAGGACCTTCACTCACTATACATGTACATTGATGTATAACGTTATAGTGTGACAGGACCTTCACTAAGTATACACGTACATTGATGTATAACGTTACAGTGTGACAGGACCTTCACTAAGTATACATGTACGTTGATGTAAAACGCTACAGTGTGACACGACCTTCACTCAGTATACATGCACGCTGATGTAAAACGTTATAGTGTGACAGGACCTTCACTCAGTATACATGTACGTTGATGTAAAACGTTAAAGTGTGACAGGACCTTCACTCAGTATACATGTACGTTGATGTAAAGCGTTATAGTGTGACAGGACCTTCACTCAGTATACATGTACGTTGATGTAAAGCGTTATAGTGTGACAGGACCTTCACCCAGTATACATGTACGTTGATGTATAAAGTTATAGTGTGACAGGACCTTCACTCAGTATACATGTACATTGATGTATAAAGTTATAGTGTGACAGGACCTTCACTAAGTATACATGTACATTGATGTAAAACGTTACAGTGTGACAGGACCTTCACTCAGTATACATGCACGTTGATGTAAAACGTTACAGTGTGACAGGACCTTCACTCAGTATACATGTACGTTGATGTAAAACGTTATAGTGTGACACGACCTTCACTCAGTATACATGCACGTTGATGTAAAACGTTACAGTGTGACACGACCTTCACTCAGTATACATGCACGTTGATGTAAAACGTTACAGTGTGACACGACCTTCACTCAGTATACATGCACGTTGATGTAAAACGTTATAGTGTGACAGGACCTTCACTCAGTATACATGCACGCTGATGTAAAACGTTATAGTGTGACAGGACCTTCACTCAGTATACATGGACGTTGATGTAAAACGTTATAGTGTGACAGGACCTTCACTCAGTATACATGTATGTTGATGTAAAACGTTATAGTGTGACAGGACCTTCACTCAGTATACATGTACATTGGTGTAAAACGTTATTGTGTGACAGGACCTTCGCTCAGTATACATGTACGTTGATGTAAAAGCATATAGTGTGACAGGACCTTCATTCAGCATACACGAACGTTGATGTAAAACGTTATAATGTGACAGGACCTTCACTCAGTATACATGCACGTTGATGTAAAACGTTATAGTGTGACACGACCTTCACCCAGTATACATGTACATTGGTGTAAAACGTTATAGTGTGACAGGACCTTCACTCAGTATACATGTACATTGATGTAAAAGCATATAGTGTGACAGGACCTTCACCCAGTATACATGTACATTGGTGTAAAACGTTATTGTGTGACAGGACCTTCACTAAGTATACATGTACATTGATGTATAACGTTATAGTGTGACAGGACCTTCACTAAGTATACATGTTCATTGGTGTATAACGTTACAGTGTGACAGGACCTTCACTCAGTATACATGTACGTTGATGTAAAACGTTACAGTGTGACAGGACCTTCACTCAGTATACATGTACGTTGATGTAAAACGTTATAGTGTGACAGGACCTTCACTCAGTATACATGTACGTTGATGTAAAGCGTTATAGTGTGACAGGACCTTCACCCAGTATACATGTACGTTGATGTATAACGTTATAGTGTGACAGGACCTTCACTCAGTATACATGTACGTTGATGTATAACGTTATAGTGTGACAGGACCTTCACTCAGTATACATGTACATTGATGTATAACGTTATAGTGTGACAGGACCTTCACTCAGTATACATGTACATTGATGTATAACGTTATAGTGTGACAGGACCTTCACTCAGTATACATGTACATTGATGTATAAAGTTATAGTGTGACAGGACCTTCACTCAGTATACATGTACATTGATGTATAAAGTTATAGTGTGACAGGACCTTCACCCAGTATACATGTACATTGGTGTAAAACGTTATAGTGTGACAGGACCTTCACTCAGTATACATGTACATTGATGTAAAAGCATATAGTGTGACAGGACCTTCACCCAGTATACATGTACATTGGTGTAAAACGTTATTGTGTGACAGGACCTTCACTCAGTATACATGTACGTTGATGTAAAACGTTATAGTCTGACAAGACCTTCACTCAGTATACATGAGCGTTGATGTAAAACGTTAAAGTGTGACAGGACCTTCACTCAGTATACATGTACGTTGATGTAAAAGCATATAGTGTGACAGGACCTTCATTCAGCATACACGAACGTTGATGTAAAACGTTATAATGTGACAGGACCTTCACTCAGTATACATGCACGTTGATGTAAAACGTTATAGTGTAACAGGACCTTCACTAAGCATACATGTACGTTGATGTAAAACGTTATAATGTGACAGGACCTTCACTCAGTATACATGTACGTTGATGTAAAACGTTATAGTGTAACAGGACCTTCACTAAGCATACATGTACGTTGATGTAAAACGTTATAGTGTAACAGGACCTTCACTAAGCATACATGTACGTTGATGTAAAACGTTATAGTGTGACAGGACCTTCACTCAGCATACATGTACGTTGATGTAAAACGTTATAGTGTGACAGGACCTTCACTCAGTATACATGTACGTTGATGTAAAACGTTATAATGTGACAGGACCTTCACTCAGTATACATGTACGTTGATGTAAAACGTTATAATGTGACAGGACCTTCACTCAGTATACATGCACGTTGATGTAAAACGTCATAGTGTAACAGGACCTTCACTCAGTATACATGTACGTTGAACTGACGCCAAAAATGTTCAGTCACGTGGTAAAATGTTCCCTCTTTGCCTATGGGAAATTGACATTACGAAAAGTGAGAGGTTATATAAGACATACATCAAACAATATACTAGTAAACACCATGAGACATTTTACCTCATACATGTGTGTGTGTGTATTACATATCTACATAAAAATATGCATACATAAGTATTAATGCATGCATGTCTTATTAATGATCTATGTTATATCTATGACTTATTGAAAATAGCATTGAAATTTATAGTATAATATACTGTACGCTCGTATCTCTCAAATCTTCTCCACGTAGTCAAGAGCATGCTTGTATAGAAGTTATTATTTAAGGAGGTACGCGCGCCTTTAATCTAACGATCGAATTTTCCTTGAAACGTCTTAAAATGACAGAACAGTCTTCTAGAACAACATTGAAATCATAAAAATGATATGTCACCAGGCTCGTTTTCGATATACATGGCTTTCTAATGACCTACCATTGTATTTTGTCATTTTATCTATTTCCTGCATTTATGGCACCATTATGTTCTTTTTAAGATTATTACTATATGAAACCACTTTTAAGCAATGCATGATATTTTGTGTGTTCAGTGGTCATTCCTATTGACGTTAGTCACAAGTCCAGCTGCCTGGTGAACAAATTCAGTATTTGAACATGATAAAAAGTTACCCCACCCACTTGCAAAAAAGTGTGATTTTCAAACGATTTCAAACGAACGTCAAAAAATACCTAACGATCGAAAATGATTTAGAATTGGCCCTAAGTTTAGTATCATATAGAACACCAGTTTAGTCAAATAAAAAATAGGGGTCACCAGCCTTTTTTGGGAGCTGTGCATAAAAAAAGTACTAATTATGAATACATTTGCATAAAATTAACCTAATTTGCATATTGTAATGAAATAACTTTTTATTAAAAATATTTCAAAATGTGGCTACCTCTTATAACTAAACCATGCACTACATATTATATATAAGCATGTGCATTTGAACAATTGTAGGGACTTATTGTGAACCAATATTATTCACAATTTTGCCGTTCCCCACCCACTTTTTCATACATGCAAAAAATAAAAAGTTAAAAATATCTAATTTGTGCGATAATGTTATGTTTATTTTCATTAATTAACATTCATATGCGATCATTGAAACTAAAATTCATGTTTGTTCTTATCTAATACGATTTTGAAATTTCGCGCATGCGCACAAGGCAGCTCGTACCTCCTTAACATGTACTGTACCACTGTTCTGTTAATATGCAATGTATAGTCCTAATGCAATTGAAAATAAACTATCTATCATAGCGAAGGGGCCAACTTTAAATGTCTCACTAAGTACAGGCAAAGCTACAGTTACCTTGAACTACCTTAGCAGAGCACCAAACAAGGGAGATATACCAGTATTATTTTAACGACGTTGGTATATCGTTACCAAGGATCTAGCCCAACACCTCTCCACCTCAAAGCAGATGCTGTATCACTAGGTATTTGAGGCAGCCCCATAAGGACAAAGCATGTAGAATGGTAGCCAAGTAAATGCAGCCTTGACAAGCGACCTGGTAATTTACATAAACCCATATTGATGTTTAAGCCAGGTTTTGTCTATGATTTGACCTAGTGAACTAGTGTTTGCCCCAAGATTACCAAATATCAGGCTTCACCTTGATGTTGTTGAGATGATCATTATGACCAACTTTCATATAGATAAGGCCAACACTGAGACGTCTAGCGGCTACACATGGTTTTTCTATGATTTGACATTGTGACCTAGTTTTTGACCCCAAATGAACCAATATCAAATTTCACCTAGATTATGTTGAAATGATCATTGTGACCAAGTTTCAAAACAATTATGTAAAAATTGTGACCTCTAGAGACTTTGCAAGGTATTTCTATTATTTGACCTAGTGGCCTTGTTTTTTATTCGGGATGACCCAATATCCAATTTGACCTTAAGAGTGTAATAAAGATTAGGTCACAATTGTGACGTCTAGTGACTTCACAGGGTTTCCCTATGATTTGAGTAAGTGACCTAGTTTTTTTTCTCGTTTTTAACATTTTTTATTTTCATAAGACATATTATACAATGTACAGCTATACACAATACAAAATGTACAAACAATTTTGTCAAAATAAATGTGAAACTCTTTATGATATTATTCATTAATTATAATTATATGTCATTATGATTTTTGTAGTATATATAGGGGAGGGAAAAGAGTTATGAGGACAGTCGCTTAGAAGAGAGGTTATGATTGTAGAGAGTAAGAAAGGAAAGTAAGAGAAAGATAATAGGAAATGGTAACGGGTTCGGGGAATTTACACATTATCACTATTTGAGTTATGCAAATTATGAAAACTTCTGCCATTTTCTGTTACAGATTTGGAGTTTGTTTTTGAATAGTGCGATTGTTTGTTCCAGTTTTTTTCGATAGTTAATGTATTCTTTAAATGACTGAATTGTCGGAGTGTGTTTATTGCATTTACATTTAAATATGAAATATTTTGCAAGCAGTATAATATAGTTGGTAATAAGCCCATCTTCTTCTGTATTCTTTATAATGTTGCAAACTGAAATATTTTGAAATGTGATATTTAAGTCTTTTGAAAGTTTTTGTACTAGATATGACCTAACTTCAGCCCAAAAACTTTGTACAATATGGCATTCCCAGAACATATGGTATATAGAGTCTGGTTGTCTATTGCAAAAATCACATAAGCTTGACTGGGTTATATGACACTTGTGTAAAAAAGAGTTGTCAGGTATTATATTCATGAGGTATTTATACTGAAATTCTCTAAGTTTAGTGTCTATTGTAATAATATTCGTTTGTTGGAAAAATTTTACCCATTCTGTGTCTTCTATGGTGAACCTGAGATTCCATTTTCGTTTGTATTTTGGTTCTTTGGTAGTTTAGTCTTGATTAGTGAATTATATGCAATCTTACTTAATTTGGTTTTTCCATTTAGTCTATCGATTATGTAGTTTGGTGGGTTGTACGTTATAATTTCGTTTTATATTTGTGTCTTCCATTCTTTCGGTATGTTTTTAATGAGGGTATAGTATTTCAAGTAATCACCATTATGGATATCATATAGAAATTTCATCTGCTCGAAGCTGTGAAATATTTTGTGTCTAAAGTCAAATATATGTTCTACATACTGGATTCCTTTACTGAACCATGTGTTATAGTAAAATAACTCATTTTTATTTATATGTTTTATACTTGAATTATTCCAGATGATTTGTTTGGATGTTTGGATTTCAGTGTTTAGGGTGTTGACCTTAGACCATGAGATTAATATATCCTTTAAAAATTTTGAATTTATATTGAGACTTTTACAGTCTTTTTCAGTAATATAACATTTAAATAGTAGTAATCCTCCATATTTTTCTAATTCGGTCTTGTAATGAAAACTCCAGTTGGCGTTTGAATTAAAAATTCTTTTTATCCAGCTTATATTTAATGAATCTAGAAAACATTCCATGTCTATCATTTTTAGACCCCCGTCTTTGTTTTCTTGAATTATTTGTTTACGTGATATTTTATCAGGTTTTGAATTCCACAAGAAATCAAAGAAAATTGTATTGATCAATTTTATAAAATGTGCTGGTGGGTTTTGTAACACAGTAAGGGGGTAAATAAGCTTTGGAAGAACAAATGTTTTTAGAACTGTTATTTTTCCAATGAGTGTTAAGTTCCATTTTTTCCATTGTTTTAGGACATTTTTACATTCTATTATCTTATTTGCTACATTTAGATCATACATTGAAGATAACTTATTACTGAAGGTAATTCCTAACGTAGTTGCCTTCGACGAAGTCCATTCAAATTCGTTGTCAAAGACAATATCTGTATTTTTTAGACTTCCAATGCGCATGACTGAGCATTTGTTTCTATTGAGTTTAAGCCCAGATGTTTTACCAAAATCGTCAAGGGTTTTTATAAGATTTTCGAAAGACGTTCGATTTCCTTTAAGTAGAAAGCTAGCATCGTCTGCAAAAAGAGTTTGTTTTGTACTGTTATTGTTTAAATTAATACCTTCTATAGCATCGTTGTTTTCTATAGAAATAGATAAAAACTCGATACATAGAATAAAAAGATACGGTGATAGAGGACATCCTTGCCGTACAGCACTCTTAATGTTAAAAAAATCAGAAAAATGACCATTATTAGTTATACAGCCCTTCGCATTTGCATAAAGAACTTCAACCCATTGTATGAGCGAGTCACTAAAATTTAGTTCTTTTAAACATTTATACATGAATTCATGATTTAAACTATCAAATGCTTTTTGGAAATCAGAAAAAAATATGAGACCTGGTTCATCGTTCAGTTGCATTTTTTCTATTGTTTCAATAATTGTTCTCACATTCTCTCCTATATATCTTCCCTTGATGAACCCAGTTTGGTTTTCGTTAACTATACTATCTACAACCTTTTTTATTCTATTAGCAATGACTTTTGAGGCAATTTTATAATCGGCATTTAATAGTGATATTGGTCTCCAATTATTAATTGACAAAGGATCTTTATTCTTTTTTGGTATTAATGTTATGATACTCTGGGTTTGAAGTTCTGTTAACTTCCCTATGTCGTAAGAGTAATTTAGTGAGTTAACTAGGAATGTTTTAATATCGTTCCAAAATATCTTGTAGAATTCGACAGATAACCCGTCTGAACCAGGGCTTTTGTTATTATTCATTTCTCTTAGTGCGATGGAACATTCATATTCTGAAATAATTCCACTAGTGAGTGTTTAGGGTATTGTGTCCATTTGAGAAAAAAGTATTATTGTGGGTTAGACTTTCGTTAATTTTATATAAATCAGCATAAAAGTTTTTACAGTATGATAAAATATCATTGTTGTTTGTAACTATCGTGTCGTTGTCAGTTTTCAGTTGGTGCATGGTTTTACTTTCAGCTCTTTTGCGTTCCAGATTTGCAAAATATTTAGTATTTTTTTCCGCCCCTTCAATCCATTCAGCACGTGATCTTAAAATAATGCCTTTAATCTTTTCTTCAGTTATATCGTTTAATGTTTTTTGTTGGTTAAGTAGTTCGTTATGCAGATTTTCTTTACTTGGTTCGGAGCAGATTTCACGTTCTAATCTTTCAATATTTTGTTGTATTTTTAATTCATTTTCTTTGTTCATTTTTTGTAATTTACTTGAATATCTAATGGCTTCGTTCCGGACTGTGCCTTTAACTAGTTCCCATAAAGTATTTGGGTTTGAATCCTTATTTATATTGGCTGTTTCATTAATTGCCTGTTTGACTTTTGTTTGGAAATCTGTATTTAACAGTATTGAGTTATTTATTTTGAAGAATCCTCGTCCACGTTCTGTTGACGCAAGTTCAAGAACAAATGTAACAACGGAGTGGTCGGATTTAAAGCCCATTTTAATATAACAATCCTTCGCATGGTTTAAGATGTTGGACGATACTAAAAAATAATCTAGTCTACAATATATTGGTGGTTTATGATTAGATTGCCATGTAAATTGTTTCGAATTGGGATGTTTTAGTCTCCAAATATCGTATATATCATTATTTATCATGATCTCTTGAATTCATTTTGAACATTTCCTGTGTGTGGTTTTGTTACCGTTTAGTTTGTCAATATTTACATCAATTATTGTGTTGAAGTCACCACCGATTACGAATGTTTCATCACTATTATCTATAAGTATGTTTTCTAAAATATTTAATAGTTCCTCGTCGTCTTTATTAGGTCCATATATGTTCACTAAAAGTAAGGTTTTACCGTCGATCTCGATATTTAATGATTGGAGGCGGCCTTGTTTGTATTCTTTATAGGACTTAAGTGTAAAGTTGACATTTTCGTTTATGAATATACCTATCCCGGCGCTATTTGACTGGTTACCACTAAGGAATATATCACCTTTCCATTCCCTTTTCCATTCATCATAATTATTTGGTGTACAATGTATTTCTTGTTAAAAGCTAATTGAATATTTATTCAGTTTTAACCATTCAAGCAATTCGACTCTTTTTGTTTTTGATGCTATCCCCTTGACGTTAAATGTACAAAACTTTAGACTCATTATTTATTAGACATGTATATACGTGTACATGTTATTTGAAAAATGTAATACAGTGATGCGCATATATGGACATTATTTGATTTGTGCATTTTTAGATATTTCCCGAATGGTAAGACAAAGGCAATAGAAGAGAGAAAGGGAGAAATGGAGCTTGAGACAGTAGAAGATGATATACATATATATATATATATATATATACTGTTATATAAAGTATGACAGTGTGTATCAAACAGAAACACACAACGATGCAAATAAACCTGATTGTAACTAGTTACTATCTAACGATGCATTTAAAAGATTACTTAGGAGAGAACAAACATTCAACATGATAAGATGACATAATGTTAGTGAGCTATTCCAAATATATTATAAATGATCTTTGTTACAAGTATTTGTTTACATGTAAAAAGTGCATACTACAATGGAACGGTCCGAAAGAAATGGTACATCAGTTTGAAATAGCGTTAAGTACACTACAATATTGTTGTACACTTATATTTTTAACCATGAGACCACGTACATTAGTGTATACCCATTCAGCAATAATTCCATCTAAAAGTATAAAAGTAGAAAAACAGTGCTTAGAACATATGCATTGTAGACCCTTCATAACATAACGGTACCAGACCAACATTTGCCTAATCTGTCTCAGCATGGTAGGTATTTTAATATTAGTGTGCTATAGAATCCTATCAATTGTTACAGATGCTATATTGTATAAAACTAGCCTATGGATAGCTTATACAGCATATACAACATTCAAGCATAACATACAATTAGTTTTCTAGCATAGATGAAATGGAGCAGTTCACTAAACAAGAATAGCAATGTACATGTTACATGTAACTCAAAAATAAACAAGAAAGAGCATATATGCAATGAACCAGTTATATATCATGCAAAGGATATTAAGTACGGCATACTGACGCGCACACTTACAAACACACACACTCTTACCCGCACGTTCTTAAAGCCAAAAACAAAAAAGCTGGCTTCACATACGCGGGTAATACACAAATCCGTATACACATTCGCACATACGTGCATCCATGATTTACTCTTGTTTGTTTAGCAACTTCCACCACCAGATGATTACCTATGCACGAAATGAAACTGCTAGGTAACCAAAGATGGAAATTGCTAGTTTGTAATTTACAATACTTATCTCTTACCGAAAATAATAAAATAGCTACTAATGTTTCTTAACTAAATATATAGACGGAAAGAAGTAAGTATATTTTTTGTAATAATCGCAAACAACTTGTCCAATGTGCATTGTATAAACGAATCCGTGAGTTACCAACATGGTTGAAGTCAGCTCATGATTAAATACATACATAAGAGGAGTTATGAGAAGAAACAAATTATTGTTCATTAAGACAAGACAATTGTAAATGCAGTTACATGTTATACGCATGATATATACACATACGCGTGCTTTCTTGTACACATACATGTACGCTTGCATTCACCGCTTACACACATACACGTGCATACTTTCCTCGACGACATGATATCGATGTACACTTCGCAGGCAAATACTATGGATACGCGCACACCTACATGCAGAGTTGCCACATACATACTTAAATATATCAGATAGTACAAAATATCAATAACCGTACACGGTAATGTATACATTGTATGACTCTTGATTTACAACTTGGATTCAAATGTACATATGCATTTTTTCTACATTTAAGCTGTTACACATTACCAGTAGTAGGCGAGGTATGTCACATTATCTCAGTGGCATATGGGCATTTACACTGTGGGGAACCCACGTGACCAGATGCTAATGTTCGGAGCCAATTTTGTAAACAAACCGCCTCGATTCAGGTAACATTTTTGCTTGTAACTTTCTTAATAATTGATCGATCTGGATGAAATATAGACGAGCGCCGTCTCCTTTCAAAAGCAAATCATCGACGCTCTTACCTAAGTGACAAAATTGTGTACTTTTTGTTATTTCGGCAACGGCGCATTTCGTAAACCGCAATATGCTATGCTACGGTTCGGAGCAATTCACTAAAACATGTCCTTAACAAATTACAGCTTCATTAAAAGTTACAATTTAATAGCGATAATGTGGGTCGCAAAATTTAAGATCGACAAGCAAAATATTTCTGATAAATATGAGCAACAGACAAAATGGGACGACATAAACAAAAATGCTACAGTTCGGAGCTAAAATGAAAATGCTACAGTCCGGAGCTATTTTCATAAAATGCTACGGTTCGGAGCTATTTTCAGAAAATGCTACGGCTCGGAGCTAAGACTATGTGCTATATGCCTTTTTGAATATCAACACTATTAAGATCTTCGACCAAGTATGAACATTCAATTTTTTAACAGTTTCGCGGAACACAAAAATAATAACACACACATGTCGATGCCGGACACCCCTTATAAAATGTATTCGTGTAGGCATCTTCCGCACCATTTTGTCATGTGGTGACAAATTTAGAGGCACAAAAACAACGCGTTGCTTGGAGTTTGAACTATACTCAGTACATCTAGAAACGCAACATTTTTATCCTCGATATTTTTTTCCTTTTATTGTAAATTCCGTTTTCCAGAGGCGTCTAATCATTTGTAAAGTTGTTATAGTGCGCCTAGGATAAGGAAAGGTGATGAAATGTGGTACATTCCACAAAAGGTGGATTTTACAGATATGTACGATTTATCACTGATGTTTTAGTACAATACTGACCTTATCTGTTTTACTTTAGTAATTTGTAAAACTAATTGTGCAACAGTTGACCAAACCTATTTGTATTTGTAAATATCACATTATCTTGGGCGCACTATAATGGAAAGAAAACCACAACAGACGAGTCACGTGTTTCGGAATAAAAATGCCATGGTTGTCTAAACATGTGCATATTCACACCTTTGGGACGTTTGTACAAAGAAGCACGGTGCCCTATCTGTTTTTCTTAATATTCTAATAGAGTACACTTTCATTAACATCATTTGGAAAAAATAAAAACATTCTTGGACCAGATTTTTTATTGGCCTCTAGAGTACTATTTTGCGTAATTTTCATGCCGTTTTCTTTGAAAAGGGAGACACTTCTGGTTAAATAGCACAAAAAGAAATACGGTGACCTATGTTTTTTTCTTAATATTCTGATGGATCACACTTTCATCAACATCATTGGCAAAAATAAAAAAAATTCTTGGACCAGATATTTTTTAATTAGTCAATTCTGTATCTTTTTTTAATTTTCGAGCTTTAATTTTGGGCAAATTTTGAAAATTCATTTGTTGTCAAAAATGTGTGAATGTTATTAAAGATTCAAAATGTGCATAGGTATATTTAAGTAGTATGTATGTTTTTGTACATCTGAACTAAAAAATATCTATTGAAAAAAATTGTGATTTTTATTAAAAAATAAAAAAGATTTGAAAATTCTGGATTTGTTGTCAAAAATTTGTGAATGTTATTAAAGATTCAAAATGTGCATAGATATGTTTGAAAAATGTTTTTGTGCATCTGAACTAAAACAAAAATCTAATGAAAAATAGTGATTTTTATTAAAAAATATTTGAAAATTCATGATTTTCGTCATCTTTATAGAAAAGTGATGTTGCAAAATCTCATTTTCTGAGAAAACGAAATCGGTAACCCCTGTTTTTCTTTAGCTTATTGTTTTCAGAATAAAATTTCCCATAAAATAAAGTGAGTTAAAAAAATTTGGAAGAAATAAAACTATAGAGAATGTCCTTAATTGTCATGGTTTGGCAACGTTGCGTCTTGAGTCACGCTACTAGCACACTGACACCTTTCGCGACCGTCCCTGTTCAGGTCACCCACGTTTAAAAACTGCCCGACAGGACCAGTAACCCCGCGTGAACATCTTCCGAAACAGGTTCACAACTGCTTCAGACATTGCGAGACAACATGTTGGTCGTCATGGGAAAGTAATCAATCCACCATTAATCGATATTTTGCATATTCACTTAGAACGACCATTCTGAAAAATGAGGATTTTTTTGCTTGAAGTTAAAGTTGTTAGTAGACTCAGTGTTGCGTTTCTAGATGCACTCAGTATATTTTTGGTGGAGCATACATGTATGTAACATGATTCACAAACTTTAACGTGTGAAACTTACACTTACATCATGGTGTATATGCATATCGGACCCCTCTGTGCTGGCACTGGGCACTTTAGTGCAAAACGATGGTTTAACAGTCGACTCTGAATCAGAGATGTTAGAAAACGTTTTGTCCGAATCGTAGTTTTTTGCTTACAGCTGTATTGATCACGAGTTGACGCAGGGTTTTGTTGTTCTATTAATTTTGTTTAATTGGCTGACACAAGTTCAAACTAAGATTGAATGTAGGCTGTGCTACTTTCTCGGATGAACATCGGGTCGTGTTTACGAAGCTTTGAGATGTGTCGTTGTGTGTACATGGTTCTGTTAAAATGTGTTAAGCTGTCATGTTATATTCCTTCTCATTCATTCCCATACCTTGATATAACAGCATATTATACTCTATATAGCATGTGACACTTGTCAGACTGCATAGAGCCCTGCTTCTTTTCCTACATATGGTATACTTTGAAACTTTGCTCCGAACCGTAGTATTTTCTGAAAATAGCTCCGGACTGTAGCATTTTCATTTTAGCTCCGAACTGTAGCATTTTTGTTTATGTCGTCCCATTTTGTCTGTTGCTCATATTTATCAGAAATATTTTGCTTGTCGATCTTAAATTTTGCTACCCACATTATCGCTATTAAATTGTAACTTTTAATGAAGCTGTAATTTGTTAAGGACATGTTTTAGTGAATTGCTCCGAACCGTAGCATAGCATATTGCGGTTTACGAAATGCGCCGTTGCCGAAATAACAAAAAGTACACAATTTTGTCACTTAGGTAAGAGCGTCGATGATTTGCTTTTGAAAGGAGGAGACGGCGCTCGTCTATATTTCATCCAGATCGATCAATTATTAAGAAAGTTACAAGCAAAAATGTTACCTGAATCGAGGCGGTTTGTTTACAAAATTGGCTCCGAACATTAGCATCTGGTCACGTGGGTTCCCCACAGTGGTGTTTTCTGTCCAATAATTAGAATGGTGAAGTAGTGACAGTATAAACCTATTTGACCACGTGGCTATCGTAATCAGCTCAGTTGATGTTGCAAAACAAAGAGACAGGACTTTCACTAGGTTTTCTTCCGTAAAAATGTTCACAGACGCGTTCTCCGTAAATGTATCACATACACGGCACTTATGGTACGGCGCTGTATGTAACGAAGTAGCTATGTAATGAATAAAACGAACAAACATATTTTGTACCAATTCGTCCCCATTTACGTAAAGCGTTCTCAAGGTAGTAACGTCACCTCTCGCAAGCGACGCCCTCCTTTTAACGACATTCAAACGTCCTCCCGTGCAATTTCAATATATATATCAAAGTAATTATTATGCAGCTGTCCCGTTATACCATTTACAGTGAGTCTGTTTAGGAATTTGTGGCTCCTGAAATTAGGACTTTGTAGTGTTTTAGTTTTATTTCTTGTTCAGTGTTTTTGTAGGACATTTTGACGTTCATTATTGGACAACTAAATATGCTGGACAACTGTCAATTGTCCAAAGTAGCTGTCCATTCTGAGTGTCCATTCTGGCTGTTCATTCCTATAACTGTTCAACTATCCATCTTTCGGTAAGTCATCCTTGTATTTATGTATTTATATAACAAATATATCAACTGTCCAATGTAGCTGTCCATTCTAAATGCCCACCATTGTTGTCCGTTCCTATAACTGTTCAATTGTATACCTTAGATATTCATTTTGGCATGGGATGGACAACCAGGATGGACAACCAGAACGGACATCTACTTTGGACGGTTGACAGTTGTCCAGCATATATAAATACAGGACAGCTATAATGAACAGGGGACAGTTGTCCAATACTGAATTAGAGAAATACTTCTAATTCTAATTCAACAATGGGCAGCTAGAATGGACATTGTACAGGGTACTGCCAGCTCCACACAAGTGTTATGTTTTTGTGTGCGTGTACCATGTTGTGCATGCCTTGTCCGATTTGCCATTGTCTTTTGGATTGTTGCAAAGGTCAATGGTGTCCGAATGAACTTTGATAGTATCCATTTTAGAACTTTCCATTCAAATTTTAATAACAATATGTACATCTGTCCATAGTTAATTGGTTGAACAGATGTGATCGATCTTATCTCAATGAATGTGAATTTCAAACATATGTATATATATATATCCACGTATGAACTGATTCATACAGTACTATAGAGCTGATTCTGGCATGTAAGTAGACGAGTTTGTTTTTATATGTTTTTAAAAAATATTTTCGTAGGACGTGCTATTCCCCTTTAGGCAGTTAATCATCCTCGTTATGATCATTATTGTCCACCAGGATTTTACTTATCAATCTTCTGTAGGAAGAGGAACAATCTCCTGATCTAATAAATAACTTTGTTTATCGGCATGATATAAAGTGCTAACTTTGTCTGTACACATCAGCACGTTACGTATTTTTGTAGTGATGTGTTTATCAGGGGTTGGTTTCGGCTGGGTTTTGACGCTGACTGTGGCTGCCATAGTTCAACTAGTGACCGTGAAAACCTTCAGCAGTTAAACTATGGTCGAACTATCGCTAGTTCATTTTTGTTCTTGTTATGTTTGTGTCATCTTGAAACTATTCAAATATGGAATTTGGCGACAAGAGAAAACAGACAGACGCAGATGATCTCACCAGACCAGGCTATATATAGCGCAAAACCCCAGCCGTACGTGATGGGCTGTAATGTAAAAGATTGTCCCTTACGCAGCCCAATCAGTTATTATTTTATTGTTCTTCTTGTGTGTTCAGTTATGTATCTGTCATGTTCTGTAGTTTTTGTTAAGTGCTATCTTCACTGTATGGCTAGTTAATGTCTTTTGATAAAGGTATTGTCACTCTGAACGCCAGCAACCTGATTTCGTATTAGTTTCTTAAATTCTTAATTGCAGACAAAGTGACAGGGGAAGACATATCTAACTGTTCACCATGGTGTTGTCACTGAGCATACTCAAAGTGGTACTTCTTTTGATAGCTTGCTTAACACCAAATACGGAAAGTAAAAGACGAATCCAGACCGCGTGTCCTCTGAAAAACCCCTTCGAGCCCTTCAAGGTAAAACTTCAATGAACATGATACATGTCCCTTTTGGAATATGCATTATGCAATTTTTGTTTAATTTTAAATGAAATTAAAATGTATGTTCATATTGTTCACTTGATTATCGAAACAAACACGAAATTTATCCATTCCCTCATCAAAGTTTACATGTTTAAATTATTAAGTATTCATTTGTCCGGCATTCACTTGTGAAATAAATATGGAACAATTCATTACCAAGCCTTAGTAGTATCATATTGTTATCTTAAACATTAAAACCTGTTTATTCTGTTAACCTTTATTTCCTCCTATCTAACTTATCAACCGTCAGTTTCTTACTCCTTTCTTCCCTTATTTCATTCCAGGCCCTTACGTACAATGCTATATTAATTGACACTAGCTGGGTATCAAAAGGTCTAACCATACCAAATAACAGAATAGCAAGACGTGACGCCTTGATTGATTATCTGAACACCACGGACGCTAGTGTTGTTTGCCTTGAAGAGGTATAAAAACATTTGCCTTAAATTTTATTCATGCATGTATTTTTTATAAAATATAAAGATACAAGAGTAGTTTCGAATAACCAAAAGAAAAACAACCAGAAAACCTCTGCAAACCGGATTTAAGGAATGTTATACTGCATAAATGCAAGCCGCAATTGATATTGATACTAATTTTACAGAGTTGCTTCCCGTAGACTATAATTAATGAATTTATTGTTTAAAATTCGTTTTAACTGGTGGCTGTGTTTCGTTTTCTTCCATCTTATGGTGTTTTCAAATTTTGAGACTCAACTATAGTGCTCGAAATGCATCGTTCTGCAGATAGATTGCCAAGTTATTGCTTTTTGAAAATAGCCGTTTAGGATTTATTGGGACTTTAAGGGAACATAAAAACAGTTTGTACTTCAGCGAATACCTGTAACACTTTGATATCTTCAACAGCTAGAAAAATTTCTGAATACGTTTAAAATCCTTTGAGATATGTGAAGTAATCCGTAGTTTGAAAACTAACATGGCTGACCTTACACTCATTCCCTGTTTAATGTCGCGAAAAGTTATTACATTTATTAAATTAAGTCTCTAAATTACTCAAATTTAGTCGCGGAAAGTAATTACATTACTCAAATTTAGTCGCGAAAAGTAATTTCATTACTCAAATTTAGTCCTAATATTCAAAATAACGCAGTTTGCTTAAGAGAAGTTAGACTGGGCAAATAGGTAACCAAATGAGAGATACACACTTTTGTATGCAGGTTTATCTCGGCCCGGATGTCGAGGCAATTGTTGGTGCACTTTCAGACAAGTTTCCGCACGCGCAAAGTCAGCTGCATTTATTCAATGGAGTACTGCCACCACAAGTTACTGGGGTTAGAGGTATATATATATTTATATATATATTATTTCGTTTGATCGCAAAGTATATATCATGTTTCCAAATCGTGTGATAAAACGAAAAAAGAGTCACCTAACACATGATAACTTTTTACTTACGACCCAATTAATTATAATATAGCATTTAGATAAATCCACCAACCATGCTTGGTATCTAAACTTTCGTTTTTTTATTAAATTACCTTTAAGATATATATATTCTGTTTACAGATGTAGAATGCGTTGTCCTGTTAATAGTAAATGTAATTGTTGTTGTTGTCACGTGACGCATTAGAGGGTAAACATTAGAGGGTAATCATTAGAGGGTAACCATTAGAGGATAATCATTAGAGGGTAACCATTAGAGGGTAACCATTAGAGGGTAATCATTAGAGGGTAACCATTAGAGGGTAACCATTAGAGGGTAACCATTAGAGGATAATCATTAGAGGGTAACCATTAGAGGGTAACCATTAGAGGGTAACCATTAGAGGGTAATCATTAGAGGGTAACCATTAGAGGGTAACCATTAGAGGATAATCATTAGAGGGTAACCATTAGAGGGTAACCATTAGAGGGTAACCATTAGAGGGTAACCATTAGAGGGTAACCATTAGAGGGTAATCATTAGAGGGTAACCATTAGAGGGTAACCATTATAAGGTAACCATAATTGGATAATGTCTCACGTATTGTTGCTATCAAGTACGTAAAGGAGCCAGACTACGAAATGTACCAATTAGGTGGTGGCCGTTATGCATTCTACATGAGAAGTGCAAACGGAACTTGAAATTTTGATTTAAATAACCTGACACTATCGTTCAGTACTACGAGACGGCATGTTGCCATGGTAACTCAACATCATCGTCATGTAGCCATTCCGTATCTAGATCATAAGTTTCTTCACAGCGTTTGAAATGAAATAGACTATAGACATTTCGTATAAAGACAATGTTCATACAACATGTATATTTCAACATGTACCTCAAATAAAACATCTCAAAGGGGAAGAATTTCTGATAAATGTACAAATACCTGTCATCGTGGTGTTAAACATTAGTGAATGATTATTGCGTATACACTCTATACACATATGTATATATTCATGTCGTATATATAGTATACAATGTAGTATTATAATTTATAAATATTACCGTTCTTTTCTGTCTACCCATAGTACCAGTATGTGATAGTAGCGCTGTGGAGAATCTATCAATTTGCATGTTTATATATTCATGTTCGATTGACAGTGGTCTGGCGGCACTAGGGCAATGTCTGGCCTTAAATTGCCCACAAGAAGTATTACATACATTTGCTACAGGAGGTTCAAAATGCACATTGTGCTTAATCAATGGCTTGCCATTCAATACAAACATGTAAGTGCTAAAATTGTTTACTTTACTTGTTATTTGCTCGTCGGCTGT
This sequence comes from Spisula solida, assembly GCA_947247005.1. Lineage (NCBI taxonomy): Eukaryota > Metazoa > Mollusca > Bivalvia > Venerida > Mactridae > Spisula > Spisula solida. The sequence continues at coordinate 1,897,199 of OX365950.1, read as the reverse complement.
TTACATGTGAAAGCATATAAGCACATAAACTATATCCTTGATAGATTCAATGATTATTTATCCATGATTAGACGAGTTTCTTTCTCAGCTTGCCTACTTGGTAATGGATCTATTGCACAAATTAATAAATGAAACCATGTCTTGTCGACGCTCACTACATATGCAAATGATTGACTTTTGTATCTAGAAAATGGTGTAAACTATTGTTTTGCCAGTTTACAATTGGCACATATCTGCAGGTGAGGATATCAATACTTGGCTGGCCCTCGTCATTGTTTTGTATTTCACTTGGAACTTTTATGAATAGCACCTGATAATTGATATGGCATCGCATAAAGCTATTTGCCTAATTGTAATTATTGCATCAGTAACCGTCATTTCGCTGGCAAAGAATTAGAAGGTCGACGTAAGTACACAGTCAATATTTTGATTGTACAGTTCAACTTGTATTAAGCGACAACCCTTGGGAAGGTCTGAAAATGGTCGCGTAACGTAATGGTCGTTTTACGCAAACGTTAGAAACATTGATTAACGAATTTCCGATTTTAGGCTGTCCGAATACTATTTATAAATCAGTTTTTTGATGAGCATATACTTGTATGCATTGCCTTCATAAAAATTTCAATTTATCATTTAATAGTCTTACTTATATATTACCCAATTAAATTAATATAAGCCAGTTTTGCTTACACTCGAAAAAAACACAGACTATACCGGGGTTTAGCCCATTCCAAAAAGCTGATTGCAACAAAAGATACAACAATCAATCCGTAATAATGAGTGGAATCAGATTAAAAATCATCTGTATGACATGCCCTGCAGGACTCAATCGTGATTATCAATGCTGTTAATTGAGGTCCAGTTAACAAAGGAGGAACTCTGAAGTGTGAACAAACAATGATTTATAAGGTAATTAACAACCTGTCACTGCAGACGACGAGTGTTTTACATCTTTTTCGGTCGCTTAATGAAATTTGACCAATCAATTATAGTGCTTAGATAGTGGCCGTTGGTCGCGTTAGACAAAAGTCGCTTCAATACGATCGGGAGGAGTTTAAACGGGTCGTTTAAAACAAAGGTCGCTTAATTAATACGCGTGATTGCTAGTACAAGAAAAAAACTGTCTGAAAACTACTATCTACTTTTGGAAAAACAAGCTTTTTAAACTTCAGTTTGGTCAGCATGACCACTTTCGATTTTCATGAAAATAGGCTCATAAGAAGCGCCTTGATATGTAGATTTCAAATATGCATGAGTTTTATAAGGTCGTAAGTTGTACTTACAACCTTTATATTCTAAGCCAGCGATTTATGTAACATCTTCAATCCTTTATGAGGGTGTTGCACGGATGTTAAGTTAAAAAAAAAAGTTACCAATTTTCTAGGGCTGCTTTCAGCAGTTCTGCCGTTCAGCCACCCTTTGACATTTAAACTTCCCCTGTGCATTGGGCTACCTATGGAAACCTACGTTCGAGTCTCCCTGGGGAGACTATTTCTCTCCTGGTGGGTGTGCAGCCAACATCGATCTTCGGCGCCCAGGACTATCGAACATGTTCAGACACAGCCCTCACAGCTGGTACCAATTCACACCTTGGTCGAGTGGAGCATGTGGGTAATTCGTGCTCAGAGAAATTAAGCAGTGGTCCAGACGGGGGTTGAACCCGGGACCTCTCGATCCCGAAGCGCGCGCCCTACCTCTAGGTCACCGCTCCCCACCTAATGGGTGGTCAACGCATTTCCAAATGAAAAATATCTACAGTCTAGATCTCGTATCTTTTAAATTCCTTGCACTGTATCAAATTATAAATGAAATGCATGTATACATTTTTATGGTCTCCATATAGCACAGTGCATCTTTAATTCAATATGACATTTTCCACCAAAACCAAAAATACAATGGTACTTAGCAGTGTTGATATGAGTATGAACTCTTTATAATTCATTAACTGCTACAAACTGTGGTGATAGGATATGGGATATCAACCGTGATTCAGTTAATGCTCTCCTACAAACAAATATTTGTCCCCTATTTGTAAAAGTATTTTATGGAATTTAAATTTGAATTAAGTTTATTATTTTCGTTATTGCCTTGATAAAACAGTACCCAGGTGTATGGTCAATTATTATATCTTTCAGCATATAACTTACAAATATTTTCATACAACTTATGATCATGATTATTTTAACCTGTCTAGTTGTGTGGAAACAGATCCTGTTACTAACAATGTAGACATCAACCCTATGGGATTACTGTTGCTGTCCAAACGACCGATGACAAACCGACTAATTGTTCCACATTACCAAGGTATTCCTCAGACTCTACAGAGAGGCTATATACAAGCAACGGTATGTTTGTTTTATGATGTTTATATGACCGAGTTTCTCAGACTCTACGGAGAGGCTATATACCAGCACACACCGTTCAATCCGATATCGTGTAATCGGTTGATATCATGTAATCAGATCACATCGAACGTCGCGCGACTTTGAGGCGGAAGGAAGTATTGCTTGTATTTATATTCATTTTGCAGGTTTCGAACAAAACGAAGTGTGCACATCTAATCGCTGTTGAACGAGGTATCAGTACACACAATTCTGAGCCAAACCGTGTTAAATTTAGGGAGAAATCACGGAAAATGTGTCCGATATTTCAAGAAAAACGCGTTGTTTGAAACCATCCAAAAGGTATTTTTAAACAAAACCGAACCCCTTTACTTAGTCCACAACAACAATCAATTCATTCCCCGTCTATATGCAAAATCCCACCCTTGTATTCCTTTATTTCGCTGAGATATTCGAGTATAAACTTGACATGGTGCAATATTTTGGATAACCTTGTATTCAGTTGATGAGGAAACAAAGATATCCTCGTAATCAGAAAGAACGGTAGAGATGATATCAACGTAATCAGACATAGTGAATTCTTATCGAACCGTTTATGAAACAAAATAACAGAGGAATAATTACACCCAGGTTGCAAATGTGTATTTGTCCGCGCAATTGATATCAGGTGAGGGATTTCGGGCAAAAACTATGACATTTGAAGAACATTATTAAGAACTAGAACTCATTATCGGCTTGAACGTCGATGCTGTCACGTTAAAACAACCTAAGAATAAACTGTATACGGGGAACTACCTTGTATATTCCACAATTCTCTACCCTAATACCTAATCAAGAAATGCGTAACTTAAATAACAGCAATGTAGGATCGATGCTACGAATACATATACTGCACACATTGTTTAGCCGACTATCAATTTGCATGAGTAGAACAAAAGCTTCTGCATCTTGAGCAGCATTTATATGTATGACCACTCACATATAGATGTTATGGAACATTTGTGTACTCATGGATTGTAAATGTCTATATTTTATTAGCCATAAATAAAGTAAATCAAGACAAACTCCAGGATTTTATTAGCAAATACACTCGATATGCCTTCAGTGAAAACATGTTTTATACCCGGTCAATATCACTGCGGTATACAATACACCGGATATTGCTAGTAAGGTGAGTAGTGATATTCATTTTCGCGACCTTCAAGTGTACACCAAGGTAAGTTCAGAGACGCTGCTTTGTCTATCTGAGTGGTTTAATATAAATTTTATTCAAAATAATCTACTTCAATAATTTTCCTAATACCTGGAAATCGGCAAACGGCCGAGAATTACTTAAAAGGGTAATTTAAAGACCAAACTTCTATCGATACTCACGCAAATAATAAGCTCGATCTTTTAAATAAAGCTGCTTTGTTTATATTCTTCATCAAATTTCACATCAAATCCAGCCAAATGACATCTTAGTGACCATGTTTATGTTTACCAGGAAAGTAATAATAAATAACGATGGATTTTGAGAATAAATGAAAATGTTAGTGTACAGAATATTGCTTTAGTGCTGCTCACTGCTGTATTGCTCATGGAAATACAGTAAATTCGAGGAATAACCTGTGTTATTTGGTAAGTATTACTTATTTTGTCAAGATCTATATCTGTTGAAAATTGGAGACGGTAAAAGCTATATTAAAACATGCTAGAATGCACAAATCCTGAGGTGGGTCCGAGCATCCCTCGACATTTTAAATGTAATACTGTATATGTACACCAGTTTGACAGGGTTTATAGTAATGATTAGTACATCTGTCTATAAGAACAATAATAGGTCATTGAACCCACTTTTCTGGTCTGACCCCTTCCTTCGAAAAATAATTGGTCGGAGAAATTTTATTACCCAGGCATTACCATGATGTTCAATAGAAATGCTCTGTCACACATTATTCTTGAAGAAGCTTTTATCGCAAGACAATACAGAATTATTACACAAATCAATAGAGCTGATACATTCCCTTTCATTAAACAGCACTTCATTGTTTATTCTTTATATAGAATCTTAGCGCCGTAAACATTTCATACTTATTATTAAGTAGAACATGTGGTTTGTAGTCACATATCAAGGTATATGTAAGAAGGGGCTTCTCGCTTTAAAATAAATAAAAACAGGGTCATGGATCAAACTCGGCGAACATATTTCACTGAAGCGCTGACCGATTCAATCCGGGCTTTACCCAATCCTACTTTCACTTTCGTATCTATGACAACATCTAAACATAATCAAGAAAAAACAGTTTCACTACATCACATGCTTGTGTACAATGTCTGTTAACTCGATTAGATAATTCCAGTTCCACCATGTCAAAGCATACCACCATGTACACACATCCTCAAGTTTCTGCAATGGCTATCCGTGCATAGCCATTTATTTTTTTTTTTATAATTTTCAGATAATGTTCATTAATAATCCTATAAGTTGGTTTATCGAAAATCAATGTCGCTACTTTCCCCGGTGTCTTTGTATATATGCGTAGATTCATAAAAACTATATCAAAACATATCTTTAAACCGATTTCGATAACATGGATTCCGTGGTTCATCGCATTCAAATCATATAGGGGAACATGTTTTGTTATCTATTTAATCGGATTAGAGCAAATTTCATCCATTCACTGGATTAAATCTGTATATAGCAACGTGTCACATTCAGTAGCCTTTGTGGCTGAGTGCTTATATGCGTTGACATATTCGTTTTTGAAATATTTAATTTTGAGTTCAAGCCCTACAAAAGTCATCATATTTTTACTTTGCTTTTATATAAAATAGAGTTTTTTTTATTCCATGTATGTATGGATACATATTTACGTGCATACACTGGTTCGTCTTGTACGATGCTTAAACATTTTGTCTTATTTGTGGGTCTTTTATGCATAAGTACATGTAATTTACACTTTTTGAGAAAATTTCGATTTCGATTTTCATTCATGAATTTAATTTTTATACCCTTTTGTCAGTCTGAGAGCATAAAACAAAAAGAAATTAGCAACGGTTTATTCATATGCGTTTCTTTTTTTAAAGAAAGGACAATGAGTGGGGGTTGAACCTAAAACGTTATTCATTTGGTGTTTGTAACTGTCTGTTCTGCCAACTGCGCTATGCTGGCGATTGAAAATTCTATGCTTTATGTAGCCTAATAAAGAGTTGGTATGCATGTTATCAAAGCTGGATCACCTGTGTTATGTTTATGTTATAGCCTTCGTATATAAACAAACGGTCAGATTATCGAAATCGGTCTATAGTTGGGCACAGACCTGCCACGAGTTTATCTTCGCATGTTTTCGTTATGGTACCGTACGAATGTTTTGATTAATTAAAACAATATTTCTGATTGTACGGATAAGCACGGACATTCAATGATTATATGTTAATTGTGTTAAACTACATGACTTTGTACACTTAACAAATCTTATAAGTGTGCACGTGTGTTTATCGTATAACTTTTTTGTTTACGAATATTTCTGCATGAAATTTTGTGTACATGCTATTGAATAACACCAAATTAGATTAATATAGTTATTTTTTCAAAATTAAATACAGCGGACCACTGAACCATGAAACATTAAAACGCGTAAAATGCACGAGAAACTTACGCGTAGGGGCAAATTATTTTCATTTATGGTCAATTAGAGTTTTAGATATATTTTTACATTCAAAAAACACAAAAGTATGTATTTTTTCATTCAACAAACTGGGAGTTTTTAACTTTTAAAAATACTGTTTAAATTTTATGGTCAAAGGGAGGTAACTCTTCCAAAATTGCATTTTGACACAAAAAGTGAGTAGTTAGAAATCTAAATTGGGCTTTATTCTTATCATTCGTTTCTTTTTGTCTGTCTCGGTGATAAATACATACACTTGAACACGAAATTGATCAGCAAAGAGGATACATAGCTTCCTTAACAACCTGATAAACACCTGGGTACTGTTTTACTAATATTGCGTCAATGTCGCGTAAGTTTACTCACATATTTGTCACTTACGCAAATCCTTAAGTGTGTTTTACTAATCGATCGCAAATTGTTGCATACATTTACGTAATAATATTGAATATTGAACGTAGACCGTGCCACAATATTACCAATATAACGGGAACCAGAGTGAATAAATATATATAAAAGTTGGATAAGTTTTGATGATTAAACAGGTTTATATTACTAATCGCAGTCTATAACAACAAGTGACGGTCGAAAATCAACAGTGCGTGGCAAAAACTCCTCACTACGTCCATATTTGCTATTTACGCTTACTCCAATCTTGCGTAGAATTACGCCAATACTTAGGACAAAACATGAGAAAAAATATCTTAGTAAAACGCATTTGCGCAAATATTATCGACGTACGCAATATTTACAGAAAAATTAGAGTTACGCTAGCGTAAATGCTTTGATAAAACAGTACCCTTATGAACACACGCAAAAACATGTGGCATTAGCTTTTGCTGAGGTCGTCATTCGTTTATTTTGTTTGTGACAATTGTTATTAGATTGTAATAAAATCAATTGAATTGTAATACTACATATCCAAGCCCCATATGTTGAAAATGTCAACAAAATCGAACACATTATCTTTCTTTCATCATCAACTGAATACGAGGTTATCCAAAATATTGCACCATGTCTAGTTTATAATCGAATGTCTCAGCGAAATAAAGGAATACAAGGGTGGGATTTTGCATATAAACGAGGAATGGATTGATTGTTGTTGTGGACTAAGTAAAAGGGGTTCGGTTTTGTTTAAAATACCTTTTGGGGGTAGAAGTTTCAAACAACGCGTTTTTCTTGAAATATCGCACACATTTTACGTGCTTTCTTCCTCAATATAACACGGTTATGCTCAGAACTTTGTGTACTGATACCTCGTTCAACAGCGATTAGAAGTGCACACTTCGTTTTGTTCGAAACCTGCAGAATGAATATAAATACAAGCAATACTTACTTCCGCCTCAAAGTCGCGCGACGTTCGAAGTGATCTGATTACATGACATCAACCGATTACACGATACCGGGTTGAACGGTGTGAAGCAACGGTATGTTTGTTTTATGATCTTTATATAAACGGGATCCTCAGACTCTACAGAGAAGCTACATACAAGCAACGATATGTTTGTTTTATGATGTTTATATAAACGAGTTTCTCAGACTCTACAGAGAGACCACATAAACGAGTTTCTCAGACTCTACAGAGAGACCACATACAAGCAACGGTAAGTTTGTTGTATGATGTTTATATAAACGAGTTTCTCAGTTTCTACAGAGAGGCTACATACAAGCAACGATATGTTTGTTTTATGATGTTTATATAAACGAGATTCTCAGACTCTACAGAGAGGCTACATACAAGCAACGATATGTTTGTTTTATGATGTTTATATAAACGATTTTCTCAGACTCTACAGAGAGGATATATTCAAGCAACGGTATGTTTGTTTTATGATGTTTATATAAACGAGTTTCTCAGACTATACAGAGAGGATATGTTCAAGCAACGGTATGTTTGTTTTATGATGTTTATATAAACGAGTTTCTCAGACTATACAGAGAGGATATATTCAAGCAACGGTATGTTTGTTTTATGATGTTTATATAAACGAGTTTCTCAGACTCTACAGAGAGAGAGGCGACATACAAGCAACGGTATGTTTGTTTTATAATGTTTATACAAACGAGTTTCTCAGACTCTACAGAGAGGATATATACAAGCAACGGTATGTTTGTTTTATGATGTTTATATAAACGACGGAACGCCAAATGGCGAGGCATCAAACTGTTTCGATTTAACAGCGTTTTGCTTACTTGTACAAACATTCATAAATTAGTTGAAACAAGACAAACGCCAAGCTGTTTCGACTTCCTATTTTATTGTGCGATGACCGGACAATATACAGACTCTATGATATGCCTAACATCAAGCCTTTTTGGACTGCTAGCATTGATGCCTGTCTGTTACATTGTCTTGTCGTACTCTTAAATGTTTTGCTCTCTTGTTGCTCTGACTTCTGATAGGTTATCCAATACTTTCTGTGCTACTCGATGGACGTTATTTATATAATGTTTCATGTTTTACTATAATGTTAATAATGAAGTGTTTTCATAATGGCCTTGTTATTGGGCTGAAGACTGTCATATTAGCCTAAGGCCGAAGGCTAATATGGCTCTCTGAAGCCCAATAACAAGGTCATTATGAAAACACTTTATTATTGACAATTTTATTAATTAACTATACAATTTGGGCAAAAGTACAGTAGAAAGATAAGGAATAATAAATAACTTAAGTTCACATGGTCTTGTCGACATCGTATTCCAAAACACACACCATTGTTTAACCATACTGTGTACACTGACTGTTTATCTGAAAAATATAAAATCATAATCTATATTAGAATCTAAACCTCTACATGTTAATAGTTTCTTACAAGTCTGCAAAAACAAATGACAATTTTTGTTGTTCAAACTGCTACCTGATAAATGCTATATAATTAATTATGTTAATAAGTATGATAAAGTTTCCCTTGACCATTTGCTTAAAAAGTAATTTCACATTATGTTTGTTATAGTTTAGAACTGCTATTTTTGTTGCTATATGAATCTCTGGGTGGGGTGTACAAAGGACTGGTGAAAAAGTATCTTGATATTCAATATTTATTTATGTCATTTTTATGAAATAATAATCATGTGTATAACCTACATACCTTGATAAGATCTGGCATGAATTGTGGCAAGCTCACTTGCAGAGATGACTCCAATCCTTGTCTCATGCACACCACACCAGCTCTGACAGTAGCTGTCCTTTCTTCAAACACCCTGATATCACTTCTTGTTTTGTACACTGTGGCATTAACTTTAGTTTCGTTCAATACATGTTCTAGTTTAACTAATGTCTACATTTCTAAAACGTTTAAACTGTCATTCACCAAGAATTGGAAGTATCGTTATCCGAAATACCATCATCCGAAACTTGCACAGAACTCCTGTATCCGACCCGCAATCTAGTTTCTCATTGAAATTGTCACAACAGTCTTCATTTATATCAAACATAGTTACTTCAACGTAATTCACTTTGTCCGGTTTTACTGTCGATGATGCTGTCAAGAGTCAACAAATGATTTACCAACTGGCTCAGAATACGCTCCCCTGTGTTCAATTTTGTGCCGCCGCTGCTGATGACGTGCTCAGTTTGATGACGATATACGATGACGTAATCCAAGGACTGTATATAAGCCGTCTAACCCGATCGACATTTCGCGCTATTCCGATGTTTTAAGTCATCACAGAAAGGGCCCTCGTCTTTAAAAACATTCAGAATAGATAAATTTAGTGAAATTCAAAATGGCGGCTATTTTTTTCCCAAGAGAACCACTGGTTTCATAATGGCCGAGCTAGACAGCCAATCAGAATGCCCGAATCTCATAATGGCCGAGTTTTTTCATATAGGCCGCGTTTTTCCCATAATGGCCGCGTTTTTTGTCCATAATGTCGAGGTGAGCTTCGTATCGGCCCTGCATTGGGAGTGAAAACGCGCCCAATATTGTATAGTCAATTAATAAATTCTTTTATTACCTGTCACTGTGGCCATTTTGTGAAGCCATCAGGGATTACATGGCGGGAAACTTTTATTTACACTGTAATGTGCTATAAGGTTGTCTATTTGGGTAAGTGTGAGGTTTGGTGCACTGTAAAACGTTTAAGCCCCCAGTGACATTTGTCGCTGTCCGTACCTTCCTCTATGTATGATTGTATTGTCCACTTTATAGTAAAAATACAAAATTATTTTGCCCTTGTGCCTCTTTGTTGAACCTTGTTCATTTTGTTTGTGCCATTCTGCAATTTCGTTGTCCAGCACAAGGCTGCTTCGTATCTTTCAAAATTGCATGTACACTATATATGTGTTGTAGATTGTCCTTGTCGTGTGTGGTGTCCGGTTGTTGTTACTCGTCACATGGCTCTCGTTCCGTTTTAGTTTGACTGACTGAGGCAGCAGACTTTCAGGACGGGATGCCGTGTTTTTAATGCTTTGTGTGTTTTTATTGTTTTCTGTGCTCGGCTGGTTAATTTGAGTGCTGCCTTCCCTGTCTGACCTAATATTATCTTTTTTAATAATAAGTCTTCATCAGTAATTTAATCTAAGAAATGAATAAACAACGTCATGAGTTATTACATAAACACCTTGGAGTTTGTATTGTTTAAAAAATATAGTAAATATTTTAGGTGTTATATATCCTCAGAATGTTACAATGTTTAGCAAAGATTGTACGTGCTATTATATATATGCAGATCAATGAGGAAATCACGCTGGCATGTTCTCACCAGACCACGACTGATACAGCTTCTTTCGAACGTAAGCTATCACCTTACAACACATGTTAGGTCAAATGGATGACTAGATAACACCGATATTTGCACGAAGCCATTGTGTTCCGTATGGTCTACATTAAGGATGTTCCGTATTGTCTACATTAAGGAGGTTCCGCATTGTCTACATTAAGGAGGTTCCGTATTGTCTACATTAAGGGGGTTCCGTATTGTCTACATTAAGGAGGTTCCGTATTGTCTACATTAAGGGGGTTCCGTATTGTCTACTTTAAGGAGGTTGCGAAATACACGCGATGTACGTGAAGCTTCTACCAACAAACGTAGAAGTACAGTTTGCAATTCTAAATGCACTTGCGAAACAACACATATAATTTTGAATCGAAGCATGTTTTCCCAAGGAATAATATGATTGTTCGTCAGTCGGGAAATAGTGCCCTACTATTAGACGTAATACATAATCATCTGCAAGTAATTTCGTCTCTAATCATTTTTTACTTGTGAAAACTACACATTCATCGAAATAAAAATGATACCAGTAATTCCCTTCCTAGACGCTCAGCATCAAAATAAATTTGGCTTCTGGTCTCTCATACGCATGAATGAAGAGTCGACATTGATTAATATATGTTATAAATTAGAATGGTTTCACAACCGACCTAATAGAATTAGTATAAAGTTTAATCTAGTATAAACTAAAACATACAATTGTACCTGGAAGACCAAATATTCTTCATGTTCACGTCGCCGTACATGCACTGTTCTCAACCTCTATATACAGTATACTCGTATAATGTTTTAGTGTAGGGGAGCCTATATAAATGCTAATAAAACATCGATCTATAGGCTTCCCTGTGGTTTGAATGCTAGTCCTGTGTGTCAGCCTGAAAGTCTGGGTTCGTTAATCTAGATGGCAGGTTATGCTATTACATGACATTGGTCACGTCCATTGGCCGTAGTTTATTGTTTTTATATGTACAATTTTATTGAAACAATTGTCTTTAATCAACATACAAACCACCATACATTTACAGCAATACTAAGCCAGTTTATCCCAAACGCTGATCTTCAAAATGAGTACGAAATAGCAGATCTCGTTCAGAGACTCGGACATGAAAAGGCTTTGGTTTTGTTGGGAGACATGAATGTCGGTGGATCCTGTCCAGGTGTACAACCAGTGAAAGAAGGTCAATGATTTAATGTTATGTTGTTTCTAAATCTATGATATATGTATATAGGACGAATGCTACAGTTTTCTCTCTTATATGGACAAAGTCTTCTCATAATCAATGTGTTTTAAAATACTTTAATGGGAGACAAATTAAAAGATCGAGTGACAAACATATTTTTACCCATGAACAATTTCGAGTTATGAGACAATTCCATCCTAAAATCAGGAAAAAAAATGAACAAAATGGTATTGCTTATTCTGAGACATTTTTTATTACACTTGTTTTAAACTAAAAGCAATGAAAAATGTAATGATACCTAGCAAAAAGCAAGATACAGTGTCCTGGATTCACAATCCTCCTGAAAGAAAATTGTATTAACTAAAGTAACAATTAAACGTTTGTTTACCGTCGTTATAGACACTTCATGTTGTGTTATAGATTTACTGATACTTACTGTCATATTAAATGTTATAAATAATAGTTTCTACTTTGCTATTTATATGTACATGTATATAATAATACTATTACTAATGCCTTTATTTTACGAGGTTAACATATTTGCCTATGAACACAATCTTCCATGCGGCCTCAATCATAAATTATATTCTTCAGGTTCTTGTATTTATAAATACGTTGCCATGCAAACTACATAATATATCTCCAGAAAATGAAGGCAATAAAGTTGTATATATTATCTTTACAGAAAGGTATCAGTGGTTGGTTGACGCGTTTAACACAGATACTGTCAAAGAATGTACATTTTGTTCAACAAATCCATATAATGGTCTCGATAACACTAATGTTGATGTGACTTTTGATCACATCTTTACACGTGGTCCTTTGGCAGTAACAAATTCAAGGGTAATACGGCCTACTTTCTTATCAATATTTAAAATAGTTGAACTACTTTACTTCATATGCTTGTGATAAGGTACTGCGTTACTGTTGTGAGGTTTTTTTTACATGATTTGCGTAATAATGCAAGTTTCACGTTTACCTTAAAGTCCAACAACGTTTGATTATTTCTAGTCTCTCAATAGGAATTGTATAATACATGTATAAATGATAACGACTCTTTGTTTAAATGTTTGAGCTCATGCTTTTATTCAAGAATTTCCTTATTTACATGTACGATGAAAATACGACGGATATGACTTAATTACGTGTGAGTCCAAATTAACTCCCAGAAAAAGAGTATGAGCTTGGAAATTTGAACAAAGAATCGTTATTATTTATATCAAATAAAAGAATACCCTCAATAAACGGTCGAATTCGGCTATTTTTAGACTTGCCTATCCATTTTTATATGATATTTGATCAAACCACGTTGTTTTTAGGTTGTGTTGAAATTGGATGATGCTTCTGTACAAGTTGGTGGGTCACCTTATCCATTGTCAGATCACTATGGTGTAGAAGCTACCATAACATGTTCAGGTGCATGTACTAATCATCCATGATAAAGCAAACGTGGACATAGTGGGCACAGACGATGTGCCTAGTTGCTTACAGTTGAAATGACGCCCCATAAATGGATTTGTTTTATTGATTTTTATTGATTTACATAAATGTGTGAATTTTATCCTTGGCATTTTTCATGAAATCTGAAATCCTTGAAATTACGTCCCAACTAAATGGTATTTTTTCACCAAAAACCACCAAAGTTTGTCCCATTGATGATTTTACATTATACGAATAATGGAATTTTGTGTTAGTATTCCAATCATTTATGAGGCGTCATTTTAAAGCGCACATGTACAACTCTCTGTATTGTTTTTATGTAATTCAGTGTTGAATAAAAAAAGTACAGTGCATTCTGTTTCGTATCTTATTATATTCCAGTGATGCAAATCACTGTACCCACAAAAAGATAATATTAAGTCAGACAGGGAAGACAGCACTCCACTTAACCAGCCGAGCACAGAAAACATTAAAAATATACAAGGCAAAATGTCCAACTGAATCAACCGAGCGCAGAAAACATAAAACACATACAAGGCACAATTTGTTGAAACGAGTTAGAGATCTGCACAAATCCAAGCTGTCGAAAAGTAGAATGAAGGACGATCATATAGTACAAGGGCGATCATATATCACAAGGACGATCATATATTACAAGGGCGATCATATATCACAAGGTCGATCATATATCACAAGGACGATCATATATTACAAGGGCGATCATATATTGTAAGGTCAATCATATATCACAAGGGCGATCATGTATTACAAGACCGATCATATATCACAAGGTCGATCACATATTACAAGGGCGATCATATATCACAAGGGCGATCATATATTACAAGGACGATCACATAATACAAGGGCGATCATATATCACAAGGCAATCATATATCACAAGGACGATCATATAATACAAGGGCGATCATATATCACAAGGACGATCATATATCACAAGGACGATCATATATTACAAGGGCGATCATATATTGTAAGGTCGATCATATATCACAAGGGCGATCATATATTACAAGGACGATCATATATTGCAAGGGCGATCATATAATACAAGGGCGATCATATATTGTAAGGGCGATCATATATTACAAGGGCGATCATATATTACAAGGGCGATCCTATATCACAAGGGCGATCATATATTACAAGGGCGATCATATATTACAGGGGCGATCATATATAGGTTTTATTATTCCACTTCATAAAAAAGGAGATGTAAATCAACCCGAAAACTACCGGGGAATAACTTTATTAAGCACATTTGGCAAACTTTTTACTAGAATTATAAATAACCGGTTAGATCAATGGGCTGAAGAATACTCTGTATATGTGGAAGCTCAATCAGGTTTTAGAAAAAATATGGGCACATGTGACAATATATTTATCTTACACGGGTTAATTACACATATACTGAATGATAATCGTAAATTATTTGTATGTTTTGTTGATTTTACGAAAGCATTCGATTACCTAGTAAGGCAAAATATTTTTTACAAACTAATTAAGTATGGTGTGCGAGGGAAAATGTTAAATATAGTTAAGTCCTTATATACAGATGTTAAATCTAGGGGGAAATATAAAAACGAACTGGGCGATAGTTTCGAGTGTTTCTTAGGAGTAAGACAAGGTGATTGTTTATCACCTTTTATATTTTCTATGTACGTTAATGATCTAGAAGAATACATGATCTTAAACGGTTTCAAAGGTATTGATATAGGAATGTTAAAATTATTCTTGTTATTATATGCTGATGACATTGTTATATTTGCTGATACGCAGGATGGTCTCCAAAAAGGGTTAAATCTTCTTAAAAATTATTGTGATAAATGGAAACTTGTTGTTAATGTAAAGAAAACTAAAGTATTAATTTTCAAGAAAGGAGGTTTTCGTGTACGAAATGCACGATTCATATACAATGGAACAGAATTAGAAATTGTTACGAAATTCACATACCTAGGTATAGTATTCACCAGTAATGGTTCTTTTAAGCAAACTTTTGATGCATTAAGTGGTCAAGCTATGAAAGCCATAAACAAAATGAAATTTTATCTCTCTAAATTTGCAGATGTATCTGTTGGACATAGAATGGAACTTTTTGATAAATTGATATCTCCAATTTTGAACTACGGATCAGAAATTTGGGTTTTTTTAGATGCAACACAAATGGAAAAAGTTCATCTGCAATTCTGCAAACAACTTCTAGGAGTAAGAATCCAAACTCAAAATAATTTTATTTATGGTGAATTAGGAAGAACTCCATTCAAAGTGAGCCGTTTAGTTAATATAATCCGATTTTGGTTACAAATTGTCAATAGTTCTGAAAATAGGTATATAAAATATATTTATAATATGATGCTAAATGATATGGAAATACATCCTGACAAAATCAACTGGGCCTCAAATGTAAAAATAATCTTAGAACGGCTTGGTTTTAAAAAAATGTATGGCTCTTTCAAGGAGTTGGAAACTCCAAATACTTCATTAAAATATTTAATCTTAGAGTTAAGGATAATTTTATACAACTATAGAACGAACAACTACGTGATTCTTCCAGAGCATGCTCCTATGTATTATTTGCAAATTTTGGTTTCAAACCATATTTAAATATTGTAAATATTAGAAAATTTAATACTGCACTATGCAGACTTAGAACATCTAGTCATCGTCTAGAAATTGAAACAGGCCGATGGCACAAACCATTGAAAATCCCTAAATCAGAAAGAAAAGTCAATTATGTAACATATTAGAGGATGAGTTTCACTTTATACTTGAATGCCCTTTATATTATGAAATACGAAAACAACATATCAAACGTTACTTTTGGAAACGACCTAATATCCCTAAATTTGTAGAACTTATGTCATCTGAAAATAGAAATACTATTATTAATCTTTCTCAATATATTTACAAAAGTCTGAAACGAAGAGATGCAGAATATTATGTACGTTAGCACTCTTCTCCCTACTGTACGAAAAACAAACTACGCATACACAATAAATTACGTACTTTTAAATTTTTGAGACTACATAGTAGCATGACTAATGTCATGCAAATAACTACGTATATTTAAAGTTACAGTGATGTTGGAATATAACTCATTATTGCCGATAATTTCCACTTACTCCACATATACTTGGTACCGGAATCGAAAATAATAGCATGTATACATGCATGATTTGTTTATATTATAATGTGTATATTTGTGTTAATAATTATGTCAATGCATGTACTTATTATATGTGAAATCATTGGCATATTGCCTTATTTTCGAAATAAACTATCTATCTTTATAACAAGGGCGATCATATATTACAAGGGCGATCATATATTACAAGGGCGATCATATAATACAAGGGCGATCATATATTACAAAGGCGATCATATATTACAAGGGCGATCATATATTACAAGGGCGATCATATATAACAAGGACGAATCACTTAACGACACTATATAGAAACCTTATACATGCCCTTCGAAAACAAAAAAGTACCGGAAACAGTGACAGATGATAAACCAGTGTAAACCATGATAGATGTATTAAAGAAACCCATAAAGTAGCACTATACGACAATGTACATGTCATAGAAAAACATAATACCCACCATCCTGAAACGCTTAAGGTAAAATCTAAACATTTTCCTGTCATCGAAAAATGAAAGAGGAAGCATAAAATCGAATTGTAAAGAAATCTATAACTAAGCAAACAATTCGCTGCTAAATTCAATAATCAACATGTACTCGGCAAACAGTTTATTAGATTTATAAACCACATTAATTTAATTTTGATTTTGTTTTAAAGTATACACTCAGTTGTAATACAGTGAACTGAATTACCTTACTATAACGATCACGAATACTGTTCTGTTTGTGAAAACGATGTGCAGCTTTTAACTTTGCCGTGGAAACTTGGTCATTCAGCTACTTCTAATTTATTATACTTTTCGACAGCTTGGACTTGGGCGGACCGTCGCTTGTTTAGTTGGGCTTTGTGTCTTTATGTGTTTTATGTTTCCTGTCCTCGGTTGGTTCAGTTGGGCATTGAGTTTTGTGTGTTTTTATGTTTTCTGTGCGTGGCTGGTTGGGTTGAGTGCTGCCTTCCCTATCTGACTTAATATAATCTTTTTGAGAGAAATGTGGAAGAAGATGCTGAAAACACAAGCTGTTGCTCTTGGTGTTACACTGTGGGATGACCTATACATGAAGCCACGACAAGTCATATTCATTAAGATAACTGAAAAGAAGGCTATCACAAACCAGTCCTTATTCAACAATGAATCTCAAGAGTTGTCCTAGTTACATAAAGGACTAATGGAAGACGCTGTTCCTATATGGGATACTCATACTCAGGTCGACACCTGCGCTATACACAGTATACCACTGAACGGCGACCTCATTGAAATTTTAGTGAGAAAGGTTGCATAGCTCATGTTTGGTGTTTCTAGTTGGCATTAAGCAGGATCGGGCGAAAACTCAAAGTTCGATCTGCCAGTGATTAATAGGAACACACACAGAATTTAGTTTCAATAATGGCATATAAATGTAAATCAATGACAGTGAACATTGTAATTCAGCACAAAGTTGATGTCGTCTACTTTTTATTTTTTGCATATATTAAAAATGGATTGGGTACATAGGCCTGTGTACAATAGGTCACTACTACAATTGTTTAAATGCATCTGCTTATATTAAAAGGTCGTGCTTTAGTTAGAAAGAAGGTATTATACTTGAAGCACTTTGACCTATTAAAATACACGTGATACGTGTACACAGATGTACACGAACCCAGGTAGGATTGATTTGTAAGGCACTAGGGTCCAACAACCTTTCTTAGTAATGAAACATAATACTGTAACAGTCACTGTCAAATTGTTAATATTCTTGGGGATTAAAATTTCATTCTACTCCCCACGAAATGGCCGGGTTTCATGATTGAACAAGAAACTAGGGGTTTTCGTTCAATGTTTTGTATCCCCGAATTCAAGTCCCCACGAAATTACATTTTTAGCTTATCTGAATTGTTTGTGAGTTATTGTCATCACTTGATCATGTTTAATGTTTAGGTCAACTTTTCTCACCATTCATTAAAGCTTTGTAATTTGCAATGTTTGTTCACCATCAATAACAGTTACTGACTCTGTAAAAGAAGTCACGTAACTCCGTTTTGTATTTTGCAATGTTGTCCCGTTTTGTAAGCTTTGGTTAAGTTAAGAGTGTATGTCAACTTTTCTCCTAAACTATCAGGGCTATTGCTTTGAAACTTATTTACAAGCATTTTTACTTTTAACGCTACCACCATAACTATTATTTGCATTTTGCAAGAGTTATTGTCCCTTTGGACTTACTCATATCTTTGCTAAGTTTCATGTTTAAGTGAAATTTTCCTTAAATATATATAAAACTATTGCTTTGCAACTTTCAACACCTTTTCACCATCAATGTAACAATTTATTAAGCAGGACACACATAACTCTTTCCTACTTTATGCAAGGCAAATGGGCCTATTTACAGTGACAACGATCAGATGAGCGTATGTATACGCAAAGTGGTGCTCTTGTTTTTCATTTCCACGAAATTAAAATTTTATGATAACATGTGATTTGACAGTAGTTTGATCAAAGCGTTGTTAATTAATCAGTGTTGGAAATGAAGTGTTTGGTGTCATTTAAGTTCAGTGGAAGTTCAATTATATATCGTTTGTAATTGTTCGTTTCAAGTATGATTTATGAAAATCATTCTGCAAATTTCATTTGTTTGCAATTCATGCAGATTGCTAGAAATGATAATGACACCAATGGCTACAAACAGTCTATCGTCATGATGTACTCTGTCAACCAGTCTATCGCCATTATTTACTTTGTCAACCAGTCTGTCACCATGACGTACTTTGTGAACCAGTCGGTCACCATGATTTACTTTGTGAACCAGTCTGTCACCATGATGTACTTTGTCAACCAGTCTGTCGCCATAATGTACTTTGTCAACCAGTCTGTCGCCATAATGTACTTTGTCAACCAGTCTGTCGCCATAATGTACTTTGTCAACCAGTCTGTCGCCATGATGTACTTTGTGAACCAGTCTGTCACCATGATGTACTTTGTCAACCAGTCTGTCGCCATGATGTACTTTGTCAACCAGTCTGTCACCATAATGTACTTTGTCAACCAGTCTGTCGCCATAATGTACTTTGTCAACCAGTCTGTCGCCATGATGTACTTTGTCAACCAGTCTGTCGCCATGATGTACTTTGTCAACCAGTCTGTCGCCATAATGTACTTTGTCAACCAATCTGTCACCATAATGTACTTTGTCAACCAGTCTGTCGCCATAATGTACTTTGTCAACCAGTCTGTCGCCATGATGTACTTTGTCAACCAGTCTGTCGCCATAATGTACTTTGTGAACCAGTCGGTCACCATGATGTACTTTGTGAACCAGTCTGTCACCATGATGTACTTTGTCAACCAGTCTGTCACCATGGTGTACTTTGTCAACCAGTCTGTCGCCATAATGTACTTTGTCAACCAGTCTGTCGCCATAATGTACTTTGTAAACTAGTCTGTCGCCATGATGTACTTTGACTGTAATTGTGCGACCTTGAAGAATGGATATACTCGCCTATCACTATGCTGTGGGTCTGAATATGAGACTATCGTGTGTAAATATGATATACTAGCATGTGAATCTAAATAAAACATGTAGATCTTTATTAACGAACTATGGTGACACTCTGGATTCGTATTTCCAAGCCGTCTTGGTTTTTCTAAAGGAATTATCTTAGTCAAACACTTTTTACTTAGAAATAAAGCAATCTCAAGTACATAATGTTTAACTTAGACAATTCTAACTGTTGTCATTGTAAAAAGACAGGGACGTGCTCCTTAGATAAAAGCTAAACCTTTGTCCTAAAACCTTATAAAAGTATGCAACAAACTTAGACAAATTACTTGTCTTTGACAAAAGAATATCCTTGTAGTTATGTTTGAATCCGGAACATTATTCGATATATACATGTACTAACATCACCGCCTTCTCGATAGTCTAGTGGTAGAGCGTCCGATCTCAGGCCACGCCATTACAAAGACGAAACAAACATGGTACCGGTAATATCATTGCTTGACGCTCAGCATGAAAGGGCATCTGGCTTCTCTTCTCTCATACCCTCGTGGCGATGGACAACATTAGGAGTGACGTGTCTAGAACTCTAGATTGATTCATATAAGTTAGACAATTTGTTTTGCAATCGACCTAAAATAAAATAAATTAATATAAACTAAACATCTCAATTGATCATATCATACATGTGTCTCAGTGATAAAAAAAAAATCTCATGAAATGTCATAAATGTTCCCCCGTCATTCATTTATCAATAATATCTTTAAAGCAAGTGTTGCCTTTGGCCTACGAATACTGAAAGCCAACTAGATACGCTGGAATTCCAATAGAAAATGTGCATTGCTATGGTTATTGAAAGTGGTCTCAGGAAAATAGGTAACATCGTCAGAGTGATCAAACATTAACGTCAATGTTAAATATTTTACCGTGATATTTTGTTGACAGTCGCAATTGGCGTGATAAGTGAATTTAATTGAAGCAATTAGTGTAGATCTATTGTTTATAAACTGGTAGGATGTGGAGATTTATTATTAAAGGTAAATATATTTTAATAGTGATTGGTAGTTTAGTGGTCATTTTGATGGCTTATTCAAGAAGGTGTGGGATCAAAGGATTGTCCTTATAAGGTATTGCTAGTGGTTTTACCCCGTTTCTGTATTTGTGATAATGCGACAAAAATAAGCTATAAAACTGCCAACGGTTCAGGTAAGTAATTCTAATAAGCACTACGATTTAAATATGAGCAAGCTAAAATATATAAACTGGGTACTCTGGACATAAAGGTGCAATCAATATATTCGTAATTACATGATGCTCGTCAGTCAGGTGCAATCATTATACAACATAGAACAAATCTGTCGGAACTTCAAATCATTATTCAACATAGAACAAAACTGTCGGAACTTCAAATTATTATACATCATAAAACTGTCGGAATTTTTCGCATACAAAAAGTTTAATATTTGCTAAATATCTATGAAACAGTGCCTAGGTCTTTTTGTATACATAATAGTTTTGTAAAGGTTAAAGTTATCTCTCTACTGTCATTGCAATTAGATTGGACTCATTCTAACAAAAATGAGAATATAAATTAATATTTACTACTAAAAAATAGTATGTGTTATCAGTTATGGTGACTCATGACGTTGTTTATTCGTTTGTTTAGATTCTTGATGAAGACTTGTTATTAAAGTCGAAATGTAGTATCATCTTGGAGTTTGTCTTGTTTAATTCTACTGATCAATGAGTTGTGAATATATCTGTATTAATATGACCACAAACACACTCAAGGAACCAGTCTGGTATCAACATTAGTCTGCCATTATGAGTATTTTCAGCGAATACTGTGGATATTTTAGAATATCCACATCGATCCAGCTATAATGTAATTAATTTTATATCTGCAAGTCACCGTGTATTTGTTCGTTGATAATGTAGACATACGAATGTAAATCAACCATTGGGGGTTGGTTGAAATTATTTCAACTGAATTGCAAGTTTCGTATTTTTTAAACGAAAGTGACAAAATATGTTGAACGGCATAAAGAGGTACTAGGAAATCGGTAAGGGATTGAAGCGGACAACCATGCCTTCAAAGTACGAGCGGGCTTAAAAGCAAAATATCAGCATCTTTTCGTGTCTTAAAATTGCAATTTTACTGTATAGTAATAACTCTTGTGTACTAAATATGATATAAAATTGTCAGAATATGTTACGATACAAAATATAAAAGTAAAAAAAATAATTACAATGCAGTCAGGGTAGATTGAACACCATGACACGAAAGGCACGTGCGCGAAATACACAAAAGATAATACGAAAAGAACACTGACAGATCACAATCATACCTCAAAAATAAGAAATTTCAATAATACATTGTACGAGGGGCGTTCAATATATAATGTCTTTTTGGTCACAAATTTTAACATTCATTGATATCTGGAAATCTTTTTACATTTCTGGAACCATCAACCATTCCGCAATATTTCGTGAAAATTTCAATAAAATTTAATTCCCAGATTGTTGTTTCTGGTGTCTTTTTTAAGAGTCAGTAATAGACACTGCGTCTTTTTGAGCATAATTGTCCATTAAAATTTCATTTCGGGAAATAATCTTATTCCACAACTACTATTCCGTGAATAATGTAAATGCCTTCCATAAAAACATGATTTCCTGTACTTGATTGCCATTTTTGTACAAAATAAGATCATTTGAAAGTCGCGAAATTAGGTGTCAAAATAAGTTCAGAAAGCATGCTATTTTTCAATTCATATTTAAAATTAGTTTTATTGGTTGGAATTTGACATATTATACATTGACGTACGCCGTAGACCATCAACAATTTTGGAAGAATTTGCGAACAAAATAGAAGTGATATGAAGTTATTGGTGCGTGAACCAACAAGCATCATTTGGTATAAATAAGAGTAGTCTCCCTTGTATTTTACCGCCTTACTCGTAGACAAAACATACTTTCATGTTCATTTTTTGTTCTGGTGGAAACATAAGGATTAAGTTATAGATTGGTATGTTGCAATTAAATGAATACTGCCATTTACTTGTCTAAACCACTACTGCAAAGATAACACATATTTGGCTTAAAATGACAATACGGCTAGTATACTCGAGTAGACCCTCTCCTAAGTTTAATAAATTACTTAATAATTGACAAAAGGCTATGTAACTTTTCAGATATAGAATAGAAACAAACACCTTTCATACAGTATTCGTAGAATTCTTCTTAATACTGCCATAGCAAAATACAAAGGGCATGGTCATTATATATTGAACGCCCCTCGTATATGCAATATAATGAGAATTGATGGGCCCAGATTGCTGGCAACTTGCGACGTGTCTCTATGAGTATTTATGTCAGGTATTCAATCGTATACGGGTCGCACATTGTATTTGTTTCCTTTGTTGTATAATGCATTGACTATTTATAACGTAACTATGAGCATTTCTAAATACCAAACCAGAAACCACTGTTTAATTTAAATGATTAGCTGTTCTAGTTAAGACTCAGTTTGTAATATCTTCATTGCTGGTTTATTAAAAAAAACCTTCTAACCTCTTTAAAGAGACCTTGAAAACGAAACCCAAAAAGCAAACGTTAAAACAAGTTGATACGATTTTCGGGTGTTATTTCCAAAAGCATCAGTAAAACATAAAAGCATAAGTAAAAGTTACTGCATTTAAAAAGATAATTTAGAATCGTACATGGATGGCAGCACTCATCAGACATAGTAGAGCACGAAATGATCTTGGACCAAAAGTACGCGCCACAATAAACAGTACAAAACTAAACAAGAAAAACTGATGATATTAAAACACACACAAAAAGATAATAGATTATTGGTCAAGGAAGGCACCACTCAGCTTAAACCGCCTAGCGTCCTACTCCTAAGTAATACTTCTATGTGTCAATTTCAACCCATAAAGTAGACGCAATACTATAAATTAAAGTTTGCATATACTCGTAAATGTGACTTTTGTACTTAGTGGATTGATTCCCGTCAAAGACCTGCTTCTATGATAGAGAGGTTGCGAGACCGAATGTTTACGTGCACGAATACGTGTAGCCGTACAAGACAGCTCCGCAACCTCCCCGTTGTTGTCTGTGGTTAAACGGCTGTTATTTATAGACATCAGGATCAATGGAATATTACTGTGTCATAAATATGTCATATTTTCTCCTTCCTTTTACAAGTCAATTCAATTCAATTCAATTCAATTCTTTATTTCCCTCTGTGAAGAGGATATTGAACACAATATGTACAAAGTAACAGAGTAATAAATGGTTATACAATTTGGAACATGATAATAATTACAAAATGTACATGTACATGAATAGGCATTACATGCCTCAAAAGATTATTGGTCAGTTATTTGACCGTTCAATTTACATGTATTACCGACATGCCTTAGTTTACACTATAAGCAGAGTATATGTTCAGACAGTTGTTCACATACTTATAAGATGAACTAAGGAATTCGTGCTCAGTATCAACATCAAACACTGGTTCTAACGGAGCTCCTAAGAGCTTAAGTGAGAGCGAAATACTGTCAAGTGATGTTATTTCATTTATATCGTCTCGGCTGATGTATTCAACAAGCGAGTCTAAAAAGAGAGATCTGATTGTCTCAGTACAGTTACATTCACTAATCACATGTACAAGTTCTTCCTGATAAATGGATTCACATATTTTACAGATATTATTTTCCAGTAGAACTCTTCGTGTCCATAGTCTGGCTATAACGCACATGATGTAATTAAAAGTTTTTAATTTACAAACGTTATATATTATTGATGGAGTTATTTGTGGGTGAAGAATCCGGAAGAAAGTAAAATCAGTGTCCTGGGACATTCTATTGTCCCACAAGAGAGTTTCATTCCGTTGTACTGCAGACGTTACAGCATGTTTCCACTGTTGCTTGGACGGTATAGATTGCGGAGTGGTTATGAAAGTATTAATAATTGATTGTAAGCCATATTTAGTCAGAATGTTACAAATGTCAGGGATGAATCCAAGAGTTACTTTTGATCGATCACTTAGAAATAGTACAAGTTTTCGAATAAAAATATCTCTTGTTACAGAGCCCGATGGAAGGGTCATAAGTTTGAGTAAGAACATAAGTTTGCGAGATTCTATCTTGGACGGCAGTCGGTTCAGACCTAGCATAGGTTCTGCCATATCAGAACGGGTAGCTATTGGTAACCCTTGAATGCGCTTAACAGCAGAATGTTGAAATCGAGATATTGCAGTAAAGTCTGAGGTTAGAATGTTGTTCCACAACTCCGAGCCATACAGGGCTATCGGAATTATGATTTTATTATAGATACTTGCGGATATACGTGGGTTGACGCCACAGACATGCACACCCTGCGCAGATAATGCGAAGAAAGCATTTCTTGCTTTGAGTAGACGCTCATTAATCCTGTCTTTGTTTTTTAAATTAAACGAGTGCAAAATACCAAGATGGACGAAATTGTCAGTCTGATCAATGAACTGGTTGCCGTACAAAATACCCACTCTTGGTTGGGACCGTTTCTTAGTGAAGACTGTAACGCTACTTTTGTGAACATTAATAGCAATATTCCAGTGATTACAGTAATTATATACGATATCGACCTGTTTTTGGAGGTGTAGGGGTGTTAGGCATAAAAGCGAAATATCATCAGCAAATGCGGGATTTCCGGTTTTTACGGTCATGACCTTGGACCCGTTCCTGTTTTGTTCAAGTTCATTTAGTAGGTCGTTTATGTATACCAAGTAGAGGAAGGTAGACAATACACCACCTTGTCGTACACCTCTTTTTATGTGAACTATGTCTGATGTGTGACCTTGAATTCGTACCATAGCTTTAAGGTTAGTATATGTTGATATTATAAGTCTTAGGAAGTTTCCAGTGAAGTGCAGTCTACCGAGTTTAAGAAAAAGAGCTTCAAAGCGCACTGTGTCGAATGCAGCTTTTTGATCGAGACAGGCAACATATACGTCAGAATGACGTTCAATATTGTATAAAATTGTTTCTTGTACTGCGAAGGCCGTTGATAAACAGCTGAGATTGGGTTGAAAGCCCTGTTGTTGCCTATTTGGGAAGGTAGAGACCCAATTTTTCAGATGAAAGTTGACTCGATTAAGAAGAACTTTTTCAAATACTTTGCAGAAAGCAGGTATAAGGGAGATAGGGCGATAGCTGGAGGGATCTGTCTTAACCTTACCCTTTCCCTTGTATATGGGGATAATAATGCTTGTTTGCCAGTCTCCAGGCACCTTGACGTGGGTTAAAATAGAGTTAAATAGTGAAAGCAACATGAGTTTGATTGTGTCTCCACCGTATAATATATGCTCATTTACAAGCTGATCGTGACCGGGAGATTTCTTCCGTGACAAGGAAGGTAGAACTTTATTAAGTTCTTGGAATTCGAAGGGTCGGGTTAGGCGCTGCGTCTGAGCATTTGGTTCCATGCTAATGTAGTTATCTAATTCCGCGCGGTAGTACTGAGATAGTTCGTCGCCTTCGTCGTGGCTCCCAAACACGCCGTTGAAATGTTGTAAAAACCCGTTTATTACTTCCGAGTCTTGAAAGCTTTGACCGTTTACATTAATGGTGGTACATATGTCGAAATTCTTTCCATTGTTTCTCTTAAGCAACTTCCAGAATAACTTATAATCAGTTTCAGCTGTCTTGTTTAGTTGGTCAAAAACGGAATTCTCGTGTTCGTCTATACAACGCCTTTGTATGCGTCTAAATGTCCGTTTAACTGCCTTATAATTGGTATACGATTCGTGAGCAAAACCCCTCGGTCGCCCAGATTGTTTCCATATCGACCGGAAGTGCCTAGCTTGCGCGTGCGCGTGCTTAAGTTCCGAGCACCAGTACGGTTTCGCGGCCTTATTGAATCTTGACTTAGGGAGGTGCTTTTCAGCTTCTCGAATGAAATTTGTTATGGCGGAGTTTATAATGTCGGGGCCGAGCGTCTCGATATCATGGGTCTGATGCATTTTTGCGACGTGAATTTCTATTTCCTTGTTGAAGTTATAGATTTGTATTGGTGTGCATTTTGACCAATTTATATTTGCACTGGGGCGGAGGGTTGGAGTTATCCCGTTGCCTGTAACGTTGACCGTGACCATTATTGGTAGGTGGTCGGATGTGAGGATATCGTGTGGGTCGGCTATACTATAGTTAGAGAAAAGATGGCTGGAATTAGTCTCAACAAGTATATGATCGATATTTGTTCTGGTTGGTACAAAGGTATAAGCATTGCAATTAAAAAGATTGTGGAGGGATATCAGACTGTTATTACGTACGAACTCCGAGAAAAATCTGGATTTTCTGTTAGGAAATTGTCGTGATTTTGTTACAAGTTGAGCGTTAAAGTCTCCACCAAGTACTACTGTACCCATTTTACAGTAATGCGACATAATAGATTTAACATCCGACAGAGTATCATTGTATAAATTAACATCGTTATCAGATGGCATATACACACAAAATATAAACATGGGTACATTACATATATGTTTGATCTCTATCCCAGATATTCTATCATGATTAAGGTTGGTTAAGGTAGTAACATGTTTTTGTAAGTTTTTGCGTATGAGGATGGCGGTACCCGCTCTCCCACACTTCATATATCCATAATTATCAACATTATTGTCACAAGTGTTTATAGCATGAAAATCAGGGTTGATAGAATGCAAGAAATGTTGCGATCTAGGTAATAGTTTATGTTCCGTTATTAGAGCTATGTCTATATTCTTATCTTCGAGAATTTCAGAGAGGCAGTACGCGGTTGACATTATGCCTCGTACGTTCCAACACAGAATATTCACGGACATAATTAACACAAAGAAAAGCACTTTGATATTATGAGCTTCCA
Source organism: Spisula solida (assembly GCA_947247005.1). Taxonomy (NCBI): domain Eukaryota; kingdom Metazoa; phylum Mollusca; class Bivalvia; order Venerida; family Mactridae; genus Spisula; species Spisula solida. Next base: position 1,869,344 of record OX365950.1, on the reverse strand, counting down.
TTATATCGCACTTATGGGCACTACACATAAACACAATTTAGTTATCAATCGACTGTCGATCCCAGGAGTTGTCGTTCCAGTTGTTGTGGTAACGTGGTGCGTCGTATTCGCGTTGCTGATAACTTCGAGAATCGTCGTCTATTCGGTTTTCGTGTCCATGGTTACGGTCATTGTAGTGTTTACGTTGGTGATGCTGTCTCGCGTTCGTGTCATAGGGTTGATGATATTCATGTTCTGTATCGACAGGTGACCAACGTTGGTGTCTAGGTGGTCGGTTTTGACGGTGGGAGGATTTGGTTTTCTCCCATTCTTGTTTATTCACCCACTTCCGACATGTAATGTCGGGTGGCCAGAAGTCCTCCTGGTTAATAGTGTCCTCATCTTCAAAGTGGATGTTGATTTTCGCTCCGGCACCGTTCCTTCCATAGTATACGTTAACGAGAGATGGCTTGACATTTTTGTCTAACATAAAGTCATATATGTCTTGTTTTGACACTTGTATATCAATATTTCCTAGAAAGAACGAGAGTGTTTTACTCCGTCGAACAGCCTTGAAGCCGTGGTCTGTATGTTCTTCCTCGGTATCAGTGTTTGCCGTGGTATGATGTTTTGGAGGTTTGTTGGTAACAGCAATAGTACAAGTAGGCGTGGTTGTAGTTTGATGTACTTCATCTTTAGTAGTGTGTTTGTTCTTTGTAGGGCTCGATTGTCGTTCACTTTCTGTGTGGTTGTGTTGGTTATGGTTAGTGCGGTCATCAAGGAAACGTTTGTTTAAGGTGACGAGTGCCGTTTCCATTTTTGTACAGTCTTCCTTTAGTTTTGTCATTTGCTCTAAAGAGTTCGCGATTGTACCAACACGTGAGAGTACACTGTTTACAGAGCCGTGAATCGTCCTAAATAGAATTGCTACCTGATTTACATCGGTGCGTACACTTTCTAACACAACGGAGTCGGTTGCTTGTCTTTTCTTAATGTCAGTAATATCAGTTTGTATGTTGGAGAGTATACCAAACACATCAGGGAGAGAATATGGATTTTCGTCGTCTATCACAGTTGTTGTATCATTGATCGCAGTACTGTTTGCGAATACACCGTGGATGTCTCGATTCTGAACTCCATGTGTGAAGGAGTATAATACATAACAGTCAGCCGCGCACTTTTCTTCTTTTGTACCCGTTGATGAATTTCGTCTGTTTACTAGTGGAGCCTGAGGGCAGTTGGGGAAACTCTGTGCTCTCTCTGCGAGTCTGTCCCTGTAGTCGTTTATTTTAAAGTAGTCAGAGTGACAAATACGTAGCAGTTCACTGATGTACTCATCACGACTGAGGGTTTCAAGTTTATTATCAAGATCAGAATAAAAGCGCTGAGGACGTATCGTTTGAGAATAATCAAAACTTGTATCAGACTCTGATATATCGTCGATAGATGCGTCCGTGCATAACTCTTCTTTGATTTTGTTGAGTTGCTCGTTTACTCGCTGTCTTGCTGTATTGATATTAGGGGGGACAACGCCCGCATACGCTTTGCGTGAAGTAGCCATAGTTGCTTCCCTTGAGTGGTCAAGACTATTTTATCAATGGTCTAGTATATAGTGACCAGTGGAGCGTGACGAATTTTTTAACGTAACCCTGGGGCGGGAAAATTACCGCTTTGGTATTCCCCACCCACTTGATTTACAAGGGTTAGTGAAAAAGTCAGAAAGTCACAATTAATCATTCGTTTATCACCTCTAACGTTGGTGCCGTGGTAGATGATCTTACGCCGATATCGTGCTGGTCATCTCGTAGTAGATAAGCTGTAGTAGCTGAGATATACTCTTTTTTTTCTGGTGTAAACAAAGGACGTCCATACGGATCATATAATAAGACCACGTAATCATTTTGAATTTATGCTAATATTCACAATGGTCAATTTTTTTCATTAGAACAAAAATAATCTGCATAATATAATAATAATCTAAGACACGTACAGATTTGAGACTAATCTCAATTTGAGATGATATGTCGTTTTGCGATATTTCGAGAATTGTGGCCAAGACTTTAACAGCAGACTCTTAGCTAAATTGTTCTAAGAATAAGGAATTGATATCACCGTTGACAATTGTAACATTTTCATTACCCCTCCAATTTATTTCCTGTTACATTTTATTGGTCTTTGTTGTTGATTGTGAGTGTCGCATTTTGAGATTTTCTTCCCGACAACATTAGTCGATTAATATTACGAGTTGTTACATGGTTCCATCCCAAAATGTTGTGTCGCTCGTATCTTGAAAATTGTGTAGGCTACAGTCATCAAACTTCATAGAAATATTAGCCAGCATGTGTAATTTGTGAATATTATCACTATGAATATTATTTTACTTTGTGTGAATATTGTCACATATATGTTTTAGTCGCTTTGTGAACAATGTCACATGTTTGTTATTTACATATGTATTATAGAATGTTCGTTTTCTTTTCAGAAGTATAATCATTATTTTTTGTTTTGTTCGCTTACTCTTGTAAACATGTATATGTATTAATCATTTGAGGCTCTCACGGGACACTGGGCTTGCCCAACTGTGTCGCCTCTTTACATAAAGTCGTTATTATTATTATTATGATTGCGCACATAGGTGTTTTGATTCAGGTCCATCCAGAGAAATGTCCCTTAGAATTATTATATTTGGTTCATGTCGTACCTAAATCTAAAATGTATTTGAGCTATAGGCATGATTGTTATAGGAAAAAGAAATATAGGTATGCTTAAATGTGTAGTTGTGCACTCAATGATTTTGTTTCGGATTTGTCTAGTACTAGCATTGTTATGGCCCTTTGAATTGTCAAATGGCAAGAGGGTCATCCGTGTCCTATGAACACATTTCATATAATAACTTTTCGTCTTGTTTTGTTACTGAAAGGTTAGTGAGGCCAAGTAAAACATTATGTGGTTCAGGTATCATAGTGTAAATTGCTTGGTCGGTGGGTTACAACTTGAATAGTTAAATTGTATCTCATTTGATTTATATGTTTGATGGGCACTTCTCTAGACCTAGTGGAAATGACAGTATTAGGTTATTTCTTATTTTTTCAACTTTTACAAAATAAGGAATGAGCGAATCTACCGGCTATTCAACTGTGATCATACTTTGTTCTCAGAAATACGAACTGCCTGGAAAATATAGAGCAGATTGCGTTTCCCTGAACCACAGTTTCTTGTACTTTTATTTCGACCTGTATTACATCGAACACTCAGGAACCCGGTAACACAGCATGATCTCGACCGTTACAGAATGGCCTCGGTTTTCTCTCTCAGAGGTAGCTGTAATTCAAGTATCCCCTCCTCAATATCGTATGCAGAGCTACCTGCGGGTTTCTATAGTAGAAAGTTGGTTCTAATCAATGAAAATAGCCTACATCCCTGGTTTATCACTTTAGTACTTTAACACAGAGTGTATGGTACTAACTACGTGTCAGATAACACATACTTATTTATTATTTTACTGCATTTTAATGTCAAGTTCAGACGGGAGATTGTGTAACATGCAACCTCACCATACAACCACACCTTTCACAAGGTTGTAATTATATGGTTACACCCAATAGAACAGAATGTTATGTATGTAACGCTGTTCAGTGTTTTCCCACCACCCAAGGCTAGAGATAAACTGGTGTGAAGCCCAGAGATAGTCTCGAGTGTGCTATACACCGGGCATGGTAATAAACCTAGGAGTCTATTCGGAAAAAGCTAAGACAACGCGACCGGATTAATTGTGTCACACACAATTTCTGTCTTTTCCATCGAAACCAGGTATCATTGACTAATAAGGCAGGGATACAACCGCACGATCTCATACTACGACTGTCTCAGTCGAGCGCAAACAAATGCATGTAATACGACTATACAAACACAGAATAATACTGACAAATTTGTCGACTGTTGCACTCGGCGCCAAACTAGCAGTCATAATACACTTATCCTCTAAGAAAACCAATTCATACACCTGAGTAAAGTGAAGTGTTGTAGGTTTGTTTGTTATGAGAAATTAAGCAGTGGTGCAGACGGGATCGCTTGGTCGCAAAGTGCGCGCGTAACCTCTAACCCATCGTTACTAACCAAAACGACAATTGATTATGAGTCATTAAACATTACATTAGATAGAATATTCCAACAACCTTGCATCCAGTATCAGCAACGTTTTGTTGAACGACAAAGTGTTTTGAAGCTAAACACTGATAAATGGTTTAGAGACTATTTACTATCAGACAAAACGGTCATATCGAAGGCTGTCTGAGACGACGCTAAAATACTTGTGGTTAATGTCACTCTGGAATAAATATGATTTTATGACGGAATGTATGGAAGCATAATTATTTTGCTATTTAAGCGAACGTTAAAGTGTCGTCTGGATCGTGCCTATGTTAAGTGAAAAGCTTTAATGGTAAGTCATGTGTCTTCCGTTGTGCTGACTCAGCGAGGTTACAACCAAAAGTGCTTCACGCTTTCGAACGAGAATCTCAAAACGCCACGAAAGCATAGTGATAGAACCAGTCGGATGTTCGTTCCCATTACTGCGCCATACCAATGACGAAACTAAAAATTGTGGTGACACTCTGGGTACCTATTTACAAACCGTCTTAGAATTATCTAAATGAATACACTTGTTATTAGTAATTAAACAATGTCAAGTGCGTTTTTGTTTAACTTAGACACTTTCAACTGTTGTCATTGTGAAATGACAGGGACGTGCACCTTAGATAAAAGGTAACATTTCTCGTAAAATCTTATTAAAGTATGCAACAAACTTAGAAAAACAAAATAATTTGTATCCGGAACATTATTTCAAATAAACATGTACTAACGTTACCGCCTTCTCGATAGCCTAGTGGTAGAGCGTCCGATCTCATGTACTAACATCACCGCCTTCTCGATAGCCTAGTGGTATAGCGTCCGATCTCTTGTACTAACATCACCGCCTTCTCGGTAGCCTAGTGGTAGAGCGTCCGATCTCCTGTACTAACATCACCGCCTTCTCGGTTGCCTAGTGGTAGAGCGCCCGATCTCATGTACTAACATCACCGCCTTCTCGGTAGCCTAGTGGTAGAATGTCCGATCGCCTGTACTAACATCACCGCCTTCTCGGTAGCCTAGTGGTAGAGCGCCCGATCGCCTGTACTAACATCACCGCCTTCTCGGTAGCCTAGTGGTATAGCGTCCGATCTCAGGCCGCGCCATACCAAAGACGAAACAAAAATAGTACCAGTAATGCCATTGCTTGACGCTCAGCAAGAAAGAGAATCTGGCTTCTCTTCTCTCATACCCTCGTGACAATGGATAACATCAGTAGTGACATGTCTTGAATGATTAATATAAGTTAGATAAAATATTTTACAATCGACCTTAAATATAACATCACAATTCATTATATTATACATGTGTCTCAGTGATAGAAATAAAAATAAAATCACGAAATGTCATAAATCTTCCCCGTCATTCATTTATCAATAATGTCTTCATGTAAAGCAAGTGTTGTCATTGGCTTACGAATACTTAAAGTCAACTAGATACGCTGGAATTCCAATAGAATATTTGCATTGCTATGGTTATAGAAAAGTGCTCTTAGGCAAATAGGTAACATCATCAGAGTCATCAAACATTAGCGTCAATGTTGAATATTTTACCGTGATATTTTGTTGACATTCGCAATTGGCGTGATGAGTGAATTAATTGGAGCAATGAGTGTAGAGCTATTGTTTATAAACTGGTAGGATGAGGAGATTTGTTATCAAAGGTAAATATTTTTTCAATAGTGATTGGTAGTTTAGTGGACATGTTTGACTTCTTATTCTAGACGGTGTGGGTTCGATCCATGGATTGTCTTTATATGGTATTACTTGTGGTTGTACCCTTTATCTGTATTTGTATTGATTAAACGGAAATAAAACTGCTAACGGTCCAAGAAAGAAATTCAATTAATCACTACGATTTACAAATGAGCAAGCTAAAATATATATACCGGGTATTCGTAAAACATTTTCGTGCCCCTAAAGGGTAATCGTATAGTTTCCAAATGCATGTGTATATAGTACACATTCATAGTGTATGATTTACAAACAAGTGATATTCCTAATGGCATAAAGATGAAAATATTTGGACATAAAGGTACAATAAAGATACTTTATAATAATATAATGATAATGATGCTTGTCATATAGGTGCATATAAAACAAAACTGTCGGAACTTCAAATCATTATATAGCATAAAACAAAATTTTCGGAATTTCACACCATTATACATGTGCAACAGAAAACAAACAAAAATCGCGTAGATTTACAAAAAGTTGAATATTTGCTAAGAATTGTCTATGAAACAGGCCCAGGTCTTTTTGAATACATTAAAGTTGTGAAAAAGTTAAAGTTATCCCTCTAATGTCATTGTATTTATATTACACTCATTTTGACAGAATACTGCGAATAAAACCTGACCTTGAAATGAGAATATGAACAAATATTTCTGAATAATAATATTTGTCATCAGCCATGACGTCATAACTCATTACGTTGTATGTTCATTTGTTAAAATTCCGGATGAAGACTCGTTATTAAAGTCGAAAAGTATATACATATTTGATTTGTCTTGTTGAATATTATTTATTAATAAGATGTGAAAATATCTTTATTAATATGAACCATGTCTTTGAACCAATCTGATACCAATATTAGTCTGTCATTATGCGTATTTTCAGTTGATACTGTGGATAATTTAGAATATCATTATCGATCGCTATATATCAATTGTACAATGTAATAAATATTATTTATCACATAAACTACGCTCTGTGAGTTTAATAAACCCATTACATAAACACCGTATTACACACGTGTTATAAACATGCAAATGAGGTATGTATACAATGGCGAGTCACTTTGTGTGTTCATATACGTTGTCAAAAAAAGTAAAATAATGCATTTTTAGAATGGAATAAATTTTATATCCAATAATGAGCCCTCTTGGACATATATAATCACACAATAACAGATGTACAAGAACATAAGAGTTATAACCGTAAGTAAAAAAACGGTGGGTCCGTTGGCCGTGGGTACGAATAAGATCGGGACAAAATGTACATACGAAACCTCTGACAACTACACACACACGGCATCGGATGTTGATTTCATTGTATAAATACGTTAATTTTGAGTATTAAAGACAGTTGTCCTTGCTTACCAAGTACTTGCATCGTGTTGAAATCAGTTATTTAACATATATCGGCTATTCAGACGAATAAAATCACGCGGAATACTGAATAACTCAGTTAAAAAACTGTGTACACGATGTAAGTTCTTGGTAAGCAAGGAAAATCGGTTTAAAAAAATTCAAATCGAACAGTGATGGCAGCACTCAACAGAAATAGTAGAGCACGAAATAAATAAGGAACAATGAAGAACATACGAAAAAGAAAAACAAACCACAATTATACATCACAATAAACAATACAAACTTAACAAGAAAAACTATATATCAAAACGTTACAATAAGATGATGAATAATCCGACAGGGAAGGCAGCACTCAGCTTTCTACTCCTAAGGTCTGCTTGACCCAATAAAGTAGACGTAATACTATAAATTAAAGTTTGCATTGGTACGTTATGTTTCATTGTGTACTTTGTGGATTGATTCCCGTCAAAGACTTGTTTCTATGATATAGAGGTTGCGGACTTGTTTATATGATATAGAGGTTGCGGACTTGTTTCTATGATATAGAGGCTGCGAGGCCGAACATGTACGTTTACGAATACGTGTAGCCGTACAAGACAGCTTCGCGGCCTCCACTTTAAGGTCTACGATTAACGGACGGGTACTGTTTTATCAAAGCACTTACGGAAACCATAAACTTACGATCAATTCTAAATTCTTAATGATTTGTTTACATATTCAATAGTTATTTGATAATTGGCCCCCGGCCATAACAAAACTATAAAGTGTGGTAAATAGAGCTGAAGTACCTATAATGATTCAGATAATGAATTCCTACAAACCATGTCCGTCACCAGTTTGCAGTTGTTGAAGAATTATAAAGAATTTAAATTTGAGCGTAACTTTAAGATTTTCGTAAGTGCTTTGATAAAACAGTACCCTGGTGTTCATAGACATCACGATCCATGGAATATTGCTGTGTCATAAATATGTCATCTTTCTCCTTCCTATCACAAGTCAATGACATCATATTTATTACGTAATTGGGAATTGAAAGATGTGTCTGCGTGTAAATCAAGCGCGATAAATTGCAATTTGCTAAACAAATAAAAAATGCTTTAGGTTTACCATTAATATAGACGGTGAAGTTCCGCTAATAAGACCAATTGAATGTGTGAAGATATTCGCAATGGTCAATAATTGTCAATGTTTTGATAATTAGAACAAAAATGATCTTCATTAAAAGTTATGAACACCAACTTTTATCAGGTCTTATTTTTAGAACTTTTCTGTATTCAGAAGTATGTACACTTTATATGCTGTGTTGTATCATTTGACCGTACGCGTGCATCTATTTGTGTGTCAATATTAAAAACATATACCAGATTTATGCGAACACGTTCAAAGCGTTTTACATATAATGTTGCAGTAACAAAGGCGCAGGTGCAACCTCTACCATTGCAGATACAGCATGATCTGACCAGGGCGACAAACTGAGAGAAAGCCCCTGAAGGGAGAGAAAGATATTAGATAGGCATGTCCGAGGCTGCAGATGTGCGTCTGGCTCTTATTTCGAAAAGACAGTCTCGTTCTCTAATGTACCCGTGGTATAGTGCCGATACAAAGCTTCCTGGCACCTTTAACTACAAAATGTATATACTTTGCAGTCCACACGGGCATATACAGCGGGAAATACTTAATAAAATTTCAGAAAAATACCTTGCCGGGGATTGAACCCACGACCTGTTGATTGACAGCCCCAGTATGTTACCACTGAGCTTTCGCATAGTGTGGTACAAATGAACTGCCAGTCGTGTATCATTCCGTTGACCTATCATGTCTGTTATTTTAGGAAGCTTTAGGTTCTCATAGAGTCCTGTTTCTTGGCTATTTTTCAGCTAAAATGTAACCTAAAGTTGAGATGTTTTCAATGCGGCTCTGGTCATAATATCAAATGTCTATATATGATATGCACCCTGAGGGTTTTCTCAAACTAAGAAACTAAGTTAAGTAATTTGAGTCAAATCTCAATTTGAACTGACGTTTCGTTTTGCGATATTTCGAGAAATTAGGACAAGATCTTAAAAACTGACTCTGTTAACTAAATTGTTCTAAGAATAAGAAATTGATTTCACCGTCGACAGTTGTAACATTTTCATTACCCCCTCCAATTTATTTCCTGTTACATTTTATTGGTCTTTGTTGTTGATTGTGAGTGTCGCATTTTTGGATTTTCTTCCCGACAACATGTGTCGTTTAATATTTCCAATTATTATGTAACACATGGAAAAATGCTAGGCGGTATGTTATAAAATAAACAGTGTAAATTCATTTCGTTTGATTTATCTGCTTAACGCACCTTCATCTAGAATTGGTGAATGTGCACAATTTTTAAAAATAAGGAATGTGTGAGTCTACCGGCTATTCAACTTCATCATTGTCATGATCATATTTAGTTCTTGGAAATACGAACTACAAGTAAATCTATGGTAGATCGGGTTTACCTGAACCACAGTTACGTGAACTAAGCGTGTATTTTGGCCTATAGTAAATCGAACACGCTTGTACCCATCTCGAAAATTTTCGTTTCGTCTCGGTGTTATCTATCAAATGTTTGGTGTTTCCCTGTAGCTGTAATGTACCTTGATCGAGTCTCCCCTCCTGAATATCCTCTAGTGACCTTCTGATTGACATATTTTATTATTACCGGTGGTGTCCAGCATAGAGCTCATACACTCCTCATTTGTCGTATTTTCGTTTCTTCATCCGTATCCTATTATATTACCTTACGCGTTTGAAACAAAAGAGCTAGTAATACCACTCCGCAGTATTAATACTTTCGTCGTTTGAGCAAATCGCGGCTGCAGAGCTACATTCAGGTTTTTATTGTTGATAGTCTGTTTAAATCAATGATAATAGCCTACATACATGGTTTATCTCGTCATTACTTTAACACAGAGTGTATGATACTAAATACGTGTCAGATAACGCATACTTAATTATTATTTTACCACATTTTATTGTCAAGTTCAGACGGGGATTCTATAAAATGCATCCTAACCGTATAACCACAACTTGCAACGGTGTTATTACATCATTATCAAACAGAACAAAAATTAGTGTATGGCTAATAACGTCTATACACGCACAAACATGATGATAACAAATATGTAGGCTGGTAACTCGGCACAAAATGGGCAGCCATAATACAATGGTTTCTTATCCTCCTAGATACCATTTCTTACACCTGAGTAAAGTGGAGTGTTGTAGGTTATATTCTTGTTCGAAGAAATTAAGCAGTGGTGCAGACAGGGCCTCATGATCGGAAAGCGCGCGCTTAACCTCTGAACTATCGTTTCCAACAAAAACCAACAACGGACATAGCGGTTAGAGGCAGATAAACACTGATTTATGGTTTAGAGACTATTTACTATCAGACGTTCGACAAAACGGTCATATCAAAGGCTGTCTGAGACGACGCTAAAACACGAGTGGTAAATGTCATTCTGGAATAAATATGATGTTATGACGGACTGTATAGAAGCATAATTATTATGGCATTTTAGTGAACGTTAAAGTGTCGTCTGGATCGTGCCTATGTTAAGTGAAACGCTTTAATGGTAAGTCACGTGTCTTCCGTTGTGCTGACTCAGCGAGTTTACAACCAATAATGTTTATAGAGATGTTATTTTAATACGCATCACGCTTTAGAACGAGAATTTCAAAATACAACGATAACAAAGTAATAGATCCATCCGCATGTTCGTTCCCATTAATGGAAAATTGTTACCAGCCATTCCCTTACTATAAAAGTGAAAGCGGGCTTCTGTCTCACAAACCCTTGTGGCGATAGTGTACTTAAGGAATGACGTGTAGAAAGCGATTACTATAATCTGTTAGAATGCGTTTCCCATTTGACACAAACTAAAATACATGTAGTATAAAAACGAATTTCAATTTGTCTGAATGGTTTCACCGTGCCAAGACAACTGTCCAGAAAACTTGTTTATAATTTCTGTATAATACATAATACATTTTGTACAACATAAATGGAAGTGGTAATTGTGAACAAAACCATTCACAACTTTTTTAAAATGATATTTTTATTACAATATACAATTTGATCTGAACTACACTATTTTAGCTTCATTTAATGGCCGAGTACGGATAGAGGAAAGAATAGTTGATACTCTGGATATTAACATGTTATTTTTTTCTTCTGTTGCTTCTTCTTCTTCTCTTTTTGGTTCGAAATCGACTCATCTGCATGGAGTGCAGTTGAGTTTCGGGCTAAAACTGAGGACTTTTGCACACAAATAAAGACGCATGTGTACGAATAAAAAACGATAAAAGAAAGTCGAACAGGGAAGGCAGCACTCAACTTAAACAGCCGAGCACATCAAACGTAAACACATCACATACAACAATTACACGGCACATTTCGGAACGAGAAAAAAAAGTGTAAAAGTCCCTGCTGCTAAAACATATTTAAATTATGCTGACCTTTAGATGGTAAATATAATATCATGTTTTTAGCATTTATCGCTGGTATATCGACTGATTCACTATTATATTAGGTACCAGGTGGTCAAATAAATCATTTTGTTGTTTAAATGTATCAAACGGAAAATGACATTTTGACGAAACCTTGTTAATAGATTCTAAATATCAACTTATACGTATTAGTTTCATTTTCTAGTTCAGCTTTTTGTAGGGCATTTTGACGTTTGTTTGTGCTCTGTATTTGTTTTCTTTTCAGTGTATAAAACACAAATATTAATTAATACGAATCAGGTAAATAGAAACGGACAATACACACATGTATTAACACACGATTCTCATATGAAAATTAAGATTCGAAACGTCTTTTTGTCTTCCACATCAGATACAGCGGTTTTATAATAGTTTATATGTTGATGGTCATCAGGGTACTGTTTTATCAAAGCACTGACATAAATCTTAAACTTAACCTCACATTTTAGTTAAAATATTTATATTATTATTAATTATTTACAATTACCTATTTATAGGGGTGACTTTTGAGTCAAATCTTGACTATTGCAATACTATTGGTATTGTTGAAAGTACTACATGTATTGCGATACTATTGTATTGCTGGAAACTATTGCGATACTATTGCAATAGTTATTGCTAAGATTTGAAAACCAGATATTAACTTGTAAATGCAAATTTGCACTGTGTAAGATATCACATTTTGTACAACATAAAAATCTACTATTTTTGGAACTGATTTAAAATGAATTCGACAGAAATAGATTTATAAAATTAAGGCTATATTGGTCCATTGTGCCAATTTGTGGCTGTTTTGATACGTGTGGTTATTTACAATTATTTTTTTAACGAAAACGGAAGTTGTTTTAAATTAATAATAAACTTTATTTATAAAACGGGAACTATCGTAACTATCGATTGTTGAGCTAACTATCGGCGATAGTTATTGGATCGAGACTTTTACTATCGACCCATACTATCGGGACACTCGGAATCGCAATGCATCGATATTTCGATGCATCGGCCCACCCCTACCTATTTAGGATAGGTATGTTTTAGTAGGAGTTAATTGGTTGAGTTATTATTAATTTGTAAATCCATTAACCACACTTTGTACTTGAACAACAATTATTCAATTTATACAGAATTAAGTTTCGAACGCAAGATTAAAGTTAACAGTACCCAGTTCATCACCTTTGAATATTATGAGTCAATTTAAGAAGGTAACTTGACTAGGCGATATTGATATGTTTTCACCGCATCAAGAAGTTATTGACACAGTCTTAGAGCTTTTATGTAATTTGTTTTATGAGCTATTACAATCAAAAAAATATTGCAAACTAAACACCGCACCTGGGTACTGTTTTAATAATACTGCGTGTCACGTAAATCTATGTATGCATATTTTCTCTTCCGCACAATGCTAAATGTGATTAACTAATTGATCGTAAGTTGCTGCATACATTTACGTAAGCATATTGAATATTGAACGTAGACCAGCTCACAATATCACCAATAAAGCGAGAACCAGTATTTACAATGAGAAGTACTGATTCAATACACATCTTAGTTCATGATTAAACATGGGTTTTGACTAATCGCAGTCTATAACAACAAATGACGGTCCAAAGTCATTTTCTCCTCACTACGTTCATACTTGCTATTTACGGATACTCTGAACTTGCGTAGAAATACGCCAAAACTTAGGACAAGAAATGAGATAAAATATCTTAGTAAAACGCATTTGCGCAAATATATTTTGTTATAGGCACTCCTTATACTAACGCACATTAGCAATTCCAGACAGCTAAAAAAGACAGTTCTTGTGTAATAGGTATTCCTTATGCTACTGCTCATGTACGCAATATTTACAGAAAACTTAGAGTCACGCTAGCGTAAATGCTTCAATAAAACAGCGCCCTGATCCATTGTACTAACTTTTGCGTTAGGAGAAACTTCATTCCGTCTGTGTTGCCATTAGAAACACGTACTGTACATTATATTCTCTAATAATATTATTGTTATTTGGAGGTAAATTTAAAACAGGATAAATACGTTGGACACGCCATACCCAATGACAAATAAACATTATTGCCTTACTTGGTAAGGTAACACGGCTCCGTTCACTCATAGCAATAGATGCGACCATGAATGAGGTGTCGAGGGTGATTAATATAAGTTGACCTACTAGTTTCACAATCGACCTAACAATAATTATAAATGTAATATACACTACTAACCTAATTTGATACAAACGTCTGATTTCTATTCCAGTGAGATAACAAAACAAACAGCGTTCCCGAAGAATGGGAAAGAAATCGACTAGATCGCGTGGAAGCAAAGGTAGTTCCCGGAGGTCGGCCAAAGTAGCGCCAATAGCCATGCCTCTACAACCAATCAAGTGCTGTCAAAGAATTGCACCAAAGGAGCGCATGTTCCTAGAAGCAGCCGAACGTGGTGATAAACACACAATGTTTCGGTGTTTACAATCCCCGGCCCCTGTCAATGTGAACTGCACCAACATGCTCGGTCGGTCTGCCATTCAAATTGCCGTTGACAACGAAAATGTCGAAATAGTCGAACTCTTGTTAAAACAAGATGGCGTCAAAATAGGCGATGCTTTGCTGTACGCCATTCGAGAAGGAGTTTTTAAAATTGTTGAAATGTTAATCGATCACCCGTCCATTACTCCAGAAATGCTAGGCACTGAATGGTATAGATCTAAATACGTAGGTGAGATAGGGGATTCCGAGGAAAGCAACGACTACTCACCCGATATATCACCAGTGATACTTGCGGCTCATTGTAACCAGTTTGAAATCCTACAGCTTCTCCTAATGCGAGGAGCAGTCATAGATCGTCCACACCAACTGTCCTGCTCATGTCGAAGATGTCAAGAAAAAGTCATCGAAGATGGTCTTAGACACTCTTTAAGACGTATAAACACTTACAGAGCACTTGCAAGTCCTGCGTGGATTTCTTTGACCAGTTCCGATCCAATTCTAACAGCGTTTAAGCTATCATGGGAACTGGAAAAACTTGCTCTAAGGGAGAATGAGTTTAAGGACACATATATGGCATTAAGTAACCAGTGTAAGAAGTGTGCCTGTGATTTGTTAGATCAGTGTAGAAGTAGTGAAGAAGTTATTGCTGTTCTCAACAAAAGTGCTGAAGGTGACTCTGACATAGAGGACATAGAGGATGGAGACAATACTAAACTCACGCTATCTAGATTGAAGCTTGCCATCAAATATGAACAGAAAGAGGTTAGTCGTGTACTGTAAAATCACATATTTTCGTGGGTATTAAATTTCGTGAATTTTAAGAAAATTATTTGTTCATGGGGTCGTAAATTCGTGGATTACAAAACATAGAAGGGTAAACCCATGTTCTGTATTTGTGAGCTCGATTAATCGCGTGGATTAGATTCGGTTGTCGCGTTAAACAACGGAAATCGACGAAATTTTAACTCCTTCGAAAATCATGATTTTACAGTTTCTTGTTTATGTGCGATATTTATATTGTTGTCTATTTTTTCTTTCGAAATATGTTGACAATTTGGATATACCCAGGTATCTCAATGCTGAAAAAAGATACTGGTTATAGAATTTCAGACAGGAAAGGCAGCACTCAACTTAACCAGCCGAGCACAGAAAACATAGATTTTAAAGCTCTTCAAATTTGGAGGAAATAAAAGTATTTATCTATCTAACTATTACACGGTACAATGCTCAACACATAGCTAAACGAGAATATGAACTTAACCGCTGAAAGCAAAAGTTTCAGCTGTCAAAAACCCGCAAGCTCAAGTCCCAGATGTCAAAAACCAGAATGACCTAGCTTCAATGATCTAGGGACCATGTGCATTACTAGAACATCTGTAAGCTGTGTCAAGTATATAAAATAGCAATTAATCAAAGTATGCACCATTCATAATTGTTAACTAGATATACCTACACATAAAGCAGAAGTAGATGCTCATTAAGGATTAATCCCCTATTACGGGTTATACCATTAATGCAGGTTTCACATTACCCTGAATACAATACGTAGGCTCTTTAGGCTCTTGCCCAGTGCGCAAGAGTCATTCCCATCATGTTTGACGGAAATACTAGAATTATATTGCCATGCTAGGCTACGGTTACATTACAAAAAAGTAGGTTA
Source organism: Spisula solida (assembly GCA_947247005.1). Classification (NCBI taxonomy): domain Eukaryota; kingdom Metazoa; phylum Mollusca; class Bivalvia; order Venerida; family Mactridae; genus Spisula; species Spisula solida. Next base: position 1,853,491 of record OX365950.1, on the reverse strand, counting down.
TTTGAAAAGGAATATTTCCAAAAAGAAAATAACGATCAGAAAGGTACATGTGTTGTATTAGAGACGTAATCAGTTGGGCTGGTTGCACCCACTGGTCCTTCTTTACTCTCGGGTTTTGGGGAGCCTCTTTGGGAACTTGTCGGAATCGCGATAGACACCGACCATGCCTTGTAGGTAGGTCCTCTATGTATGGCGATATTGTACCCGGGGTTTACTAGCGGGCAACTACCCACTTACCCAATGGATGAAATTGTTGAGTTTGCCAGTAAGTCACCCAATTTTACCCCAAGTTGTTAACCCCTGTGTCGCGTAACAGACATACAATGCCTGTACTAAATATTCCAATACGTTTGAAATGCTTCTTAACCTGTTGTGAAACGTAAACTTTATTGTGAGCAATTTGATTTGGTTACTTATCAAGTCGGCTTTACTCGTATTAGATTTTATATCCATTTTATTCAAAGTTCATTTAAGTAGGTCAAAATCATCTTCAAAAGCTAACGCCCTAAAAAGTGAAGTACATACATGTATTATGCATATTGCAACACACACAGACCATAATTGCTGTAACTAGTAAAAATGTTCTGAATAGGTACAGAAAGTATGTCATGACCTTTCAGTAAGAGCAGTTATATAAAGTACTTTAATGTTCTGGTTATTAGTATTTAGCGGATATTCTGCAAGTCATTATTTATATGATAATCATTTATACGCGCTACGCGATAGAAACAGCTTCACTGTACATTTCACTATTCCCTATTCACCAAACAATATCGTTGGCAATAATTGCTCGTTTGTATTTCCCATCCGGGAATTGATTTTATATCATTGTTATATTTCATATCACATATTTTAACGAGGTTACTTATTTAGTCGATAGTTGGACGCAGATTAATTAATACCTGCCCTCATTACAAAAATTCTTGGAAGTTATGCAACAAACCGATGGAGGAAAGCTGTTTGTATGTACATGGCGCGCAACGAACCACATGAGCGTGTATAAGTAAAATATTTAAAAGGGAACGAATAATTAGTTAATTGCAATTCTTTAATTAATATTATTGGTACATTGTCACTGAATGTTTCAATTTGATGGTCCTTATTGTACACGTTCACGTTGTTCGGGCTTTATGTATTTAGTGTTATAATTCGAATGGTCCACCACTTCAGCGCCGTACACTTTTAAAATTCTTCGTGTTTGATAACTTTAATGCTAACCTATGTTTAGAAATTGTATTCAGACAAACACCGAGAGCAAACCAACAAAATAATGTGAAACTGAAATAAGTTTACAACGTATTTGCGTTCTGCCGGTAGGATACGTAAGGTGTACTTTCATACCCAATTTAATGTATCCTGTAAGTGATGTTCATTTGTCTGTACATGACCCAGTGATAATTGCCAATAATATTCAGATTAATGTGCTTTCTAATTAAGTTATTTCACAAGCACTCTCTCTCTTACTCCATCACACGATCTCACGGCGCCGTTTACTACTGTGCACCAATGGTGTCCATGTTTATATTTACATGCCCCAAGTAACAAGTGCCATTGTGATAAGTAGGTATGTAAGCGACAAGTGTGGTTGATCCACGCCTTCTTACTTTATTGTTACCGCCCATAAAAAAGGGTTAATGTTAGGTCAAGCTCCTAGAGTAGTACGAACATGCCTGTCTCACAAACACACAGGAAACTAATGAATGTCTCTGTACGCCTCTGCTATGATGTAAATAACACACGGGTATGTACAATGTATGTATGTACAATGTACTTGTGGAGACCACAACAAGTAGGCTATTTTTCCGAAGACCGTCAGGTTTGGTTGTAAAAATGGTCAGCTATACACAAAGCAACTACACATGAAGTAGAAAAATAATTATGTAAGTGCGTATAGTTTGATTGGTTTCACTACGCAGCCATTGCATTTACTCGGGCCTAGATGTGAGCTTCTAGAGGACAAAATTTCATAAAGCTTGTCACCGTATTTGCAGCAGCGTACAGTCATGAAAATTGGTCTCATTAAGGAGGTGGTCTTTCTTTATATAGGGTTTACTTTTACCTTTTTTTGTACTTGCGTGGTGAAAGTTTATACAACCAATAACCATGTACATGGCTTGACAAATGCTATCACCTGATAATGACTGTGACTTTTCTATCGATTCTCAGAAGTTTTATATACTTAGTTGGTGCTTAATTAATATATTATTATTAATTAGTGTACGGTTATATGACCTTGGTTGACATGTGAGAAGGATTGACCAGTACATTGTACTGGAAAACATTAATAATAAACCGTCCTTGGTATGCTTTATGATTGATATCAATATGATGATTTGTTTTCTAGGTCAAATTAGTAAGTAAGTCAGTATGCAAGCAAGTAAGCAAGCAAGAAAGAACAAACGACACTCATTGTATACTGTAACTCCTCAACAATAAGGCACCATTGGGACACTTCAAAGCTGGTCTTATTATAGAATTGGTCTTAAAATTGCGATTGAAGAAACACCAAAGCAGTCAAAATGGACTTGCGAAGTGTGGTCTTTAGTTTTGAGGTTTTCTTATATATTATCATTATTGAGGACATTTGTGTTTAATTGAGGATTTGTTCTTTTTTCAGTTTGTTGCTCATCCGAATTGCCAGCAACTGTTAACGAGTATCTGGTATGAGGGGTTGCCAGGATGGCGTAAACGCCACACCATATCGAAATTTAGTATTTGTCTCGGCCTTATATTCATTATGCCATTTATGGCCATATATTACTGGATATTCCCACTCAGTAGAATTGGGAAACTTCTAAGGAGTCCGTTTATGAAGTTCTTGTATCATAGTGCGTCCTTTGTTGGCTTTCTTATGCTTCTTATGTGGGCTTCCACGGAGGTGTCAACCCTTAAAGATCGAGAGAAACTACGAGGTCCGCCACCTACCACCTTGGAATGGCTGATATGCATCTGGGTGACAGGTAATATTTTCATTCATATACAGACTCATTCTCAGTCCAGTTACCAGCGTATTCTTCACCTGAAGAAGTCTGGAAACTTGACCAACCAGTAATGTATGAGGATGACGGTGCATACTGACTAGAAGTGTAAAATAATGCGTAGTCTTATAATTAAACGTAAACAATTTATAACTTTACCTGATGATTGTGTCCCCGATAAGTACTAGTTGTCCCAGTTGCCGTTTATATTTGAGGTTAGGAACATCAAATAGATTTGTTTTATTAGTTCAATGTGACAATGGACGGCCTCAAATTTCAATAAGTTGTAGTCTATGGCCACATGGCACACATATACCATCTTAAAGAAGCTTCAATATAATACAATAAAAAGGGGGAGGGTCATGTATCCCCTAAGATAAATATTGCTCATCAAAGATAGAGAAAATATTTTCGCTATCGCGCGGATTGATTCCAGACCGGTTAACCCCTATTCTACTTTCACTTTCATATTTAGATCTAAATGTCAAAATGTTCAAGATTAAACATATTCACTACATCAAACACAAGTTCGCAATGACTTTAAACTCAATTTCATAACTTCAAAGCAGAATTGTCAATGCATACCACCATTTCCAGTTTCCAGTTATTTCAGGACACATTGAGTGTATCCACATTTGAACGGCTCATGTATCATGTGGTTCCTTACCTGTATCACCATTTAGGCCGCCTATGTATTTAGTGGTTCCTTATCTTTAAATGATTCGAACAGAGATGTCGTTTGTACTATAGTATTTCATTTACTAGTATAGTACAAGTCAAATAGTTTCCTGCGGCTGACAACTTAGTTGTATTGTTTAGGATGTGTTTTTTGCAGTTTGGATGCAATTCGAATTTATTCCGGTGTAAGTTTAAATTTATGTTTCTGTCAAAATAATTCCAATACATGTAATATCGGACAATACCGATCAATCTAACAACAAATGCCATGATGAGATATAAATCGTATTCAGTTTAAACAAACAAATATCCTCCAATTATTTGATTGTGTTAAATGTATGTGCCAAACGAATGAACAAATTTAAAAATGATTAGAAAAATATTTATCATGTATCAATACCATGCTTCTGTTAATCTAGCGATGTGTTCTCTACGGGATATAGTCCATTGCCCACTATATTTATTATTGACCAGGATGATTGTGCAGCTGCAGACACCTGCTGTTTAGATTCGTGGTCTCGCGTTCACAGTGAAATTTCGGAATAGTTCTGCTTTCCTTGGTAAATAAACTATTGTAATGCGATAAAGACCGATATTATCCGCATGGAATAATAGAATAGTCTGGTTCACAACATTCTTACAAAATGCTTCCTTTTTTGGTTATTTTGTTTGAAATCGTAAACCATCGAGAACATGTCACGTGCCCCTCCATGGTCATTTTACTTTTGGCAATCCAATATAACCTGCGGCTCAAGTCCGCAGGTTAATAACAACATCGTTACAGCATTTAGAAGTTAATAAAGTCATGCGGTAATTGGGAGATTGAGAACCTAAGTTACGCGTAGACTACTTTGTGTGCAATACGTCACTTATTTGTGTTGTTTCTTACGGTAAATAGCGCGTGACAGACGAACTAAGACTTGTAGAAGTTTGTATACAAAAGCATGCAATGACACGTGCAGCTTCAGACTGTATCATCCATAGAAACATTGGGTACTATGATGACAGAAACAAAAGTTAACCGACCGCGATTAAACCTTTGATCAAACGGAAACAACCGATAATTACCGAAGCGCGCGCAATACATTATTGTACTTTAATCATAATTCGGCTATTTGCAGACTTTCGTATCCATTTTATATGATCTTTGGTTTTAATCGCTCATATCGATTCGCTTGAACTGTCACGTGGTTTTATTTGTCCATTTTGTGCTTCGCACGCGGAATTAAATTGCAACTTGTACATTTCGCAACCTCCCTATTATCACATATATTGTCGTCTATTGAAATAATAGACATATTTGAATAAGCAGAATAGAAACATATATTCGGGAAAGTAACCGTTCAGTTATAAAACGGTTTTGTGCCATTAGATTTGGCTTTATACACGACTTTGACTATTTCAGGATTTATCTGGTCAGAATGCAAACAACTTTGGGAGGAAGGATTGAAAGCATATATACGTCAGTGGTGGAACTGGATGGATTTTATAATGCTCTCACTTTATCTCACAACATTTACACTTCGTTTCGTCGCATATTTCCAAATTGAGTCCGGAAAATACGGACCACGGGATTTGATACGACAGAGCTGGCCTTTATATGATCCGACCATGGTATCGGAAGGACTATTCGCCGTAGCGAATGTTTTCAGTTTCGCACGGCTCATATTTCTCTTTCAAGCCGATCAGTATTTAGGACCTTTGCAGATATCACTTGGATGTATGTTGATTGACATCGCTAAGTTTATGTTGATCTTCTTTCTTGTGCTGACGTCATTCGCATGTGGTTTGAATCAACTGTATTGGTACTACACACCGAACGCTGACGGAAATCCATCGTCATTTTACACGTAAGATTATACATTATGTAGTTGACATTTGAAGTCATAGAATGTAATGACAATCCAGCCCATTATCTTGGAAGGTAGATGACACTATGCCGCTCAAACAAAAGGTATTACTCGAAAATGATTAGCATAGAATTATAAAAATATCTCTATAGCTGTGCACTTCGGCAAGATTTCATCAACTTTCACTTGTGTACTAGTATTTAAATCGCCATTTAGACACAAGTGTTTTTACAATGGTAAGCTTGAATTGTAAAAGTAAATCTGATGGTTTACATCATTCCTTCCTGACTCAGTGAAACATTACATTTAGCTGATTGTTTAACGCAATACTGTTGTCCGAAATTTAATGTTATTGAATAAATTATTTTGCAGACTGGAGAACAGTTACCGCACATTGTATTGGTCGTTATTTAGCCTGACACAGTTGAAGGATATAAAGATTAACAACGGACAGTACTTTACGGAAATGGTCCGGGAACTGCTCTTTATGGTCTACCATACAATGGCAGTAATAGTCCTTATAAATATGTTGATAGCCATGATGTCCAACTCGTTCCAGGAAATTGAGGTATGCATCACATTATCTCTCCCAAAACATTTCCCCGATCATCCAGTAAATAGAAGAAATATAAAGAATTAGCATGTTTTTCACAAATGACCTATAATTGACGACAAATTGTCAGCTATATCTGCCGTAAAAGTATGTCAAAACTCACATTTAGTAAAATGTATGGATGACAAAATACTAATGTTGCAAGAGCTCCCCTTACACTTTAAATTATGCATTTATAGTTTACATTTCGTTATTTTGTTTACAAACCAACTGGAGGCTGTATTTCGTTTTCGACCGTCTTATGGTGTTTTCCACCTTTTGGACTCAATTCAATGCTCAAAATGCATTATTCTGCTCATAGGTTGCCAAGTTATTGCTTTTTTTGAAAATAGCCACCTAATGCATAATGGGAATATAATAACCAGTTGTAAAACTCTATTGATAACCCAGAAACAATGAATAATCTTCAATAAAGTTACATCCAAAGTGCACATCAATACTCAAAGCTCAAGATGACGTTCCAAATGGAATTCATACAAACCATTCAAAGGCAAAAGAGATACTAGTAAAAACATACTTGTTGTTACCGGGTATTAAAGGTGCTGCCTCACAGAGCGGGCTAAATCTTTTGTATATCATGATTTTCCAACCTAAATAAGTATTGGTGTAATAGAAAGCCACTGACGGTTGCTTTATGAACGATTTGGTGCAAATAAGCATTTTAACTACTCTCGATATCGTCCACTGAGTATTTTTTTCTTGAAAAGTGTCCTTCCAACATGCTTTGTCAATTATGTAAATCACACGTGATCGAACTGTAACATCAACTAACTACAGTGTAAACTATGGAAGGAGATATCCGCCATTTCACACATTATTGTAATTGTTATCACATTATTGCAATTCGTATTTCAATATGCCAATTCCTTTCCGATGCTGACAATTCATTTCCCATGTCACTCTTTAATAGTGCAATTTAAATTGTGATATTGTAATGATAACACGATCTTTAATGTTACAACCATTGAAATCTTAAGTTCTTTTATAATCTAGTCATAAGAATTAAGATGTAGATATTTTAATTAAGATGAAGCATTTGATTTGCTTACTATACCAATAATAAGAAAACCGCCGAGTCATAATTTATTCACATTACAATATCACAATTTAAATACAAATATGGATAATGCACTATTAAAGAGTGACATGGGAAATGAATTGTTATTTTAAATGACTTAATGTAGAAACACCTCAATACTTAAAGTATGTCAACATGAAATATGAAAGTACATGTATCTAAATCTAAAATTAGTCTTAAGAGGGCACAGAATGTCACTCTAGTATAGATTGTCCTTTTTCAGCGTTAGCTGTCTATCTTGAATGTTGACCTACTTTAAACTAAACTAAAACAATCAAATGTCTATAAATAATTTTCCACCAAAAAACGAACAGATATTATTGGATAGAATATAGTAATCTTCACACAACAAATTAGGTGCTATTTCGTATGTTTTGTATCCGTAGTGTATTGAAAAGTATAGTGGTTTATAGAGTGCGTAATTTACGCTTAACTTTTTTCAGGCAATGTATTAAACTCTGTTAACTGTTTACCACAGTAACAAATCAAAAGCAGCCATTCGACTACGTCATCAATATAATCTGCTACAGGTTATTAGCAATGTAAGAGGTGGTCAAGTGGTCCAGTGGTAAGGGCTTCTGACTGCTGATTCGAAGGTTGTGGGTTCGATCCCTACTCCAGCCGGATAAAAAACAGAAATGCTTTTCAGTGATCCCCACCAAACATAACTAAAATTACTAACAGTCTTTCGGACGAGACGTTAAGCCGGGTCCCGTGTATGCTGCTTTACATCAGGCACGTAACATAACCATCTTCTATATCATGCACTATCCCAAAAAACTTATTTTGCTAGCCTCTTTTCGGGGCCTGCCCCATATTGATTTCCGGTGGCGATGATAAATATAAGGATATACACCAAGTAATGTAAACAAGGGCTGTATTCAGTGTTTACTGTCGGTTCAATAAGTAATACTAATGAGGGAACTGTCCCATTCAAAAGAATAGGGGAGGCTTATGTTTTATCAAATAGATACCTTCAATCAACAGTATAATATTTAAAAACCAATTTTCACATCGCCTCGTTAGTCGAATGGGTAAGCATGTCGCTATTATACAAGTAATTTTGTTCAATCTCGCCACTGGTTCGACACCCATCCAAGTACATTTAACTTATATTTTAAAGTGTTTTTTTCTTATATTATATTTGTAACTAATATAATAACATCACGAAGTAAGGTATGCAGAACGTAGATTAATGTTTGTGTTATATTTTCATTCTTTATCAAGTCGTAATTCAATTATTTTATTGTTATATACAGTACAACGCTCATATAATCGTTATTAATATTTTCACTACAACATGAAACTTTGATCACTTTTAAGTATCGATTCATTAAAACAGCAGTAAAATAATTATAAGACTTTATAACATGCAACAAGAAAGTTGACCAAAGTGGGGATCGAACCTACAACTCAGAATAAAATAGAAACTTGTAGGAAGTGAGGGTTTATCCACTACACTACGGCGCCTTTGGTATATGGAATGAGATTTGCACACTATTTGATATCGAACCCATATAAAGTTTACCTGTCGGGCGAGTTTATGTTATTAACTGTTCTCATTTGACTTTGAACGCACTATAAGTGTAGTTCGCCGGAGATGATACTAGCCTTTGTTTACAAATGAAAAATAAATGTAGGCCACGGATAACTATAACATGGGAAAGTTACGGATATGGTATTACCCAAATCAACACACAACCGTTAAAAGCAAACAAAGGCTGTACATTGCAGCCGAAGTATAAACAATGACATGAATTATTTAACTAACAATAAATTATATTTATGTGCATTTATTTTTCCAAAAAAGAACTGAACCATGTAAATATCTGTACAAAAAAGGTTATGAACTTATGACATTTCAAGAAGAAATATATAAAAATGATTATACATTAGATATTTAATTTTCACTTTAAGAGACATCTTGAGCAGGTCATAAGATAGAAAGACATGCATTCAATTCAATAATCAATGCATACAGTTACCGAACATATCATATCATAACATAACATATAGTTTATTAACATTAAATTACAATAGTAACATACATACAATTTATAGTCAATCCCTACAACAATGATCGAATGAAAACATAAAACATGATAATAACTTCTTATATGTGAGGATTCAGCATAATAAATATTCAAACCGGAATATTATGTAATTTATATTTCTTATTAATTCATTGACAGTGAGATGCTAGTATTCTATAAACACATTAATTGATCATCATTACGTATATATACGAGGGCCATTCAAAAAATACGTAGACAACATTGTTTATCACATAAAACACAGTAGTGTATTAAACATGCAAATGAAGTATATACAAGGGCGAGTCACTTCATTTATGTATTCATACACGTTGTCAAAAAATTAAAAGGATAGCATACATTTTTACAATAGAATAACTGAACAGGTTCAATGTTTAAAATAATAAGAACTTAAAGGTTGAATAACAACTTACAAGTTAACAAACAAACTGCATTGCATGCACCTTAGTACCACTGACTACTTTGTCACAGTGACTGGCTACATTAAAATTTATGGAGAGCCCTGACAACTACACACCTACGGCATCGGATGTTGATTTCCTTGTATAAATGCGTTAATTTTGAGTATTAAAGACGGTTTTCCTTGCTTACCAAGTACTTGCATCGTGTTGTTATCAATTATTAAACTGATTTTGACTTTTCAGACGAATAAAATCACGCGGGTTACTTCCCCTGTTCCTTGGTTGTTTCTAAAACCATGAACGGGACACGGAACGGAACGGAACGGAACGGATAATCGGGTTCCCTGGTGTTATCCGTACTCGCCCGCACTCAACTTATTATTAGCTGTGCTATGTATAGAACATGGAACACGTTCACGGAACGGACAGAATAAGCTATCTTTCCGGACCTATATTTTTTATTCATTTTTTTGTAAAGCGTAATTTTAGATATGCAGAATTTTAGATATGCTAAAAATATTATTTTCAAAAGAAAGAAAAATTAATGTATTGGGGTATGCATTGTTGCACTATTTTCTTAGCTCATACAAGGAACCGCTTTACTCCTATGGAGTTTGTTTCCTAAAGGGGAAGTGTGTGCATTCATGACACACCTTTACTGTGTATTTAGTTGATGCGATAAAAAGAATCTTACATGAGTGTCTTTCCATATTGAATTTATTAAACTCGTTGAATGAATTCAATATGGAAAGACACTCATGTAAGATCCTCTATTTATACAACTATCTATGATCCGATATTCATCAAACTTAGTAGAAATAATTTCCTATCATTGATAAATTATTGGATGGTAATACAGAGTTGGCTTTGTGACCGACTTGTTTTTAGTGCATTATGTGGAGCATTTAAAAAAGTGGTAAAGTTACAAAATTTGATGACGTCAACAACGACGTCATGACTTGCCCCGTGGTCACCATGGGTACAATCTTTACAATAAGTTCCACAGGGCCAATTTCTATTGAACTTCGGACTTTAGACGAATAAAGATGGTGCTACAGCATACTTATGCTTTGTTTACTTATCTTGCAAATTAAACTAATAAATTGATGTGTCTAGGCCTACGTGTTTTTGAATGACCCTCGTACATGGTAACGAGAATGCAATTTATTGTACAATAAAAATGATCAAACATGACATCGCTAGATAGAAAGACGAGCATTCAATTCAATAATCAATGCATGCAGTTACCAATCATATCGCTGTCCGATCATCCGGAAGAAGTTTTCATTGTGAGGTTTGAAGTAGGTTTTGAGTTTTCCTTTTACATCCTCTTCTACTTCTAGTGCGATTTTTCGGCCCCGATTACGTTCGTAACAAGTCATGTTTTGGGTATTATGAACAAGGTTACGTATACAGTAAAAGTTAGATTCAGGGTTTACTACAAAATGCTTACTTGAGTCAAAACTTTCAATCTTTAAAAAGTCTTCGATCTTTTTAAATACTTTGTTTGGGTGATACGTAAACTCAACATTTTCTAAAACTAAAATTGATTCCCTTTTAAAGAGTTTTAAGAACTTCTCAAAATGTGTGTCGTAAGTAGACATTTCTATATGTGAGTTATTTGACATCAATTTCTTGTTTAAAGTTTTTGAATCTTCAACAACATTTCTATCAGCATGTGTTGGTCGAAATGTCAAAGCGGATATGGTTCTTGAAATCGGTTCCCGTACCATAAAAATGAGCTTCATATTAGGGTTTAGATCAAATAATTCCTGTGGTCTGTCCGGATAAGTGTAACTACCCCATGCTTTCGCAAAACTTATCTGATCGTCATAAGCACACGGCAATTCATCGATGGTTGATGCTCTAAATATATGGGAATCTTTTAAAAGATAAAACTTCGCTTTTGTAACTATTTGGGGATGGATTGTCATGAAATCTCCTAGTTCCATTGTACCAGTTTTAGCCACGCCAGCGATCATGACGTCAGGAGGCCTTTTTACACATTTACTTCCTTCTTGTGGTGTGTAGTGCATCGTATGTATTCTTTCTACTTGCTCCCGGAGTTTATCCTCGTCATATAGTATATCCCATCCTCCGTAAACTGTTCTTTCAATAGTGTGCATGCTAACAGGTGCATCGTCAACATTAACTAATGTGTTACCTGACAAGTTGTGCCCTTTTGTGCCGTTTATCCATTTTTGTCCTTTTCGTCCACTTTGCCCGTTTTGTCCATTGTGGCCATTTTGGCCCACATGCACTGTTTTTACTTGCCTACTAGTCGTATCAGCAGGCGTAGCGTCATTATTCCATTGATACATTACTAGGTACATGATGAAAACAGTGACAACGAACACAGCTAATCGGAATCTGGAAGATTTCATTTTTTCAGAGGTATTTAAAGTATTTTAGCGTGCTGACCAATACGTCACTGTTCTTGTTCTGCAGACTTCTCGACCAGGTTTTCTCCTGCAAATATATGATACATAATTATACATTATTCTTTTCGGTTTCAAATAAGTATTGTTTAAAAGCTAATAGTTAAGCAATGGCGATATACCTGCTGTACCACTGTAACGACTTTCGTAGTCTCGCGGGTATCGTAGCTATATACAGGAAACGTTAAAGAATCAAGGAGTATATATGTTTGATTTCTTACAATCGAAATGAATTAGTATCTTTTTCTAATACTATAGTCCGATTTAGATCATCTGACCGTTTGTTTTTATACGATGTCCGTAACATAAACATAACACAGGTGATCCAGATTTGATAACATGTATAGTCCAGTTAGGATATTGTGACAGTGACGTTGCAGTTTATGTGTACGCAAAAAATCACAACCATTGTCTAAACAGGTAGAGCGAAGTTTAGTTTGCTAGTTTAGCATTAAAATTATAGTTGTTTGTACAGTATAAGCCTTTAATTTGTTTTACACCGTTATAGTGGACTCGAACGCTGCGTCACTGGATTTTTATCCTAACTGGACTATATATAGACCAACGCTTTATTAGGCTACACAAATCAAGGCGTTTCAATGCCATCATAGCAGATAGTTACAAATACATGTATTTTACCCCCGGTTGTCACTTTATAAAATGGCAGTGCAAATGAGTACAAAGGCAAGACCAATAGTTAATTATGTATTTAATTGTCTTCATCATGTGACTAGGCAATGTATCCCTTATAATACAATTTTTTGATAGCCAAGTAACCCCTGAAATTTGGGGTCAACAAGGTCGACACTGTGTTGAACAGGTGCAATTATACATACGCATGTAAACGTTTTCTGAATGACTTCTATACGTGAACATTTGTATGTAAATGGTTTTGGATATATTTGGGAACAATAATGAGTTGTTTACACGTAAATTTATTAGAATATGTTGACCGGCTGAAGTCTATGTATTTTCAAAACAGGAATTATAGGTGTAGAGAAAATAACAAACGTTCATACTATATAGAATATAAAAATAGCTACAATATGGCAATTATTAATTATATCACAATAGATAAATTTAGACGGTGTATGGCAAATTTAAGATGCTCATCCCATACTCTCGTGATAGAAAAGTGTCGTCATCTAGAGAATTCTGCACTTGTCCTCATTTTGATACTTTAATTTAAGATGAACGGCAGTTTATATTAATGTGTTCTCTTTATAGTACTCTACGTTGCCAATATATACCTCAACATTTTATCAACAATAATACCTAGGCAGTTTTATTCGACTTATGGCAAATAAAGACGAAACTATTGTTAGATATTTGACGGTTTTTATATATTATGCTTTTAAAATAAGATATGAGTTTCTTATTCGAAGGGCATAAATTTGAAAACTCTTCACCTGATTATGTATAAATAAGTTAATACCATACTTACAATGTTTCACTCGACTATTTCATCATTTACAATAATGTAATTAGTTACATATGTGATCATGTAATGAAGTAATCTTTATATTATATGAAAAGGCCTAATCTCTGGAAGCTAATTCATCAACGCTTACAATCCCTGGACGCTACCAATACAGTCATTTTACACATTAACACCATTGTACGGTAAAAAATATCTGGACGCTAAATTAACATGACTTACAATTCCTAGACGCTTCCAGCCAATATAAGAATCTAGTCATAATATACATTAATATCCTTGTACAATAAAATCTCTGGGTGCTAATTTAACTATTTAACATCTCTGGAAGCTAAGATCATATAATAAGATTCGTTAAACTCTTTTTACTAGTGCAAAAATATCTGGACGCTAATTTAGCAAGGTAGACAATCAGTTATCATGTTGGGATTACGTCCCTTGATTGAAGATGGCGGCTTATTCGGCATTTCGCCGACAAATAATCACAAATTACGGGTTTCTACAAGTATTATGAACATTTATTTTTCTTGAAATACATTAGTAGTCATGTGTATGTATTAATAAAAATAATCCAAACATGTATTTGTTGTGTGGTCACTATGACATAGATTTACCAAAATTTAATATATATAATAAATACAAATCCATCCTTGGACGCTTTTATTTTGTCTTAAATTACATAAAAAACAGTTTGGACGGTTCTGGTCGCCTCAGGACGCTAAATAGTGAGACCGGTCTAAAAGTGTTATTCACTATCACAATTCTTGAATAGTACATATTTAAATGTGTATGTTTGATTTGATTGTACATGCTTTGTTATCATGCATGCAATGTGTTTAGTCTTGTGTATATATGTGGCCATCTGTACTGTATATATGTTTTGTTAATGGCCAAAGGTATTGTGTAAATGCCGATTTGCCAATAAATTTAAATCTATCAGCGTTGGGACGCAGTTAATTTTAATGATATAATAGAAGAAAAAAATTAACGTTATTTCCTATTGTTGGTTTTTATATATCGTATTGCTATAGGAAATATTGGTATCCTATATCCGTATAGTACTATATTTTGAAAGTGCATTACGATAGAATTGTTAGTACAATCTAACAATAATAGTCACATGATTTATAAAAGATTTTCCGTCTATTAACGTCACGTCTATTGTGCATGACGTCACGTCCGTTGTTTTCATTTATGTTATAGTTAGAACATATTACGTAAATTTTAATGATTAAAAAGGCCAGAGCGAGCGAAGCGAAGCGAGGCCTTTTTAGTCATTAAAATTTACTTAATATGTTCTAACTAACTTAGAATATAACATTCTGCATTCTGATTGGCCGATAGAAATTAGCGCCAACGCATGACGTCAAGTCTGTTAAGAGAAAATTTTAATGATTAAATTTTCATTTAACCGCGAAAATTCGGCGTTTTCATTGGCTCATAATGTAGGTTATATTCTAAATGTATTTCCTGATGAAGGCAAAATGCCGAAACGTTGAATATACAATATAATTAATTTCAACACGTGTTTTGTTGACATTTATCTTTGTGAATGATATAACAGAATAATTTGTTTAAATCCAAGATTTTATTTTGTCGCAGCATAGATTAATATACTATATAGTTTTACACTGCATTTCACAAAACAATACAGCAAAATATGGGGCATTATACATATATAATACATGTATATATGCATTATACATATGGGGCATTATACATGTAACAATCGCAGTATGTCATTTACTTAACTCAATGCTGCATATCTTTTTAAAGATATTTCCTGTTTCAGAATCACGCGGATATGGAATGGAAATTTTCACGATCGAAATTGTGGATGGGGTATTTTGACGAAGGTTCGACTCTTCCGCCGCCTTTTAATCTTGTGATCAGCCCTAAGTCCGTCATGTATTTCTTTCGAGCTATCAGAAATATCTTCTGTGCCTGTTGTGAAACTACCAAACTTTTCAAAAGGAAGGGAAAACCAGCTTTAGAGTCAGATGTACAGGTTAGTATTATAGTTTATAGTTTATTCCATGCTAATTTTCATTCGACGCATTAATTGGTTTGGTATAACATGCATGCCGAGCATATTCTTTGCCAGTCAGCTTTCTGCTGAAATATGACAGGCATATGTGTGTCTCCATCCGTATTTGAACTAGACGGCAAGCGCACTAACCATTGAGCTACGGAGGCGGGTTGTTTACCGAAGTATCTTCACGTCAGCGATACGTCTTGTCTAGCTCCTTATTCTCCAACACCAAAATGACATCTATAGGGTTAAATAGTCCATATTTGTTGTTTGATACAATCGGCATAACATTATAATGGTCTTCATTTACCATTGATGTTAAACTAAAAATAAAGATTAATAAGCGACCTGATGGCAACGTGACGTCACTTTCATTGCAAATCTTGCTCGTTCACAAACAAAGGCAATATATATAATAAGAACCAAACTCTTACAAAGAAAGAATTACTGAACAAACATGTTTATAAACTTGTGTCTTAAAATTATTCAATGTCAGTTCAAACCGAAAGAAGAAAAAAGGTAATGTTTTTCGTATATATTGTACCGTACAATGTATACATTTTCAGGTGTAAACTTAAGTAAGAGTTAGGTCCCTGGAGTTATATAGTAAGAATGATATGTTTTGTAGTTTGTGTTGTGAGTTTGTGAACAAGCAAGATTTGCAATGAATGTGCATGCTTCGATAAACATTGATTTTGCTGGAAGGAGTGTTTTAGATACAAAAAGGCCACATACTGCCTGCCTATGGATTAGACGGCATGTCCTTAATACTGAAAATATAACACGATGATATTTACAAGTCTATTGAACCAAGTTCGCCATATAATAGCCATTAGAGCAAAAAATTATTTGAAATGCATATCCGTTGCTCATGAAACTGAAGAATGAATTCATGTATACACAACCGTTGCAAATATTCCATGAAACTGCACGTGATGATTTCAATTAGTTATAAACGTCTTTGATTGTAAGGATTGGAAATTGTAGTTTTTAGACAATTTTGCTCTTTGGATTAGATAATTACATTTCTTTGTTGTTTTCCAACGCAGTAGTGAGATCTCTGTGTTGTATTGTTAAATATCTGGGGGAAATAAAGATATGTCAGTCTTCCGTTAAATACAATGGGTAGTAGAAGTAAGTTTTGATAATTTATGTTTTTATTCACGCGTTGTTTCTAGTGTCAACATCGTAAAATTTTAATGTAAGTTTTCATCCGAAAATTTTATAATCGATTACACAAAAATGGCGTATTTTATTTTCGGTTACAAATTATAACAACATAAAATAAAACTAAATATCAATTGTACAGAGAACATGTCATTCTACAGCAACAGTAGAGAACGAAAAAATCAACACATCTGCAAACTATACCATTCTCGTTCCACGTGTACAAGAAAACATTGATACAGTTGAAACTCGTTGTGTCGACATCGGTTGTATCGACACTTCGGTTATGTCGACATACTTTCAAATCCCCGATTTGGGTTGCTCTATATTCTATCTTAAATATGACGGTTTAGTCGACATGCCTGTGTCGACACTCCGCTTATATCGACACGACTTTTCTGGCCAAATTGATATTTTCGCACCTTATTGTCATCGTTTGTGTCGACATCGTGTCGACGCTATTGAAATTGAAAAGTTGTTAATTGACCGTGAAGATACTCCTGTTTCGAACCATTGTTTGTTAAAAATTAATGTGTTCACAGTTGCAAATGTAATTGAATGATGTTAAATCTTAAGTTTGTAAACAAATTGTAACCTAGTTCGGCGTATGAAATTAAAAAATCTGCTGAACTAGCGTGATTCTCGGAAGGTGAACAAAAATACATTTTTGTATGTCTTCACAATTTATTTCAACATGCTTGTTATATATTGTGATAGGTAAATGGATATACTTTACATTGTTAACAAAGAAAAGAAATGTCATCGTTGCTTTCAGATGTCTGGCATGTTGATTGAATATATTGTTTACAATTAAAATATTGCGTAAGCGAAACCGGTAAGGGCTAAAATCCATATTTGCGGTGCTGATCCCGTACTGTACTTGTTTCAAAATGAGGCTATGAACTCGACCCTGTCCAATGATTTAGTGATAACTGTAAGTGTGATAAAATTGATATTTCACCAGTTTAATCGCGTATATGTATTAGTTCATGTTCCAACTGATGTAACAACGGCACTGACAGAAATGCTCAAGGACTTTGTTATTATAAATTTCGACGGGTATGGAAATTTGTCAGAGTTGTTGGCTCCTGTTGTGTCGACATTCGGATATGTCGACATAATTGTGACGGTCCCAAAAATGTCGACATAACGAGTGTCGACTGTACAAACATCAATGGCGCCTTTAATACAATTTTATATAGAAAATCTGAAACGTAGATGACACGATTACTACAATTATATGTATGCATAATATAAATAACATTTGTAACTGAGCAGATTTTTATACATTGACCTGTATTCAGCCATATTGAAGCTACAAATTCGATTAGGGTGGAACCATAGAAGTAGAACTCATACTTTTTTATACCTAACATTTACTTACATCAGGCACGTAAAGATATCAGGGATGCTTCTGGAACTGGGGAATTTCTGTATCATGGACGATCCCGCAAAAACTAAAATGACTAACCCCCAGTTTCTTGGGACTTCGTTCAATTGGGTCGCCGGTTGTCGAGGATAAATAAAAGCATATAAACGAATACGAAAGTTTATTTTGCATAAAGCATAATACAATGCTTATAACAAATAAATACAAATAACAGAGATGGAAAACATGAATTTTCGGCAGACAAACAAATATGGAATGAATATATTGATATTAAGCGGTGTGTGTTCAAAGTCCGGCTGGCTTCGTAAGCTGTATGGCTAGTCCAAACTCTCATTACTCCACCAAACAAACATCATTAGATAGATAACGCCCTAGTGGGGGCCATCAGTAACCGGTAAGCGACTGGTAAGAAGCTGCATCAATGAATTTACTAACAGTCTTATCGGACAAGACAAGTATGTGGTGATTTTGTTTTTTCTCACTTTTCTGTGCTCGGATGTTTGGGTTGGGTTCTTCCTTCCCTGCCCGATTATCTTGTATCCGAATTGTCTTCTTTAATCCGTTATCCTGTGTATGATACTAAAAAGAACCAGGTGTGCTTCCGGAACATTTATGCAGCAAACTGCGGGTAATTTGTTATCAGCTGAAAGAAAGTCTGACTTATTAAACACACAATGTACTGCATAACTGTTCGACATTTCAATCACGATTACATGTAATTATAAACGGAAATAAGTCGTTCATGACGTCGCCGGGTTCTGTTGCTAGGTTTTATAAATTTACGAGCAAGGTGAAGACATAGCGTTTGTAATTAAATGAACGGAGCATGTCTGTCGCCTTATCTATGAACTTACTGTATGCGACAACTAATAGGCTTAGAATGATTTAAGATGACAATATTCTACAGTCTACATTTAGTGTAAGCTTGTCACAATGATAAGATGTTTTTTCCTGGCTAGTAATGTCAAGTTCATGACGAACAATGCAGCTGGGTACAATATGTGCACTGTCATAACTTTATTCCGCCGATAATTCTTGATTATGTAATTCACGCCTTTGACCGTACGCATGCGCACATCTTTTCTAATGAACATGCATGCCGACTCGCTTCAGCGAGACAGTATTGCGATAGGGTTTGCTACCGGAGCAGGAGAGTATAGCTAAAAATCCAAACACTTCCAAAGCAGAAATGGCTTGGTCTCCAGCTACTTCTCTTTACGCTCCAATCATTAAAACGAAGCCAGAGAACAATCAGACAACGCGACAATCATGTAACTCACAGCATGATTGATTAAGAAAAAAAATGTCGGAAACCTGCCTTTCAAAAGCAGTCAGGATTTCTTACGTCCGCTGCCGTCTTCAACGAACCCGGCCTGGTGATTTTCTCACACGCTAAATTATCAACTGGTACGCTTTGATACACATTACACACAGTTTACTGTTCATATCTACACCTCCTCTGATAAAATAACGAAGCCACTTTCTGGGTTTTAATAAATCTATGAGCCACTTTCTGGATTTTATAAATCTATGAGCCACTTTCTGGATTTTATAAATCTACGAGCCACATTCTGTGTTTAATAAAACTACAAGCCTCTTACTGGGTTTTATAAAGCTACGAGCCACTTTCTGTGTTTTATAAAGCTACGAGCCACTTTCTGTGTTTTATAAAGCTACGAGCCACTTTCTGGATTTTATAAAGCTACGAGCCACTTTCTTGGTTTTATAAAGCTACGAGCCACTTTCTAGGTTTTATAAAGCTACTTGCCACTTTCTGGGTTTTATAAATCTACGAGCGACTTTCTGGATTTTATAAAGCTACGAGCCACTTTCTAGGTTTTATAAAGCTACGAGCCACTTTCTGGGTTTTATAAAGCTACGAACCACTTTCTGGGTTTTATAAAGCTACGAGCCACTTTCTGGGTTTTATAAAGCTACGAGCCACTTTCTGGATTTAATAAAGCTACGAGCCACTTTCTGGGTTTTATAAATCTACGAGCCACTTTCTAGGTTTT
Source organism: Spisula solida (assembly GCA_947247005.1). NCBI lineage: Eukaryota > Metazoa > Mollusca > Bivalvia > Venerida > Mactridae > Spisula > Spisula solida. The sequence goes on along the minus strand of OX365950.1, from coordinate 1,833,359 downwards.
ATAAATCTACGAGCCACGTTCTAGCTTTTTATAAAACTACTAGCCAATGCCTTAGTTTTATAAAGGTACGAGTCACTTTCTATCTTTTTTATTAAGCTACTTGCACTTTCTAGCTTTTTATAAAGCTACTAGCAACTTTCCAGCATTTTATAAAGCTACGAGCCACTTGCTAGCTTTGTGTAAAGCTTAACTTGAATTGTTAATTACGAAAATACATTTAGTGCATTGTCGAATATTGCTTTTCAGTAGTTTGCACGACAACTAAGATAGCAACAGTCTGATATCTAATAAAAGTTTCTTACTTAACACTTGGTAAGCAATTGATTTCGAAATAGATGGATAGATCAGTCGTAATTGTGTGAAGTCTTCGTTTGACATTATTCCCCTAGACCATTACGAAGTTTCACTCGTCAAATCTTGTTGTTTTAGAGTAGTTTCTATTTTGTCCTGCAGGGTTATGCTGCCATATGTATCAAGTAATCACTGACAAACATCCTTAAGTAGATAGAGCAAAGTATATTTGTTTTCATTTATCTGCATTACTAGGGCTTGTACAATCGTGTATCCAGTTCTGGTGGACTTTTCATATTAATCTATCGAACTAGTTTACTTGTATTAAACTGTATTAAAACCACCGTGGAAATAGAAATAGAGGATCTTACATGAGTGTCTTTCTATATTGAATTTATTTAACGAGTTGGATAAAATGATAAAATGCGAGGCTCTGCCGAGCATTTTATCACTTTTATTCAACGAGTTTAATAAATTTAATATGGAATGACACGAATGTAAGATTCTTTTTATCACATAAACTAAATACACAGTAAAAGTTTGGCAAGAATGCACACACTTCCCCTTTAGCAAATAAACTCCATAGGAGTAAAGCGGTTCATTGAAACAGCTAAGAAAATAGTGCAACAATGTATACTTCAATACGTTAATTTTTCTGCCTTTGAAAATAATATTTACAGGGTATCTAAAATCCTGCAGATGTAAAATTACGCTTAACAAAGTAAATAATTAAATCTAGGACCGCAGCAACACAACGTATTCTGTTCTGTTCCGTGTTCCGTTCCGGGTTTTAGTAACAACCAAGCACAGGGGAAGTAACTAGGTTTTCCGCGTGAATTTATTCGCGATTCGTCTGAATAGCCGAAAATAACTGATTGTACACGATGCAAGTACTTGGTAAGCAAGGAAAATCGTCTTTAATACTCAAAATTAACGGATTTATACAATGAAATCAACATCCGATGCTGTGTTTGTGTAGATGCCCGATATTTGGTATTTACATTTCGTCCCGATCTTATTCGTTCCCTCGTTTAACGGACCTACCGTCATGTTTACTTACAGTCATATCTCTTAAGTTCTTGTACATCTGTTATTGTGTGATTATAACATGCCCTAGAGTGCTCATAATCGGATATAGAATTTATTCTATTCTGAAAGTGTATTCTTTTACTTTTTTGACAACGTGTATGAATACATGAATAAAGTGAATCGCCCTTGTATATACCTCATTTGCATGTTTATTACACGTGTGTATTATGACTTTTATGTAATGGGTTTATTAAACTCCCAGAGCCTATTTTATGTGATAATAGTATTTTTCGTATAGCAAAACACACTTTGAAGCAAATACATCGAAATGTATGCATCGATTTTAATTCATTTTCACCCTAGGTTAATGTTTATGTAGCTATGTGACTATTTCACTAGTTACCAAGGACGTTCATTGGTTCCGACTGGTATTCATAAACGTTACTGAACCATGAGAATCAGACAGAGAGGTACATTGGAGGACCTTCAAAGTCTAGTTGAACGGTTCTAAAAACTTATTGCTATTAAAATTCCGTATCTTTAATGTCAGCGTATTTATTACATAACATGAAAAGTGATATTCGTTTCCAACATCATTTTAATTACATACATGTAGTTTATAGGTTCTGTAATTGCCTAATTATATTACAACGTAATTCGAGAAATGTTTCTAAAGGGCAATTAATTTTATCCTCATTACAAGATATCAAGAAAAAAACATTTTAGTGCTAAGCTTGTGCAATATACAAGTCTGTAGAATGTATTTATAACCATGTAAAGATATTGTATACATTGACACCACTAAGCTGGACAGTACACATGTACTTGTTTCGTGTACGTGCTATAGCCGTAACGCAATGAACCCCATAATACAAAACATGTGCATGCATGTGAAATATCTTAATTTATTAAAAGCGTTTAAGCGCCTTTTCACGTTTGTAGGTATATAATAAAAAGACTTACTGTAGTTGTGTTAATCCGTTAGCCGTATTGTCTCTCGTTGCTTGTGTCATACCGCATCGATCTCGCGAGATACAGCATTACACAAGTAACTCGAGGTAATACGGCCCAACGGATCAACACACTGCAGTGATATTCCGAATATATACAGGACACAAATGCACTAGACCAGTACCAGCTACATGTACCTTGTTCTGAAGTCCGTTGACCAAGCAAAGCGCTTTGAAGCGCTTTTCACGGAAGGTAATGAATGCCTGGTATATCTAATTGAACGGGAAATTGAGGTTTTCGAAAGCCCTTTGCTTTAACAACGGACCCCTATTGTTTGTAGTATCTTTAATTGTTATTCTTTTTTATTTTGTAGGGATTTAAACACTCAGAAAACTCTGTTTTTACGGTGAGGCATATTCTGTTGTTCTAGATATTCTATTAATTTGCCTGATTAACCTTCTGTTTCCCAGATGTGTTCGTCTTGTCTTAATTAATACGCCGACATTTAGATTGTCTTAATGTGTAGTCTTTGATATTTGAGTGTTTCACGGCATAGTTTCCTGTACGTTTGTATGTTGTTTCAACGACTTTGCTTTACCTCCATTTTTATTGCTCATATCTAGGCCATGTTCCTAATCTTGTACAGTATTACTGAGCACGTATACCTCAATGTTGATACTCTTCTGGGAGTATGCATAAAGATAATATATATAATCATAACGTACAGGGCATTTAGCAGGCAACAGCAATGCACACAAAAGCAAACAAACGGACACAAAAGCACAGACACAAATAAAATTACACAAACGCACACAAAGTAACACGAAAACACACAAAGACACATCAAAGATAGAGTACAAACATGGATACGCGCACAAACGTACCAGTGACACATTTCTGTTAGAAAGTTTGATAATTTTGATAAGTTCTATTAACTTTTAGGCTATAGGGTACTTAGTCATGGAAGAAACATTTAATAAACTCTAAAACTATATCTTTAGTTTTCGATTACAGTTACCAGTGCTGTCCATCGTTATATAGTTCCGTTGTTCTTGGTGGTTAATAATAGTTGTTAATCTCACTTTCTGAATGGTCAATTTCATAACATTATGTCAAAACAAGAGCACATGGATAGATCACTCGGTTGTTTCCCGAGCGATCTGGTTGTATGTGGAGACCGGGCAGGTTATTCTCCTCTGTAACCCTTGCTATAGCCACGTCATCAGTTGCCAGCATCTTGCTGAAGAACCATTTAATATTGGTTGATTACTAAATCCATGAAAACTCGTTATATCGAATGACCGCCGTATATGACTGAAAAAAAACACAATAAAATAAGTTATCAAATAATACCACATGCAGTATTCAATTCGATTATAACCTTGACTGTACGTCTGTTACTACTTACCAGACATATAGGTCGTATTATGACTGAAACGTATATGACTGGAAAAACAAACACACGTTAAAATTATAAGTCAACAAATGCTAGTACATTTGTAATCCAATTCGATTCTAACCATAAATTTACGCTTGTTACTTCGTACCAGACGGTTCAACTTTGACCCCTGAACTTAATTTCATCTTTTAATTTATTTCTTATTTTTTCAGACTAAAGAAAGTTCATCTGTCAATTTAAGTCAGACATCAGAGGTTTATGTAAGTAAAATGTTTGTTATTTTCATTAAATTGTGGTTACATTAAGTGCGTGTGATGTTGGAAAATCCAATACATTGGTGTAGTTAATATTCTCTGATACACCTGTGTCACTCGTAGGTTTGTTTTAAAGGTTAGCGATGCTTGAGAGCAATCATTGTATTCAATGTTGAAATTAATTATAGGAAATTTGATATGATGATAAAATATGCGCAAAGTAAGAGTTTGATAAACATCTAAATGTCAAATACATGTAGATACATGCATGTGTGTTGCGAAACAGAGCAACATAACTTGTACGGTATGTGTACGTGTAGACTACTTTCTGAGTACTACGTCATCAAGGTACGTGTAGTTCCTACAGGTAAAAAGCTCGACGCTAGACATGTAGAGGATATAAACGTGACACAGCCATGCATAAGCATGGAATCTCAGGATGCTATCGCCTACAGACCTATCAAGATTAACATTTGTACTCAACAGATTTCAATTCATGAGGACATTGATGCTGCGACTGTCTCATGATTGTATTGTAAATTGTATTTATGGTCATGTTCGTCCGTCCGTCTGTGTGTCTGTAATTAAATCGAGTCCGCCTCTTTTAAAGACAGTGCTAAATTGCATGAAACAACCCTCGTTCCTATCGCATGAATCAAGCTAGCTGACATACGGTGAGGGACACTGATCATCATCCGTAATGCGGTGGGTAATATAGCCGTCTTTTAGCGCGCCTTGTTGTATTTTGGTTCATGTGTGAATGTAAATTCCAGCTTGTACGTTTGTACGTGGACAGGTAGCTAAATGTAGCCGTACTCGTCAGTTCCGCAACCTCTCACCTATTGTCTATCATGGGCTGTGGTTGAACAAAAAGTTGGCGTGTGGAAATATTATTTGTGTGTTGTTGTTGTTTTAGAGAAAATGTTAGTGAACTTTGTAAATTTGAGAAATTCGTCAATATTTCAACGTCGATAACTTAATACCTTGTACAATATATCGGGGGGTTACATGCAGCACATATATGTGTATGATGTAACCTAGCCTAATAACATCAACACGTAGTTACACTCTAGATAACGGACGTGTTACCAACCTGTAATATATCATACGTTATATCACGTGATATCTGATATACCAATAAATCATCTGTGGTTAGAATATCTACAATTAATAGAACATACATATAGCAACATACATGTATTAAGCAACCTAGCAACAATGCGGCTGTTTTATTACTGCGAATACTACCTTATATAACCTTCCTATTATGGACTGTAAAACATTCTGTGCTGTAAATCTGACAGGAATATTTAACAAAATATATTATCGGTGATAACGAGGCGATGATGCTGCAGTTTTGAATATTAGCTACATTAAAGATGATACCAAAATACTGAAACAATTATTCAGCTCGTTTTGTCACTGTTCTTTTTATAACACTGTAATCTAAGAGTTTTTATTATGTATGCACGTATGACAGACTAATTTACTCGTATAAATCACTTCATAAAAAACATAAATTGAAATTCCGTGTTTATTGTCTTTGAACAGAATTTGTTTCACATAGTATGTCAAATTTCAAGGTTATTATTCAACAAACACGACAGTTGTATGAAATGAGCGTCTATATTGCACATGTTATTTAATACTGATCTTTTAGATTAGATTCCGTATAACAAATCCAATCCTTATTTCTTACTGATATTTTAACCGCCTTTAACGGATTAAAACCAACCGGCGTCCGTGTTACACTCGTTATTTCACATTGATATTTCAAACGGGTTAGACTAATCAGCGACCTTGTTACAATCGTTATTTCACACTGATATTTCAAACGCGTTTAACCAATCAGCGACCTTGTTACAATCGTTATTTCACACTGATATTTCAAACGGGTTTAACCAATCAGCGACCTTGTTACAATCGTTATTTCACACTGATATTTCAAACGGCTTAGACAAATCAGCGACCTTGTTACACTCGTTATTTGTCACTGCTATTTCAAACGGGTTTGACTGATCAGCGACCTTGTTACAATCGTTATTTGACACTGATATTTCAAACGGGTTTAACCAATCAGCGACCTTGTTTCAATCGTTATTTAACACTGATATTTTAAATGGGGTTGGCCAATCAGCGTCCGTGTTACAATCGTTATTTCACACTGATATTTCAAACGGCTTAGACAAATCAGCGACCTTGTTACACTAGTTATTTCACACTGATATTTTAAACAGGTTTAATCAATCAGCGAACGTATTGCAATCTTTATTTCTCAAAGATACTTTAAATGGGTTTAACCAATCCGTTCAAGTGTTACAATGAGAAAAGTGTCTGACGTACAACGCAACACACCGTATTCCATTCATTAAGACTATGTGCCCAAAACAAACGAGGAAAATTAAAAACACAATGCTTATCAACTGAACGATAAAAAGTTTAGAAAGGCATCCACATGGTTTTAATACGACCAATGACCTGATATTGCAACATCATTGGGAAAGCAGTGTTGAATGATCAGGTTACTTCACTTGAATTGCGTTGAAGTTAAGTTTGGAAAATACCGTTAGGCCTATATCAGATATGAAACATACTTTTTCAAACTCCCTTCTTGTTGCATTTATCAACTTTTATTGCTTCAGTTGATATAAAAGAATAGTCGTCATAATATACGATATACTTATTTCCTTTGTTTGGTTTTATAATGTTTCATTTAGGTAATGCTACCAGTCCATTTTAAAGTATAAAATGTAATTTCACACTTATTATGTAATCGATTATAACGTGATTTTCACATAAGAACAATAAAATAGTTCCTCTATGAATTCATATAGGTGTCAGATAGCTGAAGGTTCTGATTGTAGTTTACATGATAGATGACTATTTGAATTTGATTTTCAAACCTTTATAAAAAAAAGTATCACTTAGTACTAGACCTAAATAGTTCAACACGATACGACCGCTTGTGCACAAAGCAGGTTTAATAACCAGAACACCGCCAAGATGTAACTAAACACTGTTTATGAGCACAAACATATTCTAAGGATGAATATGAATTTATTGCGTATCGGTTTGCAAGGCAACCAAGTTATCTTATACACAATTAATAATGCGTAGAAGTAATTGTTTGGCGCATGTTGCAATTAATTGGTAGACATGAGAAATAAATTTGATAAATGAAGCTGTTATAATGTTAAGTGAGATTTGTTGAAATATCCAACATCATTGGACGTACCACGTGATATTATGAAGTGACACATCATAAAAGCTATACGATAGGAAACAGAGCAGTATTGCAGTTATTTCACTATTTTCTGCCATTATGATGATACAAGTTTCGGTTTATTCGAATGAAATCGCATTCACATCGTCAGAACAGCTTTATTTCGTTGAAAGTTATAAGTCAGAATTTGCTCTTTGGAATGTACACAAATGTATTTTGTGGCTTAAAACAATAATTTGGGGTTTTGAAAAAGACAATTAATGTCGTTAACGAGTACAAATTAATATTTCCTTGTCGTTATGAGAGCACTACATGTGTCTTGAAACACCACGATGTTGTTCTGCATCATTAAATACCAATACATGTTATACTTACAGTCCACCATGGCCTTTCTAGTGTTTGTGGTTATAATAATATTGTTGGACCTTTGCGAAATCTGGCATCCATATGGCTAAAATACCTATAAATGAAAGACACATTGATCATTGGATAACACTTCTGAGGGACAGATTGTGACTTTTAGGGTCAAAGGGGAACTATAAAGGGTAAAAAAAGAATCCCTAACATCATTTCAAAATGATAAATTGGTTGTAGATCTATGGGACAAAACAAAACGTGTGTTTACAGCAACAATATTTATTCAGACACCGATCAGTACATCATATTGCGCTTCTCATAGACTTTGTCAGAAACCGTTCTTATCGTTAATTTTCTTAGACGCGTTCTGGACAGTTACGTAATGGAAATAATAATTTGTCCATGTTCCGCATGGTTTATGAGTTTGGTCGTTATGGGGATATGATATACGGAAGCAACAGTCCATAGAACTTGTGCAGTTAGGTAGATATTTCGTACTTGGAAATTGGGTAAGATTAAATGACCGCTTTTATTACGGGAGGTTGCAAAACTGAACAACTACGCGAATAAAAACTTTTGAGCATTTCGTCATCAAGGCATGTGAATAATCCCATTATGGTTTCTACTAGTAACGGACGTGTGACAGACGAAATTAAGTTGCGTACCACGTCACACAGTTTTGCATGTATGCATATGCACTGGAAACTCCCCGATTTTATCGCACGTGTGTCCGTTGAATTTATATAAACACTCGCGCTTCACGAAGAATTCATGTTTCACATGCCATGTGATTTTACACGCACACCTTACATGCATGTTTACATGGTAACCTGTACGTACATATACGGGTAGCTACGAGCACGTTTCACAACCTCTCTGTCACATTTTATTTCCTTTAGTTCTGAAGACAAATGACATACTAGTATAATTAATGATTATTACCATGAGTATACATCAGTATATACATACAAATACATACATTTTGTTTAACAATCATCGACCGAAAAATGAAAATGGCGATAGACATAATAAAACCAGCAGAACAAACAAGAAGTAGGTGCCGTACAAACAAAGACAACTAAATTTCGTCGTCTATTTGTCACCACAAACCAGCTTTTCCCAAGAATCGCTGTGTTGTGTGGTAAATCAAAGTTGCTGTTATTTTTCTAAACATAATTTGTTCTGTGTTTCGGTCCGACTGTAGCGAAATTGCGATTGCTTTTGGAATGTTGTTGGTGATTGACATTTCAGATGAAAATCTCCGTGGAACGTCGGACTCTTGGGACAGAATGTGAAATTGATTGTATTAGTAACTAAGTTCAGAGTGTCCAGTAGACAGGTTTGTATTAGACTGGTACGGCTTGTCTAATTCCCCGACATGGTCTACAATATTTTGATAGTAGGATTGTGGTACCAGTCTACGTCTGAATAAATGCCTACATTCGAGGAACAAGCTTATGGATGCATGTATGCACATCCCTTATTTTTATGCTTTGGTCGTTTAACTTGCGATATTTCCGGTGTGACGTCAGAGACGTCTTGCGACAAAATGTCACACAATTTGCGCACGTTGACAATACAATAAATGCAGTACTTTAACTAAAAGAGTTTTGTTACAAATTACATAGCGACGTTTGATTTATTTTTCGCAAACATCAGCTTTAAATTTATGCACATGCATTCTCTTCTAAACAAAGAATGAGTTCGATTTATTAGTTTTATTTTCATACAAAAATCATTTATCCTCAATTCATACCGCTGTAAATATATATAAAAAATAAATCAACCAAAAAATGTGTTCGTTGCATTGTCTCCAAAAAAGATTGTATCTAAATATGTTTATGGCCCTTTTGAATACAAGTAAAGTAATGTACACTCACGTTTGACCCATTGTGAATAAATATGCGTTACATTTTACCAGTTAACAGTAGCACACGCCATTCAAACGGCCGCGAACATGTGATGCTTTACTTATGTCAACTTATGGGTAGCCTTATAAACACTGCTCACATAGCAGTATGTTTGTTGACGGTAAATTCCTCAATGACAAAACATTGCCTCATCAGAGGTGACAGGGTTGTTGCAATAACTCATACAGGTTTAAATGTGTATCTCCCGTACGTTGTTTTTGTGGTATTGAGCTGGTGAACGCAGATTTATCCGGAGTTTGGCATGCATTCTTTTCTGAATGAACTGATCGACAGTTCCGGTAGATTCTCCTACTTTCGTCGAAGTCCCTAGTTTGGTTGTTGGATTCGTCCCAGATATCATATAATCAATGGGTACGATTATGGAAGCAGTCATCACTTTGTTGGTGTGTTTTTGTTTAATTTTTTGCGTAATTTTACTAATAAAGGCAACAGAACGTAAAATACTCTTCTTTAGACGAAAGAACACGTATTTTCTTCACAGAAACACATCTGTGCTTCTTTGTGAGTGGTTGGTCTTCTGACGCCAAACTTCACAACATCTACAGAAGTTGTTTATCGTTCTAATCATATCGTTGCAAACAAACCAAACATAGAGTGTATATGGTCCCTTACACATAACTCACAAAGTACAACGAGACATTTAATTGATATGGTGTTTGCATGGAAATACATGTATTGGATGTTCAACTCTGTTCAAATATAAGTGGGGCACCTCTAGTACAATATCACCGCTTCGTGACTTATTATCACATTTAAGGTCACTTACGATAAAAGGTGACGATACCGACACGTCCAACATCTCTAATGTTACTGTTATTGGAGCGTGTTAGTATCAATGTCTATCATTGACCATCATATTACGACATGGTATACAGGGACATACAATGATCTAGATCACTAGACAACGTACTAGTTATTGTGTTAGTATCACTGTCTATCATTGACCATCATATTATGGCATGATACCGGGACATACAATGATCTAGATCACTAGACAACGTATTTGTTATTGTGTTAGTATCAATATCTATCATTGACCATCATATTACGACATGATACAGGGACATACAATGATCTAGATCACTAGACAACGTATTTGTTATTGTGTTAGTATCAATATCTACTAGTATCATTGACCATCATATTATGACATGATACCGGGACATACAATGATCTAGATCACTAGACAACGTATTTGTTATTGTGTTAGTATCAATATCTACTAGTATCATTGACCATCATATTATGACATGATACCGGGACATACAATGATCTAGATCACTAGACAACGTATTTGTTATTGTGTTAGTATCAATATCTACTAGTATCATTGACCATCATATTATGACATGATACCGGGACATACAATGATCTAGATCACTAGACAACGTACTAGTTATTGTGTTGCCTATCGTATATACTTGTACTGTAAACCCATTTATTTCGTGGGGCATAATGTTTCGTTGATTTCGTGGTTAACTTGACCATTGAAATATGTGAACTTGTATTAGTGGTAAAACTCTGGTTACAGAATTATGCTACCGTGCTGTCGACAAATGAATCCTATTCTTAAGACGTTTTACGCAGACGCTATGGTTACGCATTTACAAAATTTCATAAATGACAGAAATAGGCCCTACCACTTCCAAGCACATTGGGGAACGGTGGCCTAGAGGTAGGATAGAGAGGTCCCGGGTTCGATTCCGTCTGTGCCACTGCTTGAATAACACACATTGCTTCACACGACCAAGGTGTAAATTGGTCCCTGTGAGGACGGTGTATGTTCGCTATTCCTGAGCTCCGTATTTCGATGTTGGCTGCACGCCAACCAGGAGAGAAATAGTCTACCCAGGAAGATTCGAACGCAGGTTTCTTTAGGAAGTCCAATAACCAGGGAAAGTTAAATTTGAAAGGGTGGCTAAACGGCTGAATTTCTGAAAGCACTCCTCGAAATTTGAAAAGTAACTTTTTTTTATTTTGATTATTTATTCTTGAGAAGCGCTGGTTGCTGAGTTTTTTGCAACGTACGTTTACATGCATGAACGACATTACAGCAGTTCACAGAATTATAGAATATTTCCTCCTACGAGAAGTAATTAAAGCATTTATATTTTAAATTATGATGTTACATAATTTACATAACCTTAGTTGATTGTTAGGACAGACATTTACAGTTATCCTGGGACCATACTACTAAGTGTGTGGATTAAGCGATAACAAAAGAATCGTCAGCTGACGACGTCTTTGTCGTGCTGCGCTATACGTATTAAAGATTCACCCAATTAGATACTGTGAAAGAATCAATTTCTGTGTTTGATAATTTTCGTCCATTAAACGGATAAATACGCCAACGGAACTATGTTCTTCGGTTATTTACCGACCTTCGAAACATGAAAAAGAGGTTTGTCTTCCATTTTTTAAATCCTCGCAATTTACCAACCAACATGATTGCCATTTTACTGAACGTTTACGAAATTATGCAATGTATAACGCCTTCCTTATGATAGGCGTCAATAAGCAGGGTAAAAATTGTGGTTTTAATTGTCAAAAAAAGTATAAGTTAAGACTGCAAATGTATTTATTGGTCACAATACGCAGTGCGGGAACCAATTTGTTAATGACATAGTTTCATTACATTAAACACTCGTGTATAATTACATGTTAACGGCATCTTGAAGGCTGATCGCAGACCGCGAACATTATTCATTTTACCAAATGTACTACCATAATGGTAATTGAAAACCTTGAAATATATATTCATCCAAAGATTTCCATTTAGACAAATCTTAAGATGGTTGATCTGCAGCGTAAGAAATTGGAAATGTTCAAAGTTTCTCGTTAATCGGATTTTATCAGTATGTTAAATGTATACTCCTGACTGGAACTATCCCCTGGTGACCCACAAACGACCCTTGTTTACGGATTGAAGGGGTAACAAGTAGATTGGAAACATCAATTGCAGTGGATGTAATTTGTTATAACCAAATAAGTATTTATTGTTGATCTATAACAGCGAATGTGTAAGATATTGCACACATCACGTGATATAGAGATGGGAGGAGTGATAAGTTGATGTAAATTCAAGCCTCTATGTGACAAGGACAGATGTCATGTCGAGACAAGAATCATGGAGGCATGCAACTTTACCACCAGTGTCTTCTTGGACGGTGTTTGGTTTTTAGCCCGACTATTCGAAGAATATGGAGAGCTAAATATTGTAATCACACATTTGACAAGATTAAATATAATTATTCTCCTTATTTCGATATCAGTACAGCAATACCACGTGTTTTTTTACTACAGTTCCAAGTAGAATTTTGTAAACATTAGAACACAAATATAGCCATAAGAATTTTATTTCTTCGTCGATTTCTATGAAATATACGCCATGCTAAAGGAAAAATTATATGCTATCCATGAAATATAAGATCCTTTTCAGCAGCTGTGCCGTTTTGTCTAACACCCGCTGAAACCATGGAAAATACAGGTTTCACAGGGTACTGGTAAAAACGGTCAAGGTGCTGAAAAAGATCCCGTATTTCACGGAAAGCAAATAATTTTCCCATTAGCGTGACATATATTTTATAGAAATCGATGAAGACTAAAATACTAATGGCTACTAGTATATTTGTGTTTCAATGTTTACAAATTTCTACTTGTAACTGTAGGCAAACGTCACGTGGTATTGCTACCCTGTATGTTTGACATGTGCTTTCTGAAGACATTGTGCCTAATCTTTATTGAAGCTAAATTTGAGTTTACAATGCGAGAATAGATCAAATGTAATTGTTCGTGATTTTCTGGGACAACCCATTGATAATGAATATAAAGTTAACCAAAATAAAATCATTGCTATCAGGAGTCCGTCTGGTGTACTCGACTGATTCGTTTTATGTGGTAGTAATCATTTTAAATAATGACATGTTAGAGTATATTGTATTTACACAGTAAGTATACATCATATGGTGATCGTTCCTGTAACCCGACTGTCCATAGGGAGGCTGGTTCATTATTGTAGAAAATACAACATAAACACAAACTTGTAATCACGTGACCATTATGTCAGATGTAGGATTGGCATGATGAATTATGCACTGTTATTTTTATTTCATCATTACAGCTCACCAAGTAGTCTCGTCAGGAATATAGGTAACATTTGAAATCACATCTTGTCAGGAATCGTGGTCCCATCTAGTCAGGAATCGTGACCATTATGTCAGATGTAGGATTGGCATGATGAATTATGCACTGTTATTTTTATTTCATCATTACAGCTCACCAAGTAGTCTCGTCAGGAATATAGGTAACATTTGAAATCACATCTTGTCAGGAATCGTGGTCCCATCTAGTCAGGAATCGTGGTCACATCTTGTCAAGAATCGTGGTCACATGTAGCCAGGAATCGTGGTCACTTCTTTTCAGGAAACCTGGTCACTTCTTGTCAGGAATCCAGGTCACATCTTGTCAGGAATCGTGGTCACATCTTGTCAGGAATCGTGGTCCTATCTTGTTAGGAATCGTGGTCACATCTTGTCAGGATTCGTGGTCACATCGTGTCAGGATTCATGGTCCCATCTTGTCAGGAATCGTGGTCACATCGTGTCAGGAATCGTGGTCCTATCTTGTCAGGGATCGTGGTCCTATCTTGTCAGGAATCATGGTCCTATCTTGTTAGGAATCGTGGTCACATCGTGTCAGGATTCGTGGTCACATCGTGTCAGGATTCATGGTCCCATCTTGTCAGGAATCGTGGTCACATCGTGTCAGGAATCGTGGTCCTATCGTGTCAGGGATCGTGGTCCTATCTTGTCAGGAATCGTGGTCCTATCTTGTTAGGAATCGTGGTCACATCGTGTCAGGATTCGTGGTCACATCGTGTCAGGATCCATGGTCACTTTTTGTCAGTAATCGTGGTCACTTCTTGTCAGGAATCGTGGTTACATCTTGTCAGGAATCGTGTTCGTATCTTGACGGAATCGAGGTCACATCTTGTTGGGAATCATGGTCACATCTTGTTGGGAACCATGGTCACATCATGTCAAGAATCGTGGTCGCACCTTGTTAGGAATCGTGGTCACATCTTGTTAGAAATCGTAGTCGCATCGTGTGGGGAATCATGGTCATATCTTGTCAGGAATCATAGTCACATCTTGTCAGGAATCATGGTCACATCTTGTCAGGAATCGTGGTCACATCTTATTAGGAAGCACGGTCACATTTTGTCAGGAATCATCGTCACATCTTGTCAGGAATCGTAGTCACATGTAGCCAGAAATTGTGGTCACGCCTTGTCATGAATCATCGTCACATCTTGTCAAGAATCGTGGTCACATGTAGCCAGGAATCGTGGTCACTTCTTGTCAGGAAACCTGGTCACTTCTTGTCAGGAATCCAGGTCACAATTGTCAGGAATCGTGGTCCCATCTTGTCAGGAATCGTGGTCACATCTTGTCAGGAATCGTGGTCACATCTTGTCAGGATTCGTGGTCACATCGTGTCAGGATTAATGGTCCCATCTTGTCAGGAATCGTGGTCACATCGTGTCATGAATCGTGGTCCTATCCTGTCAGGGATCGTGGTCCTATCTTGTCAGGAATCGTGGTCCTATCTTGTTAGGAATCGTGGTCACATCGTGTCAGGATTCGTGGTCACATCGTGTCAGGATTCATGGTCACTTTTTGTCAGTAATCGTGGTCACTCCTTGTCAGGAATCGTGGTTACATCTTGTCAGGAATCGTGTTCGTATCTTGACGGAATCGAGGTCACATCTTGTTGGGAATCATGGTCACATCTTGTTGGGAATCATGGTCACATCTTGTCAGGAATCATGGTCACATCATGTCAAGAATCGTGGTCGCACCTTGTTAGGAATCTCGGTCACATCTTGTTAGAAATCGTAGTCGCATCGTGTGAGGAATCATGGTCATATCTTGTCAGGAATCATAGTCACATCTTGTCAGGAATCATGGTCACATCTTGTCAGGAATCGTGGTCACATCTTGTCAGGATTCGTGGTCACATCGTGTCAGGATTAATGGTCCCATCTTGTCAGGAATCGTGGTCACATCGTGTCATGAATCGTGGTCCTATCCTGTCAGGGATCGTGGTCCTATCTTGTCAGGAATCGTGGTCCTATCTTGTTAGGAATCGTGGTCACATCGTGTCAGGATTCGTGGTCACATCGTGTCAGGATTCATGGTCACTTTTTGTCAGTAATCGTGGTCACTCCTTGTCAGGAATCGTGGTTACATCTTGTCAGGAATCATGGCCACATCTTGTCAGGAATCATGGTCACATCTTGTCAGGAATCATGGTCACATCTTGTCAAGAATCGTGGTCGCACCTTGTTAGGAATGGTGGTCACATCTTGTTAGAAATCGTAGTCGCATCGTGTGAGGAATCATGGTCATATCTTGTCAGGAATCATAGTCACATCTTGTCAGGAATCATGGTCACATCTTGTCAGGAATCGTGGTCACATCTTGTTAGGAAGCACGGTCACATTTTGTCAGGAATCATCGTCACATCTTGTCAGGAATCGTAGTCACATGTAGCCAGAAATTGTGGTCACGCCTTGTCAGGAATCATCGTCACATCTTGTCAGGAATCGTGGTCACATCTTGTTAGGAAGCACGGCCACATCTTGTCAGGAATCGTGGTCGCATCTTGTCAGGAATCATGGTCACACCTTGTCAAGAATCGTGGTTGCATCTTGTTAGAAATCTGGGTCACATCTTGTTAGAAATTTCGGTCGCATCTTGTTAGAAATCGTGGTGGCGTCGTATGAGGAATCGTGGTCATATCGTGTTAGGAGTCTTGGTCACATCTTGACAAAAATCGTGGTCACATCCTTGCAGGAATTGTGGTAACACGATACAGTGGTTGAACAAATATATTTTTACAAGTTCCTGGACAGTGTACTTCCAATCTCACTGACTCTATCATTAACGTGAGTATAGTGATCATAGAGATAAGTCACAATTTTATGTTAGATAATCTTAGTTACAGATCAATTTGTCATAAATACTGAACGCGATCTTCAAAGGTTAACAGTTCAATCAGTGTAAAATTAATTTGAATGACGGTTAATATTGTGATTTTTTTTAACTCAGTACCAAAAGCTATACATTTGGTACATGTAAACATGTACATTTGACATTTAGAAACTGTGTCAAATCAGTTTTTATAACTTCTAGGAGTAAGTATAGTGTTGATCAATATAATGTGTACTACTAGTAGTATGTTTGGTTTTGGTTGCGAATCTACCAATCTATTTTTAGGCGGGCAACCGAAAGTTTGGTATTTTGGTGACGTGACTATGGCGTCAACAACGACACATAACGTATCGCCGTAGAGATCAGCTAAAACATAGCAACGGTGACTTTGTCCTCTTTGATTGAATACCACAAATAAAACATGTAGTTCCTGAAATGTCTGGGGGGTCAAATCATATCATACTAAGTATCGATTGGTAGATCTATATATATACAAACATGATTGTACTTGGTGTACAGTCGAAACAAGATAATTATGATGAATATTAATTTACGTTTTAACAATGGAATCTATTTTTGAACATAATCTAATAGAATTATACATTAATACATGTATGGAAAGAAATGACCGAAAATGCTATTATGTTAAGCAACAAAAAATATCCGACGGGTGCGCGAAATTGATGCGCAGGAGCAACGTTGTATGTAGAAAAAAGCTAAAAATACGTCATTTGAGTACGTTATGTTTGGAAATAAGTTGTCAGCAAAACAAACTGATTAAACAAGTGTCCAGCAAAAACAAACAAACAAAGAAACACACAGAGAGATAGACGAAAATAGATAACGAAACTATATTGATAGGCTGTCAGTCATTCTGTGAAACTTATATTACAATAATGCCATCTTTCCAGCGTAAATAAACACCTAAAATAATCATACTTCACAGTTTTGTCTATGTAATAATTCCCTAATCTCACATCACATGACAATTTATGGGATGCCGATCAATGTTAGGAAAAACACATGCATCACAAATTGTATTGGACTACAATTTGCTTCACAATGAATTCACTAAATTGCGTTCTAGACACGCGTATTTATTCTTTAAATGGAGCTGGAGTTTGAGGATTATGTTTTAGTCGGCTACAAATCGTTAAAGATGGTGTCTCGTGTATTTTTACGAATGTAATTTTATTTCATTTTAAAGATTGTGATTTAATTGTATATCCATTGCACGTTTATGGAGCAGAATAGAGTTTATTACAAGGCAATATTGCCCATGAATACATTTTATATATTATACACATTAATTGCCTCCATTTTCTGGAGATATTTTATTTACATTAATTGCCTCCATTTTCTGGGGATATATTATTTACATTTATTGCCTCCATTTTCTGGAGGTATATTATATACATTTATTGCCGCCATTTTCTGGAGATATGTTATACTCATTAAAATTATTGCCTCCATTTTCTGGAGGTATATTATATACATTTATTGCCTCCATTTTCTGGAGGTATATTACATTTTGTATATACATTTATTGCCGCCATTTTCTGGAGATATATTATACTCATTTATTGCCTCCATTTTCTGGAGGTATATTATATACATTTATTGCCTCCATTTTCTGGAGGTATATTATATACATTTATTGCCGCCATTTTCTGGAGATATATTATACACATTTATTGCCTCCATTTTCTGGAGGTATATTATATACATTTATTGCCTCCATTTTCTGGAGGTATATTATATACATTTATTGCCTCCATTTTCTGGAGGTATATTATACACATTTATTGCCGCCATTTTCTGGAGCTATATCTTATACATTTGTCACAATATACAAATAAAGGTGCATAGTTTTACAACATTTTTTATTCACATGCATATAATATTTTTGTACTCTAACGAAAACTACTATAGTCGAATGTTCTAAGTACACAATTTTGTCGTGTGGTAATGGCAGAAAAGTATTGTGATTTTTTAATTCTGATGTGGAGAGATATACATTGTACTTGTCATATGTAAAACATGGGTATGTTAATACAGTGTACATGAAAATGCGATTTGTTTTCTATCGATTGTCCTAGTGCAACAGAAGTTCGTTTTATCTTTTAGCCGAGATCAATGTAATTTCGAAGATGAAGAGTAACCAGCTGCACACAATAAAGCTGTCACAGCTAATACAATTGACTTATTCAATATCAAACCGTGCTCTATTCGTAACTTATTCGGTATTAATCAGATGTTGTACACAATCTCTATCGCGCGTGACGGTTTACTAAATGCGACGTATCTTGGCGTCGTAAATTTCAAATATAGTGACAGAAAAACAATGTTTTTAACAGATTGAATGCACGATGTGGTCATTTCATTGGCAATATTGGTTTAATAGCAAGACATAACAATTGAGCATTAAAACTAGCATTATCGAATAAATATGTTGACGTCAAGCATTTTGCGTCTGAAAGTGTGTCGGTCATTCTGTATCAATTTTGCAATAATTGTTCACTGTTATATGGTTTTTTTTTTCATTTTTGTCGTGTGTCGTAATCGTAAACAAAACAATTTTAAGATATATTTTCACCTACGAGATAAAGGCACACGTCAACTGGGATTTCTACTTTCTGGCATGCATGAATGATTTTGACATTGACGTCTTGTTTTCTTTGTCTGCGACGAAGCCATACCCTAGGATACGTCACCGTAAAAAATAGTTCGAATTTAAATTATTAATAGTTGATTTATTCACGCTCAAAAAGTGTGTACATTCGTTGAGTGTATTCAGAAGAACGTCACAGTAAAACTTGTACGGACTTTAATTACATTTGCCAGTTGTATTCAAAACAGGAATATTATGGACCATCCTGTCAATTTTTTCGAATGTATTTTATAATCAAATATTCGTATATTTCTAGCAATGGGTTCTTCTCATTTTAATTATAAGAATAAACACAAGTAATGCATGTAAATCGCACTGGCACCAGAACACCAAACTGTGATTTAAATGTTATCAAAATAAGTTTTAAACCAAATCAAACTCAAAAACGCAGATTATTGACAGGGTCCGTTCGTAGTTTGTCTATAATATAATATATATTGTAATATATAGACAAACTACAAAGGGGCCGTGTCAATAAATCTGCATTTTTGAGTTTGTGTTTGGCTTGATTAGGTTTAAAACTTATTTTGACATAATTTAAACCACAGTTTGGTGTTCTGGTGCCAGTGGTAAATCGCTAAATACAGAAAATAACACCTCCGCTTCCTGGTGAGGCCATACCAAATCGTTTTTCGTTTATCGTCCACCCTATGTTCAAAAACCTATCTAGCTATCCTGAGCAAAAAACGAAACCCTCGAAAAAAAAAACAAGTTATACCGACTTCTATATATTCATCATTATATGACTAACTAACATAGCTTTCATTCATTGTCAATCATAATAACTTACTGAAATAACTGAAAATGTGTTTGTGTGAAATAAAAACTAATAATGAACTTAAATTTAGTAAATATTTAATTTTACACATAATCTTTACAAATCTCATTGAATAAGAGTGAAGGATATGCTAAAATAATAACCAATCATAACTCAAAAATTGTTCTTTTTTTCCTTCTCAAGACGCCCAAACCTATCAGTCAGCGGACGCTAAACGAAGAAACGATTTGGTATGGCCTTATACATCGTCCGCTGCGACTGTGAGAGGTTTCGGGTTCTAACGGTAGAGCATGCCAAAGTCGTTTAAATAGTACTGGTACATTTCATTTGCTTGACGCTAAAGTTAATTAGCTCCAGATAATCGATGGTTTGCCCGTTATCATGATGATGTGACTGGCTAGTCTTCATATGACTGAAATACTGTGGATCAGCGTTACTTCGAACAACATTTTTAAAATGTTTCTAAATAAATGCTGAAACATTCTCTTTAGCAGAAAAAAACATGACATGGCTAAATCTATTGCCTCTTTAGGTTTTGTGTTATGTGTCTTCCGAACAAGATACAGTAACATGCATCAGATGATTTAATTTCCCACGTCTAAGTTGAAATCTGAGAAACTTTCAAGCATAAATCGCTTTCAATATTTGAAAATATCTGAGAAAGTTAAATGAAGCATGTAAAGTTGGATAATGAAAGAGAAAGGCGGCTCATAACTTCATCTGTAGCAAACTGGAGGATCTAGACATCAATATGTTGTGAAATGAAATCACACATTTCCAAGGACGGTTTGTTGAAACTGATCGAACCTTTTCTCAAAATGATTTGAACATCACTGTCTGTATGGTGACTAGGGTAGGGAACAGGTCGGGATACCTGGAAAATGGTTGATCACTTTAGCGGGATACTAGGGTGTGTGCCTGTCTGGTGGAGACACAGGAATGAGTGGCATGGCGGGCAATCAATGTGGGATACCTGGTATAAAATAATGGTTAATAACAAGACAAAAGAAAAGTATTGATGTCTAGGATGTGGTATCAGGTTGTAAGAGCAATGATATATATCATGGTGGATCCTCGGTTGATAGAGGAACAGGGAGGGCGATCAGAACGAAATAGGAACAGGGTTGATAACCTGGACAGGGCACCAATGTGGAGGAGTATGGATGGTGACCAGAGCAAGGTACCAGAGTAGAGGGATAATGACCAGGAGAGCTATAGCATGCAAACATGAAGAAGGCTAGCCACGAGGAAAGACGTAGGAGGATGACCCGGACGGACGAATAACCAATGTGAAAGATTAGGCCGTATGTCTGTTTCAATCGGGCCTCAAACTTTAATGACGTAACGTGTATCGAATACAAACAGGGGCTATGTTCTTATGGGTAGTAGAATCTTGTTCCGGTTCTGTAACATCCCGCATGATACATCCCAGGGAACCTCGGCATCGATGATGGAAATACGATTGTCGCTGTTTTATTTGAGTAATTGTCTCATGGTTGGAATCGCACAAATTCTCATCACTGACAAATACATTTAATCACCAAACCATAGGACGATATCTCGACATTTATTAATCATGAATTGTCTCTATCCGAAATAAACAAACAAAACATGATGAGTTGATGTATTGTCTGTGATATTGGAGAAATGGAAGAGAAAGTTCATTTGTATTTCACTTAAATGTTACCACAGTGAATGAATGAAAACTTTACATTGATGAATTGGTTCCCGGTTCCCGGTTTCTCATACTGAATGAAATACATTGATGAATTGGTTCCCGGTTTCTCATAATAAATGAACTACATTGATGAATTGGTTTCCGGCTTCTCATACTGAATGAAATACATTGATGAATTGGTTCCCGGCTCCTCATGATAAATGAAATTCAATTGTCAACTTGGTTTTTCAGTGATTTAGTTTAATAAGTCTCTCGGTCAGTTGTGTGTTGGTCATTGTGCCGTGTGATTGTGGTCTGTGTTATTTCTGTTGTCTGTGCTCTGCTGTTTCTGTTGAGTGCTGCCTTCCCTGTCCGAGTTTTCATTATCTTCTTTATTTGTTACGTGGTACGATCATCACCGATTCATCGATAATGTCTTAAAATATGAGAAACTAAGAGAGGTTGCTGAATAGAGGTAGCGTTTAATGGTTGGTCTCTCTAGAGACATGTTACTGTACCAATAACATATTATACCATTGTATTGTTTCAACTATTTGTATCACACGACGCCTTAGAGTAGAACGCATTGCTGATTTCGTCAATTATACTTATAGTTTATTTTACCACCAGCAGAAACACACATGTATACATGTGCATTTTGAGTAACAAAAGCAATACGTATCAAGTCTTCGACCAGTTAAAAACCATGCAATAATGCGCATGGTAGATATATGAATGATTTGTTCGTTATATCAATACCCATGTAAGAAATGCATTCGCTATAATCGTTATCCAGAACACCGGAAATAGTGAACACGAGTCTGTAATCTGAATATAAAACTCGTACGTCGGTTATAATAATTCATATTCTCGGTGACATACATGGGTTGATCTGGAAGTTCGTATAAATATGTTGTAAATCGTGTTTTATTGCTCATTAGGAATAATAAATAATACATGTATCATCATAATCGTCTATACATCATCATACTCTCTTATAAAAATGATAAGAATACATCAAACAGTTACATAGTTTAGTCGATTCCTAAACAGTCACTATGCATAGCACGTCGCACACCAGAAAACTATTTTTTAGGTCTGAATGTATGGAGCACTTCCCATGTATGATAACGGGGTGAAGGGAAACAACCCAAATGTTATAATCATACTTAATCCGACTCGATAATAAGGGAGAGAACTTCTGAAAACAGGATCTAATGTCTAAGTTACGAAACGAACTTGAAGGGCCAATTGAATGATGGAATGTTCAAAAAGTAGTTTTCTATCTTGTTCACGTACACGAGGTTTGCAATCTCTCCATAAACAGAATTTTCTGTACGTGGAAATACCAACATAAATATTACTACATGTACTTGTAATCAAACGTGCCTGTACTCATTTTTACAAGTTGAGTACAACATGTACATGTATGTATATAGTTATACCAAAAAAGAAAAAAAAAGTTAAGTTACCAATTTTCTAGGGCTGCTTTCAGCAGTTCAGCCGTTCAGCCACCCTTTGACATTTAAACTTCCCCTGTTCATTGGGCTACCTATGGAACCTATGTTCGAGTCTCCCTGGGGAGACTATTTCTCTCCTGGTGGGTGTGCAGCCAACATCGATCTTCGGCGCCCAGGACTATCAAACATGTTCAGACACAGCCCTCACAGGTACCAATTCACACCTTGGTCGAGTGGAGCATGTGGGTTATTTGTGCTCAGAGAAATTTTAAAGCAGTGGTCCAGACGGGGGTTGAACCCGGGACCTCTCGATCCCGAAGCGCGCGCCCTACCTCTAGGCCACCGCTCCCCACAAGGGTCTACGTCACGATACGACTATGTGTTCATGTAGTATAGAATATATATAACTTGTATATTATTTCAGAGACCGGTGATTAATGGAGATGTTGGTCGTTTGATGAGTAAACATGTGATGCCGGAAGTCAAATATGCGGTAATAAATATCAACCAATATAAATACATAAAGCCAACATATTTAGATAAAACACTATTATTTATTTTCTTTGGCTTTAAATTTCGTGGATTTTATAAACAAATTGAATTGATGCAATGTAAACCATGGTGTCGTAAATTCGTGGATTGCAAATACAATGTACCTATGTACATGTATATAAACTACAGAATGGAAACACGTTGTTACGTATTTTCAGTGAGGATATGATTTCGTGTTTGTGTTCATGCACGTAGGCAATGAAAATTATTGCACCACTATGATTTTACAGTAATAAACAATCCATTGAACATGAACATTCATTGACGCTCAGCATTAAGAAGGGAAAAACTGGCATCGCTTCACGTTGTGACGATGGATATCGCCAGGAATAAGGTTTAGAGAATGATTAATATAAGTTGTAATATTCATGTTACAATTGACCAGGGTTAAATCTGTAAAAATGGATTTCCAACTTGCTAGATAATATGACGCCCGCCTTGACTATCCACCAGGTAGGACAGCAGGGCGACAGGGCGACAGGGCAACGTTAGTACTTGTTGGTAGTAACACAGGAACTCATTGTCTGATGCTCTGGCCCTTGTACAAAGCAAAACTATCATAATATATAATTGGCAACGGCACAGAACTTATAAAAAGTAAAAGCATGCATACTATGAAATAACAGTAATTCCAAGATAATACCTTTGTCAGGTTAGGTTCATGATAGAGTCAATATTCTATAATAATGTTTGTGTATATATGACAGGACATAATGCGACGTTTGGTCAGTCGATACATACATCAAACGAAGAAACAACGACGTCAAGATGGCGTTAATGAAGATGATTTGCTAGAAATTAAACAAGATATATCAAGTCTAAGGTAAAATAATGAAGACATTAATCTTCTCTGGTGGACTTCGGTCTGATCGCTTTTCTGTTTTGTCATCCACTCATCCATTCATATTTCCAAGGGAAGAAGTCGGGTGTGACGTTGCCAAGCGGACACGCGGGTGACCTTAACGGATATACACGTCTTGTCGTACTGAGGTCACACGCGGCGCATCTGAGCGAGACCTATCTGATAAGCTCATAGTGATATTTACGCGTTGAATTATTCTGGTTAATAGTGGATTTTGAAGCAACAAAACGTCCAACGACATCAATTTGCGAAATTCCACTATCAAGCATTCAAAAAACCCGTGCCCGATTTTCCTTTTTTAGTCGTGACATTTAAATTGCTTTCATTTTTCTAAATTTCCGAGTGAATTCTACCTTGAAAACTAATTTCAGCATGAAAATGCGCTTTTGTCGACCGGAAATACCTCTTGGTACGTCGTACCATACCTGGGCATATCAGGACCAGATCGGGAACAGATCGAGATTTGTTTTCGCTTTGGTAGGCGCGTTCTTAGCTAAATATATGGTGTGACGATAATCACGGGAATACTTCGGAAAATAAAATAGTTATTCACTTTTTTCAGTGTAGCGTGTTTTCTTGACGTCAGTAAATTCTTTCTTTCTCGAGTGTTTCTCAAATTATTGTCTCGGGCATAACAATGAATCAACCCATCTTTTGTAAAAAACACAATAACAGACATACTTGTAGTTTACGTTCATTTATATCTAACATGATTGAATACCTACCAGCTTGACTAGTGCTGCTGAAACCTCGACATCTTGTGTCAGATTGAAATATCACGTGTGATAAATCGCTCCTCAATGTTCGTCGTATGCTGGCTCTTTGAAGGTTGGATATACATTTTGCATTGAATTTGTTTGTCCTCGTCGCCGAGAAGCACAAATGGGCGAGCTACTTAAACTTCTTAAAATGTTGTCACGTTTCAGCATGTTTACGAGGGGTGTTCGAAAAGAAATGCAATTCCATGCATATCTTGGTATTTGTAAGGGTTTCGTGCTACCAATTAGACCATTGTCTGCACTTGGGTAAAATTTGGTTGAAATAAATGCATTAGTTTGGTCAAAGTGTATTATGTAATAAACACTTACATATGTACTTATGTATACTAAGCTGAAAAATGTTCGAAATACGTATCGTCAAACTGACTGAAATTATGCCTTATATCAAAGATAGGTCTAAACTTAATTTAAGTGATAAATTTATACATGATGAACTTTTTGAGATAATATGACATCGTAAGGTGTCTTTTAGCATTGTAACACTTTTATTACATGTTTCAAAGTAGGTCAATAGTATCTAAAAGTCAACAACGATAGTGGCCAACTGAAAACAACAACAATCAAACAGAACATGGCTCGAGTTTATCCCAAGTTCACTTCATTTGGAATACAATTCAGGAAGTTAACATATTTGTATCCACTGGATATCATGTTCATTACGTGGTGCCCAAAACGTCATCTATTTTAAATGCCATGAACATATTAATTTTATACCTCCAGCCCTTTCCAGAGAAGTATTTACGTATTATAACAAAGCGTGGAACATACGCTCACTATCATTAACCAAGAATGAAGCAGACATATCATATATGTGCCACCAAGAATTCTAAGAAATCCGTAATTGTAAAAATACACGCAGTCACTGATGGAAATGATTAATTTGATTTTCTTCATCCACAAAGGTCTTGCAATTTAAAAACACCACCCAATTGACACATATGTTCCAAAAAGGTTCAATATACATTGCGTGCGTGAACAACTTCAGAAACATTTCATATAGCGTCAAATTGTTAATGTAATAGACCATATGCACATTTCTCATGAAAATGCCTCTTTGAATAGGGCTTCTACTGTATTAAGTAGTTTATGAACTAAAAACGCATGGGAATACTTTATCACTAAGTCTATTATGTAGACCTATTCCTATGCGAATAATTGTCAGTTCCTAAACTAAAATTATATGCAGAAGACCACAAGTACGGTTCCAGGAAACCTATGTGGTCAACCATATTACAGTGCATGAGTGTTGTACCTTTTGCAGATGACAAAACATGCCTTTAATCTTGAATTTAACGGTTAAATTTGTGTGCTATGTATAAAGGAGAGTTAATTAAAGGTATTCTGTGAGTTTCATTGTAAATGGTTCAGTCAAAAAAATGTTACAGAGTAAATTGCATTTCTTTTCGAACAGCCCTCGTACTTGTTAAGCAATGAAAGTGAAATACCGATTGGTGAATTGGAAAGTCTACAGACTACCAAAATCTACTTATCGTCTTCAACTCCTCCGTTTATTGAGGATGTGAGACATAATTAAGTTATCACCCCTTGCCACTCTCTAAAACCATATTTGTCCAATCATTCGGATTACTCTGCCTTTATCCCTATTTTGGTTTTTGCTTAGAATATCAAAGAACATGTAATTATATAAGGAAATATATGTTTGCTTTGCAGGTACGAAATACGAGAAGACAGAAGACGGGAAGTGTTACGTGCTGAGTCACATTTAGAAACATTACGTAAAGACATTACACTGGCAATCAGAAATGGTCTGCTGTACAAAGGCAGCAGAAACGGTCAGTATGTCGGAGGTATGTCTAACTACCATGCAAATTGGAGCGCCGATTTCGGCCAATCAGGGCAGCCGTATGATATGAACGACCAATCAGAAGGCGTGACACAAACACATCCGAACGAGGAGCAGCATAGAAATACACAACGCAAGTTCAAGGACACACTAATTCGTAACCTTGAAAACCTGCCGCAGTATCAACAAAGGTCAAGCAGTTTCACGGCTGCTAAAGTAGAGAGTTACCTAACACATCTTGGTGGTGATAGTGTATCGTCCCAAACCACAGACACGTATCCATTACCTAATCTAACTAGTGATCCGTACAAATCACACGCGGGTGAAGTTCACGTGCCAAAGGTGACGTCATATAATTGTCCTCCGTCAGATGACGTCGATTTAGAAACACAACTTCATGCAGAAACTAGTTTTAACCAGACGAGAGCTGGAATTCTGTCGTCTGACGATCTAGAATCGATTAAACTGGAAATTATTGCATCGCTTAGATCAGAAATCCGAGAAACTGCCAGAAATGTTGCTTCTGATCTGTTAAGTCCGTCACCAGCTGGAAACTCTAATCCAGTTCCAGAACTTTACTCAGAATTGTACCAAACACATCTATATACGCAGTTATAAAACGTAAAAACCGAATTCAATCGAATGACAAGCCGTAGCAATTACTGCTTGTCGTAACGTAATGACTATACTGATTATGACTACCAAAAACTAGACTGGTACCATTTGTCTCATTTTCCGATACTGTAAGTGTTGATAGTATTTTGATATCCAGTCTACATAAAAAACTAACGCGTCATTCGGAACATCTCGATCATTTTTTGTTTCGTGGTGTTCCGATTCGACCAATGGTGTGCCGAACTCTTCTAATGAGGTATAGCATGAGATACTTTTGGGAATAAAGGATTCTTCTGTTGTCTACAAGAATATGTTGTTTATTTTTGTTTTGGTTTTGTTTCATTATTTGTTTTTTTTATATTGTGTTCTTTGTAAGTTTCTCATTGCAACTTTATGTACAATTTTATTTGTTTACGGTGTGATTGTTTTATCTAACCTGCACAAAGTGACAGGGGGAGCTTTTGTAATCACTCTTCATCCTTCGTTCGTCCTTCCAGTGTGCTGGTGTCACTATTTTCACTTAATCTTTATGATACTTTGTAACAATGAGATCAACACACAATCTAGGTCAAGTTCAATATTTGGTCTTTGTGGGTCAAAAGCTATGTCACTAGGTTAAATCATAGAAAAACCGTGTGTAGTCATGCACTACATGTCACAATTTTGGCCTTATCATAATGAAACTTGGTCTCAATGATCATCTTAACAAAAATAGGTCAAGTTCGATATGGGGTTATCTCGGGTTGAAAACTAGATCACTAGGTCAAATCATAGAAGACACGTGTATGCAAACTATGCTAGGGAGACTCTTTACAGGATCTTCATGAAAGTTGGTAAAAAAGTTTGTCTAGATAGAATCTGGGTAAGGTTTCTTTCACAATATAATACACGTACTAATTTTTCATGTTTAATGGTGAATATGTCATTGTTTTTTACGACAATAACACACTTTTATGGTGCGTCACTTACAGATATTTTGATTTTACGTCATAACAAGGGAATGGTGTAATTGTGTTTTACAGTACAGTATATGTCCCCATACAGGACGACCTTAATTACAAGACACATGTCGGATTATGGACCGGAAAACTGGATTGTTGCATAGAGCCTCGCTTAGTATGGTAGACTAATAAGCGGGTATATATTGTATTTTATATAGTCTTTTACAGCGTGTGTATAGACAATCTGTATGACCCATCGTTCTCCATTGAATTGTTCATTTTACATGATGGTCGTTCCAACAACCGTCTCTATTTTCACATTACATTTTTTACCGAACATCTGAGAATGTTGTTATACCGGTATTATACCGTAAATCTGAGAATGTTGTTATACCGGTATTATACCGACAATCTGAGAATGTTGTTATACCGGTATTATACCGACAATATGAGAATGTTGTAATACCGGTATTATACCGACAATCTGAGAATGTTGTTATACCGGTATTATACCGACAATCTGAGAATGTTGTTATACCGGTATTATACCGACAATCTGAGAATGTTGTTATACCGGTATTATACCGACAATCTGAGAATGTTGTTATACCGGTATTATACCGACAATCTGAGAATGTTGTTATACCGGTATTATACCGTAAATCTGAGAATGTTGTTATACCGGTATTATACATGTAAACCTTTAATGAACACACCATCGACCATTAATAAAAATATGTTTGTTGCCAATTTTCTTTTTCACAACGCTTCAGAAACCAAGATGGTATCCACACTGCGGTATACCTTACACCGGATATTGCTAGTAACGTGAGTACCATTATCCATTTTCGCGACCTTCAAGGGTACACTAGGGTAAGTTCAGAGACGCTGTTTTGTCTTTCTGAGTGTGTTTAATGTTAATTTTATACAAAGTATCTACTTCGATAATTTCCCTAGCCTGTGAAAGCTGACAAACGACCAGGAATTACTTAAAAGGGTAATTAAAAGACCAAACTCGCATCGTTACTCACGCAAAAAATAAGTTCGGTCTGTCAAATGAAGACATTTTTGTTTATATTCTATGTTAAACTACACAACTTAAATCGAGCAAAATGACATACCAGTGACAAAGTTAATGTTATAAATGCTTTACCACGAAAGGAATCATAGATAACGGTGTATTTTGAGAATAAATAAACATGCTAGTGTACAGAGTATTGCTCACTGGTGTATGGAGTATTGCTGTTCAGTGTACGGAGTATTTCTCGCGGAAATTGAGTAAATGCGAGGTAGAAGCAGTGTTATTTGGTTAATACAATGTATTACTTATATTGTCTAGATGTATACACTGCCCACCAAAAATAAGTATACATATGCTATTTGCCCACTTACTTGCCTGTAATACTACTACTTGCAGAACAGTGAAGAAACAACACATTTGAAGAAAAGGGATATTTTTGTTTATTAAATGGAACTGCCAGACGTTAATTGGTACCCTAGGTGCAAAATCCTCAGTTTCTTTGTCCATCTTAAATGGTAACTTTGTCACAAAAAGATGGAACATTAAGGCTGTTTTATCACATGGTTATTTTAGTTCCGAACATCTTCATCTTTTTTCTATCTCTATTTTGACTTATTGAGTAACTATAGTTTCAGAAACTAGTATAATTGTGACCATCTGATAAACAGATATTGAATAATTTAACCAAGTTTAATTTTGCAACAATTATTTACTGTATACTTAATTTTGGTGGGCACTGTATTTGTTGAAAACAGTTTGGCAGGGTTTAGAGAATGATTAGTACATCCTTCTATAAGAACAATATGTTACTGTGCTGGTCTCTTCTAAGAAAAATAATTGGTCGGATCCCCTTGCATACATGCCATGTTTCACAGGCCCCTTAACATGAGATTGTTGATGGAAATGCATGGTATTTTATTAAAATGAGGGAGATTTTCCTTGCTCAAACTTTAAAACTCAAATTAATGAAGTTTATATACAATTTGCACTTATTTTACTTTAATGACGATACAATACATGCTTCATGAACCAATTTAAAATAATTCCTGTGATCATTTTATAATGTAAACAAAACAATGTCAGGTTCCAGTGTGTCCAAGAAATATGTGAGATTTGATAAATTGGCCTCCAATCATGCGTGAGTAGAATCTCAAATGCGTGAGACTCACGCATGATGCAGGAGATCTGGCATGTATGCCCTTGAGAAAATATCTGTACCCAGTACAAGCTCAATAGAAAAGCTCTGTCACACACACATTATCCTTGAAGAAGCTTTTATGACAAGACAATATACAAACATATTACACAAATCAATAGAGCTGATCAATCCCCTTTCATTTAACAGCACTTTATTGTATATGATTTGATATAGAATCTATCTTAGAGCTTCAAAACATTACATAAATCAAACAAAACAAGACAAACTCCAGAATTATTCACACATTACATGTATACGTAAAATGGGTGGTGGGTAAGTCACATAATAAGATATACGTAAGGTTCTATGTATTCGGTTAAAATTCAGTTCAGTTTTGTTTAGTTTGCGTTTAGATAATTATTTTATTTTAACTATGATATGGACAGGTTTATGTACTGTTCAAAATTGCAATCAATACTTACACTTAGCACTCAAATATTCAAATTCACTCTTTTTTAGGTTCATAGCAAGCAACATTTTTATAGACCAACAATTTGTTATAATGTTAAATTGGGACTAAATATTATATTTTGCTTATTTCCTAGTTTAATTCAGTGTATTTGTAAGCGTGAGCTAATGTGCAATACTCTGTACAGTACACATCAATACTCCGTACACGAACTTATATCTATTTTGGTGTGTATCTTTGTTGTACTTTGATCAATTTTTCTGAAATTTCGACTTAAGACATTTAGGTTTGATACAAACAGAATGCTCAGTTTCAAAAATATATAGTTGGTTAATACACTCCTTCCAAACGCATGTAAAGTTCATTGGTCAATATCTACGAGTAAGCAGCAGCCCCATACTGAGTAATTTGAACAATTCTACGAATACCTGATATACTATGTCGTACTGTAAAGTTATAAAAATACCCGAAGACGTAAATACCTGGTTGGGATGGTGTAAATAGTCAGTAGTTTGCAAAATATCGTCTCTTAACTCACCCTTGTGACACTAGAATGTCGCGAAAATTGATAACATAACTCACCATTACTAGCAATATCCGGTGTACGGTATACCGCAGTGGTCCAATATGGTCGCTATTTTCACTCGAAATTAGTTCGCTTGAATGCTTATTTATACCTGAATTGTATTGCTTTTCAACAAATATGTTTTGCATTGTGTCAATAAGATCAGAAACAAATCAAAAATATTATATGGTTTGTTTTGCATGCACATTTTTTATATTTTTTGAAAAAATATAATTATGACCAATCTGTAAAACCAAATTCGCATTTTTTTCACATATTTTTCTTACTTTTGATATGCTTATCTCATGAAAGTACATTTATAACTGTCGGAATTTGGCGGAAGTTAACGAATGGTAACCCTTCTATTACATGTATGAGATTAACTTTCTCATTTACATTAATTTATAGTCTACATGTAGTCACGATGTATCCATAAAATTAGAATTTAGTAACTTTATACGCGATAAAACACTGCATCCGTAAATCGCTTAAATTGTAGTTACTATGGTACTCGCGTAATTATTGGAATTTTAACAAGAGTCAATTTCTTACATGGGCATTGTATTTCATTGCTTTTAAACGCATTGGACTTTAAACTAAGAGACGTTGTAATATAAGGAATTTGTCGGGTAGCCATGACGACGGACGGAACCCAAAAATCAATATTTTATAATTACATGTACAATCAAGTTGGTATCCGCTTAGTGGCGCTTTGATAATAATGTTGTTGTGTTATCATTTGTTCGTTGTATTATTGTTTTTTTTATTTTAATTTATTTCATTTTTTATTTCTGATATTTTGATCTCATTATTTCTGTCCGGGGATCGGATGTTGAAAACGAGCGCAGAACTTTACTTCTAGCAATTCATTTTTAGAAAGAGTAAATCTACTGTCATTGATAAGTCGCTGCTGGCTTAAAATTAGAAGGTCGTAAGAACAAAATCAATATTTTGAGAAAACAAGAAGAAACTGTCTGAAAACTACTCTCTACTTCTGGAAAAACAAGCTTTTTTAAACTCCAGTTTGGTCCACATGAACACTCCCGATTCTCGTGAGAATATGCCTTGAAATGCACATTTCTTATAAGTACTACTTACGACCTTCTCATTCTAAGCCAGCGATAGATTGGAAGAACTTGGTTCACCGTCGACTCGACGATAGTCTTACTTGTAAATCATGTACTAACAAGTGTTGACATACCACGTGGCATGTGACGTATTTTTTGGCTAAGAACGGAAGAAAAAAACGAAAAGTGACATTTTATTCTTTGACCGATTTACAAAGAGACATCCTTGACGCTCAAGCCGAGATTGAGTGCTATCCATGCAACTTTTAAAATATGTTTGTGTTTGTCCCCGAAATCGAAAACATTACGTTACATACCACATGGTATGTTCACATAGGTAGCATTCTATGAAGCTTTCGTTGAACTCAGCTCTTCGACTTTTAACAGGTTGACATTATGATATTCGAGTTTTAACAGGGTGACACTATGATAGTCCCATTAATTTGCTTATTACGGCGTCAGACAGGGATCAGAATGATACAGCGTTTATATAGAATGACTACGTTAGTTTATTTTTGGGCAAATGTATGCACTTATAAAAATAAAGGTGTTATGATCATCACAGATAAATGCATCCTTGATAAAGAATGTTAACAGAAATTGATATATAGTTATTATAGTTTATCATGAGTCTAGTAGATGTATAATTTTACAAAAGACAATTTTTCTAGTCTTTTTCAATGATACAGTTACCTGTGGTTATAATGATACAGAAATTACAAACAAAATTTAGATTTTTTTACGATGTTTTAATGACCAACAAATGTAGTTGGTAATTGACATGTTAGTGATTGCAATTATAAGGCTGTAAAACATAAAATAAATGGGAGTTGATTTGACTGTCCATGTATAGTTAATTCCATAGGGGTTTGGCATTTTAGCATATACTAGTAAACCACATGGACCAGTAACGCCTGTGATTATCACATGACTCATGTTTATAGCAGAATAAAGCTTACATGCAACTTTGTGTTTTTTGATTTCATATTCCAGGGTTGTTATTCAAAATTGATCTTTTTTAATTGGAGAATAAGGATAGCAAACTACACCAGATGGTACATTCAAATCAAGTTAACAATTAGTTTCATAAATAACTATGTTAACTTCAAGACATTGTATGGCTTTACTTACTATGCTCTCAATATTCGACAGAAATGTTCGACCTTGGCTGAGATATGTCTATGAAACGGATCCCTTGATTGATTACTCGGGTTTACTCGCCGTTTGTCATAAACAACGATTCATACTTGATAAATATGATTATATTATAAGGCTGTCGATGAACGTAGTATTACTTGGACTGTATTCTTACTAGAACCAACTAACCATTCAACAAGGAATCGGCAACTTTTCTACATGTGGAGGAATATCAACAGTGTTGTCAATTTTTTATAGGATTACAATTATACTTCAATAGATTATACTACTTGAGAACACTGTTCATGCTGCAGTCTATAGTTCATCCTCAGATTATGACAGACAGTCATTTTAGATATTGAAATCTATATTTAGATTAATGATGCTGCCTACAGAATACGGGTTGTTTACGTTTCTTACTATTACCACTATCAGTTTTAAAGTATTAAATCATAGAAAATATCCAACAAAAGCTCGGATATACATTTCTAGTTGCCGGGAAAAGCCGACAAAAAGATAATAACTACTCGGACAGGGAAGCTAGGTAGCAGCCAACAGAAACAACATAGCATGAAAGTCTGAACAGCTGCATAAAGACGACATCCTTCTCCGCCGGCCTACTGTTTTGACAGTCAAAACCATATCTGGACCAAGAGCCATCTGACAAAGACTCATGAACTTATTTGCTGCATATGTGGAAAATTCAGTCATAACGTTAGTTCCATCCAGGAAATTGAGTAAAAATGAAAGAGAAAAAATATATGTTTCGTCACATTTATTTTGATATACATTTGTTCTATTACGTAGATCTTTTGTTATATATATTCATATATTCACCACCAGTTTATTAATTTCACAAGAACGCCTCAAAATGGTCGTATTCTATGGGACGCCGTATTGGTCTAGGGTAATGTGTATGTTGATCGGGTGAATCGTAATCGACATCGTCTGTATCAAACTCATCACGTGGTATCATCTTCCGCAATCGTCGGTTCATAAAGTGATCCCGCCGGAAGTTGTATCTAAGAGACCGGAAATCCGCCTCGGAATCAAAATACCATATGACGTCATTCTTGGTGCGATCAGGTCGTGGGATGATGTGTGGACGATATGACTGTGTAGGAGCGGCTTCCTGGTAATGTATGTCTGATGGATAGTCCCCGGCACTCAGACCTGAAAAATGACAGTGTATTGCAGTTATCATAATTTTACGATAAGTTCAAGTTAACAGAATATCACAAATTTAATTGTACACATGGTTTACACGTCACGAGTAAGTCGGACACGGGTGGCGTTTTATTTTAAAGCCACATTAGGCCTTAAACGGCTATTTCCAAAAAGCAAAAACTTGGTAACCTTTTTTAAGAGCCATGCCGATTTTGAGCACTTTAGTTGAGTACGAAAGGTGGAAATTACCATCATATGGAAGAAAACGCAATACCACTTCCTGTGTGAATTGTAAACAAAAAAAGCACAATTTATAATCTAAGGGAAGCAACCCTTGTAAAAAAGTATATTTGTCATCCATGCATTTTACTTAAACGTGATTTTTGGCATAACACACGTTACTATTGCGACAGATACATTTAACATTCTGTCGTCAATTATTATTGGTAATTAGTGAAAATATCCTAATTCCTTGTAATTTGTCTATTTACTGGATGATCGGGAAAAAGGGTATTTGGAGAGATAACGCGGCTTTAAAGCAACAAATAATCTACATTCCTACTGATGTTAATGAGTTACACAAAGTGTTTCCAAATATTAGGCTCGTATGGCCACTAGATTAAAAAATGACAAACGAATTGGAAAAGGTTATTGAAAGCGTACGTGCCGGTATTTTCACAAATATCAAAATTGCACGTTGTAACCACAGTTAACTGTATCATTGATAAAGAGTAAAAAAATGTTCTTTTATGAAATTTATGTTATCTAAGAATTTTATAAAAAATATGTTGTTTTGTTTACCCTTTATTAATGATACAGTTACCTTGTTTTTTAACCCGTATTCGCAACCTTTTTAGTGTT
Source organism: Spisula solida (assembly GCA_947247005.1). Classification (NCBI taxonomy): domain Eukaryota; kingdom Metazoa; phylum Mollusca; class Bivalvia; order Venerida; family Mactridae; genus Spisula; species Spisula solida. The sequence goes on along the minus strand of OX365950.1, from coordinate 1,797,385 downwards.
CTTTGTGTCAAATAATCCGTACTCTTTTAGCAATAGTTTTTCAGCATTATTATAAGAATTATAAAAACTAAAACTAGTCATTTCTCTACAGTTAAATGGCAATATTAAGGCTTGAGAAGATGCAGGCACATCCATTTTAAACATCACAAGTTTGTCTTTATATACTTAGTCTTGACTGGTTGGGTGTGAACGCATCGATGAAACCTTGCCACGAGCGCTTCTTCCGGTAGCCAAGTTCGATAACTTTATACTTTGGTACAATAAGAGTGATCTCCCCTAGTGTTTCTGGTTCCGTGTAGATTTTACAAGCTTGAAAACAGACGGGAATGCCGGCCTTGTATTCCATCTCGTAAAATACTTCTCCGTCATTCGTCATTTCAAGCTTGATGCTTCTGGCCGTGATCACCTTGGTAACGAGGTAACAATAACCAGGATGGAAACCGGTGTCCTCTGAAATTAGGTAAAACCTTTTTCAAAAAGTAGAAGAAAATAACATACGAGAAAGCCATTGGCGCAAAGTATCAAATAGCGCAGTGATTTAGTTTGATTATTGCTATACTGATCAACTTCGAGTTTATTGGGAAATGTGATACCAGAATTAACTGTTGATCTGAAACTGAATATGTTCATGTAAATCCTATTTACAATAATGACGCCATGTAGCACACACAATACCAGCACGAACTTTAACACTTTATTCCACAGATCACTTATTATTTTTTTTTTTAAGTTGGATACCAGTTATAGTGCATACACTATCTCAATGCTGGTTGTGTGTAAATAACTAACTACAACATGTTTAATTGACACAAGTGTCTTAGAAATCTGCCTGCACTGAAATTAATAAAATGAGGTTTTTATGTTAAGATTGTCTTTAAATAAGATTTTAACAAGATCACCAAATTGTACCCTAAAATGAAGTCACATTATTGGGTTGGTCCTATCATTTAAATAAATGACAAAACGTTGAACATAGAAACAAAAATAATGCTCATGTAGATCTAGTATGTGTGTTGTCTTTGAATATTTAACAGTTATAAACTCTCTATATTACCAAAGTTGTCTAGATCTAGATATATCTTGTTGGACAATAACTCATCTTCCATTTCTAGTTTCTCTTCGACCCGCATAGTGATCAGGACAGCTTTCTCTGAATGCTTCGATTGATAAACACGAAAATATTCCCGCCATTGTACTTTGGATGACTTCGGTGTAAGTACTTTATCTCCGACATTGATTCGTTCTGAAATAAAACGTAACCAGTAATAATATGTTAAAACTAATGTTGCATATTCATTATGAACTAGTCGAGACAACAGGGAAAACATAAATATTCTTTTCAGTCCGACTTGTCAACAGTATTTTAGTCATATAAAGATTCCCGGACACATTATCGTGACACCGAGCCAATCAGCAGTTACCTTGAACTATGGTGAGATTCAAGCAAGGGAGATATAGCAGTATCATTTAAACAACCGTTTGGATCGACCTCGAGACGTCTCGCTCTCGGTGTAGACACACTCAGTCAGGCTTTATAATACGGACCAAGGAAACGAGGACGGCTTGAACTGTGTTACGAAATGAAAAGGGTACATGAACAATCATGTATTTCGAAATCTCAATTGAATAATGTGTTTGACTGTATTATACTTTGTGAATACAGTCATTCTTTGTTTTACTTTTTCACGTATGTGTACATTTAAATGATAAAAATTGGAAAATACACCATGTACATGTACAATAAAATTACAATATAAAATTGCGATGAGTATCACACATGTTAATAAAAATTAATATAAACACTCACCTGGCGGATAAAAGTCACCGATGCCCCCAGCAAAGAATCCAGGTCTCGGTCTTCCAGCGAATCTATCTCTGAGTTCCCTATTAAAGCACAGTATGACTGAGCCTGGTGCACACGGACTGTCAACGATGTTCAAAAACGGTACTGCAGTCCATTTTCTGTTTAGACCTAAAAACGAAATCAATTTTTTATAGAAAAAACCATAATTTATCTAGCAATAAATATTCTTATTACAAGTTTTACCAAATGAAAATATTATGTATTTTCAATAAAAACCCTGAACCAACAGCAGTGAAGGTCCGCTAATAAGTCCAGACTAAAGACGAATAGCCAATATGTCTTATTTAGCAGAAAACAGTGTTGGATCATATCTTAAGACGTTGATTCTTTAGAGCTACTAATAGCTGGCTGATTTCTAAATAATTTAAGTGGTTTTATTAGCCCAACTTTGCTGTAAAACGTATTTCAAAAAATTTACACCGCAAATTCAAACTACAGTAGATCTACATCAAACCCTTACAACAACGGTAACTCAACAAAGATAATAAAAATATCCAAAGAGAACCTTATGTTTTCATTCACGCCTCATGTTTAACTCTACATTATACTAAAGGATAGCCACAAGCTTAGTCAGATTGGTAGAATTTATCAATGGTCAATGCTCCAAAAGGTCTGCAAAGGGTCTGAGAAAAATCAGATATGTTCTAAAAGGTAAAGCTAGTTAATACATCAAGAGATAACAAGACACGGAAATCTCGGAGCTCATGCATGAAATCCATTGAACTCATTTTTAAAACACAGATCAGAAGTTTCTCGGAAACTCATGCAAAATCACAGAACTTGCACGGAACAGAAGACAAAAAGGAAGAAAAATCCGTGAAAGTCACGGAAAGCTACTGAGGAATTCAAATTCCGTGAGTACCGTGAAAATTCGTACGTGTAGTATAAGCATACAAACTAGTTCTACATTCTATACTTACTTTTGTTGAAGCATTCATCAATAAAGGTTTGTTTGAATATATCCCAGACGTGATGAATACGTATGGTCGACGTGTTGAATAAGAACCACTGGTTATTATGGTGTTTTTCGCGGTAAATTTCCAGCTTGTCCAAAAGATGATCATAATATTTATGTCTTTCGCCTCCGCATACAAATATCGATTTTAAACGACTTAGTCTGGACAGTATCGAATCCTTCTGCCGTCTACCATAATACTCTGTCATGTTAACTTTGATTACTGATCTTCTGTGATATTATGCTGACATGTTTTACAACGATTAACGTAGTTATATTAGAAGTCTACCTTCCTTTTGCCGCCTTTTCCAGTTGACTGACGCCGTTGCTATATAACGTTGTGTTACTTCCGGTCGTTCGTTTGTCTATGCGCGCGCATCAAACTTTCATTAATTATAAAATAAATGTCTAAATTGTAAAAAGAACAACAAGGTAGTCGTCAATAAACTAATGAACAGGAAATAACTTAAAGGTTAAATAAAATTGAATGAAATAATGTTTCGATAGAAAAAGCACAAAATCACATCAATGAGACGTTAGCAAGCGAGACGTTGCTATGTCAAAGTATGACGTCACAATCTCTGCAAACGACGTAGCGACGTAAACATGTCTGAGAACAAAGGTTGACAACGACATTGAAGATAGATATTTGAGTTTTAGGTCTCACATCACGCATCTATGGATGCGAAACTTTACAGAAAACTTGAAGTATGTGACGCGGAGAAATGTTGGCATCACATTCGTGACGTGGTGGTCACTCAACTGATGGGTACGGTCATTTCTTATAATCAAATTAAACTAAGTTAGAACTCTTATTAACCACAATTTATGTCCGTTTATTTATTTGTATGCGCGTAAACTCGAAGAGGTTCACCAAACTCTACTTTGTAAGTTAATTCCTAAAAAAATCGTAGATTTCTAAAGAAAAGCGCGTCCGACAATCCAGTCATTTCTCGTCGTTATTTTTTTCAAAATATCTTCCTGAACAACTGGTGTAATTTTCGTGGGTCATAATAATGATGATCATAATAAAATATACATGTAGAAAGTTTGTTGTAGGTGAAAAGGTGTTCCCTGTTCCGTTTCTACGAGAGGCGTCACACTTCGACATCGGTCACGTGGTATTAAAATCCCGTCGATCACAGATGCAGAAACTCACAGGCGTCCAATCTGTAGCAGTTCCTGTCGGACAACTGTCACACTTTGTCTCCGATGACCCTGAGCAAGATTTGATGCAGCGGTAAGAAATGTTATAAACATCCACCTATACTTACACGTTATATACCATGACATAAATATTAAAGGGAGTAAGTTGTATATACAAGTATAAACTGAAAACACCCGGAATGATTTGCTCAATCAATTTAAAACTAATTGATTAAAAAATTAGCACACATTCCAAAGTCTTCAATATACGAGTATGTGTACTGTACGGAAGGGGGGGGGGGGGGGGGGGAGGGGTTAGTGAAAAATACAAAGTGGACTTACTACTGAGGATCGTCCGACCCGTCTTGGTTTTGATCCGAGTCAGATGATGTTTTCTCAACAAAAATAACTATTTTCTCTCAGGCTTGGAAATGTGCGCAAAAATAAGGAACTTCGCCTGAACCAAGCGTATGAATTCCATGAATCAGATATGAAACACGGGCTAAAGAAAACTGTGACAGTACAATTATGGGGCTGTGAGAAATGGGCGATGGATTATGTTCCTAGATCAGGGGACGTTGTCGTGGACCTTACTAAGAAAGGTAAGATAAACTGCATGCATAGTTCAGGTAACCGTAATCGAAAAAGAAACATTGGTCTAATGACTATTACATGGTCTCTAATACTTCAGGAACAACAAAAATTAGCTAAATTTCTCATTCCGAGGAATTTTTGGTAGCCTGAACAAATATTTTCCGAGATCATTGAACAAGTTTATGCCCGATCTGAAAAATCGTGGAAAGGTGGGGTTATCCAATGTAGTAAAGGTGCATTTGTATTTTCTATAATGAAAACCACGTTATTTATTTTAACTTGAATGTCAGAATCACGTGGCATACTAGGAATTAACTAATTGTAACAAAATAAGAATTCAGTACGGAAACTAAGTATTTCACTACGTTATATTGTTTTAGTTGATACATTTATGTCTTTAGGTAAATTGTGAAACGAGTTCGACAACTTCTAACACTCGCCACTTTCTCTCAGAGGTTCCATTTGATTCGGGACCAGGAATTTTGACTCTCGAAATTTCCAAAAAGCCACATTTTGACTTTCAATATTTGGGTTTGAAGGGTCATTTTTCTCTGAAAAACATGGGTAGTTCGCCTATAAAAATGCCAAAAGTATCGAAATGACCCTTCAGTTGAACCCCTGTCCCCTGATGTTTTACATCGGAGTATGCTCTTAGTGATGCAAGTAGTACCATTAATTTCGTCTTGAACATTGGACCTATTGAACTCAAAGCGGACGCTCTACCACTACGTTATCAATGTGGTATATAGTTTTAATATAGTAATATGTTTCTCTTCCAGGATATATTAACATAGACAGGATTTTTCTTATAACAGAAGTATTCTATGCGACACAGGTTAAAATCTATGTGTCCGTCGGCGATCGTGAGGATCATTTTCTACTACAAGGTAAAAACTTACAACACATGTGTTAAACTACTTTCAGATATTATAGCGACCATTCAAATAGAGTCGTTAACAATAACAACTTTTATTCAGCATTAATTCACCAATTATAAAGCACTACCTCTTTAGAGCATCATCCCTTGAGAGCTGCAAATATTGATAATTGTTTAGAGGTTGTTGCTCTACAGAGGTTAAATTTATAGTAAATATTTACTTAGGGAAATGTTGAAGGTGCTGTTACACAGAGGTTGTTGCTCTACAGAGGGCCACTCTGGAGAGGTTGTACTGTACATGCTTCTAGCCTACAATAAAACATCATTTTAAACGTTGCAGTGTCAACAGCAGATGAGTAATACAATCCCTCGATGGATATAACTTACGTATCCAATAATATTCACTACGAGGGATATTCAAAGAGTGTTTAGACTGGACCGATAAAATATGTAGCTACAACTCCAGAAGCGCTCTTGGCAACAGTCTGACATATAACAAGGGCAGACAACTCCGCCACTATCAGAACAGTCTTATAGATAACAAGGGCAGACAACTCCGCCACGTTCAGAACAGTCTTACAGATACCAAGGGCAGACAACTCCGCCACTTTCAGAACAGTCTGACATATAACAAGGGCAGACAACTCCGCCACTATCAGAACAGTCTTATAGATAACAAGGGCAGACAACTCCGCCACTTTCAGGACAGTCTTACAGATAACAAGGGCAGTCAACTCCGCCACTTTCAGAACAGTCTTATAGATAACAAGGACAGACAACTCCGCCACTTTCAGAACAGTCTTACAGATAACAAGGGCAGACAACTCCGCCACTTTCAGAACAGTCTTACAGATAACAAGGGCAGACAACTCCGCCACTTTCAGAACAGTCTTATAGATAACAAGGGCAGACAACTCCGCCACTTTCAGAACAGTCTTACAGATAACAAGGACAGACAACTCTACCACTTTCAGGGAATGGATATCTCTGATGTTTCTGGTGAATGTTGCATTCCCTGTATGGTGGTTTTTGTATTCTTGCTTAGTTTTCATAATTTTACGATAAATATATTTTCCAAATGATGTTTGGTTATTTAGAACAAAGACATAAACATGCGCGTTACTATTATGTAATGAATAGCTTGATGTTTAGAATGACACCAAACCAAGAGCATCTAGAGAATATATTGATGTTTTCTCCTGCAGGTCATATACCAGTAGGATTTTCAATGGTTCGTTACAAGCTACAACACGATGGTACTTTAGGATCTTGCAAACGAGTGAAGGCTCGAAGTTGGCAGGGAAAATGGACCCGAAATATGACCCGAAACCCCGACGATCCCTTACCGTTTGACCCTTTCCAGCTACGTCACAGCATAGAGTAGGTTAGTTTAAATGTATTTTAAGTACTTGAATGGTGATGTGTCAGGTAGGTTACGAGCCCGGATGACCCAATATTGAAAGGTCTAGATGGTCATTATGACCACGTTACATAAATATTCGGCTAAAATTGTGTCCTTTAGGGATTTAACAGACACTAAGAGCGATCACAAAAGCTCACACTGCCGCTATGTACAGATATTATTTACAAAAGACAATCCATTACGTGTATCCTTATTATAAGTAAAAATGCATCACTTTTATAATTTTCTTTTGTGAAGTTCAGGCAGATGAATATGACATGTGCGACGCTCAGCTTTATTTTTGTTTCTATGGAAGCACATACATGTTAGTCCAGGAGCCAGATTTCAAAAGAGGCTTAAAATGGATTTTCATTTACCCCATCTGGTAGAAAAAGTCTGTTGGTATTTTCGAATAATATAGACATTCAGGCTTTAGAAAAAGGTGGATGCCAGATCTGAAAGTGGTGCAGATTTTTTTAACAGGGGCACGACTCTTGCTATCCAAGAAATTTACGAAACTACCCGGTAACCTATGTTCTAGTGTGGAGTTTTTGTTTATATATGTATTGCCATATATTTACATGGATATTGTTCATTTGATAATGTGCATCAAAAGTACATACAACATGGACCAGTTTGAGGTCAAGGTCAGTGTAAGGTCAAAGTGAGAAAAATAGCTAAAAATGAATATTTGCTCTATATTTTTCTTTGTGTAGCATGTGTTTTCAATTCAATTTGGTTATAAAAATGATAGTTATGTTCGTTAGTACATATTCTGTCATTATAGGCCGTTTGTTTGATTTAAAATATAAAAATATTGTCAAAACAGCCATTTTATGCAAATGCATGTTGGCCGAAATGGCAATCTTACGAAGACCCCTGGCATTCTGTGATCTTATGTGATTTCTTTGTTTACGTATGTAGTGTCTTATATTTACATTTATATTATTCATATGGTTATATGCATCAAATGGACATACGCCTAAGACTAATGTGAGGTCAAGGTCAAGGACATTTCAAGGTCAAAGTGAACAAAATAGTTGAAAAAGTCAAAAATGAGATTTCCTCTCTATTTTTCTTAATATAACATGGGTTTTGAATTATATTTAGGTTATTAAAATGATAGTTGTGTTGGCAAGTAAATATTCTCTAATGATAAGTCATTTGATTAATTAAAAATGTATCATTTTTTAAAAAACCCAGTCATTCTATGCTTTCCGAGATGGCATTCATACGAAAATCCCTGGCATATTATGGCCTTATGTGATTAGTTTGTTTACGTATGTAGTGTCTCATATTTACTTACTTACTTAATCCTCTTCGTCCCTTGTGGGACATAAGGCTGCAATGGTTTCTCTCCACTTAGGTCTGTCTTTGGCCAATCTCTGTGCTTCACCCAAAGATAATCCCATCTCTTCTAGTTCTGCCACCATAGTCCTACGCCATGTGGTCTTCGGTCGACCAGGTTTCCTTTTTCCAGGAGGTGTCCATCGTAGGGCGACCTTTGGTAGTCGTGTTTGGTCCATCCTTAGTGCATGTCCTAGCCACCTTAGCCTCCTCTGCTTGATTTCCAAAGTGATGTTATGACAGTTGGTTTTCTTAAATAATTCTTTGTTTGTTATCTTGTTTGGCCAAAAAATTCTGCATATTTTCATATGTCTCATATTTGCATGAATATTATTAATTTGATTAAATTCATCAAATGGACATGCACCTTAGACCAATTTGAGGTCAAGGTCATTTCAAGGTCAATATGTGAAAAAACGCTAAACATTGATATTTCCTCTTTATTTTTCTTATTCTGGCATATGTTTTGAATAAAGTTTGGTTATGAAAATAAAAAATGTGTGGGTTAGAACATATTCTCTTTTCATTATAAGTAAAAGTTATTTGTTTAATTAAAAATGTTATTAAAATAGCTATTTTACGTATCAGAGTGTTGGTATTGTTGCATTCGTAGTACTAGTCGTTTTCATTCAAAATTGACATATATTTATAATGATATGATCATATATTTGTATAGATATTATGGACTTTATATTATTTGTAGAATGTTCCCTTAATGTATTGACATGATCAATGTCATCTTAGGTCAACAGTACATTTTATTGTTCATGCAATTTTGATTTGCCTCACTTTGTATAAAATTGCAATTGGCTTTACATGAACCTGACTAAACGACCATGTGATGAAGTCCACGCATGTATACACTACTCATTATAGTTAAAACAACCAGTTATCGGTTTTCGTAACAGCCGCTAATCCTTTATATACACCATTGACTCAGAGGGGGTCTGATACTTAATGATACAAACTACATGTATTAATAAACCTAGGTATATATAGGATTCCCAGACCCTTGAGAAAACCCACTATCATCTTCTATTCGTAGCTATCTAAAACACTGTTACTATTATAAAAATTCACGTAGACCCAATGGCGTGCGTACCAGCACATAATACAACTATCCCGTTGGGCAATGATATATTCACCGCTGCAATGTGCAGAGATATCAGGCCTGATGTGATACCCACCACAACATAATTCAGCCATCCATGCCCTACAGGGTATCACTGGTAAGTATATAAGTCATATGCCTCATGAGGTAAGCATCAATGCTAAGTACATGCATCTTAGACCCTATGCGGTACAAATCCCTGCCAGCTGGTAAGGACATCTCAGGGCCTATGTGGTAAACACCAATGCAGGGTAAATACATTAAAGACACTATGTGGTACGCATCATTACAAGGTACATGTATCAGAAGCATAATGTGGCTACACATCACTGCAAGGAATATGCATCTCATTGACATACATGTATGCCACTCGCGGCCACTGTAATATACAGACATCCTATACTAAAGAAGGTATTTACCACATGAGAATATTATCATCCCAGACCGTAATGTACTCAATAACACCTAAGAATACATCTAGACCCTAGTTACATACAACATATCACTATATTGTAAAGACACCGAAAGCAAACTTAGATACTAATGTTCAACACAACAAAGTATATCCATTCCATGCCTATGAGATACTCATCACTAAATAATGTGTTCATCTCATGCCGGACACGTAACCATTACTGAATGCAGCTATCACATGCCAATCGGGTACATACTACGTAAAGCAGCAAGTTTGACAGTGAATGCGTCTTTAATTATAAGTCCCTGTTTGGTAACCAACAGAACAGAGTATAAACATACATAGCTGTATACAATGAAATCACCACCACACACAACAGCCATATATATTACACTGTTGTCACTACCTCTGAATACAACCGCACCAAGTTGTTGTGGTACTCATCACCACCAAGTACTGACAAACCGGGTCCTAAGGAATTTACTCGTGCAACCCCAGTTCCTAACCACTACTAACCACTGTATATACATGTAGTCATCACAGACTAAGTAGTACCAACGCTGAGTATAAGCATCTAAGGCTGTATTTTGTTATACACCACGATATAATACTCTAGAAGCCATCAAACAGCGAAAGTATTGCACACATCATCACATAATTATGTCGTCCCTGGTCCTACAGGATACTAATCACAACCAAGTGCAGGCATCATAGACCCTTAAAGGTATTCGCCACCACAGGGTACATACACACATGGTCCTGCGCGATAGATACCGCACATTTGCGACCATACCAGGCCGTAAGGAGTGGTCCCAACATAGGAGTAGAGTCAATCACACGTCATGTTTGGTACTCACAATTGGCAAGTACAGCTATTCAAAGTCATGTTGAGTACTTTACATGGACTGGTATCGCCATTCATCGGATTAGAGTCTAAAATTGTTTGATACTGTGTGAATGTTAACAAAGCCTGGTATATACAGGGTGTAAAAAGTAAGTTAACAATTTCTCTACCTATTTATCAAATTCATATGTTCTCCTATCACAATGAAAACTTTACTTAGTGGGGGTACCTACCTATCACTGGTACAGTCATTGAGGATTTTACGTACCACCAAAGAGTTCAGCTATAGAATGCCAAATGGGATACTCACAACCAATTAGTACTGCCATACATCTGGCCTTATTGGAGATGCGTCACGGCAAAGTACATGTACGTATGGCCTATGAGGGTACTCACTATCCTTGTGTAGAGCTATCCCATGCCCTATTGGGTGTTCACTAATACATTGTACAGTAATTCTAGGATCACCACCCAGTGCAGCCAAATATACCAGATCATTAGGGTTACTAATCGTCGCTAAATGCAGATATCCCAGGCCCTGTGAGATACTCAACACCATCGTGTACAGTCAGCCAAGGCCAATCGGATACACACCAGCATCTAGTACCGACAAATCCATATCAGACCTCAAGGGGTACAGAGACCATTACTTCGACTTACTGACCTCATAACCAATGAAATTCATCTACTGTTCTATAAAATTTGTCAAGGGTGAGGATCCCAGTACCAAGGATTGGTAGGGTATTACTCAGAAACCGTGTGATCTTCATAACCGACATACAGACCGACAGACCGGCGTGTGTAAAGCAGTATACTCCCTCGTCAAAGATGGTGACATAATATTCCCAGCTAAAAGAATTACACACCTAAATATACAAACTACAAACAAAATACAGTGTCCAAAGTGCTTTATATTACATGTAACGAACAAATGAGACAAAACTTAAGTGTTCAAGCATTTGTAATTTGTCCTTGAAATGACATTGGCCTTGACCTTCAAGTGGTCAGCATTTTATATTCACTTAATGTAACAATGTTCATACTAATATTTAATAATACTGACAGAAATAAAACTTATAATTATAGAGTATTTGAAAGCAGCTAGCAATTAAAGAATGCCATCTCGATCAGCGTGCATTTGCGTTAAATGGCAGTTTTACCAATTTTTAACATATATTTTAAATAAACAAATAACTTATAATGAGAAAATATCTGCTAACCACTAAATCTATCACTTTCACAAACGAAATTGAATTAAAACATACGCGAGAATAAGGAAAGTAGAGCGAAAATATCAATTTGTACTTTTTTAGCTAATATTTTCACCTTGACCTTGATATGACATTGACCTTGACCTCATATTGGTCTAAGGTGTATGTCCATTTGATGAATTTAATCAAATTAATAATATCCATGCAAATATGAGACACTACATACGTAAACAAACTAATCACATAAGGTCATAATATGCCAGGGGTTTTCGTATGAATGCCAGCTCGGAAAGCATAAAATGACTGGGTTTTATCAAAAATGATACATTTTTAATTAATCAAATGGCTTATTAGTAGAGAATATTTACTTACCAACACAACTATCGTTTTAATAACCTAAATTTAATTTAAAACACATGTTATATTAAGAAAAATAGAGAGGAAATCTCATTTTTGACTTTTTTCAACTATTTTGTTCACTTTGACCTTGAAATGACCTTGACCTCACATTTGTTTGAGGCGTATGTCCATTTGATGCATATAACCATATGAATAATATAAATGTAAATATAAGACACTACATACGTAAACAAAGAAATCACATAAGATCACAGAATGCCAGGGGTCTTCGTAAGATTGCCATTTCGGCCAACATGCATTTGCATAAAATGGCTGTTTTGACAATATTTTTATATTTTAAATCAAACAAATGGCCTATAATGACAGAATATGTACTTACGAACATAACTATCATTTTTATAACCAAATTGAATTGAAAACACATGCTACACAAAGAAAAATATAGAGCAAATATTCATTTTCAGCTATTTTTCTCACTTTGACCTTACACTGACCTTGACCTTGACCTCAAACTGGACCGTGTTGTATGTACTTTTGATGCACATTATCAAATGAACAATATCCATGCAAATATATGGCAATACATATATAAACAAAAACTCCACACTAGAACATAGGTTACCGGGTAGTTTCGTAAATTTCTTGGATAGCAAGAGTTGTTGCCCCTGTTAAAAAAATCTGCACCACTTTCAGATCTGGCATCCACCTTTTTCTAAAGCCTGAATGTCTATATTATTCGAAAATACCAACAGACTTTTTCTACCAGATGGGGTAAATGAAAATTGAAATTCTCGTCACCAGCTCCTAGACTAGTAGGAATCATGATATATTATCACATGATAGGATTGATCATTTTACATGGCATCAGCTGGGCATAGATCAAAGTAAATTATCTGTGGAAACTCAAGATTTTTAACCAATAATGAAGGAGATCCAAGGAAAGTTCACAAACTTGCAATATTGCTTGTGGTAAAATGATGTTTCAATAAAGACAACACGTCTCCGGTGTAAATTCTTCTATTCTCAAATTCTGTCTTTGAAATGTGCTTAATGCTTATTATAGAGAATGCGTAGTTATTGTACACTGTATGTATGGTTGATGTGTATTATTGTTATTTTCAGAATCAGATACAACGAACGCGCTGCACAAGAAACTCCTTATGAGAATATGTATAATAAACTAACCAACTGAAGCAATTGTGTTAGCCTCCTTAATTGAGACTCGTCTTTCTTGCCAAATGCATGACTTTGTACAATTTATAACAATGCAATTCCTCTCAATATCTGCTTGTTGGAGTAACAAGCCAAAACATGGTTCCACTTGGTACAAAGATATTGACATGATCCTAAATTTAAGCAAGAATATATTACAAGGTTCTGGCATAGACTATATCTATTTCCCCAAAACAAATCCTGATACGAGTATTAAGAATATCCGTCCTTTAGTATTGTGTTTGTACATTTTTGTATTATACCTTGAACATACTCTGGATACTCCCCAAATACGAAAACATACAACTGGGGTTATAAATATAGACAAGGCATCAGCTGTTAAATAATGCCAATAGTTCAAGGATGGTTTATAATCTCCATACTAGAACATTTCAAAAGATGAAGACTGTGGTGCTGAGAATGAAGTAAGATGTATGTAGTCACAATGTTTTAAGGTGATTGTACTACATAGTCTGATTGTCATGGATCAAAATCTCCAATAACCCTCAATCATGGTGAGACTACTACATGTAGTTGATGCACCCACAACAGATTGGCACAGAAATCTACTTCACCCACAACAGATTGGCACAGAAATCTACTTCACCCACAACAGATTAGCACAGAAATCTACTTCACCTACAACAGATTGGCACAGAAATCTGCTTCACCCACAACAGATTGGCACAGAAATCTACTTCACCCACAACAGATTGGCACAGAAATCTACTTCACCCACAACAGAATGATTGGCACAGAAATCTACTTCACCCACAACAGATTGGCACAGAAATCTACTTCACCCACAACAGATTGGCACAGAAATCTACTTCACCCACAACAGAATAGCACAGAAATCTACTTCACCCACAACAGATGGGCACAGAAATCTGCTTCACCCACAACAGATTGGCACAGAAATCTACTTCACCCACAACAGATGGGCACAGAAATCTACTTCACCCACAACAGATGGGCACAGAAATCTACTTCACCCACAACAGATTGGCACAGAAATCTACTTCACCCACAACAGAATAGCACAGAAATCTACTTCACCCACAACAGATGGGCACAGAAATCTACTTCACCCACAACAGATTGGCACAGAAATCTACTTCACCCACAACAGATTGGCACAGAAATCTACTTCACCCACAACAGAATAGCACAGAAATCTACTTCACCCACAACAGATGGGCACAGAAATCTGCTTCACCCACAACAGATTGGCACAGAAATCTACTTCACCCACAACAGATTGGCACAGAAATCTGCTTCACCCACAACAGATTAGCACAGAAATCTACTTCACCCACAACAGATTGGCACAGAAATCTACTTCACCCACAACAGATTGGCACAGAAATCTACTTCACCCACAACAGAATGATTGGCACAGAAATCTACTTCACCCACAACAGATTGGCACAGAAATCTACTTCACCCACAACAGATTGGCACAGAAATCTACTTCACCCACAACAGAATGATTGGCACAGAAATCTACTTCACCCACAACAGATTGGCACAGAAATCTACTTCACCCACAACAGATTGGCACAGAAATCTACTTCACCTACAACAGATTGGCACAGAAATCTACTTCACCCACAACAGATTGGCACAGAAATCTGCTTCACCCACAACAGATTGGCACAGAAATCTGCTTCACACACAACAGATTGGCGCCGAAATCAGCTTCACACACAACAGATTGGCGCCGAAATCTGCTTCAAAATGCCAACATGGAGAAACAGTAAAAGCATCGCTTTGAAGTAAAAGGCTTTAGGTTTTGATAGCATGTTTTGGAAATACAAAATGGACAAACACCCTGTACATCATGTACTTGACAAATGCACTTATAAAAGCCAATGGACTCGCAATTAAACAGCTACCAGCAGCTTCTTAAAACATGTTGTTCTAAGTCGCACTGTTCAACAGTACTCTAGTCATGTATGGGGACTACCCACGGGGCAAACCAGCAGATAACTGGAACCAACTATGCAGAACACTATACCACTAGGCTATCAAGTTGGACCTTTAGTTTCTATCCCAATATACTCCATCTTGGAAACACTCAATAACAAATTATACAGTATCGATATTTATTGTCAACAATATAAGCTAAGAATAAATATAAGGAGATACATAATTTAAACCATGCACCAAACACCTGTATCAACAAGCACTTGTTTATAGTAAATCATGATTACTATACAAAATACTAAATAAGTGGATATTTCTGTGTGTTGAAAAGTGAGCAAATTTTGAATTTTAGGTATTTATCATGCAGAAATATGAATTACTTTTTTAATTTTTTTATCAATTGAGTTCCTAAATTTATAGTATTTCTTGTAGGCCAAAATTAATAACAAAGGAAATGATAGCAAATTTTTCATGAATTTGCGAAATTTGCAAATTTTGTATGTGGCTAATATGATCAATTATACACATATATTTATCAGATAAAATTTGTTTGGAAAAACTTACATATTTTAAAGGTTTCCTCATAAAGCACAAAAGATTTATCTTAAATTCTGAGTCTGATTTTAGCAAAAACTCAATTGAGATGAGATTTCAACTTGAGATGCTTCGAGAGATCGGGGCCTGAGTATATTAGTGAATAAAATCCCCATGAGACAAATACACACTTCATATACAATTAAACAGGGGTCATACTGAGGCATAATGCCCTATACTGAATGTAAGATGTAAGTCATAGATGCAGCTACAGGGTTTTAGCATTGATTTGTTAGGCAGTGTGGTGTTTGCTTGTGGTCTGTGTCTGTGGTCTGTGTCTGTGGTCTGTGTCTGTGTCTGTGGTCTGTGTCTGTGGTCTGTGTCTGTGGTCTGTGTCTGTGGTCTGTGTCTGTGTCTGTGTCTGTGGTCTGTGTCTGTGGTCTGTGTCTGTGGTCTGTGTCTGTGGTCTGTGTCTGTGGTCTGTGTCTGTGGTCTGTGTCTGTGGTCTGTGTCTGTGGTCTGTGTCTGTGGTCTGTGTCTGTGGTCTGTGTCTGTGGTCTGTGTCTGTGGTCTGTGTCTGTGGTCTGTGTCTGTGGTCTGTGCTCTGCTGTTTATGTTGAATGCTGCCCTTCCTGTCTGATATGTTATATCTTTTTGGTTGTCATTAAAACACATCCCTACAACAAAACACTGTTTCAAACTTTCTTCTATTGTTATATTCAGGATATGAAATTTCAAATGATTGTAACTTAGTCAATACATTGAATTTTTCGTCAAAAAACATTATTGAGCAACCAATCAGCAGGTTTTCAGATTATTCTGGTTATGTAGGACCCATGATGTAAGCATGATTAATTAAATCTTCTGTTTCTTTGGTGATTCAAATCTTCAGTTTTTCAGTTTCCTTGGCAACTTCTTTATCACTCTCTTCTTCTTCGCTTTCTTCTTCGTCACTTTCGTCACTGTCTTCATAATCTTCATCGTCTTCTTCATATTCACCTGTAATATGATAAGTACAGTTACCATAGCATAAGTAGATCCAAGTTAGCTATATATATTTAAATATTGTTTGAAGTTCCAACTTCCACATATGTTATTGATCAGAAAGGATTTGGTCTACCATAAGACATTTTCAAAACAATATCCCTAATTCTTCCGAAAAGGGGCATAAAAAGTTTAAGCTAACATACCGTCATATTTCACTCCACCAAAGCCTGTAAACTTGTACTCTTCTTCACCGTAGTTATAGGAATACTCATCCTGATAATCACCAGAGTAAGAATAACCTGTAGCAGCTCCATCATTCATTCCCTTCCTACCATAGTCATATCTACGAGCTGTCAATATAAACACCATCCAATTGTTGTTATATAGAATTAACTATTTATTTATTTCACCATTGTTTTATATTCTTTATCTTTCAGTTTATTGTATAGTTTGCCCGGGTATAACATATACAACTTGATATAGACGAGTTTCAAATGCACAATATTTGTGTTTTAGACCTAGTTTCCACCCGAAAACTATTATGATTATAAATGTAGTTAAAAAGTATCTCATTATCCTGGGCAAACTATATAATAGATATGTGGTTAAACATATACAAAATATAACAACAAAACAACATTTACTGTACAACTTCTCCGGAACGGCGCTCTGTAGAGCAACAACCTCTCTATAACAACACATTTTCACTAAGATGATATTCACTCTTATTTCAACTACTTCTAGAAAACAACAGCAAATATTTGCAGCTCCCTTAATGGTGATGCTCTACAAAGGTTGCACTGTACATGTAACATACTCATGTACATGAAACACACAGTTTATTCCCTATGATAACATATCAAAGTGTACATGATACAGAACTCCCTTAAAACCGGACCTCCCACAAAACCGGACTTTCGAACCAGTCCGGACAGGGTCCGGTTTTGAGGGAGTTTACTGTATACAATACTTAAGCTGAATTTGAACTTTTACAAGTAAAAATACTTAAAAAGTATGGCATTTATGGTTATATGGTGATTTATGGTTATATGGTGATTTATGGTTATATGGTGATTTATGGTTATATGGTGATTTATGGTTATATGGTGATTTATGGTTATATGGTGATTTTGTAAGCCATGCAGCACGTCAGTAATTCATGGGATAAGTGTATAGGCTTGTATGAAGAATCTGTCCTTTGGGGGAAACAAATGGTATATCCCGAGAATGTAACATGTGTAGGTCGCTAGGCATTGCCATCCCTTCTGTACGACTTCAAATTATTTTTACATTACAGTATTTAGCAGCCAATTCACTTAACCAGTTTTCCTGCACTGTATCCTAACCAGTACTAACTCTTACCCTTCCACAAGGAACCAGGAACTTCTCAACATGTAGAGGAAAATCTACATTGTTGTCAAATTTTCATTGAAGGCTTTGATCTGCCTCTTTGATCTGCCTCTACATGTAAATGAACCAGGATCCCCCAGTTACAAATCGAGCATACTAACCACTAGACCACAACATGGCACTGACTGTAATCACTGAAAATTGTGTAATAAAAATTATTAAATACCTGTCATGCAGAGCTCCTTAGTCTCTCTTGTATCATGGCCACATTTAGGACAAGGGTAGGCAACTCCACGTGCATACTTAAATCCTTTCCTCTTTACATGATCATCACAGAAACATATCTGAAATTGAGATTATGTAAAAGTGGTAGAGCATTCACTTCAAGTATATTTTCAGACATGCGTCCGTTAAACTGACTGTACATTTTAGTCCCGACTATTGAGTCGCAAGTGAACTGTTAACATTTAATATGTAGAAATTTGAAGCCTTATTAGTTTTATGACACGTCATAAAATAAAAAAGCTTGTACATAGTAATGTACACACTATCCCATGTTCATTAGGGCTGCATACCGGTTTCCGATATAAATCGAATACCAGTATTTTGCGTTTGATCGATACATCGTATCAATTTTGTCTGTATCGGTCAAAACATCGATCAACAAAAATAAACAACAAAATCCCCATTTTCAGTTAAGTTTTCGGTAGATTATTTGTTTGGTCTCAAAATGGTCAGGTCGTCGACGCAGCTTATGTCCGAGTGAATCTAATTTTCAAACAAGAATCTGCTTTGCAAACTACTCATGCAATTTGAACATGTGTGAATAGGTTGTTTATCACATATCTCAAGCCTGACATGATTGTGTTCAGCAAGTAAAATATATGTTGTAAGTCTGAAAGTGCCTATTTACAGTTTTTAGATCGTTTATAGTCAAAACAAAATATCAAATGATATATCGAATATCGATCATTTTGTATCGATACAAATATCGTATCAATCATTTTAACTGATACGCAGCCCTAATGTCCATCATCAATAAAAAGTGGGGAGGGGCGTCAATCCAGTAATAGAATTGGACTTATCACAAAATCTAAACAAGGAAGATCAATCATGATATTTGTCCTTGAAAGCTCCTTCTTTTCCTTCCTCTATTGTCAGAATAACAGTTGGCAGTACTGAGTAAGTGTAAGTAACAAGACTGCTAGATGGCATAGAACTTACCTTGCATCGTAAACATGACCATTGTCCAAGCTTATTGCAGGATCCACCTGAATGTATACAAGTACATGTATATAATATTCACAGCAGTCAGTATTCAGTGTTAAACTTAGAATTCAGTCTAAGGGGGACAACTCTGGAATGTTGTATCAATTCGTATTTATCAAGGGAGATAATTGAAGAGTTCATTCACCTGTGAATAGATTATAACATTAAGTTACAAGTTGTGAACAATAAGACATGTTTTATAACTGATTTATTTTTTATGTTTATTGTGCAACATGTTCTATATTAGGTGAAGAGAGTAGATAGGTATAACTTTTACACTGTAATGATTAACACTTCTCCAGACAATCTATTTTCAAGGGCGCAAAGCTCAAGCCCTCATCACAAGGGGATTTTATTTGACCCTTGAAAGGACCATTTCACCCCTTTAATTTCCAACAAGTCACTAAATGATCCTCAGGATTCTGACTTAAGGGTCAATGTTTCAAAATGGCAGATGCAGGACTTTTTCCAAAACTATTGGGAAGGGGCTTTTTCTTTAAATTTGGGGAAAAATAAATCATAAAAGTTGCACAAGGGGAAGCAAACACTTGACGTAAATTGGATTTTAGGGGAAAACTGCATGATTTTGAAGAATTTTCCTGAAGGGAAGATGTCTTTAACAGCCACTGCTATAGAAGGAAAACAATACGTGGAAATTCTATGAAAACCAGATTTTAGTGGCAGCCAAGTCTAATTCTATTTTTAGTAACAGCAACCTTGACCCCACCGACCCCACTTTTAATCCCAAGCAGTTTTCATATAAGCTACCTACACAGCAAGTTTCATCATGATATCTCATTCCTACCTAACTGAAGTTATCAAACAGAAACCAATTGTGGACATCCCCAGCCCGCTAACTTCACCAATCTTATAACCATTTTTTCGGCTGAAAAATCTGGTTAAAAAGCCCTGTAATGACCCTTTAGATACAGCCCCTTATGAAAACCCTTCCTACACTCTCACTTACATTTGTATGAATCAGAATCTAGCTGCTGACACATGGCTTGATGTTCGAACTGATCATCTTCACACAGAAAGTTACCACAAAATGAACACTGAAAGAATCGTCCTCCTGAAATAATACACACAGAAAGTTACCACAAAATGAACACTGAAAGAATCGTCCTCCTGAAACAATACACACAGAAAGTTACCACAAAATGAACACTGAAAGAATCGTCCTCCTGAAACAATACACACAGAAAGTTACCACAAAATGAACACTGAAAGAATCGCCCTCCTGAAACAATACACACAGAAAGTTACCACAAAATGAACACTGAAAGAATCGGCCACCTGAAACAATACACACAGAAAGTTATCACAAAATGAACACTGAAAGAATCGGCCTCCTGAAACAATACACACAGAAAGTTACCACAAAATGAACACTGAAAGAATCGGCCTCCTGAAATAATACACACAGAAAGTTATCACAAAATGAACACTGAAAGAATCGGCCACCTGAAACAATACACACAGAAAGTTATCACAAAATGAACACTGAAAGAATCGTCCTCCTGAAATAATACACACAGAAAGTTACCACAAAATGAACACTGAAAGAATCGTCCTCCTGAAACAACACACACAAAAAGTTACCACAAAATGAACACTGAAAGAATCGGCCTCCTGAAACAAATATTTACACAAACAAATTATTAAAACCAGTAATCTCTTCTACCAGTAATCCTTGGAATGAGAATTTCCTTGAAGTCAAGAGATCATTGGCAAATTTGGCAGGGAATAGTTGGAGGACTGGGCACTTATGACTGTCCCAGCTGAATGACCGTGCACTTATGACTGTCCCAGCTGAATGACCGTGCACTTATAACTATCCCAGCTGAATGACCGTGCACTTATGACTATCCCAGTTGGATGACCGTGCACTTATGACTATCCCAGCTGGATGACCGTGCACTTATGACTATCCCAGCTGGATGACCGCACACTTATGACTATCCCAGCTGGATGACCGTGCACTTATGACTATCCCAGCTGGATGACCGCACACTTATGACTGTCCCAGCTGGATGAGCGGGCACTTATGACTGTCCCAGCTGGATGACCGCACACTTATGAGTGTCCCAGCTGGATGACCGTGCACTTATGACTATCCCAGTCAGATCATCCAATTAACAATAATGCAGTGCAATCTATTTTAAACATACAATTTTTTCCACCAGTCATTTATTTTATTTTATTAAATTTTATCGTACATGTACTTTGTAGAATAAAAATTTGACCATACGACAGATATAAATTGAGAATTCAGTTGCCCAGTGAAAGGGTCTAAATGGGACATAAGAATATAATACACTTTTTTATTGTATAGCTAAAAGATCAAGTATTGATAGTACCAACAGTCTGTGAATGTAGATTTCAGAAGTACTTGTGCAAATCAGCATTGAAAGTGAACAGTTTTCCATTCGATATATGCTAATTACTATACTTAAATCATAAAGAAGTTGTCATAACTGTAATTACTTGTCCCGGACAAGTGCTAACTTTGCAGGCTGTAATAGGGTCCTACCTTGATCAGCGACGCCACGATTACACTCACTACATTCAGCATCTATCAATGGACATGTACAGGCATGTGTGGTCAGACATTTCCTACCATGACAAACCCACGCTTCACAAAAATCACAGACAGCTCCCTGAAAATAACAACAAATAACATTACCAATACATACAGTAACATACTTAACTTAAACTCTCTTAAAAATCTCATTAACAGTTTATACTAATTTATTGTAGTACAATAATTAAGTAGGTATGTGGAACCACATGACTTACCAATTCACATTTTATAATACATGTATCCATACATGGCTAAGTGAATTGAATCACCCAAAATCCTCATTTTCCGTCACAAAACTTTTCTTGGTTAAATGGAAGTAAAATTGTCAAAATGAGTCAAGTCTAGACTCTACTTACCACCATAGCTAAACCAGTAGTATATTGACCTGCATGTTTTATAACACAGTCTCCAGTCTTCATCATACATTTCTGCTTCCCTGAAAATGCACAAAATGAAATATTACAAAGTACCAGTAGTTGGAAGTACAAAAAATCAGTACTGGAGTTTCCCATTTAAAAATCAACAAGACTGTCATGCTAGTCATACGGGTAAAAGTTGGACACTCAAAATCCAAGTTCAGAAAAAATGTAGATATTAAGAGTACAATTTCATTTAGTAAGAATTCAGTTCAAGCTCGATGGCCTATCAGTATTTTGGTGAAAATTGTGAATATATTTCAAAACACTGCGATGGCCTTTATTATCAATAATGAAAAAGTTTATTTGAAAATAATAAAGCCTTCTACTTCCATCAGGACAATACAATACTTGAGTCAACTTTTTCTGAATTTATTGCCCTGAAAGAATAAAACAGTAGCTTACTTGCTAAAACTGTATGCCTTTATCTTCGGGGTACCTTATCAACATGTTTTGTTTTTATTGTTTCATAGTGGAAAATGGAGTAAAAATTAATCAGAATTGGTGATTAACCGGAACTGGTTAACAAACTGTGTCTACTAACCACAGGCTCCGCAAACTGGCAATCTTTGTAGTGAATTACAAAAATAGCAAAAAGCTCGATTCTTCTGAGACTTCCCACATTGCTCACATTCCTGAAATATAAATCAATAAATGTAAAACTTTATAACATTAACAATGTGGAATATTTTAACAATATATCAGGCAGGAATTGATGTTACGCACAGAAGTCTTGAAGTTGGTGGTTACGGTTGTGGGTCCTTATGATAGAGGAAATTAGGGACTTGAACGCCATTTTGGGATTCAATGTTCCTCTTTGTCTTATAAAAAATTACAGGAATTTCTGTCAGAATGAACCTGCAATTCTTATCAAACAACTCTGAAGAATACAAAAATCGTCGACTTTGTAAAGGAGAAAATTAAATGTCAGTTAAATCAACACTATGCGCTGATTGACGAATTCATACAGCGGTATGGAACTCTTGACGTATCAAACACTACTCCGAACTGTACAGGCAATTTCTTTGATGGGCGGCGCGTTTGAAGACAGTCGAAAGACAGTCATGCGCGTTTCAACTGGAAACCACAGGGATATAACTCGTTCAGCTAAACATCATGCCCTAAATAAATTATCATAGATAATACAGTGCATGTTTTTACACAATGAGCCGTATCCCTGTGCTGGAAACTGTATCGACTTTGCATCCTGGTTTTATTTTATCACGTCATCTGATCCATTTGAAGAAATGGGTTTGAAGTTTGAGATGATTTTTGTGCATGGGTGTTTGTTCACACATGTAGGATCTATCGTGCGCTTTGGGTAATGATATCTACTGCCGATGCGAATTTTTATTACAACCGTTATATGGAGTTTGATATTTAATGTAAAATTATTCTTTAAGACTTTCATATCCAATTTGTTGAATTGGGAAAATGTTCACACGATGCAAATTGCGTATAGACTTGATAAACAATGACACTATTTGTAGTTACAACCAAATACTTGTATCAAATGTGTTTCATTATAAACACTGTCTGTTACACTTAGTCATAACAACAATTCATCATAGACTTCGGATATTTCGAGCACCTGGCTTAACTCAAGCTTTTGGCTTGTCCCGATGGGTACTCGAGATGACAAGGTTTTACTGTATAGTGTATAGCCATTGGAGGAAAAGTAACAGAATGGCCAGGTAACAGTCACAGTGGCAGCCTGAATTCTGAAATTGTTTCTCTTTCTTCATATCAATGGTAAAAGAAACCAATCAAGAAGCCCATAATTTGGATATTGGTATTGGCAGTGACCTGGGTGGTGGGGGCACAGTGTATAAACGAGTCAACTTCCGGTTATCGCAATAATATTAATAATTACACGTTGAATTGCATACTAGGATTGCAATAATGAGTACAGTGATGGAAAATCACCACATGCTTCAATCACAACAATGAGTACATGTTGAATTGTATAGTATCACAATAATGAGTACAGTGATTTGGTTTATACGCAGTGGGGGGTGTGGCCACTTCATTTAACTGTTTAAACCTGTGAGTTGACCTGTTATACCTGAATACCTGAATCTTCGGGCCGTCATATTAGCAATGCTGTCTTGGCCCCTTTAATAACGGTCTCTTCTTTAATTATCTCTTCTCTTATACATTTAAATTATCTTATGTCTCAGGGTGCATTAATTAATTAAATTTCTTCACATTCCAGTTCTCACAGTTCAGCAGTGACTTAAACTGATTAACCGTATTGGCGGATATAGTTTTTTCACTGAGTTTGTTCCAATATGGTATTGACCTCTGACTGAACGTGTAAAGTCTAACATTATGAAAACACATTTTGGGCTCGAACTTCAGGTAATGTCCGCGTAGTTCGGCCTGTGACAAGTTGAATAGCTTGTCCCATTTGAAATTGTCCAGATTGTGTATAGACTTGAAAATTTGTATCATGTCTGCACGATCTCTTCGATACTCAAGTGTAACCAGACCTAACTCTCGTAAACGTTGCTCATATGAAAACTGTGTTAAAGATTGGATCAATTTAGTCACCCTTCGTTGTATATCCTCAATTCTCTTAATATCTTTTTTCAAATGAGGTGACCAAACACACGATCCATACTCCAGTACCGGTCTAATCAAGGACTTGTATAGTGGTAAAAACATCTCTTTGTCCATACACTCAAAGGATCTATTTATAAGCCCAAGCGTTCTTTGAGCCTTATTAGTAATGTTAGTAATAATAATTTTATATGTTGGTCAAAGTTTAGGTTTTTATCAAAAGTTATACCAAGGTCATTTTCAAAGGCAGTTGGGTCTACATGTACATATTCATAATTGCCATCTGCAATTCTCATTGAGTATCTAAAGTGTTCTGGAACCAATGTGTAAAACTTTGCATTTTTTTGCATTAAAAGACAATTTCCATTTCTCACTCCAGTTACACAGATTGTCTAAATCCTCCTGCAGTCTTTCACACTGTTCATCATCTAAAACTTGTGAATACAGCTTAGTATCGTCTGCAAAGATCTTTACCATTCCTTGGCAACATCTGGTAGATCGTTAATGAAACAGAGAAACAGAACCGGCCCAATAACACTCCCTTGTGGCACTCCGCTTAAGACATCTGTCCAATTTGATACTTTAGTCCCTACTCGCACTTGCTGTGTTCTATTGACAATATCCCTTTCATACAATTGATCTAAATATGCTTAGGACACCAACTTTATTTGGGGGAGAATAAAACAAATCTACTTGAATAAGTGTCATTTCATTCAACACAATTATTTAATACTTCGTGTTCAGTAACCGGTTTCAAAAAAAGTCATCCGAAATATTTTTGTCCGAATACTACACTACTTCTTTGAAACCTATGCGCTATTTAGACATCAACATAAACGATCATACCATCAAGAAGTTACACGGCCTTTCTACGATAGGTCTTTCATTTTTCGCGTTCCTAATTGACGCCTGTCTTTCCTTCTGCTTCTCTGCTTTCTTTCGCTGTCCAGTCTTCTTTTTCGGCATGATTTTCTTTTTAATCTTACTTCAAGAGCCAAAAAGTGTTACGCCTGTCCGACTTCTACTAGAAGATAGATACTGTATCACAGGTTAGAATAAATTTGCTCTTTAGTTCAATGTAAAGTTACAATGGTAGGCCCAAAATTTTAACATCTTGTAGTATATGGCCAGCAGGAAGACATATATCATTTTAAAGAAGTACCTTTGAGCTTCAAAATATTACAATAAAAAGGGGGGTCATGTATCTTCTAAGAAAAAGTTTGTCCATCAAACATGGTCAACCTATTTTTACACATGTCCGGACTGATTCAATCCGGGATTTACCCTATTCTACTTTCACTTTTGGTATCAATGTAAGAAAACAAAATATTCCAGATTTTCCAGTTTCACTACATAACATGCATATTTACAATGTATTTAAACTCAATGCCATCACTCCAGTGCACACTTGTCAAGAAATATCCCCATTTACTGGCAAGCCAACGTTTTTAAGGACCATTTGGCCCGCGTAAGGCATTTGGTGGTTCTTTACCTCGCATGCACAAGTTAGTTATCACGTGCGCACGTGCTAAATGATATACCAGAAATTCCTAGACCTTAAACATCTTGTGCGGAGAAAGATTAAAGAGGCTTACAACCAGTACTTAGAGGATATCCTGAATGTCACTGATGCATCCCTGTCCACCGAGTCTCACAGACCAAACACCAACAAGCTATACTCCCTTATTAAACACTCTAAACAAGACCCTGCAACCTTACCACCACTCAAATCACAAAACAAACTCTATCATGATGATAAAGAGAAAGCAACTGCACTAAATAACCAGTTTCAATCCGTATTCAGTCCTAAATCCCCGCTAAGCCTCTCATCCCTCTGTAAAATGAAAACCAAGACAACTCTGAAGAAACTGGTACCACCTCAGATACGACAAACACAGACAATACCATCCTAACAATGCCCAATATTCAGGTCAGTGCAAATTGCATCGAGAAACTTCTAAACAATCTAAACCCACATAAGGCAGCAGGCTCAGATAAGATAAAACCCATTATAATAAAGACCCTGTCAAAAGAACTCTCACCAATTCTCGAAGCCATCTTCCAAAAATCACTTGATGAAGGCCTTCTCAGTGGAAAACAGCAAATGTAGCTCCCATCTACAAAAAAGGGGACAGGTCAAAGCCCGCCAACTACAGACCCATCTCATTGACATGTGTGCTATGCAAAACCCTTGAACACATTGTTGCCTCGTCTGTAGTAAAACACTCCACACAACACAACATCCTTTAGATCTACCAGCTCCAACATGGGTTTCGAGAGAAAAGGTCATGTGTTACCCAAATTATCATGCTCATTAACGACTTAATTACCGCAGTCTATCAGAAACTGCAGGTAGACCTCATACTATTAGATTTCAGCAAGGCTTTCGACAAGGTCAGCCATGAGAAAGTCCTGCTTAAACTACATTCATACGGAGTCCGAGGCCAAACACTAAAATGGGTCAAAAGCTTCTTAGATAATCGGCTCCAGTCTGTAGTTTTGAATGGCACTAGCTCGGATGCTATCCCTGTTTCCTCAGGAGTGCCCCATGGGTCAGTGCTGGTCCTCTCCTCTTTCTAGTATATATCAATGACCTCCCACAGAATATAAGCTCGAAAGTCCGCCTTTTTGCAGATGATACAGCAATATACCTATCATTATCATCTGCATCTGAGTCTACAACCCTCCAGAATGACCTTAAGACACTAGAAAAGTGGGAGCTGGAGTGGGATATGGAATTCAACCCCTCTAAATAAGATCTAGTTCTATTTGGCTGTTTATTGTTTATTACCAATGAACGCAGTCTGAAACATACAAATGACAAACGATTACTTATATGAATAAGCACCACATGGGATGGTATTCCTCTATCTCCCCCAAGTCTTTGCTATATACATGTACTAACACATTGTCTATGTGAGTGTCAATGGTAAAGATTTAAGTATAAAAGCACTTCGAAAACATGATGGTTATTTAACATAACAGTTAATTATGACTTAAAATGTCTCTTATTCACTGTCATATCTCTTCATGTGGAAGTTTCATAATCCTTGTGCCATTCAGGCTTCCGAATGTTGCGAGTAGACCGGCGTGTCTCTACAGGCACATCAACCTGCACGGGTGGTGCTGGTGTGTTCAAAACCAGATCTGTGTTGGGGCTCGTGTGGTTATCTAATACCAGATGGCGACGACTAGATGTGTTAGGTAGTGGAGCTGTTGGAGTACCTGGCGGACTTGGTGTGCCAGGCGGACTTGCTGTGTTGGAACCAACCTTAGGAGTTCCAGGTGTAGGGTTCGATACTCTAGCTGGTGTCTCTGGTTTAGCCTGTGTGACAGTTGTGTCACTGGATGGTTGAGCATACTTCCGTAACATAATGTCATTGTCAATCGTCAAACGTGCTGGCAGCTTGTTAACAGGAACATATTGTCTTAGGAACTTTCTGTTGCGCAAAGTAACACGTCCTGATCCGTCGACCTTAATCACGTATTGGTCAAATTGTCTGACTTCTATGACAATGCCTGTCTTGTCCCATTTGAGTGGATGGGGACCGACTTGGTTTTGTATACGTACATGGTCCCCGATGACAAGTGGTAGGAGACGTTTTGTATGTTCTGACCAACGTTCAGCATCTCTCATGTGACGATTCCGCAGGGCATCCTCTCTAGTTGCCAATGTTTCTCGCCAAGTGTTATGCGGCAGATAACGACCAGGTGGAATGGGTATGAAGTCGCGTATAGGCCTTCCAAAGATGCACATGGCAGGTGAGATTCTTGTGTCTCTGTCGGGAGTGTTCCTGTACTGGAGCATCGCGCGTTGGAATGCGTCCGTGTTCAGATCACCGTTAGAACTGGTGTTGTCTGTGAGCAGACGTTTGACTGTTTTGACACCCACTTCAGCTCGGCAATTACTATGCGGAAATGCGACAGATGACAGCCTATGATGTACGCCCCACTCTTGCAGGAATCTACGTGTAGCTACGGCTGTGAACTCGGGGCCACCGTCAGATGCTAGTTCATCCGGTATTCCAAAAGTGACAAACACTCGGCGTAGGCAGGCGATTAGGCCAGCGGCTCCCTCAGAAGACTTCTCAACAATCGGCCAGTTCGAATAACGGTCAACCACCACTAGATAGTTACAGCCGCGATAGTGGAAAAAGTCTGCACATACACATTGGAATGGGTAGTCTGGATTCGTCATAGGAGTGGGTGGAGCACATGGGTTAGATGGCGCATTACGATTACACTGGTTACAAGTACTCCGTAAGGCAGTGATGGCTGGGGTAATACCAGGCCAAAAGATGGAGGCCTCAGCCCTTGCTGTCATCGATGTAACGCCCTGATGTGCAGCATGAAGAGCAGCAAGGACTTCCTCTCGTAGCAAAGGTGGAATTACGATCCTATCTTTATATAAGATGACGCCATCAATAGTGTGCAAATTGTCCCTGAATGGGTGGTATTCACGAAGCCGTTCTGGTAGTTCATGTCTGAATTCAGGCATACCAGACTCCACCAACTGGCTAAGGGTGTGCATGGTGTTGTCGCTTGCAGTAGCAGTGCGAACTCTGTCCCAAGTGACGGATTTCATGCTGAGGGTATCCAGCGTAGAGATAGCAGATGTGGAATTGGCATCTTCTATGGTGGGTGTGTCTGGGGCAGGTGTGCGTAGACCCGTCATAATGGTGGTGGAGTGAATAACAGCGACATCGTCCGACAGGAAGTATTTATGTGGTTCACCTATAGGATGACGTGAGACGCAATCGGCGGCTTGGTGGCGGACACCTGGTACATGCACCATGCGAAAACGGTATCGGAGAGTCTTCTCCTTGAGGTTTCTGAGACGAGAATTACTGATATCCTCCAGCGATCGGTCGTTGAAGATTCGCAGTAAAGGTTTGTGATCCACAGCAATGATGAGGTCCTTGCAACCAAGTACGAAATATCTTGCCTTATCAAGGGAGTCTGCCAGTGCCAGTGCTTCACCTTCCACAGGTGCATACCGAGATTCAGCTGGGTGTGTAAACCTACTTCCTACCAGTGTGATTTTCCACCCTGAGTGACAGCAGAACGGTTGAGCACCAGAGCATGAGCAGTGTTTCTGTAACAACCAGAATCCAATGCCATTTTTCGACCAGTCAGTGGCCAGGCATGTCGGTCTGCTTGGATCGAATATTCTGACGCCTTCTTCTATTTCACTAGCGATGACAGCCTTGGATTCATCAAACAGACTCTGAAGCTGTTCATTCCATTCAAAGGGGACATCTGATTTCAGTAGTTGTCGAAATGGTAACATTTTCTGTGTCATACTGAAGGCATATGAAACCTGGTTTACAAGACCAAACCAGGATCTGACATCAGTGATATCTTTAGGTGTTGGGAATTCCATAATTGCACGCAGGTACTTCTGGCATGGTCGTACGCTATCGGGCGTTATCTCAAATCCAGCAAACTCTACGTTGTCTTCAGCAAATACGAACTTGTCGGGGTTTAGGGTAATACCGTTGCGACCACAGGTGTCGAGCCACTGTACTACTTGAAAGAAACTGTCCTCTATTGTATCGGCCCATAGGAGCACATCATCAACACACTTGGTTTTGTTGGGGATATCTGACACAATTTCATCGTAGCGCCTTGTATATCCGTCACCTGATGCTATATATCCTTGTGGAGCAGTCTTGTACCTGTATCTGCCCCATGGTGTGATGAAGGTGGTAAGGTGACGATCCTCCATGCGAATTGGCACACTGTGATATCCATTCCATGCATCAAGGACTGTTTTCTTTTTGTTGCACGGGACTAGACGAGCCTGGTGGAAGGGTGATGGTGTATGGTGTGTTTCCCTGGTGGCATGAGCATTAAGGGCCTGGAAGTCAACAGTGCGTCTTGGAGTACCATTTTTCTTCGCACACACTACCATTCTGTGGCACCATGTCACTGGTTCACCCACAGGTACAGGTTCAATTACACCAAGCTGAACATCCTGGTCAATTCCTGCTTTCACCGCATCTCGCCAATGAAGAGGCACAGGCACTGGTGTATGATGAGCAACTGGTTCAGCCTGGGGATCAACCATCAGCTTCATAGGTGGCCCATCCATAAGCGGGAGTGTCTGGTGTTCACATATGTTGAATGTGCTCGCCTTGTAGAGGTCAAGTAGGTAGCTTTGTATCCTTGACCTGTTACTCTCAGTAGCGGGAAACGGTAAGGTGGTCGGAGGTGGTGGCGGGTTCTGACGTCTTGGGCAGTCACAATGTGAAGTTAGATTAGTAGTACCAACCAGATACTATCTCCATGAAGTATTACTAGAATCAGTCACATCAGCCAAATACCTGGGCGTGGACATCTCAAATAATGTATCCTGGGATGATCATAAAAATAGGTCAACGAATACTGCGAACCAAACACTGGGTTTTCATCGCAGGAACATAAAGGTCAAGTCTGAATCCATTAAGTCCCTCGCTTACCAGACTCTAGTCAGACCCCAGCTAGAATATGCCTCCGAGGTTTGGTCCCCACATACCCAAAGCCCGATGGATCAAATCGAGGCTGTCCAAAGGCGGGCAGCCAGATGGATCAAGGCAAATTACCAAAGAAGTGCTAGTGTATCTGATATGCTGAGCTCCCTTAACTTGAGGCGTCTTGACCTTAGAAGAATTGACAGTCGGCTATCCCTCATGTATAAAATCACCTACAAACTTGTAGCTATCCCCATCGAAGGATACTTAGTACCCCTTTCTCGCCCCTCAAGATCAACACACCCCCTAGCATATAGGTTAATTGGCGCTACGACTGACTACTATAAGTCTGCCTTCTTCCCCAGGACCATTCACCACTGGAATAGCCTACCCTACCAAGTAGTCAGTTTTCCCACTATGGATGGATGGATGGATGGATGGATGGATGGATGGATGGATGGATGGATGGATGGATGGATGGATGGATGGATGGATGGATGGATGGATGGATGGATGGATGGATGGATGGATGGATGGATGGATGGATGGATGGATGGATGGATGGATGGATGGATGGATGGATGGATGGATGGATGGATGGATGGATGGATGGATGGATGGATGGATGGATGGATGGATGGATGGATGGATGGATGGATGGATGGATGGATGGATGGATGGATGGATGGATGGATGGATGGATGGATGGATGGATGGATGGATGGATGGATGGATGGATGGATGGATGGATGGATGGATGGATGGATGGATGGATGGATGGATGGATGGATGGATGGATGGATGGATGGATGGATGGATGGATGGATGGATGGATGGATGGATGGATGGATGGATGGATGGATGGATGGCTACTTTATCCAATCAAGTCGCAAGGGACAATGCTTGACAAACAAGGATGGTCGGAAAGTTCAAGAACCTAAACACTAAGTCTTCTCAGAAATGGCTGCTGCATGCGCAGGCTCATTAATGTGCAACAGCACATCGTCCTTCAAACCTGTGATCATTTCTGATATAATTTACCTTTGTTAAACTTGGCATTTACCCAGTGTCCATTTTATACATCAAATTGAATGGTAGAAACCTGGTTTATATAGAAAAAGGTGTACATTTCTACTGGCGCTAATGGAACGGTTTACAATGCAAACGTTTGTTCTGTCTTTGCTGGCCAATATTTGATTATGGATATGTCGCATTGTTGACAAAATGAACACACGTCTCGTTTACATATTAACTTGCAAACGGTCGACCGTTTATATTTAGAAGATGGTTTCAACCATTTTTTTGAAATTTTGCATTGGCATGTGTGTTGGCGTTCCAAAGCAGACAGGGGTTTCCAAACGACACTTATCTTCCTCATGTTTATAATATGCTCGATAATTGTATGAATAGCTACTAACGATGCCTACTTGTAAATCGTCCACCATTTTCCAAAAAATGATTTGATTTTTACAACTCTTTTCTGGTATGTTGCGGTATTTGGATGATGTGCATGTGGTTCATTTCCAAATAAAATTACACCACTTTTTAATTTCTTTAAATATCCAGTAGTTGATGTATGAGACATAACAATACACCATTTCTATATAAAGCTAATACAATGATCTGGTATATACACTTACAAATCTGATAAGTGTACACATGTTTTTACCGTATAACTTTTTTATTTATAAATAATACTGCTTTATTCTGATCATTGGTTTCTTTATGTCTGTCTCCGTGATAAGTAAGTACATACATCTGAACCAGAATATGATTAGGAAAGAGGATACATAGCTGCATTAACAACCTGATGAACACCCGATAAACACACGACAAAAACGTGTGACATAAGCTTTTGCTGATGTCATCATTTGTTTATTGTTTGTGACAATTGTTATCAAATTGTAATAAAATAAAAGCTGCATATGTTGAAAATTTCAGCAAGATCAAACACGTATTGACCGTTATTGGTAAATATATACATTCACACATATAATATTTGTTAAGTGTACAATTCACTATCCTTATAAAATCAACGAAACAAGAAAGATATGGCATCGCTTGTATTCCAATTTGAACAACCCTCGTATGTATGGTCACCACACACAATGACACATGTTAAGTTGCTAACATAAATGAATGAGATGAGGCCTAGCGGAGATACAGAAGATCAGCCTGATGAGTCAAACAAGATTAGTCCAATGACAATATTGTATTTGACATGGCGGCCACCGGCCCAGAATCAACATTTATTATTTTACATATTCATACATCCATAGATATGTAATACAAGCATAAATGGAAACACAATTACATGCATACACACATATATATCACATACAATTGAAAAATTCAGCACATTTGAAATACACTTACATTTTGATTTATATTACAGCACATGAGCGCGACAAAAATATCCAATTTCACTCAGCAGACGCCAACATGCGTTTCCATTCAATAAAACCGTAATAACATACATAGCAAGGTTTTTTTATAATACGCTCATTTCTGTTGCTCATTAATATATTGAATGATTGCATACACACTCTGTTGTAATACTTTGGTGGAATATATTGAGATCTTAATTGTGATAGGCTTGGACAAAGTAATACAAAATGCATTTCATTTTCCACCCGGAACCGCATAGTTTACATATACGTTCATGTCTTGGGGTATTTTCGTAACGTCCTCTTTCAATACGAAGATCATGTGATGAAGTACGTAAACGAGCTAAAGCACTTCGAAGTTTACGTACATTTAAAATATCTAGATATGTTTCATGAACAATAGAAGTTTTGTACATTTGATATGAGTACAGTTTAGCACAATCGTGAATAGTTGTGGTCCATTCCTGTAAATACTGATCTGTCAATCTAGTAACAAATTGTTTAACAAATACATTTTCATTAGCTGCATACTGGTTTTCCCACACATACCCCATATCATTTGACAACAACAAGTTTTTTATGCTGGTGACCCAATTTCTTTTACCATGCTCTGACAGATAATATAACATATTGTAACATTTCTTAACTAGTCTATCATCAGATAATTTGATTATACGGCACCAGTATTTGATAACACGCTTTGCAGACAAAATGTACATGGGATGTCGACCACAGTCTCCTAAAACAGCAGCGTTTGTAGTCCATCGCTAGGAGCACCCTTGAAAACATACCAGTCTTGTTTCCAAACTGTTCATATTCTACAAGATATGTCATGGTCTCGTAGCTATAACTTTGTAAACCCAGTTAACCAGAAGTCCAAACCAGGGAAAAAGTCACATGCCGACATTCCGCCAAATACCGTATATTTGATACCGAAGTACATGGAACTCGGAGTCGATCAGTTAAGCTTCAGACAAGCAAACATAAAGGACAGCGACATAAAACCATTCTAACTAAGCCAAAATGGGACAAGTGTGACATCGATGTCTATATGGCAGAAGTAAAGAAACAGATTGCATCTGAAGACCATACCCAGTCTGTGGACATGAAGATAGTAAACTTGAAGGCTGCTCTGCATGAAGCTGGTAAGAAGGCTCTCCCAAATTACAGAAAACTTAAGAGACTAAAATCCGTAGGACGGGGGATCTGGAATAAGGACATCAGTGCCAGTTCCAAGAGATGTAAATACTTATTCCGCTTATGGAAAGAAAAAGGAAGACAATGTGACAATACGAAAATTAACATGAACCAAGAGAAGAAAAAACTCCGTAGACTTCAAAGGCAAGCTCATGCCGATTCCAGAAAAAAAACATATCAACAAACTCAGGAAAACATCCGAAACTGACCAAAAATTGTTCCATCAACTAGTAAACTCTCAAAGAAACTCAGGGATGGACCAAGTAACCTCACACTTATAAGAGATGGGAAAGAAATATCTGGACCCGAGGATGTCCTCTACACATGGAAAACTCACTTTGAAACCTTAGCTACCCCTAACCCAGACACTGAAAGTGACGAACACTTCATCGAATTGCAAAATCAACTCATTCTAGAACGAGAAACCGCTCGAGGATTACCTATTGAACCTGCATCACTAACGGAAGTCGACAAATCTATCTAAGACCTCAACAGTGGTAAGTCTCCGGACCAAGATGGGATATCTGCCGAGCACATTAATTATGCCAGAGAAGAATTGGTAGCGCCCTTAACCGACATCATAAATGAAGTATTTTCCAACCTTGATGTACCAAGCAGTCTTAAAGAAGGGATACTAACTCCTGTTCATTAGAAGGGTAAAGACAAGCGTTCACCAGGAAATTACAGCGGTATTGTCGTTTCTGATGTCATAATGAGAATCCTAGAAAGCATTCTGAAAGCCAGAGTTGACTGTATCTTCAATAAACAACAGAACCCATTACAACGTGGATTCACAGAGAAAAGCTCGTCTACTAATGCAGCTTTCTTAATCTCCGAAACTATCTACAATACCAAACCTTTTGAACAACTGATTATGGCAAGCCTTGATGCGCAGAAGGCGTTTGACACCGTCGACCATCAGGTATTCTTTAACAAGCTCTACCACTTCGGTATACAGGGTCACCTATGGATCCTTCTCTGAAACCTTTATACGGACTCGGCTGTAAGAGTCAAAGGGAATGGAGTCTTCTCAGAAAAATTCCTTCTTCAACAAGGAACAAAGCAGGGAGCCAAATTATCAACAACACTTTACAAGTGCTACAACAATAGTACCCTAGACTGCCTGCCATCCAGTAACCTTGGTACTCATATAGGGGAAGTAAGCGTTGCAGCCCCAACATGCGCTGATGACATCGTTCTGTTGGCAAACTCGAAGGAAAACCTACAAGCCATGGTAGATATCGTACAGTTCTGCTCTAAGAAAGACAAAGTGACCATACATCCAGGAAAATCTGAAGTATTACCCATTAGAGCCAAGTCCCTCGACAAGATACATCTCAATAACAAGGAAATGCCACAGTCAACAGCTGTCAAACATCTCGGGATTGTCCGAAACTCTAACAACAGCATCAACACCAGTGACCGTGTGAATACAGCGAGAAAGGCTATCTATGCCATGCTAGGACCTGGGCCCGGAATTACAGCCAATACTAACACTCAGCACTCAACACTCAAATATTGAAAATTTTATTTTTTGAGCCATTACGTGTCATAGATTGCAAAACTAGATGTGGAAAATGTATAAAATTGTTATGTGAGTACAGAAAATAACATTTGGTAACTTTCTTTGGCATTTTGTACTATTAATGAGGTATAAATGCAATTTGTGAATCTGAGTGCCACACTCAGCACTGAGACTGATAAATTACAAGTATAGCTGACAAATACACTAAATTACACAAGGAAATATACCAAAAATTATATTTAGGTACTTATTTAACAATATTACAACTTCTTGCTCTCAAAAAATGTCGCTATGAACCTCAAAAGAGTGGATTTCAATATTTGAGTGGTGAGTGGTGAGTGTAAGTATTGGTTGTAATCCCGGCCCCTGGTCTACACGCGCGACGTGGACTGACTCCGCTTGTATCGTACAAACTATGGAGATCTCATGCAATCACAAGAGGCTTCTATGGTATTGAGGTCCTATAAGTCAACAAAGGTGACGTCAATAGACTAGAAATGCTACAGCGGTCAATGTTGAAACACTTTCAAAGTCTTCCAGAACGAACAGCCACTATAGGCGTATACATCCTGATGGGCGCCGAATCAGCTGAAACCATAATTGACAAGAAGAGGCTGTCTCAGTTTATCAACATCTGCCGACTTCAGGGTTCTTCTGAACACACGATTCTTTCAAGACAACTAACCATGGCACACTCAGAAAGTCATTAACTACTACTCATTAACCCACCAAACAAGACCGTATAGAAATATCTTGTGAACACCGCTGTTAACAGCTACTGGCATCGTGAATGGACCCACGGTATCTCTGAGAAGTCCACACTCAAATATCTTCAGATTCAAGATGAACCTGTACACAGGGCACATAATATATGGAGAGCCATCAACCCTAGCGTTAACGAAGTCCAACAGGCAGAAGTCAAGGCCAGACTTATCTTGGGCACTTATGTTCTACAATCTAACACATCCAAGTACAACAAATCTGACGTCAGCCCGACTTGCTTAATGTGTAAAACTGCTGACGAAACACTAGAACACTTTCTTCTCAAATGTCCCAGCTTATCTCTGCCTCGTTCGAGAGGCGTTGACTCACTCAGAGTACTCTTACAAAAAATACAACCGAACAGCTATGATCTGGTTAACCGGGAAGGGAAGATGCTTCAGATACTTCTTGATTGTACGCATATCAGCCTAGCGGGGATCATCAAGCTATCCAACAGAGACAAGATTCAAGTTGAGCGAGCCTAACAAGCCTTCTGTTACCATATGCATAGAACAAGAGTGCAATTGCTCACGCCTAGTTCACTTAGTTAAAACCCCATATAGACAGACCACTAATGCGTTAAGATAATCAATAAATAAATATAACGCGTTAAAAACTCACGGACATACGTATATAGTGATAGACAAAAAACTGTAAGCGATACGCTAACAGTAAAATAATATGTTGTAAAAAGGCATGTGCATGTATTGTTTTCACGATTCTATTGGATCACAGTTTTATTCATGAGGAAAAGTTTATCATCACTACAGTGATTGAATGTCCCAATACAACTGGGAGAAGTTACCTGAAGAAAAGAAAAGTAAGGTCGTCTTATTCCTGCCTGTCGGGACGATTCCTCTGTCTAATTCCCACTGTATCCCCCGGGCGTGCATGATATTGACTGGTACATTACCACCACTATATTATTATTATTATTATTATTATTATTATTACATGTATTATACGCCTGTATGTGTACATGCCTTCACTCACAGTCCAGTCACCTTACTGGGACTGCAATTATTAATTTATTGTGGAATAAGTTACTAGCTTCCTGTTAACTGAATTGTGAAAGTAATTAGCAGTGTTAAAGTTAAAGGTCATACACAACTTCTCCCGTATTCTTTGGTTAAAGTATAGAAGCCTTTAAAGAAATGAGAGCCTATTGATTTTAGGCTTTTGAAGTACACACATCACAAATTTTGATCCGATGACGCATGCGCACTGTCATAACTTAAAATGAGCCGGAAGAGAGTCTGTGCTGAATTTTAATTTTGTAAACATTAACAATTTTTGCAAAGTATTTGGAATTTAATGATGTAAAATGGGTCTAGAACCTTTGGAATTTTCGGACTGTCTAACTGACAGTCCTGTTTTTCGCACGAAACTTCACGAGCATGAAAAGGAACTGGAGAGAACTAGCAAGGCTATAAAAACTCTGATAAATGATGGGAAAGAGTTGCTTAGTGCATCAAAACGTAAGATTTTTTCATTTTTTGCATAAATAATGATTAATGTTGAAATGGTTTGATGTGAATGATGTTGGTGCATAAAACAATATCTGCATACTACAGTAAACATATTATAGAAGAAGAATGACTCAAATTGGGTTGCATGAACTTGCATCGATCACTGCATGGATGACTGAATCATCAATTGATGGTGCAGTGAACCAGGTAGTTGTATTACAACTACCTGAGTGAACTTGGTGACAGTGGTAGAGGGGGTTAGGGGACCACCCAGTCACTGACTTATTAGAGGGCTCTTGGTTCAGTGCATCAAATGTACAGTTTCTTGATCTACTTATAAATCAAATGATGGACCGAGGGTTGGTTGGGTCGTCTGCAGTGATGCGGAAATACTCAAATAGTCCATGTAGCTCAGGCAATGGATTGCGATTAATACTATTGAGCATTTTATAATAGAATCACAGGGAATTGGGACTTACTTAAAATTCAAATGCGCCCAATGCACTGGTAATTCAATTGACATATGCCCCCACCCCCCTCAACCTCAGGGAAGGGCTGGATAGCGTGGGAACTGTACTGCTCAATGTCACTTAGATCTGTCATGCTTTTAAATTAAAAGAATTTCCATGGAAGACATGACTTCTGAGTAGTCAGTCACAGTGGGTACAACACCCTCAAAACCCCATTTAAAGGGTGTGTGAGACAATTACAGTTAACTTGACAGTGCATCTGGGTAAAACCAGTAACTCACTAACTGGTGTCACAAAAATGTTCTGGTAGCAGGCAGAGCTACAGATAAGCTGCGTATTGGGGTTATTACCCAATTAATTTTCTGAGGAGGGGGTACGAAAAAGCAAATAGAAAATGATGTTATAGTGAAAAATAGTACATAAAAGACCAATTACCCAATAAGTTTTATTAAATACCCAATTAAAATTTGTCAAAACCCAAATAAATTTAAACTTGGTGGTAAAATACTCAATTGCCTAAAACCTTATCGGTTCCTCTGTAGCAGGTGCTGTACCGTGGCTCTCTTCTTTCAGGTGCTGCTATGCCCCACTTATAAATCAGTCCCGTCGAAAGTGATCTGCTCTATTATTGACTTAACACCCTGAAACACTGTCTGTAAAACATAAAAGTTTTCGATGCAATAATGCATGCTCACGGTCACCTTTTATAACAGCTCCTTGCTGAAGAGCCTCTACCATGCTTCAATTAGCCAAACTGAATATCAATAAGGGCAAGCACCTAGAGTCAACACAATCAGTTCATCCCTCCTCAATGTTCCTATGTTGTCCCTCTTTCTGTCATAAAATGTTGCTCAGTTTCAGGATCAACCACCGGCTACTCCCGCCATGCTGTATAGAATGTCTTATACTCAGGATAATATCTTTTCCATGGAATTCCCTTTTACTCCCGACATAACCTTGTAAATCCAGGGCTGCTACCTTATTGACCTAGGTTGTGTCTTTTTAAGTAAAAAACTCAATATTTGAATAAAATACACAGTGCGTTACCTCTGTGGAGACAAACTCTTTGGGTGTTGCAAAAATTAACTGTTGTGTAGAGGTTGTTGCTCTTCAGAACTTAAGGACAGTTTATAGTAAATACCACATACTTAGGAGATTTTGAAAGTGTTGTTATACTTAAAGAGAGATTTTGCTGTGCAGAGGGCCTGTATCCCGAACATGTAGGCTTTTAGTTTTTTTACATAAAAACAGTCCAGCAATAAACCATTCACTCTTTATTTATATTATATCTTCAGATTTAGCCAAGGCTCAGAGACAGTTCTCAACAAGTTTGACAGAATTCAACTTTGAATGTATCGGTCAACAACAAACAGATGATGAAATACTGATATGTAAGTAATACCATACATGTACGATGATCTAGATAGATCAATGATCTATAACTATGATAGTAGTATACTATAATTTATGATGATTAATAGACTTAAACATTATGATGATTGCGATGATTTTGAAAATGCATTGTCCTTGGAAGGAAACACATTTAATTTCAAGGTCAAATTAGGTCATATTCTAGGATGGTAAATTTTTAGCGGACCTACTCCATGCTGATGGTGTTTCAAAAACCTGCTTTTCAATTTTGAATTTCCGTGCAAATTGTGTAGCAGGACTGGTGTCAATCACTGAATCACCTATTGTGTTCCAGTTAGGTGGCTGCTGTAGAGAGATGGCATCATGGCACACATAATATTATTATCAGTAAACTTTAGCGGATATATATGGAGGAAAGGGTAAATTGGTGAAAAAAATATGAAAACTGATACAATTACTTTACCATCTTCCATCAGTTGGTACAATAACAATTAGATACAAAAAATAATATGTTTATTATTTGATAACATAATTAACATAATAAGACTGTTATATTGTTATATCAATAACACGCAGCCATGTTAGATCCACAGGTAACTGTATCATTGATAAAGAGAAAAAAAACTTTAAAATATCAATGACACAGTTACCTGTGGTTAGATTTCGGTGAAATTAATCATGATAGATCTAGTTGTTCATAGTTTTATCATCACCTGTCCGAAATAACACTCATGATTTCTTTGTGTATTTAAAAATACTGCAGAAAAAATCACAAAATCGAGTATAAATGTCAGTGTAAGGTTATGTGTATGACGGAATACTCCCCTAAAAACATAACCATAAACAAAAGCTGCATTGATCCTCAGTTATTGGTAACATTTGTTTTGCATTTGAAATTGACGAAAAAAGTGGTGTTGTCCTCTATTGTACGCTTTTAGTTTTATCTTTCTAGTTGTGTATAATTTGGATTGTTTGGTGGTAAAATTGAATTTTAGTGTTCAAGTCTTGTCCTGAACTGAATTAACTGATGTAATAACCATAATTGTCAGATTGTGGCTGTTTTACGGGTTGTTACACAGCGACACTGTCACACTGTCCCAGGGAAATCAAGTAGTTAACTTTTGGTGTTAACGTTAGTCATTTTATCTTGATCTATGTTGTGGTTGATAAAGAAAGGTTAAGGTCGTTTATGTGTATCAAATTGTGTTGTAAAATACTACATGGTTGATTGGGATGACATGTGATGTCCAAGTTTAACAGTCATTGTTGTATATGTTTGAATGTATCAAGTGCATTGTGATTCATTAGAAGGTGTGATTTTGCTGAAATAGCCAATTTTATAATTGAAGACATCATGGCCTTTATACACATTGACAGATCTATCTATGGTAATCAGCACTTAGTGGATATCCTTTAATTTAATGCGTGTGATATATGTATATATAAACTGTGTTAGTGAACAGGGTACTGTTTTATCAAAGCACTTACGGAAATCGTAAACTTAAGCTGAAGTTTTAATTCTTCCTAATTCTTCAAGACCTAAACATAGGGAACATTATTTTTTGTAGGGGTTCTTTGACTGAATAATAATTTATATTGAACAACCCTTAGCCACAATTTGTAGCTGTGAAATAATTATAAAGAATTTAAATTTGATCGTAAGTTTACGATTTCCGTAAGTGCTTTGATAAAACAGTACCCTGATGCATTACGTTGTGCATACATTTTGATTTCTATTTACAAATTCTGTTTTGTTGTTGTTCTTAAATGTGTTTATATTTATAATTTATGATATATTAATGCACTGATGTTGCAGTTTTGTTTTGTCTGGATTTTAATTATATACTTAATACATCATAGAAACAATGTATACAAATAATGCTATACAAGGTTATTGAGTATAAAAAGAAAATCTCTCAGTCCATGATGCATCTATCTATTAGTATTATATTATGTAACTGCTTGCCTGTTAAATTTTATGATGACAGAGTGTGTGTGAATTGGTCAATATCCGACTGATACCAGTTATCATACACTGATTTATAAGTGTGTGTTAAGTTATATTAAATTCACATTTAACCAAAACTACCAACACTCAGATCGCCAGCTTAGATCAACTGAAAATTGTGAACTTACAATTCCTAAACCACGGCTCGAATTCTACCGCAAGTCCTTAAATTATTCAGGGCCAGTCATTTGGAATGTCATCCCAAAACAAATACGTACTTCAAAAACACTCTAACAATTAAAAAACTCCTATCTACAGTGGATGTACTCTGGCCACATGATGTAACATCTACATGTTTCACAACATTACGATATTAATTATATTTACAAATTCCATTGTTGAATTTTGTATATCATAATTATTTACCATTACCTTAACATTGTGCTGTTGTGTTTTTGTTT
Organism: Spisula solida; assembly: GCA_947247005.1. NCBI lineage: Eukaryota > Metazoa > Mollusca > Bivalvia > Venerida > Mactridae > Spisula > Spisula solida. The sequence continues at coordinate 1,754,374 of OX365950.1, read as the reverse complement.
TGTTTTGTATCTTTATTATTGACTCCATGAGTTTTTCTGTTATGTTTTTCTTTTGCTCATAATTATCATGTATTCCTGTAAATTATTGTATATAGCCCATGTTCATGTGGACCATATTGAAAATTGGTCTAGAACCAAATATGTCATCCACTATAAATAAAGTCGTTATTATTATTATTATTATAGTTATCTATATTTCACTTGGGAAAACGTAAATTATTCATGGTATTTTAAGTGCGAAATTTGCATAGTGAAAAATATAACTAAAGTCTTCACTAAGGGCTGGATCTCAAGAGTCTTATGATAACGATTACTGGCTCATTACCATTTCTTATCCAACATACATTAAATTGACCCTTCAGTGTATTTGTGGCTGTATGAAATGTTGTTTTATGAAACCTTTGTTTATACATACATTGTAACATATTGTTTTGTTGACTTTCTGTATATATATAAATAAAAATCTGACAATAAAAATGATGCGTTGTGTAACTATTTAGTGAATTTTTTTGTGGGTACAAAACATACTCTGTCTCATTTAAAATGGCAAATGGTAAAAAAGTTGCATGTTTAAGTTTTACTCTCAGTTTGTTTTCAACATGAGATCATGTCGCTGCATAAATCACTTGACACTTATTGCTTTGTGAAGTTTTATAGTTGTCTTACTCAACTGGTATAATTAATGTGTCAGCTTGTTGTTTATAAAATTGTGTCCAATTCTTCCCAAAGGTCTTAAAAATGCTTTAAACTAGATCCTAGAGGTAGGGTGCGCACTTCGGGATCGAGAGGTCCAGGGTTCAACCCCTGTCTGGGCCAATGCTCAATTTCTCGGAGCAAGAATACCCCACATGCTCCATTTGAACAAGGTGTGAATTGGTACCTGTGAGGGCTGTGTCTGGACATGTTCGATATTCCTGGGCGCCGCAGATCAATGTTGGCTGCTCACCAACCAGGAGATATTTTCTGAGAAATGGTCTTCCCGGGGAAACTTGATGAACGCAGGTTTCCTTAAGTTAGGTGTCAAAGGGTGGCTGAGCTGCTGAGAGCCGCCCTCGAAAATTGGTAACTTAATTTTTGTTATTCTTCTATATTATATGACACTTCATGGTTGGCACTAAATGTTGATGCTCACAAGGGTGGGAGGGTTTACCTGGGGAGTATTTACATAATGTGAAATGAAAGCCTTTACTTGATACTGACGAACAATATGGATGCATTCAAAGATTATCTTTCAGATAATCTCAAATCAGAACATGCAGGCCTATAATTACTCTCACGTTTCTCTCAACAATGTCAGATGGTTTAACTATCAAATTCACATCAGTTTGTGTGCATTTTATTGTTTCGTGCTGCACGTATGTTACAAGTACTATATCATATATTAGTAGATTTTGTTTGTGTGTTTTTGTTTTCTTAGTTGCATCTGTTTCTGATAATCATGTTTGGTTTTGCTGTCAAAATGTAGATCTTTAGAACTTTTAGTGATTTCAGGGGTCAAAATGTAGTTTTTGGAACTTTTAGTAATTTAAGGGGTCAAAATGTAGATTTTTGGGAAAAAATGTAGATTTAAAAAAAAATTGTTTTTGGAACTTGCAGTTATTTAAGCCCTGGGTCAAGATGTAGATTTTTGGAACTTGCAGTAATTTAAGGGGTCAAAATGTATATTTTTGAAAAAAAATGTAGATTTTTGGAACTTTTAATAATTTAAGGGGTCAAAATGTAGATTTTGGAACTTTCAGTAATATCAGGGGTCAAAATGTAGATTTTTGGAACTTTCAGTAAATTCAGGGGTCAACTTGTAGATTTTCTGGGATCAACTTATGGGACTATTTAAGGGCAGATTTTTATCATGAATGCATTCATCATCACATGGTTTTCCTTATCTTTTGTGTTCAGCTATTGGTATTCGTCTTCTGTTCTTTCTAGACAACATAGCCTACAAACATATTTCTGTTGTTTGATTTGCTTATCTCTGTTTTCTGTCAGCCTACGTTTGGCTGATTTCTGGTACAGCTTTTATCAGTATCAATAATGTTCTTTTAATTTGTTTACTGAAATACATACATGTAGCTTTTATGGGGAAACAACTTGTAACTGTTGGCATCTTGTTGTTTGAAATACTTGAAATAATTGTTAGTTTAGGCTGGGGAAAATTACTGCTTTGGTGGGCTAATTGATTTTTGATTTGTAAAGAACAATGTGGCGTACGATCCTCACACTTCATTCAGGATCACTGTCATGTCTAGTATGCCCCCCCCCCCCCCCTATTCATTTTGAGGTCTTAAGTTGATCAAAGGGCACTTCAAGCTTGAACATAGATACCTATTTGACCATCATTGGCAGCAAACTGTTCTCTGTACTCAATACACTACATAGTTACGATAGTACAAGTGCACCAATTGGTCCGCTTGTGTCTTTACTGTGTTGTTCAATTAGTGCATTATGATTGGTCAGCTTAGGTATGTTACCACTGTATGGTACACATGCAGTAATTGGTCAGCTTGCAAGATACTACAAACTGACCACACCTACGACTGTCAGTTAATGTCCAAAATAGGTTGATACTTTCAGTGGTCAGTTTCAGCACATGATAGCATACTAGCATTCAGTCTGATGAATTTACTCATAAACCCTACGCAGACAACACCTGAACAAATCATTAGATGCAGTACTGACCTAGAGCTGCACTGCTGCCCAGGCCATGTTTCTGGAACTTATAATGATGTAGGCATATGCTGATGGAAGTTATCAAAACTTTGTAGACTTCCAATTGTAAATGAATATTAAATGGTTTATAAATTTATAATATATAGAATAGTGGTAGCCATTATAGCCCTGATTTAACAGTTGGGGATTGGGCATGTTTTCTCTCAGGTTGTATGACTGGTTTAAAGTTTTAAACACATTACCTCTGACCTCTGCATGTATACAATGGGGAAAAATAGTAAATTATCACCCCTTACTACTCTCTAAAACTCCACCGGTCCTATCATGCGGATTACTCTGTTTTTATCCCTGTTTTGTTTGTTGCACATGGTAGTAGTTAGGCTAAAATATTTGCAACATTAATTATCAGATCAAATAATAAATTTGGCTTCATGTTGTTTACACACCATTGTATATAAATTTTTATGGCCCTAACATATTAGGTAATACAGAAGTGAGAAAGTTCATATCTAAATTCAATGATATTTCAGTTAAAAACAAGGATAAAGTCCGAGGATCTCAACTAGTTAGGACCTGTATGCTAATTGGTCTACCTCGGGCTTTATCTTACAAGGGAGATAATTTATATGTCACTTATGTCTCTCATTGGGTAATTGATGTTAGTTTAAATACTTTCTACATTACTAAGGTACCCAAGTATAAAAAGTAATTGAAAAAATATAATAACAAATCGGACAGGGAAGGCTCAGCTGTACACCCAGCAGAAACTGTAAGCAGAGCACGAAAGTAACAAAAAAGAAGTGTTCAAACTGCTAGCCCTGCATGAATAAAAGTAGCCCCAGGGAAATAAACAAAAGAATGTCAGATTTGTTTGCATATCTGGCAGGAAGCTAACAGTTTTGAAAATTTGGTTTATTTGTAAACAGGAAGTTAATTACTGGTACAATTTAAAGTATAAAGTGTATAATTTTTGTTACGGTTTATAGTATTAGTATTTAAGATGCATACCCAGTATTGTATAGTACGGAGAATTGACGTGACTTTCGACCTTCTATTAGCATGATCTATATTTATAACCCTGTTTATTGTATGCTTTCATAAGACGAAAGTATCACGAAGACGCTTGAGGTGTTATACCAACGCAAATCTAAAGGGCTGATATTGCACGATTTGCTTGCAGAATTTTATATATTCAGTGCAAGAACCTTGTAATATATTCATGCGTAAAGGTCAGGATCAAGTCAAATTCTCCGTGCTATATGTACATTTAGTTGCTTTTCTTAGTAGTAGCTTGACTTAATGATATAATATCTGAGTCTGAACCAGTGAATTCTTACGTTATAATAAACGGAATTATCATTCTGTCATAATTATGTTTTGAATCTGAACAATAGTTATAACTATAGTGAAGGCAAGAATTTTGTACAAAAACATCAAAGAATTTCTTTACACTGTGTGTAGATGAATTCTGAGGCTTCATTGACATTTTACCAAGAATTTGGTGCTGCATTTTAACCATTATTTAAATGATGTGGAATGAGACGGCAGTATTTCCATCAATCAAGCCAATACTTAATGTAAACAATTCACTCTGTTTGTAAACTGTTTTGTTGATTTGGCTTTCAATTGAATTTGCAGAATTTCTGCATTTATCTAGGCATACGGTACCTAGTAAATAATTATAAACCTTGAGTGTAGGCTCTTCAAACTGGCAGATTGAAGGGAAATCCATAACTGTTATATTAGAATTGTCTCCCCTACTTATCAAGGGAGATCATTTTTGATATTTGTCCAAAAAAGCTGCACATGAGATGTGTACATATGTGCACATTGAAGCTTTTATCTCTTAACAGGACAACAAATCGTCACCTGAAAAACGATTTGTCGTATCTACCTTTTTGTAGTTTTGAGATATTGGCGTTTAAAGTTTTGAAATGATATAACCTTTTCACCTTATAAGATTTTTCAGAGATTTCAACACCACGTTTTGTGTTTTGTTTCTCTCCTTCATCATGCGCAGTAATTAGCCGTTTGTGTGAGCCGTTTGATTAGAAATGTGACTTTTATGTTTGGAGATACGACACATTTGTAACATTTTTACACAAAATGTTAAAACCAAAGTGTCACATTGGATATACAACATTTCGAGTCTGTATCATTGCATTTTTAAGGCACTTACGACAGTTTGGTTTTGCAAATTTGAAATAACTTCAAACAGAAAATGGATTAAATATGTAGCAAATAATGTTAAAATCAAAACAAAATAAACAGTGATAACATCAAAACATCATTACACTTGACTATTTTTTTAAGAGAGCATTAATGCAAAATTAATACAAATATAATAATTTAATAATGCTAATTAACACTGTCATGATAATAACTATTTAAAATGAAAACAAACATGAACATGAAATATGATTTTACATGTACGTGTATATACCTCGTAATTGCCATTTTAACTAGTTTGTATTTATATTAAAGTGTTTATTATTAAAACATTCTAAGGAATAAAAAGGTTCAAACAGTAGTTATCTTCATTAAAACTGTCAATTAGAAGTACAGAAGTTATCATTATGTGTTAGTTACAATATCCAATATTCTGCCATTAGAAACTAAACCAACCATAGTAGACATTGCAAAAGGAAACAACATGAACTATTATTGCATTATCTATATTATTGCATTATCCAAACGAAAACAGTTAAATAAACAGTATATTTTATGCATCAGCGCAATGAAATGTGGTAAATGTATACATAAAATATCTACCGAAAAGCAAAAAGGTTTACAAATACTTACATCGCAAGTAATTAGGGCAGTTGGAAGCCAGCATTCTGCTTCGTCTTACAATGTTGTTTATTATTTGATCGACTGTCACGTGGGTGAGTTTAAACAATGTGATTGGATGTTTCGGAGATACGACATTTCAAACTATGAAGACGATAGATTGATTTGGATGTACGACCTTTCAATTTTCACTTTTATTTGATAACGTGACTAAACTCGACCATCTTATTGGTGAAATTACTTAAGACAATTCGTTACTTAATTTGATGTTGAATCGTGGAGATACGACATATTAATATTCTCAAGGGCGACCTTCAGGCTATGTATAGCTATGATGTAAATATCAGGAGATACCTCACTTCAACACGATTTCATTCGTACCAAAATCTCATTTTTCGCAAAAATGGAGTTACGACATTTCATTTCTGAGGCGACGAAATGTAGGTGATTGGGATGAATTATAAGTTAAATTTGCACTTCAAATATAATATTTAAATAAATTTAGTCAAATAGTGTTGGTTGTTATCTGCAGTGACTCACAGGGGTGTATGTGTTTTATCTTCAACATGGACTCAGACCAGTCCTTAATATATTTGTGTGTCTACTTTGACTGACCTGTGAGCCGTAAGTGTCAGGCACAGACTGACCACAAAGACTAATTATGATGAAGATGTATGTATGGAATGTTTGTATTAGTTTGGTCTTATATGAAATATAAAGATAAGTGAACATTGTTATCTTTTCACAGTAAATTATAATGTACTTGGCATGGTGTACCTATCTCTTGTTATCTCTATGGTACATACCCTAGGACCAGGGTATACTAGCTCTAATAGTAATAACATGTCAGCTCTTCTCAGATATACCCTGCTAGGTCTGATATATGTTACCCGTCTTGTACTACTAGGATGCTATCTGATTGAGTAATCATAGAATTGTCATCAAAGTCAGTCGAGATGACGAGTCTGTCAACAAATATATCTCAATCCTTGACAAGTTTAAGTCAGTCAGTCAGTCACACCAACTAAATAGTCTGTTATTTAAGTCCTACCGGAGTTGTCCTTCTTCAATTAATTGTTGTTTGTGTGTAAGAGTACTGTCATTTTGATAATTTTGTACTGGATGTCATCATTCTATATATAGCCAAAATACCTAATAATAAAAAGAGATCTTAAAAAAATACCCTTTGTCAGCTCAAATTAAGGCTTTTGGAAGTTTAAGTGCCAATGAGAAGAATAAAATGAAACCCTCAGCTGTAGAAACATTGATTTTTTGCACTCAGCTAAGTACAATGTTCATCCATTTTTCTCCCTGCCTAATGGGCTGCTGACCTCCCGCTTCAAAGTAACATTGGCTTTAACTTGCCAGATGTATATTAAACATTACAGTGTTAAAATGATACATTATACTCAGGCTAATATTCTTCAGCTGCGAATTCTAATTGATGATTTATTGAACATACATAGACCACCATTAAACAGCTGGTAACTATCAAATCCACTTGAACATTGCTCTCAGTTCATAACAAATGATTGTTTGTTTATCAAGAACAATGTTATAGTCCAGTCAGGATAAAAATCCAGTGACGCAGCGGTCGAGTCCACTATAACTGTGTAAAACCAGTTATAAAGGATTATACTGTACAAACAACTATAATTCAAATGCTAAACTAACACACTAAACTTCGCTCTACCCGTTTAGACAATGGTTGTGATTTTTTGCGTACACATAAATTGCAACGTCACTGTCACAATATCCTAACTGGACTATAAATATGTAATCATATCAACAACATTATAGTTAAAGATGTACACTAAGTACTATGACTATGAGTGACTATTTGTCTGGGGAGTAGGGGGGGTTTTGACCTTTGAAAATTTCCAAAAAGTCACATTTTGACCCTAAAGATTTTGGTTTCAAGGGTAATTTTCTCTTAAAATTTTTACAGGCCCTTCCATAGAAATTTTTTAAGGCGCTGGGGGGTAATGCTGGGCTTTATGGTAAAGGAGATAGCTAAGAATGGCTTAAATATTTTCAAAGAGAACACTCATCAATATTATCAATACTTTAAAGGCTCTTTTAAGCACTTATTACGTTTTACAGGCCATTATGTCTCAAAATACACAATGCTGAACAAAAATATAAACACCTATAGTGTTTTAAAGTTGCCATACTAGGATTTAAGGTGCTGGGAGAAAGCAAATTCTGGTTTTAACACGCTGAGGTACCACAGCGCCTTCTGTCCCTGGGGAAAGGCCTGCATGGGTATTTTGATATAAAATGGTTAAATTTAGTATCAAAATGAAATTCAGAAGCTAACGGAACCCCTGCAGTGATTCCAGAATAATTTATATAATAGAGCTAGCTATGATCACCTGCTAGGTTATCAGAAATATGTCAGATTTATATAAATAGAGGGGGAATCACTAAACAGTTGTAAATCACTGAATTTAAAGAGCAAGATAATTATCCGCATACAGTTTGTGTAAATTGAACAACCCTCTATATATCTTTTATATTTAATCCAAGTAAAGATTTAGATTTAACGAAGTCACGAGGTATGCCGACATCCTCTCTCCATGGATATCCCAGTATGCATTATGATAAACATCTGACCTTGTCTCGTGCTGTATCAGATTGTTATGATGTGAAATGTAGAGAAAATCTGTATGATTTATTACGCTTGAAAAAACTTGGTTATATTTTACTGTTGAAATATTTTTTTACAAAACGAATGTATAATTTAGTATGCTGGTTGATATTTGTTAGAGGACGAATATCATTTTATCATTCAATGTCCAATTTATTCAGAGATTCGTGAAAAATTACTTTAACCTTATTATTGGAGAAATCCAAATATGTTCAAATTTATACAGTTAATTATTAGTGAAAATGTATCCTAGCCACTTTTATTCACCATGCTTTCATCAAAAGAAGACAACTTCATGCCATGTTATCGTAATTGTATTGATTGATCATTCACACGTTTAACATGTACATATACCGTATCTTAAATGTTTGTTTATTGTCATTTGTCGATTATCATTTATTTTATAGTTATTTTGTCATGTGCATTATTACATGTATTGCAGTTTTGTTTCAAATATGTTATTTAGATCATTTATAAATGTAACCTTACACCGTTAAGTATGCCTTGTAATTCGTTGACAAGGAAAACTTTATAATGGAAACACTTTACATTTGTAATTCATAAAACATGTTTCTTGTGTACAATTATATCGTATGTAATGTACAATCTCTCGGATAATATTTAGAGAGGTTGTGCTGAACATACAATATCAGTACATAAGCTTCTGCATCTGTAAATTTTCTCTCCTGAATCCGGGCCTAAATTCGTCTCACACATGTATATACATCTGTTACATAATTATATAAACAATTTTTCTAATTTGGTATATATAAATATCATATTGCATACGTTCTCGCCATAAAATTATCACCATGCTGTTTATTTAATTGTATTATTGTTGCTTTGTAAAAAGTCCTTTTCAGGACTAAATATGCAAATACACTATATTATATTCTATATCTTAGACACAATTTAACTTTTAAGTGTGAATAAGTGTTAATGTTAAAGACTTATTACCTACCTATAGCTGTAACTTGCCAAGTAGCTGTACCATATTTATTAACGCTAATTACATATTTAGTTTGAATTATTGGGGAAATAATAAGCTATTCTAGATTCGTTACTATATGACTTTGTGGTATTTCAGATACAAAATATTAAAAATTTCTTTGAGTTTGAGCTGTGAACATCTCGTGTAACCCAATTTTGGTTGTACCGTATTACCTCATATTATCGCTCCCGGGGGCGATGCATTTTGCGAAAAAATAAATCCAGAGACTGTCAGAACTCGTATAAACCCCCCCCCCCCTCCACGATCCGCACTACACGACCTCACAGTTAGGCTTGCATAACCTAAACGTGTTGCACGCTTCGAGTGACGTCATCCGTGTTAAATTTAATCAATACTGCAGCGTTACACCAGTTGAAAAAATCTACCGGTTTTCGTAGCATGGAGTCACGAGGGGTCTTACGCACGTCTTTTAAACTGAACGTAATACAGTTTGCCGAAGAAGTAAGAAACAAACAAATTAATTGGCATGCGTCTAATCGGCCAACGTTTGATCTCTGACATCAAACGCGGGAACATTCCGTATTTGATGTCGTATTTGACCCGCCCATCAGGCGAATATCGGTCAATCAAGCATTTTAACAAATATTTAATAGGTTGAGTGTACGACTCAACCTATTAAATATTTGTTAAAACGCTTGACTGCGTGTTACGTAAGCGAGTTAAAATAAAGTCGACGATTGACTCAGGCGTACCGTATACACGATATTAAACATGTAATTACTCAACGGTAATTAATTAATGGATTATCATAACTGGCTGTTATTCTGGATTTGTTTGGATAATTAGTTGGATTACCGTAGGACCAATTATTGAAGGTAAGATTTTTTTTGTTCAAAAATCAGCGGGGGGGGGGGGGGGCGTTAATTAGAGAGGGGGCGATAATACGAGGTAATGCGGTATATTATAACATTGAACAAATACTATATCATTGTGTTTATTGAACTGTGTTTGTCTCAGACTGATCAAAGTGTTACTACAGTATTTATAGAGCTCATACAACAGTCAATGAAGGTTTCATTGTAAATGTGTTATAGGCGTTGATCCAAAGACTGAGGGAGACAGGAGCTAAAACTTGGGTAAAAGGTGTCTAGTTAATTTTATCATGTATTTACACAAGTTTGTCCTTGCTAAGAGTCTGCTCAGATGATGTACACCTCTCTATGGAAAAAGCTGGTTTGACCGTTACAACCCCTTAAGCAATTAATCTCATTTAACCATTCCTGAGGAATAATAGGTTGTTGCCACGCCTCTTGATAATAAATTGTTGGATCTGCACATGTGTCATGTCATGTTTCGGTTTCAATGTTTTATGTTTTGCAATCTGTTACCTGGGGTGGTATTCAATATTGATCTTACTTGACTTAAGGATAAGGACAACCAATCAGATCACACCGTATTAAACTCTTGGTCAGTAACAGGCGATATGATTGGCTGTCCTTATTCTCCAATTAGATAAGATCAATATTGAATACCACCCCTGATCAAGTTCTTATATTCAGTGATCTATAAATAGAGGCAAGTTGTCATATATGAAAGTGAAAGTACATGGTGATTGTACAAACTGTTGTCATCCATAAACTATTTCAATTAATCATACATGAGCACATGCATATAAATCCAACTTAACGATTAATATAAATCTATTTATATAAGTTTTGATGAATGTGCTAATTGAGATTCTAAGAGAGATGTGTGTTATTTATAAATGAATATGGAATGCTTGTCAATTAATTGTATACTTTGTAACAGGGCTTGTTTTTCATAGTGGCCTGAAGGACCAGCAGCTTGTTTAACTGGTCCGACCGATTTCCAGATGGTCCTGCTGACTTTTGAGCAATTAAAAAAATAACATCATACAGTACAACTATACTCTGTAGTATACTTTGTTTTATTGTGAATAGTTAATGAGATTTTATTCAACAATTTCCATTATAACTTTACATGCTCTCTGTAAAAAGCGATTAGATCCTGTTAAAAAAATATTTCTTGGAAATGCTCTATGGTCAATGGGACCACCTGTATTCCAAGAGTTACTGGTCCTCCATAAAAACCACTGGTCTCAGACCAGCGGTCCAGTGTTAGTGTCAGACCAGCGGTCCAGTGTTAGTGTCAGACCAGCGGTCCAGTGTTAGTGTCGGACCAGCGGACCAGTATTAGTAACGGACCAGCGGTCCAGTGTTAGTGTCAGACCAGCGGTCCAGTGTTAGTGTCAGACTAGCGGTCCAGTGTTAGTGTCGGACCAGCGGTCCAGTGTTAGTGTCAGACCAGAGGTCCAGTGTTAGTGTCCGACCAGCGGTCCAGTGTTAGTGTCAGACCAGCGGTCCAGTGTTAGTGTCAGACCAGCGGTCCAGTGTTAGTGTTGGACCAGCGGACCAGTGTTAGTGTCGAGCCCTGTGTAAATGTGCATTCATAATTTGTAGATTAATAATTTAATACACAAGCATGTGTTGTCTGAAAATAATCTATAGTTTATGAATTGATTATATGAACTATCTTACTAAGGCATTGCCTTAAATAGGGGATTCAAGAAAAGTACATGTCGAACTGTGAACTCAATGGTAATTTTTTGCCACAGAGTAAAAATAATTGATAAACTGGCAAAGATTTAAGTTTAAAACAATTATAGTCAAATAAAAACTTTTTCTCTAATTTACAAAAAAAATTGTTCATAAACTCTTAATGTGTGTATTTAGATATCAAGTTGCTGTATATATAGTATGTTGGTCTCTTTGAGGTATTATAGTGTTAAATAACATAATACTGGTACTGTTTAGCTGCATACAATGAAGTAAACATGTTTAGCTGTATTAGATTCAGAGCTTGATTGTGATTGAAGGTCACGATACTGAGTTGTTGAGTGATACTGAATTCTCTGTTTTGCTGTTGATGTGATTGAGGATGGAGGGGGCTGGTACAAGGGTAATGTTTATGATGCAATTAATACAGCTAATAGTTTTCACCTATTATAGTGGGATTCAAACCTATAGTACTGATCAGCACCCTCATCTAACATGTGAAGTACTAATGCATTAGACTGTAACTCTACTATCACATATGATTGAATGATTCTTTGCACTAATACTGAAACATATCTATACATGAATATACACACAGGGGTCTACCAGTACTCTGCTCAGATTGCCAGAAAATGTCTATTGTTAAGTACTATGAGTGGTATTCATTAGAACTACATTACTGTGTTTATTGACCATGAAAAGATAAATTAATACCTAATTATCTTGACAGGTGTTTTGCTTTTGCCAGCATTTAGCACTAAAATGTTATGATTACTGTGATTCTCCTTTAATTTCTGAAGTGGAATGGAATGGAATTCTATTATTTTCCTCAAGAATGTAATAAATTTTTAACTTTCTTTCCATACTTCTTTTGGAAAACAACTGATTTTTGTTTGGAGCACAAAAAGTGTTAGTAGCGAAATTAAGATATCTTGTTACTTAGTCTTAATAAAATTATTTCTGTTTTCAATAAAAAGTATTTGACTTAATTGTCTCCCTTGGTATTTATGCCCCCCCCCCCCAAAATGGTTTGCGTTCAATAACTGAAGAACTCTTTGCCCTAGGAACTTCAAACTTTACATGGAGGTTGGTCATCAACAGTAGATAACCCCTATTGATTTTGAGGTGAAATTTAAGGTCAATGTCACTGTGACCTTTACCATTTCTGCCTATTGGGCTGCCATGGGGACAAGTGTGTTTTACAAACGACTCTGGTTAATTTGTTACTCAGCGAGCTGATTGTTAAGTTAACTTATCTGTGTAATAATCTAGCTTAAATGGGGCTTATCAGCGCGGCTCATTTACTAATCAGGTGTTTTATTGCTGCCACCCTTCTGTCAGAGTTAAGGAACAAGTGGAATAATTTACTGTATGGTGTCAATACTGTATAATTATACTACAGTTATCAATGCATTACAGGAAATTATTATTATTCAGGTCACAAAAATGAGTCACAAAATTGGCCGAGTCCGTATCACTCACTTATATGAATGCTTAATTTATCATTGTTTTGATTTGTGAACTCCTTGACTTTGGATTACCACATGGTAATTGTTTGTATAGAAGATATCCCAGATCTAGAAATCACTGACAGTCACTGTGTTAAACACTATAATTTTGGCAATTAAAAAAGCAAGATACTTAACTTATCTTAATTCTTATATTCTATCTGAAAAAAGAGAACCCCAGCTATGAACGTTAGCTTATATTTGGGTTAATTGTTAGGAATGTTTCAGCAACTCACTGAACTAACAGGTATGATGGCTTGAACTTTATCCCCACATGCCAATAAACTCAGATTATACAATGTGGAGTTTTTGCTCTTTAATACCATCCACCAGTTGTAGAACATTTACTATATATAATGTTAAAGAATTTAAGCAGTCAGTAACAATGATTAGATTTGTATCTTGAGTCTGTAAATTGTTTATATCTTTATATACCTGATAAAATACTCAAGGCTGGAAGTATTTTATTGTTTGTTTATGTGGCATTAAATACCGGTGCTATATATATTTCAACTATTGCTGTTTTTAAGCCATTTGATACAGGTGGTGTTCCTTGGTTAAATCAAAGCACTGAAAGTACTGTTGTGTGGCGTACTGATGCCATTAAATCCAATATCGAATCCAGGTTGTATCATAATTTTATGTCACAGTTCTGATAAGCCCACCCTTACTCAAACATTTGTGCTGCTAAAGACACCAAGAGAACCAGCAGTTACCTGGAACTTACTTAAGTAACTGCTGAGCATCAATGAAGGGATATTTACAAATACCATTTTTAACGACTTGGAGAATTCGACCAGTGTCAAGATAACTGACTGTTTATTCTCCGTATGACCACGCATGTTAATTAAATGACACTCTATATTAACGTATGTAAAAGGGGTAAACATGGCGTCGCTCCCACATATCGATCGGCCGATTAATGCTTTAAAAACAAGTTTTACATTTTATAAAACCTTTAAGTATTAGCTTTTAAAACAAGCTTTAACGAACAAAATCGATCGAATATTAAATTAATAATTGATGATTTTCGACCGTTTATTTGGTATAAAACGGGATATTTTAAACTTACTTTTACGCGGAACGGATTCTTACTCGTCGCCATGGATTAACTAATTAGGGTATCGTGTTGAATGTTGTCATAAAGAGAGACATATATCTCTGCTTCATTACAAGCTTTAAATATTCAAAATCGGATAATAGATACGAAAATTATGAGGTCTTATATAAAGCACGATAGAAATTGACTAGTGCGTTTAACGCTTACCGCGATAACATCGTTAATCGGCCGATCGATATGTACGTAGAACTATTTCAGTTCCCCCCACCAGCTATATATAGCATCAATGTTTGTATACAACATAATTAGGTCATCGTCTGCAATGTGCAGCGGCGGAGTGATTTACATACGTTACAGTATACGATTGAAAACCGTGGGAACTATTAGATTCCCGCCACCAGTGAGAACATTCGTTGGTAGTAAAAATATAGTCCGTTGCGGAATGATTTGCTATAAAAATCCTCTAAAAATAAAAGTCTGATAAAATTGTTGGTCTTAATATAAGTAAATGTTGGTAATGTAAACAAATCAGGTCCAATGATACGTGTAACCTGTGTTGCATGCTTGTAATATTGTTCAAATCATAGAACTATTTATTTGCCGAGGCCTAATGCGTTAAATTGGTCGTAAGCTGAAAAGTGGTAATAACATTGTGTGGCGTTTACGCCACACAAAAAATAGACCCACCACACTGGCTGGAAATTTCGTAGACTAGTGTTTCCCATCCAACAAGAGATTAACTATGGAACATACAGCTGTTTCCATGGGAAGCATAATATTACAATACAGGGGTCCTAACATTCTGGAACATACCAGAATCAGGATTTGCTGCATTTATTTAGAAAGAAAGATCTTTTCTGTAGAGAATAAAATACCATTTTTTATTATTGACTGAATTTTAACAATAGAACAAAGTTTGAAACAGTGTTTTGGTGTATAGAGACTTGTGCTTATAGTATAATGGCATCCGAAAGGACTCGGCTTATTTTCAGGATGAATGAAACATAAAATATAATTTTGCTGGCCTTGTAACTATTGAAACATCGTTTATGATATACATAGTGAAAGGTTATAAAAATTGCTTCAGTAGCAGATTTTTGCTTAGAAGAAAAGTACACTGTTATCAACATCGTAATGAAATGAAAACAGATTGGCATCATACCAGAATTGTGTAGAGAACCTAAACGATAATTGATCATCAATTGTAGTATATGTTCTCCAAAATTTCTGTAGCGATTGTATGATTATGTATATGTGGGCTGTTTGTACATGAGGAAATAAACGTGGAACGTGTAAGAGGCAAGGTGGTTGAAATGGAGACTAGAGCAAAGTCAGGCTTTTTTCCTTCCTGTTTTCTTAGGGCACCATCCCGTTTGTGCATTGTCTTTCTGAGCACAAGTCAAGCCTTTATAGTGTTGGCAATTGTCATTCTGAGCAAAAGTCAAGCATTTAGTGCTGGCAATGTCGTTCTGAGCAAAAGTCAAGCATTTAGTGTTGGCAATGTCGTTCTGAGCAAAAGTCAAGCCTTAGTGTTTGCAATGTCTTTCTGTGTACAAGTCAAGCCTTAGTGTTGGCAATGTCTTTCTGAGCACAAGTCAAGCATTTAGTGTTGGCAATGTCGTTCTGAGCAAAAGTCAAGCCTTAGTGTTGGCAATGTCTTTCTGAGCACAAGTCAAGCCTGAGGTTGGGAAACATCTTTCTGTGTGCCATATTCATAATGGAGCAGCGTGCATTATAAGGGTAAACTTGGATGCTCAATATGTATTATGACATTGCGGACATTGTCATGGTTACAAAATAGCAAAGGCCGCTGAAAGTTCTCAACTGTTCTAAAATCATTTACCCGTACTGAACACTCACTGTGCCATTATAATTACATAGAACATGTGTGAATGTTGGTAAGCTATGTTAGTTAGGTGTCTGGGTATCTAACATAACTTGATCAAAATTCATATAGAATTAGCCAGCCTTCATACATCACCTGCAAAATTACCTTGCCATGTTCTATATATACATCCTCATAGTATAAGATACAGAATTATCAGTTATTAGTTCATCGGTTTTTATCTTTCAAGTTGTGTAGCATTTAATCATTATTAATGATTTATATTTCTTTCATACAAGTATATACAAATTTGTGTTATCAAAGAATATAGTAATTATGAACAGAGGTGGAGTGGTATTTGATTTTACACATACAGAACTCACCTATTATACTAACTTGGGTCACAAATCACCCATACGCTGGACGATGTCTGAGTATCCGATGTCCCTGTTTCCGATGTGTACCCCATGTCTAAGGCATCTTGGGAAAAATGGCTCATGAGTATCAATCGCTGAAATGCCTATGTAAAAAAAGATATAATTTCTCAATTCCCCCCACCCCCCACCCCCAAGGTTACAGCCAATGCCCGTGCTGTCTCCGGCCTGGTTAGACCAAAGTATGATTTGTGACACAGGTATTTACCCAGTTAGCAGAGTTGGTAGAGTACTCAATCAGTCTGTTTAAGGTCTGGGTTTGAAGTAATGTTTTGCATTAAATTTAATTGAAAACTGGTCGTAAATCATGATCATGATTAATAATTAGGTTTGCCAAAATTGCCTGCAGATGTGGATCACGCAATATGTGTCGAACATCCATGATGCAGGGAATATTCCTAGATCTGATCATATTCATTTATAAATGATTGTTTTAGTTGAAAGATTAATTGCTGGTAAAATGTTATATTATGTTACCTTGAACAAGTGCGAACATATGAACCTGTTTCTCAAACCTTCTATTACCATAATTTAACAGTTGATTTATTGTCAATAAGTCTTGTTTTTCCTAAGCTGAGTATTATGTATATGTACCAGGAATAGTATAGAAACTAATCTAAATCACCGCCTCACAGAAATTGATATATTCCACTTAAGAAGCTTGTAATATTCATGCATATTATTGAGGTTGAGGACCCTTTTAATTAGTTCACACCATACTTCACTTAAACCTGACACAGTTACACATTGAACACCACAAAATATTTGATTGTTATCGTATGTGATTTATGTCTCGATAAATTTTATCTTTATTAAAATATCTACTTTTATTGCTGCTAAATAGTATACCAGATATGATCACAAGCAACTTGTTATTACGATAACAACATTTATTACTTTGCCAGTAATTTCGCTATGAATTTTAATGCTTGTAATCTATCCCCCCCCAATCCCCCTCTCCGCTGAGCTCTCAATTATGGATTTTTCAGATGTATGAAAATGTAGTGTTTTTAGAGGAGAACATGCTAAACTGATTAATTGCTTTAAATTGTTAAGCCGCTGTGACTTTACTAAGTCCAACTTGTTAACCTGGATTTTCTTAAAGCGTCAGTTACAGCTTTGAGTGTGGGAGGGGCGGTGGTGGAGGGGTGGCACTCAAACAGACTTGCATTGTGTTTTCTGGATTGGGGCCCAGGGTACTGTTTTATCAAAGGACTTACGGAAATCGTAAACTTACGATCAAATTTAAATTCTTTATAATTTGTTTAAAATAATAAAATATGGTAAATGGCGCAGCAAAACTAACAGGGATACAGTTGATGAACTCATACAAACCCGTCACCAATTTGCAGTTGTTATAGAATTATAAAGAATTTAAATTCGAGCGTAACTTAAAGATTTTCGTAAGTGCTTTGATAAAACAGTACCCTGGGCACTATGCCTCAGTAGAAAACAGAGTTGCATGTCTGAGTGCATGTGGTGCAACTACCTAACCACATAGTGATACATACTGCACTTAACACCCATCCGACAGATATGTTCATTTATTTTCAGCATGGCTGCAATCAATCTTATTGCTTGATTGTAATATTTGGAGTAAAAAAATTGTAATAGTTCCCATGGTCAATGATCAACAGTCGGATATATGATCTTCTACTGAATTATATATAAATACATTATATTGTATCATGTTACATATATGAAAGCTTGGGTGGGTTTGTGATGGAATGGACTATATTGTTTGATGCAATCTCTGGGGGGAGAATATGATAACACTGGTCTGTACCCTTAGCTCAAAATATGATCTATTAACAGAGATCAATATAATATAGTATATATATATTGTTGTTATTTGACCTTTTCTCTAATTATACGCAGGAAATAGAGCAATCTACATTGACTTCCTGTCCTATAAGTTTGATATCCAGTCATGTATGTTCTAACCGATATTTGGACATCATTTATACTACAATCATACACTTCATGGTAATGTTTTATCAAAGCACTTACTGAAAACTTAAACTTATAGTCCAGTCAGGGTAAGAATACAGTGATGCAGCGGTCAGGTCCACTACATGTATTATGGTGTAAAACCAATTATTAAGGTTTAAACAGACAGCCATAATTTTAATGCTAAACTAACAAACGATATTCGCACTACCTATTCAGACAATGGTTGTAATCTTCTGTGTACACATCAACGGCTACGTCACTGTCACCAGATCCTAACTGGCTTATACGTCCAAATGTAAACTTTTTATTATCTTTTAGAACTACAAAGTGTGGTAAATCATTAGATCTGCAATCCTTGTAATTACTGATCCAGTATATGAATTCCTAAAATTAGTTATTTAAGTACTATAAAGAATTTGAATGTCAGTTAAGGACTTCTGTAAGTGCTTTGATGAAACACTACCCAGATATTCAGCATATTAGATGTTTTATTGTAAACTGACCGAATCTTTTAACATGTGTTTACCTTTCCTGATTTCTGACAGTTAAACCATTAAAATACTCCATCTATGTATCAATTCATGCCTCTTTATTGTCCATTATAATGAGATTAAGTCAGGGGAGACAATCCAATTACAAAAAATGACTTATCAAGGGAGATCACTCTTGATTCTTGTCCCAAAAATCTGCATTCATACTTTTTAATTAAAACCTCTGAAGTTTCTCAAAACCCTACATTATACAACATGCATGATTAAAGTGACTGAGTGAGGCAAATTATCTTAACATTGTACATTTTTTGAGTGAGGCAAATTACATGTATCTTAACATTGTACATTTTTTGGCTATACTCAGTTCTCACCATTAAATAGCCCTTGAGTAGGAGTTAAACTGGGGTTAAACTAGGGGCCGATCCTAAAGGGTCATATTATTACTGCATTTTTGCTAAATATCGGAAGAAAATCATGATGATGACCCTTCTTTAAAATTTTGTGGGTTAAAATATATGGGGTCAATTGGAGCCTTTGTTGAAATTCAGAGCACTTCTGGGCTAGTAGAGCCTTTGTGAAAGTACGGTCTTTCTAAAGCGGTGTTTTGAAAGTGATATTTCTGTGACCCTTCATTTAAAATATTTAGGTTTAGACTATGGCTTTTTCAAAGGTCAAATGGAGCCCTGTTGTTGACATTTAGAGCACTTGGGGCTACGTAGTACCGAGCCTCTTTAAAGGGATATAAATCTGTGAAGTTTTCCTATTGCTCGGTATGTGTGCCATGGATATTGCTTTAAATGGATTTAAAAGATAAACACAGATGACAAATCAATGTGAATATTGGATCCTGCCAGTCTGCCATCTTTGATTTGATTCATTGAGAGAGATGAGAGAAATGTTCACATTTGATGCATCAAACATTTACACATTAAATGTGATATTGCTGTTATACTTGGCCGAGCAAATCTTTATGTTATGTAACACGGTCTCCGAGTGACTCATGAATCTGCTGTTTTATAAATACCGTTATCCTGCACACATTCTATGACATTCACTGGTTCTGTTATATAAACGCTGCCTGCAAGCAGGTTAGCATGACTTTCGGTTCCGTATTGATTTATAAATGAAAAATGGATGATATTTTATCATTGATCCCACAGTAGGTGCAGTCTATTCCACAGTAGGTGCAGTCTATCCCACAGTAGCTGCACTCAATCCCGCAGTAGGTGCAGTCTATCCCACAGAAGGTGCTGCAGTCTATCCCACAGTAGGTGCAGTCTATTCCACAGCAGATGCAGTCTATCCCACAGTAGGTGCAGTCTGTCCCACAGTAGGTGCAGTCTATCCCACAGTAGGTGCACTCTATCCAACAGTAGGTGCACTCTATCCCACAGTAGGTGCAGTCCAGGTATCCCACAGCAGGTGCAGTCTGTCCCACAGTAGGTGCTGCAGTCTATCCCACAGTAGGAGTCTATTCCACAGTAGGTGCAGTCTATCCCACAGTAGATGCAGTCTATTCCACAGTAGGTACAGTCTATCCCACAGTAGGTGCACTCTATTCCACAGTAGGTGCAGTCTATTCCACAGTAGATGCTGCAGTCTATCCCACAGTAGGTGCAGTCTATCCCACAGTATATGCAGTCTATCCCACAGTTGGTGCAGTCTATCCCACAGTAGGTGCAGTCTATCTCACAGTAGGTGCTGTGTGTCTAATTGATTAACAATAACTGATTAGAAGCTGATGGTGTTAACTGTTTTAAGCAGTCCTTTCTACTGTCAGTCTGTTGGTATCCTCATATCAACTGATTTCTGGTGTAGAGTAATGTGAAGTAACCTTTTTAGGGGTTATTGGGATAGCCTGTAGTGGTCTAATACTTTCATTCTTGGCATTGCTAGCAGCCACGGTGATATATGGCGCCATACATTAACTGTAACAGTATAACCTATACTCTATAACAAATATGGTTATCCCGAATTTTAAGATACAATTTGTTGCATGTTTTGAAGCATCACTTTCTTATGACAATTGAATTGATCTTATAAATTGACCTATGAAATTCACAAAAAGCCTCATTTTGACCACAAGTATTCTGCACTGAAGGGTCAATTATAATTTTTAAGCGTATTTTTTCTATGAAAGTGTTAGTTAAATTCAGGTAAAAAATGATCAAAATGACGCTTGAGATTTAATCCCTAAGTGCAACCCCTGAAACAGGTAAAGTTAAGGGTTTTACCTTTAAGGAGTTAAAGTTAAAATATCGTTATCAGAATAGTCTGAAAAATGGCTGAGTAAGTGTTTTGTATTTGAAGTTCAAGTGGCAATTTGACTCATGATGATAATGTAGATGGTTGAAATCAGCTGTTTGTTCAATTGTTTATAATGTTGTATCGTTAAAGTTTTGTTTTGAAAACATTATGACATATTGGTTATAAAACTCTGCTTGTGTGTTATATTTTGTCAATTGAATGTTTTGTCTAACTTTTATCCTTTTTGACTGGGCTGTTTCATGGAGCAGATTATGATCTGGTTCTTGTCCCCTGAATATTACAGTAGTATTACTATAGTAGTGATGTAAACTTGGAATAAGAACCAGACTAGATCCTGCTCCACCAAACAGCCCAGTCAGAAAGGCTAATTGTTCTAAAAAAAATGCATTGATCCAGAGAGGGATGGATCAGAGCAAAATAGCTGGACGGAGGAAAACATAATCTGGATCCATGCTTGGGTCAGACAGGTAACCCATCATTGGTTATAATTGGATCAAACAGTTTCTGATTCCTCATGTATAGACATTGAAAGTCCACCTACTCCCAGTACTGAAGTATCTTTTGAATTTCTTGTTTATGTATCTGTAGCTGCATGATGTTATTACAAGGAAGGGGTGCTAACTGTTACAAGGAAGGGGTGCTAACTGTTACAAGGAAGGGGTGCTGACTGTTACAAGGAAGGGGTGCTAACTGTTAACCCAGCGTTCCTCCTTTAGCATCCGGGCTTGGGACCGGACATGGCAGAGTTTGGTTCCACGATGTATAAACATTACAATTCCATAATGATTATTCTATATTTGTACGTTTTATTTTTTCAGCGGGTGCACTGAAGGAGTTTGGTACGTTGATGAGCAGGATCGAAGATGAAAGGGAGAGAATGGTGAGTATCAATGTCAAGGTTTCATGACAGCTAAATTCAGTCCCTTTAGTTGATTCCCTGGTTTTGTTTAAACACATCACTTTAACAATTATTGAGTGACTATTACCGTATATTATAGTCTAATGATGAGTGATACCATACTGGTAGTGGTAGGTAAATGATCTTAATTGTTTGTCAAGTGGTATGAAATCTTATACCAATATCTCTCAATCTGGAGTGACTTTGTTGTTTTGTTCTTCAAATATTGTTTTGGTTAGGTTTTAAAGATGAAAATGAGGTCAATAAAATATTGTTTATATTTCAGCTTGAGAAAGCCAGTGAACAATTTCTTAAACCTCTTGAACAATTCAGAAAACATCATATTGGATCTGCCAAGGTTTGTATGCATTGTTTCTATCTCTTCAATGACATGTGACGGTCAGTATCAAGCATACAAGGGAAGCAACTCTTAATCCTACCTCACAGTCATCAAAATTTTCGATCAATAACGGCCTTAGTTTTAGGCCAGTTACATTTTGTACATTTAGCCTTGTTTATATTAAGCTTCAGATGTGGAGCTCAGTGCAGTATGCTGAAAATAACCCGAAATCACTTAGTTACGAAATATCTAAAACTCTTTGCCAAATATAATAATTTGATAGGAATTCATGAATTAACATAACTGGTTGGCAAGGCTGAGGAAAATATGGTTTATTACTTTGATCTATCTTTGACATTGGAATATGTTATATGGGCCACGCCCCCGGAAGAATGTTACTCTTTCTAGATTTTTGGAGAATTATGGATAGTGCATGATACAGAATGTCCGAGTTCCAAAAGTATCCAGACTGTGCCAATAGTGTTAAGTATCATAAACAGGACATTGGTTTTAATGTCTCATCCAACATAAAATTTGTTGGAGCAAGGAACCAAACTAGTTTATATGAATAAATACTGCATGTTTGTACTGAACCATGGACATGCTTATAAATATTTTGAAAGTATGCAAAATGGAAATACTGATGAAATTATGTAGGAAATTATTAGGACACTATTTACCAGTATATGAGAAAATTCCTGTGATGCTCAAATTTCTTAGAAATATAATGTATACCTGTCCCTTGTGTGTGGTCTCAAAGTAGATTATTAATAATACTAGATTATCTGAGCTATAAACTTGAGACCAAAATATGCTCTACATAAATGATAAAAATAATGCATTCATAATGGATAAAAATATTTATTTGATAAAACTGTTATTTTTAGGTCGGTAGCCAATGTAAATGCATTATTATTAATACTTAGATAAAGCACCATTTGTATTTTGACTTATTCAGGAAGGAAAGAAGAACTTTGATAAACAGACACAGAAGTTTTGTTCATCGTTGGATCGGTATTTAAATCTGAAAGCCAAATCCTCTGACAGCCAATTACAAGAGGTAAGTAATGTATGCAGGTGATGTGTAAATACACGCCACTTACAATGTCTGGTATAAGGCCAATACAACATTATATTCCAGTAATCCTACTAACCCTATTTTTTGCTCCCTTCCCTTAACATTTTATTGGAATTTTGTTGGAAGTCACTGCAGATCATTGATTTTTCAGTGCAAAAAAAATCAATGAAATATTTTTTTTTCTCCTACCGATCTATCCTACTTTATTTTAGCGTGTTACCAGAATCACATTATTTAGTTATTTTGGCCTAATGTCTTATTTGTATTACACAAAACTGCAGTTAGCATTCAGTGAAAGAGATCTTAGATTATCTGATATACAGAAAACCTCAAATATGACCTCAATAATATGACCACCTTAAAAAGTAAAAACTACAACTTTCAGGTTTATTATTCAACTTCCATATTGTGACCAATCCAATAATAAATTTCCAAAAAGGCCTATTTTGACCCTGGACTGAAAGGTCCGTTTTTTCTTTCAAATGTTCAATTCAAAAGTATCAAACGACCCTTGAAATGCTGCACCTAGTAAACTCCTGCTTATGACAATTGAGAATGAGTGTAGAAATCAGACAAACGGGGAAAAAGCATAGTGATATTCTCTATTTTAACTTTAACACATACATTTGGATTTTATAATTTAGAATTTGTACATTTTTAGGCTGATGCTGCTTTAGAGATGGAACGTCGAGGATTTTACGAGCAATCTATGAAATATGTGTTACAGTTACAGGAAGTACAGGAGAGGAAAAAATTTGAATTTGTAGAAATAGTAGGCTTCTTTTTTTACCTCATTATTGTAAATTCTGTCAATCCGCCACATCACAACCTTTCTTATAGCAGTCAATTTGATTGTTACCCTTGATTGGCTACTTAGAAC
Source organism: Spisula solida (assembly GCA_947247005.1). Taxonomy (NCBI): domain Eukaryota; kingdom Metazoa; phylum Mollusca; class Bivalvia; order Venerida; family Mactridae; genus Spisula; species Spisula solida. The sequence goes on along the minus strand of OX365950.1, from coordinate 1,730,004 downwards.
ATCTTTGACTGTATTTCAAAATCTGTTTAAACTTTGTTCAAGTTTATCCACATCATGTGTAAGAGGTAATGGGCTCGATTCCTGGTTGTGACGTACCAGAAATGTCGAAATAGTTCTGGTATATCTCCCTTGCATGATGCTCAGTATTGTTAGTTCCAGGTAACTCCTGGTTTCGCAGGTATCAGGATAATGTGACTGGGTAGTCTCCAAATGACTGAAATACTTTTGACCAGTGGGACTTCGATCAATTTACAAAAAATAGTTGAAACATAATACTGGTCCAGAATATACTCACGCTGTTACTGGCTAGATTCTATGTGTTCTCGTGTCTACGCCAGATATGATTTATATATCACATGTAACTATAAATTATTTATAGTTCTGCAACTTTTAATGCATAAAATGTTGGTGCCATATTGGGTTTCATTGGATAATGAATCGGATCTGATAATGAAAATAGTTAATAAATCTACGATTGATGAAATACATTCAGACATTATACAGATATTGATGTTCAGATATTGGCTGCTATGTGCGTGGTATTATGTGTGTGGTGTTACGTGCATGGTGTTACAGAATTGTCATATTAGATTGATCATTTGATGATTTTAGTATTGCCTGATTTACTCAATCTGTCTCTATGTAAAATCAGTTTATGGGCTTTAATTTCATGGATTTCTGTAGAAACCTATTGTTACAAACTTTGGACATCAATTAGTTTTTAGGTCTCTCATATGTATGTAATGTGGGAGACATAGTGATTTTGTGCTGGATGAATATCTGGGTGTCTAGATGGATGGATGTCACAAGATTTGTCACGCTCCTCCTTAACATTGGTTAGATTTCAATGAAACTTCACATGAATATTTGGTACCCCAGCCATATATATAATATTGTTGTTAGGAATTTCTGGTCAGATGAGTTTTGGCCTTTTGTGAGAGACATATGTTTTTGTGTCAAAAACTCTTCTAGTCAGGGCTTTGATTTTGTGCTCAATACATCCTCAAAATCAAAGTTCAGAGTGGAACAGTATCCAAGTTGTTTTTAAATGCTCTCTACTACCAATCTAGAGATCCCTGGTTGGAATCTCTGCCTAGAGATGAACTGGTTGGAAACCCAGAGGTAGTCTACACCGGGCATGTTAAGGAATCAAGGAGTCTATTTGGATGGATCAAGGGCTGTGCCCGGGCTGCGCCTCAGATTCCTTGTATCACAAAAAACGAATAGCCACACACTACGACTGTCTCAGTCGAACTAAAAAAAAAGTTTATTCCCCACAAATATTTCTAATGATTAGAGAAGAGTTAGGGGAGATAACTTAAATTTATCTCTCATTGACAAATTGTTTCTTGTTCTACTTTCAGCTGCTGTTGTTTATGTATGGTATACTCACATTTTATCATGAAGGTGAACATTTTACTTGTATTTATGAGTTGATAGTTTCATAAGCTCCATTGTTTATTCCTACATAGATGATATAATACAGAGTGTCTCGTCATATCAATGAGTTTAAGTCTCAAATTTAATGTTCTTTTTATCACTTGTTAGCTTTTAAGGCAAAAACAAAAAGCTACCTTCTGTTACATATAATATAAAAACACTCTTAACTTGACTTCAAGTTATAGGGGGAAAATCAACTTTGTTGTAATGTTTTATGGAAGAGTATTATCTTCTGTGAATGGGAATCAAAGCCAGATTGCTGGGTTTTCACTTGTTGTTGAAGACAGACTCGACTTTTATCCTAATTATTTCATTATATACTATAAACCAATTTACTTTCCGATTACTGACTTTCGCGTTTTGCTGATCGTCAGCATATTCGCGACTACAAACTTTCACATTTTTAAGTTTCCTGCAATGTCCATATTAATGTTTTTAGCACTTAAGCAGCGACTTATTTTCGCGAAATTCTACCACTTGGGAACTCTGCGTAACTTAATCGTGCGAAATACTTTGTAGGTTTACAGTAAAACAATGTATTTTATCCTATATTATTAGATGGTATTGCTATGTCCCATGTGAGTTCTTACTCCTGCAATGTTTATAATCTATTAGGTGATGATTGTGAGGTATGCTGTTCTCATATTACATGCAATCCAAGGTCATGATAAAATTCAAGTATTGCGCAATAATAACTCATGTATTGCACAATAATAATAATACATTCATATCTTTTCTTACACAGGTCATGAAACCGCTGCTGATAGTAAACTTTACTTGGAAAACCTTAGTCACACCTTGCAGAAGGTTTGTACATGTTACCTGTGCTGAAGACCACCTGTCAACAAAGACCAGTATAACAATCCTGTCTGCAAATACCACCTGTGAACAAATACCACTATTACAAAACCTGTCTGCAAAAACTACCTGTATTCAAAGACCAGTATAACAATCCTGTCTGCAAATACCACATGTGTACAAAGACCACTATTACAAAACCTGTCTGCAAAAATTACCTGTATTCAAAGACCAGTATAACAAAATCTGTCTGCAAAAACTACCTGTATTCGAAGACCAGTATAACAAATACTGTCTGCAAAAACTACCTGTATTCAAAGACCAGTATAACAAAATCTGTCTGCAAAAACTACCTGTATTCAAAGACCAGTAAAACAAAATCTGTCTGCAAAAACTACCTGTATACAAAGACCAGTATAACAATCCTGTCTGCAAAGTTTACCTGTGTACAAAGACCACTTTTACAAAACCTGCCTGCAAAAACTACCTGTATACAAAAACCAGTATAACAAATCCTGTCTGCAAAGTTTACCTGTGTAAAAGACCACTATTACAAAACCTGTCTGCAAAAACTACCTGCATATAAAGACCACTATCTCAAAACATGCCTGCAAAGTCCACCTCTGAACAAAACCCAGTATACAAAGACCAATTAATATGAAAACAAACAAAACAGACTGCTCATTTTCTTTCTATGTAAAATTTGTCAATTTTAATGTTAAAATAATGTAATTCAAATGCTTGCTTTTTTTATCTTAGATGAACATTATTCAATTTTAAAAGTAAATCTACTGATTTAAAAGTCACTTTTAATTGAGAAATATAAGGTGGTTTATGTTACCATGGCAACATTGTCAAGTGAACTAGCTAACCTTAAATATTTAGTGGTGCTTATAAGCATCCCAGAATGTGCATCATACATTAGTAATCTACATTCCAGTTTTATCAGAAATTGATAATTCTAATTAATGATAATTAACACAGTCCGATTTGGGATAATTTATCTGTGTTTTTTCCTTTCATCTTAGTAAATATACCAAATTGTTTTGTTATTTTTGTACTTTGTTAACTTTAATTAAGCACATGCCTGTGTATGTTACTTTTACTGCGTGATTGCTCAGGTTGTTACTGTAATTATTGTCAATGACGTTGGGGTTCTTTCATGGAATCTAAAATTTTCTGCGAATAAAAAAACAATGGATTATAAGTCAGTATCAACCATTGAGTTACAGCAGTTAGTTGTGGAACTTTCAACCATGATGGCTACAACAGGACTATGGAAAAAACTGTATCTATCTATTTTGCAGAGTCGTACAAATTTTGAGACGACCCGTGAGCAAGCGGAAAATTTGATGTTTAAAATGCTGGACGTTAGAGGAACGGTATGTTGAATATTTTAAGATTTTATATCCACTGTTTGTTAATCATCTGTACTCCCCAACAACCTACCATTACAGGCTAGATAGAGTCACTTTATATTATAGTTTGGATTAAAAGTTCATTGTTAAGATAAATGCATGACTCAAATTGAAGGATAGTTTTACAATATAATTATGTGAAACACTATCAGCTCTATTGATTTCATAATAGTTAAATGTAGGGTATGTTTTGTATAAAGCACAATTTGTTTATGTTTCATTTTGACCTTTGAATTAACCTTCCACCCCTGAAAATTTAATAAAAGCCCCATTTCGACACTCATGATTTTGTGTCAAGGGATCGCGTTTTCTTTTTAAATCACAGATGTTTTGAGATATAAAATGGTGAAGCCCCAAAACATAATTTAATTGATCAAAATGACCCTTGACCCTCCAGCCCCTTTTGAAACCCCAGAATTGTGTAATGCTTTCCATGAAAACCAGATTTAGAAGTTTCTTAGTGTTATTTATATTATACGGTACTCAACATTATAAGCAGAATTATATTCTACATATTTAAATCTTACTAATATTCATTTATATTGGTATATTCATTCCATATGGAGACTAGTTGAGTGTAGGTATTCTGTTGGCCTATTTTATTTTTTATTGTAATTATAAGAATTGAATAGACATTTTATGAACCACGCCTAATTTTTTTTACATAAACCCCTACGGCATTTATTTAAATTAGGCGTGATTTTCCCGACAGTTCATACACCGATGAACTGCAAAATTATTAAAACGGGCTCCAGGTTTGTAACCGAACATTTAATTGTACTCAGTAATGTTATGCATCATCAAAAAAATCCAGTACTACAGTAGATGATGTAGGACAACTGACATAGTCCGCTAAAAATAGGCTGAGCCTTAGTTCATATTACATCTGCCTGTTCCCTTTGTTGCTTGCTTGCTGCATAATTGATTATCCAAGTTTTATTTTTGATCACATCATTTACACTGGAGATTTCACATAATTATATAGTACTAATAAACTACTATATATTGTAACATCATGTATTTTCGCCGAAATTTTGTTTGTATGAAGTTTGCAAAATTCAGAAAAAGATATTACTTTGCTCACAAAAAGTTGATGAGCATAAATTTTCACAAATTTATCTATTTCATTGAAAAGGATTTCTTATTTTACCATATTTGAGAGGGAGGGATAGACAGGGGAGATAACTCATAATTTATACTGTAGCATCAGATTTTTCGCGAGGGTTTAATTTTCACTCAATTCAACGGAATTGATGAATGCGCAATCTCCTGTGATTATAGGGGTCATTGGATGAATGCGCAATCTCCTGTGATTATAGGGGTCATTGGATGAATGCGCAATCTCCTGTGATTATAGGGGTCATTGGATGAATGCATAGAGATCATTGTGTTGGATGTGTGCTCACTGTATGGAATGTTATGATAAGCCATTTGGCTTTTGATCTGTTGTGCAACATTTGATTTATTATGCACCACTGCAAGTTATGCAATGCTTTTAGCAAATCCAATTAAATTTAACATATAGATTAATGTAAATTATTTTCTTTCTTTTTTCAAGCAAATTTGGGGCTAAAATTGCACCCTTAAATCCTGGCCTTGTAAGGTTCATGCTTCCCTTATTTGGTGGTGAAACCCTTCTTTCTCTGCATTGACAGTGTTTTCTGCAAAACTTGAATATATTAGTATTGATTTGATAAAAGTGCACCATATTTTGTTGCCCCCCCCCCCTCCCTGTATAGGACAGTCTATGACTATTGTGTTATGTTTTAGTGTATGTGTAGGGACATAAGCTATGTACATGCAATGTAATGAGTCTACGATTCCTAAGTGGGAACCTTCACCTGGTGGGTGAGATTCGAACCCATGACTGTGTCTGGGGTCTCTGATTCGAACCTGCAAGCTGAACGACGACGGCTTCAAGTGTCTTTGTTACGAACCCGTGACCCCAACGATGATGGCTTCTCGGGCATCTGATTGTTGTGTTATGTTTGAAGTGTAATGTGTGTAGAAAACTATATACAATACTATAATAATGTATATACATCCGTTCACCAGCTTATCTCCAGTTCTTACCAGAACTATGCATGGCCAGATTTAATCAACCAGACAGCTGACAAGGTATAATCCAGTGCTTTGCTTCATAACTATATACTCGTTAATTATTGTTCATTGTTCTGTAATTATATATTTACCATTCTTGGTTGTGGCTGTCATCTCTGAACTCAATTAATTATTGTTTAATTGTATGAGGTTATTATAGGCCCGTCACTGACAGAAACTATTTAATATAGATTCACCTTTCTGGTGTCAACCAACTTATCCGTGCTCTTAATCGGGCAGTTTTTACTGAGGAAACGCCAAGTACTGCAAGTTCATCTGAATTTTGATTTTCAAATCTTAACCTAAAAGATAATAAAGTGAACAGGGAAAGCAGCACTCACTAAAAACAACACAGCTTGACGCAGGCACCAAAATAAAAACTTTCTATGACACAGGGGTGTAAATTTTCCTGATTTATCCAGAATTTATTATTCCTGAAAGAGCAATGGCTCCTGACCATAATAAAAGTTATTTGATGAAAATATCTCAAGAAATGGCTAAGTTATCGTAAATAAATCTGCTCAACAATGTCATTGAAGGCCTCATGTTTGGCAAAAAAGGTTGGCTGCATATGATTTTCCTGAGTTTTAATTTGGCCTGTTGACACCCGTGATGACAGTTAATGCATTATATATCTTTAGTTAGATAGCATTAATCATTCTTTGAGTTATTACCCTTGGATTGTCAAACATTGAGCTGTGTCTTGGAATGGGAGTATTTTATGACAAATCTGTGCTTTTAAAATTGAGTTCATTGATGTGTTGTATTGTTTAGTTAGCTTTGGTTATTGGGATAAAATTTCAGCTTTAATGAGTATAAAGCAATAATTCAGTTGGTAATATTCATCAAATATTGTCACAAGCAAAAAAAAACAGCCTCATCTTCATTTTTGTTATGTTTTCTTTTGTGGATATTCCTCCATGCAAGCTGGAATTAAATATGTTACAATTGTATTAAAAATATATGATAGGTGCTTATATAGCTTTTGAATTTAATCAAACCAGGTTTGAGACTGTTATGAATCTGTTGAGTTTTGAAAAAACAGCCTCTTTTATCGTATTTTTAATATCGTCGAGGCATGAGCTTGTTATGCTACCTTCATCATGGATGAATTGAAGTTGAAATTTTTGTTGCGTTGCATTTTGTTGTATAGTTACTATGGCAGCATGCTGAATGTGTATTATAGTGTAGTTATTGTTTGAGATCAGCTTATGTATTCACAGCATATTACATCCTCAACCAATATCATCTTCCACATGTTGTGCTGATTTTGTGCCTAACATGACAGTTTCTATCTGTCTGGATGGATGTGAAAATGTTTCTCTGAGTTTGCCCTGCTTATTTCTCTTTAACTACTGGTCAGATTTCTATAAAACTTCATATGAATACGAATTGGTAGCAAACTTAGTTGAGGATATTGCACATGGAGATGTTCACACATTGCAGCTAATCTCTTATTAGTTAATGTACACTAGCTGTGTTAGGTTGTATAGTGTAAAAGGTTATACATCTATCACATTATGACCTTTCTTAGTTCCTGTATGCAGTCAGTGAATTAAGGCTTTGAAGCTGCTTGCCCGAATCGTTTTCCTATATACTCTATACATGATTATTGTAAAAGTTACTTGCCCAAATCAACAATAACTTGTCCCAGACAAGTGCTTATTTCGTAAACTGGAACGATGTTGTTAATATGTAACGCTGATATTGTTGTTTAAACTGTTGGTGTTTGTATGATACCTGGTTTGTGTTTGCATGTACATTGCACCATAGGTCCTTATTTGTAGTATTGATAGTTTCAGCTCCTTCAGTTGACCAGTGCACATAGGTTTCAGTGACCCCTGTGGTGGTTGAACCTTCACTTTAAACCTGTTGTCACATCATACCTAAAGATAAATACAAGTTTTACTGGACCAAGTATTTTCCTTGTTTGGCACAGTCAGCATTTAAAAAGGGGGAACTTCCACGGCTTATCTTCTCCCTATGTGCTCACAGTGACCCCTTCCTTCCAGCTCCTGTCAGCATCACAGTTTCCAGTACATTGGGTATGACCACCATAATTCAATGTGTATGTCACAGATAATATCACTGCATCTTAGACCAAATAAACACCTTTGAATCTTGGTCTAAGAAGCTAATCATTGCATGTCACACTGATGTTTGACCTGTGAGTTGTTGCTATGGTAACCTGTTAATGTTTGTATTGCATTTTGTTTTACTAATAGACCCAGTCTTTGAGTTTGACAGCTATGGTGGTAAGAGTGTTGTTGTTGTTGTTGTTGTTGTTGTTGTAGATATTGTGTAACAAATGTTGTATTAGCTGTACACTTTCGTGTATGTGCTAATGTTTATTTAGCACTGATAGCTCACTGTAAGTTATAGTATCGTTGTATGTATTTCATATTTCAATTTTGAATTTTTATCCCTCTTCGCCCAACTGGTTATTGAAATCCCTATTAGTCTACTCATGAGTAATCCCCCCACCCCATTTTGATTTATGTTAAAGCACTCCAATGAACGCATGTCTAAGGTTGTATTATTTGCATTTTTTAAATGGCCTGTAACTCAGTCCCCAAATATAAAACACGACATGGGGATGTACTTGTTACATTACATTGTCAATATGCTTGATTTATGTTCTCTATATAAGGACACATTGAGAAGCTGTTTGTTCGTTTTTACATGATTACATGTAAACGGCCTTTATGTGTATATGATTTCTGTTCTCAGAGAATTAAGAAATCGACAACTGACAATGATCAAGTTGAATATCCATCCAGTAGTGGTGACAAACAAAGCGGATATCCACCTAGTCTTGGTGTTACTTTCATGATTGTATCGGGTATTATGGTGAACAATTTCATATTGCTCCCTACAACACTTTCCTTTGTCTACAACGGTATGGATCCCGATACACCGCTTCTCAGTTCCGTCAGCAAATTGCACTGTTTTCATATGGCTCTGACGGAACTGAAAACCGCTGTATTATGCTCTGATGGAACTGATAAGCGGTGTATCAGGATTTATACCGTGTCTACTCAAATACTCCAACTTTTTTCCATCATCAGCTAGATGCAACTCTCCTATTGTTGTCTCACAAACTACACTTAGTTTACCTGAAGTCTTTATGGTATATAAAAATATTACAATGATTTGTCCTTGTCCATTTATCCATCTGTACTGCTCGACCATCAGGGAAAGCTGTTCTACCAACCCTGGCATACAAGTGTCTCACCTTGGTTAAAGTTTTGTCCATTTGTCCATCTGTGTTTTTCACTGGACTATGTAAAGAATATTGGAAAGTGGTTCTACCAACACTGGCATACAAGTGTCTCACCTTGTCACACAAGTGTTGTCTCTCTGTGTTTTCCACTCCACTATTAAAAAATATTGGAAAGCTGTGTTCCCTATACTGGAATTACGTGAACATTACTTGTCTTAATTAAGTTTTGTGCCTTAAAATTAAGGTAATTATTGACTATAAGATGGTAAAATCTGGTAGAAAATTATCCCCACAATATCTGTTAAGATTCCGCACCAGTAAAACCCTTATTTACTTATTTTTTAACTAGTATAATAATATTTCTCAACTTGTGCCCAAGAATAACTTCATATTTTACTATGACTTCAAATCATATTATGCATGGTAGCTATGCTTGTTTGCTAAACTTTAGTTCAAAATAATTTAATTGATATTTTTCAAGCATGAGCAATAATGTTTTGCATTAAATTTAATAAAGGTTTTTATGCTTAAAGCTAATGCTCTGTGTTGATTTTGAATTATATGCATGTGTTATTAATTTATTTTTGTGTGTGTATGTATTACTATATGTATATCACCTTGAGAATCAATGCATTGTGATTGATATATAAACAGTTTAACTTTAACAGACGCTGTGACCTGCATACATTGTACTGGCTATAACCATCTTATGACATTTTTCTGTATGGCAGCATAAACGTACATGTCTTGACCAGGGCTGGTATTCACAAAGCATCTTAAGTGAAAACTTAAATATGTTGACTTAAGTCAATATTTTGTGCAGTTCATATGTCCCGCAATTTAAAAAATAATCTATGTTTTCTTAGTGATTATAGTAGCTGTGTACCTAATACTTCAAAACTATGTAAAATATTAAGCATCTTGATTTTCTTGCTTAGCTGATACACTTAAGAACAAATCAAGATTTTAAGAAATGTCTAAGTTTTCTGCTAAGATGCTTTGTGAATACCAGCCCAGACTACATGTCTTGACCAGTGTACATGTTTGAAATGTTTATCTATTGTTATACAGCATGGTATTAATAAGACTTAATGCATCATAATGAATAATAACTGATTATGCTGGACAGATTTTGTATGTAATGTTAGAGCAGTAGTGTATACAATGTATACAGTAATGAGGTTTGATAATGTAATCATTTACTAAATCCTATTTTATACTACTTATATGTATATAAAGTACTAACAGATCGACAAGCTATACATGCATGGGCGAAAGTTTTCAGGCACATGCCTGAACTTCAGGTTTCAAACTTTCACCCATTGCATGTACTTTCACCCATGTACATGTACTAACAAGTCACTGTGTGTGGGTTAGATTTGTTCAAGGTCAACATTTCTTCCAGGATTTATCTCCCCTTTGTTGTGTGTTTTGTCCTTACTTTTATCATAGTGATTAAAAATTTGCTGCTTCTCTTCAGAGATTCTGAAATGAAATCTATGGTTTATTATTTCTACAAAGTTTGACAGAAATTGACCTTGAACTGTCATCACGACATTGTACTGCTATACTAAACACAAGTATTTTGCTTGAACTATTTATAACCCTGGAAGCCTGATGTGTGCTTTGAACATGGTTTTCATGGTGACCCGATATTTATGTTTGTCTATTATTATGATTGTTTTCAGAGACCTATGGACCAGACAGGAACGTTACGGGGGAAATGGACACGACAAGGGTATCTCTACCTCATGGAAAAAAGTATGTTGAAAAATCTTAGAACTGGTTTTCTTTTGAAAAGTCATGGAAAACAGTTTATGCCAATTTTGTCATGGAAAACTACAAAAAGATGTAAGAAAAATGTCTGAAATGCATGACAAAAAACCAAAAGAATCAGTCTCAAAGATCAGTCCCAAATTTTTAGTACAAAGTCAAGACGAAATAAATTGTTTAAAATGAAACTATATTTGTCATAGAAATGTCAAATTTTGTTTGATATGAATTAAGGTTATAACATGCTTCCCACATTCGGGCAGAAACTTTGCTCACCTGGGGGCAATTATAACTTATTACAACTTGAATAACCTGCAGCCTAACATTGCCATAAAGCTGTGTCGGAAATATTGCTTATTGTCAAATTATTTTGTTCAGTTGTTTGATAAAACTTGTATGTAATGAGTACTCGTGCAAGATCCTCATTATTATAATTCTGTTCTGTTCTTGTCTTCATTAATGTCAATTACTTGATTACAGAGGCATTAGCGAATTCGTGGAATAAGTATTGGTGCTGTTATGATAAAGATACCAAGAAGTTTTATATGTTGCCTTATCATCAAGCTACTGGAAAAATGGTATGTACCCACAGTGTTTAATTCTGTTGCTAGGCTACCAAAAAGATCATTGCTTATTTAAATATTTTAAATTTTCAACTGCCTCCTTGATAGCCTAGTGGTAGAGCGTCCGCTTCGAGTGTTGGGGGTCTCTGGTTTGATCTCAGGCCACATCATACCAAAGACAAAATAAAAATGGTACCAGTAATTCCCTTGCTAGTCACTCAGCATGAAAAGGGAAACTGGCTTCTTCTCTTCTCACATACCCTTGTGGCGTTGGATAACATCAGGAAGGAGTTGTTGAGAGTGATTAATATCAGTTTGAAACACTTGGTTCACAATGCCCTGAACCAAAATGTTGTCAAACTATATTAATATCAGTCAGCATGTGTAACTGCACATCTATGTAATATTTTGATTCAGATTAGCAGAGTTGTGGCCCTTGAAATGATTAAATTATTAAAAAATGAATTACTATTTTATGTATATTTTTGAAAATGAAATATAATTTTGAGTATACGTTTGAAAATGAATGATAATTTTATGTATTCATATTTGAAAATGAATGATAATTTTTGTATACATATTATATTTAAAATTGAACGATGATTTTGTGTATGCATTTGGAAATGAATGATAATTTTGTGGTGTATGTTTATTTGACAGATGCCTAATGGAGAGACGGTGACATTACAATCATGTACAAGAAGAGCATCAGATACTATAGATAGAAGATTCTGTCTAGATTTATCAATATCAGAAAAGTATGTTTTCATTTTGTTTTAGCTTAATGCTTCAGCCAAGATCAGTACATGGTGTACATGGCTCTTGTTAATTCAGTCTGGTTTGGTAATGATGAAAAATCACAATATATTTGAAGAGGGAGCAACAACAAACATAACCTTAATTGTTCAGATTAACTATGGATTAAAACTGGCCCCTCATCGAGGGTCACTTGTGTAAAGATTTTTGTTAGTAAACTTGCTGTGACTAAGGGTAATATATTTGTATTTGTAGATCTAGTGTTTTAACATTCCAAGCATTATCTGAAGAAGACAGAAAGTTATGGATGGATGTTATGGATGGGAAAGAACCTGTAAGTCTCGCCTAGCAACCATTTTGTGATATTGTGTATGTTGCCTAGCAACCTAAATGTTATGTTCTGTATGTTGCCTAGCAACCTAAATGTTATATTGTTAACCATTTTGTTTGATTACAGAATTTTATGACATTGTCCAATACATGCATTGTAGGGTTACTAAACTATAATTATATACTTATCATATACTTAAGTTACTATATATGAAAACGTGTAAATACCTGGTAACTAAAACAGGTCTTAACAGTAGAATCAATGTGTATTCATAAGTAAATGTGATAAGAACCATGAAGTACTGTAGAATGTTGATAATAAGGGAATGTTCTCTTTGGACTCTTGTAACCTGGTGTAGCGGTCTTTTTTGTCCACGGAAGAAAAAGCAGGCCGACCTATTCTTTCCCCTGGGTAAGCAACAGCCCAGGCCTCCCCTGCCTCTTCAATTTTCCCTCCCTAGTTACACTATGATCATGTCTAGGGGGTTATCTTAACGTTGGGGTTAAATAAACAATTAAAATGGATCTGTCTGTATAAACAATCCATTAAAGCTCTATCAGACCATTTTCAATGACATTTAACCTGTTAAGAGAAATCACCTGTCAACAGCAAACACCTTTTGTTGTCATCTAGGTGGTCTATACAGACAGGTACATGTACATGTGTTAGGATTGATAGAGACTGCCTAAAATTCTTTATGAAATTGTTTGTTTATTGTATTACAGATATATAACAAACCCCACACCAAGCCGGCACATGCGTCATCCGAGGACTGTAAGTATAAAGAATATAAAGAAATAAACTTTTCTGCAGAAAATAAAAGTTAATTGATGAAAAGAATCATCTAAGTTACGGTCATTTGAAAATGTCATAAGCTAAATTTTAACTATAAGAAAATCAAAAAGTTATGTGATTAAAAGACTTAGTATTTACTAAAGTCATTCGACATTTGAATAATTGTACTCTAAATGTATGGAAATCCCAAATCTGGATTTGCTGTACTACAAAAAGAATTAACTGTTCTGCAGAAAAATAAACTTTATTTGATAAAAATGTTTGACTAAATTATGGTCATTTGAACATTTCATTAGCAGAATTTTAGTTATAGAATAGAGTTTGGTGTAGGGATGTAAACCCAAGACAGACTTGCAATTTTTTGTCGGCTAATTTGTCCCTGCTATGGTCTAGACCACTTTCCCCAAAGTAAAAAGAAACACTGGAAATATTTTGATGAATAAAATCATATACATGACCTGGGTGAGAAAAATGTGCAACCAGACCGGGGCTCGAACCTTGTACCCTTCGCTTACTGGGCAAATGCTCTACCGACTGAGCTAGCCAGCTGCCTACACAAGTTTCTCGCGTATTATAATCAAATTTTATGCACGCTACTACATATATTTTGTAAATATTATGTTTGTATATTTCAGCTTCACTTGATGACATAGGTTTTAACTTTATTACTAGATGTATTCAGGCTATAGAGGACAGAGGTAAGTCAACTTTACTGACAAAGTGCACATTACTTTCAGACAATCTTTGAAAAGAAATGCTGAATAGGCAAATTTGATGGAAAGTACATGTTTCAATGGGTATGTTACTCCAGTGACATAGTGTACCTTTTTTTCAAACAACCATGAAAAGCAATGTTAAATACAAAAAAATGTATGTAAATTTTAAGAAATCACTAGTTTCAAGTGGAGATATTTCCAATGAGCAGGATGACCTATGATATGTTGACATAATCATGTTGCTAATATAATACTGTGCAGTGTTTGAACAAATGCACTACAGTAAAAACGTCCAATGTATTAAAGGTAAAACAACTGCACTATACCTGTTCTAGTCTGTCTATACAGACCCTATGTTTTATAAAAGGAGACAACTCATCCGTCTTTTTTCATGAAATTATTTCCCTTTGCACCCTCAAACATAGATAATCAAGCCCAAAATAAAATTTAGCTAACATTGAAAATAAAGTTATGATAATTGATTGACAAATATTATCTAATCAGGTAGCCAGACTATACCTGTCCCTAAATATACAATTATGATTTGTATACTCGTTATCTGATAATTATGTGACTATATATATATACAGGATTAGATGACCAGGGTTTATATAGAGTAGTTGGTGTGAATTCCAAGGTGAACAAATTAATCACTATAGGACTGGATAGGAAGAAAGCAGACAAACTAGATCTGAACGATGCTACACAGTTTGAAACAAAAACTATAACCAGTGCAGTAAAACATTACCTCAGGTAAGAGCTCCATCCCCTGTACACAGTGATCCTATGCTTCCGGAATAAATCAGAAATCCAAATTTGCTCTAACAGGAAGAATGAGCTGTTTTGCACAAAATAAAAGTTATATGATGAAAAATTTCCAAGTATTGATTAAGTTATGGTCATTTGAATTTTCATAAACGGAATTTTAACCATAGGAATATGTTTGACACGTAGGTTTAGTGAAGGGACGTGTATTAATGGCACCAGAAAGAGACCCGCATCCTTTTTCAGGATTGGTCATTATGCCTCAGTGCCACCCTTGTTACAGTCCTCCACCTATCAAATTATGTCTGTATGTCCGTACACATTCACATCTAGGCTAATTTTACATTCCTTTCATTCTGTTGCTAATGGAATGCAAACTGTTGCTTGTGGTGTGCAATAAACAAAAGAAAGAGTGGAAGACACCCTAACAATTGGAGTCTAGTTAGAACATCTGTTGTCCAAATGCTCCTATGCCTTGTCTGTTATCAATTATCTACTTAAAAAGTATGAAAGGGAGGCTATCCAATTATGGAAATAGTCTTGAAGACATATCAAGGGAGATCATTCTTGTTATTTGTAACAAAAAGCGGCACACTCCCTGTGATGTGGTTACACACATTCAAGCTCATCTCCTATCAGTATAGTTTAGGTTATATGTAGGGAGGAGTTAAATGGTAGTTCTTGTTACAAGATTTGCTAAAATTTTATGATTTAACTTGTCATTTTGTTACCATGGTAACAGTTTATGATTGACAATGTTTTCTGTTTATAGGACATTACCAGAACCACTTATGACATTTAAACTTCATGCTGACTTTATATCTGCTGCCAGTAAGTATTCTCCCTGTATTCTAGTGTGTAATTATGAACAAGGGTGGGACATTTAACTTTTTTTAAGTATTGACTAAGTCATGGTCATTTGAAATTTATATGCTGAGTTTTAACGACAGAACATTGTTTGAAATAGTTTTTGGTTTTTGTACCCTTAAATAGTATTCCAGTATTCGAATCATCAATCCCATGTTGAGTTAAATATAATATGTTCAACATTCACACCAATGCTCAAACCTTCGCATCATAACCTAATGACAATATATATTTATTATTACAGAGAGAGAATCACAGAATCTGAGATTGATGGACATCCATACACTTGTACATAAACTACCAGAATGTAACTTTGACATGTTAAATCTTATTGTAGCTCATCTGAGAAGGTAAAACTCACATATTTCAAATAGTAGCTCATCTGAGAAGGTAAAAGTCTCATATTTCAAATAGTAGCTCATCTGAGAAGGTAAAAGTCTCATATTTCAAATAGTAGCTCATCTCAGAAGGTAAAACTCTCATATTTCAAATAGTAGCTCATCGTAGAAGGTAAATCTCTCATATTTCAAATAGTAGCTCATCTGAGAAGGTAAAAGTCTCATATTTCAAATAGTAGCTCA
Source organism: Spisula solida (assembly GCA_947247005.1). NCBI lineage: Eukaryota > Metazoa > Mollusca > Bivalvia > Venerida > Mactridae > Spisula > Spisula solida. Next base: position 1,713,878 of record OX365950.1, on the reverse strand, counting down.
TCTGAGAAGGTAAAAGTCTCATATTTCAAATAGTAGCTCATCTGAGAAGGTAAAAGTCTCATATTTCAAATAGTAGCTCATCTTAGAAGGTAAAACTCTCATATTTCAAATCTATGTTTCCTTACATAGCAGGTGTCCTACAATTTCATAATAATCCAGATATGCTCTACTAGAAAGAATTCATGAACTGTTCTGCAGAAGATGGAGTTATTTGATGAAAATATTCGAACTATGGACAATGTTATCATAAACTGAATTGAATGATAGAACATTCCTCAATGTCAGAGACCCATGTTACCAAAATGTCAATATATCTCATCAAATAATGGACAAAAACTCTATACAATCCCTGTTTTTAACAAATTCCTGAAGGAACAAACCCCTAATAACTTGCTCTTTAAGCAAACCCTATTCAACTACTGATTTGGATATTTAAGAATTGTCAGATCTTGTTGATTTCAATACATAATTTTACATTTATGTTTTTATGCCCCCCTATCGATAGATGGGGAGGCATATAGTGATTCACCTGTCTGTCCGTTCGTCCGTCCGTTCGTCCGTCTGTCCTGGTTAACCCAAATTGACCGTTTCTTCTAGCATTAATATGGCTTGCTACAAAGCTTTCATACTTGCATGGATGTTGTGTATGAACACTCTCCACACGCCAGTATCACCTAACCCCATTTTGACCTTCACCTTGACCTAATTTTGGACTTAGACTTATTTATGGACAAGGCCTCCACAGGGGGCATAAGCGTTTATTGAACGCAGTCTTGTTTGTGAGTGTTTTTAGTTATAACATAATACTAGTAATTATGTATATATACGTTGTATGATATTTCAGAGTGTCTCGGAATGCTGATAAGAATTTAATGACTGTTGCTAATCTTGGTGTATGTTTTGGTCCGACATTGATGCGACCGGAGGAAGAGACGGTGGCGGCCATCATGGATATAAAATTCTGTAATATTGTGATAGAAATCCTTGTGGAAAAATATGATGTGGTAAGGACCTGATTACTGTAAATCATTTTATAATTGTGTGAACCTTATTTATTTAGTGAAATGCGCTAATATATTTTTTGCCTACTTGGGGATTGATGAATTCGCAGTCAAATGTTTCATGCTAGGTGTTCCTGATATGAAAGTATATTTATGTTGATTCATGAATTGGCAAATAACAGCAAAAGAACCCCAAACTTCAGGAATAAATGATAACAATGGGAGATCATTCTTGATATTGAATTTGGAGGGGAGACAATTTTTGAAATTAAACCTTGTCTGGTTTGGTGTGTTAAGTGGAAAGTTTTAACAATATGTTAAAAATGTGCCTCTGTAGCTAAATGTTTAGCTTGCCTGCTGTCTTATCTGGCGACCCAGGTTTAAATACTGATGGATGCACTCATATGCCTGCCATAATTCAACAGAAAACTGTCTGCCAAATGAAGGCTATGCTCAGCATTAATATTAAAAAATGACTGGTATCATCATCACAGTGTTTGCTTCTTGTGTTTCACTGTCTGTAGTATAATTAGATTATTAAAAAAGTAAAAAAATAAAAACAAAATATTTTTATTTCAGATTTTCAAGCAGGCACCTGAAGATTTGGAGCTGAGAACAAATTTAGCCAAGTTAGCAGCTAATGAACAAAATCAAGCAAATCATCGGCCGAAATCCCAGGCTCCCGGTCCACCGATCAACCGTATGAACAAACCACAGGTGACGGCTACTGCACAAAATGTTCCACAGTCGCAGTCACCACGACAATATCAGAATGTCTCGTCAGCTCTTCCATTCTTACAACAACAGACGAAATCACCGCGGTCAAAGTTAAGACCAGTAGATGTGTATAATCCCACCACAGGCAGTAAGTGATCAGTTGATTTTAATCTAACCTGTTGGAATAATCAGAAGAGCTATTGTATCGTCTGCAGGTGTCACATTTTGGTTAAAGTTTTGCGTGCAAGTTACTATGTAAGGTCATATAGTACATAGTATCCATGCTTTTGCATTGAATATTCTCGACCATTCAAATAATGTGAGAGCCATTGTACTCACCCTTATGTTAGCGTCACACTTTGTTTAAAGTGTTGCATGCGTTTACTGTACATGTATCAGACTATATCTCACATTGTACCCATGTTGCTACATTAAAACTTACAACTAGGACCTGACAACTTCAGGGAGGAACATTGTCAATGTTATCAAATATTCATGAAAGAAATGGAAGGGTATGAATCGAACCAGGGTCATTGTGTTACAAATCCAGTGTACTAGTCACTGGACCATTGCCTTGGCTGGGTTCATTTTGATAGCCTCTGTAGCTCAATGGCTAGTATGCTTGCCGTCTAGTCTAGCGACCTCGGTTAGACTACGGGTGGAGGCACTCATATGCCTGCCATATTTCAGCGGAAATCTGACTGGCAAATAAAGGCTATGCTCGTCATTTATGTTAATTATTGACAATGTTTGTTTCCAGGTTTTGAAACGCAAACAAACAACAGTGTTAGTGGAAGTTCTGAATCCTTGAATTCTACTCACTCTAATCATTTAAACAATAATAATAGCGCCTTATATGATGCATCTAGACGACCGTATCCAGGACGAGGTCCGAATGCGGGGCCGGTATATTCCAACATCAATGTCAGCGAGCTAGGTAAGTGTTGATTGATGAGGTCATAGGATGATGTCATTGTTAGTGTTGTAGTAGTCATAATGTTATTGTCTGTGTCTCGGTCTTGTGAATAATTTAGTATAATTGCTTCATTTTGACTAAACTTTTAATTGACCATTAATTCAATTTTGTGTTCTTATGACAATTAGTGGGACTAAATGCCCCTTTCTTCATACATCAGGGCCATATTCAGAGACAAAAAAAGCACAAAAATATTGTCTAGGATGTATTTTAGATGTCTTTTTCTTAAAAGACACGCCTATTTCGGGAATCTATTGAATTTTCACCAAGGCAAGACAGTGCCTCTGTCGTGGCCTTAACATGTAATTATACCTGATCATTGTCCCATTGATCTACTGACTTTGTGCTTAATGTTATTTACCTTGTCTGATATCGAATACTGTGCTATAGGGCTGAATACTTTCTGGCTGAAATGAGATAAAAGCTTTGCATTCTGCTCATTACTTAAAATGAAATTGACACAGATTAATTGAGTCATTTATTGTATGATCGGACATATTTTTACATTGCTAATGTTGCTTTACTCTACGCTGCAAAATTATTAAAATATAAACTTAGCTTGTATATTGTGCCTTTTGTATTATCATATTATTTACAATCAACAGTTACTGTGTTATCAGTGATATATGGTTCAGTTCTATGTAAGCTCTCCTACATATATATGTATACTTCATTTGGCCTAAAAGAATATTCGTTTCTCGTATCTGATGTACACAAAAACTTTTTCAGCTACCCTGAAAGTTTTTATGTCACTGGGAAAAATTCAACAATTTTGCTATTTTTAATACTTTTCGAAAGGGAAGGTTAAAAACAATTTTTAAAAATTCTTCTGACCTACCAACCAGATTTTTTGGGGCTTGATACCAGAAACCAACTGTTTTCTAGGATTTACAGTTTAGTCTGTAAAATTGATTATATAGCACTGTGCCTTGGATACTTGCTTAAATATTATGATTTAACAATTTGAGTAAATTTGACAGAACAAATCTGACAGACCAAAGAACTTACTGATAGCACGGTACCTGGTGATTGTAACATGTATACTTTGTATTACAATAATTTATTTAATATAATTACATCTGTGGCATATCATTATTAAGATACTAACATGTTGTACAAATATTGGTTTCTTTACTAACCACATCTCTATACTTCATAATGGTATTTAATTATTATACCCCAAAATAGTTATTAGTCTGTATGGAGTGGATTGAAGTCACGGTTTTAGTCCATCAGTCCGTCCGTCTGTTGACAAAATTGGTCTGTACTATTTCTGAGTAACCATTGGTTGGATTTAATGAAACTTCACAAGACTGATAAGTACCCAGCCTAGATATGTGTATCGGAGGCACATTATGCTCACTATCAATATTGAATGATGTTGCCCTCTGATCAGCCGTTTAATTCATAGTTACTGTACCTATAAGTTATTTCTTTGGGCTTCATTACCTTCAGTGATAGCTTTTTGTTTATTGGAGAGATTATACTTTTCTATGCGGGTATTCATGTACAAATGTACCTACCAGCTAGCTATCAGTGAATGATAGGTTTTTAATGTTCATTAGTGAAGTAATCTTTGCATTCAAAAAGATGATGTCTTTACAGTTCATTATAAAATTGATGTTGTGGATTTCAATTTTTATACCTGTGGTGTTTCTCAATGTTTAACCCTGAGTTTATGTATCCATAAGTTCAATAGTTTTATTATTTATTTCAACTTGTCCACTGTTCAGGTCACAAGTGTCCTGTTGAAAAAATTGAGTATGAGAACACGAGTATATGTGGTAAGTTTGATCGAGGGACTCTCTCTCCTGGTGTATGATCCCCCAGATAGTCACTGAGTTGTGATTATCTCCCTTTGATAAACTTAACAGTTGACAACTTACCTCCCCTGAATGTATATGCAGTTAATGTTCACATATAGCAGTTTGAATGCATCATATTTTGTTTTTATTAAGAACGTATGCTGCAGTTTTGGGTAAAACATTTCTAACGTGAAATCGTGTTCAAAATATTACACAATGTTTCAACAAATTCTATTATCGGGAATGTGTTATCCCATCACTGCAGCATAGGTCTTTAAACTTGAATGAAGCCGCCTTGTTATATTTACTATGTTCAAGCTCAGTCAGGGGTGTAGAAATGTTTTCACGTAGCCAGTAAATCTTAAAAAGAAGGCAGTTGGTTTGAAATCTCACTTAAAGATATAAAGAAAATATAACAGTATAGAAATAAACAGGGTTACCCAAATGGGACCTCAAACAACAACAAAAAAAGAAGAAAATGAAAAGAAAAGGGAGCCAACAAGCTTGTTCAAATAGCCTGTGGATTTTACCACCTTCTGGCTAATTTCTGCACCCCTGCTCAATTCTAAGTTATGTTTACTTACATTTTTGCTTCCATGTTTTGCATGGTAATGTTGGAGAGTTAATGTATATTGATAGATCTATTGATGAATTATTGAATGAAGTTGCCTTTCAATTTATGGTCATGCTCATTTCTTAGCTGTATTGACAATTTATTTCCATTTTTTGCATGGTTACGTTTGATAGCTGGTCTGCTGGGATTTGATGAATCGTTCGTATATATATACAACAACATTGGTAAAAGTTGGTACAAAATTTGTGTATTACCCAATATACAGCAGAATGTTTTTATCTACCCTTTGTTGGCATATCTTTGCCTCTTCAAGGAAATGATTGTTGATATATAATTTATTTAACTCTGTCTCGGTGGTTTACTAGTAGATAGCTATATGTTTGTGTTTGAATTACTGTGTTTATATATATTCGGATATCTGATAATATCATGATGTTGGGAGCATACAGATTAGAGTGGATTTGATAAAGGGCGCGTGTAGACATCATATTTATTCCCCTACCCCTTCCTTGGTACATGTTTCAAGCTGAAATGCATTATAATAAATATACATATTATTGGAATATTGCATACATAATTTTTCTGCAATATGCATGTCAAAGGGGTCCAAATGTAAGATCAAGGGAGTCTTTACGGCCCCCTTTCGGCATAGATTACATATTTGCATGAGCACTTGATAATGTGCGTTTTCTAATATATGCCTGATGAATTTAGTATCTTTTGTACAGTCCCCATTACCTTAATCTAGATACATTATTTCCTTATTCTGTGTCATTGACAACCAAGATTTTTATATTGTAGACAATTAACCCTTTACTCAATAAGCCCCTTACATTCTAATTAACCTATGCCATACCGAAGTAATTTGAGAATTCATTTGTCGAAAGGATGTAATTTGGTTGTAAAAACATTGAAAATGTTTCACAATGTTGATCATGTATGCATAATCTGAAACCTCCAACACAAGAATTTTGACAATCGTGATCATACTGTGTAACTATCTCTGCTTGTCATAATGTCACTTGTTCTGGTTAGACACTTGTTAAATTGTTTACATGTAAATTGGGTACACAACCTCCATACTCGTAAATGACACACAGAAATGGAGTAGTAGAAGTGTGCATGGTTTATAAAGTAAAGGGTTAATATTGCTAGTTAATTTATGTTTCAATATGTTTGCATGGTAACCTGTTCAATGTTTAGAATGTTCGACATGTTGTCAATGACTGCATGATCCACATTAAATATGTCTTTATACAGTCTAGTATTTTGGTCTGAATTTTAACGTTATGATTCCAAATATGTAATAGTTTTAGAGTTTATATTTTGTTGATACATATATATTACATAATAAATTATAAAAAATATTTTGCCATGTATCATTTTGTATATAATCTGGTAAAATTTTGTTATTTTTATTGTATCTTTATTTTAAACCTTAGTTGACCTCTGGTGCTCAGTAATGATTCATTTTATGTCTCCCACATATAGTTCTTCTTAATAGCTATATTCTGTTTCAATGAAACTTGACATAATGAATACTTGGTTAACCAAGTTTGGTGACTCTGCATTATAATGTAACTATCCGGAGTTTTAGGTTGTTGATTATAGCTGGAGCTACGCTCCCTTGTGGCAGACATGTTTTTGTGTCAAAAACCCCTGTAGTAAAGACTTGTTGTCATGGTATTTCTATTTAGTTACTATGGTGTTACTATGTAGTTTCCATGGTGCTACTATGTAGTTCCCATGGTGTTACTAAGTAGTTCCCATGGTATTTCTATTTAGTTACTATGGTGTTACTATGTAGTTTCCATGGTGTTACTATGTAGTTCCCATGGTGTTACTAAGTAGTTCCCATGGTGTTACTATGTAGTTCCCATGGTGTTACTATGTAGATCCCATGGTGTTACTATGTGGTTCCCATGGTGTTACTATGTAGTTCCCATGGTTGTACTATGTAGTTCCCATGGTGTTACTATGTAGTTCCCATGGTGTTACTATGTAGTTCCCATGGTGTTCCCATGGTGTTACTATGTAGTTCCCATGGTGTTACTATGTAGTTCCCATGGTGTTACTATGTAGTTCCCTTGGTGTTCCCATGGTGTAACTATGTAGTTCCCATGGTGTTACTATGTCGTTCCCATGGTGTTACTATGTAGTTCCCTTGGTGTACCCATGGTGTTACTATGGTGTTCCCATGGTGTAACTATGTAGTTCCCATGGTGTTACTATGTAGTTCCCATGGTGTTACTATGTAGTTCCCATGATATTCCCAAGGTGTTACTATGTAGTTCCCTTGGTGTACCCATGGTGTTACTATGGTGTTCCCATGGTGTAACTATGTAGTTCCCATGGTGTTACTATGTAGTTCCCATGGTGTTACTATGTAGTTCCCAAGGTGTTACTATGTAGTTCCCTTGGTGTACCCATGGTGTTACTATGGTGTTCCCATGGTGTTACTATGTAGTTCCCATGGTGTTACTATGGTGTTACTATGTAGTTCCCATGGTATTGTGGAGAATATAAACTAATAATTACCTTGTTTCTGTATTACAGCTAACAGATTGATCTCCTCTACGTCGGATGTTCCTACGTTGTAAGTATTCATGAAATGTTCACCTTTAACCTTGAATTGTTATTTGACCTTGACTTGATTGCCCAGAATTTTTCGGATAGAATGGTTTTATATATTGCTTTTTGAGTTTTGCGAGTTTTGCTTACTTGTATTTTTTTGCTTTTAGTTTGTTTGAAATTAAAAGCACTTCTCTAACATTTGAATAAATAACAAATTTAAATCAGTAATTGTGAATTGTTTTTGTTTAAATTGATCATGATGGATGAATGAATTTAGAATTATACTTAAAATCTGGATTATAACATATAAATACTATAGCCTTCAATATAACCTAACTCACAATCTTAATATGTTACTGTATATAAATTATTTATTCAGGGGTCCTACAATTCCAGAATAATTTGAAAATCCTGATTTGCTGCACTAGAAAAAATGAACTTTTCTGCAGAAAATAAAAATTATTTAATGAAAAATTTCAAAGAATTAACAAAGTAATTTGAAATTTCATAACCTGACTTTTATCAATAAACCAATGTTTGAACTGAGTTTTGGTGTAGGGATGTATGTTTATGTCACCGGAAACAGAATTACGACTAACATTTTTCAGAATAGGGCATTCTGCCTCAGTAGGACCCCTGTTTATTGGAATGAATACTGAATTATTACTGTAATACATTTCTTTCATTGTATACCTGAATGTATGGGAAAACTTCACTTTTTTAGCATAAAACTTGTTGAATTCCAAATAAAGAGTGTAACTAGGATATGAGACTTGGATAATGATTGTCATGAAAGCATAAATTGATGCACTTAAGATGCTGGAAGCAAAATTAACATGATGTTGTTAACCTTTAACTAAAGGGCTAAGGATTGCTTTATGTAGTTATATAGTGTGGGCAGGCTTAGTCGATTTCCAAAGCACTTAGTTTTTTCTCAAATACTTCATAACATTATTTCTGTGTTTGGATTTAAATTGTCTTTCTGAAAATATATAATTATGATGAAGTTTTAAGTTCTTATCTTTCATGTTTACACAAACATTTGATATTTTATGATTTGTTGGAGAGCCTTTCATGTCTTATAGTTGTGATGTTGTTTCAACAAAAGGAGCAAACTTATGAGTGGCTACCTAGTGTATAGACACATTACTCCCTAGTGTATAGACACATTACTCCCTAGTGTATAGACACATTACTCGTATCTGCCTTAATTATCAGGGGTTTCGCTAGCTTCTGAATATGAAGGGTCATTTGATACTTTGACTAAATTTTACTATTTTGTAGGCAAAACACCCATGATTTTAAGAGAAAAAGACCCTTCAAGGGTCAAAAAGTGACTTTTTAGAAATTTCAGGAGTCAAAATCCTTACTCCTGAATCAAATGGAACCCCTGATTATAATGTTGAAATGGATAGTATTTTATAATATAATCATGTGATTGGTCACATAAAATTTAAATTAAGCACAGTTTATTTCTAAATCTTCTAATATTTAAATTCATGCACATTTATTACTGCATTTACTAAACAATATTTTTTTATTGTTTTCCAGTAAGAAAAGCGTTTTAGTTTTAACATGCTTCTAGACCCCACTGTTTGTTTGTTTAATGAAGAATTGCTCCCATGTTAACAGCTTGTTTTAATTATCATTGACCAAGGGAAATTCTAAACTTTATTAAAATAATGTATCAATATTTTAAGTCTTGACCGCCTCAATATATAGCTCAGGGATATAGTTTTACTTTGAGTGCTGGATTTCAACGATTGCATCATGGAAGTGTAACTATACATGTACTGAAGACAAGAAAAACTGATACAAGTGTTTCATTGCTTGACATTCAGCAAAAAAAGGCAAAACTGGCTTCTCTTCTTTCAAACCGTAATGGTGATGGATAGCATCATTAAGTGTTGAAATTGATTAATATATTTTAGAGTCTTAATTAAAACTAGACGTAATTCCTTGGTCAATGATACTGTTTGATTTAAATTTAAGCTTTATAATTTATTGGGTAAGTAAGGTTACAAGATAGATAGAACCTTTATGAATTTTGGTTTTCATAGGAAAAAAATTCTAGTCATGAATTATTATATAATACGGCTTGTCCTTCCTTCTTTAAATACTTTCTGTCTGATATTACTCTAAAATCATTAAATTTCAGTTGGATGAAAGTTTGTGGTTTCGTAAAAAAGACCTTTTCATTAGGACGAAGTTTGTGGCGTTTGCATTTCAGGGAAAATAGTTTAATGGCACATAAGGCAAACAAAGACACAAAACTAAATAGTCGACAAACCCTTTTTGTCGTGCTTTGATTTTGTGTTTGAGGTTATTCATGAAATCCACAAATTTTACTCCCATGAATATTAATGACTTCACGATATTCAATGTAGGATTATATTTATATTTGCCCAGTGATGACCTTGGTTCTATCAACCTTGACCTTTGACCTGATCCCCAGGGCTAGATTATGTGATAAAGTTGCTTGTTTATAATGTTTCTCATAGCGGGAGCATCAAGAAAAGGACATCATGTGATCATTCAGCAAATTCTATGTAAGATTTGTATCGATTTGCATGACCTATAACCTTTCACCTTTGTTGTCTTGCAGTCTTGTGACCTTGACATTAGTGATCACACTGGAGCTATGACCTTGAATAAAGGTCATGAGAATTGTTTTAATTTCACGATAAAATACCATATACCGGTAAATGCAATATAGAAAGGGGAGTGTTTATGGCCTTTGGAGGTGACCATCTTAGAACTGTGACGTTAATTACAGTCTAAATTTGAAAATATAATACAATAGAAATGGGAGGAGTGTTTTAGAACTTCTGGAAGCATCTGTCTGGGCAATGCTATCAACAGCTCTGGGGCTAATTACTGGTTGCTATCATTTAATAGGCTTACTATCATCGCTATGCCACAATTTTGTCATTGGAGTGGTGATTGCAAGCCTAAAATAGCTTCTAGCTCCTGTACTGTTTTGCTTAAAAATCAACTAGTGGAAAGTGTGATCACCTATTGTCAGGATGAATGTTATATAATATATACTTAACCATTTCTATATTAACTTGACTGCACACCCGAGTCTTAACATCATGATCCTATTCCGGAAATATTTTGCTTGCAAATGGCTCAGTATCATGGTGGGGTTGCATTGTTAAAAGTTGTTTAATATAAATATATGCTACATAATAATACATGATATTTAAATATATGGGTGTATGGATATTGTATTGTGGATATAAAGTGTAACTGTAGATGTAGATCTATATACAATAATTATTGTTTTAATCTCACAGAATGTTTCAGAATAAATCCCATATAGAATAATTTCGACCCTTTCTTCAATAGACAACTTACAGGCCTGTGATTCTTCCCCTCCCTCTATCTATCTGTCAAAGTCGCCCCTGCCCAAAATGATTACTTCAGGGAAAGTTTACAAACAGTATTCTTTTTTATGCCTAGTCTTCAGTAGTATCCATGTGTGTTTTTGTTGTTGTACAGTCAGAAGATCTCAAATTTTTAAAATAATAAAACCTGCTAGTTTTGACGGATTAGTTAACACAGAATAATTATTCAAGTTACAAGTACCAGCGTACTGTTTTATTAAAGCACTTATGGAAATCATAAACTTAATCAAATTTAAATTCTTTGGAGCTGCAATACTAATAATGATTCAGATAATGAAATCTTACAAATCATGTCCATCACCATTTGCATTTGTTAATGAGTTATAAAGAATTAAGATTTGAGCGTAACTTTAAGATTTTCTTAAGTGCTTTGATAAAACAGTACCCAGCTGTGTAATACCTCAGTAATTTCTTGACATTCCGAATTCCTGTTTTTATCAGCAAACATGCTCTTCACTTCAGTCAATTACATCAGTTTAATATTATCTTTTTATATCACTGGTCAGGTTCTATTTATTACTTTGTGTTTGTTTGACAAAATCAGGTGACAGGACGGTTTTGAATATTAATTGTTATGTTGTTAAGAATTGAACTGTTTGCCAATTTATTTTGTCAGAAATTTGAAGTATCTCCACTTACTGATTATTATATGGGGTATTAATTGATGAAATAATTAAAGCTTAACATTGGAATGGCTTAATTCCTTGTATGTTCTAATTACTTAATATATTAATTGAAAATTAACTCAGATTTGACCACCAGGTATTTTAAAAGCATGTTCATTAGAATTAATGTGTAACAGATGGAATTCGATCACAAGTTATAAAAGATATTGTTATATATATATTCTAGGTCAACATCTATGCAAGGTACACCCACTTCTACACGAGGTTCTATAAGCGCCATGACAGGAAGTGTGTCCGGTAGTTTAGGAGGGAATTCTATAAATAGTAACAATGTACCGCCGCAAAAGAGGTTAGTTTCACTTTTATACTTGTCTGTAAAGGCCACTTGACTGCTGAAACTTGATCTATCAGCGGTCAAGTTCATTTTCTCGTTCAGTTGTGTGTTGGGCATTTGATTAGTATAATTTTGTAGTACAGGTTAAATCATTCCATGATTATTAGTCATCACCTGTTTTCAGTGTGAAATTTAATCACTGTTTGTACTTCAATCTAAAATCAATATAAAGGCATATCATTACATACATGTTGTTCTACACTTTACTGGTATATGTATGTATTTGTGTTGATAGGTCACGGACAGTGCGGACATTGTACCATTGTCAGGCAGAGAATGCGTCAGAGTTATCATTTGAACCCAATGAGATTATACAAAATGGTAAATTCTTTAAATTGTTACTACTTAGCAATATTGGATAAACATTTGCAAGAAAATGGCATTTCACTTGATGAAAATAAGTTAATTTTAAGTAGCTGGATGATCATGCTTTAATTGCACATTTATTGGATAACATATGTTTATCACATGTTTGACGTCGCGGTAGCGTAGTAAAGCCATAATTTATTTTTGATAATACACTAGTGTAATAAAGCTTGAACGCGACATCATTCAAAGCATAGGCGACGTCGTCAAAGTTGCGCGTTTATTATAGTGAAAATAAGTAGCTATTTTATGTTTCAGTCGGGAAAGGCTAACATGTGATAAAAAGAACATTACATTCGTGACTTTCCACAGTGAATTTATTAAACTCGTTGAATAAAATCGATAAAATGCTCGGCAAAGCCTCGCATATTATTATTTTATTCTACTCGTTTAATAAATTTAATATGAAAAGTTACTCATGTAATATCCTCTATTTATACCCCTACTCCTAGGAGAAGTAGGAACTTCACTTTCACTTTATTTAATTGCATTGCACGAGTCTATCAATCATTATAGCAAACAGTAACAAGAGATGTTTATAAATCATGTATGCCCCCATGGCAGTGATATAATCGTTATGTTGACTGTATAGTGGCATTCTAACTACCATTACTGACATCAAAAACAATAGCAGTCATCTACTTGCTTAAATTATTTGGTTGGAAATCATTTTGAAGTCAGTTGGTCAAAGGTTAACGTCACCATGACCTTTGACATTATTGACTGTATGGCTGCCATTAGAAACTTGCGTTTTACAAAGTTTAACATTGTTTTTCACTTGTTTTACTTCTTTCTAGTGAGACCATCTAAGGAGCCTGGTTGGTTAGAAGGATCATTGAATGGTAGAAAAGGACTGATTCCTGAAAATTATGTAGAATTTCTAGATGGATAGTGATATTATATAAATTGATGTACTGGACATTGACCATACTTGAAGCAGTGTAAACGTGTATACCAGATCAGGCACCATACGGCCTTCATGCAGTGTTTGCTACTACACACAATACAGAATGAGCAACTCCTTGTGATCTAATATGTGAACTTTCTGTGACCATAGCAACAGCAGACTGGTTTACCGATTCTTTGGTGTGTTAAGATCCTGTATTCACCATATCGACATTACAGGTTAAAATCCGTTTTCCGGGATAACGGAATTTATTGAGCGACAATGTGCGAGATATTCCGAATGTACGTGAGGGGGGAAAATGCCTATAGCGTATAGAGCAACCAGGTACAATAATCGCGATTATTTAAGCCAAATGATAAGAATTTGTAAAAAGTCTTACTAGTAAACAATGACAACACCATTTTACGACCTCGCTGACAATTTTTTTGCCAAAATAATATGTTTAACTTGAAAAATGCGTATATTTTCTCGCCATCGGTATCGAGCTACGGAAGCGGCAGTGTAGAATAAAATGCAATATTTCGAATATAAAGCATTTTTTAGGATAATTCTTGCTAAAGTTTAAAAACAAAGATGTTTAATGATAATGTGTAATAATTGTTTTATATGTTTTTAATGTTTAAACGTTCAAAAAAGAATAATTATATACACTCCCGCTATACCGCTTATTGCTCGCTAACCCCCTGACCGTGAAATTTCGGGTCCGGAAAAACGGGTATTATTGGGTAATGTCGATATCGAGAATGTAGACTGGTCGACAATGTACCATGTGATTATACAGTTAGACTGGTCTATATAGTCTGTCTTGTGGCGTTATCAATATAGCAGGGGTCTTCCAATTCCGGAATAATCCAGAAATCTGGATGTGCTACTGTAGAAAGAATGATGTTTTCTGCTGAAAATAAATGTTATTTGATGAAAAAGTACCACATATTGAGTAATGTTCATTTGAAGTTTCACATGCAGAATGTTCACAAAAGATCAAACAGAGATTTGGTGTAGGGATGTATTATTATGGCACCCGAAACAGACTTGCGTATTTTTTTTTCAAGATTGGGCATTATGTAGGACCCCTGATATAGATCTGTTTAATCAAGGGCTGGTTTATATAACACTCACATATTGTGTTCTTCCTGGTTTCAAACTGTTGATAATAGTGGGTTGGATTGAAATGCAAACGTCTCAAATGTTTGAATAACCTGTTTGACTTTGAAATACATTTTTGTGTCACGTAAGTAAGACTTTTATATACTTATTATAATTATAGTGACAGCTTATTCTTGTGGATGACATATTTTGTTTCTAGGAACAATTTTCAACAGGGTTTAATTAAGCATGAAATACAAACACAAACAGTCATTTACAATAAGATGGTCAATATTCCCGATTTATCCTGAATTCCTGATTTATCAATCATAGAAGAGCTATGTATGATTTCTGATCATAACAAAAGTTATTTGATATCTCAAGAAATGGCAAAATTATGGTCAATTAAATCTGCTCTACAAGATTCTATTTAATACAAACTGAGTTATATATGGAAACAATAATGTGGTTTAAGGCCTCTTAGGTTTGACAAAAATGGTCGGCTACGTATGATTTTCAGGATTTTTAATTTGGCTCTATTGACACCCCTGTTAATGAATACATGATAAATCTGACAAGAAATGAGAATTGATGGCTGAAATTAGACTTCAAATTGAATTCTGCTTAAATATGATGTTATATAATGATTATATTATGGCATTTAAGGATCTATATCTCTAATATATATACATCCTCTGTGATCTTACAATGTATATAAATCTTGATTCATGCAATTATTGTGAACATTATGTTAATGTTTATAGAACTGATTGATATATTCATCATCCCATATACCTGTAGTATATCATATTTATAATGATTATATACCCTACATTAATTAATCATTAATTAATAATTTGCATAATAATTTATTCACCATTATTGTTACCAAATCAACAGCATCGTTGAATATTCGTTTATTGTTTCTTTAAAGTTATACATTTAAAGGGGCATGCCCTGGAACTGACGTGTCTCGAATAGCAATCAAATTGGTATCATTCTAATACCCAAGTCTAATAATGAAAACCCTGTAAAAAGTTACAAAATATCCTGCTAGTTTTTAAAAAAATTATTTCAAGAATAACTAAATATCGCTGTCATCAATAAAATAAATCGATGTACAAAATATCGAAGCATGCGTTATGGACTAAATTTTTTAGTAATTCTTCGTAGACTTTTTGGTAATAGTTGGTTTTACAAGTGATAAACGCAATTTTATTGTATGCAAACCAAGACACTCCAGTTTCTGGGCATGTCCCTTTAAGTTCAATGCAACATTTTGTTTTGTTGGCTTAAGAGAATAAGGTCTCAAGTGCAAAAATGACAATTTGTGAAAACAAAAAAACACTAGAAACTATTCTTTTCTACTTATGTGTGGTCAACACGACATCTTCCTATTTTGATAAAGGTAGGTTCATAAGATGCACCTTGTGATGCTAAGTTCGAATATGTATGAGTCTTATTCTTCTAAACCAGCAATTTATTCCATCTTGCGGTGTGTACTGATAATTTTTTTCAATATTGTAAAGGTATAATGTATTTACATCAATAGGTAACTGATTTTTAAATTGAACATACATTTAATCATTGGTGTGCACTTTTACTCAAATTCAAAGGCAATATTAATGCCCCTAAATAAGTGGGTGTAGATTGCTTTGCACATATTCGTCGGTCTGTAGACCAAACGTTTCCGATCAATAACTAAAGCATTATTTGACCTACAATGCTTCAACTTGGTACATGTTGGTCATGGCCAGTATATACACAGGGGTCCTTCAATTCCGGAATAATCCGAAAATCCGGATTTGCTGCACTAGGAAGAATAAACTTTTAAAATAAAAGTAATTTGATGACAACATTCAAAGTATTAACAAAGTTATCGTCATTTGAAGTTTTTAAAGTTGAATTTAACAATAGAACAATGTTTGAAACGGGGTTTGATGTAGGGTCGGGGATGTGTGCAAATTGGACTTGCATCTCATTTTCAGGATTCGGAATTGTGCCTTTGTAGAACCCCTGATACATGTATGTCCACTATGCATTAAGATAGATAAATTTATTTCTACATACATGTACAATGTATATGACCCTAAACTAAAACATACATTAAAACAATAAGAAATACTAATATCATGGCAACCAACATTATATGTAAAGGATGACACAAAAAAGAACTTCAGATAGTTTGTATTTGTCCATAGTGGACCTTAGGTCAAGGCCATGGTCCAAAGCATACAATATTTAGGTGCCATGGGGCATACATGTTTTACAAACCTTTCTTGTTTATATCAATGTTTGGTGCTTTATATCTAGACCATTGTTACTTATTTAATTTGAAAATAGGATTTGGTTGCTAGAGTAATATTTTTGTGTTCAGAATTTTAACTTCCCGAAATTTTGTTTGCTTCAAAATCAAATTTGTTTGTTGCAAAATATTTATAATATGTTCATTTTTTTATTTATTAAAAATGTTCTCTTGTGTTTTACTTTAATTTGACTACCATTTTAGCTATTGGCTCTATGTTGATGAAAATGGGTAATTTGCTCGAATTAGGGGCCAGTCTCGCCAACTGTTAGAAAGTTTTCATCACAGTCATGTTCATGAATATTATTGGATTCAGTTTACCTAATGGCTTGGAATTTTGATTGTCGTTTCATATTTGTTGTTTTCATCAAACGTAATTGATTTATGATTTTTCAGAGTTATGAAATAGTCTAACCAGCCCAAATGTCATTAAAGCACCATGCCCAAACTTCGCTATATCAGTAAACATCGTCATTGTGTTCTCCTTTCTTACTCTTGCAGTGAAGCTATACCATGTGACCCTGACGTCACTGAAAGCTACAAATCCAAACAAAACTTGTCAATATTTAAAAACAAAAATAGCCATCAGTATTTTATTTCTATAGATGCTATATTCTGAGGAAGGCATACATTTTTCCCCTTAGACTGGCATATGTTTCATAGAAATCGATGAGGAAATAAAATATTTACTGCCATTTTTGTTTTCGAAGCGGAGCGGATGTTGACAAATTTCGTCTTGGATTTGTAGCCTTTAGTAATGTCTGAGTCACATGGTACTGCTACTTGTTACTGTAAACAGTAATGAATAACTCATGGCACTTCATGTTAGTTTTTAAGGTGATGAACTCTAGGTGATGATTAAAACATTGTTACAAATGCTTCTACTAGACTAGGAGTCAAGGCACAATAAGTATTTTAAAATAATTCAATGTTACAATGCAAGCAGATCTTGGGAAATTCCAGTGGAAAGTCCATAAAATCATGCTAATGTCCAGTGGAAAGTCCATAAAATAGTGCGAAATTTGAGTGGAAAGTCCATAAAATATTGCGAAATTCCATAAAATATTGTGAAATTCCTTTGGAAAGTCCATAAAATATTGGGAAATTCCTTTGGAAAGTCCATAAATTCATGCAAATGTCCAGTGGAAGTCCATAAAATAGTGCGAAATTCCATTGGAAAGTCCATAAAATATTGCAAAATTCCTTTGGAAAAGTCCATAAAATATTGCAAAATTCCTTTGGAAAGTCCATATTTAAAATTTCTGAAAAAGTTCTTACTGTTGTAAATCTACCAGGTAAACAGTGACCTAACATAACATAACCAGAAATACCAGTACATTTTTCACAAAGAATAATTTTCAGACGTAATTTATTTAACATTTTGTAAAACATTTTCCAGTGATTTTAAAATGTTTAGTATTTTAATGGTTATCTGGATTTCAGCATCTTATTGTTTCATATTTAATAAGATTACAGCATTTGTATATCAGTATGCAAATGTACTTCACCCATTCATATTGCTCATATATCTTATTTGTAAAATATGCAACATTGAATAATTCACAACATTATTTAAATATTATACCATGTTTATACAAAGAGCTTACATATTGTATTGATGGTGACAAATAGATTGTGTTGGTCAAGTTTTTTGTTTGATATGTTGCTGCTCACAAGGTGTTAATGTAAATATAGTCCATATATAGTAACCTGGTCCTCTTCATAACTCTATTAGCATAATTTAACAGGTGACCACTGGTCAGGTCTATATTTACGTTCAGCTTTATATATTTATATACATAAGAGGGATGCAGGGGTTTCCATTTGACTTGGGAGTAGATGTTTTGACCCTTGAAAGTTTCACAAAGCCATATTTTGACCCGTAAGAATTAGGTTTGAAACATCATTTACTTTTAAAATCATGGGTATTTTGCCTATAAAATAATAAAATTTTGTCAATAGTATCAACATTACCCTTTAGATTGAGAAGCTTGTGGGAGCCCTGGGGATGTATATAGTAATTATACACAAATATGCACAAGGTATACTATAAACACAAATATCAAGGACCGATAATGCATAAATTGATATATTCTTTGAAAAACATTATGATTATAATTGTGGTTTTAGATCAGGGCTGGTGTTGGCAAGTGTAGGAGTGAAACAATCACCGTTCTAGTACTTTTTCATTCCATTTATCAAAGGCCGCTATCTGTTTAAGCTCACCTGTTACATAGTGAATGAATTTCATCTTCTTATTTATTTTCTGTACATGTATTCCTTCCAGTGCAATTTTGTGTTTTGTTATTTTGTATGTCTATTCTGTTCGTGTTTATGCCTAGAATACAACAAGCCAGTCCATGTGTCCGGGACATTTTTATGTAGAATTTTAATTATTATCTGTTCACTGTTTATATCGTGCCGGTTCCGAACTTGTTATTGTAACTAGGCTATCTTAAACATGTGTAGCTCAGGTAACTCCTTTTACCCTAAAGATTTCAGGCTGACCCTATTTGCTTTTAATTTCTACAACAAATAATTCCTTAAAATGATTTGAGCTTACTTGAAATGCAGAAATAAATACAATTTGGACCCTTTCCAGCACCTAGGAAAGCCCCTGTTCATATCATAGGGGTCTGTATGGTTTTTCCGGCCTCTTCTTATATAAATATATACATGATTCTCCTTCACCAGAGTATTCTTCATGTGTGATATCAGTCTGGGAACTTTACATAGCACTGATGTATGAGGATGATATAGATGGACATTACTCTTTATTGGATCCCTCAATCACCAACTTAATAAAAAGGTCTTGAAACTTTTACACAAAGATATAAATTTCTCTCAATTTAACTGGTGCAAGCCTCGTCCCTGGTTAAATCTGACCCCTCGAGTGAGATATCCTTATCCTACATAGAAGCTCATCATGGATTCTTATAATCCAAACCTGACCATTTCTAATTAACTATTGTAATAGATACTTTCTATTCTACTACTTATCAACAGTTAACTCTCATTCTATTAATAAGAAGACTAATAATGTCCATTCTGCTTATGAAAGACTGGTAGACAGCATGTGTTCATGAGCATATTCTTTTATGTCTTACTGTAAAATCATTAATTTCCTGGGAATTAAATTTTCGTTGATTACATTGTTGAACTCTACCATGAAATCTAATGTCCACGAGTTATCGACCTTCCAAATGCATAACAAGGGTTTACCCTTCCATGTTTTATAATACACAAATTTACTACTCCACGAAAATAAAATGCATTTTTATTAAAATCAATGAAATTTAATACCCACGAAAATATGTGATTTTACAGTTTGTTATTTAGTGTGGTCAGCTTATTTATGACTATGACACATTATAAGCGAACTTGTCTGTGATAACTAGTTGCCTATTGTTTCTCTATTGTTCATGTATGTCATTTGTTGTCATTATTTTATCACTTGTCGTACATATATTTTTAAACATTTCTTTGTTGTAGACTCAGCATATACTATTACTTATCCTACTGTACATGTAGTCTACATTAATGTATTATGGAAAACACGTAGAGTACATGTACACATGTGTTTTTCTCTTTTTGTAAATCATTAATGATTATAAATAAAACAAAAATGTTGACAAAATGTTTGAGTGGAGTCATTTTCTTCTATATAAAGGCATGTCACAGCCGTTCAGACGTTATACCTAGCTGTTCTAGCGTGACATCATATGTATTTATCCCACACAGCAGTGGTGGCCTAGGACAGGCTAGGAGGTCCTGGGTTCAATCTCTGTCTGCACCACTGCTTAATTTCTCTGAGCAAAAATTACCCACAATGCTTCACTCGACCAAGGTGTGAATTGGTACCTTTGAGGGCAGTTTCTGTACATGTTCAATATTCATGGGCGCCGCAGATTGATGTTGGCGTCACACCCACCAGGAGAGAAATAGTCTCCTCAGGGGATTCGAACGCAGGTTTCATTAGGTAGCCAAATGACCAGGGCAAGTTAAAATGTCAAAGGGTGGCTGAACTGCTTTAAGTTGCCCTCGAAAATTGGTAACTTAACTTTAACATGTATATACTCTATGATAGATCTGATCAGCAAACTGCTTTTCTACAGGTTGGTGGGCTATGTTCATTTGTATGTATAGGAGGCATTTGTCAAAGAAAAGGCAAACTGAAGATTTTACACAGTCTGTTGATGTGGGAAAGGAAATTAAATAACCACGCACTGTTCAAACCAAAACAAGTAATTAGTCAAAAGAGTTTTAGCTAGCCTGTAACAAAGTGACAGAGTGAGCTTTTGTGACTTAATTTGTCCATCTGTCCGTCCGAAATTGCTTGTGTAGTCACTAGATGTCACCTTCTTGGCACATAATCTTTATGAAACTCGGCCACAATAGGTGATCACAACAAAGTTTAGACCAAGTTAGATATTGTATCATCCGGGGTCACTAGGTCAAATCATAGAAAAACCATGTGTAGTCACTAGAGGTCAATTTTGGCCTAATCTTTATCTTCACAATGATCAACTAAAATAATCAAGGTCAAGTTCAATAAAAAACCATTGCGTAGTTATTAGAAGTCACAATTTTGGCCTACATCTAATCTTTATGATATTTGTTGAAAATGATCATCTAAAGAATGGGCATAGTTCTACATATCAAAATGAAATTTTATAGCTTTACAAATTTTGAAATATTTTGGGTCATAACCTCTTTCATTATAAATTTATCAAAGGTGTTAAACGTTTTCTGAGTAGAGGATATGATCCCTTAATTTTGTAAAGGACGGCATGCTTATGTATTAGTAGGTCCATTTACAGCTCGCCATTATGCTTCCTATTTCATTGTCCGATGACCGGACAATCTGCAGACTATAATAGTCCAGCAATAATGTCCAAAAAACATAAATTTTTTGAGGAAAGTACCAAACTTGGTACAACCATTCCTTCAACCATTTAAAAGAAATTTTTCATGAGACCAACTCAAATTGAGTTGTATTGTTGCCATAGCAACCATTTCAAAATGGCCGCCATGCACCAAAACTAAGCCAACATAAAATAGAAGGTAACCTTTTTTTCACCAAACCGTTCTGAAAAAACATTGATGTACATGTTCAAGCAATGTTGTTTGATAGCATATTAATGAACTTACACCAAAAAACAACAACATTATATTTCCTAGTTTTAGGGTTAAAACATTAAAAAAGGTAAAAGAAAAGTGGGAATTTTAGGAATCGGTACATTGCAGTATCATTTATCAATTTATTTGAAATAAAATCACTTAAGTAGGTAGGTAGTAACCTGTAGTTTAATATATCAAAACTCTAGTGACATGCGAATGTGCAAATGAGATAGTTTTGGGGTAAAAATACTAAAATAAATAATAATAATTATAACGACTTTATTTTAAGAGGCGACACAGTTGGCCAAGCCCAGTCTTCCCTGTGAGCCTCTATGCAAAAACATGTGTACAGAAATTGTATGACATAAACAGTCAAAAGTACAAAAACAAAACATAACAATATTATAGGTTGATTTTTTCAACCTGTCACAGATACTTTGCCATTGAATATTTATAAGATGGGCCACTGAGGTAGAAACAGGTATAGTTGTCCAATGTACAACATGAGTCATTTACAATTAACAATTAGTGTTCGGGCACCTACCCATAAGTGAAATAGGCAAGATGACCTCTGACAGGTAATAAAAATCTAACTGTAGTCTACTGCGTACATAACAAGAGCTGTCCACGAACAGCGCGCTCCACTATTCGCAGCACCATGCTGGGATAGTACAATCATTATATATTCAAAACAAAATGCTTCATAACAGCAGCATTTACCTCTGCTGTGTAGAGGTTGGGGCTTCTAAGTCAAAAAGGGGGATAATTTGGACAAATTATGTAGGACCATTACCTACTCATGTGTAGGTCCTCTTGGTCATGAAGGTAAACAAATAAGAATTTCTTAGTCCAAAAGAGGGCATAATTTCAACAAAATGCTAAATAGTTATCTTCTGTGTAGGGGTTGGGGTCATGATGGTGAACAAGTATGCAAAGTATCAAAGCAACAGATCAATGCACTTTGAACATATAAGATGTTAAAAAACATGTACCTAATCTTTAACAGTTGCACTAAGTTGAAAAAGGGGGCATAATTTCACCAAAAGGCTTAATAGAGTAACCTACCACTGTGTATGGGTTGGGGTCATGGTGGTGAACAAGTATGAAAGTATCAAAGCAATATGTCCATGCACTTTGAACATATTAGAGGTTAAAAAACCTGTACCTAAACTTTAACATTTCCATTTCCAAGTCTAACAGGGGGCATAATTTCAACAAAAAGCTTGATAGAGTTACCTACCCCTGACCCCTGTGTATTGGTTGGGGTCATGATGGTGAACAAGTATGTAAAGCAATATGTGAATGCACTTTGAAAATATTAGAGGTGAAAAAAACTGTACCTAAACTTTAACATTTGCACTAAGTTGAAAATAGGGGGCATAATTTCACCAAAATGCTTAATAGAGTTACCAACCACTGTGTGTGGGTTGGGGTCATGATGGTGAACAAGTATGCAAAGTATCAAAGCAATATGTCAATGCACTATATGAAGATATTAGAGGTCAAAATACCTGTACCTAAACTTTAACATTTGCATTTCCAAGTCCAACAGGGGGCATAATTTCAGCAAAATGCTTGATAGAGTTACCTACCCCTGTGTATGGGTTGGGGTCATGATGGTGAACAAGTATGTAAAGCAATATGTGAATGCACTTTGAAAATATTAGAGGTGAAAAAACCTGTACCTAAACTTTAACATTTGCACTAAGTTGAAAAAAGGGGGCATAATTTCACCAAAATGCTTAAGAGAGTTACCTACCCCTGTGTACGGGTTAGGGTCATGAGGGTGAACAAGTATGCAAAGTATCAAAGCAATATGTCAATGCACTATGAAGATATTAGAGGTTAAAAAACCTGTACCTAAACTTTAACATTTGCACTATTTGCCCTTAGTAGAAAAAGGGGGCATAATTTCAACAAAGTGCCTGATAGAGTTACCTACTCCAGCATATTGGTTGGGGTCATGGTGGCAAACAAGTATGCAAAGTAAGAAAGCAATATCTCAAAGGACTTAGAGAATATAAGAGGTTAAAAAACCTGTACCTAAACTTTAACAAAAGTGTTACCCCGACGCGAACGCCGACGATCGGGTGACTGCAATAGCTCCCTTATTCTACGAATATTATAGTGGAGCTAAAAATGCCACATAGTATCAAATATATTACGTTACATAGTCAAATTATTCACAAAATCTCAGAAGACATTTATATTAGGGTAGAACCATGATAGGTAAGACCTTTTGAAGGCTATAAGAGAAGTTGACCAGCGAATATTTAATGGTATATTGTTCCATATGACTGGTCCAGAGTAAGTTAGTGGTTTTCTACAAAATTCAAGACGTGAATATGGTGACTGTCGCACGATAAAATCGTGCACTAGCTGATCGAGGCAAGTATATAGTATAACAAGCATTTACGATGTGCTGCAACTAAAGGGAGACAATAAAAAAATGACAACTTCAAAATACGCTGGTACTTTCGTCCCTTTCTATACTCACGATGCATATACTTTGCGGCTTACTCAACAATTACATTGTATATACCTACCTTTTTTACTGACGGATTGTAATGTTTCATGTTAAGATATGTGAATCAATCATTGCAATAGTCTCCTATTGTAAAATACGTATCTTCATCGATGAATATTATTAACTTAATATTAAATAGATACTGTGTAAAGTAGGCTATGAGGTATATGCTGTTCAGACAGACAGTGCCTTTTCTAGCTCGTTTCGTTCGCACAATAACTTAATCAGTGAATATTATCAAATAGCCTATATAATGGTGCTGTGTGTATGCTGCTCATGTAGATCTAACAGTGTATGCTTCTAGCTCACTTCGCTCGAACACTGTTCTTAGGGGAATTAATATTTATGCATCTCTAACCGTCATCAAAACCTGTATCCACTTGACCTCTTCTGTGATAAGCACAAATTTATAAATTCAACTACACATTGTGGACAGATATGGCTTGTAAGGGTTACTTAACTAAAACAATTGGTAATACATGTATTGAACTTCTAACTCTGTCTTCCTACGCGCAATATAGGGTCATGTCTGCAATCAGAAAATATTCTGCCTACAAGACATACATTCCGTCACCTCAATTCCAGAATGTTCTAAGTCTACCGTGAAAAGTTCATTTTGAGAAAATCGACTTTAAAGAGTTTGACCTCCGAGTATATTAGTTACTAGAGATAGAACAAAACTGAAAAGTAAATGTATTGTTTATCTTTAATGTCACGATGTCACAATGTTCTAAGTCTTTTCAATATATAGATTTTAAAAAGCGCTTTCCAACGATAACAACAACAAAAAAGTAGTTAGAACATTGAGTGACGAAATTTCGCCCGTCGGTTGAGTATGCTTGCCTTCTACAGTAAAAGCCTCAACAACCAACTCGAGATGGTTCAGAGAAGAGCTGACAGGTTCGTCAAACGAGACTTCAGAAGAACAGGCAATGCATCTGATATGATCACAGATCTGAAGTGGGACACCCTACAAAGACATAGAGAGGCTATATAATAAAAGGCTGTACATGCTCTTCAAGATCCAACATGGACTGGTCGACGTCACAGACTCACCATACCTACCTCCACACCCATCTAGGTCTACCATGGGCATAACGACCAACAACTGACCCAGTTTTCTACTGCAGTGATCATACCAATGCAGCGTCTTCCCAGCAAGCATCGTCATCTGGATCAAGCCCCCCCCCCAGGTCGCTGTCAACCATGGCACAATCAGACCACTGCTTCGTTTTTAGCCAGATTTTAAACTGTACAAAACATGAGACTTTCTGTGTATATAGAAGTGCCTGACTGCTGTGTGAATAGTTTTTAATACATCGTGAGAAAACTCTTAATGAAGGACGCGGTTACTGACTGTTCTTGAAATTAGTCAGAAACTGTAAATGATTACTTAGGTCATCGTAGGCATGAAAATGCCTCTGGCATGGCTTCGGGAAAGTAGGTAGATGCCAACCTGCTAGAGTTTGACAAAGTGCCCAATAATCGCCTTCTTCTGAAGATGAATCGCTTTGTGGTCAGGAACAATACCCTCGCCTAGATCAAGTATTTCCTCCTAGACAGGAACCAACAGGTCGTGTTGGATGGAGCTAGGTCAGACCGTGCGAATGTGAAGTCGGGAGTGCCTCAGGGATTTGTTTTAGGCCTACTATTATTTCTGGCCTATATAAATGATCTCCCTCAGTCCAGAATCATCCGAGCAGATGTAGCCAAATATCCCATTTAGCTATGATTGTACATCTGTATATGGTCCCTGATCTGGAAGAAGGTGCTGAAGAAGAAGAAGAGGTTGCAGAAGAAGAAGTAGAAGAAGAAGAAGTAGAAGTTTGCCATAACCAACTTTAAATAAAACTACGTGTATCTTGTATCTTCCACAGAGGCGTTCTGTTATCTGTTATTCTTCACCGCCAACAATGGCGAACCCATCAAGTTTGCTGGGAATATATAATCCATTTATGTATAATACCAGTTACAGTTACAGTTTATTAGCAATCGGCAAAACATTTGCAATACCATCACCACATATAGGAAACATACATCGGAGTGAGCAAATTCTATTGTTCTTACTGACCACACGTTATATAGGTTACTCGGTCAACCAGAGGACCTCAAATTTTTATACTATCTTTATACAGTTTATATCTGGTAGTGTGCAATTGGAACATCAATATGTGCACATGGGATTCAAATGAGTTAAAATGGTCTCTATGCATATATAACGGTCCTTAATAATCACCGAGCAGTCTATAAGGGCCTGAACCAGCTGATCAGAAATCTGAATGCACGATGTTATACCTGCAGAGGTCAGGACACCCCATGTATTGCACATGATAGGGTCTCTCACATGTTGAAGAGCTGGACAGACTAAAAGAAAATGTTCCATTGTCTCGTCTCCAGTATTACAACTTGGTCAGTATATGATCTTGTCGGTATTTACAACTCCTTTCGATCAATTATATTTCCTTTAGGTTTTTTACACGAACTCTTCAATTAAAGATAGTTTTATTATAAGCGAAGTGCCCGGATATTGTATACAGAAACAAAACATGACATTTTTGCGATCTATTATCATGTAATGGCATATTTCCCTAAAATTGGACCATTTTATGATCCTCAACATGAACAACAATTTTACGGAGAAGCGGACGGACGATTACGGCTGAGGAAATCTGTTGACAGCCACTTACACAGTGGCAAAAACTTACCAGAGTAAGAATCAATTTTGTGGACAAATTCCGAAAGACATTCATAATTTTAAGCGTATAACTTTTATTAGTTACGTTTGATTTTGTATCATAACTTATCCTGGGTGTGTTCTGATTCGATTAGACCTGTGTTTGTTATTCTTTCAACCTAGCAAGTTGAAATTTGTTTCAACCTACATGTAGCAAGTCGAAATTTCAGTACACTGTGGGACATCAATCATTCAATGCCGATAACCTGACAATGTCCCAGACATCTGGAAAGCTGAAAAATCAACTGGCCACTCAGTACGACATAAAGTCTTTAAAATCTGCCAATCCTATTAACAAACTCACTGTCAGACACTGTACATGTATGCAGTTTACATACTGTAGTGTTTACGGGTCGGAGGTCACCAGTCTAGATGAGCCAATCAGAGGCCGATGTCATCATCTCACGGCGCATGCGCAGAGACTTAGTACTTTCTCTTATGCATTACGGAACTCATCTAGAAAGACGTGCTAAATCACCTCTCTGTTCTAGGTAGGTTCTATTTACCACCATTTATGGTCACCTAATGGTGACTATAAATACTACAAATGGCGCTGCGACCATTAGGTGACCATAAATGGTGGTAAATAGAACCTACCTAGAACAGAGAGGTGATTTAGCACGTCTTTCTAGATGAGTTCCGTAATGCATAAGAGAAAGTACTAAGTCTCTGCGCATGCGCCGTGAGATGATGACATCGGCCTCTGATTGGCTCATCTAGACTGGTGACCTCCGACCCGTAAACACTACACTCTTCCCAGTTTTATAAAATCCACCCCTACCCGTGATAAAGGCCCAATTTGTAGTATTTATAGTCACCATTAGGTGACCATAAATGGTGGTAAATAGAACCTACCTAGAACAGAGAGGTGATTTAGCACGTCTTTCTAGATGAGTTCCGTAATGCATAAGAGAAAGTACTAAGTCTCTGCGCATGCGCCGTGAGATGATGACATCGGCCTCTGATTGGCTCATCTAGACTGGTGACCTCCGACCCGTAAACACTACACTCTTCCCAGTTTTATAAAATCCACCCCTACCCGTGATAAAGGCCCAATTTGGTTCCCATTTCTAGAAAATCCAACCCCAACCGGGATAAAGACCCAATTTGGCACCCATTACTATAAAACTAGGTTGCATAGCCAAAGGGCAACCTACAGGCCATATAAATACCCCCAAGCAGATCAGGTAGCCTTTATGAATAATTGAATAAGCCTACCCTTTAAGATGGGATAATGACCCCACATACATAATCACAAAGTTGATGAAGTGGAATCCAGCTATTGTATATGTGACCGGACCAAAAGTATAGTTACATTTTTATTAAGAAATATCTAGGATTGATCACTAAATAATGGTGAAAATATGTTTCTAAGAGATTGTACCTCAACTTAGCCACTGCAGCCAAAATAACAATAACCGGTAGGACAATTTAGAAAATAGTTAGCCCAACCCTTTTTGTTCCAAAGATAACCCCAAAAGAATTGCAATACAATGCCATGAATATTAATTAAATTTAATGATTAATTATGGAGAACAAACTTCCCTAATAAGTGCCAGCATGTACTAAGGAGTAGAATAGCATAATTCTAGGCCTTTTCTCTAAATAGGTGGAAGGTGTAAAAGTTAAGACTCTACCTAATCCAAGCTCAATCTACAAGCTGTCCCTTCGTTTGGATCGCTCCATGACTTGTTCTTTGGAATTCATAATTTGCATTACTGCAGTGATCTCCAATCTGGAACATATGGAGCGATAGTTTTTAGGGACACTGAGCAAAGACCAGGAGTGACAACTGTCTCTCCGCTCCATGACTTGTTCTTTGGAATTCATATTTTGCATTACTGCATTGATCTCCAATCTGGAACATTATATGGAGCGATAGAGTCACAGAGCTTTAAGGACACTAAGCATGAACGGTCCCAAACTAGAGATTTACACCAGGCCCTTAACTATCATTCTCCTCCCCCACTTACAACTGAAATTTTGTCTGCAGGCATTGTGGTAAGGGAAGTGAAAGGCAACTTAAGGTTCACTTAGATTTATATTTAACATCTCTTTTTGAAGGACTAGCTAAAAGCGGGTCCTTAACACTGAGAGGCAAATAAAGATTCCCTTTAGCTACACCCTCCCTGTTCTCAATAAACATGATTCAATAAACAATACACCATTCATGCGTTTAATATAATGTGTCCAATCCAAAGGCTATGCTCAACGATAAGCGAAATAACCTCGCCAAGAAGAATATCACATGGTGCAAGCCCAAATCGAATTTCGAAAATGGCAGCTCACAGCACGTGAAGAATCACGATGCGCCCTACGTCGCCAAGAAAGAATATCACGTGGTGCAAGCCCAAATGAGCATCTCAAAAATGGCAGCTCACAGCACATGAAGAATCCCGACGACTAAAATAAGGCACTGTATAGCGTCTCTGTCGTAACTGACAGCCACACTTGAAATCGTCGAAATCATTTTTTACGTGGTGCAAGCCCAACGGCGGCCTGCACTGCACTACACGCAAAGATTTCAACGAAAAACACAACCTCTCAACCAAACACAAGCAATAAAACGCATGATTCTAGTGGAATGTTAATTAAATGGAGTGATTTGATTTACTCCAAAAATTACAAGCAACTTATTTAATTAAGGTTTTAGTCTATAGAATGTTTTCTGCAACTACTATCCAGGACCATTTTCACAGGTACCATTTTCGTGGGCTCCCTTATGTTACAACACATGTGATCAGTATATGCCCACCATTGTCCCCTCCAATTACTGCTAGATACTTAACTGCTTACCCTGATGAGGCATGTATTGACACCCGACTCCAACTATTCAGAAGGTACTGGTGTACCATTACCTGCCTCTGAAGTCACAGTTAAGCATCTTTTCCCCAGTTATAAAGGTTCAGCATTTTAGGTCGCATTAATATTAAGTGCCCAAACTCGAGGATAAAACCCAACTATGTGTAGAGAACACAAACTCTGTGGTCTATTTCCGCTGTGGGTACTGTATGCATCCTAAACTAAATACCTTTCCTTTAGCCTTAAATTAAGATCAGCTATGCATGTTACTCTCGTGTTACACAAACTCTAGTGTTCATACCAGCTATGTGCACTGAGAGCACAAGAAGATACCTGACCTTGATATGATCTGCACTGTACACGACCAAAGGAATTCAAGGAATGCAAATCTATGCGAGGGATTAAGTTCAAAGCTAATAATACTAACCCTCCCCTGGTATCCTTTGTGTATCCTGTACAGTGAGTTAAATTATGACCCTGCGATATTGTGGATTTGGATTCAGCAAGATTACTAGGTATCAGATGTGTTTCCCTCCACATGTACCTCAGGGACGGAGCTTGGGCATGTTGCCCAATAGCTAAGGGATTATCTGGCACTAGACCCTAAGTTCCCTAAAATGTGTTACTTTCAGACCCTTTATATTGTCAGGGTTCCCGTCATTGGAAAGGGTGACCCGTAAGAATATATCATTAACCTCTCCCCCCATCCAAAATTAATTAAAATTAAACTATATTTTTCATTGAAAATAAACAACACATAGGGTCTTCAAGCAACAACAAACACAAATATAACTATTAAAACAATGTGAACAAGAACCAATGAACCACTACCCAATCTGAATCAAACATATTATATAAATGCATGTTTGTATACATTGAAATAAAATTATTCCAACTTATTAATATTAAATAACCCCAAAATAGTAAAATTGACACCATTGGTTCACCAGCCCTAAACACACTCAATAATAAATTATATATATGTGCGCCTCCCAAATGCCTCGGACACAGACATAATATGCCTGATGAGGCTTAAGGGAGTATCACCAGGTTTGACAAATGCACCCCACTAGCCCTGCTACAACAACATCAGTGCTGCAATCCCTGTGAAACATCCAGGGACTGAGTGGCCTGGGTAGTACATTCATCTAACAAATGCACCCCATTAGCCCTGCTACAACACAATCAGTGCTGAAATCCCTGTGAAACATCCAGGGAATGAGTGGCCCGGTTAGTACATTCACCCGACCAAATGATAAATTTTTCAATATATATTATGGACACTTGTTGCTGTGTTAATTTTTTAAATATATATTATGGACACGTGCGGATGTATCAGCAACCGCTTGAGTACGCAAAGCATTGACACCCCAGGCACCAGGTACCTAGACCCAGAACGCATTTGACAGACTGTTACTGTCTCATGCGCTGCGTCTACATCCCAAGCGTCGGCAAGAGCATTTACTAGCGCTGTCCATTTTAACTCAGATGGTGGAGGCCCAAGACCTTTTGGGTCAAAGTTAGGCCTCCGTGTCCGACCCGTGTAAGTGGTTTCCTAATCCGCTAGGGGAAGGTCCAACTCGTTTTGGTTGTCGGACACAAAATTAAGTAGTATATAAAAAGTAACCAGCCCATGTAAGTGGTTTCTTTTGTAATTTCCAAATTTTATGAGAGACATAACCATTACACCCTTCACTATGGACACAATCATTGAGCCAAGCAAATTGTATGCAGGTCATGCACAACATAGCTGTGGAAATCCCAAAAGTACAGAATAATTAATACCATCGAGATAAACACAAATACACATCCATCTTTAGTTACCTACAGACCAACCACACACACAATTGCAGCTTATCCGTATTATGGTCCCATGATTTGATAACTGTTCCATTCTGGTTTGTTATAAACTATGGAACACGAATACCAGCTCAATTTATAGGACCAACCCAATAGACAGCTTAACAAAACCAGACGATGGAATTTTCAGAATGAGTGACGAGTCACTCGTGAATCCTACTGCACTCCCTCCAATCACAAATGTCAAAACGTTAAGTGTGTAAACGTCAACAAATAACATGAGGTCGCATATAAATGACTCCCACGGAACAATAATTACCTGTAAGTGAGATTATTTAGAGGTCGCAGTAATAATAAACGCCGTTGGTTAGTTGACTAGCCGAAACGAACATCACGTAAACGTATCACGTATCCAGTGCAAGCCCAAATGAGTATCTCAAAAATGGCGCTCACAATACGTAAACAAAAATATCACGTGACAATGTCTTAAAAAGCTAAAACCAACCATCAACGCGCGTGTATTCAAATAGGACCTCCATTCTCACCAAACCACTAAGCTATTTACTTGCTCTTTGCTTTAAATGCCACCCGCTAAGTTCTATGGCTTAGCAGCGCCATTTGTAGTATTTATAGTCACCATTAGGTGACCATAAATGGTGGTAAATAGAACCTACCTAGAACAGAGAGGTGATTTAGCACGTCTTTCTAGATGAGTTCCGTAATGCATAAGAGAAAGTACTAAGTCTCTGCGCATGCGCCGTGAGATGATGACATCGGCCTCTGATTGGCTCATCTAGACTGGTGACCTCCGACCCGTAAACACTACAATACTAAACTTGGCGTGATTTGAATGTCAGTCTATAATATGGCTACCAATTGTTATATACGAAGAAATATAAATCAATTTGAAATCAGGTTTAAACTTACATCAATATGTCATCAAGAACAAATGTTTTACTATCAGTTTCACGGTGAGATTATTTGTTGTATCTCAACTTCAATGAATAATGCACCAATCAATGAAAATGCACATTACATATTATTAAATATGTGTAGTGTGTCGACTCGTACAGAAATTACAGGCTATACTTGAGATGAGCATCGGACCAAATTTTCGAAAGATTATAATTTATAACAGACTTGATCAAAATTTGTTGGTCAGGAACAGCATACTGACGGTTTACCAGGAGTCTCATACTGTCATACTCATAGCCATGTGGGATATACTAGTTTCACAGTCAGTGTAGTGCAGATGAGGAGTAATTCCATGAACCTGTACATTGGTTGCCAAGTTAACTCGGCCATAAAGTAAAAACATTTGGGAAAAGTGACCCTACTTCTAACCCACAATCCTCGGTATAATTAGTCCGTATCTCTGCTAACTGAGCTTGCTGAAGGCCTGCGACAAGCTAGTCTCGACAGTCATCAAAGCCAGTAGACCAGCACCCTGTGTTATGGGAGTTGAATCTGCAGCAATCCCCATGTCAGTTGTATATTTTGCCCTGAATGTTCTCTAATTCATGCCGGTAAGACAGCCATAAAGAATTTAGGTCAGCCGGTCAAATGTCGTACTGCTGTTTTACTACTAAGCCTTTATCAGACTCAGGTTTCTGAATTTATGTAATTTTATTATTTTATAATAATTTTGATTCTTTGTTTTTCTTTTAGTGATGATGGCTGGAACCATGTTGTTCAAGATCACGAGAATATGTTCTACACAGAACCTGTTGAAAATAATACCCAAGTCCACAAAATATCTTCTATCAGTGTTAACCATAGAAGACAAGAAAGTTACCAGTCTGTCGGAAGTGTTGGTAGTTACCATTCTGGGAGTAGTGAATCACCAAGGCAGCTATCTAGTAGACAAAACTCCCTGAGATCAGATCGTTTAGGTTCTGAATACCTTGGCTCAGACCATAGTGGACAATCACCAGGTGGCATGGGACGGCATTATATACAAGCTAAGGACAGGATGTTACCTGATCATCAAAGACTTGAACAATTTCAGAGAGATAATACTCTGAGACAATCTGATCCAAGTTATATGGCATTCAGTCAGAATTTGAATTCTGAAAATGGACCAAATAAAACCAGCCAGAGGTTACCTGTGAAACTTCAACAAAGTCATAGTTTAAATTATTCAAACACGTCAGGTCCTACTGTAAGCCAATCAGGAAAGAGAAAATCAGTTAACATGGTGCCAAATTTGAAATCTGTAGACGATATACCGCATTTATCAGGAGTGACATTATGTGAGAAACTTTATGGTATAAAATTGTGCCATTATAAACAAAAACCACCTCGACCTAATGGTGCAAACATGGACATGGTGTTAAGAGACAGGAAGGTTATTGTTCAGGGAGTAATACCCGATAGTCAGGCTGACATCTGTGGTCAAATTAACAGAGGTATGAATTTTTGTGCATTTTTCGAGTTCTCTTTTTCGACAATGATGATCTTCTTGTGTTGAGTTTTAGTATTATAGTTTATACTTTTTTGATAGAAATGTGAATGATAGTAATTGAAGCAACTTATTTTCAAGTTTTCCACTATTTTTTCCCCTTGAGGATGAATGACTTCTTAATGCATTTTCCCTTATTCAAGGATTAATGGCCCTGTCATCATTTCCTTAGAGGTGAACAAGACTTAGTGCTGATTTGATAAGGCATTGTACCTATATTGTGTATTCAACAAAGAAATGAAAATAATTCATAGCGTCATGTTGACTTGGTTTTAAGAAGTTAATAACAATATGCCATTTACTTACTGTAATACTATTACTAATACTGTAATAATGACATAGTATATTATTGTATGTTATAATTGCAGGTGATATGTTAGTTGCTATGAATGATGTTGACTTAACTTGGCTCAATATTGACGACTTGTTACGTCAATCTTCTCTACAGAACAAGGTATTTATCTGTCTTAGTGAACTTAGTCTGTACATGAAGTAGTTTACAATTTTCCTGGGGTTTGCTACGGGCTGAATTTCTGGGGACAAATTGATAATTTGGGGCACTGAAATTTTCAGAAATGCTTTTAAGTGTTTCCCACTCAACAAGAGATGAACTGCTTGGTAACCATGTTGTAGTCTCACATGTATTGGTGCTATAAACATCTATCAGTCTATCTGGAAAGAGCTAGCTTAGGGTAGGGCACTTTGATTCCTTGTATCTTAACAATTTTCTGTCTCTTCCATCGCAAGTGGAAGGTCATAAGCCAATTAGCAGGGATAAGACCGAATGGCCACAGTAACGACTGTCTACGTTAAACGCAAAAAAGTTTACCTATAGTGGGATTTGAAGTCGTAGTCTACTGCACCATTACCTAGAAATGCGAAATACGGAGGCATCAAACCAGTCCGGTATTGCAACAACTACAAAAAAGGTTGTGCCAATAACCAGTTTTAGTGTAGACAACATCACAAGTAAATGGGTAGATATGTGGAAGACAACACTGACCCTTCAGTTAGAACATAGAAAACCCTGAGGGTCAAAATTAGGCTATAGGGATCTAAGGTTTTAGATACCAGTAACAAATATTCTGGTCTTATGAGACCTAGTCATTCTATGACCTTATTCATTTGACTATAATTTCCTTTATGTTTATTTTTTCTGTTACAGGTCAAAATAACATTCCAAGTTCCAGTTGTTGTTGGGCCAAAACAAGCCACGCCCCCTTTGACACCTACACGAAACACTCCGCCTCTGATCAGACGAAGTCCGCCTCCAATACCACCTCACATACCTCTACGCATTCCATTAACTCCCCCACCCAGACCTCCAGTACCACAACAAATGTGGGAACAAAAGAAGAACCTTGTTACCATGGTGACAGGAGAGTCGGTGTCAAGCTTAGAGAACATATTGAATCAATGGTTGTTTGCTGTGATGTATCTAACTCTCTCAACCCAGTCAGAAAATGCCGGCAGTAAAGTAAGTACGTTTAGCAGTGGGTTATTTTAGTACCTTTGTCAACTAAAAAACGCTGAAAATTTCTTAAAAAATATACAGATCTTTAATTTTAATAAGGAGGGTATTGTTAGTGTGTTTGGTGTGCTTGTTTGTAATTCAGTGATCCCAGTTGCAGCAGGCCATACCCATCTATGAAAATTTGACTACTATTTCTGTTTCCTCCACATGTGGAGAAGTTGCTGCTTAGTACTGGTTAGGATGCAGTCAAGAAAAACTGGTTAGGTGAATTTGTCGCCGAGCTGACAAATTGTGAAGAACTTACAGCATTAAACCCAAATAAACAAATAAACAGATATTGTACATTATTATCTGATCACATTAAACTGAGACTCCGTGCATATGCTAGTTTCAGGCTGATGAGTTTCAGTTTAATTTCTTTGGTTAAATAATACCAGTACAGTTACAGGTTGAATGTTGTATCAGGCTTCGCGAAAGTGAGAAAAAAAGGCCGGACATCCGGTCCGGCATAAAATAAATTTGGCCGGACCGAATCAATTTTGGCCGGACCGAACAATATTAATAGGAAACAGTTTTTTGTTGAGATTTGTATTCACAAAATGTGTTTCGGAAAATAACATACTGAAGACAGAGTACAGTATAAGTCTTCGTCAAATCAGCGTCTTTTTGCAAATTAGTTCTCTTTCCGTCCTTTAAACAACCAACCTGCACATGCGCATCGTTAAATTACCGGAAATAATGCTTCGTACCGATAATTTCGAACCAGACGATACGAAAATTTTGACGGACATTCGGATCGGCAAGCTATAATTTTTGTCGGACCAAACTGATTTTCACCGGTCATGACCGGCGGTCCGGCGACTTTCGCGAAGCCTGTTGTATTAATTAAAATGTGATCACATGTGGTTAACAATGTCTGATGTCTACATGTTTTTAGGATGATGTTGTGTATACGTATCCCAGTGATGAGAATAAGGTGACTGATGTACGTGGAGTATTTCTTACATTAAGTGGATTATTACCTGATGTGACCAGTAATCAACCAAAACTGTAAGTCTGTCATCTTTCATCTCAATGTCTTACCTTCGGATATTGTGTTATCTTTGTGAATAAAAAGCTTAAATGTTTGTGTCCACTACTGCATACCTTTTAACACTGCTACCTTATATCCATGCAAATGCGTTTTAATTTTTAATGAACTGTCCAGAGTTTTTGTTGACACATATTTTATTGCCCAAAAAATAGTGTATATAACATATTTATATAGTACCATAAACCACATGCAGGCGCGTAGCTACCTATAGTCAAGTTGAATCCACATGCTCAGCGTTTCCACTACCTTCTAATTTGAAGGGTCATTTTGATACTTTTTACTAAATTTTACAATTTTATAGGCAAAATACCAATGATTTTAGGAGAAAATGACCCTTCAAACCTAAATCTTGAAGGTCAAAATGTGGCTTTTGGAAATTTACAGGGTCAAAACCCAAGGGTCAAAACCCCTACTCCTGAATCAAATGGAATCACTGATGCTTCTGATAAAGAAATAGGGTAATATAAAGATGATTTAATTGTTACACTATAAATGGGCAAATCTACTTTCATGCTGTAGTCGAGTATAACAGGAAAATTGCTGTATACTGTACATAATCACAGGGCCTGTTCCTGCTTGATATAACTATAGATTCAGTGGATATTCACACGGGTCAAAAACGTTTGACTTTCAGTCATTTGTCAAACATGTGGAAATAATGGGGATTTTTTCTGTTTCTTGATAGAGTTTTATGTATGCCAAAATCTACACTTGATGAAGTGATAGCGAAATTTGTAAATTCACAAAATTCACTGATAACTTTTAAAACCTCTAATACAGTATTGAGTAACTGGATGATTATATTTTACAGAACATCAGTGAACTATCGTGGACATAGTACTCATGTAGCGTATTGGAGACATCAGAATGATGTATTGTTGCTATGCTTGCCAGAAAACCGAGTGCCTTCTTTCTATTTATTACATGTTTTCTCGGATCTGCTCCGAGTTATACAAACACTCTACGGATCTGTTGTTAGGTAAGAATTCAATGGATAATTTGTTGTTTGGGGTATTTTCAAGGACAGGAAATTTCATTGGGAATTTCCCATCACAGGCAATGACGAATTATGGGTTATTATTAAACCAGTCTTTCAGATATTAAAAAATAAAAAAAATATTGAAAATAAATGCAAATGTCATAAAAACATTTACCAGTAGTGCAGAATTTTAAGGGTTTGTACGAGAAACTTTTTTCTAAATGTTATTTTCCTGTAATAAATGATCATTTAACTCTTGCCAAAAAAACTGGTTTTATTGTTTGACTGTGCTATACATGAATTCTGAGATTTGTATTATTTATGAAAACCCCTTCATATAAATGTTATATTTCCTATATTTCAGAGTGTTCAGTGATAGAGAACTACACAGCCAGCTAGACCAGCTGATTGGTTTAACCATGTATAGAATATTACATTCCGGAGTTTATACACAATCTGTCTCTTACTGTAATCCACTAGAACCTATACTGTTAGATACATTAACTGGTGTAAGATGGTTACGTCTGAATCAAGATGATATAGTAAGTATGCTGTAATACAAAAGACTTAGTTCCAGGCACATTGATTGATCCTAATAATATACTGAACCTACCTAAATTTTGTTAATTAATGATGGCATAAAATGATTAATAAGACTTCAGACCCAATGGTTGAGTGGGGGTCAAAAACTAGGTCACCCAGTCAAACTAAAGAAAAACTTCTGTACTTCTATATACTACCAGAACAGGGCATTATTACCAAATGTTTCTTCAGTACAATGCTACTATAGATAATAATTAATGAATAAATAATGATACACTTATATCTTATTACAAATTCTTTTCAGATTTCATGTGATGAGATTTTAAGTGAGTTTGAGGCTCAAGATTTTGCAGAACTGGTAAGGAACATTTTCCTAGCACATAAAATTCTGATGCTTGTATGAAAACTTTATTTACAGTGTATTGTTAGATGTTGAGTATAAGTATGATAGTTATAGAGTTGGTTATGAAACATTTGTTGCTGTCTTTATGTTGTTTGAACAACAACCTTGTGACTAGAAAGGTGTTATTAAAACACATAAAAGCAAGTGATACCATTCAATGAAAATGTGACAACAATTTTCTCCACATGCCGATAAGTTGCTAGTTACTTGTGGAAGGGTAATTAAGTTAGCTCTGGTTAGGAAACAGTTCAGGAAAACTGGTTATGTGAATCAGCCCACTATTTTACATGGTGAAGATCTATTGATACCTAAACTGGCTGCTTCCATAGCTTGGTATGTTTGTTCCCTACTGAGACAGTCTTAAGTGCCTGATCATTCATTTCCCTGCCAGATTGACCATTGACCTGACTTCCTTGGAAAAGTCAGTTGTGGGATACAAGAAATCCGGGTGTGGTTCCCTAATTATTTCCAAATACAGTCCTTGGTTCTTTAACGTGCCCAGTGTACAACACCATTACACACAAGTCCTCGTCTGGGTTGCCAACAAATTAATCTCTAGTTGGGTGGAAACACTGAAAAGCATTTCAGAAATGATCAAGTGCCCCAGCTGAGATTCGACCTGGGGTTTCTCGATTTATAGTCACGATTGTTACCCAGTTGTCCACTGTGTCACCTTTGCCCGCTTTGTATAGTCCATAGAATTTGACACGACTCTCAACCTTCTATTAGCGTAATTTACCAGCTGATATATTGTCTATATTTATAATCCCGGTTTAATGTATTCAAAAGCGGGAAGTATAGTGAAGTCGCTCGAGTTTAATACCAACACAAATCTAAAGGACCGATATTGCACGATTTGCCTGTAAGTCAATGGATCATGTTAAATTGTCTGTGCTATACTAGGCTGGAAGCATGTATAATTGCTTAATGCTGAATAAAAGTTGTTGTTGTTGTATTAAACCTTTGATTATTGTATATTGTAGGAGGAAGTGGATCATGATGAAAGGAGAAACTTCGGTATACTCGGATCATGTTTATTTTATAGGGTATGTAATAATAATATAATAATACTGTAAAATCACATATTTTCGTGGGTGTTCAATTTCGTGCTATTTGAAAAAATGCATTTTCGTGTGGTCATAAATTTGTGGATTACAGAACATAAAAAGGTAAACACATGTCTGAATTTGAGAGGTCAATTCATTGTGGTGATGAGATTTAGTGATCGAGTTCAACAACTCAATCAACAATAATTATTTTACAGTATAATAATAAATTAATAATAAAATAATAACAAAGATTTTATTCAATGAGGAAACTTTTTTGACAATATAAAGACAATCTTCCATAATATCCTCAAGAAGAGTACAGGAATGTTTTATATGCTTTGCCATCCTACAAAATGAAAATAAACTCTGTGACAATTAATTGATTTCCATCTTTCAGATAACACTCAAATAAAGTAATAATGAGCACACTAAATGCCTAAATTCGAAAATTCGCTAATGTTTTTACTGACAGAAATACCCACTTCACATACGAGGGGTGTTCCATATGTATTGTCACTGTCCTTTGCATTTTTCTATGGCAATATTTAGAAGGATTCTACGATGACTGTCTAAAAGGTGCATGTTTCTATTCTATATCTGGAAAATTACATAGCCTTTCGTCAACAAGTAAGTAATTTATTGAACTTAGAAGAGGGTATGCTCGAATACACTGGCCTTATGTTAATTTTAAGCTAAATTTGTGTCATCTTTGCAGTAGTTGTTTAGAAAAGTAAATGTCAGTATTCTTTAAACTGCAACATAAGATACAATAACTGGACCCTTATACTTCCATTAGAACTTTAAATCAAAATGAAATTATTTGTTGTCTACGAGTAAGACGGTCAAAACAAGGGAGATCACTCTAATTTATACCAAATGATGCTTGTTGTTTCACGCACCGATAACTTCATATCAATAGTACTTTGATCGCAAATTCTTCCCAAAAATCAATGTTGATGGTCAATGGCTTACATACCTGTATTTAATATGTCAAATTCCAATCGATTAAACTAATCGAAAATTTTTAATTGAAAAGCAGCATGCTTTTTTGACTAATTTTGACACTTATTTTCGCGACTTTGAAATGCTCTTATTTTGTTAAAAATGGCAATCAAGTACAGCAAATCACGTTTTTATCGAAGGAATTTATAATATTTACGGTATGATAGTTGTAGAATAAGAATATTTCCCGAAAGGAAGTTTTAATCGACAGTTATTCGAACAAAGTCGCAGTGTCTATTACTAGTCCTTCGAAAAGACAACAGAAACAACATTCCTGTAATTAAATTTTATTGATTTTTTCTCGAAATATCGCGGAAATCTTGATGGTTCTAGAAATGTATAAAGATTTAAAGATATCAACGAATTTTTTTGATTTGTGACCCAAGTGACAATACATATGGAACATCCCTCATATTTTGTGGCTGGCAGTGTATCTGCTGTCTTTTTATGTAGGGACCAATTAACACACCTAGGCACTGCTTTATCAAAGCAATTACAGAAAACTTAAACTTTATCAAAGCACTTATGGAAAACTAAAACTTTAATTCAAATTTGAAATCCTTATTATACTTTTCCAACTATAAATAGGGAATTTATATAGGGTTTCATTGACTGAATCATTGTTAATAGTGCAGATGCTTTTACTACAATTTGTGTTTTTGACACTTGTGAATGTTCATGATATTTTCAATTTCAGGATTATTTACTATGCTCACACATGCCAACAGAAGATCTACAAGACGTGTATCTATTTCTCAAATATCATTGTATCCTACATCTAGTCAGTAAACAACCCGTGGAGGACCTTGAAATATGGCGGGAAATTTACCCGTCACGATTATGTCAGACAGATAGAGGAGATAAGCCTGGTTATAGGGAACCAAAGGGCCGCTGGTTCCTGTTAGTGGTCAGTATGGTAAGTATATATAGTATTCATACGCTTATTGTGCCAACTTATGATGTTATCAGGGGTTCCATTTGACTCTGGAGTAGGTGTTTTTACCCTTGAAAATTCCAAACCCTCAAGATTTGGGTTTGAATGGTGATTATCTCCTAAATCATGGGTATTTTGCCTATAAAATGGTAAATTTTAGTCAAACGTATCAAAATGATTCTTCAGACTCAGAAGCTAGTGGAGCCTCTGGTTATGCTGATTTGGGTTATTTCTAATTTCCTGTACTGTATTCTAACCTGGACTAACTTACCCTTCCTCAAGAAACCAGAAACTTCTCTACAAATGGAGGAAAATCATCATTGATGTCAAATTTTCATGGAGGGGATATGACCTTCCGTGACTTTGAATCAAAATGAGCGGGTAGCAACAATGACACTGGCAAAATTCCATTGCTTTAAATGTAATGGAATAGAAATGCTAGTAATTAATGTAATTTTTGCAACTTTTAAGGTCAGTCTAAATTTTTTGCGGAATCAAGCCCTAGTGGAAGTTTAACCAGTTGGCATATAATAGTGTGTCAGCTTTAATGAACATTTCTAAATAGTAACCAATGAATTCTTGTTGTGTCAGAATTTTTTTTCTTGAAACATCCATTTATTATAAAAATATATACCGTAATAATACGTATATACATGCAGGTATATACGGCATGTCACTGCCGTGTGTTCATCTGTTGGGACATAAAACCTTAAAGTGCTTGTGTAATGGCATATCTTGCAAGACCGCTAGGTTCATGTCGTGACTTCAGTGACGTTGGCATATTGTCGGCATATAACACATCATACATACATAATACAGATTCAGGAAACCAAACATGCATGGTACAGAAATGTAATCCATCACGCTGTATTCCACTGTGCAATTTGGTCTGTATTTGTGACAATACATTGATTGGTATATAATATAAAATTAAAATTATTGTTCATCTGAGAATTTATTATTTCAGAGACATTTTCTGTTGTGTACAATACTAGAAACAGGAAGTTATTCTAAGGTTGCTATAGGACGACAAATGATAGATGGTTTCTATGTAGAACAATGTAAGGTCACGTTGGCTCAGTTAGACCTAGATGATACAGATATAGAACTACAGTGTAATGAAAGGTAACTGGATGTTTATAAATCTGGGGATCGTTTCATAGACATATTGTAGCTAAGATTCGACTTATAATTATAGGGACTGTTTCATAGACATATTATAGCTAAGATTCGACTTATAATTATTGGGACTGTTTCATAGACATATTGTAGCTAAGATTCGACTTATAATTATTGGGACTGTTTCATAGACATATTGTAGCTAAGATTCGACTTATAATTATAGGGACTGTTTCATAGACATATCGTAGCTAAGATTCGACTTATAATTATAGGGACTGTTTCAAAGACATATTGTAGCTAAGATTTAACTTATAAATCTGAGGACCATTTCAAAGACATTCTGTAGCTAAGATTTAACTTATAAATCTGGCAACCATTTCAAAGACATATTGTAGCTAAGATTTAACTTATAAATCTGAGGACCATTTCAAAGACATATTGTAGCTAAGATTTAAC
Source organism: Spisula solida (assembly GCA_947247005.1). Classification (NCBI taxonomy): domain Eukaryota; kingdom Metazoa; phylum Mollusca; class Bivalvia; order Venerida; family Mactridae; genus Spisula; species Spisula solida. The sequence goes on along the minus strand of OX365950.1, from coordinate 1,670,637 downwards.
TTATAAATCTGGGGATCGTTGCATGGACATACTGTAGCTAAGATTTAACTTATAAATCTGAGGATCGTTGCATGGACATATCATAGTTAAGATTCGACTTTCATATAATTATGCTATATTGAGCAAACTAAGTCACTAGTACATACAGATAAAGTTATGTGAACTTGAATTATTACAATTAACTATTTTAATTGTAAGAAACTGTATGGGTTTCACTTTTATTAATCTATGGAAAAGTCTGATCTTAGCTTAGATATGTCTATGACTCGGGCCCCTGAATTCCTTACAATCCATATTTAACAAAACTTGAAAACCAACATTAATAAAATGCATTTTCTTGGCAATGATTTGATGATTCTATGCGAAAATTTTGCAAATCTTTATTAAAAACCCAAACCTACCAATTTTAATAGGTAAAATGCATATCTACCAACGTCGAAGCCAAAGTGGATGGATCACTTTTACTCAGAAGTCTGGATAGATAAATGGACGTCACAAAGTTTTTCCACACTTGTTCTTCTTAACCATTGAATAATGAATAATTGGTACCAACACTAGTTGTGCATAATGCCAGGATTTTGATGAGTTATTGCGTGTGTGAGAGTCAAACATTTTTGTCCTAAAAAAACCCAGTTTTAATCTAGTTATTAGTGTATTTTGTCTACTTTTAACATTTTATAATTTCAGATTATTCTCTGAGCAGACTGGTCCTACACTGAAATGTATTGATGAAGAAAGAAAGACGGGTGATATTGTATCACCGATAAAATCTCCCTCTCCAAGAATAAGTGAGTCATAATGAGAATTTAATCTTTGATGATTTTAAGTGAAATACTATTTATTTATTTGTCTGTGAAGTAGCTTTTCTTTTGCTGCTGTGTAACAGAAATTATCATTTCAGTTGGAGAGGCATATAGATATGCCCTTGTAGGTCTGTCCATAGGTGGAAATCATCCAAGATCATCTTTATATTATTATTAAATATATATTATTGTGGATTCTCACTCTATCGGAACTTCCAATCTATCAGTGTAATCTATATCTCTCACAAGAATTCAATCTGATAGTCGTAGTGCGGCGGCCATTCGGTTTTATCCCTGCCTATTTTGCCATTGAACTCCAGCTTTGAGGGAAGGAACTTTGTAATTGAGTATTCATATTTATATGTTACCTTTATACTATTCAGACATGGATGATGGAGAGAAAGGTATAACCTCCCCGACCACATTGTCAGGTATGAAGAGACAAGGTAGTAGATTATCGTACGGTTCCAATGAATCCAGTGGTAGCAGTACCAGTGTAAACAAGGTCAGTCTCTCTCTCTCATATCATACCTTGTCAGCCAAATTTATAACTTGACATTTTCATGCTTTCCAAAATACCAGACTTTAGTTAGTATTCTGTTACGGTTATAAACCCTTACTATATGTTCTCATGTTAAGTTCTAGTTATGGAAAGTAAGGTACAAATTTAAGGTATACTTTCAAACATACATGTAGGTCCATTCTGTCAACTGTACATATACTCGTACCCCTTGATCATTTAGTCACAAGTTGTTTCCCCATACTTGAAGGCTAATACTCTCCACAAGTAAAATAAGTATATTGTCAAATCCATAATTAGTCCCCTACTGGTTTTTGACCGGAGGGGACTATAGGTTTGCCGTCCGTCAAAAAATCTGGATCCTGACATAACTCAAAGTGTTTCCAAGCTAGGTTTATGAAACTTGGTATGTGGATAGGGGGCAATAAGGGGATTATGCTTGTCTAAAAATATTTTGATTCTAACAAAAATTTCGCAACAGAAACAATGAAAATGGCTTCAAACCGGTAGGGGACTTCTGTATTGCTTGCAATTCTTAATGACTTGTTTTAACATGTTTTTATCTTATACACACACATGTTATAAAGTTGTTAATATGTATGTAGCTGTTGTTATTCATCCAGTTACTATCTGGTATATATGCATATCATTATGATTTGGACATCTTTAGAATACTATGTCACTGTGTGAAGCAGTATCTGGGGGCATTCATCTCATTCAGTGATATTTCTTGTTCATGTATATAGTTGTTATTATTCATACAGTTACGGTCCGGCGGGAAGAAAGGATCTCCGTACGATGTAGATGTTGTTAACAGAAGTTTTAGTAGAGATTATAGCAGAACTCACTGTGATATTAAGTAAGTTCTCACTAGTTTATTGTAATTATATGAAACCCACCCATGTGCAGGTGCGGTAGTTATTTCCCATGCACAGAATTTACTTCCAGTTTATGCAAACTGCAAAAATTATTTCCCGATTTTCTGGCAGGTCGCAGAAATAAATCACACAGAAATAAAACCTACTCATTTTTGCCTGCAGAAATGACCCGTTATGTCACTTACGTATGGTATGCTGAGCATTGCCTTTATTGGCCAGTCAGCTTTCTGCTGAAATATGGCAGGCATATGAATGCCTTTACCTGTTTTTGAACACAAGTCGCCAGATTAGACAGCAATCATGCTAACCATTGAGTTAGTAAATGGTTACGATGCCTATGCCAGTATGAATCAAATTTTGGCATACCCAATCTTAATTCTAATATATTCTTTAGATAACTTATGAATTTCATATTGTACTTAATATTTAAACTCACCATTTACTCTTAATAATTTGCCATTTTATTTCAGATTAACGAGAGGTATACACAATCAGCTGTTTTATTACGTGAACTTTAACAGTTTTGAGGGTATATGTATCAACCCGACCCCGTTTGACCTTGCTACAGTACAGGGGTCGTCTCATCAACATTTACTCTTCAACTTCTATGCTTGCTGTATGAGATTGCATGCATACTTTGAACATCAAGTCAAGAAGGTATTTTTTCTCTTTTTCAATGCCCAAAAAGACAGATATATTTTTCCTAAGATAAACAAGGACTGTTAATAAATTATTGAGATAATGCATGTTTAAAAGGACAGGGATGACACTATTTGGTTTAGAGGTCAGGAGATCAAAAGTGAAGTTTGTTGTGACCTTAACATTAATAACTTTTGGCTGCATCTCTTACTAATTATTATGCCCCCCCCCCCCCCCCCATCTTTGATGAGGGGTATATTGCTTTGCACATGTCTGTCGGTCGGTCAGTCATATAAAATGGTTGCATTCAATAACTCAAGAACGCTTTGACCTAGGATCTTCAAACTTTACATGGAGGTTGGTCATTAGCAGTAGATGATCCTTATTGATTTTGAGGTCAGTAGGTCAAAGGTCAAGGTCTATGTGACCTTTACCATTTCTGACTATTGGGCTGCCATGGGGGCATAACATGTTTTACAAATGTCTTTTGTTTAAGATAGCTTTCGTTTTATAATTGATAGCCACGGCCTTGGCCTAGTAGTTAATGCACTTGATTTGTAATCCTAAGATAGGAATCAATTCCAAGTCACTGTTGCTCATACCCTTCCATAAAAATTGTGTTTGTACTTAACAATTGCATCATTACTATATGTTCATATTTTGGTAATGTATATCATCAGGTATATACGACTGATAAGCCATCTGGCTGTGCTGTGGAAGAAGGTGTTATGTTTACTTGCCAATTACCTGTGATACCACATACAAAGAAACAACCAAGTGTCATACTGTACTGGGTTATAGGGTATGTTAAGTTTACACTAATTAATAATTAGGTCGATTGTGAAACAAGTTTTTCCAACTTATATTAATCACTCTCGACACCTCATCCCTGATGTTATCCATTGCCATGAGGGTTTGAGAAAAGAGCAGTAAGTTTCCCTTTATGCTTTTATTTCGTCTTTGATAGAACTTAGCCCAGGATCGAAACCGGGACCTCCCACACTCAAAGCGGACACCCTACCACTAGGATATGGAGGAGGTAGGGTATGTTTTGGATTGGTTCTCACATAACTACTTTATGAGAACTGTCTGAAAAGCAAGGTGTAAGAGAGGGTACCTGCTAGACGCTCAGCTTTGTTTGTTGAACTCAGTTCCAGATAATGTGATTGGGTAGTCTGCATATGATTCAATAGGTTTGCTAGTTAACATTTTTTGTGGATGACATATTTGTTTCTTAGACTAGTTTAAATGTTTATAACCATCAGTAAATATTTTTACTGATTCTTAATCAAAAGAAAATTGCTGTGGAACTTGATATCATAGTGAGATTAAAGTTAATTTATGGGGACAGTATCTTTTATCCTATTCTTCTTGATTGAACACAAATATTAGTGTCATTTATTAGTGACTTACCTAGTTTCTCCTGGTCGGAGAGAATAAGTTATGTATGAATTCTGTCCGTTTGTCTCGGTTCTCTACTGCTCTGGATACCCATGTGTTAAAGCCTGGCACCATCCTGTTAGTCCATTTCTCTGAATTTCCTCTTTTTTTAAATTTTCGTTTCACTTCTGCTTTATAACAGTTCTGTTACTATAGTAACACATTGGTTATTTCAGGCGTAGATTTGCTGATGGACATGAAATGTTTGTTTGTTTAGAAGATGGTGCTCCACAGAGTCTTTTAGAACTTGCATTTACTTACAATTTTGGATTGACTTGAAAGTGAAAGTAGATTTGAAAGTGAAAGTAGACTTCAAAGTGAAAGTAGAATTAAAAGTAAAGATTTGGAAGTGAAAGTATTACACACTAAAACAGGAATCATAGAATTTTAACATCATGAAAGGGAAGAAATGTGATGTGTGTAGTGAATTGGTGCAGATTCGTGTTTAGTTACCTACCTAGTCAGTTAGGAGTTGCATAAGTTCATCAAACCAGGATGAATGTGATCCTAAGGATGTATTCTATGACTAGTGGATGGAAAGTTGATCGTTTCTCGAGCTACAATTGTGAACATGTGACATAAAATGATGAGCTACGATTGTGAACATGTGACATGAAATGATATACAAACTATCCAAGAGCAACAGAAAGTTCCTAAAGAAAGGATATTGAATTCCCTTTTAGCCCTTAACTGCGTGCACTTCACAATATTTTGATGATCAAGAAAGTGTACATATCTAATGTGCAGCTTTTTGAGACAAATATCAAGAGTGGTCTCCCCTGAAATAATGTCTTGTTAAGTTCATTTCTGTAATTGGATTGTCTCCCTTCCCTTGCTCAAATTATTGGGAAATAATTGAGGATGGGTACAGTACGTGGGGAGACCCCTCAGCATAAGATATTTTTGTTGATGATATCGAAAATTTGTGGAATGGAATTTTTAAGATTGAAAGATAAAAACATATCATATGATACATCATTCCAATGTCACAACATATTTCACATCATTATTTGCACGTGTATTTATAGTGTTAGATATAGCACATCATTATTTGCACGTGTATTTATAGTGTTAGATATAATCTATTCATATATACTCCTATATACCTCACCGTCCATGTCTTACATACTGTACTCTCTTATGTTACATGATACTATGTATTGTTATATCTTGTTCAAGTATTGTATTGTTGTGTATAAGGCCTAAACTAAAATATTTTTAGTTTACTCTCCTGCAACTGACCGGAAAATAAAAACGCAGCTTTCATACTAACTTTATCCTCTTCATCCCTTCTGGGCTTCTGTCATAGCTCTCCAGCGGACTCAGTCTAAAGCCACCTGCTTGACTTCTCTCCAGGTCATCCTAATATTCTGTAGTTCGGCATTCAATGTTCTTTCGCCATGACAAGACTGGTCTCAGCTACCCAAAACTATTTAATTGCCTGTTCAGAAATAAAATTATTTTTTAGGTTATGTATACAAAGCCCAACACTGTATTCTGTTAACTGGTGGATTTATTTAAGTTGTGAATAGTTTTCACAGACCAACATACAACCATCATTAGACAGTTCACCTTTTTCTTCCATTTAAAATTGTATGTTCTTATTCTGAAATATTACTTTGTCTAGTTTATGAGACCCTATGACAATGCTTGCAGATGTCCTTGCTTTCACCCATTGGCTCCAGTCTGTCAGGTTAATTGCAAATGGGGTGCTCGTTTTATCAGTGCATCGAATATGCTTTGTGAGCATTTTGATAATGCATGTCACGATGTGCCTTTATTTTCTGTGTTGATCCATGTATGCTAACCTCTTTTGAAATCCATGAAATTCTCCACCCATACATACACATAAACTCCTCCCATGCTAAACCCTCAATTAAGCTTTCTCACGACAAACTCCTCCTACACAAAACTCTTCTCACATAAAACAAACCCTCAAACAAGATGCTTCTTACAACAAACTCTTCCCACACAAAACTTCTCCCACTAGTTTTCTGGAAATGAGTGAAATAATGTTTGTAATTTATGATGACACATGCAGTATTCTGTGCAAGTCTTCCTTTAGTTTATTAAAATGTCTCCCATGTAGGGGGGGGGGGGGGGAGACATAATGATTGTGTGCTGGACATATTATGGTGAATGGCACATATTATGCTTGTTTGCCTAAACCACTTTTCGAATTACAACAAAAATTCATATGGATAGTTTGTGCCAAGCCTAGTTGTGCATTGTGTCAGAAATTTAAGGTTGGATTGTTTTTGCCAAAGTTATGGATCTTTGTGGGAGACATATGGTTCTGTAATACGTTTTTGTATCTTTACTGTATTGTCTGCAATCAACTGAGACAGTCTGAAATGTGTGGTCATTAGGTTTTGTCCCGGCCTATTTGCCTTAATAACATCTGGCTTCAAAGAGAAAAAACATATTATTATTATTTGGTACATTGTCTGTTACATTTGCCATGGTTATGAACAGTACTGAAATGTAAACACTGCTGTATTTGTAGTCACTACTGTAACAATCATAATTTTCGAGGGAGCTAAATTTTCGTTGATTTTGTATAATCCCCACATTTAATAGACGTTCCAAATATGTAACATAGGATTACCCTTCCATGTTTTGTAATCCACAAAGTTTACGACCCCACGAAAATGCATTTTTATTTAAATCCCTGAAATTAATACCCATGAAAATATGTGATTTTACAATATGTTATGGAAATGTAGTATAATGGGATGTAATCTTTGATGCCTTAATTACTATATAATTGTGCCATTTATTTATATGTGATTAATATATTGTATATGATGATATTCTATGCTAATTATTTCTGTCTATAGTGTGTAGTTAGTTTTCTAACATGATATTAAATTCAGGGTTATATACATACCTATATGTTGATATACACTTGACCAGTAGTAAACTTGACCTGTAGTAAGCTTGACCAGTAGTAAGTTTAACCAGTATTAAACTTGACCTGTGGTAAGCTTGACCAGTAGTAAGCTTGACCGATAGTAAGCTTGACCAGTTGTAAATTGGACTTGTAGTATGCTTGACCGATAGTAAGCTTGACCAGTCATAAATTGGACTTGCAGTATGCTTGACCAGTCATAAATTGGACTTGTAGTATGCTTGACCAGTCGTAAATTGGACTTGTAGTATGCTTGACCAGTTGTAAATTGGACTTGTAGTATGCTTGACCAGTCATAAATTGGACTTGTAGAATGCTTGACCAGTCGTAAATTGGACTTGTAGTATGCTTGACCAGTCGTAAATTGGACTTGTAGAATGCTTGACCTGTCATAAATTGGACTTGTAGTATGCTTGACCAGTCGTAAATTGGACTTGTAGTATGCTTGACCAGTCGTAAATTGGACTTGTAGAATGCTTGACCAGTAGTAAGATTGACTGATGGTAAGCTTAACTAGTCGTAAATACCCCTAACAATGGCTAAAACAAAACCGACATTGGACTTTGCAACATATAATTTATATATATAATATAGATAACAGTAGATATTATTTCATAAAGCTATTTACTATATTTATTCATTAAAGCTAAAGTTATAGTACATATTAAGTATGATAGTTTAGTCCGCCTAGGTTAACCATGGTGCCAAAATAGTGTAATGCTTTATTTATCCGTAAACTTGTCAGATGTTCTTGATTTGTTCATCTTGTATTTCTGTGCTTAAAGATCTGTTTGTACTGTACTGTGCTGGATGAAGTTTTGAATATATTGTACTATACATGTATGGTTCACTATCATGTGTCATATTGAACTGTGTTATATGTCAACTATTTGTCCCTAAATTGGACTTTATTCTGAGCTATACATGTATGTACAATAATCATGTAGAAGGATTGCATACTTGTGTTGTTCCGACATCTTTCCATTCTTTTGTATTTCATGTTCGATAAATTTTCATTCCACTTTCATAGTTACATTAAAGAGGGTCGCTCATTGTTACATTAAAGAGGGTTGTTCATTGAATTGTTGTCACTCATGATCCTACCTACTACATTGGTGTAGTTATCACATGTTTTGTACATATCAGTGATATTTAGTCAGTATATATGACTGCACAGCTTTTCCCTAATTTTAAAAGAAAGAACAGGTAATTGTAAAACTTGGTACCAGTATCCAAAATGACTTACCTGTGAAAATAAAAACTAATACATGTAGCATTAACTTACTACTATAACTACACCAACATAGTATGGAGATTCTTAAGTAAAACAATTGATGAACGTTCCTACTATGTTTTCTACACATTGCTATGCATAACTATGATGACATTCAACATTTCTATGTAGTATTGATAATTATTCTATATGTTAACATTGCACTTATAGATTATGACTAGATGATATAAAATGGCTACATGACATTCCGATAAACTACATTTTACTATGTATTATTTACTTGACATTCAATTTTGTTTAAACTTACAAATCTCTTCAATTTTGATTTTATTGTGAAGCAATATCTTACCTCTTATACTACATTCCAATCCTTTACTCTATGCTGATGCAGTTAGACATATCCATCATAATAGTATGTGCTGCTTGAGGCAATTATCATATGTTACAGACCCGTATTGTGTCAAACACCAATCTTTGTACAATAACCCGTGTGGAGACTGTGTACACAAATGTTTTCTGTTTGTTTCCAAAATCAGTAACTTCAGGTGCTAGTTGTTTGGTTCTGTTGGGTTGAACTTACTTACTTACTTACTTACTTACTAGCGTTCGCTGTTGCTGGACAATGTTGTTGTAAATGATTTGTCTTTATACACTTTGTATTTATTGATATACTGCTGTTATTATCTCATTTACCTTTCATTCAGAAATCCTTTGTTAACTTATTCTATCAAATTCCTTTACATTTATGTTACATGTGTCTTAAAGTCCAATGTTTTCTTCAGTCTGTTTTCAGTAATGATTTCCTATGTATCATAAGTTAAGTGCTTAGTGTAACTTAATCTGGGGTAGATACAGAATTTGGTGTTGGGGGTGGGGCGAACATAATGACATTCTGCCCTTCCCAGAAAATTGAGCGAGCAAAGCAAGCTAGAAAAAATGACTTAAATGAAAAAATGAGTTATTGTGTGAGTGAAGCAAGTACAAGTTACTGTAAAGTATAAAAGAGTCTCGAGGCCTCAATTTTCACTAATTCAATTATTATATTTTGTGAAAATTGAAGCTAATGAACTTAAACAATAAGTTGTTCTTTCTGAAGTTTAGAAATCACAAGTATTTACCAATGCAAACTATTGTTGGGCACCCAATCTGTGATTTTTCATTTACCACTGTTTTAGAATTTCTAAATAGCTGACCTGTAATAGACAGCGGCAGCTTACTAGGCATGCTCAGGGAGTATAAAGAATTTAAATCTGAAAGAAAAATTTCAGTGCTAACTGCATCTTCATTCCTGTAAACAGAAATGAAATTGTTGTTTTATGTGCTCAAATTCCTTTCCATAAGACTTACTATTGTTATTTTTTGTATCATTTTTTGTAGGCTATTTTGATAATATATAAAGTTACTGCTGGCACTTGTTATTTTCCTATCAATTTTCTTGTCGTTTGTACAAATTCACTTGTTTCTTTTTTCTCGTTTTTGTATCTTATCTTTACATAATCTAAAAGCTGGAATTTTAGACATTCAGCACTTGTTGAAATCAAGATTTATTGATAGAATTAGAATTACCTCCCTTGGGTGGTTTACCTTTATTGATAGAATTATCTCCCTTGGGTGGTTAATCTTTATTGATAGAATTATCTCCCTTGGGTGGTTAATCTTTATTGATAGAATTATCTCCCTTGGGTGGTTAATCTTTATTGATATTGGCTGGGTTTTAGCGCTAACCATGGTCCCCATAGCTCAACTAGATACTGCAAAAGCTTTCTGTGGTTAAACTATGGTCGAACCATGTCTACTTTGCTTTTGTTCTTGTTTAACCTGCACCATTTTGAAACTACTCAAACACAAACGTGGGTTTAGCGCCTGAAGAAACCAAACATGCGCAGATAATCGAACCAGACCAAACTACAGTTAGCGCATACCCAGTCATACAGGGTGTTAAAATTTTGTTTCTCAATGTTTTAGTTTTAATAGTAAACTGTTTATTTTCTGACCTCAGAAGACTGTAAAATTTTCAGGTTAAAATCCAGAGGGTTCTACCATAGTTCTAATCTTTCTGGCATTAAATCTACCGGTAGCTATTAGATATTAAAATTGTCTACTGTGTACATAGCTCAAATAAAACTTGATATGAATTTAAAATTTGTGAATAAACTTTTTTAACACCCTGTAATTACCTCCGTTGGGTCAATCTTTATTGATAGAATAACCTCCCTTGTGTGGTGTACACTCTTTACTATACATGTTTGTTTTTATGCTAACACTTGTTATATGTATATTTTTATCATCTTAGATTATTGTGCCTTTACGTACTCTTGTTTTCCATCTTGTCTATTTAAAAAAAAGTCAATATATTTATGTCTCTTACATATAGTTTTGATTTTATGCTGTATGGCTTTATTGATGCCTTTTCTGGATGAATGACTCACAGTCAGTCTGCAAAGGTCAGATTTCAATGAAACTACACATGAGTACTTGGTATCAAGCCTCATCAAGCTTATTGTCAGCAATTGTAGGTTGGATGATATTTGCTAGAGTTATGGCTCCTTGTGAGAGACGTACGTCTTTGTGTCAAAAACACTTCTAGTTGCTAAATGTTAAGTATAATGTATAAGTTATGACCCCTTTACAAGAGGGAATATTCTGATTTGTTTGTCACTCATATACACTGTTTGGTTTGTTTTGTCACAATTGACCCTTATTATGCAGTATAGCTGCTGTCGTAATGTGAAACTTACGGTAAAATAACTTTAAGTCTTTAAGGAAAGTTTTTATATTTAAAAGAAATAACAAGTCTGTTTCAAATTTTCCAGCTGGTGCTCTTCTTCGGGGTTTTTTATTAGAATTTACATGTATATTTAGTATTCCAGTAACACCTTTTTTTCTCATCTGTTGTTATCAAAATATGTCTTTTCAAAAGAACAAACACAGAAATAGTAGCTTTCAACTTCATTCTTCTTCTTCTGATTTTATTATACAAATAAATAAAGATGGTAGATTATGATCTAACGTCCGCTAGTGCTTGGCGGTAAATACAGACCACTTTCATTATCTCCAAGCTTACTGCATCTTCCGCATAAATGAAAGAAAGAAAATGACATGAGGGAGATTCAAAGAAAAGTCTGATGTATAAAATTGTGAAAATATGACAAAAAATTTGGCAGTTCCTGAGTTGTCCATCGGAGACGTGGAAATATGCTAAAGCTGTGTTAAGGACACATCCATTTGCTGGTTAGAATTCTTGGTTGATAAATGTGCGGACAATATTTGGAAGATGACAGTACTGTATGAGATCAAAATGGATGTTACTTGATTACATGTAAACTCTAAATAAAATTCCAGACGAGCATGAGCTTGAATTATTTTAGTAAAAGACGTCTTTATTTCTATTGATATGAAGATGTTATAACATGTAACTTATTCATGCAGCAACATACAGTACATTGATTATATTTAATATCGATTTATCTAATACTGTTTATGTGTACTTGCCAATTAATTATTGTATTTTTAGCAGCATTATATGATTTATTCTATAGTACAGATATCTATTTTAACTGATTGAGGCTGACTTTTTGTGAAAACTTAAGTTAATGTTTCGTCCCCCGAACTCTTGGTTCTGCCATTCATTAATGAAGGAGAGAAAACTTGAGGCCGACCTGACTGAATCAATAGTCCAACTCCAGTCAGCAGAGGAACCAGACTGAACTGAGTGTGGGCAACAAAACAGTAAGCAAAGTTATTGTAAAAAGTCAACCGGAGTATTGGCAACTTATGTTACTCACTCTCAAGCACTGCTTTCTGGGTTGCTACTGTCTAAGGTCAAATAAACAAATATATGTGGTTTAGGTAACATGTTGACAATTGTTTGGATTGTTAGGTCGAAAAATCTCTTCAGATCCAAATATATATTAACCAAATATTTTTAAATGTAAGGCCTAAAAATGTTGTTCAGGTAAAATTTCTAAGAATTTGCTTTTACCCTAAATATTGCTTAAAGCCACATTAGGTCTGAAATGGCTATTTTCAAAAAGCAAACCTTGATAACCTATTTGAAGAGTTATGTTTTTTGAGCACTTTAGTTGAGTCCTAAAGGTGGAAAACACAATAATATGGAAGAAAACGATATACAACCTCCAGTTAGTTTGTTTACAAAATAATGAATTGTAAACAAAAAAATGCATTATAATTTATACTCGAAGGGAAGCAAATCTTGCAAAATAAGTATTTTTTCATTCATACATTTTACTTTAATGTGATTTTTGGCATACTATTTCGACAGATACATTAAACATTCTGTCGTCAATTATTGGTCATTTGTGAATATATCCTAATTCTTTGTAATTAGTTTATTTACTGGATGATCGGAAAAAAGGTCTTGGTAGAGATAGTGTGGCTTCAAAAGAGAAAAATTTACCCAAATGGAGTTGCACCTCATTGTTAAAAATGGAAAAACAGATTTCTGACCTTCTTACGGTATATTTACTGTCATGTTACCTTAAACAAACAAGTCCGGCCTAAGTTTTGAGTGTATCAATGTGTTTGCTGATATTGTTGAGTATATTCGTCCATATGTTTTATATTTATCTATATGGCTTAATGTTTTTATAGTATTTATTAATAAACACATGAACTATTACATTGAAACACATTTTGCTTGCTTCTTTTTTCAAACCTTTTTGCAATAAAGTGCATTTAAGTTTGAAGTGTGTTTTATCAGCAGACAAAATTAGTAGACTAGAGGTTTTACCTCTTAAAAATATGCATGCAAAGCAAACTGGTAGAGAAAATATTTAAAGTATTGCCATGGTTATTCAAATTTTCTCTACAAACATAATTATTCTCGTCCACTGGTGTATTCTTCACCAGAACTGGTCTGAGAACTTGACTAACCAGTGATGTATGAGAATGTACCAGCCACAGGTAACTGTATCATTGTATGAGAATGTACTAGCCACAGGTAACTATATCATTATATGAGAATGTACCAGCCACAGGTAACTGTATCATTGTATGAGAATGTACCAGCCACATGTAACTATATCATTATATGAGAATGTACCAGCCACAGGTATCTATATCATTATATGAGAATGTACCAGCCACAGGTAACTGTATCATTGTATGAGAATGTACCAGTCACAGGTAACTGTATCATTGTATCGGAAAATGTACCAGTCACAGGTAACTGTATCATTGTATGAGAATGTACCAGCCACAGGTAACTGTATCATTGTATGAGAATGTACCAGCCACAGGTAACTGTATCATTGTATGAGAATGTACCAGTCACAGGTAACTGTATCATTGTATGAGAATGTACCAGCCACAGGTAACTGTATCATTGTATGAGAATGTACCAGCCACAGGTAACTATCATTGTATGAGAATGTACCAGCCACAGGTAACTGTATCATTGTATGAGAATGTACCAGCCACAGGTAACTGTATCATTGTATGAGAATGTACAAGCCACAGGTAACTGTATCATTGTATGAGAATGTACCAGCCACAGGTAACTGTATCATTGTATGAGAATGCACCAGCCACAGGTAACTGTATCATTGTATGAGAATGTACCAGCCACAGGTAACTGTATCATTGTATGAGAATGTACCAGTCACAGGCAACTGTATCACTGTATGAGAATGTACCAGTCACAGGTAACTATATCATTGTATGAGAATGTACCAGCCACAGGTAACTGTATCACTGTATGAGAATGCACCAGTCACAGGTAACTGTATCATTGTATGAGAATGTACCAGCCACAGGTAACTGTATCATTGTATGAGAATGTACCAGCCACAGGTAACTGTATCATTGTATGAGAATGTACCAGCCACAGGTAACTGTATCATTGTATGAGAATGTACCAGCCACAGGTAACTGTATCATTGTATGAGAATGCACCAGCCACAGGTAACTGTATCACTGTATGAGAATGTACCAGCCACAGGTAACTGTATCATTGTATGAGAATGTACCAGCCACAGGTAACTATGTCATTGTATGAGAATGTACCAGCCACAGGTAACTATATCATTGTATGAGAATGTACCAGCCACAGGTAACTATATCATTGTATGAGAATGTACCGGCCACAGGTAACTATATCATTGTATGAGAATGTACCGGCCACAGGTAACTATGTCATTGTATTTGAATGTACCAGCCACAGGTAACTGTATCATTGTATGAGAATGTACCAGCCACAGGTAACTGTATCATTGTATGAGAATGTACCAGTCACAGGTAACTGTATCATTGTATGAGAATGTACCAGTCACAGGTAACTGTATCATTGTATGAAAATGTACCAGCCACAGGTAACTGTATCATTGTATGAGAATGTACCAGTCACAGGTAACTGTATCATTGTATGAGAATGTACCAGTCACAGGTAACTGTATCATTGTATGAGAATGTACCAGCCACAGGTAACTGTATCAATATATGAGAATGTACCAGCCACAGGTAACTGTATCATTTTATGAGAATGTACCAGTCACAGGTAACTGTATCATTGTATGAGAATGTACCAGTCACAGGTAACTGTATCATTGTATGAGAATGTACCAGCCACAGGTAACTGTATCATTGTATGAGAATGTACCAGTCACAGGTAACTGTATCATTGTATGAGAATGTACCAGTCACAGGTAACTGTATCATTGTATGAGAATGTACCAGCCACAGGTAACTATATCATTGTATGAGAATGTACCAGCCACAGGTAACTGTATCATTGTATGAGAATGTACCAGCCACAGGTAACTGTATCATTGTATGAGAATGTACCAACCACAGGTAACTGTATCATTGTATGAGAATGTACCAGTCACAGGTAACTGTATCATTGTATGAGAATGTACCAGTCACAGGTAACTGTATCACTGTATGAGAATGTACCAGCCACAGGTAACTATCATTGTATGAGAATGTACCAGCCACAGGTAACTATGTCATTGTATGAGAATGTACCAGCCACAGGTAACTGTATCATTGTATGAGAATGTACCAGTCACAGGTAACTGTATCATTGTATCGGAAAATGTACCAGCCACAGGTAACTGTATCATTGTATGAGAATGTACCAGCCACAGGTAACTGTATCATTGTATGAGAATGTACCAGTCACAGGTAACTGTATCATTGTATGAGAATGTACCAGCCACAGGTAACTGTATCATTGTATGAGAATGTACCAGCCACAGGTAACTGTATCATTGTATGAGAATGTACCAGCCACAGGTAACCGATCATTGTATGAGAATGTACCAGCCACAGGTAACTGTATCATTGTATGAGAATGTACCAGCCACAGGTAACTGTATCCTTGTATGAGAATGTACCAGCCACAGGTAACTGAATCATTGTATGAGAATGTACCAGCCACAGGTAACTGAATCATTGTATGAGAATGTACCAGCCACAGGTAACTGTATCATTGTATGAGAATGTACCAGCCACAGGTAACTATATCATTGTATGAGAATGTACCAGCCACAGGTAACTATATCATTGTATGAGAATGTACCAGCCACAGGTAACTGTATCATTGTATGAGAATGTACCAGCCACAGGTAACTATATCATTGTATGAGAATGTACCAGCCACAGGTAACTGTATCATTGTATGAGAATGTACCAGCCACAGGTAACTGTATCATTGTATGAGAATGTACCAGCCACAGGTAACTGTATCATTGTATGAGAATGTACCAGCCACAGGTAACTGTATCATTGTATGAGAATGTACCAGCCACAGGTAACTGTATCATTGTATGAGAATGTACCAGCCACAGGTAACTATATCATTGTATGAGAATGTACCAGTCACAGGTAACTATATCATTGTATGAGAATGTACCAGCCACAGGTAACTGTATCATTGTATGAGAATGTACCAACCACAGGTAACTGTATCATTGTATGAGAATGTACCAGTCACAGGTAACTGTATCATTGTATGAGAATGTACCAGTCACAGGTAACTATGTCATTGTATGAGAATGTACCAGCCACAGGTAACTATATCATTGTATGAGAATGTACCAGTCACAGGTAACTGTATCATTGTATGAGAATGTACCAGCCACAGGTAACTGTATCATTGTATGAGAATGTACCAACCACAGGTAACTGTATCATTGTATGAGAATGTACCAGCCACAGGTAACTATGTCATTGTATGAGAATGTACCAGTCACAGGTAACTGTATCATTGTATGAGAATGTACCAGCCACAGGTAACTGTATCATTGTATGAGAATGTACCAGCCACAGGTAACTGTATCATTGTATGAGAATGTACCAGCCACAGGTAGCTATATCATTGTATGAGAATGTACCAGTCACAGGTAACTATATCATTGTATGAGAATGTACCAGTCACAGGTAACTGTATCATTGTATGAGAATGTACCAACCACAGGTAACTGTATCATTGTATGAGAATGTACCAGTCACAGGTAACTGTATCATTGTATGAGAATGTACCAGCCACAGGTAACTATATCATGGAACTGTATCATTGAAAAAGAATTTAAAAAAAAGAAAAATAATTCTTGCAAAATTAATATATATACTTGATGTATCAATTTCTGTAAAAAAATGACACGGCTTTTGATAAAGTTAAGAGTTTGACTCAAGATGATGCCCTCAAAAACTCTATAAAGCATGAAAAGCTTATTATACCCTTTGTTGTTGAATACAACACATCTCTACCTAATATTGGCAACATCATTAATAAATATTGGGATTTACTTCAATTGTCCGACAATCCAGCTGTTAAAACGTTACATTCCTATAAGCCTACAATGGCTTTTAAACGTCCTACGAATATTAAGGACATTTTAGTAAAAACCTACTTTCAGATGTCTGATGTTAACTCTACTTTATCAAAATGTAATCGTTCTAGATGTTCGCACTGTTCTCATATTACTGAAAGTGATCATTTTAAAAGTTCTCAAAGTAATGGCACTTTCAAACTTAAGAATAATGTCAACTGCAAAAGTGCAGATGTCATATATTTAATAACATGTACTAAGTGTAGTATGCAATATGTAGGTCAAACTAGCCAACAAGTTTCTAGGCGTATGAACAACCATCGTTTTGACATTACTAGCTTTACTAATCCTGCATTCTCTAGTCATGTAGCCATCACTTCAACCGGGACGGCCATAATCTAAACGACTTCAGTTTTATGCCTATTGATATTGTCCATGATGATATGAAGAGGCTCCTTAAAGAAACATATTGGATTCATAAACTTGACACAGTTTTTCCTAAAGGCTTGAATGCTAAAATAATGTAGATCTATAAATTTTTTTAATACGCCTCTTCATTTCATTATATTTTTCTGCAATGTAACACCAGAGTGTGGTTTTCTTAATGTCAAATAATACAGTTTTCACTGTTTTTGTCTTAATTTGTCTTATTAACATTTTTCACAGTGATTTTGAATCTTTTTGATCCTGTATCTATTGACTTCATTTTTTACGCCAAAACGTTTGTAACGTTTTTTACGCCAGACGTAACGTCATCTTTTATGATGTCATAACCCATGACGTTGTTTATTTCTTTGTTATTTATTTTTATTATTCCTGATGAAGACAATACAGTCGAAACGTTGAGCAATCCTGGAGTTTGTCTTGATTTACTTTATTTATGTAAAAAATGATACATTTACCTGTGGTACCAAAATTGTCCATGTAGAATAATGGGTACCAGCTAATCTTCCATTGTACAGTCTAACCTGTGAAGACCAGTGTTGATTACAGTAAGAAGTGGCCACTGTTAACATGTGGTCTCTCTTAACAGATCTAGTGCCAATGATAATTCAACTGAGGAGATGACATTGCTGGTCTTTGCAGGCAGGGGATCTATAACACAGGTTTTACCATACTCCTGCATCAAACACATCACTTTCCACCTCGAGTGCCTGCTCCAAGCCAGTGAGGTCTCTATTGAGCAAACAAGATTATTAGTAACACTCAGATGAAGGGTGATGTTAAATTCTACATATTCAGATGAGCCAATAAATGTTAGGCAATTATAGTTAACTTCGCTTATATAGTTATAACGGATATATCCTGACTATAGACGTACTGTCATGTTTTGATAAATTGCCTTCAAGTTAACATCCTTTAGTCGGCATCATTTCCACATTATATGGTATTAGTGATAAATAGGTTGCGCATTTCAATTAAGTAGTACAAAGATATTTGTATGAGAAATCCGTATAGTCACTGCATCTACCAGTGAAATCTGAATAAGAAATACGAATTCCAACTTCCTTTGTAAAAGTATATTACTTTTTGAGTAACTAAATAGGTTGCATAATCCCTCTTTTGTATGGTTTTTTTCACTTGCATTCTTCAAATACTGATAATAATTTGAAATATTGTATGTTCTGAAACATGATTTAGCAAATATTAGTTTTGACAAACTGAGATTGTACGCGATTGTCCTATACAGGTCGCAAGAGGCCTGACACACGATATGTGGTTGTTGTTAGTACATAAGCACGAATGAATTCGTAACTTGGTCGCATCTTTGAACTTATTTTAAATCGGACAATCGGTACATTTGAAGTCTTTCATTTCGGTTCATACGCGGTTCCAGAGGTGGGGGCAGGGGTCAGGACCACTCGGGTTTATTATTCGACAGATTTTAACGAGACATCATCAACACTCAAATGAGTGCTAAAGTTATTCCCTGAAACCGATTCAGCTGCTACCCAGTCCTGCGTTCAGGGAAAATACGGTACGAAACGTGCGTCACGTGATTTTTCCTTAAACGCAGTGCAGGTGTGTCCACACTGTGAATGGGCTAGGAAGAAAACCACCCAATGAATAAAAGGATCAAATACCGTTTACGATACATCGTGAAAACATGGCCATCATGACCCAAACGTTAAAATATGTATAATTAATAAATTATGCTTATCAACACTTCCGACGCACCATATTAGTTTTCATTTTAGGTCTACATGAAAAGTTTACATAAATATGAACAAGAACCAATGTACAGTTAAAATCACACCGTTCCGTGCTTCGTGGTGCAATCTCGTTTGTGTAACTTGCACGAAAAACTCGTGCGAGTGCCTTTGTGTAAACACATCACTGAACCCAGCAGCGCCAATGCACGACTTTCTCGCGAAAATTGACATATTCCGCACAAAAAGTCCGTGATATTCATGTTTTCATGCATTCAAGTCGATGATCGCGTTGGGTAGGCCCATCGAGTTTATGTCCGAATGCGTTTTTATATAATTTTATATAAAAAACATAATCGAACGCGCACGTGTTAGAATCTGTTGAAAATGAAAATTTATAAATGGTGCATTGGAAGTGTTGATTAGTATGTAGTACTTGGTAATATGTACATGTAATATAAAATGTATGCGGTCTCAATTATAAGCATATCGTTATGTATTTCGTGTTCAGGTGAGCTACACTGTGTCAGTAGATGTGCATATTCTAGAGCTCTATATTCTATCAGATATCTGAAGTTCGCTGACCTACCATGTCGACTTATAAACTAAATAAATGTATTCACGCTTTTTCACAAACCATGTTCGGTGTTACAAAATAAGAGTTAAGGTAAATAAATACACAGTCGGGAGTCTAGTTGGTGAAAGTCACTGTGGAATGACTCGACAAGCTTCGTTTATTTAATCATTTTGCAACTCATAAGTTTCTTTCCACTATGATAGTTATCAATAAAAACTCACATTTACCTGTAGATTCGATCAGATGGGGTAATAAGCCAAATTGAAAAGTTTAACACGCGCGCAATTTGGTCGACCGATTTTCTCATTTAAAAGTAATTCAACTCTAATAACATTTGACATACCATAAAATTCTAATTAATTCATCTAGCATTGAATATACTCATTATATGAAGTAGATCTTCTTGGCGCAAGAAAATTTGAATTTTCATTTCATTTATCATTAATCATTGTTTTTTTTATTCTGTGTAATATCTAGGTTAAGATTATAATAAACGTGTCATATAATGCTAACTGTGGTGTTATTATTATATTTGTCTGGTTTACTTAATACCAGTAAAAGTATTTATTGTGATAGAATGCAGGGGGTGCAGACAATGTACCTAAACAGCTTAGTACGAAAGTCACAAAATGGAGCATACGTACGAATACAAAAATTGTATAAGAAAAACCACACAGGCCACTATCATTTGTCAACATGTCCCATATAAAACGGGAGATAAATGAAACTCAACAACTACAAAGTCCTAATATTGGTGTCAAAAAGTCCTAAAAAGTTTTAAAAATCGCTGAAAATTGTAAATCACTGCTGCTGCATAAGTAATAATAGATGAAAGAAAAAGAAAATAAGTTAAGTAACCAGAAAGGGGCAGAATGGGCACAAAAAAAAACTAAAAATGAACCACCACAAAAGTAATAAAACCATAAAATCATTGACATTTTGTTAAAGCATTAATTTGTAATAAATGATCCGTGCATTTTGGGGGAGTTTCCCTAAGTAAACATTGTTTACATAAGAATATAAACCAATAAGTGCTATAAGATTAAGTTGCAATTTTTACATCAGTAAAATACAGCAACACCCACTTTAAGCAAGGGTTTAACTTATATAGGGGACATTCAATTTAAATTCTCAGACAACCACATGTAGAGACAACCACAGTTAAAGAAATAACATTTCTCTCGAGTGTTATGTTTCAATTCGTTTGCATCTCGAACCTTTTAATAAACTTTTATTAATGACAATTATTACTTCACAATACTTATATCAAACATACTGACATATGCAAGATGCCAGACTTTCAAACTGATGTTGTATTTAATCAAACCATACGCTTCCCTCCTAAATATGAAAGGATGGTGGTGATTACCATACAGGGTCTCCAAAAAAAGTTATAATCTTAAAACTGGTACCAGAAAAAACTTGCATCTATTGTCTATACATGTGCAAGTTTTCTTTGCCATAGCAGGGTGAAGAGGTTTGATGATTGGTGCATTTTAAAGAAAGGGAGGTAACTGTTGCAAGGAGATCAACAGAATGGTACAACATGTAAGTAAAGTACGTCCATACAAAAACTAATTTTGCAGAACATCGATATCATTGGCATACTCTGGTGTAAAACTATGGAATTGTCTTCCTTATGATATAAGAACAACTAAAACTGTTAATTTATTTAAAAGCACCTTCTTGAAAGGGTGTTTCTCTGGTGGTCAAACAAACTTCACTCTCATTGGAGAGGTACATTTATTATCAGTACCCATCCGGACGTTTTATGCAATTTATGCCATCATTCAATGTGTTGCAGCAGATAATATCTTCTGCTTATTTACTTGTCCTTTCTTTCAGCTGTATATACTTGTATATATTTATATAACTTTGTCTTTCATATAACTTTTGGAAATGTACATAATTATCTATATTATGTTAATGTTATATGAGGCTTACAGGGAAGACTGAGTAAACCCAACTGTGTTGCCTCTTTAAATAAAGTCTTTATTATTATTATTATTTACCTTACATTCTGGAAGAGGTATGGGTCGGAATATATACACACCTCATACATGTGCAGCTTTTTAAAACAAATATAGATATATCCAGAGTGGTCTCCCTTAATAAAGTGTCTTGTTAGGTTCCTGTTTTGTTAGGTCCCTGTCTTGTTGGGTCCCTGTCTTGTTAGGTCACTGTCTTGTTAGGTCCCTGTCGTTTTAGGTCCCTGTCGTGTAAGGTCCCTGTCTTGTTAGGTCCCTGTCTTGTTAGGCCCTGTCTTGTTAGGTCCCTGTCGTGTTAGGTCCCTGTCTTGTTAGGTCCCTGTCGTGTTAGGTCCCTGTCTTGTTAGGTCCCTGTCCTGTTAGGTCCATGTCTTGTTAGGTCCCTGTCGTGTTAGGTCCCTGTTTTGTTAGGTCACTGTCGTGTTAGGTCCATGTCTTGTTAGGTCAATGTCTTGTTAGGTCCCTGTCTTGTTAGGTCCATGTCCTGTTAGGTCCATGTCTTGTAGGTCCCTGTCTTGTTAGGTCCCTGTCCTGTTAGGTCCATGTCTTGTTAGGTCCATATCTTGTTATATCACTGTCTTGTTAGGTCCCTGTCGTGTTAGGTCCCTGTCTTGTTAGGTCCATGTCGTGTTAGGTCCATGTCTTGTTAGGTCCCTGTCTTATTAGGTCCTCGCCCTGTTAGGTCCATGTCTTGTTAGGTCCCTGTCTTGTTAGGTCCCTGTCTTGTTAGGTCCATGTCTTGTTAGGTCCCTGTCTTGTTAGGTCCCTGTCCTGCTAGGTCCCTGTCCTGTTAGGTCCCTGTCTTGTTAGGTCCCTGTCCTGTTAGGTCCATGTCTTGTTAGGCATTGTCGTGTTAGGTCCCTGTCGTGTTAGGTCCCTGTCGTGTTAGGTCCCTGTCTTGTTAGGTCCCTGTCATGTTATGTCCATGTCCTGTTAGGTCCATGTCTTGTTAGGTCCCTGTCTTGTTAGGTCCCTGTCCAGTTAGGTCCATGTCTTGTTAGGTCCATGTCTTGTTAGATCACTGTCTTGTTAGGTCCCTGTCGTGTTAGGTCCCTGTCTTGTTAGGTCCATGTCGTGTTAGGTCCATGTCTTGTTAGGTCCCTGTCTTATTAGGTCCCCGTCCTGTTAGATCCATTACTTGTTAGGTCCCTGTCTTGTTAGGTCACTGTCGTGTTAGGTCCATGTCTTGTTAGGTACCTGTCTTGTTAGGTCCCTGTCGTGTTAGGTCCCTGTCGTGTTAGGTCCCTGTCCTGTTAGGTCCCTGTCTTGTTAGGTCCCTGTCCAGTTAGGTCCATGTCTTGTTAGGTCAATGTCTTGTTAGGTCCCTGTCTTGTTAGGTCCCTGTCTTGTAAGACATTGTCCTGTTAGGTCCCTGTCTTGTTATGTCAATGTCCTGTTAGGTCCATGTCTTGTTAGGTCCCTGTCTTGTTAGGTCCCTGTCCAGTTAGGTCCATGTCTTGTTAGGTCCATGTCTTGTTAGATCACTGTCTTGTTAGGTCCCTGTCGTGTTAGGTCCCTGTCTTGTTAGGTCCATGTCGTGTTAGGTCCATGTCTTGTTAGGTCCCTGTCTTATTAGGTCCCCGTCCTGTTAGGTCCATTACTTGTTAGGTCCCTGTCTTGTTATGTCACTGTCGTGTTAGGTCCATGTCTTGTTAGGTACCTGTCTTGTTAGGTCCCTGTCGTGTTAGGTCCCTGTCGTGTTAGGTCCCTGTCCTGTTAGGTCCCTGTCTTGTTAGGTCCCTGTCCAGTTAGGTCCATGTCTTGTTAGGTCAATGTCTTGTTAGGTCCCTGTCTTGTTAGGTCCCTGTCTTGTTAGGCATTGTCTTGTTAGGTACCTGTCTTGTTAGGTCCCTGTCGTGTTAGGTCCCTGTCGTGTTAGGTCCCTGTCCTGTTAGGTCCCTGTCTTGTTAGGTCCCTGTCCAGTTAGGTCCATGTCTTGTTAGGTCAATGTCTTGTTAGGTCCCTGTCTTGTTAGGTCCCTGTCTTGTAAGACATTGTCCTGTTAGGTCCCTGTCTTGTTATGTCAATGTCCTGTTAGGTCCATGTCTTGTTAGGTCCCTGTCTTGTTAGGTCCCTGTCCAGTTAGGTCCATGTCTTGTTAGGTCCATGTCTTGTTAGATCACTGTCTTGTTAGGTCCCTGTCGTGTTAGGTCCCTGTCTTGTTAGGTCCATGTCGTGTTAGGTCCATGTCTTGTTAGGTCCCTGTCTTATTAGGTCCCCGTCCTGTTAGGTCCATTACTTGTTAGGTCCCTGTCTTGTTATGTCACTGTCGTGTTAGGTCCATGTCTTGTTAGGTACCTGTCTTGTTAGGTCCCTGTCGTGTTAGGTCCCTGTCGTGTTAGGTCCCTGTCCTGTTAGGTCCCTGTCTTGTTAGGTCCCTGTCCAGTTAGGTCCATGTCTTGTTAGGTCAATGTCTTGTTAGGTCCCTGTCTTGTTAGGTCCCTGTCTTGTTAGGCATTGTCCTGTTAGGTCCCTGTCTTGTTATGTCCATGTCCTGTTAGGTCCATGTCTTGTTAGGTCCCTGTCTTGTTAGGTCCCTGTTTTGTTAGGTCACTGTCGTGTTAGGTCCATGTCTTGTTGGGTCCATTTCTTGTTAGGTCCCTGTCTTGTTAGGTCCCTGTCTTGTTAGGTCCCTGTCGTGTTAGGTCCCTCTCTTGTTAGGTCCCTGTCGTGTTAGGTCCCTGTCTTGTTATGTCCCTGTCTTGTTAGGTCCATGTCTTGTTAGGTCATTGTCTTGTTAGGTCCATGTCGTGTTTGGTCCCTGTCTTGATAGGTCCCTGTCTTGTTCAATCCATTTCACCTCTTCATGTTTATTATTAGAAAATTAACGAATTAATGATGGACAAGGATTGAGGTATGATATGATTAATTACAACTGGCACGGGATGATATTGTGACACCACGTGATCCCAATGGACCAATCATATTCGTTGATTTAGCTACTAATTTGTCAGAGGTAGGGTAAGATTATCTATAGAGTAAGGGGTGTATAACTAATTCGCATCTCTTTACAGGAAGTTCCAAATCATGGTTAACAGAACGCAACCGAAGCTTTTATTGACCGAGAACAATAACAATAACTCCCAAAGTTTATTTGTTTTTGAATATTTGCTAGAAATATTTAAAATACAAAACACGAGCACAGTCCAAAATAAAACTATACGTAGCGTTTGCTTGCATATTGCGAATTACGTGTTTAACAGTGTTAAAGTTCTTGGTATCATACTTGTTCATGTAACATACAAAGTTCAGTTTTTAGGTTATTTTCTCCAGAATATAAGAATATCGTAGAAAACAAGTTGTAAATCAACGATTATGATCATGAATGTGTTTTGCGTGAATTCCGCACGATTGCTACCAGTTATACAACGACCATATCACCTTAAAACACTGTGTATACAAATGTATTCAACTTTAAAATTATGAACATTTTAAAATGTTTAATAAAACTTCACGCAGGATTTTTTGTTAAGCCTCATCTTTGCACATTTCTTTTGATATTTTGTGATAGCATGTTTGGTTATGCCATGCTTCGTAAAGTTTCAAAACCTTTTTTTATTAACTTCACTATTAAAATATTAAATTAAGATTTTATACTTCGATATAAGCATATTAAATTCATAAATCATCTTCTATTACTCATCGAAACACTGACGGTTTTTTAATTGAAAAGTAACTCCGACATTAAATACTAACCTCAAATGTCAAAAACTTCTCAACAATTGATTTACTGAATAGAATTTATTCAGCAAAAATATTTTCGCATTGTCGTTGCGCCAAAATTTGCATAATATAAACCAGTAAACTCTAGCTCAAAATTTAACCTCGTTCAAAATTGAAACTGATTTAGTTGGCCTATTTAGATACGAACGAGGACATGTAGCTCTGCTTAAAATAGATAGGGCCTATGAACTGGGCTGAAAATCGGCGTGAAGTTGTGACTCAAGTTTTTTCACAACTGATTGTATCATTGATATTTATTGTAAAGGGTTAATGTTATGTATCATTATTAAATTATTCTTTTTTTCACTCTTCATCAATGATTCATTTAATGTGTTTGCATGGTATTTCATCAGTCATTGTTAAACTGATTGAATCGATGTCGTTTGACCATGCATGGCTCATAACTGTGCTAGAGTGGCTAGTGCGCTGAAATCCCGGTCGCTCCAGGGTCATACCCTTCAATGTCAATTGTCCTCTATATGTAGAAACTTTCTCGAAATGTTGCTGGTCCTTTTTGGAACTGTTTATATTTGGTACTGGTAAGGATGCTGTCCAGGAAAACAGATTAGGTGAATCGGTCGCAACATGTTACTGAAAACTTGTTGAGAAATAGCGTTAAACCCGAATACACGATTAAACAAACATTGTCCATTGTCTATCTGGAATTAACAAACGGAAGAGTTTCATCTGTTACATATTTCCCGCTTGTATGTCTCGGAAACTTGAAAATCCATGTCTAAACTTTAAACAAAATGTATGCTAATTATCAACCTTATCTGAAACACACGTTCGCTAGTACATGTTATGGTGTCATATAGAATTAAAGCTGACCAACAGCGACACATTTGGTACATCTAAACAGCTTGTTTGTCTGGTCTGTTGGGTATTTTAATCCAAAGTTTTAAACTTACAACATTTTAAGAGACTTGATGTTTCGGTATTCTGAGTTTTTGACAAACTCAACGTTCTACAATGACGAAAAGTCGAGCTCACAGCACTGAGACTATTACAATAGTACACCAAACTCTTAAATACGCAAACAGTCTCGGGGCTTCGTGGAAACACCAGCCCGCGATAGGTAATGGTAATGCACATATACACCTGTATGCCATGAGAGGTTGTGTGGTGCCGATGACGCAATTCTAGATGAATCAATGAATGTCAATTATTTTGATTGCCTGGACCTTGAAAAAATATAAGGCCCAAATAAGGCAAAATTGGAGCGTGTGAATATTTTTGATATACAGTGACTTTTCGATGCGTATTTTCTTTATATCATTTTAAGCTACACATGTGTATGTACTACTGAATACATATTACCAAATACGGCTGCATTAAAGTCCTCAAACCGCATTTTAATATTGCCGGTTTATTTTAAGTCTTACAAGTTTCACACTAATACGACCATTTATCGGCCATAAATGTATTTTACTTCATAAATCATACGATATAAATGTAATGGTGTATTTTATTGTATATACTGGTAAATTCGGATTGTACGTAAGGCATACATTATATGTGTAATTGCATCGTAATGGATTCAAATGTCGTTCACTGTTTATATACAGCGAAATCCTTCTAATCCGTACCCTTTAAATCTGGAAACCATCCTATTCTCGAACTCTCTTAACGGGGACCTTGCTAACCCAAGGAACACATGACTAATAACTGAGTAGCTGACACAAAGCAATGACATAACATGTATTTGTAAAATATGTTTGTTCCTGTATTATATTATTCCTATGCATTCTCTGTCTTTATATTTCACATGTATGTATTGTATATTATATTAATGTTGTTTTCTATCAATCATCACTGTTTCTATTGTTCATAAAATGAATGTATACATCACTGTAAAGGTGGAATAAAACCTTTCTAATCCGAACAACTCTTCTCCTGTATCCGGATATGTGAATTGATAAATAAAACCACGAATTACAAGAGATATAGTAATTAGTATAAGCACTTTTAATTGTTTACAATGTGTATCAATTTTGTTTACAAAAATATCTTAAGCATTTATCAAAATATGAAAACAATACATTCATGAAGTCACCTTCAGTCTAGGTATGTATAATCACAGAAACTCCCATAATTCAAAAAAATATTGTTTAAAAATTAAAACAAATTCACTACTGTAGAGCCTATATTAAAATGTTTTTTTCAAAATTTTCTTTTTTCATTTCTTTTTAAATTACGCAAGTTCCTGTGGTATAATACATATAGGCCTATACACTCTATATATAGTTAAAAACACTAACAAACAATAATTACAAAAAATCAAATTTGAGCAATTGTTAGAAAAAATGGAAAAATATGGACCTTATATAACATAGACACAGGGTACATTGAATATGCATGGAGTCCATGTTCAATCTGTAACAGACGGACGCCACTTTGGAATTGAGTTATCATCCGACTTTTGAGACACACTTTACTGACACTGAGTTATCATTCAAACCTCTAAAGGCAACAACTGTAACGATATCCCATGGTTTTAAAAGCACTCCGTATCTTTCCCATATGATAAGCTGAGATGTTACATTTGTCACCGAACAAGTTAACAGTTTCTTGGTTACAAATGGATTAAATCTCTTTCATGGCTATAAACAGTGTTAAAGTTTCCACACTTGTAACACATCGGTCACTTAAATAGAGTAGAATTTTAATGTACGTGGTTACTTACAGAACATCGGATCCATCAGATAGCTTAATAGCGCTACAATGGTATACATATACATACATTGCAAGAGTGAGATCGCGCGGTACTCAACGTCCTAACGTGTTACCTTGAAACCTGCTTTAAGAGTTACAGAAAATAGGACTATTTGGCCAAATAAAACATCACACATGTATTCAGTGAAGTTATTATATGCAACAAGCAACACGCCATGCTCAGAACACGTTACATCTTTTAGAAATGTCCGTTTGTGTATCTACATACAAGTAGATGTAAGATATGTGTCATGATTTCAAATACTGTATAGAACTGACTTCCACACTTCAAAACGTGACATACCATCAAATACACTATAATATATGGTAAAGTGTCGGCACGTTGGCTTCTCTGACCGACGTACCTTCTTATCTCTACCATTCAATGGCAAACACCTTTCATGGAAGACAGGAAGGCATTCAGTAACGATTAGTTAACTAGCACCGGTCCTAGCAGACCATTAGACCAAACATAGCAGGTCCAATAACGTAATAGAACCTTTAACAACCGATCCGAAGGTGGTTGCTTTTAATCGCAATAGGAGGATATGATGTGTTGCCTTAAATACGTCTGTATGATTGTATAGACTAAGATGGAATCTCTCAAGATGGTGTTTCAACAGTACCTCCGTTTGTACCGGTCACTGTAAACACAGGATTGTAAGGCATTCTTGTATCCACGGAATTCATGTTCTCATTTAACATAGTCATGGATTGGTTCAGAGATTCATTTGAACCATAAACCCACTGCCATTTAGATGTTTCTTCAGATGTGCTTAGGTCTATAAATAAATCAACGTAGTTATCTTCACGTTTAGATATAGAAAGACGACGCAGCCACTCCGGGCCATTTGGTTGAGTTCCGAGTGGACGTAGGTCTTCCGTACTGTCA
The DNA here is from genome assembly GCA_947247005.1 of Spisula solida. Classification (NCBI taxonomy): domain Eukaryota; kingdom Metazoa; phylum Mollusca; class Bivalvia; order Venerida; family Mactridae; genus Spisula; species Spisula solida. Next base: position 1,641,375 of record OX365950.1, on the reverse strand, counting down.
CTGAACGGATTGGGTGGCAGTAGGTTGTTGTTTCCCGTTGTTGAACTAAGTGTTGAAGATTTACCAGTCTCTGTGGCTTTCTTTTCCTTATCAGCTTCTAGTTTCTTCTCATCGTCTTTATCTTCCTTTGGGGTCTTTTCTGGCGTTTCCTCTCCTTTGTCATCCTTTTCGTTACTTTCGTCTTTCTCCTTTTCCTTCTCTTCCTCTTCTTTTGGGTCATATTGTTCAACTGTAAAGTCGTTGATTGGCCAATGTTGCTTGTAATCGGCAATTATTTCATCAATTTGTCCTTTAAAACTCAGAGTCTTTAGGTTCAATTTTGTTCCCTTTGATGATAAAACGTTCTTAAGCAACATTGGAACAAAGCCACCAGCTAGCGTGGCCAATGTCTGATTGGTGGAAGACATCTGGTTGGCACTTCCAAATGCCATGACGACGATCATGACAAAGAATAGAAATACTACGATAATTGAAAACTTTCCGGTGGCTTTCAGCAGATTAATATACACTGGACCGGGTGCACCGTGCACTCTGATTTCACAAAGTTGTTTGAACAAGTTTAATGGAATTCTCGGCGTATCTGCTGAGTCTAAGAACAGCAGAAGATGTCCAATGCGCCATTGCGGCTCTTTCTTCTCTAGGTTCAGTGTGGTGGGTATTTCATCCACTGCTTCAACTGTTCGCACCTGAAATATAAAATTTCAGTTAGTTAAATTGACATAAAATCACCCTTTAACGTGACATATGTAGTGCGTGACGATTTGACTGAATGTTGGGCTTCGTGAATGTAGTGCGTGGAAGTTTGATTGAATGTTGGGCTTCGTGAATGTAGTGCGTGGCAGTTTGATTGAATGGTAAGCTTCGTGAATGAAGTGCGTGACGCTTTGACTGAAATCTGTGCTTCGCAAACATAGTGCGTGACGAATTGACTGAAACATGTGCTTCGCAAACGTGTTGCTTTACGCTTTGATTGAAACTTGTGCTTTGCAAACGTATTGCATGAAGCTTTGACTTGTGCTACGTGAATGTAGAGCGTGACGCTTTGACTGAAACATGGGCTACGTTAATGTAGTGCGTGACGCTTAAAAATGTGCTACGTTAACGAAGTGCGTGACGTTTTGACTGAAACATGGGTAATGTTAATGAACGAAGTGTGTGCAGATTTGACTGAATGGGGGCTTCGTGAATGTAGTACGATTTGACTGAATGGGGGCTTCTTGTATGTAGTGCGTGACGATTTGACTGAATGGGGGCTTCGTGAATGTAGTACGATTTGACTGAATAGGCGCTTCTTGTATGTAGTACGTGACGATTTGACTGAATGGGGGGCTTCGTGTATATAGTGCGTGACGATTTGACTGAATGGGGAGGCTTCGTGTATGTAGTGCGTGACGATTTGACTGAATGGGGGGCTTCTTGTATGTAGTACGTGACGATATGACTGAATGGGGGGCTTCGTGTATGTAGTGCGTGACGATTTGACTGAATGGGGGGCTTCGTGAATGTAGTGCGTGACGGGTTTCGTGTATGTATGCGTGATGATTTGGCTGAATTTAACTTCAATCGTTCTTCACATTTTGTTCAACATGCATTAGTACCAAAGTTTAACATAACAGCTAATGGTATAAAACTATGAACTTATGACCACATTAAATAAAAAAAGTCCGAGCTAATGCTCGTTCAAGTCTGATAAGTCCCAGTATAATGTAGTTAACTTTTTACACGATCGTTCGGTTAGTCCATGTCTGATCCGCAAATGACCGCAACTACAAAAAAGTCATTTAATATATTTTGTTTTATATCCTAATCCTTTTAAAAGTAGTTCGTAAATCCTTCTATTATATGCTTATACCGTATATTCAAGTTCATAAGACGATCTTGGTCATAAGGCGCATCCTCAGATCGACTAATAAGCGAGTATAGTTGGAACATATTAACGTGGCCCTCGCTATTAGCATAATGTAACGGTTGATTTCTGTTGTGTGTACAATTTGATTTCTCCGTTTGTTTTCATAAGCACAGAGTATTACGAATACAAATGTATGTAAGAGGCATGCTATAAAGACTTACCGAAAAAGCACTTACTCGCAAAAATTTATATATTCCACAAACTTTGAACTACATGTATGTCCATATATTAAGGTTAAAAATCAAGTAAACTTGTTTGGACTTTATAAACTGTAACACTATGTATAAATATACATTACCTGAAAAGCAGCGTTCTCTTGCATGCTTGACGGCAGAGCGGCGATCTTTTTCAAATCTTCTACTCTGTCCATGACGTCATCGATGACGGTGTTATTAAATGTCAGATAATTGTCATACACGTTGTCATAGCAATTATGCATATAAACAATCACAAGTAATGCCATACTGACATAACGTAGAGTGGAGCCTGCGTTGACAATAATTCCCATCATAGTAAACACCAGGACCTCCACAATGACACCACCAGCTTCCACAAATAGCAGAATCGCTGAAAACATCACGACCAGACAGAACATACTGACGATGATTTGAATACAGAAGCGACGTAGAGCAAATAGACGACCGTAACCGGACATACATGGACTGTGCTTCTCTTCGTCAGTAAAAGCTTGTCGTCTGACGTGCACATTTTTGTCAAGTCTAGCAAGTTTCTTATGCATGTCGTACACTTTCTGTTTGGTTTTACTGAACGGTTTATCAGATTCAAATATACTATCGTCACTACCGAGTTTCTTTTTGGAATGGAAGATCAATCTGTAGGCTAGGTACACTGTTGGTACCGTATATAAAACAAAGATTGTACACCACAATGGCGCCGTCACCGCACTAATCACTGGGCACGTCAATAATGCAAGTATGCCAATCTTACGGAACGGCCATAACAGAAACCCGAGCACTACTTGTAGAACATTTGTTCTTGAAACACTTTGCATGTCATGAAACGCTGATCTAACTATAGACTTGAGCTTTTCTCGAACAGCAATACTTGAAAATCCAATCACAAGGCCGCTTAGAATGTAAAATGTATACGTAGCAATGAAAAGACTATGGGTGGGTGTTAAATATTGGATGAAATTCATTCGGAACGGATTATAAGCCTGTTTTAGTCCAAGAGCATTCACTAGCTCCCTCCTTGCTTCAAATTCTGCCTCTTCAAACCGGTAATAAATGAAACAACGACAGTAGAATGGAAGTGGTACGATTAAGAGGCAAACAACTTTGATGACAATTAACACTAAGTCCTCCCAGATGCATTTATGTCCTACGCGAGCCTGTAACGAGCCGTATATACTACTATTACAACAGTCTTTGAACGGATCCAATCTACGTAGTTTGCATCTTATCAAGTTATCGTACATGGTTCTTAATAGACCCGTTGGTGGTTCATTGGCAGGAATTATTCGCTTTCCTTTCACTTTTATTCTAATTTCAGGCACTTTGACGTCACATATTTCGTCACGAGGCAGGGACTCAACACTCTCGCGAAATCTCGGCCACTCCGTGAATTGCTCCTCAGTCACACGGTGTTTATACCGCACCGACGTTTCACTACTCTCACTAACAAATACTTTTAATTTGATATCATGCGTCAGTTTTGCCACATATTCTGACGCCACGTATGACGCCGTATACATATTGGCGGGAACCAATAATGGCGCGAACATGAACAGCATAAGTTTGACGAGAGCTATGCAAATATATAACACAGTAATCCAATAGTTATCCTCATGCTCAGAACACGTGACCTTCCCGTCTAAATCACGTGCACAACATCGATTAGCAAACTCAGCATATTCACCGTCTTCAACCGCGACGATTTCGTTACACACATATACCATTTGAGCAACTTCATTGTCTCTAGGATGCATAATATCGTCTTCTTCTTCAGCAGCAGGCGTTGGTGGATGTTGTCGCTTGCGCCAAAAATTGTCAAACACTTTATCTCGGACAAGTTCCACTCTCTCTTCAGCCGACAAAGTTCCGAAACAACCTTCTGGAATGTCGCGTATTTTTAGCTTTATTCGATCAACTCCGATTGTGAGTATACTAAGTGAAAGCACGTCAAAGTTAAAAGACAAAGTCAGCAAGGTTTTACCATGTTCTGACGTCATCCGGTACCATTTCCATGGTTTGTACGTCCTCGTGACGTCAGTCTTTAACGGATTTGTAGAATGGTTATATATTTCAATTTCAAAGATATGCATAACTGAATCACGTAAGTGTTGAACATCGTCCCGGTCTACTGGTCTGATCCGACAAGAATAAGACGCATCGACGCCATTTTGTATCACATGGTATAGGAGAATGCCTATGAGAAGCCAAGCCCCTGAATACGTGGAATGTGTAGCCATCTTATCAAAACTGTTAGTCTGAAAATAGAGAATAATGCACTCTTTTTCATCAATATATTGTCACCTCTGGTCACAAATACAAACCAAAATCGTAATACGGTATGTGGCAAATTGTCTAAAACCCGTGTTGGGTGGTTGTAGTGCGTGATAATATGACTGAATCTCGTGTAGGGAGAGTGTAATGCGTGATAATATGACTGAATCTCGTGTAGGGAGAGTGTAATGCGTGATAATATGACTGAATCTCGTGTAGGGAGAGTGTAATGCGTGATAATATGACTGAATCTCGTGTAGGGAGAGTGTAATGCGTGATAATATGACTGAATCTCGCATAGGGAGAGTGTAATGCGTGATAATATGACTGACTCTCGTATAGGGAGAGTGTAATGCGTGATAATATGACTGACTCTCGTGTTGGGTGGTTGTAATGCGTGATAATATGACTGAATCTCGTGTAGGGAGAGTGTAATGCGTAATAATATGACTGAATCTCGTATAGGGAGAGTGTAATGCGTGATAATATGACTGACTCTCGTGTTGGGTGGTTGTAATGCGTGATAATATGACTTAATCTCGTATAGGGAGAGTGTAATGCGTGATAATATGACTGAATCTCGTGTAGGGAGAGTGTAATGCGTGATAATATGACTGAATCTCGTATAGGGAGAGTGTAATGCGTGATAATATGACTGAATCTCGAATAGGGAGAGTGTAATGCGTGATAATATGACTGAATCTCGTATAGGGAGAGTGTAATGCGTGATAATATGACTGACTCTCGTATAGGGAGAGTGTAATGCGTGATAATATGAATGAATCTCGTGTAGGGAGAGTGTAATGCGTGATAATATGACTGAATCTCGTATAGGGAGAGTGTAATGCGTGATAATATGACTGAATCTCGAATAGGGAGAGTGTAATGCGTGATAATATGACTGAATCTCGCATAGGGAGAGTGTAATGCGTGATAATATGACTGAATCTCGCATAGGGAGAGTGTAATGCGTGATAATATGACTGAATCTCGTGTAGGGAGAGTGTAATGCGTGATAATATGACTGAATCTCGTATAGGGAGAGTGTAATGCGTGATAATATGACTGACTCTCGTGTTGGGTGGTTGTAATGCGTGATAATATGACTTAATCTCGTATAGGGAGAGTGTATTGCGTGATAATATGACTTAATCTCGTGTAGTGAGAAGTAATGGGTGGTAATATGACTGAATCTCGTGAAGGGAGAGTGTAGTGCGTGATAATATGACTTAATCTCGTGTAGGAGAGTGTATTGCGTGGTAATATGACTGAATCTCGTGTTGGGTGGTTGTAGTGCGTGATGATATGACTGAATCTCGTATAGGGAGAGTGTAGTGCGTGATGATATGACTGCATCTCGTGTAGGGAGAGTGTAGTGCGTGATAATATGACTGCATCTCGTGTAGGGAGAGTATAGTGCGTGATAATATGACTGAATCTCGTGTAGGGAGAGTGTAGTGCGTGATAATATGACTGCATCTCGTGTAGGGAGAGTATAGTGCGTGACGATTTGCGTGAACCATGAGTTAGGTGTATGTAGGCTGTCATGGTTTGAATGAATCTCATGTAAGGAGGATATAGTACGTGACGATTAGACTAAAAGTTGATTTACTGATATTAAGTGTGTGGCAATTTGATTGAATCTCTTGTTAGGACTATTGTATGCATGAGAACTTGACTTAATCTCGTGTTAGTTGTATGTAGTGCGTGACTATTTGACTAAAACACGTGTAAGGTCACGAAGGTGTATGTAGCATGCGACGAATTGTGAAAATACGTGTAAAGGTATTTGTACTGCGTAACGTTGTGCGTCCTTTCGAATAATTTGGAGTACTTTTGAAAGAAATGTGTTCATAACTAGTTCAGTTAGTTTAATTCAAACTTTGCAACAAATATTTACTTGTCTAAGGTCTGCAATATCTAATTACCTAAGGTCGTCCAAACACAAGAAACCCGTATTAAAGCAATTAAATAAATGCTAAATCGGTTAAGAAGTACAAAATGGCGCTAAAAACCCTATGTACTTTACATCGTTTATGCTAGTAATTTGTACTTCTTTCATGACTTTATTGAAACAGAACACAAAGTTATTTAATATCTCCTGTGTATGCTGAATGAATCTCAAGACATAGCAAGGGGTAAATTAATGGCTGTATTCATAAATGCAAACACTAGACACTCTTTCTATACATATCAGTGCAGTGTGGAGCAGGTTCGCACGCTCTTATTTTCTGTGCAAACAGATCTTTGACCTTAGTTTTGCAATTTTCATAGACCATATTTCATCCTTAATTTATAATATAAATGCGACGGTGGCATCCAGCACTTACTCCTAAATCTCAAATATGAAATTATACTTTTAACTGATAACTCTATGTAAATAAAGACAACGTAAATCTGTGATAAAAAGATGTAAAGATTTGACATTTAATCATGTAAGCACTCAACCTTAATTCCCGTCGCATTGTGGGTATAGAGAGACTGAATTTTTAAAACATTATGAACTTTTGATAAATGTACTTTTTTGTAATATCTGTACAAGAAAGTAGAACATGGATATGTTTTTGAGACATTTGACATAAAACTAAAAGGTCGAATTTAGCTTACTGTCAAACTGTTCAGACAAAACCAGACTGTATTACGTATGTGATACATTATATAAGTTATGTAACCCAAGAAGAAAACATTAATAATTTAAAGTACGGTGTCTTCATCATAGACTTTTTTTGCATTTGATGGTAAAATTCATCGACCACACGCTGTATATTTTCTACGTTTCGGTACTCCGCAACCATTATGTATTATCTATATTTAAATGCACTAAAATTAAAGACGTACTTAGGTGTCTCGAAGACAGCTCAGTGGAAGTTGCGTCTCAAAGATAGCTCAGTAGGAGTTGCGTCACGACGACAGCTCAGTGGGAGTTGCGTCTCGAAGACAGCTCAGTGAGAGTTGCGTCTCGAAGACAGCTCAGTGGGAGTTGCGTCTCGAAGACAGCTCAGTGGGAGTAGCGTCTCGAAGACAGCTCAGTGGGAGTTACGTCTCGACGACAGCTCAGTGGGAGTTGCGTCTCAGAGACAGCTCAGAGGGAGTTGCGTCTCGAAGACAGCTCAGTGAGAGTTACGTCTCGAAGACAGCTCAGTGGGAGTTGCGTCTCGAAGACAGCTCAGTGGGAGTTGCGTCTCAAAGACAGCTCAGAGGGAGTTGCGTCTCGAAGACAGCTCAGTGAGAGTTGCGTCTCGACGACAGCTCAGTGGGAGTTGCGTCTCGAAGACAGCTCAGTGAGAGTTGCGTCTCAAAGGCAGCTCAGTAGGAGTTGCGTCTCAAAGAAAGCTCAGTGGGAGTTGCGTCTCAAAGACAGCTCAGTGGGTGTTGCGTCTCAAAGACAGCTCAGTAGGAGTTGCGTCTCAAAGACAGCTCAGTGGGTGTTGCGTCTCGACGACAGCTCAGTAGGAGTTGCGTCTCAAAGACAGCTCGGTGGGTGTTGCGTCTCGACGACAGCTCAATGGGAGTTGCGTCTCGAAGACAGCTCAGTGGGAGTTGCGTCTCGAAGACAGCTCAGTGGGAGTTGCGTCTCGAAGACAGCTCAGTAGGAGTTGCGTCTCGACGACAGCTCAGCGGGAGTTTCGTCTCGACGACAGCTCAGGGGGAATTGCGTCTCGACGACAGCTCAGTAGGAGTTGCGTCTCGACGACAGCTCAGTGGGAGTTTCGTCTTGAAGATAGCTCAGTAGGAGTTGCGTCTCGACGACAGCTCAGTGGGAGTTGCGTCTCGAAGACAGCTCAGTGAGAGTTGCGTCTCGACGACAGCTCAGTGGGAGTTGCGTCTCGACGACAGCTCAGTGAGAGTTGCGTCTCGACGACAGCTCAGTGAGAGTTGCATCTCGACGACAGCTCAGTGGGAGTTGCGTCTCGACGACAGCTCAGTGAGAGTTGCGTCTCGACGACAGCTCAGTGGGAGTTGCGTCTCGAAGACAGCTCAATGGGAGTTGCGTCTCGAAAATAGCTCAGTGGGAGTTGCGTCTCGAAGACAGCGCAGTAGGAGTTGCGTCTCAAAGACAGCTCAGTGGGAGTTGCGTCTCAAAGACAGCTCAGTGGGAGTTACGTCTCAAAGACAGCTCAGTGGGAGTTGCGTCTCGAAAATAGCTCAGTGGGAGTTGCGTCTCGAAGACAGCGCAGTAGGAGTTGCGTCTCAAAGACAGCTCAGTGGGAGTTGCGTCTCAAAGACAGCTCAGTGGGAGTTACGTCTCAAAGACAGCTCAGTGGGAGTTGCGTCTCAAAGACAGCTCAGTGGGAGTTACGTCTCGAAAATAGCTCAGTGGGAGTTGCGTCTCGAAAATAGCTCAGTAGGAGTTGCGTCTCGAAAATAGCTCAGTGGGAGTTGCGTCTCGAAGACAGCTCAGTGGGAGTTGCGTCTTAAAGATAGCTCTATTATAAACGATGTTGCAAGAGGAGTTGTGTCTCAACGACAGACCAACCGGGGTTGCGTCTGGACGACAACCCTTTAAGACGTCCAAGATTGATTTGAGACTCCATGACTGCAAGAATGGTTGTCGTCAAGACACAAGGCTATGTCGCCTGTCTTGGTGACGCAACTCTCATTGTTAACGAGATTTGTCAAGGTAAGAAACAGAGAATTCATCGAGTGAATGAATTAGTATTCTATCGAATAATGAGTTAATCTCAATTGAACATAGAAAACACTATAAGGGACGATAGATCCCTTTCAGCGTTTTTATTTAATCAAGGCGTGCCGTATATTTAATTTAGTATACCCCACATGATTTGATCATTGCAGAGGTGGTGTACTCTTAATGCAACTGGCAGACGACACATGTCTTAAATATAAAGCCGCACATTCATCAATTACTAAATGTACAAGTCTGTAATGTATTGACAATCAAACGATTGTGGTTCCTTACATTGAGTGTGACACTGTTTTATGCATGCATAAAGTAAAGTTGACATTAGCGTTGTTTTGCGGTAATTCTTTCAATGTACTCAGATTGAACGTATGTCTTTGGTTTAATATTTACCGATGGCTCAGACACATTGGTTGTCAACATGTTGAGCAAGCAAAACGATATTCCCCTCTAATATATCGCGCCTGTCTATATCATACGAACATTTCGCTGAATTTTCGTTCCAGTCACTTTTCGATCGAATTGCGTAACTAGGACATTACGTACTATTATACATATAAGTGGCTAAAACCAACTTAATATGAGATACGGGTACCCGTAGTTTTTTTCAGGCATACCATAAGGATTTCAGAAGCATTTGTTCTTTCGGGTAGCGTAAACGAAAGAAAAACGGATAGTCATTCAGCTTTTGGGGCACTTTCATTCAAGTGACAAGTCATAAAATGCTCCAAACTTTTCTCTGGATAGAACGGAATCACCTGATAATAACGCATTTACAGAACAAGAACGGGATAATAAACAAACACAAACGGAGGACGGACGGACATGTCCGGACATGTACGGACACGAACGAGTTGTCGTTTTCTTTAGACATTAAATGTTGAAAACATGCTAAAAACGTTTTGCCAGACTGAACGGACCTCGCCTGATAAGTATCATATGAACGTATGTTATGAACGCACGAAGATACCGATATTTTATTCCCCACTGTTTGACCGTGTACACTACCATACGGTATGACGGGACTGTATGACCGTGTACGCTACCATACGGTATGACGTGACTGTTTGACCGTGTACGCTATCATACGGTATGACGGGACTGTATGACCGTGTACGCTACCATACGGTATGACGTGACTGTATGACCGAGTACGCTACCATACGGTATGACGTGACTGTATGACCGAGTACGCTATCATACGGTATGACGTGACTGTATGACAGTGTACGCTATCATACGGTATGACGTGACTGTTTGACCGTGTACGCTTTCATACGGTATGACGTGACTGTATGACCGTGTACGCTATCATACGGTATGACGTGACTGTATGACCGTGTACGCTATCATACGGTATGGCGTGACTGAATGACCGTGTACGCTATCATACGGTATGACGTGACTGTATGACCGCGTACGCTATCATACGGTATGACGTGACTGTATGACCGTGTACGCTATCATACGGTATGACGTGACTGTATGACCGCGTACGCTATCATACGGTATGACGTGACTGTATGACCGTGTACGCTATCATACGGTATGACGTGACTGTATGACCGTGTACGCTATCATACGGTATGACGTGACTGTATGACCGAGTACGCTATCATACGGTATGACGTGACTGTATGACCGTGTACGCTTTCATACGGTATGACGTGACTGTATGACCGTGTACGCTATCATACGGTATGACGTGACTGTATGGCCGTGTACGCTATCATACGGTATGACGTGACTGTATGACCGTGTACGCTATCATACGGTATGATGTGACTGTATGACCGTGTACGCTATCATACGGTATGACGTGACTGTATGACCGTGTACGCTACCATACGGTATGATGTGACTGTATGACCGTGTACGCTATCATACGGTATGACGTGACTGTATGACCGTGTACGCTATCATACGGTATGACGTGACTGTATGACCGTGTACGCTATCATACGGTATGACGTGACTGTATGACCGTGTACGCTATCATACGGTATGACGTGACTGTATGACCGAGTACGCTATCATACGGAATGACGTGACAGTATGACCGTGTACGCTATCATAGGGTAAGATGTGACGACACCGTATAGAAGAAAAATGTTTCTGATTCAGATCACTTAAATGATTTGAGATTTCTTGAAATATGTAAAGTTTAGTAAACCTAATTGCACGAAGATAGGTCATAATCTGATAAAAGTCGTCAGGACTGAAATTTCAAGATAAAAATTAAGTTAAAATAAACAGATTTTCCGACGGCCTAACGACATATTTTTCATTTAGCCAAAATATAATTTGACAACTGATGGTAATAGTAGTATTACCTATGTCATCTGTGATTAAGAATATTTCACTTCGTACGAAATTGCAATGTTAGCATTAAAATATCGCAACCAGCAATTTTGACAACGATAGCATTTTAGGCTAATACTTTAAAACAATACGATGTTTGTTTAATTGAGATTAAATCAACAACGATCAGTACAAGTCAACATAAATATAGGTTGTGTCTCAGTAATCCGAACATTATAGTGTTAATAATTACATGTATTCAAGCATACTACAAGACAAATTTGTGATGCAATGCATCAAAGTAGCCGCAATTTTGTGGTTTACATGGCATGAATACTGTTATATCAAGCAACGGTGTTATAAATTATTCTAAACGACTGAAATCTCTAACGTTTCATTCAGATAGAATGAAATTGAGCAGGAAATATTCCAATATACACAGGTATTTGACATTATAAACTGGGAGTCACTGAAAAGTTACCACTTATATATATCTCTGTATTTTGTATACAATATGACCTATCGGTACAAAAGTTTTCTAGTGTGTGCATCTGAATATTGTTAAAGTTGTGACTTCTCAGTAAGGTCAAAACATAGTTGTGTTCGGCTTTTAACACAGTGTAACGTGAATTTTAAATATAAGAGTCAATTGATAGGATGGTACCTAACTTTTCATTGAGTATAAGTAACGGTATTGTATAACAGATCTAGATCTTTTAATTTCTACTTATTGTTTAACAGCAATTTTGTTTACAAATGCATTTCTATATGGATGAGCAAAACGTTCTTATATATACATGCTGCACGATATGAAGTAAAAACACGTAAATACATGTAGCATGCAACCCTCGCATATATACAATTACAAGCACATTATAAATCACTGAAACATTATTATGTGACCATTCTAAATAGCTTACTGGTATTGGAAACTAGTCATCATTCCTTTGACCAATTGGATGTGCAGTGTTGCAATGTCACCAGATTATTAACATAATTCAAAATAAATTTGAAGTACTTGATAGTTCCACATATTTATTGGATTAAAGTAAATGTAGAATACAATGAATCGGTAAAACCGAATTATGCTTCCCGAAGCAAGTGTTTGTCCCAAAATTGGAAATAACTTATTACAGATACAGGTAAAAAAAGAAAATAATGTAGAATTTTGGTTCTTTGACACCGCACTTCCTCTACCATTATGTTGAGTTTCAATCAAATGCCATCAATACTGTTCAAGTGAAGGCCTGCCAAGCATTAATTTGTATGAAAAAGGGAGATAATTAAAAAACAATAAAGGTGCACTTCTCCTGAATGAGATTAATTCACCTATAAAGTTTCAAATCAATACCTCCCATAATGAAGGAGTTATGACCTGGACAAGAAGTAAGTATAAAAGTACAAAAGGCCATAACTCCAAAAATTTACAATAAAGAGTTATGTTTCTTGTGCACCGCACTTCCTCTCAATGAGATCTATTCACATATGAAGTTTCAAATTGATATCTCTAATACTGTATGAGTTCTGGCCCAGAGAAGAATTAAGTATAAAAAATTACAAAGGGAAATAACTCAAAAATATATATTGTAGAGTTATGGTTCTTTCACACTGCACTTCCTATCAATGAGGTCTATTCACCTATGAAGTTTCAAATTGATATCTCTAATTCTAATTAAGTTATGGCCCGGACAAGAATGAAGTATGAAAAAAAATAGAAAGGGGAGTAACTCAAAAAGTGTGCAATCAAGAGTTATGGTTCTTGTGCACTGCACTTCCCCTCAATGAGGTCTAGTCACCGATAAAGTTTCAAATTGATATCTCTAATACTGTTTAAGTTATGGCCCGGACAAGAATGAAGTATGAAAAATTACAAAGGGGAATAACTAAAAACATATGCAATCAAGAGTTATGGTTCTTGTGCACTGCACTTCCCCTCAATGAGGTCTATTCACCTAAGAAGTTTCAAATTAATATCTCTAATACTCTTCAAGTTATGGCCCGGACAAAAGTGTGACAGATGGACAGACGGGCGGACAAAGCGGCGACTATATGCTCACCCTTCGGGGAGCATAAAAAATACACAATTAGGCCCTCCTGCATTTTAAATGCGGACTTGGGATTCGATGACGGTGCAGTTACATTGTACCTAGGGTTTTTCTACTTCACTCTCAGTCTCTGGGAGCTGAAAATATTGGCTGTCATTTTGAGGTATTTCAGCTCTACAGGGGTTAAATTTATAGCTATGCTCATTCAGGTTATTGTAAAAAGGTAAACAACAAATTAGGTCCTTTGGCAATCACTTATTAAATATGTTAAAAGCTAAACATGCATTTTTAAATTATTTAGCTCTCAATAAAGCAATTAAAAATTTTAAAATGTACAACTTTAGGTCTATTTTCATTTTAATATTTTTTTCGAACTGACAAATATTCATTCATACTGACAAATATTCATTCGGACTGACAACATTTTGACCGTCGTGTGGATAAGGAAAATTATTTGCTGAACTGTCGTGCGGCTAAGGAAAATAATCTGCACAACCGACGTGCGGATAAGAAAATTAATCAGTATAATCATCGTGCAAATAAGGAAAATAATTTACGAGACTGTCGTGGGGATAAGGAAAACAATTCAATTATTGGCACAACTGTCTTGCGCATCAGGAAAATAATTGGCATGACCATCATGCGCATAAGGAAAATAATTGGTATGACTGTCGTGCGGCGGATGATGAAAATAATTGGCACGAGCATCATGCGCATAAGGAAAATAATTGGTACGACTGTCGTTCGGATTACCAAAGTAATCGGGACGACTGTCAGACGCATAAGGAAAATAATAATTGGCATGACTGTCAATCATGTGGGTAAGAAAAAAAATTGGCCCAACCATCATGCAGATAAGGAAGATAATCGACAACATACTGTTAAAAAGGATTTCACAAGCATATGATTAACGATGCTCATCCAAGACTGCCCAGCTCGACTGAATCAATCTAATGTCATAAGTCTGTGATATTTATTCATTTTGGTTAGTGAACTTTTATAAGATTTCAGATTTTATCATTTATTTAACAGTTTTCAATAGTGTTAAATTCGTACAGTTACAGTGTAGCACACGATGCCTCGTACTGATGTAAACAATTGGCGTGCAAAACGAAATAGCAATGCACAATAGATGCATAACATTGTTCAAAAGTTGTTTACATTTTTTAACATTTTGGGTCGAATCGGTACGAGTACGACAGTGACTTACTTCAAGGTCTGTATCGGATGTTGATGAAATTGCATAACTACGTTCGTTATGAGTATTAAAGAAGATTTTCCTTGTTCAACAAGTACTAGCGTCTTGTATTCACTTATTCCCGGCTATTTTTAATAAGTAAAGTTTTATCAAAACAATACATCTACTTCCGCCGTCATGTTTAAAACGCGGCCAAACTGCGGGCACGTGCGGCCAAATCAAGCAACTTTAAAATCATCAAGATATTGTTCATAATATATGAAAACTACTTATATAATCATAATAAACAGCACAATATCACAATAATTGCTAAAATACTGATATGTTACCGTTAAACTTTTGGAAGCAAGTACCCGGGCCAACCCATTCTGTAGTCTGGTTCCCTGTCGTTCTATATTTGTTTAGTAGTGATAGGGGAGGTAATCCAGACTACCCATTCTGTGACCGCAGATTCGGTAGTTTTACCGCGTTTTAAACAAGTCTATTTATAGTACAGAATTTATGAATAGACTAATACCGGCGACTCAACATTTTTTTTATCAAATTAATGTTTAAATTTCAGCAATTTCTTTTCTTTTCATTATCTATAATTGATAAAAAAAGAAAATTTATATGAAACTCCATATTATTGTTTTCATGCGAAAACATCAGCATCATTGGTAAACGAATACAACTATCGATAAAATTAGCGATCAGTTCAGTAGTAGAAAAAAATAGACACCTCAGCTAGTCTACGCAAAAAGGGATCAGCAATTAAATTATTAATACGGAAACATTTTTTATTTTAATTACGAACATTATCCATCCAAAAAATGTCATTTATGGTGGGATCAATGAGAATTTAAATGTGTTTGTACAGGTATCAATTAATAGCTTCAATATCCACGCAAACAAATTTATTCATTTTAATAACTATCAGTAACTTGTCCTTTCTCGTCCAGGGGAGAAATTTGGTTGGTATTCCATAAGATAGCCGCCTCCTGGGCGGCTATCAATGAGTGGGACATTGAGTTTCGAATTCTCCGCTGCTTCGAAATCGTATTCGAATTATACCAGGCGTTAGCGCAGTGGCTTTTCAAATAGCGGACAACTTTTTGTTCTAAATGTGATACTAAGGTTCTTTGCAATTTCAAATATCCACAGGGTTCAAAATGATAGAAGTGGTTTTATTAGGGGAAATATACTGTGTTTCATATGTCATATCCACAACAGAGTCCAATATCTGTGCCAATTATAAGCAGAGAGTAAATTCATTTGTCATGTTGTTTTTCTATTAATGCATGTCAGAAAAAAAAACAGATAAAAAATTCAAAACAAAAAACAGCATGTTACGATGCACTACGTCATAACTTTGTTTCTTTTTTATTTCAGTTATCATAGCTTCATAAAATGAAATGTTTGAAAGTTTAACTTAAACAGATAAAGAATCACCCAGAGAACGTCATCTTTATGTATATCTACCACAAACTCTGTGTGAAACGTTTCAAAATAATCACCGTCGTCATATCACAAATTTTATGATTATCTAATTATACTCGTAACTTAATTATAGACTGCATATCAATTTATAAAATTCTTGCTTTCATGTGCACTTTTATTTGTAAATGAATGTAAGTGCGAACAGGAAACAAGAACGTTTGAAGATTGTAAATATTAATTTCACAAACGTAACTTTGTAATTTTCAATTTTCTAAGAAGATGTCGAGATAATAAACCTGTTTCATAATTTAAACACATAAGTCAAACCCTATTTTTATGACCGCCATGGTTTTCATTCGTAATGAATTCGGCCTTTTTCGTTACTGTTCGTGACCAACAATTTACAGTGATTTACTATTTGGTTCATGTCTACTAATGATTAATACCATTTTCCGTTGAGAATGAATATATGATATTTGTTCATTTTTGTAAGATCGAGTTTTATTTTTGACATTCTTTTTTTTTCGATAACGAATGAAATAAAAATTAATGGTCAACTAAATTCATAATTTAATTGTTTATTCAATTAATGCCGCTGTTCTAGGCATATTTATGACAATGTCATTTTTCATGACGTCACAATCAAGTCGTCACTCTACCGGTATTGACACAAGGAGCTGATGGCTTTTAGCTGTGTCAAAAACAGTTAATTACCATTTTTAGATCGCTCACAGAGCTGGGCATTTGAATGGAAAGGATAAAAAAATTAATAACCATTCAGAGTACCATGAAGTGGTACTTTGAGAGTCATCAAAAGCCCTCTCCCCCACAAAGTGAGGAAATGTTTGGACAGCATATTTTTCTGAAAACATAATATTATGACCAGTACAGTATTTTCCCGGAGTCTGTTCTTTTGCCACTTGGGCGTTTTTAAAAGCTATCACCGTAAATTGTATAAGCTTAACTCCTTTGTTATTTAACGTCACCAAAATGGAGCGAGAACATCCAGAAAACACAAACAAAAAACAACGTTATCAACAAAATACCAACTTATCAACACCACTAAATGTCATTAATATTTTATGATTCATGGCGTTCCTGCATTTCCGTCAAGTAACATTTTTTGAGTGACATGCTGCTCAACAGCAGTCGGATAAAATACAAACTAATTCTACCCAAAGCTGCGTTAATTGCTTCGTTTATAGTGTAATATCTACACTTAATATACTCATAAAATGCACGTGCTCTTGATGCATGCTGTTTATAGCTCATTAAAAGACCCACAATGTTTCCCATGAAGATATGAGAGAAAGGACAAACTCAATAGGTGATTTCGCGAGTAATAAACTTACACCCCGTATAAAGTCACTCTAATTCATAATGTATATTTATTGCTGACACGTGTCTTTTTACAGCTAAAACTATGTCATTCAGCTATTTATACCTAAAACTTGGTCGTTCAGCTTTTTGACAGCTGGGACTCGGACTTTTGACTACTAGTATTTTAAAGCTGAAACTTGGTATTTCAGCTTTTGACAGCTGGGACTCGGACGTTTGACTATATGATAGCTGAAACTTGGTATTTCTGCTTTTGACAGCTGGGACTCGGACTTTTGACTATTTTATAGCTGAAACTTGGTCTTTCTGCTTTTGACAGCTAGGACCCGGACTTTTGACTATTTTATAGCTGAAACTTGGTCTTTCTGCTTTTGACAGCTTTAACGTTATATATCCAAGTTGGTCATTCCGTGTGACGTTATTCTAATCTTTATTCCATGAATCTACAACGTGCATAAAAAATTGTACATTTGTATTGAAAATATACATTGTCCATTCATGCAGTATTGGGTGTTTGGCATCATTGTTTATCAGTCGTGGGTCCATCTGACCAATAAGAAGAGTTCAATGGTTAGCGCGTTGCCGTCTAATATGACTAACCGGGTTCTAATACGATGTGAGGCACTCACATACATGCCATATTTCAGCAGGAGGCTGACTAGCAAATAAAGGCAATGTTTAGCTGACCAATTATTTGATTATTTGCGGTACGCTTAACTAACTAATAGTTTATGCACGTTTTTAATTCAAATAGTTTCACTCCAAAAACAACTTTGGATTAGTAAATAGACGGAATAGCAAATGGTCAAATGAACACCAACCCTCATTTGACGTCATCAACCTTTCAACAGCAACATAAAAACAACACCCTCTTAACGACAACACATATCGGAACATATATATTATAGAGTAACATCCTCGTAATAGTCTTTACAAACTTGTCCAAAAGATGACAAGAAAGCAACCAAGAAGGCCAGTAAGCCTAAAGCTGCCTAGCAAATGAAGGCAAAGTTTTCCACTAAGAAGAAACCAGCTGCCAAGAAAACTACATACACCAAGCCTAAAGTCACCAAGGCGGACAAAAAACCAGCTACCAAGCCTAAAGCCACCAATGCAGCCAAGAAACCAACTGCCAAGAAATCTACCAAGCCTAAAGTCGCCAAGACCGACAATAAACCAGCTGTTAAGAAATCTGCCAAGCCTAAAGTCACCAAGGCAGTAAAGAAACCAGTTACAAAGTAGATTAAAACACCTCGTAACAGCAAGAGGTTGTCATGTACTAGTTTGTTAGTAAAATATGTAATAACACTACCAGTTTGATAGGGGTCGAGAAACTAATAACTCTGCATTAACAAAGCATAACCGATGACAAACCGTTGTGCAAGTACCAAAGTATCATCTTGACTGCTGCTAAATTTCGTAAAATTCATGGTTTACATTTGAAATGCATTGACACAATATCATCGGATCAATTAATCGATAAGCCAACTGGCTGTGTCTCAAGTGGCAAAAATAACATAAAAATGTTAAGTCCTATTAAACATTAGAGTGAGACTGGGCTTATCAGAACTCAGACTACACAATTTCAATCAATCTTTTTTCGTTTACAACATTGCACATGTAACATTATGTTTTTTGAAAAAACACATAATTACATGGTAGCTGTTCACTATAGATGAGTGATCCTAACCTTTCTGGAGAAGACTAATCCTTAAATTCAGCTACCATGCAATTACAGTAAAACGTCGTTATTACGAGCATCGATATTACGAGCATCGATATTACGAGCATCCGGCCTATGTCGAGCAAATTTCGAAGTCCCGGCGAATTAACTGTATACTACATGTTGATTTACACCTTTATGATGAGCATTTAATAAATTATGTATTAATATTGGTGACTGGTCGATAACAATATCAAATGCTGAACATAGGTGGTCGTACCGTACACATTGTTCGTTATAACTTGAGTAATCAGTATATACTGTATAATACTTAAAGTATTAAAATTTAAAGATATAAGATGAAGTCACCAGTAAGTTTGAGTGTTTATTACCTTACATCTAAGCCAAGGTCATACGGGACGATTATATTTTGATGTTTTCATGTGTTTTTTTACAAATTCTACGCCAGGAAATCTTAACGTCAGATTTAATATACAAACCAATCTATGATAGACCAGACACCGAACATAGAGTGCTTGAGAAAATATTGCGTAAGAATGTCAGCGGAAGTATGAACATTATTTTTGAAATTAATATTAACAGAAAGCGACTACTTAAATTTGTAAACAACATTAATTCTCCTGTTACGTTTATACGTGCATTTACAAAGCATCTAAGTGGAACATTTTAATATTTGAAAAAAACTGTTGCGTATATTTAAAATATCAACCCGAATTTTCCTTATTTTCCGGTCTCGTACGTCGTCTTGGGAGGCTACGGCCCCTACGTTATTCCGTAAGCATGGGAAAGGAGCACGTAGGGAGTACGTCAATGCACGTCCGACACTCGATCGCACCTGGTCGTGAGTGGCTGCGTGCAACGTATGTTGCTCACGTTTTTAGTGAATTGTACGCGCTCACAACGTGCTTAAAGCGTATGCTATTCGTGCGAATGTCACTTTATTGTACGGAGGCCATACTTAAACATGCTGCGTACGAACGTTGTCCTTGCGTTATAAGTTGGCACGTAAGTTGGTAAGTTATCCATGTTTTTTGCACGTAGATAGCACCACACACTTGACGGTATATATGACCACACTTAACAGATACTCAAAGCTTATACTCGGTTATGTAAGATATGTCTCCGTATAATCTGCTCGGATGGTTAAGACGAGTGCTGTCTTCCCTGTCTGACTTAATGCTATCTTTTTACTTATTGGTCAGTTTGAAAACACTTTTTTAAAATTTAAAACCAATAAAATATTTAGTATAGGGGTAACCATGGGATAGGCGGGGGTAACCAGAACCAATTTGTTTTGGCCTTACGTAAAACATTCAACATGAGTTATAGACTAACAGAAAGTTCCGCGTCAATGTTTAACATACTTGTTAAATTTGATTAGTTTCAGTTAATGAACAAAATCCTTCCAGGAATACGTTTATTAATAAAATTATTGCTCTATCATTATCACTCCAGAACACATGGTCTCGGTAAATTAGATATTTGAGCACATGCTGCAATTTGGGGTACAAGTTTTTTCAAAGCTAGAATTTGTTGAACATAGTATCATGTTAGAAAATGAAAAAGAAAATTAAACATAGATCATCTTGTTTATGAGTACCTAACTTATATTCCTTAATTAAGCAATTGGCTTCAAATATATTTATCCATAAGTGGGTATATTGCTTTGCACATGTCGGTCGGCCGGTTTGTGTGTCTGTCGGCTTGTAGACTAGCAAAAATAGATGTCCATACTGATTTTGAAGTCACACGAAAGCCAATATTTAGACTGTATTTATAGAGAAAGCTTATTTAGCATATAATACAACGCTAATCTACCATAAGGTCCTCATAAAACAATAAAACTGAACAAGATATTAAAACAAGATACATTTATGACAAGCGATCCAGAAAAACAACTCCTGTCGCATTAATTTGTATATATTTGAGAGAAAAACTCCGTAATTCAGTAAAGAAGAATTATAGAGAACTTCAAAAGCTGCAATACGTAAAAGGGGTCAACATTCTAAAACGCAGGTCAATCACATGAACAAGTCTAACAAAACAACAATTGAAAGTTCACAGTACTACAATAATACGCATGTGTTGCAGAACTGATCTGGGAGATGCTAACAATTACTACTGTAACTTTGCTATATCAATCAGATGATATGTACCGCTTTAAATATCGGACGTAGAAAAGGTTTAGTTTAGACGAATTACGCATATTATCAGGGATACTGTTCCAGATAGAAAACCCAGAAAATACAAATGTGTTCCTGAACAACTCGATTCTTGGTTTCGGTATATACAGTTGGGTACCATGAGATGATCTAAGTAGTTTTGAAATCTGAGGTAAACGTGAATGGCATTTTAAGGTAATTTGGAGATGTACCAGATAACGTTCTATACATTTGAATAGCTTTTTGGTATATAACCCTTTCTGGGAATGTCATCCATTTTAACTGACTATTTGGCTGACATGGGGCATTCGTGGCTTGTTATATTTTTGGATTATTTCTGGGGATAATACCAATGTACATCTTAAACTTGAAGCCTTTTTATTAATCTTTTTTTAACAAATTATAGTGTGTTGAATATTTTTCTTGAAAATTTATAATTTGATGGTTTTGAAGTGGTATGCGTGTGATATGTTATTTGTATGTGTATTGATACGTATGTGAACATTGTACAAGTCGGTGTTAACAGCTCTGATAGATTATAGAGATTATGTAGTAATGGTGATATATCCACGACTTTATAAATAAACTTTACTTGACGTAACATTATAAATGATTATATCAATAGTTAAAACAGCGGTCGCATTTGTTTTTATTTACATGCCTATAAAACATTTTTATACACATTCATATCGTTTTTGCTCTCATAAGAGTCTTGCTGTCTGTTTCCTGTTTCCCTGATTAAAACATTAAATATTGTGAGAATTTTATTCCACCACTAGCCTATAGCTTTGCCTTCCCGCGAAGTTCAGGTTAAAAACGCGTCAGCTATACCGTTTCGTAAAACGTTTAAGTCCAGCCAAAATCGTTTTCACTTTGTATACCGTATGTTCGCGCGAGATTATTATAAGCTGTAACTCTAGTTGCCATGGAAAAGTCGGCAGGGAATGCTATGAATTTATGAAAGACATTATTTCAAACCAAAAAAATCGAAAACATAATCACGAATTCACATTTAAGACTGTGTAAGGTTAAAAATGTCACTGTCCCCTGTGGGGTTTTATTTCATTATTGCATATAAAGATGGTATTTAAAGTTTTATTTCATATTAAAAGGGTGTAAGCAGTTGTGAAAGAAAATTAAGAAACCATCGTCTTCCACTCTACAGTCTTTACAAGCACTACACTGGGTCAAAAGTGATACGACAAAATAATTCACTTACATTTCTTACTCGCTACCACAGGTGCCTGCAACAAATCCGTGTTCAGCATGTCAGACATATTAACAAGAAGGCCATTGTACATAAAGTGCTCACCCGAGGACCTGCATTAAGGTTCAACCCGTACAATCATTGTACCTAAAGTGCTCACCCGAGGACCTGCATTAAGGTTCAACCCGTACAATCATTGTACCTAAAGTGCTCACCCGAGGACCTGCATTAAGGTTCAATCCGTACAATTGTAATCTAATAACTCGTATTTAACCCTAAGATGACCAAGTTGCAGACTTTAACGAACTAGATCGTTTGCATAGACGCAACATATTGCTAGGTTTGATAAAGATTAGAGACAAATAAGGGTCTTCTTTTTATGACCCGGTGACGTAGTTTAAGACCCTAGACGACCTAGTTGCAAACTATGACCAATTGACCTAGTTATTGACCACAGGTGACTCAGTTAACTTATATAAAGACAAACATTATGGCCATGTTTCATAAAAGTGATCTCTATTGTACATACAAGTCAGACTGGTGAAGACGCACGACGAACACCGATGGGACACCGACCAAGGACGGAGATAGGGCGATCACATAAGCTTAAAACCTTGAGCACCTCGTGCTCATGTGATCTAAGAACAATATAGCAATGCCAGTATGGTCAAACAAAGTAAGCTGGTTTCTGGCACCTTTATTAGTTGCCAATATTGTTGAAATTCAGTCGTTGACAAAAGCCCAGTATTAGAAAACTTAGCAAATCTTTCTATGAGTCATGATATTGGTTTAACTTTAAGGAGGGTACACACTAAGAGCGTTTGTCAGCATTTCAAAAACCGAAAATTGAACCCAAACGTTGGTGAAATTACGCTCGGTAGAAGGAATATTTTGGTTCACACTACGAACGTTGTGTAGCTAACGCATGCTAACGTTTGGGAACGTTTCTCAGCGCCTAACTGTGTTTGACAGCGGTAACTAGCGCTGGGTTGTAGTTATATTTTATCGGCGAATGTGAACTATTGCCAAAGCAGGTAAGCGTATGTGTAGCGGTACATTACTTAGTCCGACTAAGACGAACGAGGTGCCAAACGCCAGGATCCGTTGTACAAAGTTTACGTAAGTTACTGAAACGTTATGGAAAGTTCGTCTGCGCTAACCACTTGCGTTGCTATCGCGTTGATTGCGACTGATACCCGTTGGTCTACGCTGGACAAACGTTCATTTACGCTGGGCAAAGTTGGCTTACACCCAGTCATTGTGTTACAATCGCGTTCATTGCGTCGGATACCCGTTGGCCTCCGCTAGATAAACGTTCGACTCAATTCATTATCACCACCAGCGTTTCAGCAGACGTTTGCCAACGGAGTTTAACTTAAGCAAACTTTAAACAACTTAGTTTAGCGTTCAGGAACGTTTACGAACGGAGCACAACTTACACCAGCGTTCATTTCCAAACGTCAGCAAAGTTTTTGCATGTTAAATATTTTCAACGAACACAACGTTCTTGAAGCGTTTACCAGCGATCGTCAACTTTTCAAAACGTTTAAGAACTTTTACTAGCGAAGCTGAACGTTTGCCCAAACGTCGGTAAACGTCGGTCCAAACGTTAGAGTGTGAACCCAGCTTTAAAGGCCAAAACAAATCGATATGCCTTCTCTGGCTCTGGTACAACATGCTGAAAAATAGGGTAGGTAGATAGAAAAAAGTTTTACTTTTTATTGATTTGTTGCGCATGAAAATCGATCACTCACAGCAAAATGCAAAGGTCAACATACAGTATTGTAACCCCGCTGTTAGAGATATTTTATAACAAGAAAATGATTAGGGTTAGGGTAAAAATAGTGTAGGAAGGGGTACCTGAACTTCAATATTATTTTGGTTTGTTCTATTGTATAATTGATTACGATTATAAGCATAAATTAAAATAATTTTCCCTGTTCTATATATTGAAACAAATCTATATATGTGTGTCTATACATGTAAGGTAATGGATTGCACACCGCTTATAAATAGGGTGAAAATTACTTCAATGCTATACAAGCATGTAAACATATATAAAAGTCGGACAAGCGTGCTATGATCTCGATTTATGACGAATTTGCAGCTCATGACAGAAAAAAAATGATAGGGTTCTTTTACTTTATCATCTAGCATAGTGATAATGTTATGTTGACTCGGTATGAGGTACGAGGTATATTCTTAAAACTTATTTTACCTTTTATCGTAAATCCTAAAGTCCGATCCCTTTCCACTGTCATTAATTATGTTAAAATTAGCATATTTATTTTATGTACAGCGCCACAGAATTACATCGACTGACGCTGAATAGACTCAATAATCTCCTTAGATAGAGCTTTTTATTTAAAAAGTACCCCGGGTACTTACATATGTATTGATAAATGTCACTCAATTTTTCTATCTCCATTTTTATACCTAATCAAACAAGTATGACACGTGTCCCGAACCTTACGACATAGTTTTGTATTTTTTAACAAATAAACCGTTTCAAATACCCATTGACTATGTTAGACAAACATTATGACTGTATTTATGTTCATTTTTCTGTCAACCCGGATACATACAGGTATTTAAATATGAAAGAATGTTAGTGCCATTTCTACTATATGATATAACGATTTTACTCAAGCAACGAATTTGCGATTCCTTCATAATCGGTTTACAGTTTCATCTTCACGAATTCACAATTTCAATTCTGTCAATAATTTACGATTTCAACTTAACGTATTCAATTTCGCGAATTCACGATTTTAACTTCTCGAATTCACGATTTTAACTTCACGAATTCACGATTTTAACCTTATGAATTCACGATTTTAACTTCACGAATTCACGATTTTAACCTTATGAATTCACGATTTTAACTTCACGAATTCACGATTTTAACTCCACGAATTCACGATTTTAACCTTATGAATTCACGATTTTAACTTCATGAATTCACGATTTTAAATTCTCGAATTCCTAATTACAACTTTGCGTTCGACTGTGATGGTGGCCATGGAATTTTTCCCTGCCTAATTGGCAATGACCTCCAGCTGCAAGGGAAGAGACAGAAACGTTGTGTGATACAAGGAATCCGAGTGCGCTATCCTAGCTCTTTCCAAATAGACTCATTGGTTCATTAATGTACCCGGTGTCATAAATGTACCGATACATACGAGACTACCTATGAGTTACTAACCAGGAGGCCGTTAGCATGAGCGAGCGCTACGTAGCGCTTTCCACGGGAGGTAATCCATGCCTTCTATATTTAATTAAACGAGAGGTAACTGAATAAAGGCGCTCCGTAGCGCTTTGCTTAGGCAACGGACCCCTGTTCTTCTGTAGTTTGGTAGGAAACATAGAAATGCGTTGTAACCATGAAATCGTGAAGTTTAAATATACCTATCGGACTTCCGTAAAAATAACCAATATAATTGTATTCACTCGACTGAGACAAACTCTTATTATATGTTCATTGTACGTTGCTGTTACTATAATATTAGGTAAAATCACTAAAATGATTCAATGTTTAACGACGCATTCAGTAAACTGTTACCTTACGTCGCGAAAAAAAACTCTGAAACATTTGTTCTTACATGTGCACTGTACGGTTAGTTGAACTAAACTACACTGTGTCACGTTTCGAAACGAACTCTTAGTAAACTTGGTTAAACTATGATAAAGTGCATTGTACAGTGTACCAAACCATCAGCCTTCGAAACAGATTTGAATGTCGTAATAAATTGTAAAATTGAAATTCTCCGCTCATTTCAATTGTGAAATATTTGAATTGCATACACGTCTTTATCTATGTAATATTTAGCAATAATTCATGATATATTCTATAAAGGTCCGGTGTTTATGGAGCTTGTTATATATCATGATATATAATTATAAAATATGTTAATTGGTGATAATGATATATATTATTAATATCAACTAAAATCTTTTAAGCTTATATGTATAGTAGTCTAGATGTATATGTACAGTCCGGAGAATTTGACACCACTCTCGACCTTCTATTAGGATGATAATTAAACGGCTGATAAATAAAACAAATATATATTGTCTATTTATGTAATCCCGGCTGCATGTTTTCATAAGCGGTAAGTATCATGAAGATACGGAATCCTGCCCTGCGTTCAAGGAAAAATCACGTGACGCACGTTTCGTACCAGGTACGAAACCTGGCACGCAAACGGTACGAAACGTTTCGTACCTGGTACGTACCAGGTACGCTACGTGCGTCACGTTATTTTTCCTTGAACGCGGGGCTGTTAGCGTCATTTTAAATATCGTGTATCGCGCTCCAAGAGCGAGACACGAGCATTACGCATGGCACGAAACGAGACACGAGAATTAGATGCGATATTTGAAATGATACACAAGAATCGCGCGAGGCACGGAACGAGACACGAGAATTAAAAATTGAATTCTCGCGTTTTAATCTCGCCCTAGACCCACAACTTTTGCAAGTTAATATCTAATATCCTGTAACTCTCGCGTATCGTATCGTGCCTTCGCGGCTGATGATTCTCGTGTCTCGACTTCCAAGGGCGAGACTAGATAATTAAACGAGACACGAGAATTGAACGTGAGGCACGAGAATACTATCGTGCAAATATCGCGCAATTCTCGTGTCTCGCGGCGATACACGATAATACTATCGCGTACAATTATGTTTCCTTTCCGATATCTGCATCATTCTTCAGACTCACCAATCCTGCAGCATGAAATAAATAACACACATGTAAACCAAAAGCCGCTGAAGGAGCCCCGCTTGATCGAAACCCCCTTAACCGGAATGTATCGTGTTCGGGGCGGTTCTAGTCTGGTTCTCGATCCTTACGATTGGGTGCGGGAACCAGAATAGGGTGGTTTCACAAACACCCGTGCTGCAATAAGCTGCTTTATTACTTGAAGCGTAGGAAACTTGTTTTCAAACTTGAAGCGTAGGAGTTTCGTGGTTCCGTTGTATTTCACGAGAAACAATAGCCTATAAATAATAAACATTGTCGCATTATCTTTGTAGCAAAGCGCGAAGTGTTACTTTGTTGGGCTACGGATGCTTTTACAATACAATAAATGCATGTACTCATGTCAATACACCAGTATTAGAAGTAATTTCGTACACCAATAAAAACTTTAATTTAGTCCTATAAAACCATAAACTATTATTGTGCTACTTACACAAGATGAAATATTGTGAACTCACTTATTTTCGTGATTACGTGAAGTCAAGGAAAATATTAATTTCGTGAGTTTGTAAAGTTCGTGGATTAAAAAATGGAAGACATGTAGACATGTACCGACAGTTATGTGTATATAAAGGTCGATAATTACCGTGAGGGTTTGACGCGGTTATCTTATTTATCAAATAAATCGACAAAAAACACACCACAAATACTTATGATTTTACAGTAAAATAATTTATTCCTTGCAGAAGATACTCACACTCACGACTAATATGATAACACACAATGAGGGATATACAGGATTATAGAAGCTGTGATTGTACTCGTGTGTAAACATTCATCATCAAAGCCTTTGTTAAATAAATTAGTAAAATAGATTTTTACTTCGCATTTACAAACTAATAGCAGTAATTAATCTTATTTGAAGGTTGAGAATTCAGACCTTTAAATGTGAAACTGATCACTCACTCTTTTAATAAAAATTGAAGGGTGTATGACTCAATCGAGTAAAACAACTGAATAGGAGCCGGTCTGATTTGCTAAGCTGTACGATCTGACGACGATAGGGTTGGACTTGTGACTCAGGTCTAACCGGGGTCACCGCTCTCTCTACACTTTGAGTCTTACAAAATATGTTGTTCTACAGAGGTCACCGGCTATAATTTGGCGACTTGAGTCTGAAGTTGTAATTGAAACAAAACTAAAAAAAGTAAAGACACCGTATATATTATACATGCATAATTCTCTCATACCTAAGCATATTGGGGCCACAGCACAGTATATCACAATAATTACCCAGACAAACTTGTATTTATTGATATGATATGAATTGACAATTCAGCTAACACTTGGAATTTGTTGGACCAATGTATGCATCCTATTATTTGCATTGTCACGGTGAATATGAGTAATACCCTGTCTTCCATTTATATTTGACAATCTCGGCCACCCTCCCTACAACACCCTCAACATGTTTCCTACAATGCTAAAGTGTATATTAATATATCTACTGCTGTATTAAAACAGTACCTTACCATCATCATTTTACCCTAAATGTAGCTAACGTCTTTTATTGCTTTACATACATAAATCCCTGTATTTACTTTACATTTAACCATCTCGGAACCCCCTCTCAGGAATCCTTGAGCCCACCCCAACCACGCCCCCGTATGTCCCATACCATGTGTATTATCCTGAGTATTGTGTTACAACTGTACCATGATTTGCAATATTTGTATCGTAAATAGTATGATATACTGATATAGGCGTTCTATATTTTGTATGTGCTACATTTAGCACTCTGTGGTTAAAGTCAAGTGGTAGTTGATGCTTAATGCTCTATTTGTGGTTCCTTTACAACATGCACACATTTTACGTAGATCGAAACACGGCATAATACAAAATTATGTCCCTGTACTCTCAAACTAAGATTGTAAGAAAAAAATCTCAACCGGACAAAATTCAAACGGCTAAATTTGTTGAGGTTGGTCATCACTAGCAAATGACCCCTATTGATTTTAAGGTCAGTAGGTCAAAGTTCAATGTTACTCTGGCCTTTAAAATTAATAAATATACCAAATTCCAAAACATGGTCTCCACCAGTTGTTGTCCCCTGTTTATTTTGTGGTCAGTAGGTCAAGACCGCCATCCAATCTTTAATATTTCTATTTGGCTGCCATTGGTTATACGTGTTTTACCAACATCTCATTGCAAACTCAACGATGGGGATAATGTCCACCAATACAGAAATGAACTTTGGAGATTGTGGGCAAATTTTGACCACATCCCTCAAATAAATTGTCTTCCCTGAACTAGCACCCTCATCACAACCTCTCTACAGTGGACACACATATTTACATCCAACACAGGGGCATGACCATGCAGATATTTTACTATGGTAGAATCAAAAATTATCTCGAGGTCAAAGTTTCGCGATTATGTTTTAATTTTATGAACATCAACATCAAAACACAGATGGTAATAATAATAATAATAATAAAGACTTTATTTTACGAGGAAACTCATTTGACAATTAAATTAAATGACAATCTTCCATGAGATCCTCAACAATAAACAGTTGAACAAGAACACTAGTACATAAAATGAAAAAAGCATAATGGCAATTTGGCCCATATAACGTCCACAATATCATAATTTTATATATAATTGGAGAATTTCATGAAAGAGTTTCAGTTAAAGGATGTGCGAAACAAATGGTCACTCATCCTAAGTTCTATAAATTGCGAATGGTAAACCTTGTGAACTACTTCACAATAACATAATCGCGAGCTCATCGAATTCGTGACTATAGCGAAAATAAGTTTCTCTCGAAAATTTCTGACTGTACAGTACAACCTGCATAAATTCTTATTTGTATTTCTGTTGAATTTGTAGCCCCGTATATAACTCATGCTTCGACATTGTATGCATGATATAGTAAACTGTATACTAGTAGTATTATACATGTATCTAAGTAGAGTCTTGATAACAGCTTAGTCTTATATCACTCCATCTGTTATTACGTTGGTAAGGACGTTTTTATAAAGTTATCCAGTAAAACAGCTAGTAATGCTGGTGTATAAAATACACGTCGAATTTGTCTTACCATCAGATGCACACAAAAAATAACTTCTCATAGTTTTCAACGCATACAAGTTTGACACTAATAAAACTAGCACGCCCATTTGTATTTTTATGATAAAGATCAGAAAGTTACGTAATTGCATGGAATGCATACACTTCTGTAGTATGTGCGTTGTACATAAAATGCCAAAAGTTTAACTCTTTTTTAAATCTTTTAAATGTGCGTTATATGTTGTATATTGGCCATCGTTTTACCCTGGTGGACGATATAAATTATAGTGAAAATGCAGATCTATATAGTTTGAGCTATTAAATTTTAAAAAGTTGTAAAATGTATTTTGTGAAATTCTAGCATGTAAAATGTATGTATGTCTGTTTCTGTCTGTCCTCCTCTATGTCTGTTATTCTGTGATAGGATCCCGTGGTCATGAAGCCTTTTCATGCTCAACTCAGTTTAAGCATGAAGACTTGATTGGCTCCTGTACTGAACATCAATTAAATAATCTTTATTGTATCAGGAAATACTTAGCTCTGCTTTCTTTTGGGCCTCTCAATCTAATAAAAAAGTTTCAGTAAAACCATGAGCTATTCTATTAATAATAGAA
This sequence comes from Spisula solida, assembly GCA_947247005.1. NCBI lineage: Eukaryota > Metazoa > Mollusca > Bivalvia > Venerida > Mactridae > Spisula > Spisula solida. The sequence goes on along the minus strand of OX365950.1, from coordinate 1,610,616 downwards.
TTAATTAATTATCTTGTGTTATCTAGGCCCTGGTAAAACTTAAGGCTTTTTATGGTTATAATCATTTTAAGTTTCGAGCATAAAACTGACTTGAGCATGCAAACAGTTTTATAATAATGGAACAGGGTGATGTTTTGATGTTCCCATGTTTTAAGACGTTGTAGTTTGTCTCTTATAATTTAAATGATAGGCTGGCTACGAGCATGTAAATTTTGAATGTAATATTTGAATTGTAAATTTTACATTATCTACGTAGACAAAACGTAAACAAACAATAAACAAACAAAGCTAATCATTTTTCTTGTACAAAATGCGCAAAACAATTTAACATTAATGTCTAGAGACAAAGGGCTTGAATGCAGGGAAATGAATGAGAGGGAAAACACTCAACAAATTAAAGTCATGGTTATTGTTGCACAGGAAATGTTCATGAATTTAATCAAATCAACTTACGCATGTAGGGAATAAATTAAATCCAGGCTACCAATATATTAGCCACTGGTGTTTGTAGAGTCAACGAACTTTTACAGGAATAAATAAAAACACTCACAGAAAAATTGTGGAATGAAACTAGTACGTAGTAATAAATCCGAAACATTTAAACTTTTTAAGTCAAATCACTCTGCGTGTTACTAAGATTTTCTGTCATTTTCGTTAACGTCAAATACCACATGTAAGATCCGTCACAAAATTGATTAAAAATGTAAAATCCCATCCCTACACCAGTTAGGTGGACGAATGTGTGTTTGGTTTGAATACTCAAAACATTCCGATTTGATAAATTTCGGTGATTATTGGAGTTTCTCAAATCTTCGTTGACGACGGTGAAGTAACGCCTATATAATAAAAGTAGGGGAGTATATTTGTATAAAAGCGCGGGCGTACTTGTCGTTATTGCCGTATGAGTGCGCATGTACGCGGAGTATGGGTTGCTAGGCAGTATTAAAATATAGGACTCGGTAGGTTGGGTTAAATTTAACTGAGTCACCCACAGTAATAAACTAGTATTAATTTGACATCAATAATTTAACAGCAATAGCGAAAACTACGAAAACAGCTACCCGTTTATATACGTGTATATATACAAAATTAATTAACGAATCGGACAATATTTACCGTGTAGCTGGGCTAGAATATTGTTTTCAGGTGAAGCAAGCTGGGGATGTCTCGAATGGTTACAGAGATAAGAAGTTAACTGTCACACTATATATATAGATCTAACTGATCTAGATCCTGAAGTAATTTCAAATGCATTTATAATTTTATTGGCCAATTTTACGCCGCAGTACGCACACATCTCATTAACCCTTTAATCCATGGAGACACATTTTAAGACATCAACCATCATGGCCATACTCTATCATGACACTGTTTTGTTTTGTGGCTCTAAGTGTTGTCATGACTTGTCTGTCTAATTTGTTATTATATTTTGATGCATTTTCCGGCGTTTATACCATCCTCTATGCTGCACTTCGAGTGCAAGAAGTCTCAGGTTCGATCCCACCTCGTGACATACTAAATGATACTAATATGTCCCCATGGCTTGACACTCAGCATAGTTAGTTCCTGCTGGTAAATGCGCTAGATGGTCCTGTGACTGGATAATTTGACTTGGTAGTCTCCATACTTTAAACACCAGTTTTTGATACAACCAACACATTTCTCAACATTTGACAATGCGTCCAGACATACAGCACTATATTTTTCCTCGGAACGCTATTAGGTTATTTACCGCGGCTGTGTTTAAACGGTAATTCATGCACACCCTGGGTTCCTCTGTGTGTATATAGGTGGCACTGCTGATTGTGTTCGAATTTCCAATACTCAATATGGAGATGGTGCACTCAACATATGTTACAGCATGTAAACATGATTATAAGGATATCCATGGTGTAGAGGGTTCAGAGATTATGCTCACTTCATCCATTGGTGAGCTAAATGGTTAGAGCGCTTGCTGTCTAATCTGGCGGCACGGGTTCAAGTACAGATGGAGGCACTCATATGTCTGCCATATTTCAGCAGACAGCTGACTAGCAAATACAAACTACGCTCGGTAATACGATTTGCAAACACGCGTACATCTTCACGGGACACAAAGTGAACGCCCTGTGTCTGCACAATGTCCTTCGCCAGTTGATGAAGAAAATATGTTTGTCAACGAGATATAATTTTGAGATGCATGACATCTGTGGTGGCAATTATATAAAGTTTAAAAATTAAATTGTTGAAATGCTGAAATGTTTATGAAATTGAGCATAAAAATACGCAAATACTGTAAGGTATTTTAGGATTGCATAAACGTATGTGCGTACACTGACTACGTAAAACTGGGGAACTGTTCGCGATTGGTGGATATAACCTTAAACTGTAAATGGGTGTAGTAGATGTAAAATTATTGGCTGTTTAAGGCAAGTGGCTGTTCAGAGCAAGTTGATATCATAATACAAAATGTGTATGGTGATTTGAAGTTATTGCATGCTTGACTGTGGTGGTCATTAAAACAGGTACATTTAATATACTTTCATGTACAATACAACCTCTGTAGAGCAACACCCTTTGTGGCTACAAATATTGGCCATTGTTTAGAGGTTATCGCTCTACAAATGCTACATTTATAGTAAATATTGGCTTAGGGATATTTTGAAGCTGTTGGTTTAGATCATAGAATGTTACTCTACAGAGAGCCACTCTGGAGAGGTTGTACTGTACATGTATATGCTATGGATATCTAAAATCATTATTGACTGTTTAACACAGGTGATTGTGTGCATCCGTAGCTCAGTGGTTAGAGTGTTTGGCGTCTATTCTGGCGACCCGGATTCGGGTGGAGGCGCTCATGGGCCTGCCTTATTTCAGCAGTGAGCTGACTGGCAAATAAAGGCTATGCTCGGCACAGATAGGGGTGGCAAGGTACATAGGTTTGACTGTAGTATCTTACAAGTTACTGTTCGCATCCTTTCTTCATCGGATAAGCTATAATATTTATAATCAAATAAATCAAACCAACAGAGAACTCTAGCTAAACTTGTCAGAAAACCACGCTCGTCGTTTAAAATGGATTTGCAATAATTGTACAGCTAATGTTGACAATGTACGACAATGCGGATTATTCTGCCATTAGGCGAAATAAAAATTGTGTGTCGTTCCAGGTTATGTGGTGAAAGATGTTAGAATCGATATGTCCTAAAATAATTTTATCCATTTTATTTTCATTTGTATCTGGAATTTTGGTCATGTCATTTTTATGCTCCCGAATGGTAACACATGAAAATTGAACCACCCGAATGTCTGCCTGTACGTTCATAACGTACCTTTGTACTTGTAAGGAGCGAAACAATATGCTATGTTTAGATTATATTCATTCCATCACTTATTGGGTGCAACCAAAGAAAAGAAAGAACAAGATAATTACCCACAAATACTTTTGCAACAACCCGTCCGTCCGGGCGTTGGTTAACGTTTTTAATGTTATTGCACTGAAACGTGACACACTCCTTTACTGTCATAGTCTAGGATGATGGTATCAATCTATGATCACAGTATGTAATCAATGTTCAATTAACGAGTGATAATAAATGAGCTGTTCATATTGCAATAACTTAAGATGAGTTGATATTGTAATTGCATTTGCTAATGCCGCTTTATTTGGCACTTATATATGCAGAGTTTGTAAATCAACTTTTAAACATCTAATTAAATAAAATATAATAAAGTATACGTATACTCAGAATGGTATAATTATGTTTTCACAGAGAGAATTGTATCGAACTTAATAATCATGAGGATAGTAAAAACTAATCAAACGATTAATCAAACGAGTAATCAAACGATTGACTTAATCATAAGTTTGAAATGCCAATTCCGTGCGCTGCATAGTCGTCAGAATGATTTGAATGCCACTATAATATAGATGGATCATTGTTCGTGTGTTTTCATGCACTAAGACTAAATGAATATTTGTAAAAAAATTGATTGACTAGGCTGATTGTCTTACATTAACATTTCAAATAATAATCAAACAAGTTATGGATAAATAATCATAACTACCATATAAATATGATTTGTATTGTGTACATAATTATACTGACACCAAAATGACTCAAGCAATGTGAGTTGAGCATAAAAAAGCTTTATAATCAATTCATAGGGCCTGGTTATACACCCATGGGTACTGTGTGTAATAGGCGCTACACCCTTGTAAAAATATATGAACTGGTTCGTTTTATATAAGTTATGTTATATAAAGTCTTACGGAAGCAGCAATATACGTGCACACATACTTGTGAGATTTAACTAAACAATTGATAATTTGCACAGCGACCGATCAATTTGGTATTTAAACACGGAGATAAATTAGGACATTTGGACTTAAAATACTCATCGACAACGTGATTAAATATGAAATAGTTTCAAGTGGTAAAATATCTTGAAATCTGCGCGGTGAGTGTCAGATATTATACGACATTGCACATCCTTAGAGAGAGGATTTATTTGACAACAATGATTATTGAATCTTAGATATAGACATCTAATTGAAATATTCGATAACAAAAGCCTCCTGCACTGATTATTATGCTGATTCTGCGATTTTGCAAAATTTGAAGTCAGGCATCGTTCGATTTTTTTTTCAGTTTTCAGAATTTTGGATAGGCGTTTTTAAACAATGTATCCGTTTATGCAACAAGGTCGGCTGACAGCGGTTCAGAGTGTCTGGGTTACCAATACAATGTACGTACTTATATATTCTTCTAACGACAATTAACTGATAAATTCACTCAAATACATGACAGATGCACGTCTAATGACGTTAGTTATAATATCGTGACCCTTTGCATGAACGTAGTACTAGTAATATGTGACAATTATTACGTGTGTGTTGGAACACCATATACGTCAATGGGCGACCAAGTAGCGAGCGTCGATGAAGTTCTCCCTTCTCATTGGGTATGACATCATGAGCATTATCTCTTTTTCCGTCAATATTTCGTAGAATTATGCATTACGAATATATATGCATTGCTAACCATTATGCTGTAGTAAACGTTTACAAAATGTATCATTTTTGACGCACATCTGTGCTAGATGCGTACCGTATGCTATATATGCCCTTACTATGTGACTTAACAGCAGCACGGGGAATATACTCTAGTCACGGCGTTCAAACCGACAGTCCTGCAACTAATATAATAACTTCTCGTCATATAGTGGACATGGTCATGTATAATGTCAATATAGCCTGTTAGACCTAGTAATCAAACCCGGAACTATCGTGTGATAAGTCAGTGTCCTGTCAAATACATTAACTGTGCGCACCAGTCATACGAGGTATCCTATAGAGCCTATCATGTTAGTTTGTAGTCTGGTTCCCGATTTTTACAATCTTCGTAGTAATGGTTCTTTACTGTTAGGAATGAACATACGGGAGCCAGACTAGTGAGTGTGTTAAAATGAAGACGAACCAGTCATGCGAGAACCCCATATAGCCCATTATGTGAGTTTGTAGTCCGGTTCCCGATCTTAACAATCTTCCGACAGTAAAGATGTGGAACCAGACTATTGAGTGTGCTAAATGCAGACGAGACAAATTGGTAGGGGATTAAAGACCGGCTTTACTTTGTCGACTCTTGAGACATGTCATCGACAAGCGATATGCGTATATTGAATATTGATAGCTTTTTGTCGTTTTTGATAATGAGATATTCAACTTAATTTGATCGTTCAACACTTCAACGGTGTTTGTTTAAACTTCATCGATGGGATAATTCATGAATAAACTATCTATATCGATGTTTGCATAGATGGGAGAGCAATATGATATCTGAAGTGGGTAAAGGTGGGGTCACACTATGAATACTAATTTTGTACAGGCGTTGGCCAGCGTTTCAAAAGTCAAAACTTACGGCAACATTAGGTTCCTAAGACAGATTGGTTTCGTGCACACTAACAACTTTCAATTCAGCGTCCGGTCCAGAAACGTTTACAAACGGAGCACACTTTGCACCAACGTTTTCTTTAAAACATTTTGCAAACTCTTATAAACGTGTAACAACTTTTATAAGTCTCCAAAAACGTCGGTAAACGTCAGTACAAGCCCTGTTTTGCGAACGCAACTTAAGTCACCCTGCTGAGGTGAGGTACATGAAGTAAGGCGATAGAGTGTCTTCCGTGAAGCCCGCGAAACTACTAGCCACTCGGATTGGCCGAACTGTATGCTAGGATTGCAGAAAACAAGAATCTTTCTTCTAAAGTTACATCTTCTATGACCGTTTACGTGTATATCTTAAATACTTTACATGTACATGTTGAAGCCATACAGAAACGGCGGCATCGCCTAGCCACCTACACACGTGACGTTTGGATGTGTGATGAACTGCACCGTCTTCTCCGTGATACTGGCATCTTATTACAGTTTAGTCTTTAAGAACGTATTTCTGGACCAATCATTCTTTCGTGCTTCCATCAGATTGGGGCATATTTTCAGTACGCGCATATGTGTGTAATTGTGACCTCTGTCCCACATGGTTAACCAGCTGTCTCCCCACGACCCAGTCCTTGCATACATGTTCACAAGCCATAGTGTCCAGATATAAACGGACGATGATAGTTTGCTTTTGTCTGTTACGTGTCTGTCTTCTTTGGGTACGTGGCCTCCGTTTAACATATTTTGCTTCTACATAATTTTATGAGGTAGGAGGTTGGGTTACGGTTTCTTGGTCACTTCTATCACAAGTTTTTCAGCAGCATTATTTAATGTTAACATGTGTATCATTCCATTGAAGTACTAGCAATAAAGTGTAAAAGATTCCTGAAGTGTGTTGGTGTTTTCCCTTTCCTTCACGTCCAGGTACTTTCAATAGAACGAGGGTGGTCGCCATTAGCATCAGAAGAGCAAATACTGAGTAGCCGTTTACAGTTTACAGTTTAATTGGTATAATCGGCATTTGAAATGCCATTGACCATTTACATAATAAAAAAGATGGTCAAGACAAAATATATACATACATTTATATTACATACAGTATAAGCATACACAGGATATTAACAAAAGATTAAATACATGTATTGTTAAAGTGTACGCTGAATAATGTTATTGGTATGTTAACCGTATTGTTTTGGATTACTTTGCGTATGTTTCATAGAATAGTAAAACAATACACATATTTTACCGAACTCTCGTCACCTAGGAGCCAAACAGATTAAGTCATAGTTTGTAATCAGTACCTTCAGAAAATGTCAAAACTGAGATTTAATACTATGTCTTATGTTGTTCAAATCCCTATGTAGAAATATGTGTAAACGTATAAATCAAACATAATATCTTCGTGAGTAACCTTCAACGACTTAGATGTTGACACCCTAAGAAAATAATCACTAAATATACTCAAAAGGTCAAACTGTGTGCAACATACCTAGTTACGTATTTTATGATAGAAATGTTACTAGGAAGTCAAGTGTTACCTGTAACATTGTCGTTTCTTATTAATATGTCATTAAATACGGAGTTTTTAGTAAATCACCACGATACCAGATTTCAATCTCAATATCCAGTACTTGGATTGAGTATCGGTGACAAAAGACTGCAACATCAAAGAAAAACAAACTTAATTATTTTTCGGTCAATCAAATTATAAGCGCCTGACACGTCTGGGATGGATCATCGCTTGTCCTTCAAGCTCCCCAGGTTCGAATAGGTCTACTGGGCCAGGCAGATTATGGTCGTATCTAACGTTGACTACCGTCATGTGATGGAACTATTGTCAAATACATCTGTAACGTATCGGGCAAGTTAGAACTCGTTTACAATAAATCTCAGGAAAAATACATAGTAATAATTGTTGAAAGTCAACTCTAAATCTGTGGAGTGATTCATGAGCCAGTAGCCCGGTTAACCCAGTTGGTAGAGCGCCTCATTTGCAAGCAGGGTGTCGTGGGGTCGAATCCTGCACCGAGTAGATACATTTTCCAATAAACACAATAATACCCCCCTAGTCTTGCGCATCAACCACACGCTGTGAAATCACCCCATGGAACGAAATGTCTGATTGTTCGTACACTTGGCAATGACTAGGAAATATGCAACAAAAACTTCATAAGACAAAGTGACTGTCAGAAATGTCTTAGGTTTTTGTTCACCAATGCTAAGATTTTATACAACAGGATTATTCAGTAATATTGTTATTATTTTAATAATAACTGCACACAGGAACGTGACAATTAATAATAACTGCACACAGGAACGTGACAATTAATAATAACTGCACACAGGAACGTGACATAGATACAAGTTTCTGTGAAACAAGTTACACGTTTCAAGGTCTTCGTGTGCATCATGCCATGTACCGGTATATTCTCGTAATGCAGAAGAACAAGTCAATTTTGTCTCCCAGCTACATTGTATTGTGAGGGAGACGTATATATTATGTGCCGGACAATGATATATTCAGTACAAGAAGCTTGTAGTACTATATTCATGTACCTATCTAAACATACACAACTGTCTGACGTCTATCTTTTTAAATTTTTATTCAGTATGTTTGTGTTGTGTGAAAGTAATTTTCATGAATAATATCGACAGCTAATAAAAAAAAGTGTCACTGTTTTTAAATCTTGTTGAAAATTATTCTAGATAGGACATCAGAGATATGTTTAGGAGACAATAGATTCACCTCCGTTCGCAGAACACTGGATCCCGCCATAACTCAGAAAGTCTTCAGTCAAGTGAAAATAAATCAAATAAACCCAAACTGTTTCTAAGCTAGTTTTATGAGACTTGGTATAGGGGTAGGGGCCAATAGGGAGATTATTCACATCTAACTTTTTTTTTTATTCTGACAAAAATTGTGATGACTATGGGGATAGAAATAGTGAAAATATGTCAAACATATTAATGGGTCATGGCTTCAAGCCAGTTGGAGACTTTTGTATTGCTTGCAATTCTTGAGTGACTTGTTCTAATAAGTTAAGGTACTGAATGTAGGACTCTTGTTGGATGAGATGTTTATACTTGTTATGTTATATATATATGCTCCCTTGGTGAATCCAGTCGCAGTGCCCTTAATTGACTGTTGTCCCAATGACCTTAAAACCACACCGATTCATACTCGTTATCAATGATAAGCTCTTTTGTTTAGCGACAAATGACGTTCTGACTAACGCTAGCAGGGTCTCCAATTCTGATCACCCCGGCCTTTATGAATTGCAATAGTATATAGTTATACCGAAGACAACACAGAAACTAGAACTATCACTGGAGTGATGAATCGTACCCCCGCAGCACTGCTTGACAAAGGAATATTATTAAAGTCTATAATTTTATCTTTTAAAATCCAGTAAGAAACACGACATGCATAACTATATAACCTGTGACCTCTAAATGACCTTGACCTTGATGGTAGGGACCTAAGTCTTCCACAAATTTTTTTTGAAAAAAACTAACAAAAAAATCGAAAAAAAAGGAAAACATTTTTTTAATAAAATTGAAAAAAAAATTGAAAAAGAAATCAAAATTGTTAATAAAAATTTGAAAAAAAAAATTTGAAAAAAAAATCGAAAAACAAATTCAAAAACAAAAAATTTGGAAAAAAATATATAAAAACTTGATTGATGGGGTAAACATTTGTACCAAGCACTTTTAAAATCCGAAACGACAACGTTACAGAGCGGACACGACTTGCATTACTATATAACCTTTGACCTCTATGTGTGATCTTGACCTGTGAGCTAGGGACCTGGGTCTTGCGCATGACACACAGTATTGATGTGGTGGACATTTGTACCAAGCCATTTTAAAATCCAGCAAGAAACAACAAAGTTACAGAGCGGACACAATTTTGCTAACAGACCGACCGACCGACATGGTGACTCCAGTATACCCCCTTCAAACTTTGTTTGCAGGGGTATAATAACGGAGCTTTCACGATTGCAGAGTCTCCATTTCTTTGAAGGTGAGGCAGAAAAAGACAAGAAACAATCGTAAATATAATTATTTACATATATTTTATTTCATATACCAGTATTTGTATAAAGTCAAGACAATAGTCTTGAAGAAATATCTCAATACAATGCATACAATATCATATATGTTTAGGAATGTAATATTTTGGTAAAAAATTATCATGCGCGGATCCAGAATGGGACCACGAGTCTGGAATCCCTTGGAATTTTGGCACAAATGTGTGTTATGTGATTGGAAGACTAGGCAAGGACTATAGGTGCAAGAGATTTAAAACAGCAAACCATTCCATCAATTCAGGGTTGCCAGCAACTATGACTCCAAAAAATCCCTGACTTCTCACTGACTTTTCCCTGACTAAACAATACTTTTCACTGACCAGTACCGCGAAAGACAAGGGCCATTTTTGACCAAAAAAACACAGACTTGTTATTAAAATGTAAGCAGCTATAATCCAAGTCCACAGCAAAACACTAATCATTAAATCATGGAAGTATAATTATGTTTCATAAAACTGTATGTGACAAAGGATTTCATGGAAACATATAGAAGTAAGGAAATTTTTAATAATTTCTTTCCTCCTGTTCATCACCTATTTGATATGTCTTTACTAATCAAAGTAATTGAGCTAGCCTACAATGTAGCAAGTCAAGTCAAAACAAAAGAAATGTATATTCTTATTCAAAGAGCAAAGCCTTCTTTTATGAGCTACTTAATACCGTATAGCGGGTTATTTCTGCGGGTAGAAAATTCGGTCCTAAAATGGGTAGGTTTTATTTCTGCGGTTTTTATTTCTGCGACCTACCAGAAAATCGGCAATTATTTTCTGCGGATTTCAAAAACCGAAAGAAATTTCTGCGAATGGTAAATAGCTACCGTATCTACTACGGCATGATCAACAACATGATAACACTGCTTGTATGATTTAGATTTAATTGTTAATTTTATACAGAATTCAGCGTTTTTCATTTTAGGAACATCAGAACAGAACAGAACATTTTCAGCAGTAGATGTACTACCGGTAAACTAAATCAATGAATTTAACGGCATATTATCCTCAACATAGTCTATTATCCCCGCACCCCTAAAACCACTTATGATGATGTCTGGCTGTGCTCGAATATCAGTAAACATTTTATATAGCCATTTACTAAATAATTCTCTTAAAATATCTCAACATACTCATACTGGGTATTGATATATTGTTAATACAATTATACACAAACTACAGTGTTGCAAATTGAACCAGTTGTCAAACTTACATCAACGTGTATTGAGGGTCAATACCGATATAACACATACCATTCATTAATTGTTAAACAAACAAGCAAACAAAGACAGTCGATCACTATACGTGTGAAAAATACGACAGTAACAATACACTAGAAAGATACAGATTAAAGATATATTACCAGTATATTGAAGCGAAATATTGAAGTTAAATTTTGCGAACAAAATTTTTACGGATGTTTAATTTTGCGGAATTTAATTTTACGGGAAAGACTCAAACCGCAAAAAACGCAGAAATAAAAACCCGCAGAAATTACCCGCTATACGGTAATACAATTTCACTGATCAAACATATCGTGCGAGCGCAGCAAGCAAGAAAACATTGAAAACTGCCAGATCCCCTGTACATGCCTTTCATTAAACATTGACCCAGAATTTCATTTTTCCCTGACTTTTCACTGACTTTTCTAAAATATCATTTTTTCCTGACCATTATCAAGAATTCCCTGACAATTCACTAACCTAAAAAATAATTTTTCCTGACTTTTTCAGGTTGCTGGCAACCCTGTATCATGTATGTCCAGGCCCTGATCCCCCATAACATCTGAATGTGAGCTAAATCTTATCTCGAATATTGTCATGTGTCCTTGGAGTTGATTTCCATGGGCAGCTGAACTCAAAATTTGAAATGCTTTAAATTAAAAAGTTTTAAATTTACCTCAAATTCAGACTCTGATTTGATGAAAATCTCAATTTGAGTTGAGATTTCTTCTTAAGATGCTTCGGGAGATCAGTGCCAGGTACATTTAGTAATAAAACACCTTTAAGAAATAGCCAAAACATCTATGACCAAAACAAAAATAGTATAAAAGCTATACAATGTACATGTACATACAAAATTGCATTGTTTTTTATGTGTTTGTTGTGAAGACCAGACAGTCCAGAAATATACAGTTAGTATGAACACAGGAAAAACGACAAACTTAAACAATATCTTGGACATACATACATATTTGTCAAATAAGTTGATTGTAGGACCTAGGACAAATATAAATCCAATATGATAATATAAATGACATCACAGATACATATTAAATATATGTTAAGACACATGTATTATTTTTGATAACTCACTAGAACAAGAGGGCCCAAAGTCGCTCACCTGTCGTAGTAGTGCATGCACACCCCTATGGTGACCTAAGTATTCATTTACAAAGTAAGAATTTAGAAAATTCAGCCTCTATTGCAAGTTTTTTTATGACTTGACCATGTGACCTAGTTTTTGACCCTAGATGACCCAATATCGAACTTGACCTAGATTTTGTTGAGATGATCATTGTGACCATGTTTCATTAAGATTTGGTCAACATTGTGACCTCTAGTGACTACACAAGGTTTTTCTATGATTTGACCTTGTGACCTAGTTTTTTATTCTAGATGACCTAATATCGAACTTGACCTAGATTTTGTTGAGATGATCATTGTGACCATGTTTCATTAAGATTTGGTCAACATTGTGACCTCTAGTGACTACACAAGGTTTTTCTATGATTTGACCTTGTGACCTAGTTTTTGACCCTAGATGACCCAATATCGAACTTACCTAGATTTTGTTGAGATGATCATTGTGACCAAGTTTCATAAAGATTAAGTCAAAATTGTGACCTCTAGTGACTACACAAGGTTTTTCTATGATTTGACCTAGTGACCTAGATTGTGACCCCAGATGATTCAAAATTAAACTTGGTCTAGATTTTGTTTGGATGATGATTGTGACCAAGTGTCATAAAGATTAGGCCAAAAATGTGACCTCTAGAGAGGACACAACCCAATCATTGACGAACGGACAAACATTGATCACAAAAGCTCACTCTGTCACATTGTGACAGGTGAGCTAAATAAAACAACAATTCTGTTATAAACTATTATACTTAATTTATCTAACTAAATTAACTTATTTAATCAGACAAAGAAATACACATATCTACTTTGAAGGCAGATAGTTCAAACAGTTTGAGTTAACTAAACCATGGTATTCATATGTAGGATATTTTTTGTATAGTAAAATTATTGTAATTACCGTAAATGGGTATGCTTGAACTAGACGCATTTAGTACACAGTCTAGTCAGAACGTCTTCAGTGTATGTATATGAACAATTTCAATCTACAATGAACACAAAATATTACACAAGAAAAATGTAGGAATAACAATTTTTAAATATCACATTATTATTTTTAAAATTCCAACAATATGGCAATTAATAAAATATTTGTATTCTTTTTAATTACCATATACAAAGTACTTCATAATGTAGATATCACATGATTTGGCACCATTTTAAAAGATTATCACAGAAGAAATTCCCCGATACACCACCTCTCAGTTCTGTCAGAGATTTGCACGGTTTCATGTTGCTATGACGGAACTGAAAATCACTATAGACCTCAGATGTAACTAAAGTGTTGTGTATCAATAGTTCCGTCAGAGCATCAAGCCTAATTTCAGTTCCGCCATAGCACAGATAGAACATAGAAGAAGTGTATGATACCATGATAATTAAAAATTCGAAGAATTTCAAGTCAAGTAAAAACATTTTAAAAACCGCCCCTTCCCCTATTTTGCCAACAACCAACATGCTAGGTTCATGAAACCTGACAAACGCCTAGTTTTTTATCAGTATTGTGAATACGCTTGAGGCGCAATACAAGTCTAAAGGACCGATAATGCACAGTTAGCATGAGGAAATTAATATACTGGTATTCAACCCTGGAACATTGGAAGAAATTCTGCATAAATATCTCTGCACTATATAATTGTTCCCACCACCTTCATGGTAAGCTGTAATTACATAGTTTATAAAATATCACATTTGTTTAGTAAGGCACATAATGTATGAATATACTAACAGTTCATTCTAATAAAACATACATATAAAACATACATATAAAACATACATATAAAACATAACATATAAAACATACATATAAAGCACCAATCAAGGGACATTACCTTCCTTTGTGTACCAGAAGTTCAAATTTATATCACATGAGTAGCCTCCCTTTTCATATTTCAAAAACTAATGAATGCATCACGTAATATAACTTGCAATTTAGAACATTTACAATCTCTTGTCTAGTTGTTGTTACATTCAATGTCAAACCTCTCTCACACACACTATATTGACCAATTACAATCCTTAAAATTTTAGCTGGGAACCAACAATTGGGAACTAAATTTACTGTGGACTGAACCATTGATTTACTCTGGGCAGTTTGGTCCCTAATCATTAAATCTTTCCTATAGCCCTGAAGAGTAGAAAAACTCCACAAAGCAAATTTGTTCAATGTTTAATAAGGTAATGCAGGGGCGTAGTCAGGCTTGAATTGATGTTACGCACACAAGCCTTGAAGTTAGTGGTTATGGTTGTGGGACCTTATGATTGTGGAAATTTTGGACTCTAATGCCATTTTGCCATATGTATATTTATACTTTGCAAATTAATGATATACTGGTACAGATGCGTATCTCCATATCCCTGGCTACACTCCTGCTATGAGCCCCATGGTTACTGATTGAAGCCCTTCAACACAGATTAAGGTCAACAAGTTCCCTAGCAACAGTAATGTTATCAACAATAATATTATTAAAAACATTACAAACATATTGCACAATGCAGGCATGTATCATTTTCATTTTGGTTCTGACATAAGTTTGTATCGTTATTCAAGAGCAACAGAGGTCACAGACACAAACAACCTTAATTTATATTCAGCCATATCAAAGATTAAGATAAAAGAATATACAGTAAACTTTAAGGCACATTCAAAAACTTTGTGACCAACAAAACAAAGAATACAACTACTTATTAATATTTACACAGTGAGACTGGTTTGAGCCCAGCTACATTATCAACAAATATTATGCATACATTTTTTCTATCCTGAACACTAAAGTCTGAAAATAATTTATCGATCGTGTTGAAAATCCCACAGCAAGATGAACTATCTTCTTGGTAAATGTGATAAAGAAATTAGATACATGTATGTTATAGTTGTTATATGGTGGGAAATTATACCATTAAATCAGAAATTTTTTGTGAGGTAAATTTTTTGTGAAAATGATGTTCTGAAATAGTTTGCAAAGTTGAATGTTTTCACATTATATAAAATTCAGACTGAACTATTTTCTGTTTTTTTACCTCCGTTGTATATGTTCACTGACATAAAGTTTTTGGGAACTTTTATACAATAATGGCAAAAATTATTCCCTCATTAAGATTTCTGATTTCATCTTAAACTTGTTTTCATATGTTTAACTATTGTTTGCTAGCAGATGTCAGGTTTATACACAAATAATTCTATAGAAACCTTTCTTTTAAAAAAGTTTTTCTTGAAATACTTTTTTAAAGTAACCCTAACCCATCCTTTAAAAGTTCTTAATCGAAACTCTTCTTTACAACGTTTTCTTGACACTCTCCTTTAGAAGGTTTATATATCTCTTCTTTTAATAAAAGGTTCATTTCCTTGAAACTTTTTCACGAAACTCTTCTCTTAGAAGGTATTATTGAAACTTCCTTAAGAAGATATTATTGAAACTTCCTTAAGAAGATATTATTGAAACTCTTGCTTTAGAAGGTATTATTGAAACATCCTTAAGAAGATATTATTGAAACTTCCTTAAGAAGATTTTATTGAAACTCTTGCTTTAGAAGATATTGAAACTCTTCCTTTAGAAGGTATTATTGAAACTTCCTTAAGAAGATATTATTGAA
Source organism: Spisula solida (assembly GCA_947247005.1). Taxonomy (NCBI): domain Eukaryota; kingdom Metazoa; phylum Mollusca; class Bivalvia; order Venerida; family Mactridae; genus Spisula; species Spisula solida. The sequence goes on along the minus strand of OX365950.1, from coordinate 1,594,661 downwards.
ACTCTTGCTTTAGAAGATATTATTGAAACTCTTCCTTAAGAAGGTATTATTGAAACTCTTGCTTTAGAAGATATTATTGAAACTCTTCCTTAAGAAGATATTATTGAAACTCTTGCTTTAGAAGATATTATTGAAACTCTTCCTTAAGAAGGTATTATTGAAACTCTTCCTTTAAAAGGTATTATTGAAACTCTTCTTTTAGAAGGTATTATTGAAACTCTTCCTTTAGAAGGTATTATTGAAACTCTTCTTTTAGAAGGTATTATTGAAACTCTTCCTTTAGAAGGTATTATTGAAACTCTTCCTTTAGAAGGTATTATTGAAACTCTTCCTTTAGAAGGTATTATTGAAACTCTTCCTTTAGAAGGTATTATTGAAACTTCCTTAAGAAGGTATTATTGAAACTCTTCCTTTAGAAGGTATTATTGAAACTCTTCATTTAGAAGGTATTATTGAAACTTCCTTAAGAAGGTATTATTGAAACTCTTCTTTTAGAAGGTATTATTGAAACTCTTCCTTAAGAAGGTATTATTGAAACTCTTCCTTTAGAAGGTATTATTGAAACTCTTCCTTAAGAAGATATTATTGAAACTCTTCCTTAAGAAGGTATTATTGAAACTTTTCTTTTAGAAGGTATTATTGAAACTCTTCTTTTAGAAGGTATTATTGAAACTCTTCTTTTAGAAGGTATTATTGAAGCTCTCCTTTTAAAAGGTTTTTATAATCTCACTGAGTGAAGAGTAGGTTCCAGTGCCAAACCCAATTAGTCCAATCAGAATGATTGTTCCATTTTTCAGCAGAAGCATTTTCTGCGGGCCGAATGTAACACATTCTATCACAGCGGGGAAGATGAGAGCAAGAAATGAGCTGGCAAATGCTCCGATCAATGAGATCAACAAGTCTAGATGTGGAACCAGAGCAGACAGTCCACCTGAAAGAAATATTGAAAACCATGTAGAAGCATTTTTAGTGTTCAGTTCAACCACAAAATCAATGAGAATTTAAAACCCACACATTTGTTTTAAAGAATTCACATTCAGGTTGTTGAATTAACAAGGTCCCACTGGATGTAATTCCTGGTATAGCCAGATTTGACCAGGTCTCCCTATTTTGACTTGACTTATTTATAATGGGGAGAATGCATGCAGATAACTTCTAACCAAACAAGGTTCCCAATATGGCCCGGTGAAATTTGTATGGGGAATCAGAAGACATCCATGGTCAAAGTGTTTGCCAAATAAACTTGATTTAAGGATAAGACCCAATAAATAAGTGTATCGAAAATACTTACAAGTGACACAAACCAACACAAATCTCAGTAGATATTCCCATTTTTTAGATATATTTGACGTTTTCGATTCTATGAATGGCCAGACAATCTGCATGGGTACATAAAACTGTAGTCCGTAAGATATAAACAGTGATACAGCAAACATCAACTTCACTGATAGGTATAACCTGAAAATATACCACCATTTAAAAGGTAATAAACTGGACAGGGAAGGCTAAACACTCAACAGAGACAGTAGAGCATGAAAGGCACGAATCAACAACAGTGAACAAATTGCAAGCTCTGCATACAAGTAGCCCTGGTCAAAATGATGAATAATGAGAATTGGTGAGACTTGATGAGATTTGATGAGAATTGGTGAGATTTGATGAGAATTGGTGAGATTTGATGAGAATTGGTGAGATTTGATGAGAATTGGTGAGATTTGATGAGAATTGGTGAGATTTGATGAGACTTGATTTATTATTCTAACACAACCAGCAGTTTCACCTACATAAACATAGAGGAAACCAAGGTGTGCATGAATTAATGTTAAAATACAGCTACGACAAATCGCTTCATAGCGTTCCGATGAAGAAAATAATTCAGTGGTTACTATGTATTGATGTGTTGTAAAATGTGGAATATTGGCTATGTTAGAATCGAAATAATGAATATGTACCTGTGTTTTATCTATAATACAGCACAGTCACTTGTTCGGATGTGTACATTAAATCAATTTAATTACTACACATCTGAACAAATTGCTAGCTCTGCATGTATGTGGCCCTGGTCAAAGGATGAACAACGAGATTTGATGAGATTTGATGAGATTTGATTGATGATGTAAGTTTGGAAAATAATATTATTATAAAGTTATACCTAAACAATAAATGTATATATTGATAAACACAATTTAACTGTCAGCAGTCACTCTGTGAATACAGTCTGTGGTTCATCCATCCAAACATCAGGGCACGGGATTACAACCAATACTTACACTCAGCACTCAAATATTGAAATTCAGTCTTCTGAGGTTCAGAGTGACACTTTTTGAGAACAAGAAGTTGTAATAATGTTAAATAGGTACTAAATGTTATTATTGGCTTATTTAATAGTGAAATTTAGTGTATTTGTAAGCTATAAATGTAATTTTTCAGTCTGAGTGATGAGTGTGGCACTCAGATTCAATAATTACATTTATACATCATAAATAGTACACAATGACATTAAAAGTGTGTCAAATATTATTTTCAACACTCATTTAACAATTGTATTCATTTTCCTCATCAAAATTTGCAATCTAGAACAAAGCATTGCTCATTATATCACATTTTCAATATTTGAGTGCTGAGTGCTGAGTGCTGAGTGTAAGTATTGGTTGTAATCCCAGGCCCTGGACTCGTGAGTTATTTTTATATGTTCAACAAAATGAATACCACCAAACAGGAAATAAATCTACAAGTATTTAATACAACTTTTTGCAATCAAGGCTTCATCAGTAATGAAAGAAAAACCATTCTGTCATGCAAACATTACCCAGTCATTAAATGCATGCAAATACTTTATTTAGAATTGTTCTATACAGGAAGTTTCTCACACTATTACTACATTATACTATATTATTACTACTACAGCGGTCGTGGCTACATTTTAACTAACCATAAAGCAGCAATGCTCTACCTTACAGTGGTCCGTTGCATAAGAAATTGCTCGCCTAGCAAAGTGCTGAGAAATGGTATGCTATGTGCGAGCACTGCTCACTGGTAGCGTGTTGTTGCATAGACGTAGTTATGCGCTTCCAAAAAGTACTTGATAATGCCTTAGTTATAGGCAACAGGCTCAAGTTCAAGGACATTAAAATAAGGTACTCACCATTGGTCATTGGGTAAGTTCAAGGTCACACTACCTTTTGCATCTGCTCCATATTTCAGGTAACCATAGAAACCCATGGCTGTATAGAGAGCGATGGTGATGGTCAGTCCTAGGTTGAGAACACCAGCCTTACCTAGAAACGCAGTCCGTTCCTTCATCTTACTGTGTAATGGTAACACCTGGGAAATAACAAAAATGTATAGTGTGAACAAATTCACATTGTCCTCCAACCTTCTAGTAGCATCATTTAATAATTCCTTCACTTAACTTTGTGATGGAAATATAACATATGTCATGTGATCAAACACTTAGAGAGTGCAAACACATTAACGTCGTCCTCAACCCTCCTATTAGCATTGTTTAATAATTAATTTCTTGTCAATAATTAAATTATGGCATTTGCTTTCATAAGTGGCCTGTTTTGTTTTTTCAGGCTTCAGGTTTTTAGGGGAGGCTGAGAAATATCATATTTTTTCCTTTACGCATAAACATTATAATTTTAGCAAAACTCTCACCAGTCCAATTCCTTCAAATGCGAAGATTGCTTGACCGAAGAACAATGGCAGTTGAGCAAAATTATAGTACGGACGTATGGACGGATCTGGCAGATCTTGAAGTAACGCTATAAATATTATGACGAGACCAACACTGTTGAGTAAATTCGCCAACGTGGAGAAAGGTACGAGAGCTTTTAGACTTTTCACCATAACATACGGTACAAGTAGTGCTGATACCATCAGTATGTAGAGTTTGGGGTCCAAGGACACAATATCCTGATACTCAACAACCTGAAAATAGAAAATTATCAACATACATAGGTGACTATAGCTCAAATTACCATAGCATTACCAGCAACACAAGCAAAATTTCATCATTTTAGGGGCTACAATTGTGCTAAAACTAGTGAAATTCAAAAAAAAAATATACAGTCGACACGCATTATGTCAACATTTTTGGCACCGTCAAAATTATGTCGACATATCCGAATGTCGACACAACAGGAGCCAACAATTCTGACAAATTTCCTTACCAGTCAAAATTCATGATAAAAAAGTCCTCTAGCCTTCTTATGGTGCCATTGTTACATCAGTTTAAACATGAACTAATACATATGTGCGACTAAAATGTTGAAAGATCAAGTGTTTACGAGAGGGGCGAGTTTATAGCCTCGTTTTCAAACAAGTACAGTACGGGATCAGCACCGCAAGTATGGCTTTTAGCCCTTACCTGTTTCGCGTATGCATCATTTTAATTATAAACAAAAAATTTGATCAATATGCCAGGCATCTGAAAGCAACAATGACATTTCTTATCTTTGTTCACAAGGTAACATATATTCATTTAACTGTTGGAAAAAATAATAAGCATGTTGGAATAAATTGTGAAAGCATACAAAATGGCTTTTTGTACACCTTCCCAGAGCCAAGCTAGTTCAGCAGATTATTTTAATTTCATACGCTGAAATAGGTTACAATTTGTATATAAACTTCGATTTAACATCATTTGCAAACTGTGAACACATAAACAATGGTTCAATACAGAAGAATTTTCGCGGTCAGTTAACAACTTTTCAATTTCAATAGCGTTGACGCGATGTCGACACAAACATTGACAATAAGGTGCGAAAACAGCATTTGGGCCAGAAAAGTCTTGTCGATATAAGCGGAGTGTCGACACATGCATGTCGACTAAACCATCATATTTAAGATAGAATATAGAGCAAGCCAAATTGGGGATTTGAAAGTATGTTGACATAACCTAAGTGTCGATACAACCGATGTCGACACAACGAGTTTCAACTGTAGGTGTAAAATAACACAGTTATGCTGCCTAATTATTCAATGAAGTTTGATGACTGTAGTTTAATTACAAATGTACTGTTCAATTGACAAGACAACACATTATTGGACAGACGTTCCCCCTAAAGTAATATTGAGGGTTTTTCGTTTTGTCAAAATATTTATTTTGCCCAAACCCATTTTCCGTGACTTTTCCATTTTCCGTGACTTTTCCAGACCATACCCATTTTCGTGACTTTTCCAGACCATACCCATTTTCCGTGACTTTTCCAGACCATACCCATTTTTGTGACTTTTCCAGAACAAACCCATTTTCCCTGATTTTTGCAGACCAAACTTATTTTCTGTGACTTTTCCAGACTAAACCAATTTTTCAGTTACTTTTCCAGACTTAACAACCAATATTTTAGTTACATTTCTATACGGAACCAATTTTCAGTAACTGTTACTTTTCCAGACCAAATCTCAATTTCCGTACAGGGGTAATCTTACCTGTTTGATATTCTGTGCCACAAATACAGTATACACACAACAGAAGCCATATTGTGTGATGATCAGGAACGTATTCACCATCAATCTGAAACATAAGTTCATGTATGTGAACTCTTATTATAATACATTCACCATCAATCTGAAACATAAGTACATGTATGTGAACTCTTATTATAATACATTCATCATCAATCTGAAACATAAGTTCATGTATGTGAACTCTTATTATAATACATTCACCATCAATCTGAAACATAAGTACATGTGTGTGAACTCTTATTATAATACATTCACCATCAATCTGAAACATAAGTTCATGTATGTGAACTCTTATTATAATACATTCACCATCAATCTGAAACATAAGTTCATGTACGTGAACTCTTATTATAATACATTCATCATCAATCTGAAACATAAGTACATGTACAGTCTAACTTGTATTAAGCGACCACCCTGGGGAAGGTCTGAAAACGGTCGCTTAACGGAATTGTCGTTTAACACAAATGAAAGAAACATCGAGTGTAATTAACGAATTTCCGATTTAAGGCTGTTCGAATACTTAATAAACATTAGTGTGTAGATACGTTTTATGGTTATTCTATACGTGTATGCATCATCTTCATAAGCATTTAATTTATCATTTTAATAAACTTTCTCATATATTACACAATGCAATTAATGCAAGTCAGTTTTGCTTGCACTCGAAGAAGAAGAAAAAACGAAATAGACTAGATTTTAGCCCAATCTAATTGGACGGTAAAAACAAGCTGATTGCAGGAAAAGATACACAACAATTAATCCGTAATAATGTGTGTAATCTGATTAAAATCACCTGGATGACATGCACACGGACACATTGGTAATTATCAATGCTGTTAATTGAGGTCCAGGTCCAGTTCCCAAAAGACAAATTTCGAAGTGTGAACAAACAACGTTTTATAACGAGTTAAGGTAATTAACAACCTGTCACTATTGATCAGTGATTTACAATTTTTTGGTCGCTTAAAGCAATTTTACCAATCAATTATAGTGCTTAAACAGTGGTCGCTGGTCGCGTAAGGCAAAAGTCGCTTAATACAGTTGAAATATAGAGCAAATATGGTCGGGAGGAATTGAAACCGGTCGTTTAAGACAAAGGTCGCTTAATACGCGTGGTCGCTAGTACAAGTTAGACTGTATGTGAACTCTTATTATAATACATTCATCATCAATCTGAAACATAAGTACATGTATGTGAACTCTTATTATAATACATTCATCATCAATCTGAAACATAAGTACATGTATGTGAACTCTTATTATAATACATTCATCATCAATCTGAAACATAAGTACATGTATGTGAACTCTTATTATAATACATTCACCATCAATCTGAAACATAAGTTCATGTATGTGAACTCTTATTATAATACATTCATCATCAATCTGAAACATAAGTACATGTATGTGAACTCTTATTATAATACATTCATCATCAATCTGAAACATAAGTTCATGTATGTGAACTCTTATTATAATACATTCACCATCAATCTGAAACATAAGTACATGTATGTGAACTCTTATTCTAATACATTCATCATCAGAGGGGCTAAATATATACCACAGGTCATATTTGACTATCACCAATTTCAATTGACAATATATATAAATTGCAAGGGACAAATTGACCCTTCAGTCAGTCATGAGAGTTAAAACATGATCAATGCCTCTGATTCTACCATGATACAAATGGCAATAATGATTTATTGCCCTTTTTGAGGGGTAGGATCTGGGACAGGAGAAAGATCGGACCATTCCTGTCATGCCTGTATGCAGAGCTTTAGGCTTGGTACTAACGAGTGTCGTGAAGTTTGGTAGTTATCTTACCGATGGTTCCAGATATTTGATCTCTCTACAGACAGAAGGATAGACAGGAGGTGAATGGTCACATTTAGCAAGTAGTATACAGTGCTCACTACATTTTTATTGTTTCAAGTTCCATTGGTCCACAGTATTTCAGTCATACGGAGTCTATCCAGCCACAGAGTGAACCAGCAGTTAACTATCCTGAGCGTCAAGCAATAGAGATATGCTTGTAACTATTTTAACTATTTTGGTAAGTCACAGGCTGGTATTGATCCTGAAGCATCTTGCATTCAAAGTGAACGCTCTACCAATAGGGTATTGAGGTATGCTTACTACAGGTGAGGTAAAATGTAGCAGGATATAGAAAAGATCACCTTCCAGCATTGGCCCATGATTTGACACGTCCTGTACTTGTAGCAAAAGCTTTCTCCATCACACTGGCATAGTCTAAGTGATAATTCCCAGTTCTATAAATAAACACCAAGCTCTATAAATATATAATTATGATGTTCTATATATTAAAGTAGTAATGGAGGTAATGTGACCTGCATACAATTAACTGTTAAATATCACATTGTCATTGACGTCATGTGTGCAGTGTGTTACTGCAACCAAGGTTGGAAAACTGCCGATACATGTAACTGTCTGCCTCCATAGCTCAGTCCCTGTAAGAGAGGTTTGCCATCTAACCTGACAAAATATAGATTGGGGAAAATACTGACTGCTACACCAGGTTCAAATACGGGCAGAGGCACTCATATACCTGCCATATTTCAGCAGAAAGCTGACTGGCAAATAAAGGCTATCCTCTGCTCAGCCAATAGGTAATGTAAACTGGGTATCGAATTTTGCAGATGGGGAGAGGGTACATTTGGCAATGAGCATGCAGATTTCTAATCTATTTCAGCATTCTTTTTCAGTTTATAGCATTTTCCTCTAAACGTTTTCGTCACCCCATGTACATAGTATTCATTCATCGATTGTTACTTGTAAATTAAGCAGGTTATCTCTTGTCTATCAGATGATATTTTGTTTATACAGTTTTGAAAGATTACATTGAATGTACATGTAAAAGTTGATCAGGTACAGTGTGCCCAGGATAATGTAATGTTAATGGTCAACAGTTGCAAAATTGGTTTACAAAATAACTATTTAATTGTCTGAAGACCGTTAACATGGGTGAGCGCTACATGGGTGAGCGCTACATGGGTGAGCGCTACATGGGTGAGCGCTACATGGGTGAGCGCTACATTGCGCATTTCACGGGAGGAATACATAATCCATGCCTTCTATATTTAATTGAGCGGGAGGTTACTGAATAAAGGCGCTCGGTAGCGCTTTGCTTAGGCAATGGATCCCTGATTAATCCACCTTTGTTGAATACATTAATAGCAAAATTTCCGCCTTTCTCATTATCATGGGCGCACTATAAATCACATGAGAAGATTATTGCTTTCAGAAAATATTCAAGCTTACCTTTTACATATTTCATTTCCTGACTGTACCAATATATGCATACAATGTACACATATTGCACCGATAGTTAGAATTACTGCAAAACTCACCTAAATGGAAAATAAACGAGAGATGTTTGTAAAACAAGTATGCCCCAAGGGCAGCCCAATAGTCGTAAATGGTGAAGGTCAAAATCAATAGGGGTCATCTACTGTTGCTAACCAACCTCCAAGTAAAGTTTGAAGATCCTAGGTCAAAGAGTTCTTGAGCTATTGAACCGAAACCATTTAAATACTCAGAAATGGTAAAGGTCACAGTTAACTTGACCTTTGACCTACTGACCCCAAAATCAATAGGGGTCATCTACTGTTGATGACCAACCTCCATGTTAAGTTTGAAGATCCAATGGCAAAGGGTTCTTATGTTATTGCAGGGAAACCATTTGTTCGACCAACCATTTTTTACAGACATGTGCAAAGCAATATACCCCTCATCAAAGATGGGGGGAATAAAATTAAACTTTAATTCTAATTGAAACTTATTGCTCAAAATGTTATTTTAACAGCCGATATATGTAAACATATGCCACGTTAGATCAATATCAGCAGGAATGTTGTGAGATTTATGCTGACAGATACCAACCTTCCTGTTTGAAAATGAGGATCCTTGATTCATGCATATATGGCCTTCACCGAGGGACCAACCATGCAAAGAAATACACTCGAAATTCTTTGAAAGGGGAGGGGCCATAATAATTGAAAACAAGGCAACAATATCTTACCCATAGTCCTCCATTTTTGAAAGCAATAGGCATAGCTAGGATTCCTGTACCAACCATACCCTTCAGTAAATGCATCAATGTTTCCATGTTCCTGAAAAACAGACAATAAAACATTGAAATAGGGGGGGGGAGAAAACTAATAACTTTGACAATTAACCAGGAGCCCTCGCTGCACAGTTGCTGTAAGAACAGCGCTAGCAAAAACCACTTTGCATTGCCACAAACAACTATATATACATGTATATATATTATTAATAATTACTAAGGTTTTAAATTATCATTCTTCATGAAGACCATAAACCCTACGATAGCTTGAACTTTAGGTTATTTGCAAGGAACTCAATTTTAAATAATAGTACAGGTAAATAGAACAAGACTGCGTTAAAAAAATGCTTATGCTTCGATTGAAGCCTTGTCCATAATAAAAGCTCCGCGAGTCGCATGTGTCGCCTGACGACATGCACATTTGTCATGGAAAACTATCCACTATTGGGCTACATATCGACTCACAAGAGTTCTATAGTCATCTGAACTAAAAACGACAAAGGGATGCTCTGGACAAAAAAATGTTACAGCAAGAAACATGCATACCTATCTTGGAGTCAATAATACTTATGGTGACAAAGTTATGCCACGGACAAGAAATGCTTATAAAATCAATCAAAGGGACAAAAATAAAAAATGGCACAAGGTAGAGTTACGATTCTTGTGTACTGCACTTGGACTTTTGGTAAGAAACATGCATACCAAATTTCAAGTCATTCAACCTCTTGGTGACAAAGTTATCCGCCGGACAAGAAATGCTCAAATTAAATCAATCTAAGGGAAATCATTCAAAAACGATGCAAGGCAGAGTTATGGTTCTTGCGCACTGCACTTCGGCTTATTGCAAGAAACATGCATACCAAATCTCGAGTCATTTGAACTTAAGGTGACAAAGTTATGCTCCGGTAAAGAAATGATCTTATAAAATCAATCAAAGGGAAATAATTAAAAAACTATGACAGGTAGAGTTAGGGTTCTTGCGCACTGCATTTCGGCTTATTGCAAGAAACATGCATCCCAAATCTTGAGTCATTTGAACTTAAGGTGACAAAGTTATGCTCCGGACAAGAAATGGTCTAATAAAATCAATCAAAGGGAAATAATTCAAAAATTATGACAGGTAGAGTTATGGTTCTTGCGCACTGCACTTCGGCTTATTGTAAGAAACATGCATACCAAATATTGAGTCATTTGAACTTAAGGTGACAAAGTTATGCTCCGGACAAGAAATGCTCTGATGAAATCAATCAAAGGGAAATAATTCAAAAACTATGACAGGTAGAGTTATGGTTCTTGCGCACTGCACTCCGGCTTATTGTAAGAAACATGCATACCCAATATTGAGTCATTTGAACTTAAGGTGACAAAGTTATGCTACGGACAAGCAATTTGTGACGACGCAGCCGCCGCCACCGCCAAAGTAACACCTATATGTCGCCTTTTCAGGCGACACAAAAACTAGCTCAGAAAAGTCAATCAGGGGTCATTATTCTGTTGAAATGTTGGATAGTGTTACATGGCTTTGACAATGGAAGGCTTTTATGATAGTTAACAAGCATGCCAAATATGAAAGCAATGCCTTGATGGACTTCAAAAATATTTGTGTTCCAATAACTTGAAATTTTCTGTTAGCATTTTCAGACGAAAGAACGGACAGAGGGATGGACAGAAGGACGAACAAACAGACATGGCTATCACTATATGCCTCCTACATCCGTAAATACCGGGGCATAAAAACCTCGTGAATAATATTTGACGTACAGTAATGTACTACATATATAATTACCAGCATATTATTTAATACAACACCTCACTAAAACACACGTTAATTAATTCAAACAAATGCTTCAAATGACTAACTAATTTCTACAGTAATTTTCCATTGTAGCTTTTAGAATTTTCCATTCTTCCGTTCAATGTGAACAACACGCCAGCCAGTACCATCATGAATATTCAACATTACAAATGCGGGCAAATAAAAATAAATTTCAAGTAGTATGGGTAAAAAATTTCAGTATAATAATTTAAAGCCACATGTGTTTTCAATTTGTACCTCAAAAATTTATGTCAGTTAATATGAATATGTCATTATATCACGCATTGTTATATATCCAGACCTAACGGCCTGTATTCTTGAAATATTGATCAGAAACTAGTTCATAACAGATGAGTCACTGTAACCACAACAATGTAGGGGTTAGGACCTATCCCAGTTGTCAGGGCAAACCTAGCTGGACTATGTCCATTGATAACAATTTTTTTATAATACAAACCTATCACTGATGTTATGTGGGGAGCGGTGAACTAGAGCTAGGGTGCTCGCTTCTGGATCGAGAGGTCCAGAGTTTGATCCCTGTCTGCCTGCTGCTTAATTCTTTGAGCAAGAATAACCCACAATGCTCCACTTGACCGAAGTGCGAATAGGTACCTGAGTGAGAGCGGTGTTTAAACATGTTCAATATTACTGGGCGCCCTATCTCAATGTTGGCTGCACACCAACCAGGAGAGAAACAGTCTCCCCAGGCAGACTCGAACGTAGGCTTTCTTAAGTAGTCCAATGACCAGGGGAAGTTAACTGTTAAATGTCAAAGGGTGGCTCAATGGCCAAATTGCTGAAAGCAGCCCTCGAAAATTGATAACTTAACTTTCTTATCATTGGGAGGATGTTGAATGAATTTCTGATCAATATTACAACACATATAATAATAATGACAAAGACTTCATAAATGTTTTTTGGTTACCAGCTCTACCTACCTACCCAATTGGCCAGAGTCGGGAAGGGAAACAAACAATATTTTATTTTTGGCCTAGCTAGACGAAATGGTTTAAGTTGTGCATCGTAAACCATATTGTCTTCTGACCCGTCATCATTCAGACTGGCCAAGGTATGTGATGCAAAATATAAAAGTCAAAGGATTGAACTTACGTGGTGGTTGCGCCGATGTGGGCTTCGGGAAACTCCCCAGAATGCACAATAATATGACTTCCAGACGACGTGAAAATTTCATAATCCAATGATTTCTTCCTTTCTTCAGTATCTTCATTGTCACTGTGCGGACTCCTACTGACCGACCTATGCTGAATGTGGCTTGCAATTGGCGGCTCAGTGTGATAATTATTACCCTCAATCACTAACGGCCTCGACTCGTCGGTGGTAACCGGTGTTTCATTTTGATGTTCAGACGTCATTTTTTTCAATATTTATATCCACAAGTAAATTAAATATTTGTACACATTGAATAATTATACAGTGAGTTTTTAAAAAATTATACGATTAATCTCCATCCAGGAATTAAACAATTACTGACTAAAACAATATACCAGCAAACGTTGTGTGTATACGATCGTCATTCTTAATAGTATAGTTATGTTACCAGGAATCTGGTGTAAAATCCACTTATATGAAATGATGTAAATCAAAGCACACCAGTACTTATCTTAAACTCTTGACAAAACTTTTATATACATCTAACCCTTATGCACTTATAGGTGTAATGTAACTAAAAGTGATATAAATTCTAGGTAACCATTAGGTAACATGAGGTAACTAAATGTCAAGTGATATTGTTTGAAATTATTCAAATATAATCTTATGTACAAAGTAACTTAAAGTTATGTCATATTAAATTGTCCTCACCTAATAAATAAACAGGTTTATAATCACTGAGTGTTGATGACCTTCCTTGAGCGATAAAAATTATGTCAAAATTTATCTGTTAACAATTCAACAATTTAAACACAGGGTAATGACTTCCTGAAAGAACTGCAAACATCTTGGTGTTCGTAATCAAAACCAACTTCTACTGACATCAAGAGGAAGTTTACGGGTAGCTATGAAACTGATGACATCTTCAGATGATATAATTAAGATCAAGTGCATCAGACGTCTTGAAGGAGCAGCAGACGTCTTGTAGGCAGATAAAATATACTTGATTCTGTCACTGAATAAGGACACAAGGATGAATATTCAATAATAAACCACTAGACAGATCTAGAACATATTCCAGAAGATGGAGTTGTGTTAAAGCTATTTTGTATAAATATTTATCAGCAGTTGTGTAGATCTTACAAAGAGTTATATAGTCATGTACACTGTTCAGTTCCCTGTAGTTAGTCATGGAATTACCTGGAAAAATGGAAAAACAAGTTAAATATCTAAAATAGAAAAGAGATATTATTGATTATTATACACTTATTATAATGTTAATAACTCTCTTATTAATTTAATAAAGAGGGTTGCCAGCAACTTTGACATAAAGAATTCCATGAAATTTTACTGACTTTTACCTGACTGAATCATTTACTTTTCACTAACAATTACCACCATATTTTTAACCAACCATATTAATAACAGCTGTCCAATCTATCCTACATATTCAGGCTTTTTATAATATAGCACTACTGGTATTTGGCAAACATTTAGACAATTTTAGAAAAAGATTATGGCCCGATTTTCAAAGAAAAAAAGGCTACAAACTTATCATACCTGTAAACAACTTGGTAAACTGCTAATCCTACATGTATGTAGTTAACTTTATTCAATGAAATATAAAATGATAGAAGTAATATAATTCCTCTGCAAACAAGGAAATTTTTTTTTCTTTCATCGTGTTTATTCATTCATTCATTCTAATCACTGATCAAAAGCAATTGTGCAGGCAATGCACATTTAATATATCAAAAGCGCTTAAATTAAGCTTTCAGCTACAGAATAATAAAACTTTAATAGAGATCAAAGTTGTATAGGAAGCAGGAAAAAATCAACAACTGTCGTAACCACTGAACATTGAAACATCGAACTCAGAATATAATTTTTCCCTGACTATTTAAAATTTTTCAATTTTCACAGACCATTAAAAAAATTCCCTGACAATTCACTGACCTTGAAAAAAAATGTCCTTGACTTTTTCAGGCTGCTGGCAACCCTGATTAAGTTGAAATGTTGTGTGGAAATACAAGTAATTAAATGTTTTGTCAGGGGCCATAATTCTGTAATAATGTTGGATAGTGTTACATGGCTTTGAAAATGTAAGGGGCTTATGATAGTAAACAAGCATGCCAAGAGTGTTCATATACAACATCCATGCAAGTATGGAAGCTTTGTAGCAAGCCATAATAATCCTAGAGGAAACAGTCAATTTGGGTTAACCAGGAATTTGACCCTTCAATAAGTCTAAGTCCAAAATTAAGTCAAGGTAAAGGTCAATATGGGGTCAGGTGATACAGGCGTGTAGAGAGTGTTCATATACAACATCCATGCAAGTATGAAAGCTTTGTAGCAAGCCATAATGATGCTAGAAGAAACGGTCAATTTGGGTTAACCAAGAATTTATCGATAGGGGGGCATAATAAATATGCCGACTTAATGCAAACTGATTTTTTCCAGCCGAAAAGTCATAAACTGGTATTCGAACTCGAGCGTAATAAAAACGCGCCTCTGTTATGACTCGACCTTGCTCTGTACTGACTGAGCTATTTTCTCATCGGCTATTGTAATGAAGTTAATACATATTATTAGTTCAATTCATGTGCGAAATGTCAATAAGTTTGTTTTTGTTCTGGTACTATTTATACCCCGGCCAATTTATCTTTGTCCGATAATAGCGATTAATGTAATTAAATGTTTTTATAACTTCGGAAATTTCCGGACTTGAACAAATTATGCAAGGTGTTTCAGTTTAATCTGGTCAGACAATAACATCCAGCTTAAGTTGGTTATCACAATATGTCAGGATTCATCGTTTTTAAAATGAATATGAAACACTGTGAATGAGGTGACAAGAGGGATTAATGAATGTGCTAAAGTTCATTCAAACAAATTCATTTAATTAAACAAATCATTTCATTTAACTGACATTACATCTTTTTACCAATGACTCAGCCAGCATCAACATTCAACTAAATTAAACCTCTAGCTAATATCACAAACATAGGACATGACAAGAAAAACTTGAATGCAATAATTAATTGAATGGAACGTTGTATTAATCATACCATTACTCATACAACGTTACATCACCCTCTGCAGAATACTAACAATACAACATCAACAACTTCCATATAATTTATAACACTATGAAGAATTAACATCAACAGGAGCCTGCTATTTAATCCACAAAACACCATTAATTGCAACATGACACCTCTGGAATCCATAAACAGTAGTTGCAACATGACACACTGGAATCCATACACAGTAGTTGCAACATGACACCTCTGGAATCCATACACAATTGGTCCAACATGACACACTGGAATTCATACACAGTAGTTGCAACATGACACCTATGGAATCCATATACAGTAGTTGCAACATGACACCTCTGGAATCCATAAACAGTAGTTGCAACATGACACCACTAGAATTCATACACAATTGTTCAAACATGACACACTGGAATCCATACACAGTAGTTGCAACATGACACCTCTGGAATACATAAACAGTAGTTGCAACAAGACACACTAGACTAGAATCTATAAAACAATAGTTGCAAGAAGGCACACTACACTGGAATCCATAAAACATTAGTTGCAACAAGACACACTACACTGGAATCCATAAAACATTAGTTGCAACAAGATACACTGGAATCCATAAAACAATACATGCAACATGACACCACTGGAATCCATAAAACATTAGTTTCAACAAGACACACTGGAATCCACCAAACACCATTGATTACTACATAACACCACTGGAATCCATAAAGCAGTTTGGTTGCAACAAAATCCACAAAACATCAGTACTTATAACATGACACCGTTGGAATCCATAAAACACCAGTACTTATAACATGACACCATTGTAATCCATAAAACACCAGTATTTATAACATGACACCGTTGGAATCCACAAAACATCAGTACTTATAACATGACACCGTTGGAATCCATAAAACACCAGTACTTATAACATGACACCATCGGAATCCATAAAACACAAATATTTATAACACAACACTGTTGGAATCCATAAAACACCACTACTTATAACATGACACTATCGTAATCCATAAAACACAAATATTTATAACACAACACAGTTGGAATCCACAAAACACCAATACTTATAACACAACACTGTTGGAATCCACAAAACACAACTACTTATAACACAACGCTGTTGGAATCCACAAAACACAATTACTTACAACACAACGCTGTTAGAATCCACAATACACCATTACTTATAACATGACACCATCGGAATCCACAAAACACCAGTCCTTATATAACATGACACTGATGGAATCTACAAAACACCATTACTTACGTACAAAACAACACCGTTGGAATCTATAAAACACTTTCTTAAGTCAACTGATATATACCATGCAGTAATTGATCAATTTCCTAAACTTGACCTTTATCAAGTACATATCACACATAATATCAAGTAACCCACATAAAAGGTAACAGTATGCAGTCAATTGTCCATGACTTGATGATGAATCATCAGCATCATGTACTTAACATGTAGGAATAAGATTGATAAAAACAGTCTTACGCCCAGTTAATTTTTTTCAGATTTTCAGTCCTATATAGACCTAGATTACAAGATTTTTAGTCCTCCACCCAGTTAACAGAATTTCAGTCCTTAAATCCCAGTTAACATTATTGTCCAGTCCTTCACTTAGTTAACAAGATGTTTAATCCTAACCCAAGTTTAAACATGATGTTCAGTCCTAAGCTCTAATTAACAGGATTTTCAGTCCTAACCCCAGTTAACAAGATGTTTTAGCCCTTAAAGCCAAGTTAACAGGATTTTTATGCCTAATTTATTATAAGTCCAGTTGACAAGATTTCAGTGAAAAGCAATTTTTGGATTTTCATTGCTGAGCTAAAAACACTGGAACAACCAGCATTGAAAGAAGTTAATCTTAACTAATATGTTTTAACATAGAGCTGTGTTCAAGAGAAATCAAATTGCATTAAATAAGGATGAAAATTAAAGGGATGTTTATAAATCTATAATTATTATAGGATACGCTGGATAGCCAAAAAAAAACTTACCAATAATCTTGTTGCCTTACATAACCTGCTTGTACAAAGTCAATGAAATATAGTGCACCACATAACACACGTCACAGTGACAAGTAAAACTGATATCATTTTATGAGACTGAAAGTCAATAGACCACATTCATTCATACTTAACTACAGTACAGAGATATTAATATGATCCTCGACCTTCTATTACCATAATTTAACAGATGATATCTTGCCTAAATTTATAACCGTGGTTGTATGTTTCCATAAGTGAGGAGTATAATAATTATAAAATTATATATAAGAACAGGGCTTGACACTAACACTGGTCCGCTGGTCTGAGGCCAGTCGTTTTCATGGATGATGGAGGACCTGAGTAACTCTTGGAATGCAGATGGTCCTATTGACCATAGACCTTTTCTAAGAACATAATTTCGAAACAGGATCTACAAACTTTTTAAAGAGAGCATGTTAACTTATAATGGTAAATGTTGAATAAATCTCATTAACTATTCAAAACAAAAGAAAGTATACTAAGAATATATTTGCACTATATGAGGAAAGTTATTTTTCAATTGCTCAAGAGTCAGTAGGACCACCTGGAATTCTGGCGGACCAGCACGTTTCACAAGCTGCTGGTCCTTCCGGCCACTATGAAAAGAAATTTAGTGTCAAGCCCTGAAGAAAGCTAAATATTTAATATAAACACAAATCTAATATTGCATGATTTGCTCACGGAAATTAATATATTCAATTGCAAGAACCTTGAATTGTAGTCATGCATTAAGTTAGGATCGGGTCAATATCTCCGTACATTAGTATCAATTTATGAACTTATCTGATAACTTGGTTAAATAATTTTATATCTTGATTATAATATAGATAATATCTGAATGAAGTCTCAAATATAAATA
The DNA here is from genome assembly GCA_947247005.1 of Spisula solida. NCBI lineage: Eukaryota > Metazoa > Mollusca > Bivalvia > Venerida > Mactridae > Spisula > Spisula solida. Next base: position 1,576,182 of record OX365950.1, on the reverse strand, counting down.
TTTAACTCAATATGGTAAGTAATTATGAAATACAAATAAGGATTAGGTCCGGGCAGTTTGAACTGAACTTACTTTATTTTACCCTTGTATCTAAATAATATCCAATTAATTTACTTATACTAGTCTGTCACCTTATCAAAACAATTATAAATTAATTTTAATGTATTTGGCCTTAAATGAATTGTCCAGGTTTCAATGTTCATACAAATTGTAGACAAGGCCTATTCATTCCTGAATGGAATAATAAATGTATCTTACATGCACACATATATAAAGTGCAATAATATTATAAAATTAAACACTGTTAAATATGATTTGGAGAAACATATGCAGCAGTATTGAAAACGTTGACAGCAGAAAATTTCTGCAACTACTTGAATACTGCACTCATTGTTTTGCCTAAAGGCGGTAATAAATAGGCAAAAATAACAATAAAGTAATTAAATTAATTTAAATTAATTTTCAAAATCAATACTAAGCGGAGCGAGTTTGCAAAGTTACAACAATATTTCCCTGCTGTTTGTTTTGCACGAAACAAATGCCCCACACTGACATGGAAGTGAGGGACATCGGAAAGGTAAATCACGGGACTGTTCCCCGCTATCACCCCATCCCCCAGTTAAGTGGGGGCTGTTGTGAATAATTACTATATTGTTGATCCTTGTCCTAAAATATAATGTCCTGGTTTATTTTAAGCAACGTAATCGGTGTATTGAACTTAACAGATTATTAAATATCATTATGTTAGTCTGATTCACTCTGCCATCATGACTTCACATCAACATCCAGCCTTTTATTTACTTTTGATGAGTTAAATTTACCACAGGAACAGAATTATCACAAAAACATGTCAAATATTATTAAGACCAAAGTAATAAGCGAATTTAAAAGAAAATGGGCAGAAAATCTAGATACTTGTCAAAGAGAACAAAGCGGGAAATTACGAACATATGCCAAGTTCAAAAAAGCTTTTATGTATGAATCATATTTAAGTGTAATCAAAGATCCCACTATAGGATTAGATGTGTAGTAGGACTGATTTAAGCCATCAGGTTTAAATCAGTGTTTAACCTCTGTTCTTGTATACTGCACTTAACTTGGGTAGATTGACAAATCACTGAACCATTCCTAATCATTGTACTTGTGTTTCCATTGGCTGAAGTGATTTGTCAGCTCACATTTTGGGTATATAAGGCCAACATTAGCCTAGTATCATTGCAAAGGTCGGCTGACTGTCCAGTCAGCGCTGCCAATAAAGCTTAGGCTTTGGCTATCTCTCAAGATACTTAGGTATCTGACTTTTGTTGTGAGTATCTCACGACCCTTGCAAATAGAGTCCGTTGTCATCGAAGCATATTGCTTCGGACATTTCCTATACATTAAGGGGTTCTTGCATTCTAACTTAAATCTACATTTACATAAATGAGGCTGTAAATTGTATTGTATATATGCTGGAATAAATTAAATGTAATTGTGCTAAATAATATATATAAATTACTTTGATAACTTAATTAAATACTGTTCATGTAACTTGGTGTTGTGTTATTCTTGTAGTTAGGCATTTATTCATTATATTGAGGTTGTTGTACAACCACATTACTACCACTATACGATACACATTGGAGACCACCACAATACTCTACACACCACTGGTATATTATTGCTACGTATGTAACCACTCAGATCAGACCGACTGAGTGGATACAAACCCGTAATACTTATACCGGGCCAGAAATCGGATCTGTTACATTGGTGTCGTGATCTAGTTCTGGGGTGTTGTTTAGATTGTGGTTAATTTGTAAATTAAATTAAATTAAATAGGAAATTTAGGAGGGAGGATAAATATAATCTTATTCTATAAATTATAAACCTAAGTCATTATTTATAGTGTACATTGTAAATTATTAATCATAAGGTGTGAAATAAAGTAGTGATATAATTATAAGTGTGTAAAATAAATGTCTATAAACTTATGTTATTTAACTTTGTGTATTTGATTATAAATGTGGTTTAAAAGTATTAAACTGTAAAATAATGTGTAAGTATTAGACTGTGTGTACATTTGGATAATCATTAACTTGTGTGTATATAGGGTTAGTAATGGTGAATAGGGTGATTGAGTCTTATAATCACATGTGTATTCTTCAATAAATTTATTCAATATAAACCCTAATTTAAGGTAGAATGTGAACATAGTATATTGTGTTGAGTAGTGTGTAATATTTAATTATTTTGTGTGTACTTACTGTAACATTGTTGTAAAACTAATTAGTAAGCTTTCATTGTGTGTACTTACTGTAACATTGTTGTAAAACTAAATAGTAAGCTTTCATTGTGTGTACTTACTGTAACATTGTTGTAAAACTAAATAGTAAGCTTTCATAGTGTGTACTTGTATGTAATTGATGTTTGTATAAGACTTTGGGGACTGTGAGTGTATGTGAACACAATGAACAATGTCCGTTTTCCTCATGAATCAGTGTGCATTACACATTCATGTGAGTCCAATGGAATTGATAAACATTACGGGACTAATCCCTTTATCAAAACTTCACAGTTAAACCATGATGTCTTGGGGGAAAATTTGATTGATTTAACAAGCCCTACTCCTTTGATGGGAGACAATTGTAGATTACCTTCAAGGGCAAATCCTTTTAGGTTTGATTATGTCCCCGTCGAAGAGCCACTCATTCCTGTAAAGTTCAATAATTTTCACGGGACTGATTCTAGGGACAGAACTGTAAGGGATACCACAATTATTGAAAAGGGCAACTCACGATCATCTGTAAATTCTAATACAGACTGGAATCTAGATGATTTTCACATTATGATTTCTGCAATGTTAGACAATAAATTAGGAAACTTCCTTTCAAAACTGCAACAAGAGAAATCTATGTGTAATCAATTAGTTGTAAATAGTCATAGCAATTGTCCAGCTAATGTTTGTCCGCAAGATAAAATTCATGTAAATAAGTTGCAATCGCAAACTATTGTGAGGAAAAGGGGTACCCAAGAGGGTAGTGAATTCAGATGTGGGTTCTGTTTCAAAAAGGGTCATGATAAAAGCAGATGCTTTGGGAAGCGAGGTACATCAGTGAAAGATGGGGGTGTTGAGAGAAGGGTCATTAGGCAATGAGGCTTATCAGTTAGAGTTGAGAATGATTGGGAGATTGTTACAATGTGATTATAAAACTTAACTTTTGTATGTAGACTCTTTTTCATTATTACGTGTGGCGAGAAAACTCTAAAATCATTGTAATTGATGGCGAGCAAACTCTAAAAGTATTGTAATTGGTGGCGAGCAAACTCTAAAACCAATTATGACAATTGTTAGCATATAAACTTGATGTTTTGTTATGAGCTGAAGTATAAATTTACCCATTCTTGATTTGAATAGCAGATATAAATTAATACTCAATTGCATCTCACTTAAATGTTAATAGTTAACATTTGCTTTATGTAACTGCATTATATCCATGTTACTAAATTGAGCTTGTTTGGTGGGAGTTGATACTCTTATGTTGATCAATTCAATGATCAACTTATACTTTGAGATCAGGCTTTGTATGTGATTTACTAATATATACTTTATGTTGTATTGTGTATTTACGAGTGAATATTTGTGTTATGCATTGAGTAGTTGAGACATATGAGGTACATAGATTATATTAGGATTGGTATTATGAGTCAGTGTACTTTGTGAAGACTTGTATTGTACAAATTACTGGTTACATGCATTTATAGTTGTGTATGGTGTTTCTATGAACGTCATAGTTCATTTGCAGTTAGCATTTGTGAATTATGTTTATAACTTTATAGTTTGCTTATTTATGGTGGGTTGTGTATGATATATGTAGATTTGTGAGTTTGTGAGGAAACGTGTATGTTTTGACAGTATGATTATTGAGTATATGATATGTGGATGCTATCATTAGATGTGTGTGATGTTTAATATGTCATATTTATATTGTATCAATTGTTGTCCATGACTTGTGCTTGTATTTTTTCAATTTTGTTGGTTGTTTATTTATGTTTGTATGATATGTCTGTGGGCTTGATATCTTGCATGCATGTACTTTATACATTTCAGATGATGTATTGTCCACTGATGTCATTTTTGTCATTTGATTTGTTTACTTTGATTTATTTATTGAAAATATATGAAATTTAAGGAGGGAGGAATGTAGTAGGACTGATTTAAGCCATCAGGTTTAAATCAGTGTTTAACCTCTGTTCTTGTATACTGCACTTAACTTGGGTAGATTGACAAATCACTGAACCATTCCTAATCATTGTACTTGTGTTTCCATTGGCTGAAGTGATTTGTCAGCTCACATTTTGGGTATATAAGGCCAACATTAGCCTAGTATCATTGCAAAGGTCGGCTGACTGTCCAGTCAGCGCTGCCAATAAAGCTTAGGCTTTGGCTATCTCTCAAGATACTTAGGTATCTGACTTTTGTTGTGAGTATCTCACGACCCTTGCAAATAGAGTCCGTTGTCATCGAAGCATATTGCTTCGGACATTTCCTATACATTAAGGGGTTCTTGCATTCTAACTTAAATCTACATTTACATAAATGAGGCTGTAAATTGTATTGTATATATGCTGGAATAAATTAAATGTAATTGTGCTAAATAATATATATAAATTACTTTGATAACTTAATTAAATACTGTTCATGTAACTTGGTGTTGTGTTATTCTTGTAGTTAGGCATTTATTCATTATATTGAGGTTGTTGTACAACCACATTACTACCACTATACGATACACATTGGAGACCACCACAATACTCTACACACCACTGGTATATTATTGCTACGTATGTAACCACTCAGATCAGACCGACTGAGTGGATACAAACCCGTAATACTTATACCGGGCCAGAAATCGGATCTGTTACAGATGTAACTAAATTCCGCATAAGTTCTCACAAATTAGAAATTGAAACGGGAAGATATAAAACACCAAAAGTTAATGTTAAGGATCGATTATGTAAATGACTAAATGCTGCACTTTAAATGAGACCGAAAATGAGGAACACTTTCTTTTAAAATGTTCTCTTTATAAATCAGAAAGACTGTTATACCTGATAAACATATCACATATTGTTAATGGCTTTAAGAACCTTACAGATTCAGAGAAGTTCCAATATGTAATGTCTAGCGAAAATATCTAAACAATAAACATGACAGGAAAATTTATACTCCAATGCATGCTTAGAAGATCAATATACTTGAAAAATAATGTCTTATAATATGTATACCATACTACCATGCTGTTATTTGATCTTGTTTGAATTATTTTTAATATTATACTTATGATTATGTGCTAGATATTCCAATAACTTTGTGCTCTAGTCAATGAAAGCACTTCTGTTTTATTATTTTATTTTGTTTTTTTCTGATCAGATATATTTACATGTTTGTTTATAATAATTATGTTTTCTCGTTTACTTTGAATTTTTTTTTTTAAACTTTGGATTGTCTTTTATGTAAATATCAAAATTGTATACCCGAGAGGGTCCATAATTTGGAAAATAAACTATATTCTATTCTATTCTATTCATCAACATTAAAATGATACTGGGTCGAAAATAATTGAGTACGAATGAATAAGTATCATAAACAAAAACACATGACAACCTATTGACATTGTAACGTAGGAAATTTCAATGAACTGGTTTCAAAGTTTATAACAAATCAACGCTTATTACATACATTAGAACAACAAAACTTAAAGTTGCAGCAAAACGAAAGTAGAAACTTACAAGATGTCCACCTGTCCGAGAAATGGCGGTGATTCGCCTAAAATATATCACTGCGCGAAACAAATGACAATTGCATTCATGATTAATTGTGTATGGTTTTACCCCCGACTTACATATGATTAATGCTTTAACTAGTTAAATATTATATTGTATACATACGTATATTTCAAACAATATAATCACAGTTTAAACATGGAACTATTTCTTACCTGAAATCAAAATGGACGACCTGTTGAACAGGAAGGGATCACTAAATTAAACATGAATCCGTAGGCGTTCCATGGGTAAATATAGCTTTCAAAGTCAGCTATTCGTATTAAAACATTTAACTTTTTAACATGGTTCAGTTTTGTGATCTTGCATAGGGAAATCTTAATGATATTAACATTTTTGTAGAAGCGTAAATCTCGGACAGAATTATTCGGATGCATTTTTTACATTTTTTGTCGTCTGGTTAGATACAGGTGTGTTTATAACAGCTCCGCATTAGCCTTTAGCGCTCTTAACTTCTTAATTAGTTTCCAAATTTTGTGTACGTTTTGAATATCCAGCTTTACCTAAATTATCAGTGGACATGGTCTCCTAGGTCAACATCACCTGGAGACCGTTAACATGGGCGAGCCCTACGTAGCCCTTTCCATGGGAGGTAATCCTTGCCTTCTATATTCAATTGAACGGGAGGTTACTGAATAAAGGCACTCGGTAGCGCTTTGCTTAGGCAATGGACCCCTGATCACTCAGAGTTAGTCACTGACACTTTTTTACTTAAGGCAGTGGCTAGCCGTCCGGCGCCGGACGACTAGACAGCGAAATTAGTCGTCCGGCATTAGAAATAGAAGTAGTAATGGAACGTAGAAAGTTTCAATTACAGTATTATGAGGATGGGGATAGTATATGACTTCACTTCATGCTGAAAAAATGAAATTGCTGTGTTAGGTAATTGACAGTTTGCAATGTCACTGGTTATAATAGCGTGTAAACAATGTTACAGTTTATGAATTGTATCATGGTAGGTCCTATTCTAAACTCCCTGATTGTATATTGTATTTAAAATTTACAAAATATACAATTGTATTGTTTTGTATATATGTGCTATTAAAACTGCGAATGAGAAGTAATTAATTGCCATATATCTTTGTTTGTGTTACTTCGGCAAATTACATGCGTACTTTGTTTGTTTTCCAATATGGCGGACATTATACGGAGATACACGGCCGGTCACAAAATCATTTTATGGATGCAGATAAATGCACTAACTTGTCTTGCTTAATTCGTAGTTTATTACAAGGTAGAAACATATGTGATACTTATCACAAGAAAATAACTGAAATTATGGATGCCTAATGCATAGAAATAGAATGACAGTTACCTAGCCAATACATGTATCGTTTGCTAGTCGTCCGATGACGGACGACTAATTTCGCTGTCTAGTCGTCCGGTGCCGGACGGCTAGCCACTGCCTTTACTTAAACTGTTAAAGATAATATATGAACGATCACTTACAACCCCAACGGTGACAGCGTTTAGCACTGAAGTGACCGTGACCATACTGACTGCCATCGAAGTATTAAATGGATTGCTACTGTCCCAGGCATTCATAAAAAAGCCAAGTGGTGTGTCTGTCTCAGTGTCTGCGAGGCAAATAAGTACTGGTATAGGACCAGTAGCCGAACAAAAATGGAGGTTTCAGCTGGATTTGTCCCTAAAAACTATTTGTTTACAAAAATAATCCGCAATTTTACTTACCTTTCCCCTTTCTAGAAATGTAAACAACTGTAAAAGGGTCACTATTTAGCTCTAATTGGTAAGTCTACAGTACCAGTATCCGAACAGATGCTTCATTGGCGGATTAAACGACATTTATTGCTAAAATATGAACTATTTTTATTTTAAAGAATGTAAATAACCATTACTAGAATAGTAGATTTTCTGTCACTCGTCAAAATGTGTGTGGCTATTGATTGACTAAAAAAATTGGCGCGGATCTGATACACATTTCAGTGGCAAAATGTCATGGTTTTGTCCATTTCTTAAGATTTCTTTGTTTCAATTAAGCTATTTTAATGCATAATAAACATGTTAAGAAACTATTTAATGGTCCTTTGGTTTAAAGGCGACAATGGGGAAAGATTTGCGCGCACATACGTGAGTCGTTCGGAATCCCTCAGATGTAATTTACAAAACAGAAAGTGGGAGGGGTAATTAAGACAGTAGAATTTCAGAGACAATAATTTCTTTCCATGTTATAGGTTCAATATTTTGATGGATGAAAAAGCGTTGAATGAGCTATTGGAGTGTTCAGTATGTCTGGACCAGTTAGATGACACCAGTAAAGTGTTGCCATGTCAACATACATTCTGTAAAAGGTGTTTAGAGGAGATTGTAATTACAAAGCATGAGTTACGATGTCCAGAATGTCGCTTCTTGGTAAGTTAGCCTTTTTTGTAACAATCTCGCCTATTTCTGCTGAATTTTATATGTTCCCAAATTGAAAATCGTATCTTATTTCAGCTATTACAAGCAGGAGCATTAATTCGCAATTCAAAGCCTAAAAAAATTCTGAGAAAAATCAACTTATTTTAGGTTTTACTGAGAAACAATGTAAGTAATCTATAGTCAAATTGTATATTTTCACGAGGTCTTATTTCTGTAAATTTGTTATTTATAAGAGGTAGTTTGTGTTAAATTTAGCCAATTTCAAAACTCCAGAAAGGACTACTTGCCCGTCTATCTGTCATTGATTTATTTCTGTAGCATATATGAATTTGTGCCAAATATCAAATTCGCAAATACAGCAAAAGTTTATCCCTCGCATTATTTCTGATTGTACAGTAGGTATTCCTACATTTCAGGTGGAGATGCGGGTGGATGAGCTACCAACAAATATTTTACTTATCCGTCTTTTAGAAGGCTTAAAATCTCAGTCTAGAGTCACAGGCTCTCAGAATTCAGGTCGTAAAAGAGATGGTTTGGGGTCGCCAGGCGCTGGCAAGGGAGATAATTCCAGTCAGGCTGTGGCTGCATTTGCCAGACAGCAGCAGCAAAGACAGGTGAGTTATATGTACAGTTTACCCAGTAAACATACGTACCGGCACCTTGAAAAGCCATTGAATGACGGTTTTGTCTGAAAAGCCATGGAAAGACGGTTTTGTTTGAAAAACAGATTTTGTCTCCTGGAATTTCAAAAATGATGTAGAAGTTTCCCAATAGGAAATGTAAAATAAACAGTAGGCAAAAATCCAATGACATGTCAAAATACAAGAAATCTGTTTCAAAAGCTTTTGAGCATGAACCCAGTATACATTTAGGTGACATACAGTGATTTTTTTCGCTTCTTTGGGAAAGGGTCCGGGTCCGTTCAGATTGCGAATTTTCGCATCGTGACAACTTGAAATTGGGAATTTTCATGAAGCAGAAAGGCCAAATAAAACAGAAAATGAGATTACATGTGACTGTTTACTGGTTTCTGTAAACTTTTATGCTTGACCTCTTGTCAAAAATGTTCATAACTTTGTCATTTTATGTCGGATTTTGAATTTTTTTTTTTAAATGTTCATTGGGAATTTCTCCCTTCAAATTTAGGAAAATTATAGCTTTTTTCTAATTGGGAAGGTACTGTTTACAGGTAGCAAACAAAGAAGGAAAAATTCACTGACATATATTGTTGTTGTTTGTTGTCTGAATGTTAAAATTGTCTCAATCTCATGGAAAACTGAAATGTAAATGGAATTATATCTGATGAAAACAGTTAATGATCTTGGACTTTTATTTTGTGAACACTTCAGGGGTTATACATTTCCAGAATAGTCCGGACTCTGGATTTACAGTATTAAAAAGAAGGATTTTTTCTGTAGAAAATAAAAGTAATTTAATGAAAAAATCCTATAATTGACAAATATGTGGCCATTTAAAATTTAAAAAGCTCAATTTTAACAACAGAACAATATTTGAGTTTTGGTGTAGGGGTGTGTGCTAATGGCACCTGGAACAGACTTGCGTCATGTTTTCAGGATTGGCCATTGTGTCTCAATAGGACCCCTGACACTTTTAGTTTGTAACTTATTTTAGGTGGTAAGCTTAATAATTTTGTTAAATCCTTCTATATATTTACTGTTTCAGGCAAGCAACAGCAGTCGTCCTTGTGCAAAGGCTTTGTTCAATTATGATGCAAAAGATCCAAGGTAAGATAAGTTATGTTTGACTGAGTTCTCAGATTTTATGTTTGACTGAGTTCTCAGATTTCATGTTTGACTGAGTTCTCAGATTGTATGTTGGACTGAGTTCTCAGATTTTATGTTTGACTGAGTTATCAGATTTCATGTTTGACTGAGTTCTCAGATTTTATGTTTGACTGAGTTCTCCGATTTTATGTTTGACTGAGTTCTCAGATTTTATGTTTGACTTTAGATCTCCTTAATCAGTGGTCGAATTTCAATGAAACTTCACTTGAGCACTTGGTACTAAACCTAGTTTTGCATATTGTCAGGAATTTAAGCACAGATGATTTTTGTCAGAGTAATGGCCCTTTTGTGGGAGACAAATGTTGTTGTGTCAAAAGCAGTTACTCATCTAGTTGTTGATTAATTTACACTGTAAACTTTATGTTATTTCAGTGACTTGTCATTCAAGAAAGGTGATATTGTCTATCTGAAGAAACGTGTAGATGAAAACTGGTTTAATGGTGAATTAAACGGACAGCATGGATTCTTTCCTGCTACCTATGTACAGGTATGATATACCACTGTAACCCCATAGATACCTATAGAATGTAGTGTCTTGAATTCTTTGTTTTGTTGTGTTTTCTTCACTCTGACCTGACATTGTCATGCTTCTCTCAGTGAACTTTAGCTGCGGCCTGGGTCCAGCACTTAGTGTGCTGAAATTGTAATCCGGAAGTCTGGGTTTGATTCCTTGTCATAGCAGGGCATATACTCTTCCTGGTTGATAAAAATTTGACGTATCCATGTGAACATTTGACATATGTGACAATGTTGCTGGTTCCTTGTGAAAGGTTGAGTTAGTACTGGTTAGGATACAGTACAGGAAAACAGTTTAGGTGAATCTGCCACCTTATAATATGTAACAGAAAGATTTTGGTGAGAAATGGTCGTAAACATGAGTATAGAAATTCAATGAAGTTAAATGTTTGTAAAGTATTATGTGTTCTAAATCTGACAATATTTTCATGTAGTATTAAAATACAATTTTTTCTAACACCTCATCATAATACTAATATTAGCCATGTACATACTTATTCATATTTCTTCTTGAAAGTGCTTTACCCATTTTGTTCTGTAAATTGTTTGTTTGATGTATATTATATGTTTATTTTGAAAGAGGTTCACAGGGAAGACTAGGCATGCCCAACTATGTTGCCTCCTCTATGATTAAAGTCTTTATTTTTACGGTATTATTCAATCCAGAGTATTCAGGAAGTGTGGAACCCCTGGACCAAATACAGCAAAGAGAATGGGTTGGTATTTTTACAAGTTATTAATTGTGATTTATTTATTGTAGGTGATTACAGCATTACCAGATACCATACCTCAATGTAAAGGTTTATATGACTTCATTGTGGACGATGACAAAGAAGTGGATTGTCTCCCTTTCAGAAAGGTTCGTACACTACCACTGATATACACACACGGTGTACGCCAATCACACACACACACACACCTGTCCAGATAGCACAGTGGTTAGAGCACTGACTTGTCACCTGAGCAACCTCTATCCACTGTACAGGGGACCTACTATTCCAGAATAGTCAACAAATCCAGATTTTCTGTACTAAAAAGAAGTTATTTGATGAAAAATATCAATTATTGTGTTGTGGTGATTTGAAATTTCATATGCTGAATTAAAGCAATAGAAGAATCTGTGAATGTAGTGATGTGTGTTAATGGCTTACGATACTGACTTGCATTATGCTTTAGTTGAATGACTGAGTATGAGAGCTACAGATAAGCTGCGTTTTGGGGTAATTACCCAATTAATTTTCTTAAAAACTTAAAAGATTTCGAGAGGAGGGAGTAAGAAAAAAAAAAGACAATTTGAAATACCCAAACAGAAAATAATGTTATAGTGAAAAAATAGTACAGTATAACCTCCGTAGAGCGACATCCGGCGGAGACAGAAAAAACTGCCGCTCTGCGGAGGTGTCGCTCTGTAGAGGTTGATTGTTTCAGAATGTCATTCATAGACTATTGAGTGTACGTCGTTTGTTTCTGATTAAATGCATACAATTAGATCTACTGGTAGCCGCGCGTTTTGCGATATAATTCTGAGGATTATTTAATTAAGATCATTGATTAGATATAAAAATGCGTACAATTCACGGGTCTAGTATGTATTGCTATTAAACGCAACTCTCAACATTATAAACCTAATCCATATTATTTTACGCACATGCCGTATTCAATTGAATTGTTTACCTTCAAAGTGTTAAAATCTCTATTACGTCATATCGCTCAGTACACAATTTGCACACGTGAGCGGTAATTTGTTTACCTCTAGCGTGTAACTTGGTCAGTGCATATGCTGAAATTGACAGTTTTAGACGACTTGATTAACCATTAACTAGACGTGTACGTGAATTTCTTTTCTTACACTGATTGATAAGCGCGTATTGATAATTCATTTAAAGTTATTAATAACGATTTTGATTTAAAAAAAAATCGAGTTAATGCATCTCAGCAAGTGCATGGTATGTACGGTGTTACTGTGTCATATTGTCAAACTGATCCCAAAGACAGTCGCTAATTTACTAGCGCCCGTGGCTATCGTTACCTGATGAGCGATAATTATTATAATCCACGAAGGTGCGAAAAATAGAAAATAACATCGTATGGAGTTATGTAAACACGTGTGAATATGCCTTGTAAAAACACACCTGTCGCTTCTCAGAGGTAAACCATACAAAAGGTAAACAATTTCAACGGCCGTTTGCCGCTCTGTGGAGGTGTCGTTCTACGGAGGTTAAAATAAGAGTGAAAACGAACGGGGGGAAATAAAAGTGCCGCTTCTCGGAGGTTGCCACTTCTCAGAGGTGCCGTTTCGGGAGGTTATACTGTACATAAAAGCTTATTTACCCTTTAAGTTTTATTAAATACACAAATAAAATTTGTCAAACCCAAATCAAAATTGAAATACCCAATTAACTAAAACCTTATCTGTAACTCTGCTGATGATGCTATCTTTGTTTATACAGTGACTGTATTGGGTAGGTCATGTTCTATGAATGTCCTCCACATGTGGAGAAGTTGTCAAATACTTGCAGAAGTGTCAGATTGTTGATAATTAATTCTAGGAAATTTAACCACAGTAAAGTCTGTACTAGTATTTCACAGAAAAACTGTTGAAATTATCCTTTAGGCCACTGGAAATACATAAAGGCACATTCTCACTGTCAGCCTAGATATTTGGCTGTAAATGGTCATCTCCTCTATAGAATTATTTAAAATGACCATTGTCATACAGCACCTAGTAATTCCTTAATATGATGACAGCCCTGGAAATTTAATTTTTGTATCACTTGTAAATTTTTGCAAGCTCTCAAATGTTTACTTACATATCTAGAAATATACTCACAATTCTTTGCTTTTATATCAAAATACTTCCAAGATTTATCAAGGTGTATATGTGTACAACATTTTATTTTCCGAGACGGGATGAGGTATCGCTAAAAGAGTATAAAATTTCTACAACAAGATTAAGTTTTCGCTGGCAAAAAATTGTGAGTGGCAAGAAAATCAAATCACTAATTTTCACTTTCATGCGAGTGCTATATTCCATGCCAGAGTTTGATGTATAAGTTGTTTGTGTTTCAGGATGATGTGATGACTGTGATCAGGAAGGTAGATGAGAATTGGTTAGAGGCAAAGAAAGGAGATAAAATAGGAATATTACCTATATCATTTGTTGGGGTGGGTATATTATGTTAGCATGTTGCTGGAATATTTCTTTGTATATATTGGTCTGTATATTGGAAGGCCAATTAATATTTGTCAATTAGTCAGGCCTCGATAAATCTACTCGTTCCCTCGTCCTGCAATTTTTTTATGCCCCCGTATCGATAGATCGGGAGGCATATAGTGATTCACCTGTCCGTCCGTCCGTTCGTCCGTCCGTCCGTCCTGGTTAACCCAAATTGACCGTTTCTTCTAGCATTAATATGGCTTGCTACAAAGCTTTCATACTCGCATGGATGTTGTATATGAACACTCTCCACACGCCTGTATCACCTGACCCCATTTTGACCTTCACCTTGACCTAATTTTGGACTTAGACTTGTTTATGGACAAGGCTTCCACAGGGGGCATAAGCGTTTATTGAACGCAGTCTTGTTTCTTCTTTATTTATATAGCAGGACTAGTAAGATTTTTAGTCCCCTACCGGTTTTTGACCGGAGGGGACTATAGGTTTGCCCTCCGTCCGTCAGTCAGTCAGTCCGTCCGTCAAAAAATCTGGATCCTGACATAACTCAAACAGTTTCCAAGCTAGGTTTATGAAACTTGGTATGTGGATAGGGAGCAATAAGGGGATGATGCACGTCTAAAAATATTTTGATTTTGATTGTGGTTGCTTGGCGACAGAAAGAGTGAAAATATGCCCAAATCTTGATCCTGTCATAACTCAAACAGTTTCCAAGCTAGGTTTATGAAACTTGATATGTAGATAGGGGTCAATAAGGGGATTATGCACGTCCAAAAATATTTGGATTCTGACAAAAATTGTGGTTGCTATGGCAACAGAAACATTGAAAATGGCTTCAAACCGGTAGACGACTACTGTATTGCTTGCAATTCTTAATTACTTGTTTTTCTTTGTCTATACAGCAGGACTAGCACTTTTAAAAACATTTCTTGACATTACTTATCGTTAAATACATTTTAATTGTAAATTATAAGCACATCAGAAGTAAAAACTATGAATAATTTAAAGTTTAGTCCGATTATTGCAAAAATACATGGTAAATATTGTAATGAAATTAATTTCATTGTGATCATTTCAGTTAAATGATCCAGCGAAAATACTTCTACGTTTGACAGATAAAAATAGGTATGTACACTCGGTAGTGGAGGTATGTACACTCGGTAGTGGAGGTATGTACACTCGGTAGTGGAGGTATGTACACTCGGTAGTGGAGGTATGTACACTCGGTAGTGGAGGTATGTACACTCGGTAGTGGAGTTATGTACACTCGGTAGTGGAGGTATGTACACTGGGTAGTGGAGGTATGTACACTCGGTAGTGGAGGTATGTACACTCGGTAGTGGAGGTATGTACACTCGGTAGTGGAGGTATGTACACTCGGTAGTGGAGGTATGTACACTCGGTAGTGGAGGTATGTACACTCGGTAGTGGAGGTTTTCCATTATTATAATCTGTTATATGAAAAAACATGTGAAGTATATTGACAGGATTGGTGAATTATGTTTGTGATCTGTATATTGATGTAAATGATGTTTTTGTTTTATCTTAAAACATTTGAGCCAGTCTCCTGGAAAACCTGCTATTATGACAAAATATTTGATTTTAAGATTTTTTTTATTTGAAAGAGTAATCTTAATGAAGCAAAATGCAAAAGAAATTTTGTTAGTATCTTGATTTTTAAGGAAGTTACAGCTATTTTGGTGAGGCCCTATTCAGACCCTTTTTGCGTGATGTCGCAAACGTCATTCAAACGTTATTTGACGTCGTTGTAACAAGTACTTTATAAATACTGCATTTGATCAATTCTTGACATAAACTGGTCAAAATGGTTTCAAGTTTTAGAATGATGTTTTAAATTTTAAAATGTACATCCAAATTGTAAATGTTCACATTTAGAGAAGGGCTACTACGGTTTCAAATAACCAACTCCTCATTTTTCTCAATCAGAGTACTTTTCTGAAAATGGTCACCATAGCAACGAAGTGAATGATTTCGACATAATTTGTAAGAAAATTTAAAGCTATGATATAGTAATACAGTTGAAACTCGTTGTGTCGACATCGGTTGTATCGACACTTCGGTTATGTCGACATACTTTCAAATCCCCGATTTGGGTTGCTCTATATTTTATCTTAAATATGACGGTTTAGTCGACATGCCTGTGTCGACACTCCGCTTATATCGACACGACTTTTCTGGCCCAATTGATATTTTCGCACCTTATTGTTATCGTTTGTGTCGACATCGTGTCGACGCTATTGAAATTGAAAAGTTGTTAATTAACCGTGAAGATACTCCTGTTTCGAACCATTGTTTGTTAAAAATTAATGTGTTCACAGTTTGCAAATGTAATTGAATGATGTTTACTCTTAAGTTTGTAAACAAAGTGTAACCTAGTTCGGCGTATGAAATTAAAAAATCTGCTGAACTAGCGTGATTCTCGGAAGGTGAACAAAAATACATTTTTGTATGCCTTCACAATTTATTTCAACATTCTTGTTATATTTCCGATAGGTATAAATGAATATACTTTACATTGTTAACAAAGAAAAGAAATGTCATCAGTTGCTTTCAGATGTCTGGCATGTTGATTGAATATATTGTTTACAATTAAAATATTGCGTAAGCGAAACCGGTAAGGGCTAAAATCCATACTTGTGGTGCTGATCCCGTACTGTACTTGTTTCAAAACGAGGCTATGAACTCGACTCTCTCATAAACACTTGGTCAAATGTTTTCATGATAACTGTAAGTGTGATAAAATTGATCTTTCACCAGTTTAATCGCGTATATGTATTAGTTGATGTTCCAACTGATGTAACAACGGCACTGACAGAAATACTCAAGGACTTTGTTATTATAAATTTCGACGGGTATGGAAATTTTTCACAGTTGTTGGCTCCTGTTGTGTCGACATTCGGATATGTCGACATAATTTTGACGGTCCCAAAAATGTCGACATAACGAGTGTCGACTGTATATGGATAAATGACTTAAAATTGAATCAATAGATATGTCATTTTTTCTTATTTGAAAGCTTTTTTAAAACCTTGTTACATGCAGTAATTACATAATGTCATTATAGCAGGTTTTCCTAGAGACTGGCTCATTTATTTTTCAAAATGCACTGTTTAAATAAAACATAATTAGGCCTAAACAACTTTATCATGCTCAGCTCTATTTGTGCTCAAACGTCGTATGTTCTGACAGTGAAATGTCTGCTGACTTACTGAACTCTTTGTACTTAATTCAGGGATGTCAATTCTCCTGATTTATCCTGAATTCTGGATATATCAGTCCTAAAAAGAAGTAGCTTC
The DNA here is from genome assembly GCA_947247005.1 of Spisula solida. Taxonomy (NCBI): domain Eukaryota; kingdom Metazoa; phylum Mollusca; class Bivalvia; order Venerida; family Mactridae; genus Spisula; species Spisula solida. The sequence goes on along the minus strand of OX365950.1, from coordinate 1,559,161 downwards.
TGACCAAAGTAAAAGTTATTTGATGAAAATATCTCAAGAAATGGCAAAGTTATGTACATTTAATCTGCTATGAAGGATTTCCTTAATACAAACTTATCAAATTATGGAAAAAATGTCATTGAGGCCTCTTGTTTGGCAGAAATGGTCAGTCGCATATGATTTTCCTGATTTTTTATTTTTCCCTGTTGACACCCCTGTAAATTGATAGAAGAGTAATATTTATATATGTGTATTCACTCTCTGTTGCAGTGCTCGTTCACACGAGAATGGTCCGCCGGTGACCCCAGCACATCCTGTAAGGGCCATCAAGGAGGGATCACCTAGTAGAGTGATCAACAAACGACATTCTCTGACAACTATAACACAAACTGTAACCACATCTAGTAGTGCAATTCAACGACGTTCCCTAGATAGTAGTACCGACAGTGATCTCCTTGCTATTGGTGGCAAATCTGCTGCTATGTTACTGGGTCCAGGTCCTTCTGGTCTAGCCAATGCAATAACCACCCAGCTACAGGTTTCCATGACAACAGAGCAACCAATCAATACCACGGTGAAGTTAACCTCTGTAGCAAATATGCCCATCATGATTCCCTCCATCAAACCTGAATCAAGTAAATATAATATTGTATAATTTGCTTTCAGTGGATTATATACTAGAGATTTATCAGTGAAAATAACAGTGAAAGTATTATCATTTTGTTATTTTTACTGTTTTAGAAGCTGGTTCCGTTACCATACAGAAAAAAGAAATGTAACTTGAACGGCGCCGACTTCAAATTATTTGACTTAACGCCGTTTTCTTAACAACTTTCAGTTATATACGACGTCTGATTCACCTTACCAGTTTTCTGTGGCAGTATCCTTGCCACTACTAACTTACCCTTCAACAAAGAAACTTTTCATGGCAGGTTTGATCTTGCCAAAAATGGCTTTTATTGGGAGATGTATGTTTTTGTCTCAAAACCCTTCTAGGTTAATGTATTTTGACCCTCTATGAATTGACTGTATTATTTGTCTGTGCAGATATTCCATTGTTACCCCCTATGAACAAACCAGATCCCCTGATGTCCCTAGAACAATCAACAGGAAGTCAGAAACCTGAGGTACCGGCGGAGGTGGGGTCGGCAGCAGCTTGCGCCAGCGGTATAGATGATGGTAACCATGTTAACAATAGACCATCTGCAACTATGTGAGTAACTATGATCTCATCCATGTACAAGTAAACCTCACCTTATGACAAACTAAATAATAAACTAAGACAAACTCAATAATAAACTAAGACAAACTCAATAATAAACTAAGACAAACTCAATAATAAAATCAGACAAACTCAATAATAAAATCAGACAAACTCAATAATAAAATCAGACAAACTCAATAATAAAATCATAAAACCAGACAAACTCAATCATAAACCACCTCCAAATTAATAGACCACAATTTTCACGTCCATTTTCACTGTTAGGCTCTGTATTTAACTAAAACCATATCAATAATGAGACTTTTTTCAAGGATCCCAAAGTGGTCCTATTATTTAGGTTTTACTATTTATCAATTTACCCTGTTTCGGTTAGCTGGTAGAGACACTGATTCTTTATATGTGGGGGAGACATTGATGTTGTGCTGAACATCAAGATAGATGGATGTCGCAAAGATTGTCTGTGCTAGTAAACAGTTGGTCAGAATTCAATGAAACTTCACTTGCCTTGTTGGGCGTATTAGTGCATATTGTAAGGAATTATAGGTAGATCGGGTGATTTTTGCCAGAGTTACAGCCCTTTGTGTGAAATATTCATTTTTGTGTCAAAACCCTTCTCAGTTCATGTGAATAATTCATATAGTCCAGAGAATTTTACATGACTATCAACCTTCTATTGGCATTATTTAACAGCTTGTATGTTGTCTTTATTTATAATCCTGTTGTATGTTTTCTTAAGCGTAAAGTATCACGAAGACGCTCGAGGTGTAATACCAACACAAATCTAAAGGACCGATATTGCACGATTTGCTCGTGGAAATTTATATATTCAACGTAAGAACCTTGTAATATATTCATGCATAAAGGTCAGGATCATGTCAAAATATCCGTGCTATACATACACTGTAAGGTTGTTATAGAAACTCTTCATCTGAGAGACTCACATTTTGATTTGTGCTTCATTTTCCTACAGTTATGTAGCCTTATTTAACTACAAGCCACAGAAAGGTGATGAGATAGAGTTACATAAAGGTGAATATTACACGGTGTCGGAGAAATGTCTCGATGGTTGGTATAAAGGTATCTCACTGAAGACAGGTCTGGGAGGTGTGTTCCCGGGCAACTATGTACAGGTGGTGAAACGAGTGTAAGTATACACTATGTATATTGACTTTATATGCGCTTCAGAGCAGAAAATCTTTTGACTTCTGCATACTGTCTTTAATGTTGTTTGCTATAAGCATACTTAAGTTGCATTTATAGTGGTTAGTGCGCTGGATTCTAACCTAGCCATGTGGGTCAAATTCCTGGTCATTGCAGGTCTTGGCATGCCATGGAAATTTGACGACAATGTTGATTTTCTTTCACATATGGAGACGTTTCCATTCCTTTATGGAAGGGTAAGTTAGGACTGGTTAGGATACAGTTTAGGAAAACTGGTTTGATTGGAGAATTTCCCACAATTTGAAGAGTAATCCATGTTTTCTTAGCGATTATTGTAGCTCTTTACATAATGCTTGAGTTTTGTGAAAAAAAAAATATTTTGATAATTGTGTTTTAATAGTTACATTTTATATTTTCTACTAAGGGGCTTTTTGAAATTATTCTTCTGTGCATAAATATAGGTAGTTTGATGTGTGGTTGATATCACGGACAAATATACACTACCCACCAAAAATAAGTATACAGATGTTATTTGCCCACTTACTTGCCTGTAATGATTCTATTTGCAGAACAGTGAAGCAACAATATATTTGAAGAAACTGAATATTTGTGTTTATTAAATGGAAAGGACATACATTATTTGGTACCCTAGGTGCAAAATCTAAAGTTTTTTTGTCCCTCTTGAATAATAACTTTGTCACAAAAAGATGGAAAATTCAGCCTTTTTGATCACATGGTTATTTTAGTTCCAAATATCTTCATTTTTATTTCTATCTCTATTTTGACTCATTTAGTAACTGTAGTTTCAGAAACTAGTATAGTTAAGACCGTCTGATAATCAGATATTGAATAAGTTAACCAAGTTTAATTTTGCAACAATTATTTACTGTATACTTATTTTTGGTGGGCACTGTATATATATCAGAATGTTGTATTATATTTCAGGAGTCCAAATGGTGCACATAAATCCTCCAGTAGTAAATCACACAGTACCAAACCTAAACATCAATCTATGAACCAGATATCCGGGTCAGTGGTCAGTCCTCCTCGACCTAAAACCAGCAGTTCTGAAGCTATGGGACGATCACATAGTCGAGATGGTGTGGAGAAGAGGTCCGCCAGCGGTGATAGAAATGGTGCTCCACCCCCTGTCGTTCCTCGTAGTATGCAAAATCTGCCTTCTGGCAAAGGTAAACATATCCATTCAGTGGTGTCATTAAATATTTGAGCACCTGAATTTTCTAAAGTTCAAATCACTTTTAATGCAAGATCAGTGAGATGAAAAAAGTAACTGTTACATGTTGGTATATTAAAAAACCACACCAATATCAATTAAGAGCTCACTTATGAATGTTTGCAATACAATAATAAACTGAGGTTTTAGAGGAATGCAAACTTTATGGCTTTGAAAAGTATAACCATGTGAAATATCAAATTTTGTGATCCAATGGCATAAAATCATTTAAGGTTACCACAAATTACCCCCCCCCCAAAATTTTTTTATGTGCCTAATTGTTATCAACTGTAATGGAGTGTTTAGATGATACAGAGTTATTCTCCTTGTTTCAGGTTCCTCGTCCTCCTCCTCTTCCAGTCCAAACAGTCCAATACTCACCACCGCCAAAACCACACGTTATGTACGAGCATCAAAGTCCACCAGTCCAAATGTGAGTAGTAAATCAGAGCCTGTATCCAGCAGTGCCAGTCCGGTGTGGAAACATTCGTTATCAGCAAGTGCTAATATAACACCCCCTAATGTTGTGTATGGTGCCGCGGGTGGACCTTCAACTGGTGCTGTTAAGGATAAGGAAAAGGTTTGTATAGTTTTTTCTGTTTCACTAGTTTGTTTGAATGTATATATTTATTCTTGTCTATTAATTATGTGCCCCACATATAATATGGAAAAATACTAAAATTTTAGAACGCTACTGTTTACTTTTCATATAAGTTTATTTGGGTTTAATGTCGTTTCTCAATAAGTTTTTACGATGGCTGATTCTCTTAACTAGTTTTCCTGAACTGTATGCTAACCAGTATTAACTTACCTTTCCACAAGGAACATGCAAGTTCTTCACGTGATGGGGAGAATAGAAATTACTGTCAAATTTGCATCGAAGCCCCGGCCGGTATGACATGCAATGACTAAGAATCAAACCTAGAATGTAGTGTTAAAAATGCACCACACTAACCCATGGACCACTGATGCAGCAGGAACTGAACTCTAAAAAGTGTTAGTTTTACATTATTTGAAATATTTTTATTTTCTAGAAGAAGGATAAGGAGAAGTTAAGTTTAATGAAGAGAATTACGTCGGCGGCGGGTGGGGGTAAAACCAAGAAACCTAAATCCTCTGATGTAGAAGCAGCAGCTCTCAGTGATACCGGAGTGGCTCATAGCAGGTATAACTTCCAGGTGTTTGGTATCCAAACCCTGACAATCATTGTGTCTTATCACTTATTTCTAATTTTAAACTAGATGTGTTTTTCCAAAACTAAAAGACTTTGCATTTGGACAAGAAAAAAACACATTAAAATCTGTGGAGGGGGTGGTTTTCAGAAGAATTCTGATTTTTTGACTGGGGATATTCTGTTTACTAGTCGTCAAATCCAGGCCTGACACATCTCTATCCCATGTACATGTACATAACTTGTAAAAACTGTCAACGACTAAATTTATATACTGTTCAGTATAGGTTTGAATCCCACAGGAGCTATATTGGAGTCAAACTATCTGTAGACTAGTTTTGACATACTTTTATATTCATATTCGTCTGCTTGCTGTAGAACAGAAACTGTGATAATGTCAGAGGATCGTAACTGGTTAGTTCTATGTACTAATTGGTCTACCTTGGACTTTATCTAACAAGGGAAGTAATTTATCCTTCACTTATGTCTCTCATTATATACATGACTTTGTTCAACTTCATATTTCAGGTCAGGGTCCTATCCTAGTGAGGGTATATCTCTGGTTGGCATAGAAACCAGTCATAAAAAGTCTGGATCATTTGACTCATCATCTCCCAGCATGCAACACAAACCAGTACGTCCAAAACCACTTCCCCGAGAAAAGTGAGTATTGTAACAAAATGTATTCTAATAAAACAACTGTGTAGTTCTAGAGGCAGTATTAGTGGTTTTAAAAGTTGCATGAATTTACACTTATTTTCCTTATGCCAAATATCTGAATTTCAAAAAGCTTTCTAACTTTCTGAAAATACACTTTAAAGAGTAGTGTATTTTGTTGGCGGTATTTATTTCATGGATGACGTCGACTGCGAAATTAAGTCCCCAATTAATAATTATACCAATAAATATGTCAAGTTTACAGTGATGGTCATTGGTCAGGTATAACACTTGGTTTTGGGAAGTATACTTACATATATCTTACATATAATTTAAACAAATATCATACATGTTTGATGTTTGAATGATTTCTTATAACTTGCATGAATTTTGTCCTTGCCATTTTTTCCCCTGAAATCCAAACTCCTTTAACTTGCGTGCCCATAAAGAAGACTTTTTGACCAAAACAACGAAATTTTGTCCCATTGAAATTAGATAATATGAGTGTTTGTGTATTTCAGATATCGATGTGTAGATACATACCCTGTTTGTGTATTTCAGGTATAGATGTGTAGATACATACCCTGGACAAAGTGAGATAGAACTTGATCTGAAAGTGGGTGACATTATATATGTACATAAAAAACGAGACGATGGTTGGTATAAAGGGACGTTACAAAGGTCAGGAAAGACAGGGTTATTTCCCGGCAGTTTTGTCCAGAAATGTTCATGATGACTGTTTATATTCTCTGACAGCATGGAACCAGCACTGGTATTTTGAGGAGCAATCACTATTACATAGATTGACTCCGGGTTGCTGTAGTCACAAGTGGACTCTTTGTTGCTATAGCGACAAGCAAGCTTTGTACGGTAGATTGACTCATGGTTGCTATAGCGACAAGTAATTATCACTGTACAATAGAGGTGTTGTGCAATCACTGTAAAATAGATCAACTGGGTGTTGCTATAGTGACAAGCATGTTTTATGTGATATATGGACTCTGGGTTGCTATAGCGCCAAGAGGACGTGTATAAGAGATCTGACTCTGCATTGCTACAGCAACAAGCAATTTCGTGAGTTAGATTCTGGGTTACTATAGTGACAAGCTGTCACATATAATGGATTGACTCGAGGGTGCTATAGTAATAAGCTATCACTGTTGGAATTCCTATAGTGAAATAAAAGATCAATTTAGGGTTGCTATAGTGACAAGCAGGCTTTGTTTGATAGATGAACTCTAGGTTGCTATAGTGACAAGCTGTTGGGGAAGCTATAGTGAAATAACAGATCAACTTAGTGTTGCTATAGTGATGAGCCATCACGGTATAGTAGATTGACTCTGGGTGCTATAGTGACAAGCAAGCTTTGTATTATAAATCAACTTGGGGTTGCTACCATTTATCACTGTATAAGAGATGGACTCCATGTTGCTATTGCAACAAGCAAGTTTTGTGGGATTTAGTGTTGTGCAATCACTGTATAGTAGATAAACACTCAGCGGCTATGACACTTCAAACATCATGTATACATGCTTCTATTATTTACCTAGAACAGTTCATCTGATACTGTTTGAATGAGATAATCTGTTATTGTCTTTCATTAAGTAGGAAAGGAATGATTGTGAATTGATATTGTTATCTAATTTAGTGTTTTTATTGAAGCCATTTTTGTGCAGTCATTTCAGGCCCCGATTTCATGTACCCAGAATCTTTAAATTGATTATAAATTTAACTCTAGTAATTGGCTTTAAATCATACGTAAATAGTACTACAGTAACTACCTTCTAATTCTAAGCCAGCAAACTGGCTAACCAATTTTGATAAGGGTCCATAAATTGAAGGAGTTGATGCATGAAGCGTTGAAATTTGACTGAACAGTAAGCTTGCAATTTTGTTAAAAGAAATGTATTGTGTATATTGGATAATGTAATTGGGCTTTTGCACCGAGTACACATTATTAAGCATTTACTCGAGGTTGGACTTAAGTGTTTTGTTAAAATCGGGCCAGTTTCTTGTTAGTATAGGAATACTCAGATCTTCAGTACTGCTGGATATAGGAATTGTTTGTGTGTATTGTAGTTGGTTGTGAGGGGGAGGGACAGTGAAGGGGAGGGGCAGGAATTTATGAACCATTGCTAGTGGTTGCTTTTTACAGAAGATTTTTAGTTTTTAGGGACATTTTTAGCTCACCTGTCACAAACGTCCGTTCACAATTGCTTGTGAACACACTATAGGTCACAAATTTAGCCTGATCAATATGAAACTTGATCACAATGATCATCTTCATACAATCTAGGTCAAGTTCGATATTGGGTCATCTGGGGTCAAAAACTAGGTCACTAGGCCAAATCAAAGGAAAACCTTGTAAACACATTAGAGGTCACAATTTGAGCCTAATCTTTATGAAACTTGATCACAATGATCATCTCTATAAAATCTAGGTCAAGTTCGATATTGGGTCATCTGGGGTTAAAAACTAGGTCACGAGGCCAAATCATTGAAAAAGCTTGTGAACACACTAGAGGTCGCAATTTGAGCCTAATCTTTATGAAACTTAATCATAATGATCATCTCTATAAAATCTAGATCAAGTTCGATATTGGGTCATCTGGGGTCAAAAACTAGGTCACAAGGCCAAATCATTGAAAAACCTTGTGTAGGCACTAGAGGTCACAATTTTGACTTAATCTTTATGAAACTTGGTCACAATGATCATCACAACAAAATCTAGGTCAAGTTCGATATTGGGTCATCCGGGGTGAAAAACTAGGTCACAAGGTCAAATAATAGAAAAACCTTGTGTAGTCACTAGAGGTCACAATTTTGACCTAATCTTTATGAAACTTGGTCACAATGATCATCACAACAAAATCTAGGTCAAGTTCGATATCGGGTCATCCGGGGTCAAAAACTAGGTCACACGGTCAAATCATAGAAAAACCTTGTGTAGACACTCGAGGTCACAATTTTGACTTAATCTTTATGAAACTTGGTCACAATGATCATTTGAACAAAATCTAGGTCAAGTTCAATATTGGGTCATCTTGGGTCAAAAACTAGGTCACAAGGTCAAATAATAGAAAAACCTTGTGTAGTCACTAGAGGTCACAATTTTGACCTAATCTTTATGAAACTTGGTCACAATGATGATCACAACAAAATCTAGGTCAAGTTTGATATTGGGTCATCTTGGGTCTAAAACTAGGTCATAAGGTCAAATAATAGAAAAACCTTGTGTAGTCACTAGAGGTCACAATTTTGACCTAATCTTTATGAAACTTGGTCACAATGATCATCACAACAAAATCTAGGTCAAGTTCGATATCGGGTCATCCGGGGTCAAAAACTAGGTCACACGGTCAAATCATAGAAAAACCTTGTGTAGACACTAGAGGTCACAATTTTGACTTAATCTTTATGAAACTTGGTCACAATGATCATCTCAACAAAATCTAGGTCAAGTGTGATATTGCGTCATATGGGGCCAAGAACTTGGTCACTAGGTCAAATCACAGGTCTTGCATGTACTGCTATAACAGGTGAGCGACCTATGGCCCTTTGGGCCCTCTTGTTCTTTTTATTACCAAAACTTGCAGGGATTGGACATTTCCTGTTTCCTCTGATTTCAGCCTATTTGACCTTAATTCTTCAAAGTTGAAGGTCAAGGTTACAATGACCTTCAACGTGAAATACATGACATAATGTTTTATTCTTGTTTATGTTTAATGTTATAATAATAATGACTTTATTTAAAGAGGCAACACAGTTTGGCAAGCCCAGCCTTCCCTGTTAGCCTCAAATTTCATTGTTGTGCGGCGCATAGCAGGGTTGTGAGAGACAGGCGGTTATATGGTTCCCTCTGATTCCTTCCATGTTCTTACGAATGTTGTTTTGTTTACCATTTATTTTCTTATTTTCACTTACACAGGCGGCAGCATGACATGTAGAGCTTATGCTTTCACTTCTAGTGATATGGTTGGTTGTTATGCAACATTGTGTTTGGTAGATTTATATACTCTGTTATATAACATAGTTACCATGGTTACCATATCTACATACCTTTGTTCTGAGTTGTCGTCCATTTTGTGTGGCAACTGTCTTGTATGTTAATTATATAGAAAACATCATATACAATGTTATTATGAAACAACTGATTTGTTATAAATATCATTGTAACAGAGACCAATACAGGCTCCGTGAAAAGTTTTTAAACTTGTCAGTCAGAATGTGTAAAATGAGTGATTGTTCCTCTTTGTTTTATAGAAAAATTAACAGATTTTCTGTCAGTCCAAATAAAAATTTGTCAGTTAGAACTGACAGTATTTGTGGAGCCTGCCAATATCGCAGCAGATGTAAGTCAGTGATTGTCACACAGGGTTTTCCTTGCTACATGATTGTCACACAGCGTTTTCCTTGCTACATGATTGTCACACAGGGTTTTCCTTGCTACATGATTGTCACACAGCGTTTTCCTTGCTACATGATTGTCACACAGGGTTTTCCTTGCTACATGATTGTCACACAGCGTTTTCCTTGCTACATGATTGTCACACAGGGTTTTCCTTGCTACGTGATTGTCACACAGGGTTTTCCTTGCTACATGATTGTCACACAGGGTTTTCCTTGCTATATTCTTAATTATCACTTATTTACGAATATCTTTCATCAATGCTTATTGTTTGTGCCAATCAAACTGGCTGACCACTCAAAACAGGGGAAGTAAATGTTGTTGTGACTATGGGAAACTATGTATAAAAGCTGTTGATACTGTTAAGCTATATTATTGTGTTTAAAGATGCATTATGTACTAAAAAGGTCGTGTTGAAACATGCATCATGTGCTATGAAGGTCATGTTTAAAGATGCATTAAATACTATAAAGATAGTGTTTATGCACTATAACCCTTATGTTTAAAGATGCATCATGTACTATAAAGGTCGTGTTTAAACATGCATTATGTACTATAAACGTCTGGTGTTAGACACTATCTGTGATAGTTGCCTTAGCCTTGTTAAAGTGTTTTGTATTTTGAGATATTTTAATACTATGCTAAATTAGGGAACAAGTTGTGTTTTTTGTTGACCAATTATATTATATAAACCAAGTTCTGTGAATTCAAGGTGTATAAACCAAGGTCTGTGAATTTTAGGTGTATAAACCAAGTTATGTGAATTCAAGGTGTATAAACCAAGGTCTGTGAATTTTAGGTGTATAAACCAAGTTATGTGAATTTTAGGTGTATAAACCAAGGTCTGTGAATTTTAGGTGTATAAACCAAGGTCTGTGAATTTTAGGTGTATAAACCAAGTTCTGTGAATTCAAGGTGTATAAACCAAGTTCTGTGAATTCAAGGTGTATAAACCAAGGTCTGTGAATTCAAGGTGTATAAACCAAGGTCTGTGAATTCAAGGTGTATAAACCAAGATCTGTGAATTCAAGGTGTATAAACCAAGTTCTGTGAATTTTAGGTGTATAAACCAAGGTCTGTGAATTCAAGGTGTATAAACCAAGTTCTGTGAATTTTAGGTGTATAAACCAAGGTCTGTGAATTCAAGGTGTATAAACCAAGGTCTGTGAATTCAAGGTGTATAAACCAAGGTCTGTGAATTCAAGGTGTATAAACCAAGGTCTGTGAATTCAAGGTGTATAAACCAAGGTCTGTGAATTCAAGGTGTATAAACCAAGTTCTGTGAATTTTAGGTGTATAAACAAGGTCTGTGAATTCAAGGTGTATAAACAAGGTCTGTGAATTCAAGGTGTATAAACCAAGGTCTGTGAATTTTAGGTGTATAAACCAAGGTCTGTGAATTCAAGGTGTATAAACCAAGTTTCATGAATTCAATTTGTATAACCCAAGATATGTGAATTTTAAATTATTTCTAGTTTTGAACAAAGCTCTGTTATAACACCAATGCCTCAGGTAGTGAGCCAGGTAATACCTAGTGTGATATTGTTTAGTGAGCACTTTTCTGTTACTATGGTAATGTTGATATATGATACAATTATCTTATATTTATCTTGTTATGTTGAGAAAGCAGAGTTGTTATTATGCCCCCCCATCTTTGATGACAGGGTATATTGCTTTGCACATGTCTGTCAATAGGCCTATCTGTCAGTCGGTAGACCAAATGGTTTCCATTCAATAGCCCAAAAACGCTTTGCCCTAGGTTCTTCAAACTTTACAAGGAGGTTGGTCATCAACAGTAGACGACCCCTATAGATTTTGATGTCAGTAAGTCAAATGTCAAGGTCACTGTGACCTTAATCATTTCTGACTATTGGGTTGCCATGGGGGCATACATGTTTTACAAACATCTCTTGTTATATAGTATATTACTTCAGTGACTACTGCCTTTTTCAAGTGATTGTTGTTTGCTCTGGTAGCTGTAATATTTGTGATGGGTTTTTTCTGCTATTATGCGTAAATTGAGTTCTCGCAATTACAGCCAGGTCTCAATATAATGATATCTGAAATACTGACAATCTCATATACTGACTTCATTTTATGGGGACAAATTTTCGAAACGCTCTTTGTATCAGTCCCGAATACTGACATATTTGTTCTAACAATATTTTGCTTGGGAACAAACAGCGACGTAGTAGACCTGACTGTATTCGTGAATTGTGTTCCTTACGAGTTCATAAATTTTTATTGAATATACAGTACAACCTCTGTAGAGTAACACCCTTTGGTAGTTGCATCTATTGACCATTGTATAGAGGTTGTTGCTCTACAGAGGTTAGATGTAGAGTAAATATCAGCTAAGGTAAATTTTAAAGGTGTTGTTATAGAGAGGATTTTGCTCTACAGAGGTCGCTCTGGAGACGTTGTACTGTACTTTGATAACATGAAAGCCAATCATGAAACCTTAGCCTGTGTATTCATAAATCCCTGAAATGACTCTGTTAAAGTAATTTAAGAAAATAAAAATCATGCAAATATAAAATGATTTTACAGTATGGGGATTCTCTGATCTAATCTTGTTACATTTTATACTTGTATTATATGAATCCTATGCTATTGTTGAGATAAGTTAAATGTGAAGCTCATCTCATTGGCTCACAATCATTCTAACAAGATGGAAACAGTGGAAATTTATTACAGCAAAACTTTAAGACCTCAAACTTGAGATTTATCTTTAAGTTTTGAGCCAACAACTTCATTTGAGATACTTTGATAGATAATGTACTGGTCTTCATTTTAAACTGTTTCATGGAAATACTTCATGTCAACAATTAAAGGTATAAGTACCATATTCACTCAAGTACCGGTCACATATGGTAAGTGGACAAGTCAAATGTCAATAATAAAAAAAATAGTAAAAATGTTATTGCATTTATGAACCATTAATTTATTAATTAGTAACCTGATTGAGATCAAGTTGTCACCTGTTTGATAGTCACATTAAACTTCAAACGCTCAATTTTGCGCTAATAAAGGTGTGACCAGAACATGGGAGTATACGGTATATAGTAAATGTATGTCCATGTGATTGTACTCCTACTATTTAATACCTGAACTGTCTCAATTGTAATTTACTATAAATATGCATAATACTATATATACCTGTATTAAGATTTTTGATTTTAATCAGATTTTCATGTATATACTTCTATCAGGGTGCATTCATGGATCTCCCACAGTGATTCTGATTGATTCCTTACCTGTATTTACTGGTTTCCGAGTTGTTCTTTAACCATATTGACTGGTTCAGACTGGTCTCTTGACTATATAGACTGGTTCTTTGACTATACTTAATGGTTTCTTAACCATTCAGACTGGTTCCTTTAACTATATTGACTGGTTCCTTAATGTCATTAATATTGGTATCTACTGGTTTTTTAACAGTATTGAATGGTACTTTTACCAGAATGACTGGTTCAGACTGGTTTGTAACATTACTAACAATGTTGAGTGGTCAGATCTGTGACTAATTCCTTTTACCAGAATGACTGGTTTAGATGGTTTGTAAACCCTTTACTGTATGGTTGAGGCTTTCTGGACAAATCTAGACGTTTGACTTTGAACCACAGTTCCTCAGTTTTTTACTAATCAAGTTGAATGGTGTGTTCCATAGATAGAGCAAAATTTGTTAACTCTAAAAGATATTTTAGTTAACTGAAATAAGCAAGTAAGGCAATTGTGTTCATTTTAGCAAACACTGGTTGAATAGTTCAAATATTGTCAGTCTTGATCATACAACTAAATTGTCGTAACTGAAATTTACAGTTAAAAAAAAGAAAGACATCATGTACAAAAAAACTGAATTATGCAAATTTGTTCTAATGTGACGTAAAATGTGTCTTTCAATAAACTTACACTCTCTATGGTACTGTTTTATCAAAGCACTAAATTACGAAATTCTTAAACTTATGTTCAAATTTAGTTTATTTATAATTCTTTAAAATATGTAAATTGTAATAAAAGCTAGTTTGTTCAATATGAATTATACTTCAGTAAGTGAACTCCTACAAACCATGTCTGTCAACAATATGTAGGTTTTAAAGAATAATTAAGAATTTAAATTTTAATGTAAGTTTTAAGAATTTCATAAGTGGATTGATAAAACAATACCATAGAGTTGTAATGATATATTATCTGAATGTTTATATCTTGGTTTTCAGTTTGGCATGTTTTTGTGTTATATATAATGCCAATAAAATTGGCCTTATTTCGTAATTTATAATTATGCAACATTATTGGACAAAACATGTGATAGTAATCTAAGCCCATGACGGAAGGTTTTATAATGTATGAGCAAGTTATGTGGGAGCATTGTTCATTTCGTTGGTCAAAGGAAACAGTCATTATTTTCTTAATTACTTTATATATGCATCATTTGTTTGATTTCTGTAAATTTCTTGTTGTCTAGAATCTCACATGTTTTAGTTGGTTAACATTGCTGTTCTCCGTGTAACAGTTATTGAATCAGTGTTACCAGAAAGCTTTATGTCACTCTTTGTCAGTAGATGCTTCCTCTATCATGTGTAGGTCACTCCGTGCTAATAGATGGTAATTGGTCCTACAATTCAGGACAAATCCGGATATCCGGATGAGAAAAAATAAACTTTTCTGCAGAAAAAAAAAATTGATGAAAAAATTGAAGGATTTGACAAAGTTATGGTCATTTGAAGTCCATAAGCTGAATTTAATCACAGAACAATGTTTTAAAACAGAGTTCTGCTGTAGGGATGTATGCTTAATGGCACCCGAAATGGACTTGTGGATCATTTTCAGAATTGGTCATTATGCCTTAGTACCTCTGATTGCAATAAATGTACGCTTATTTGGACTATTCTGCTTGCATCACGGATCCTGCATAATTATTTAAGCTTGTGGTATTAATATTTCATAATGCCTAATCCTGTTTTTGTTGTCATTAGCACACATTCCTTCACTTAAACTCTGTTACAAGTATTGTCCTATATTCAGGGATCCTACTATTGTTAAAATCTAGGTGACAATAATCATTTTTAAGAATAATTTTCTACTTTGATAACTGGACTGGCAGTTGTTGGCAGCTGACTACTATTCACAGTTTTCCCCAAAAATGAAGTTTACCATGACAAAATCTCTGACTCTGTCGAGCACTCTCAGGAATACCTGCATTCATATTACTGGTGCTAAGTGTCGATGTGAGCGCTTGCCTTGTTGATTTCCAATCTTCCATCTCATATTAGTGATAGAACTGAGCACTTTGATTTTCTTAGAACTTAGAAACATAGAGGCACTTCATAATTATACATTATAGTTATTATATGTTAGCATATATTTATATACATGAAGCATATGTTTATTTTCATTGTTTTTAATTTTGTATATTATGTATAGAAATGACATGCACTGCAATTATTTAATATTCCTTTGTGCAAATGAGCCATCGGAGATACATGTACACTGTTTTCTGCAACTGATGACTATTCCATGTGTATAAAATAAGAAAAAAATAAATGTTACAAATGCATGACCTGCTTTCTTCTTTATTTACATCATTCTGATCACCTTGGTCTTTATCCATTCCATACATTTACTGGAGATAAATGGAAATGGCTGAGCTTTCCCGATTGCATTGTCATGTCAATGTATATATAAGGTGAAATAACTTGATTATATTATCATTAATTTTCTAAAGGCCAAGGGGAAGCAACTCTTATCTCCATCATTCATATCTAAAGGTCAAGGGGAAATAACTCATTGCCATTCATTTTTAATGAGCAATGGGGAACAACTTAATCTAACAGGCATTTCTAATGGTCAAAGGGAAACCAATACCTTTTTAACCAGGTTTTTAAAAAAAAAATCCTGGTTATTAGATTGGCGATTTGGTCGGCTGGGCGGACGTCAACAATTGGTTTCCGTTGGATAACTTTAGTTAGTAATGAGATATCATAATGAAACTTGCTGTGTAGGTAGCTTGTGTGAAGACCCCGCTTGGGATTGTAAGTGGGGCTGGTGGGGTCAAGGTCACCGTTTCTAAAAATAGAAAAATGATTTCCGCTCAATAACTTAAGTTAGGAATGAGATATCATTATGAAACTTGCTGTGTACGTAGCTTTTGTGAAGACCTTGCTTGGGATTGAAAGTGGGGCTGGTGGGGTCAAGGTCACCATTACTAAAAATATAAAAAACGGTTTCTGCTAAATAACTTAAGTTAGGAATTAGATAACATAATGAAACTTGCTGTGTAGGTAGCTTGTGTGAAGACCCCACTTGGGATTGAAAGTGGGGCTGGTGGGGTCAAGGTCACCATTACTAAAAATATAAAAAACGGTTTCTGTTCAATAACTTAAGTTAGGAATGAGATATCATAATGAAACTTGCTGTGTAGGTAGCTTGTGTGAAGACCCCACTTGGGATTGAAAGTGGGGCTGGTGGGGTCAAGGTCAAGGTAACTGTTACTAAAAATATAAAAAATGGTTTCTGCTTCATAACTATAGTTAGGAATGAGATATCATAATGAAACTTGCTGTGTAGGTAGCTTTTGTGAAGACCTTGCTTGGGATTGTAAGTGGGGCTGGTGGGGTCAAGATCAAGGTCACCATTACTAAAAATAGAAAAAAAAGGTTTCTGCTGAATAATGAGATATCATAATGAAACTTGCTGTGTAGGTAGCTTGTGTGAAGACCCTGCTTGGGATTGAAAGTGGGGCTGGTGGGGTCAAGGTCAACGTTACTAAAAAAAGAACAATGGTTTCCCTCAATAACTTAAGTTAGGGATGAGATATCATAATGAAACTTGCTGTATAGGTAGCTTGTGTGAAGACTCCTGCTTTGGATTGAAAGTGGGGCCGATGGGGTCAAGGTCACCATTACTACAGTTATTTTCTGCTCAATAACTTATGTTAGGAATGAGATATCTTAATGAAACTTGCTGTGTAGGTAGCTTTTGTGAAGATGCAGCTTGGGATTGAAAGTGGGACCAGTCAGTGGGGTTAAGGTCACATGGGACCAGTCAGTGAGGTCAAGGTCACTGATACTAAAAATAGAAAACAGGTTTTTTCATCTGAATGAAACTTGCTTTATAAGTAGTTTTGTGAAGATGCAGCTTTGGATTGAAAGTGGGGACAGTCAGTGGGGTCAAGGTCACTGTTACTAAAATAGGAAAAACAGTTTCAGCTCAATAACTTCCACAGCCATTTCTCAGTACCTACCAGTTAGAATTTCATGAAATTTTTAATGAACATCAACAAAGTGACTGCGATGTCGCCCTTCAAGATTCTTTTGATCGGTCAATTCACTTTAGAGTTATTGCCGCTGATTTAACAGCACCATTTCAAACTTCTGCACATTCACTTAACCTTTGAAAACCTGGTCTTCGTCGCCATGCGACGTTCTTGTTATTAATTTCTAAGAATTAAAGGGAAAAACCCGAATCTTCATCATTACTTTGTATAGACAAACGGGAAGTAACTTTTTGTGACAATAATTGTAATGGTCAGAGGGAAGCAACTTTCTGTGACAATAATTGTAATGGTCAGAGGGAAGTAACTTTCTGTGACAATAATTGTAATGGTCAGAGGGAAGTAACTTTCTGTGACAATATTTGTAATGGTCAGAGGGAAGCAACTTTCTGTGACAATAATTGTAATGGTCAGAGGGAAGCAACTTTCTGTGACAATAATTGTAATGGTCAGAGGGAAGTAACTTTCTGTGACAATAATTGTAATGGTCAGAGGGAAGTAACTTTCTGTGACAATAATTGTAATGGTCAGAGGGAAGTAACTTTCTGTGACAATAATTGTAATGGTCAGAGGGAAGCAGCTTGATCTTCCTCATTTAGCTTTAATGGTCATGGGGAAACAACTTCTTTTAATAATTAATAACTACTCCGTATTACCAGATTTCATTCCCCTGGACTTTTATCTTTGAAGACACTTGAAGGACAATGACTATCACCTGAAACCAACATACAATGCACACCAAAGGACAAAATTCACAATTGTGGAGAGTGTTGAAAAAAACAAGATCTTTGTATATCCTAACAAGACGGCTATTGTCAAACATCAGTATCCTGTCCGAACACGAAATGTTGTTCTCCAAAGAATTTCTGCGTATATGGGACTAATCGGAAGTGAAGATGTTGGTCAATTTTCAAAAAAGAGGTAACTAGGAAAACCTGTAAGTATACGCGATTGAATTCGTTCGCATGTGTTATTTACTTCTTGATATGATAAATGATTAGTCAAAGACGCAATAAATGACTAAGAACTTGTATGACATGTATATACTATGTAGTATCAGTCTATCAGAACCATGGACCCCTCCCATATACTACTAGTATCTTCTACATGTATACGAGCACCAGGAGCGTCCGTAGATGTCACATACATACTACTAGTACTCAAACTTTGATAAGGGTCAAGGAAACTTCTATATTACTGTTTTAGAGATTGTAAAAAAGAATTGTTCAACATCAAAAATAGATACAGTAATGTGAGTTTGTTTTAGATTTATGCTATAAAAACTCAGACAGGGAAGTTATTCCTCAACACACAGCCCAGCACGAAATGCACAATAAGGACACAAGAAAATAGTTCAAAATACACATACCCCAAATTTACAATTTCGGGTGTCATAGACAGGTGTCGAAAAGTCTTAACGTCTACGAATCACTGTAATTGGTATAACCCTGCAGTTGCATAAATGATTATCAAACAAAACAATGGATGTTTTAGTACTACATGTATACATGTAATCAGTTGTAATCATTGTTTCGAGGTCAATGCGGCTTCAGAAATATGATTTTAAAGAGACTATTCCTGCAAAGATCATATAAAAATTATTCTTTAATTCCAGGAGGATTTTTTATATATATCTGCATTTAATATAAATGTAGTATTTAGCTAACAGTAGGATGGACATTTTAATGTTTGTCCGTATCAATGACCAGTAAACAACCAAGCACTTCTTCAAAACATATACCTGTAAATTGTTGTTGGGTTGTAGAGGAGACCATGTGGGTTATTTCCACTAGGGATTTAAATAACACTACGATGTATCCACATGCCGAACCTGTGGTTGAAAACATAGGCCCTTAATAACACGAAGACAGTAAACATGTTAACATGGGCCAGCGCTTTCCACGGGAGGTGATCCATGCATCCTACATTTAATTGAACGGGAGGTAACTGAATCAAAATTGCTTAGAAAACGAACCTTCAAATCTCTGTTTCTTAAATGATAATTAATTTAGCAGTATTTTAATACAACGCTTTGACGACAGTCTCTTAGTTTTACATTATGTATTATATATATTGTTTATAAATAATGTGATGGTTTTTTAAACTTGTATAAAACAGATTGATATACAGTTTAATTGTATTTCCTGATGAAGGCAAAGTAATAATAATAATAGAGTCTTTATTTTCTGTGGATAACATAATTGGCAAACCAATTTTCATTATGGTCCACAAAGTATACAAGTAGTAATGCCGAAACTTTGAGAATACCAGATTAATTAATTTCAACGCGTATTGTTGATATTTATTTGAAGTATAAGATATAGTGATGGAATTATGATAATCAGATTATCAAACGTCTCTTATAATTCAAGATTGAATGGTTGTGTACTTGAAGTTTTATTTGTTATGTCAAATGTGTTTGTTACATATCAATGGGGATAACGTATAGAACGGAAGTGATACCCCTGACGGGTTTTCGACTGTAAATTTCGTCGCTTCGGTAAGTAAATCTTGATTTTTCTTTGTTTTGTAAGACGCTTTCAATGAAATCAACCAGCCCACCGTACCCGGCCCTGTCGATACCTTCAGACCCAAGCCCATGTTCCCTCCAAATACCTATGATTAAGGCAAACACTCGATTCCAGTGCGGTTTTGGTTACTGCACCCCTGACGACCCAATTATTTTCCAATTACTGCCGATTTGCATGGTGTGTTGCTGTTTTATGGGTCCAACTTCGTTGTTTACCTTATTCTAGGTAATAAACACTATGCATTTTGCAAAATTAGTTCGATGCCGCCAGGTTATGAGGCAGAATAAATGAAAGTAGTTCATTAAGTCTTGTAAGATCATTAACATTGTACATAACCCAGTATGTTTCTGTCATTACTCATACTTTCCGACATAACCACTTGACAATCAAGCATTGTTAGTGTAAGTCAACTGTCCATTTCGCTTGAAACGTCGTTAACTGATTGTGTTCGATAAAAGTTCACTATATCAACACACTCTGAATTAAACACCATTCTTTCAACGTTCTTGGCAGTAGTTACTTTGGGCAGTACCATGTTAAACAGTATTTCTTTATAAATAATGTATATGGGCTACATAAAAAGAAAAGTGACATTTCGCTTATTGTGTCGCCTGAAAGGCGACATATAGGTGTTACTTTGGCGGCGGCGGCGGTTGCGTCACACATTGCTTGTCCGGAGCATAACTTTGTCACCTTAAGTTCAAATGACTCAATATTTGGTATGCATGTTTCTTACAATAAGCCGAAGTGCAGTGCGCAAGAACTATAACTCTACCTGTCATAGTTTTTTAATTATTTCCCTTTGATTGATTTTATTAGAGCATTTCTTGTCCGGAGCATAACTTTGTCACCTTAAGTTCAAATGACTCAAGATTTGGTATGCATGTTTCTTATGTTTCTTGCAATAAGCCGAAATGCAGTGCGCAAGAACCATAACTCTACCTGTCATAGTTTTTGAATTATTTCCCTTTGATTGATTTTATTAGAGCATTTCTAGTCCGGAGCATAACTTTGTCACCTTAAGTTCAAATGACTCAAGATTTGGTATGCATGTTTCTTGCAATAAGCCGAAGTGCAGTGCGCAAGAACCATAACTCTACCTGTCATAGTTTTTTAATTATTTCCCTTTGATTGATTTTATTAGAGCATTTCTTGTCCGGAGCATAACTTTGTCACCTTAAGTTCAAATGACTCAAGATTTGGTATGCATGTTTCTTATATTTCTTGCAATAAGCCGAAATGCAGTGCGCAAGAACCATAACTCTACCTGTCATAGTTTTTGAATTATTTCCCTTTGATTGATTTTATTAGAGCATTTCTTGACCGGAGCATAACTTTGTCACCTTAAGTTCAAATGACTCAAGATTTGGTATGCATGTTTCTTGCAATAAGCCGAAGTGCAGTGCGCAAGAACCATAACTCTGCCTTGCATCGTTTTTGAATTATTTCCCTTAGACTGATTTAATTTGAGCATTTCTTGTCCGGCGGATAACTTTGTCACCAAGAGGTTGAATGAATTGAAATTTGGTATGCATGTTTCTTACCAAAAGTCCAAGTGCAGTACACAATAATCGTAACTCTACTTTGTGCCATTTTTTATTTTTGTGCCTTTGATTGATTTTATAAGCATTTCTTGTCCGTGGCATAACTTCGTCACCATAAGTATTAATGACTCCAAAATAGGTATGCATGTTTCTTGCTGTGACATTTTTTTGTCCAGAGCATCACTTTGTCGTTTTTAGTTCAGATGACTAGAGAACTCTTGTGAGTCGATATGTAGCCCAATAGTGGATAGTTTTCCATGACAAATGTGCATGTCGTCAGGCGACACATGCGACTCGCGGAGCTTTTATTTTTTCTTATAATATGTGTAGAATTGGGCAACGTCACAAGAAGTACAAACAATGACGAAAATGTAAAATACACAGTCTTAAAGAGACAAAATAAAAAGAATTAAAACGTAGATAACTTACGTTTCCTCCGTAACCATTTGGAGGGAAACGTATAGCTTTAATAGTGTAATCAGATATGGAATTCAACAAATATTGATGATACTATTAGTGGAACAGAATATTTCTCTTCCTCCTTTTTATGTTTCACTTCTTTAAGATGGGTAATGTGTTCGAAATTAAAAACGTAGTCTATTGGTTTGAAAACGTATCAAATCACAATTTTCAAAAAGGTTTCTATCATGTCATTTTTCAAATCGATTTTGTGTCTAAAGACATACTTTTTGCACAGCCTTAATGTTATGAGTATGCAGAAGTAAGTACAAAGTAAATGAAAATGCTGCTTGTATTTTATTTCTAGGATACAACAATATGCCCAGACCCACGTAGTTTTCTTCCGTAACCATGATTCGACTGCTTAAAATCAAGGGAGGATTGTCGGTTAACCATAAAAATGTTGTGAGCCATATTATGTATTATTACTGTCGACATGCTAAAGCTTCCAGATCTTATATTGTTGTGGACAAGTCTTGGTGTCATTTTTTCAACTTTTCATTTTCAAAATTGGGTCGATTATTTGAATCTGGCTGCTAAGCGAAGAGTGATCACAAACGCTCATATTGTCACTTTGTAACAGGCTGGCTCAATATTCGGTGGCATGTGTCCTAAAGTCAAGCGATAGAACTGTGTACACCGCGTCGCCGTTGAGTGACGTCATGAAGGTTGACGTCTTCCTGGGGTTAGATGACTGACCACCCTTTGTGTTTTTAACACTAAATCCACGTTGCTAGGGTACCACTGCTGTATCCAGTGTACATTCTAGTTCGCACGTGTTTTATCGTGCGTGTAAAAAAACCCAGGATTTTACCATTTGTGGACTGAACTAGTGGAACTTCTAACTGTGCTCATATACTTGTGGATATTTTACAATACATGCATACATAGAGGATATTACATGAGTGTCTTTTCATATTGAATTTATTAAACGAGTTGAATAAAATAATAAAATACGAGGCTCTGCCGAGCATTTTATCGATTTTATTCAACGAGTTTAATAAATTCAATGTGGAAAGTCACAAATGTAATGTTCTTTTTATCACATGTTAGCCCTTTTCCGGCCGAAACATAAAATAGCTACTTATTTTCACTATAATAAACGTGCAACTTTGACGACGTCGCATATACTTTGAATGACGTCGCGTCAAAGCTTTATTACACTAGTGTATTATCAAAAATAAATAATGACTTTATTACGCTACCACGACGTCAAACATGTGATAAAATGTTATATGTATTATACCTTATTATACACATATTGCCATAGACACATGGTTTCAAATTATCTGAGTCAAAATGAGTGTATATCCTTTCCGCTACCACGATTGGGGGGGGGGGGGGGGGGCTAGAAGAAATTCATATGGACCCTATACACCGCCCCTGAGACATTATTGGCTTGCATCACTGATAAAAACTCGATACATCCAGATGCTACACACCTGTCCCAAAGTGAAATCAGGCAAACTTGTCAACATTTCGACTAAAGGTCACCGGAAATGACGATGTGACGGTGACCCTTGCGCGAATAATTTTTTAGCTAGGCCTAACTTTGGGCCCCTTTAGGGCCTTGATCCCGACCCCTTTGTCTAGCCTTATATTCCCTCTATAGAAAGATAAAAACTTTTTGGCGCTACATGTTAATGCAATTCCACATGTAGGGACTATGATTGTACCGCAATGGCGGGTATGACCAGTAATTTCAGTTTTGGAAAACTTACGTTCAAATCCCTCTTTAAAGGGGGCTGGCGGGTCCAAAAACCTGTGCACGACCCTGGGCCCGTGTTATCCTTTAGTCTTGGATGCATGTGTACCCATGACAGAAAAAGTCCGGAATTTGGGCATTTAGGTCGAAAACTGCGGATGGCCGAAATGGCCATCCCGGTCAGTCTGCATATACGTAATATAACAATTTGAAACCGTGTGCCTATCGAAATTATCGGCAAATTGAACTATTTGGACCAAAATGGCGGATAGAACGCTTTGTCATAGGATCTTCAAACGTTACATGGAAGTTGAACATTAACAGTAGATGACCCCTATTGAAGCCAGTAGGTCAAGATCATTGTGACCTTGATCATTTCTGACTATTGGGCTGTTTCACAAACATCTCTTATTATTTTAATATTTTATTTGTTCTTATACTTTCATCTGCTCGGCAAATACTGTAAAAGCACATATTTTCGCGAGACAAAAATGTTTTGAAATGGATTGCATCAAACTACTTTCTGCGTTTAAATGCTAAGTGTCGGGATGTTATAATTTCTGACTTCACAAGATTCGTATTTTTGTGAATTTATATTATAATAGACTTCGTGAGTACTTGTAGAGCAAAAATTAAACCCTGGTGAAAATTTCTGAGTTAGATCTACATACAAAACAGTAAGATGTTTTTTATATTGCATTTAAAACACACACACAAAAACCACACAAAAGCATACAAAATAAAAGTCAGTACAAAACGCAGAATTTGTTTTGGTGCATGCATAAACTCTAGAACACTTGGGACTATATTCAATGAATAACCAAAAAGTGCGTTCTCACAATTGACATGTTGCAGACCGGCCAATATCTCGATCTATACTGAATTACTGTATTCATACTGTCGGGTTAGAATGACAACGTTTCAATCAAGCGACATCGTGCTTTAGGTTATTTCCTTCGAATTGTAACACTATTTGTATCGAATTATGTTTTTTTTCTGTTAAAGGTACATATATATTTTCTAAAATTAATAAAAGGGGATACTCATTATTTTCGATCAACGACCCGACATGTATAATCATTTTCTCGTGCAAAATGGTGAAATATTACATGTCACGCGTGTAAAAATGGCCAATGATGGCGATGTCCGTACAGATAATGTAAACAAACAGCAATTGGATCGAGTTGTTCAGTACAGTCCAGTTAGGATTTGTGACAGTGACGTTGCAGTTTACGTGTACGCAAACAAAAATAGCCACTGTCTAAACAGGTAGAGCGAATATAGTACTAGTATTGTCTGACCAGATTAAACTGAGACTCTGATCAAAGTCCGTAAGCGCCCGGCTGTACTCGGCTGTTTTCGATTCGTATGAATATTTACTACATGTGCGGTTTGCAAGTTTGATTATAAATATCTATTAACTGGTAAACTGTTGAATGGCCAGGAAGAAATCCTGATTGGTTTGAGTAAATTACATTATTGTCGTGAAAAAAGTTGTACATATACTTGAACATTATTCTTTCCATAGTTTTTCCAAAACAGCTTATTAAGGATACTGGTCGATAGTTAGAAGGAATAGATTTATCTCCCTTTTTAAATAATGGCGTAACATTTGCTTGCTTCCAAGAGGAGGAATAGACTTGGAGTTGAATAGATCTGTTAAATAACATAGTGAGTTGTTTGCAAACATTATTTCTAATGAAGCATAATAGTAAAACTTATATATAGATGTTCTCATGGGCCATGCCTAATCATCAATATCGAAAGAAAAAACAATCATGAATAGTAGCTCAGTGGGAACGTTTGCGCCTTTAACCCAAGTGGTCGCAGGTTCGAAACATACTGTAACCTTTTGACATTAATATTTTTACTTCAACTTCCTATTCTTGAATCAATGGGTTTAAGTTTAAAACTATTTCCCGAACGTTCTTATAATATTTTGTCTTTATTTCCTGTTGTTTTTGTAATACTCTTAATTGCATAAATTATATCTTTTATTTCAAGTATTTAAAAAAGGTTTCAACGACTTGGCCATTGTAAATTTAATGTATGCCTGAATTGTGTAATGGATATGTGAACACAGATATGATTATAATTCATAAATAGCATACTGACATTTAAAGATAAAAATGTTAAATAAAAATATATATTTAATTAGCCTCGAACCCGATACCTTGTGGTCTACACACCGCACACTTACCCACTGAGCCATTAGAGAGTGTTACCTAGTAGCAACCCAATAAAGCCACATATAGCGATAAACTGTATTATATGTTTTTATAACTTCGGAAATTTCCGGACTTAAACGAAATATGCAAGGAGTCTCAGTTTAATCTGGTCAGACAATATGTCAGCTTAGCATTGAAAGTATAGTTGTTTGTACAATATAAGCCTTTATAGTCACCTATAACGGTGTAGTCCAAGAGCTGAGCTGAGGGCCATTTATTTAAAATTCTTGTCCAAATCTATAATTGGTATGAATGGAAAGCATATAGTGTCCAGTTTACGAAAATCCACATGCTTTCATTCCATACCAATTATAGATTTGGACAAGAATTGTAAATAAATGGCCCGCAGCTCTTGGACTACACCGTTATAGGTGACTCGACCTCTACATCACTGGATTTTTAACCAGACTGTACTATACATGTCTAGACACAGTTTCATAAGCCACTTACGGTAATAAAACAACAGCGTCGGCGTCTTTTGTCACAATACTCTATATACAGTTTAACCTTTGTTGTTGAAGAGGATGGAGTGGTGTTTTTACAAACTTTACCAATTTGTCTTAAAATTGTGATTTAATTATACAAGGCTGTCCAGAAAAGAAAAGGAAAATCCAGATGTCCTTTTTGTGGGGGGACAAAATTAGCAGAACATTTTAGGCAGGAGGCAGAATATACTGCTTTTCGAAAGGCAGAATGTTCTGCTATCTATCAAAGGCATACTATTAAGCAGAATATTCTGCTTTCTCCAGAAAATTCAGCTATGTTCTGCTTTATCGAAAGGCAGAATATTCTGCTAACTATAAAAGGCAGAATATTCTGCTTTCTCTGGAGGCAGATTGCTCTGCTAACTATAAAAGGCAGAATATTCTGCTTTCTCTGGAGGCAGAATGCTCTGCTTACTATGAAAGGCAGAATGTTCTGCTTTTCGAAAGGCAGAATGTTCTGCTATCTATCAAAGGCATACTATTAAGCAGAATATTTTGCTTTCTCCAGAAAATTCAGCTATCAATGAAAGGCAGAATATTCTGCTATCTCAAAAAGCTGATTATTTGCTAACGATAAAAGGCAGAATGTTCTGCTTTCTCGAATGGCAGAATATTCTGCTTTCTCTGGAGGCAGAATGCTCTGCTAACTATAAAAGGCAAAATATTCTGCTTTCTCTGGAGGCAGAATGCTCTGCTAACTATGGAAGGCAGAATGTTCTGCTTTTCGAAAGGCAGAATGTTCTGCTATCTATCAATGGCATAATATGCTTAATATTATGCCATTGATAGATAGCAGAACATTCTGCCTTTCGAAAAGCAGAACATTCTGCTTTCTCGAAAGGCAGAATGTTCTGCTTTCTCGAAAGGCAGAGTATTCTGCTAACTATAAACTTTAAAAGGCAGAATATTCTGCTTTCTCTGGAGGCAGAATCCTCTGCTTTTCGAAAGGCAGAATGTTCTGCTATCTATCAAATGCATAATATTAAGCAGAATATTCTGCTTTCTCCAGAAAATTCAGCTATCAATGAAAGGCAGAATATTCTGCTATCTCAAAAAGCTGATTATTTGCTAACTATAAAAGGCAGAATATTCTGCTTTCTCTGGAGGCAGAATGCTCTGCTAACTATAAAAGGCAGAATATTCTGCTTTCTCTTGAGGCAGAATGCTCTGCTAACTATGAAAGGCAGAATGTTCTGCCTTTTCGAAAGGCAGAATGTTCTGCTTTTCGAAAGGCAGAATGTTCTGCTATCTATCAAAGGCATAATATTAAGCAGAATGTTCTGCTATCTCAAAAAGCTGATTATTTGCTAACTATAAAAGGCAGAATGTTCTGCTTTCTCGAAAGGCAGAATGTTCTGCTTTCTCGAAAGGCAGAATATTCTGCTAACTATAAACTATAAAAGGCAGAATGTTCTGCTTTCTCAAAGGCAGAATGTTCTGCTATCTATCAAAGGCGTAATATTAAGCAGAATATTCTGCTTTCTCCAGAAAATTCAGCTATCAATGAAAGGCAGAATATTCTGCTATCTCAAAAAGCTGAGTATTTGCTAAATGTAAAAGGCAGAATGTTCTGCTTTCTCCAGGGGAATACTTTTCAGCTATCAATAAAAGGCGGGGTCATTAAGTGCAAAGCATATTATTTTTGGAAGGTAAGCGTGTCAAATATGAAATTAAAGGTATCGACGAGTAATTGTCAACAATCGTATTTAGAACCAGGCCAGGGGTCAGGCGGGTTCATTAAGTGCAAAAATATTATTTTAGGAAGGTAGGCGTGTCATATATGAAATGAAAGGTATCGACGAGTAATTGTCAAAAATTGCGTTAGGATCCCAGCCGGTGGGTCGGGCTGGAATCATAAAGTCCCAAAATAGATAATTTTCAAAAGGTAGGCGTGTCATATATCAAACTAAAGGTATCGACGAGTAGTTGTCAAAAAATCGTATTTAGAACCTAGCCTGTGGGTCGGGCGGGGTCATTATGTGCAGAAATAGATTATTTTTGGAAGGTAGGCGTGTCATATATCAAATTAAAGGTATCAACGCGTAGTTGTCAATATCGTATTTAGAATCTAGCTCGGGGTGGTTGAGGCGTGTCATATATCAAATGAAAGGTTTCGAAGAGTAATTGTCAAAAATCACATTAAGATCCCAGTCCGGGAGTCGGGTGGGTCATTAAGTGACAAAATAGATTATTTTTGGAAGGTAGGCGTGTCATATATCAAATTAAAGGTATCGATGAGTAGTTGTCAAAAATCGTTTTTATAACCCAGCCCTATGGTCGGGCGGAGGTCATTTAGTACCTTAATATATAATTTTTGGACGGTAGGCATGTCATAATTATATCAAATGAAAGGTATTGAAGAGTAATTGTCAACAAATGCATTAATATCCCAGCGCAGTGGTTGGGCGGGGTCATTATGTACCAAAATAGATAATTTTTGGAAGGTAGGCATGTCAAATATGAAATTAAAGGTATCAACAAGTAGTTGTCAAAATTCATATTTAAAACCCAGCCCGGGAGTCGGGCAGGGTCAGTAAGTGCAAAAAAAGGTAATTTTTGGAAGGTAGGCATGTCATATATCAATTTAAAGGTATCAACGAGTAGTTGTCAAAATCATATTTAGAATCCAGCTCGGGCGGTTGAGGTAATTAAGTGCAAAATAGATTATGTTTTGAAAGGAAGGCATGTCATATATATATTAAATTATAGGTATCAAAGTGTAAATATTTTATGCAGCAGCAGCATATAAGTGTTTTTGCAGCACAAATAGTATACAAGTATATCATGAATGTTTATTCCATATGCATCTAAATAAATTCAACCAGTCACTGAAAACTTGCGTATGTATATGAATTGCTCTTACTATTATTTTAGTTTTATGATCATTGTAATTAAGCAAGTGAGCTTCCGTATGTCTTAGAAATATCTAACTCGTATTCTTAGAATAAGAATGATATCCAATACACATATAACCTTACATATTAGGACCTAGGATAATCTTACAGTAAAGACTTAATTTTATCGGAAAAATAGTCAATTTAAGATTGATCTTGCAGTTTAGATGTACATTGTATATTGAATACGGTCCCAGAACAGCACTGTTTTAAGAGTAGTTGGAAATCAACTAGCTCTCAGACTCAAGAATCTTAAAATAATGTAAATTCACGTACGCTCAGTTTTCTGTTACAACAACAATATTAACAATTAATTCAGGAAAACATTTTGTACATACCTATAATAAGTTTGCTTTTCAAATTTCCCAATGAGCTTAATTATGAAAGAAGTGACCACTTCTTATTACAGGTACATCTCACTATTTTGCGAAACCCAAACACAGTATTACACACTTAGTTGTGTGCTATCACATTAGAAATAGGAGTGTATGTGGTCAGTCTGCAAAGCTAGGGCTTATCAGTTTAAGCAAATAATCTGTATCGCTGTTTATATCCCATAAATCTTTTGGACCAGTGTTGTGGGAATAGTATTCTAACATTAATTTCGGGCTATTCTAGAAATAGTACTGACCACATGTTTCATACCTTTCACTCTTGAAGAAATGTATTAGACAGAATGGCACAATTCTGACCAAAATATGTTCAATTCAACTGGAGAAAGGTGCTAGTAATTTGATAGGACTATTAAAGGCCAATCTAAAGGAACTGAGAGAACTCTCCAGGGTATTCCATGTCATTATAATTTCACAGCATTCATTACAGTGTATAGACTTTCCAGAGCGAATCCTTAATCCAGTCCTACCAAGAGATCCGATATTTCAATTTTCCCCAGAATTTTTAATCGAGGGATAATGATTAGCGTAAAATCAGAATGAAACGGCATGTCAGAGAGTTACAAATTACTTCTTTAGATTGGCTTTTAATAGCCCTATCAGATTACTAGAACCCTTCCCCAGGTGAATTGAAATGGACATTAGGGTCAGATTTGTGTTTCTGGGTTTCTCTCTATGAGAAGTTGTGCTTTCAAGAAAAAGATATACATGTACACACATTTTGGTTTTACAGTGAAATTTTGAATTTGAATGAAATGCACTAGGAAAGGAATTTAATTAGAAAGTTAAATAAAGTACCCGGTACCCTGTAAACATGCATCACACTTACAATTAAAAATATTTCTAGTTGGATAAAGTATTTCATGAAAAGCACATAAACTCTTTGAATGTAACAATTACAAGTAGCATAACCAAGGAAAGTTATGCTTTACAATGGACTGTGCTTATTTTGCACAGATAATTCATAATACTGCTTTGTAGTTAAACTTATAAAACTGTTTTCAGTAAAGTCACTTATACAATGTTACAGGAAGTTAAGGTATACGGTTTGTGACAAGATTTGGAGTATAATGAAACAGTTTTATCCCTGAACTTTCAACAACAGATAATGAACATGATATGCATGAGTTCCAGTCTATTGTTGCCATACTGTACATGATATAGATATTTCCGGGTTGACCGCTGTTGGCAATTGCCACCTGATCCCCCAGCCAGAGACCTTACGATATAAGTTATGTAGATATTATAGAGTTCACTGTATCTGGAATATTGAATCTTGAATGTAATCCATATCTCCATGATACTTAATCAAATGGTCATAATTATACTGCCAACACAGCTCAGCAAGATCAAGGTCATTCACAATCACGGCTGGTAGAAAAAGCCTTCACTTGTTAGAGTTTCTAGGATTAGAAAAGATTACACATTTCTTTGTGTGACTAGAATAAAATATGTATATTTTGAAAAAAGTGAATGCTAAATTTATTATTGCAATTAAGAAAGTTATTTAAAAGTGGTTTTTACACTGCAATATGATTGTTTTTACTATAGATTTTCTAACATTTTGCGGGAACTTCCAATTTAAATATATGAGGTTTTAAATCAAATTATGTTTATGATTATAGCATAAATAGAGGTCTAATGCCGGCACCTACTCCATGTACACATGTACTTACTACTAACTTACAAATGTCAAACGTATCTTAGGTAAACTGCCAATCGTTGAATGCAGAATCAACGGCTCAGTGCGAAACAGTTGTAACTACATAATTATATGTAGTTAGTTGTTACTGCATAATAATATGTAGTTTCAACTGTTTGCACTGAGCCCTTAAGATGTAAAATTGAGCCCACAAAGCTGCACCTATACCAACCAGCAGTAAAAAGAAGTCTTTAAGACCAGGCCCTGCTCTGAGTACTGATAATAATAAAAGTCTGATATAATTGTTGGTCTTAATATAAATAAATGTAGACAATGCAAACAAATCAGGTTAAATGATATGCATGCTTGTAATATTGTTCCAATCATAGAACTATTTATATGCGGAAGACTATTTTCTGGCATATAGTCGTTGAATCGGTTGTAAGCTGAAAAGTGGTAATATCATTGTGTGGCGTATGCCACACAAAAACAAGTCAACTCATGTTCGTGATTAAGCTCTGTACCAATTGCAGAGAGAATTGATTACAAGTCAAGACTGAACTCTACACTTGAACATATTCCGGCTTACATTGGACAGGTCTTAGGTCGAGTGCAGCGCATTGGGCCTACTATGCAAGCAATTGAACGCAGGTCTAATAGGATTGAGGACTGCATCCTGGTCCTACTCTTGCTTGCATTTAACTAAGGTAAAAGGTCCAGCCCTGCAGTGTCAACATACTTTGGCTAGCATTGAACTCAGTTATAATGTGTAGCAATACAATCTTGACCTCCAGTTTGCATGGAATGAAGGTCTAAATATATAAGCTTGAACACTGTAATCTTGGCCAACTCCAGTGAGCATATAATGCAGGTCTACAATTGTCCACGGCATGCCGTATCTACCCCAGTAAGCATTTTTAACGCAATTCTAAAGTTAAGCACTGCACTCTGAAATTCTCTAGCAAGCTTGGAACGTAGATCTAAGATTGAGCACTGCACTCTGGACCTTCTCTAGCAAGCTTTGAATGTAGGTCGAAGGCTGAGCACTATACTCTGAAATTCTCTAGCAAGCTTGGAATGTAAATCTAAGGTAGAGCACTACACTATGGACTTTCTTTAACAAACTTGGAACGAAGGTCTAAGATTGAGCATTGCACTCTAGACCTTCTCTAGCAAGCTTTGAACGTAGGTCTAACACTACAGCACTGCACTCTGAAATTTCCTAGCAAGCTTGGAACGTAGGTCTTAGACTACAGCACTGCACTCTTGACATTCTCTAGCAAGTTTGGAATGTAGGTCTAAGACTGAGCACTGCACTCTGGACATTTTCTAGCAAGCTTGGAATTTAGGTCTAAGATTAGGTACTACACTTTGGACATTCTCTAGCAAGCTTTAAACGTAGGCCTAAGATTGAGCACTGCACTCTGGACCTTTTCTAGCAAACATTCAACATAAGTACTGTATGAGATTGAACACTACACTCTATCAAGCTTTTAACGCAAATCTAAGACTGAGCAGTGCACTCTGGACTTTTTCTAGCAAACTTTCAGTGTAGGTCCAAGATTGAGCTCTGCACTCTGGACCTTTTCTAGCAAGCTTTTAATGCAGGTCTTAGATTGAGCACTGCATGTTGGACCTTTTCTAGCAAGCTTTCAACGTAGGTATAAGATTGAGCACTGCACTCTAACAAGCTTTGAATGCAAATCTAAGACTGAGCACTGCACTCTGGACCTTTTCTAGCAAGCTTTCAATGTAGGTCTAAGATTGAGCAACCTCTAGCAAGTTTAAGGTTCAGCCCTGTACATTTGACCTCTAGTAAGGTTTGAACTTGATTGAGCAATGTAGGTCTATGGTAGAGCCCTGCATTCATGCCCTACTTCAGCAAACATTTGATGCATGTCTCTGGTCAAGCGCTGAACTCTTGACCTACAGCATGCAAGCATTGAACGTAGGTCTATTTGAACCTACAAATGCAAGCATAGAATGTAGGTCTAACTGAATCTACTCTAGCAATTAGCATTCAAAGTAGGTCTAACTGGACCTACAACGTGCAAGCATAGAATGTAGGTCTTACTGGACCTGCAACAATGTCTTACTGGACCTGAAACATGCAAGCATGGAACGCAGGTCTAACTGGACCTACACCATGAAAGCATAGAGCTGTTACAGGTCAGTTTTAACAATGTGTTGGGTTCGAGCCTTAGGCCAACCCTTGACCGACCATCCCGATATCCTTTGTAGGTGGTGGTAGTAATAGGGTACATTTTAGAACAGTAGTGACTGTAAGACCTTGTCATGTAGTATACACTGTCTTTATTTGAAAAGTTTATTAACACCATGCATATGTAACTGTTGTCGGGTCACTAAGTAATACTAATGAGGGAACTATCCCATTCTAAAGAATAGGGGGAGGGGACTATGTTTTATACAATAACAGAGATGCTGTCGATCAATAGTATAATAGTTGAAAACCAGTTTTTCACATCGTCTCGTTAGTCTAGTGATTAAGCACAATGATTTTGTTGAGATTTGTTCAATCTAGCCACTGGTTCGACACCCATTCAAGTTACATGAATTTTAAAGTTTTTTATCTTTTTTACAAGAACCTTATTTTGTATTTGTAACTTATATAATAATAAGATACACATAGTAAGGTATGTAGATTTATTTGTGTGTTATCAAGTAACGAAGTTGTATCTTTTCAATTATTTCATTTTTATCTACAGTACAGTAATCATACAATTATATTATATACCCACTTCAACATAAGAAATTTATCATTTGAAGTATCGATTCATTAAAGCAGTAGAACAATATAAGACTTAATAACATGGATACATGTAATAAAAAAAATTGTGGGGATCGAACCTACAACTTTTGAAACTTGTAGGAAGTGTGTGTTTATCTACTACCCTACATCGCCTTTGATGTATGGAATGCGCTTTAAACATAATTTGATATCGAACCCAGACAGACAAGTTTATGTTTATAACGGTTCTCGTTTGACTTTGAATGCACTGTATAAGTTGTGAGTAATGGTATTTGTCTTGTATGATTTGTTCCTGTTTTAAAATGTATTTTTAAATTAGCTTTATCATTGGAGAAATAAAACAATATGTGCATTAAACATTTGTCCCGATGATTTGATTGATATATATATATATATGTTTATTAAAGTCTCATCTCTGTACACATAAACTATACAATTTACAAAACACATCACAGTACAAAGTCATTCTAAAAGAATTATAAGAGACTATCAAATCACAATTTCATTAAAAACTCACAATATTTACAATATAAATCTATGTTACCATTGTTATTCTAATAATAAAAACTGCCCTAAAAATAAATATTTAATAAAACACTGAAAATCAAAATCACACTTATGTGAATCGAACACACAATGTGACATATTACTTAGGACTACAATAGGTGTATTGCCTTCATGAGCTGTAGTACACAGACTCTTGGGGTCTTGTCCACGCGCCTCGAAATATTTTCATTATATCAATTTTATATCCAGACCCATTCACTCATCACACAAACGTTTGTTGCATGCATTTGAAATAAAAATTAAATCTGATTAAGGTGTCTAATATTTTATTGAAAGGTAACCTTGATGATGAATTAAATATAATGTTTGATGACTTTAGGTAATTGCAAAGTCTTTGATCTATCTGTACAATGTATATCAAACCTGTATACATGTATTTATGAAGAACACATTTACAGCTATGATTTTGGAAGTTCCTTACACTTGCTCCGCTAGTTTTTGAGATATTCTTATTTTCCTAAAAACTAATAATACAAGGGTCAGTCAAGAAAAACTGAGAGTTGCTAAATAATTCTTAGAGAAGTAAGTGTTCGTATATTTCCTATACGTTATCGTGAAATATGGTATCTCACTGATTATATGGCGAAAACCACTCTAGTCTATGACAATTTGATTCTTGTTGCTAGTCAACCAAAGAAGACAACTATAGGACATGCGTTCACGCTGTTAGTAGAACAGAAGTGTGCGTTGCTATGGAAACATAAAGATATATCTGATATTTTCAAACACATTATTTATTTGGTAATACATTAATCTATCAAATAAAATTAATTCTAGTTGTTTAACTCCACCAATATAGAAAATATTCTTGACGAAAATGTAAATTGTCATTTTATTTGATGGTATTAAAACCACAATTTACCCCACCCAAAAGAACGGATCATTTTTTAAGAAAGCGAAGTTATACAATTTATTTCTGTTACGGTTACTGGACTCCTTGAGATGTATTCACAATCTTATTGAAAAGAAATGGGGAAATCAGTGATCAGTTTTAGAACACATGCCGGGAATATTGATAAAATGTGGGTAAAATTGTTGCACTAGGCAACAAAATAACACAGCATTAGTGACCATTCTTAAATAATGGCTCATTATTATTTGATATATGCTATTCTACAATATACTCATGTTAGTTGTAATGAATCCCGGTATATAAGGTTGAACTAAACCATTGAATTTACAACAGATTCGATCTTCATATCGCTTGTGCTAACGCATACCCCTAAGTGATGTTCTATGGTTGCTTGGCAACTACATTTATAAGCCTATATATTGTTAGCTTATTTAGGTCTATTTGCTTATGTACCCGTGTCTGCTATGATGCATATGTAGTATGTATGCCTATGTAAGTATCTTTAGTGTGATAGGTGTATATGTGTACTATTGTGTAGGTATAAAGTACCAGTAAATAAAAACACAGTTCAACTTCAAACTAGATGTATGGTTGGTAAAATCAAAGGGTATATCTATAGATCTAATAGATATTAAAACATCATATCATACAACAAACACACTCTAATCAACCAACAAGTCAAACTGACGTTGACAAAGATTTCTCCCACCAGTCAAACTCACGTTGACCAAACTACATATATATACTCCTTAGTCAAACTGACGTTGACATCAAAATACTCACTGGATGTATAAAGTAGATCTAGAAATCTAGACAAAATATTATGAGTAAATCGTCAGTAGTAGGCCTATTATAAATAGAGTATATGACTATCGTATGCTATAGTGCGGCCAAGATATGATGGCACAATAACATTTACACATGCTAATTAGCCGATGGGTTCATTTTCAACAGAAAGGGGTGCTTATTTACAGTCAGGGTCAATAAACGCTGGTCTCGTATTACGTTTTCGCAATATGAGCAAATATAAGAGTCGCTTTTACATGTGCCTCGCTAGCTCAGTCGGTAAAGCGTTGGAAATACAACAATATTATGGAAGGAGGTTACTGGTTCGAGTCTCACTCTTGTGCATTTTTGGTAATGAATTGTATTCTTCAGTTCTAGTAAACGTTTTTCTTAGTATATACCGTTACACGTTGATTATCTTGTTACATTTTTTTTCATTTGTATACTTTCTCTATTCTGTATAACATTATATAATATTTTATTATATTTATCTAGAACAATCGATTGAAAATTAATATTCTGTATGTATACGTGTGTATACAAATTATATGAATTAACATTGTTCATCAGCAGTGTTTGTGACAGAATCATTTTAGAAATCTGCAAACTTATCATCACTATCACCATCCGCCTCGTCATAATCAATGTCATTATCATCAAAAGAATCCAGTGAAATGTTTGTTTCTTCTTGATTTTCTTACACCGTTGTGCAATTTCGTCGCCTATATGCGTGCAACCGTCCTTTTTGATACCCCTGTCATCGGGGTAGTTTGTTTCCTTGGACAGGACGACAGAATCACTGGCAGTTCTATTGATGCCTCTCGTGTTCAGAAGTCTAATACATTCGACACAATGCATCGTCCTTGCTGCGTTAAAACGATACATTTAGCCATCATTCAATTTAATGATGTGCAGCGTACACAGTTTATCTTGTTGTAAATAATACACCCACAAATACAGTTTTGTGAAAAGTGTGCCGAAAGGAAATTCGCGAAACAAAATAAAAATAAAATAAGATTCGGATGGGATTCGAACCCAGACCGTCTGCGTTGAGATTAGAAACGTTACCACTAGGCTATATAAGCACAACGATCTTCATCCTTAATTAAATAAGTTAAAATAACTGAACAAGCGCTTAGATGATCGTGATTTATTTACTTACCCGCGTTTTGATATGGGCTAATCCAACCAGTGACGTTTACACAATGTTATTGTGCCATCATATCTTGGCCGCACTAAATATACAGTAAGGCTGCAATGTACACTTCCAATAGATTAAAAATAATCTATGAAATCTGGTTCAATATATACAAAACAAGTATATTATAGAAACTAGAATAAAGTCATAAAGTTAAACTGGTAATTATTTATACATGAAACATTTAGCAGAATCAGGCTTTTGGCGGAATTGACTTGAGTGACTATTTTTATTGTCCGGCAGTTTTGAGGGATTAGAAGCTCCAGACTGACTAAATATAGGCAATCGCGCCTTGATATCAGTTTGAAATTTGCCGGCTTCAAAACTTACAAATGACGTAATGTCCAATCGCGACAAAGAGTGGAATTCAACAACCAATGAAATCAGTCCGCAAAACTTAGAACTGTCTGTGTTCGTTCACAAGATTAAACGTAGATCCGCAGGTCAATCCGCTAAAGTACGATTATTCATTACTTGTTAAAGTTATGGAAAAATGAATCACAGTTCTATAATCAGTATATCATGCGATGATTAAAACACTTTGGGTTATAATAATGACTAAGGTTAGATTTTCATTGTCTGTCAAGCACTGGCACTTGTGCTAATAGATCCACCAAAGATTTCACTGAGCAAGTAAACAATGAAGTCTGTCATCATTACGTTTGTGCATAACAAAGCATAAAAAATTTGCGAGTGGCTGGAATACCTTGTTTAAAGGTAATTACAATCCAATAATTGTTCTTGATTACAATTTCCCGAGAATGCGAGTAATTCAAATTGTCATACGTTTTAGCGACCCGTGTCGACTCGTCACATTTTGTCTGTAACTAGCACTATT
This sequence comes from Spisula solida, assembly GCA_947247005.1. Taxonomy (NCBI): domain Eukaryota; kingdom Metazoa; phylum Mollusca; class Bivalvia; order Venerida; family Mactridae; genus Spisula; species Spisula solida. The sequence continues at coordinate 1,521,161 of OX365950.1, read as the reverse complement.
TGAGTTAATCTGTAGTGATATATGATTCAGAGTTAAGGATCTAAGTATCCCTAAATGGGATTAGACGAGTCAGTCTGATAAATTACTTTAAGAACAATGTCATTCTACTTATCACAATATGATGACGGAACTCATCAGATTGTCCGCAGGGGGTAATATTTGACGATGAATAATAGAAAGTACAACTGCAAACATATTTTCAAGGCTTAAATTACCAACTCTCAGTTTTTCTTGACTGACCCTCGTATTTACCGAAATAGGTTGACATTTAATACAATGTAACATGAAACTTGGCATGCACGAAATTTCGTGTTTACGGAATCATACGGTAACGTTTATTTTAGAATGTGCATGTTATTTGTATTTCAAATGCTATTTTAAAATGAGTAATGTTTCATTGTTGACTAGTGAAAAAAAAGTTTAACGAAACAAATATTTGAACAACATACTGTTTTCATACATGCAACAAGTAGAGTGGCTCGACCCTTTTACCCATGTATTTAAAATGTATTTATAGAAATTTTTGTATGAAATTGTTTGTGTATTTTGTTTGGGCAATACAATATGTTTAAACTAAGTAGAGTAACAATTATAGAAGATTTTTTCCAAATTTCATGGCAGTTGCTCGGTTAGACTGTTAACACTCTAGAAGTCACACTTTTCACTTAATCATTATGAAACTTGGTCAAAATGTTTGTCTCTATGAAATCTAGACCACGGTTGAACTGTGTCATCTGGGGTCAAAAACTAGGTCACCAGATTACATTGAAGAAAAACCTTGTTTATTATCTAGAGCTCACAATTCTTACCTCATCTTTATAAAACCTGGCCACAAATCTACATTAAATATTAAGGTCATGTCATAACAAAGACTGATTCTGCCTAAACTGCTAGTCATCAGGTGAGCGCTTTAGGGCCAATGGCCCTCTTGTTTTATTTAACACTTTAGTGATTCTGAAATGTTGAAAACCAGGAGAGGTAACAATATCAATCAACGTTTTGAATACCTTGTATCCAGTTTTGCGATAAGATAATTAGTTTATGGAAATTAGGAGAAAATTCGTACAGCTTAAGCTATTGACTCTTCTGCAACTGCTAGTCTATATTCTTTTGAACTAAATGCAAAAGGACTTTTCTCTAAAGTGGTCGGGATGCTTGTTAAACAAATATCTATACTTTGCGAGAGTTGATGTTTAAAACATTTGGAATAAATGACACATGATTTCAGCTATAGCTTTTTCTGCAAGTTTATAATAATGTAATATAGAATAACTATACAGTAAATTCGCGATTTTAAGACATGAGAACATGCTGACACATCCATTTTAAGTTCTGTCGTAATATTTCATCCCGGTAGTCAGACGCTTTCAATGCCTCTTATTTACACAGATGTTAATTGAATTATTCTTATCGGAAAGGTTACTAAGTGCTTGCGAGTAGTATGATGAAATAACTGAATTGGTTACGCGTGTTTATAAAGGAATGTCAGCCAAATCCGAGTATTCTAGTAAGGTAGAGGACAGTTCTACACTTCTTCTTGGAACTGTGTATTGAGGGTCCAGGAGAACACTTTGAGAGTAAAGCGTGGGCAATTGAAACGGACAGGTGCGTCGACGATTGATGACATCATGACGTCCGAACCATGCGCCGTGTGGCTATCAATCATCTTAAAAATCTTAAAATATTTATTGATACAAGTATTATAATATATTGAACTTGTTAGTGTTTCTTAGTACCGAAGTGAATGTAGTTGATGATGACAAAACAAACAGAACATTCACTGTCGTGATCAGGGCCCCATGGTAGCATGTTCTAAGGAGGGGGTGAATGAGGGTTGGAAGAAAATGTAGATGTATAGTGACGCCATAAAATTTTGTGTTCTATCAGTTGTTTTGTAACTTATTATTGATTATAATTTAACAACTGACCAGCAGTAGTACTGTGAAACCTTCTTCAACTCAATGTTAATATCTGCTGTGAGCGAAGTGTAGTTTAACTTGTATACAGACCAGAGAACAGCCTACATTTAGCTTGAAAATCCCTGTTTCTTCTCTCAGCTGGAATTGATATCTCAATTACCTGTTAGTAGGGGTTCTAATAGCCACAAATGATTTGGTAACAGTTCATTTGGCCAGTGCTGGGTCAAACCACTGGCATACTATAAAATCTGGGCTGGGTCTGTGGGCTGGGCCCGTGGGCTGGGCTCGTGGGCTGGGCATATGGGTTGGACTCTTTAGACATGACCTCAATTGTTTACATCTTTCAGCAGATGAACTTCTACAAAAAGTTCAAATGAACAATTATAAGTTCAGACTAGGATAGCAGTTGGATAACCCCATAATTACAATTCCCAGTGAGATTCCCTGCAACTTAATAACTACATAGAAATGTGATTTATTATAAAATATGATTATAAATAACAATGTAGTTCACCGATTCCAAAATTTCGCAGTTTCGTTTATATTTTGGAACTTTTACCCCAATTTTCTCAAAATGCTGAAGGGTGACACAATGGCACCCGTCAGAACTTCCATTCGAAAGGTCTTGTCTACTGAAATCAGCAAAGAAAAAAACTTTATACTCCCATGCAAAGTATCTTGGGTTTGGGGCCGGACTGCATGGGTTTAAATGTCGTCTTTTTCGTTGGGTAAACACTGTACTGTAGCAGCCGACATTGAAGTCCCACATCAATATAACATCCAGCCTGGATCAGCGGTTGCAATATTTCCCTGTTTTAAACAGTAACCGTCCTTAATTCGTAGTAGAACATGTGGAAGAGTCTAAAAAAGATCATGCTTAAACTGCGATCCTATTTTCGGGTTATATATGAGGTCTGTTAAATTACATTCTATGCTGTTTTAACATTCGTTAATCATTTGTTTAATCATCGAATTAGGTTATTCAAATGAATAAGGAATTTGTTTATGTAAATAATCAAAATACAGGGCTCTACAATAGAACAGCGTCCGGGACAACTCTTAATCGAGCTCGGACAACTGATTATGCGCAAGAATTTAGTCCCGTCTACTCTTAATTTCAATTGACAGCAAAATCGCACATTTTTTTTTACTGACCAAAAAGTTCGTATAACCAACCTCTACATTCGAGATTTGATTCTGTATACCGAATTTTATGATCCAAGCATATATTTGCCTTCCGGACATCGAAATAAACTATGTACGAGTCAGTTAATCCATGTCAATTAGCAGTAATCAAGCGTCACAGGAGGTCCAATACATGTAAAAACAAATTGCAGACTTCGGCTAAGCTCCGCCTCTCTAATTTGATTGCATCAAACTCGGTACTGAAACATGCAACCGCGCACGTGGACTGTATTGGCTAGTAATTTTGGGATTAAAATCAGTCGCTCACCATGTAAACAGGCACGGAATAAAATATATTGAATACCTTTTGCATAATTGTATAGGTAATTTCATAATAAAATATATTGCTAAGTTTGCAACCTCGTAATGCAGACAATCTTTTTTTAGCGACGACTTTGATGTGACAGATGCGGCGTAAGTATTCGATATATGCGTGTATTATATTCAAGTATTAAAATTAATACAATATGATTTATTCAGCAGACTTTTCAGATAAAAATTTTGCCATTTAAAGCTATTTTAAACAAATCATAATTATGCTTCATTCTAGTATCCAACTGCCAGATACAATTTTCCACCATACAAACATTCAACCTGTACCTGTACATTGTATACCTAAAATTAACTAGCTAGAGTGATCATGAATATCTTATGGTGATATTGTGATGAAGCTTGTCTGTAGAGACCACTACTCTAGTGGCTACATAGTATATTGTTCAAATCTGATAAGATGGCCATTAATCTCATACAGAACCAAAACTTGTGATTGCTGACCTGGGTTAACCTTTCAGATACCAGCTACAGCTATAAAATGCTGGCATTTACTCTAGGGGTTGTATAAGAAGGAACAGACTAAGACTGGCACCAGTGCTAAGTTGATTTTTTTTGCTTAAACCAAAATTTACCATACTCATATTCAACATAAATTTACGTGTATCTAACAAAGCTATAGATCAACCATATTTTAGAGCCGTGACTAATTTATGCAGCACAGTTGATTTACCCTAAATGGGTATGTATACATAAGCAATACCAACATAAGTTACATAAGTAATTCATGCAAGTAACTGAATACATGGCGCAATGTTTACGGCGATGTCTTATGAGACTTAGTTTTCTATGATATTTTATATTTGCCATTGCTCTTATTTAATACCAAGTTATACTGGCAGTTGGCAAGGAGTTCATCTAAAAAATAGCCTCTAAGTGTATTAAACTTGTATTGACAGTTGGACAAAAACACTGGCATAAAATATTGCAATAAACGATCTTCAAGCACTCGCTATAAAATATTCAAATAAACAATCTGACTCAGAGAGGGACAAAACTGACGGGTTGTCAACGAACACACCAAGTAAAGTCGAAAATCTTTGACACGAGGTAAGTATTACATGTAGAATGAGAAATGAGAAAAATGAAATAAAATTGCTTTTAAACAATGTCTTCATATTCTTGATGATAAAGAAACAAAACAAATATAGTTGAGAAAAAATAGTGCTATTATGAGGGCTTGAACTCGCTTGTTTTTAGTCTGAAAATCAAGCTCTCTACTGGTACCGATGGAGCCAGCGATACTATATCTACTACATTTATATGAATGCATGTTAAAGACATCACAAACAGGTATATTCACACACCATGACTAAAACGTGTAGTCTCGGATTCTCCCGTCAAAGCTCAAAATTCGAGGATGATCTATAGTGAAGTAGCCAAAATTGCAATTGCAAAATGAAAGTATGTTGCCATGCTAGACAGATCTTGACTTTACACAGATACATTTAATTTAGGGGGTCAGCTTGCAGAATCAATACTATCTGTGTAATAGAGCAGCAATCCATGGGGTTTCAATTTGATAAACACCTATGATAATTGCTTTTACAAAGCACTTGGTTTCTCATAAATTACTATTCGGAAAAAGTGCGTAATTTAACAACAATATTATTTAATTCTATAAATGGGATTTATGATATATCTGACAATGGAGTATAGGTTTTATTTGGTAAATTCGTTGTCTGATATAGTATAAACAGCGATAAAGAGTGGAGGTGATGGAAACAACTTCAGGATATTACACCAAGTAAGTACATTTACTTTGACCTTAAAATCTACAACACGAGTTATCATACCTTAGTATATATTAAGGATGTTTAGGACCTTTCTCCGACGTCATCGGTAAAAAATCGACTATAGGCCGAATCTAATGAAAATCTCCAGAAATATGCTTTAACATACTCTTTGATTATGTCGTTTTTAATTTTTCAAAATATTGCTTCATTTCCTAGCAACGTGACGCTATGTACATAGGGCGGAAAATTAATGTTTTAATGTCATAATTCGGTCAGAATAAGGTCTATTTAAATTTTCAAAGCTCTATTTCTTAGCCCTTGATCCGTTGAATACGTGTATGTTAAATTTAAAGCGATTGTTACGGACAATTTTTCACCGAAAAAGGTTTTATATCGAAAGTTGATATAATTTATTGCATTTTTGCAACACCTTACTCATTTCAATGTGCAATTTGGTCAACAAGAAGTTATTCAATCAACTAATGTAACATACCGTGGTGATGCGGTAATTCTATAGAATAAGCCCAACCAATAAATAATTATAAATGTTCCGCGAGTCGCATGTGTCGCCTGACGACATGTTCATTTGTCACGGAAAACTATCCAGTATTGGGCTACATATCTGACTCAGTTCTCTAGTCATCTGAACTAAAAACGACAAAGTGATGCTCTGGACAAAAAAATGTCCTGATAAAATCTACCAAAAGGGAATCATTCAAACACTACACCAGCTAGAGTTATGATTCTTGCGCACTGCACTTCATGTCACAACAAGAAACATGCATACCAATTTTGGACAATGAACACAGCATCAAGATAAATACACAGTAATACAAAAGAGAACATCGACTGTGTTATGTTTTTAAATTATCTAAACATCTACTCAAGATATTCGATCGAACATTAAATGCATTGTACAGAATTATGAGCTCAAGTCTTCCAAACTAACTGAAGTCTTCCAAACTAATTATTACGTCCCTTTAATAAAATTATAACTAAAATATGTATACATCGTTTTCTTACAGTCATATATAGTTATAATGTATATAATAATAGCGTTTGGTATAAAAGTGAATCTTTGATGTATAAACTTCTGAAAAGTTAGTCCCGCACTTGTCTAGAAATATTGCCACTAACCAGGCTTATATATCTGGTTTCACTGTTACGCAACCAAGTTAAATCCTGTTGGAAGTTAAAATAAAGCTGATGCGGCCGGTGGATGAACAGCCAGCAAATTGAAAGAAAGTGTTATATATATATATACAATTTACAAAAGTATGATGTATTACATGTGTATTATCGCCTCCTCGATAGCCTAGTGGTTGAGCGATAGCCTAGTGGTTGAGCGATAACCTAGTGGTTGAGCTTTCGCTTTGAGTGCGGGAGGTCTTGGTTTGGATCCCTGACCGTGTCATACCAAAGACGAAATAAAAATGGTACTAGAAATTTCCTTGCTAGACGCTCAGCATAAAAGGGAAACTGGCTCCTTTTCTCTCATACCCTCGTGGCGATGGATAACATCAGGAATGAGGTGTCGAGAGTGATTAATATAAATTTGAAAAACTTGTTTCACAATCGACCTTAAATAAATTAGTATAAACTATTAACTGTATTAGATAATAATATAAGTTAATGTAAACACTTTTGAGCCACTGTTAGATCGGCTAAGTGGCAGCCCGTTTGACTTCGCACATTTTGTTTTACTGGTTGACAACGCCTTTTTCTCGATTTTTTGACTAATTTTTCAAAAAAAATCCAATTTGTTTAATTCGATACTCACGGTATAGGTTGACATTTTGGCTTATGTGCCTTAGTTGGAGTAGGCCTACACATCAAACATGACGTTACAATAATGTACCAGTAATGATACTACTTCCCCAATCCAGGGGTAAGACAGGTGATGGGGGGAAACTGTCCCGTGCTTTTACGTTTTCAGTGTTTTAGGTGGGGTACACATTTGATTCGCGACAAAATAGCGGGGAAATGCAGCTCTGACTATACCCGTGAGATATAGGACAAGGGGAATTTGCGGGGTTTTACCAGCTGTATGACCCTCGGTGTTTGATGAAGCAAAAGTAAAAATCCCCGTCGTTCCCCGGGGTGAATTATCATAGGTATGTACAAAATGTTTTCCTGAGTTAATTGTTAATATCGTTGTTGTAACAGAAAACTGAGCGTATGTGAATTGACGTTATTTTAAGATTCTTGAGTCTGAGAGCTAGTTGATTTCCAACTACTCTTAAAACAGTGCTGTTCTTGGACCGTATTCAATATACAATGTACATCTAAACTGCAATATCAATCTTAAATTGACTATTTTTCCGATAAAATTAAGTCTTTACTGTAAGATTATCCTAGGTCCTAATATGTAAGGTTATATGTGTATTGGATATCATTCTTATTCTCAGAATACGAGTTAAATATTTCTAAAACATAAGGAAGCTGACTAGCTTACTTACAATGATCATAAAACTAAAATACTAGTAAAGAGCAATTCATATACACACGCAAGTTTTCAGCGACTGGTTTAATTTATTTAGATGCATATGGAATACTAAATTGACACAGTAAAAAATCCTTCCTTTACGGTCATCTATACATTGAGGTTGTTCATCTGTAAAAGTTTGAAGAAATTCTACCCAGTAGTTTATGAGGAGTTCAACACACAAGATTTGTGTTACGTACGGACGGACGGACAGCACCAATGCTATATGCCCCCACTTATAAATAAGTGTGGGGGCACAAAAACATTCATGATATACTTGTATACTATTTGTAAAGTATTCTGCCTTTCATAGTTAGCAGAGCATTCTGTCTCCAGAGAAATCAGTATATTCTGCCTTTTATAGTAAGCAGAGCATTCTGCCTCCAGAGAAAGCAGAATATTCTGCCTGTTATAGTTAGCAGAATATTCTGCCTTTCGAGAAAGCAGAACATTCTGCCTTTCGAGAAAGCAGAACATTCTGCCTTTCGAGAAAGCAGAACATTCTGCCTTTCGAGAAAGCAGAACATTCTGCCTTTTATCGTTAGCAAATAATCAGCTTTTTGAGATAGCAGAATATTCTGCCTTTCATTGATAGCTGAATTCTCTGGGGAAAGCAGAATATTCTGCTTAATATTATGCCTTTGATAGATAGCAGAACATTCTGCCTTTCGAAAAGCAGAACATTTTGCCTTTCATAGTTAGCAGAGCATTCTGCCTCCAGAGAAAGCAGAATATTCTGCCTTTTATAGTTAGCAGAGCATTCTGCCTCCAGAGAAAGCGGAATATTTTGCCTTTTAAAGTTTATAGTTAGCAGAATATTCTTCCTTTCGAGAAAGCAGAACATTCTGCGATTCGAGAAAGCAGAACATTCTGCCTTTTATAGTAAGCAAATAATCAGCTTTTTGAGATAGCAGAATATTCTGCCTTTCATTGATAGCTGAATTTTCTGGAGAAAGCAAAATATTCTGCTTCATATTATGCCTTTGATAGATAGCAGAACATTCTGCCTTTTAAAAAGCAGAACATTCTGCCTTTTATAGTTAGCAGAATATTCTGCCTTTCGAGAAAGCAGAATATTCTGCCTTTAATAATTAGCAGAATATTTTGCCTTTCGAGAAAGCAGAACGTTCTGCCTTTCGAGAAAGCAGAACATTCTGCCTTTTATTGTTAGCAAATAATCAGCTGTTTGAGATAGCAGAATATTCTGCCTTTCATTGATAGCTGAATTTTCTGGAGAAAGCAGAATATTCTGCTTAATATTATGCCTTTGATAGATAGCAGAACATTCTGCCTTTCGAAGAGCAGAACATTCTGCCTTCTGAAAAGCAGAACATTCTGCCTCTCATAGGCAGCAGAGCATTCTGCCTCCAGAGAAAGCAGAATATTCTGCCTATTATAGTTAGCAGAATATTCTGCCTTTCGAGAAAGCAGAACATTCTGCCTTTCATAGTTAGCAGAGCATTCTGCCTCCAGAGAAAGCAGAATATTCTGCCTTTATAGTTAGCAGAATATTCTGCCTTTCGAGAAAGCAGAACGTTCTGCCTTTCGAGAAAGCAGAACATTCTGCCTTTTATAGTTAGCAAATAATCAGCTTTTTGAGATAGCAGAATATTCTGCCTTTCATTGATAGCTGAATTTTCTGGAGAAAGCAGAATATTCTGCTTAATATTATGCCTTTGATAGATAGCAGAACATTCTGCCTTTCGAAAAGCAGAACATTCTGCCTTTTGAAAAGCAGAACATTCTGCCTTTCATAGGTAGCAGAGCATTCTGCCTCCAGAGAAAGCAGAATATTCTGCCTTTTATAGTTAGCAGAGCATTCTGCCTCCAGAGAAAACAGAATATTCTGCCTATTATAGTAAGCAAATAATCAGCTTTTTGAGATAGCAGAATATTCTGCCTTTCGAGAAAGCAGAACATTCTGCCTATTATCGTTAGCAAATAATCAGCTTTTTGAGATAGCAGAATATTCTGCCTTTCATTGATAGCTGAATTTTCTGGAGAAAGCAGAACATTCTGCTTAATATTATGCATTTGATAGATAGCAGAACAATTCTGCCTCCAGAGAAAGCAGAATATTCTGCCTTTTAAAGTTTATAGTTAGCAGAATATTCTGCCTTTCGAGAAAGCAGAACATTCTGCCTTTCGAGAAAGCAGAACATTCTGCCTTTTATAGTTAGCAAATAATCAGCTTTTTGAGATAGCAGAATATTCTGCCTTTCATTGATAGCTGAATTTTCTGGAGAAAGCAAAATATTCTGCTTAATATTATGCCTTTGATAGATAGCAGAACATTCTGCCTTTCGAAAAGCAGAACATTCTGCCTTTTATAGTTAGCAGAATATTCTGCCTTTCGAGAAAGCAGAACATTCTGCCTTTCATAGTAAGCAGAGCATTCTGCCTCCAGAGAAAGCAGAATATTCTGCCTTTTATAGTAAGCAGAGCATTCTGCCTCCAGAGAAAGCAGAATATTCTGCCTTTTATAGTTAGCAGAATATTCTGCCTTTTATAGTTAGCAGAATATTCTGCCTTTCGAGAAAGCAGAACGTTCTGCCTTTCGAGAAAGCAGAACATTCTGCCTTTTATAGTTAGCAAATAATCAGCTTTTTGAGATAGCAGAATATTCTGCCTTTCATTGATAGCTGAATGTTCTGGAGAAAGCAGAATATTCTGCTTAATATTATGCCTTTGATGGATAGCAGACTATTCTGCCTTTCGAAAAGCAGTATATTCTGCATCCTGCCTAAAATGTTCTGCTAATTTTGTCCCCCCACAAAAAGGACATCTGGATTTTCCTTTTCTTTTCTGGACAGCCTTATACACGTAATTATTTATTACTAGAGGATACTCATATGAAAAGGGAAGAATACTCTATTGCTAAAATACACACATCTTTAAGAACTAATACTTTTTTAGTTTAATTTATTTTGAAATTTGAGATTAATATTACGTTTTGTATACATGTACATTGCGATCAATATTTGAGACGTTTAGGCACGTGCAATTAATGATTAGCATACTTTCTAGTAACATTTTTTTTCATTTTTCTTAAGACTAAACACTGGTGATTATTATACAGTTAAGTCACAATTTTAAGACATTGAAAAATGCCAATACATCCTCTTTAAGCTGATTATATAAACACTCCTAAAGATTATTCGTTTCTTAATGGATGTAGTAAGCTTTAAGACGAACATAATCCATTTATAGCAACTATTAACACAGCTGTTTAAGAAATAAAAATCTGTTCGCGTATACTGTCGGTGAATAAAACACGGGCAGGAGTTCGGGTCAATTTAATTAAGAAATAAAAATATGTTCGCGTATTTTGTCTGTGAATAAAAACATGGGCAGGATTTAATTTTCCGCTTCCGAACGAGTGCCCGTGTTTTATTCACCTACAAAATACAAGAATAGAGTTTTATTTCCATTCTAAATACGATACTATCCTGTACTTATCCTGGCTTATTAGCTGGTACAATTACCTCCCTCGTTAATGAAAACGACCTTTGTAATTTTCTGAAGGAAATAACACATTTTAAACATTGAAACAATTTTAATAACACGAGTATAGGGTATCTATTTCATGAAATGAAAAATATATATGAATTGATTATCTGAAGTTTTAATGAAACTTAGTTTCGAGAGTATATTGGAGTTTCTAAAAAAGATGCGTCATAGCTGTAACACTGGATACTCGTGAAACTTGCCTTGCCATCGCGACCCGTAGAAGTTTTACTATAAAGGTTACGTTCATTCATTCATAAATATGTCACGTGATACGGGGCGTTAATACTAACAGCCAATTTGAGAGGTATGTTTTATGGGGGTAATAATACATGTTCTTGTTTGCTCTATGTTTAATTTTATATGGAATTATCCGCGGTACGTGTTAGAACTGTTATTATACTATGAATGGCATGCAGCACATTGCATAAGAAGCGAAAAAGACCTCGCAACCATGTCACCACGCAACGAAAAGCTATCGTAAAGCAGAGCTTTTTGTAGCATACCGTTTCATGGCGCATTTACAAAGAATGATATTAAACATTTTTTAAATGAAATGTAGTACATGTACCAATGACTATGATATTTGCTCATTAATTTCGAGCAAGAAATTCTACAAACGGTGTACAAATGAATGACAGAAATGACAACAATATTACATAGTAATATATGCCCTCCATTTGAGGTCACAAATCACTAAATAAAATTGTTCTTTAGCTCAATGTAAAGTGACAATTGTCAGCCCCAGTTTATATCAAGTTAAAGTCTATGTCTAATTCACAGACCTATATCATTGAAAAGCAGTATATTTCAGATACAATATAAGACCAAAAACCAGGGGGTCATGTTTAATATAAGAAAGGTTTTGTTCGTCGAAGGCGGTAGACAAATTTTTACAGACGCGCTGACCGATCCAATGTGGGTTTTACCCTACTCTACTTTCGCTTTGTCACATATGCCAAAATCTCAAAATATTCAAGATGAAACACATTCACTCATTTAACTACATGTATACAATACCTTGAAACGCAATAAGATGATTCTAGTTCCATTTTGTCAAGGCAAAGCACCATTTCCAGGCAAACAGAAGTTTCCGCAAGGACTATTTGAGTATGCATTTAGTGGGTTATAACCTTGATAGGTGGCATAAAAAGGGGCGTACGTATACATAAAGTGGAAGTGGGTAGTTCACTAGTCACAGGCTTTCAAGCACTATTTTGCAAAAGGGCTAAACACTAGGGCGTATTTTGAAATATATTTTAAGACACATTTCTTTCCAAAACCTGCCAAAATGATTTACGATCAGAGAGAAATTACAAAAAATAGGAATATTAAAGAACTTTATCTGGAATGCGGTTCTGTATGAATTTATTAGTTTAAGGACTTTAGAGATGCCTGAAAATCTTTAGGACTTAGGATATTTTGGACTTTTTATGAATTTTTGGGGCACTTGAAAGCCTGTAATTACCACGAGACGCTAAGCGCCAAGACCGTTGAGTACATTGCCCCAATGAGATCAGGATAATTGGCACATACTTGCACAGAACTTCACCATGTAACTACGTTGATCCATCATTCAGACTTCAAGGCACTATTCCAAGTAAACATACCCATTAACTAGTTTTCATGTTTCCATAATATCATAATTGTATCAAATATAAAGTCTATAATGCTTTTTCATGAATATGAGATGAATGTAACACAAATATCATACATCCCCGTTTATAACGCGACCTCGATTTAACGACATACCCGGACAATGGACCGGAAATTCGGATTTTTGTATAAACCCACGTATAAGTCAAGACGTCTTATGAGCGAGTATGTTTGATATGTTCGGTAATATTGCTATGGAAGTACGTCAACAAACGGTAAGTCACCGTCGGCGTTGTACCGATCTAAGCAATAGTGTTCACCCGGTTTCTTACATGGTGAGAATTTATTTGTCTTGTAGTTAATCCAGCCAGAACTCCCTCCAGTGGTCATCCAGTGCTGAGCATGTTGATAAATTTCTTTACCGTATCTGTTCCTGACAAACAGTCCAGGATTTCGTGGTACATTAACCCATTGTCCATCCAGTAGAACCTTGGTCTTCTTCATACCACTAAGTGTCATTAGTTCTGAGTCCATAATGTGCTGACCATACATTTCTATGTTCCAACCCTTATACCTTAACATAAATTTCCCACCCGCCTCTCTGTTATCAACGCAACACCACAGTCCCCCGAGAGCTCCAACTTTTATACCATAGTTTTCAAACACACTACGTAACTTGTTTAATTGTGTGTAGTTAGCGGTAAGGAATGTTATGTCAGCGTCCCTTTCCCATGGCAACGTCTTTTCAAGTTTGACCGCACCTAAAGCGGTCCCTTCCTGTAATTCGCAAAACATTCCATTGTCTTCGCAAACTTTCATAATAGTCTTTACAGCTTCGGCATTACCTTGAACACCACACAGAGTATCTAGATGCTTTCCTGCTTGGCAAGGCCGTGTTATAGCACTACCACGTGGTGGATGCATTTTAAAAATATTCCAATTTTTCATCATTGCTTCCCAAAGATGTCCGTCTGCATGGGTCCCAGAATTTTTACGTGTACTTACATGAAACATAGAATCAGGACAGACAGCCGTTTCCTTCTTTTCTTTTACAATTTTCAAAAACCAGTCCTCAAATAGACCACCTGATTCGTCTAAGTCACTGAAAGAATTTTTCTGGAGGTATTCTCGACTAACAAGGATCGGACCCTCCGAGTAGTCACAAAATATACATTCGTGTAATGATTCATCATATCCCTCAAGGTACCTTAATGAAAAATTTCGATACACCGACTGGAAACAACCTTTCTTCCAATGGCCATTATTGTCACGTGACGCACCGGCAACGGCCGCAAGATTTAAACTTTCATATTCTCGGACCAGTCTATCTAATCGTGAATCATTTGTTAGAATTTCAACATTTCTTGCAATAAGAACATACCGTGTTATTGTCTGCTTCACCAGGTTGTTCCAAATTTGTCCGTGCGATTCTGAGTGGTATGTTTGTACACGCAGTGTCGGAAATGATTCTCTCAAAACATGTGCTTTTTGTTCCGAGTTAACGGAAATTATGAGGGTGAAGTTGGGGTTCGTTTTATAAACTGAAGATACAAACTTTTCCATAGCGCTGTACGATCGGTTGCCATGGAATGGTTTCAGTATGGTGACCAGATTGTATGTCGGAATGCCATAACTACAGTTTGTCAGTTCAAACCCTTTGTAGAAGTAAGGATATCCGAATGTTGTTCCTTTATAAACTTCCGGACAGACACTCTTCGGCTCATGCGTAGTGCGGCTGTATACACTAGCCTTGTCAATACCAATGTGCTCAAACAAATCGTCCATGCTACTCATAGCTTGCTTAAGATAGTCTGATGTTTTGGAACCACGCACGTGTTTCTTTGCTTCATATATTGCTTTTGCGATAATTCTGATTTTATCAGTAAAATTATCATCTGCTTTGTATGTTTCTTTAAGATTCGGATTTGGATCGGATGCACTGGGTTGTCGTAATGTGTTCACAGTCAGGCCTAGCCTGTCGATGTTTTCTTCATACACCTGAAAAAACATGTTATATCAGTAAATGCGACATTTAGTATTCCTCAATAAAGAACTAGAAGGGCTCCCCCTAGGGCAATAACTCCGGCAAAATGCATTCCACCTAAAATTCTGAACAATGTGCACAGCTAGGTATGGTTACAATTATTTATGGGAAGCCTCATTGAAATCCACCAATTTATGGCAAGGACAAACATTGTGACATCCACACAGATGTCCACCACAAAAACAATATGTTCCCTCACTATATGTTGAAGCAGTGGTTTTATGGCCCCTAAAACGACCCAAACACCCAAAGACAATAATGGCTTGTATTTCATCCGACAACCGTTTTTTTCATACATTCTAACTTACCCAACACGTCCAAAAGATCCCGGTACGAATCGATCTAGACAATTCAACTGGACCACAAATTAAATAGTTTCAAAAACACATTCATATAGACAAATGAATATACATGTAATCGGAAATGCCAAATGAGTATAACAAAACAGCCACACATTTAATGGTTTATAATATAAGCTTTGATAAATGTACAATTATACAAAGGAACCGTACTTTCGTGTGGTAATTTCTATTGATGAAAAGTTAATGTTTCGAGCAGGTAATCGTTTATTCTATTAACTAAAAATCTAACTCACTTCCGGTTTAAGTTTCATTTTCATAATTGCGTTAATGTATTGCTGCGCAATGCGTTAAGTGTTTTAAATGCGTTAAATCAATATTACACAGTTAACACTTAACATCAAGGTACAAGTAATCAGAGAATCGGAACAGCTCCCTGGATCTGATAGATAATTTAAATATAAGATCATAATAAACATACTAGTCATTCATTATGTAGATTACTTACAAGGTACGTTGGAACACTAAAGAAGTTGACTTATACTAATTTATTTAACATCGAGTGTTCTACAAGTTCTATAACTTGTGTTAATTACTTACTACTCTTCAATCCTGATGGTTATCCAACTATACATGTATAATGTTTGTTTGTACATGTAGCCGACTCAAAATAAAGATTGTATTGTATTGTTTTATCCAATGCTCTCGGTGTTCGAGAGAAAAGACGCCAATTTAAATTTCCCCACATGTTAATTCTGACCCGAGGTTGTGTCACTACAGAGGTAATCAAAGCACTGAGAGTGTTTGTGGGAGGCTTTCTGATTGCTGCTATTAAAGCTCAAACCTACTTTACACGTTTTATGTTCGTTTTCTTACTGCCGATCTTGTCAAACATCAAAATAGGCTTATGCGACTTTAGAGGCATGTTGCATGAGTAAACGATAGCAAAAAGGGTACATATTATTTGGCAAACATGTCTTTTATGCGAATATCAAAATCGGCAGTAAAAAATTATAAGCGCCTATTTATCAGAATCTACAGTACGCTTACAGTAAACAGCTGGATTCCGATACCGAGACGCTAGTATATATCTGGTCAGTACTACGCTATAAGATTACATAACGGATAACAGGCATTGCAGACGATACGAGGGTACTAGCTATTTATGGAATGTAAAAGAGCTTCTTAATGTAAGTTCTAAAAATAGCTATAGAGGCGGGACATATGATGAACACGTCATTTTTATATTACGAAACAAGTCCGATTTAGCCTTAGTGTAGTAATTATCTGCAAATATATCTATAATGATTTAACGAACAGCTTGACAATAATTGTTGATCTTAAAATAAAAAAATGTTGCTGATTTAAGTAAATCAGTTTAAATATTTGGAGAAACATATGTAGGAGTAGTGAAAATGCTGACAGTTTCTGGAACTACTTGAATGCGGATTCACATAGCAGCCTAAAGGCGGCTCAGGTTGTATTAAGAAATGGGCAATGATAATGAGTGGCTAAAGCCTCCCAAAAACTAAACAAGAGCCGTCAGTGACGGGTGATGTTCCCCGTGGGATGTTTGTCACAGAAAAAATACTCCAGAATATGCAAAAGAGAGTTATGGTTCTTAGCCATTGCACTTTCCCTCAATGGGATCTATTTACCTATGAGATTTCAAATTGATATCTTTAATACTGTTGAGTTATTGCATAGACAGGAATTAGGTATGAAAAATTACAGAGGGGAATAACTCAAAAAATATGCAATGAAGAGTCATGGTTCTTGTACACTGCACTGCCATTCAATGAGATATATTCACCTATGAAGTTTCAAATTGATATCTCAAATACTGTTGGAGTTATGGCCCGGACAAGAATTAAGTATGAATAAAGTATGAAAAATAACAAAGGGCAATAACTCCAAAAATAGGTTAAGTATAGTTGTGGTTCTTGAGCACTGCACTTCTACTCATTGAGATCTATCCACCTATGAAGTTTCATGATGATACCTCACATACTTTTTGAGTTAGGCTCCGGACAAAAGCTAAGTATGAAAAAAACCAAAGGGCAATGACTCCAAAAATAGGTTATGTAGAGTTGTGGTTCTTGAGCACTGCACTTCTACTCATTGAGATATATCCACCTATGAAGTTTCATGATGATATCTCACATACTTTTTGAGTAAAAATATTCGGACGGAACGACGGACGGACGGACAAAGCGGCAACTATATGCTCCCCCGAATTTTCGGGGAGCATAATTAAATACACAAAACAAATAAGGTAATTTATTTAATGCTATAAGCAACAAGAAACGGCTCTCACAGAGGAGAGAGGTTCCAGACAGAGGTTGCAAAAACACTAAACGTACATTTCATGTATCTACATGTCGCTGGCTTAGAATGAGAAGATCGTAAGTGCTACTTAATAAATAAATAAATAAAGAGTAGTTTTGAAACAGTTCTTCCTTGTTTTCTGCGACCTTCTCGATGTAATCTAACAAGTGTGTGGTCATTTCATGTTTACGCCATTACAATAAACATTTTGTATTGTATTGTATTATTTACGCCATTTATATTTAATTGCCTTGCAATGTCATTCCGGTCAAAGGCCAACTAATTCCATACATCTATAATGATAATGTACGTATACTTATAATTAAAAGTAACATAGAAATAGGTAATGGAGTCAATTAGATAAAGTGGCTGCAGTTATGTCATCCATATACGGATTTGTCAGTTGCTGCTTGATAATTATTCTCGGAAAACCGGTCTGAGCTGGTTTAAAAGGTCAATGAACCTCCACGTATGACTAACAAACTTTTAAGAAATTGTGGCTAAACTCCGCTGTATACGTCACTTACAATCTTGCGTACGGTACATGCGATTATTTTCATGAATATTTTATTGCGTGAATTCATTGTTTATTACATATTCTGAATTTATGAGTTAATTGTTTTAATATGGCATTGCCTTTAAGGGAAACTAATGAGTTCGCAATGTTAGGCCTAAAGTTAAATATTCGTTGTGTTCCCTCCTAAGACACATTTATAGATAGTGAAATGTTTGTTTTAATACAGAAATAAGATTGAACGACTTTCGCTCAATTTCGTTCCAAATATGTATTTTCTAATTTCTCAAGAAAAATCAGTTAGGGGCGGTTTAAGTGGGTATGTACCTGCAGGGACAACAACTAATATTAAATTGTTAGCTTTATCACCTCGAGAAAATGCTGGTACTGGGTTCTGAATAAAGGCAGATTTGAACGAAAATGTGGCGTATCGATGCTATATACTTAAAGTCTATTCGGAAAGGGCTAGGGTGTACTGCGCGTCATGATTTCATGTATCACACAAAGGTCTTTTCCCTCGAAGTCATTGGCAGCTAACCTGACAGGGAAGATGGAAACACCGCACACTTATGACTGTCACAGTCGAATTCAAACAAACATCAACAAAACTATCATGGACACAAAATCATCTTATTGATAGATAGATAGATAGATTTATTCGACATAAAATGAACATTCACATGGCAATGATAATTATCAAAACATACAAATACAGTAAATAAATACATGTTTAAGCATGAATCAATAAAATAGCCATGTCAATCAACATTAAATGTCAAGGATAACACATAAAAGGGTTCAAAGGAACCCTTATTTCCATTGTGGTCCTTATTGGTTCGCTATACCAATTCACAATTCATATCCTGACTTAGACTTCAGGGTACTGTTTTGTCAAAGCACTTACGGAAAAGGTAAACTTACGATCAAATTTAGCTTCTTTATAATTTGTTTACAATTCTAACGTGTGGTAAATGGAGCTGAAATACTTGAGCTGTAATACTAATAATGATTCAGTTAAGGAACTCCTACAAACAATATCCGTCACAAATTTGCAAGTGTTAATAAATTATGAAGAATTTAAATTTTATGTAACTTTAAGACTTTCGTAAGTGCTTTGATAAAACACTACCCAGAAGTGGTTTCAATGTCGAAAGTGTAATTAACTATACTCGTAATAGATTACTGATTTCTTACTTGCCTTTCAACCCTCCAGACACCAGGCAATATACTGAACATACGAGGCTGACGCAACTCCACCAGACATCACTAATGACTATGATTAAATTCTTAGTAACCATTACCGCATGGAATGGAATTGAGATAATTATAGTAAAGTGTTTGTTGTTGTGAATGAATCAATATCTCTGTTTATGGAGTTGACATTTGAATATTGCTGACTAGATAGAACTCAAAGGGTAAACGCTATCAGATGTAAGTAATGTACCGGTTAATATGGTCTAGTAGTTGCAATGACTTCCCAGGAGTATGGTGTAGGGTTTGTAACGCATCAAAAAAAATCCAGGTTCTAGCACCAAGCGTGTACAGATAATAAAGCAAGGTATATATGGTACAATAGTATACAATTCATAAGCATCAAAGGTCGTCTGAGGGGTATGGTGTAGGGTTTGTAACCTAGTATCCCACTTCTGACACCACGTGCGTACATATAACAAAGCAAGGTTTATATGGTCAAGAAGTTGCAGAAAACGTCCTAAAGGTATGGTGTAGGGTTTGCAACTTAGTAACCTAATATTTAAGAATGGCCGAATCATTAAACATGTATAAGCTAGGAAAAGGGGTAGTGGACAATGTTCATTCAAGCGCGCATTATAAAATTATCTGCCCTTGTCCGCTGGCGATTTGGATACTGTACAGGGACCGGGAACCAGACTATATCAAATGCAAAGAAAAAATGAATTCATGTTGTACAGTACGACTTATGTAGAGCAACACCCTTTGGGAACTTCAAATATTGACCGTTGTTTAGAGGTTGTTGCTGAACAGAGATTCAATTTATAGTAAATCTTGGCTATGAAGAGCTTGTACTGCATCAAACATGTAACAACTCAGATAAATGATGTTTAACAAGCACTTACAAGGACCAGTCCAATAGATCGTGTAGTAGAGGTTTGATCAAAATGACCAATGAATTGAATTATTGTATTATTAGTATCACTGATAACTTTTAACTACTCATACCACCGAGGTCATGTTTTATCAAAGCACTTGCGGAAATCTTAAACTTACGATCAAATTTAATTACTTGATAATGTTTTAACAAATAAAAATTGGGGAAATATTTTGGTGTGTAGGAGTTCATTAACTGGAACACTATTAATATTGCAGATATTTTTAGTCACAATTTATAGGTGTTAATGAATTGATAGAATTTAAATTTGGGCGAAACTTTATGATTTGCGTACATGCTTTGATAAAACGGTACCCCGGGTGAGGGGTTATATTCGACTTTAAATAAATGAATTATTGTTTTGTAAATGTAGCTCTAGTTATTATTTTTATGTATTGACCGGCTGCTATTTGAAGAATTAGTTGTAGTTAGAATAGGAACAGATAACATCTAAATGACAGACATTATAAACATATTGGTATCATTTAAGATGTTTTTTCTTTAATTCAGGGTGGTTTATTTACACAATGAAAAGGTGAAATGAGTTTAAATATAATATAATACTGACTATAAAAACAACACAAAAATAGTTCATTATGACGTCAATAAAATCGCATTATTATATTATCTATACACCTCGATCAGAAATTTTCGCGGGTTCGAAATTTCGCGGTTTTTACAATTTATATAGAACTACTTTCAGCGTATTACCGCCGCTTTTTAAGTTCACCAACATTTCTCTCGCGAATTTCGTGAAAACAACGAAAATTAAACCCCCTCGAGAATTTTAGTTTACAGTGTAGTAAATAACTCGTGTTTTATAACATGTCGTCATCGGTTCAGGCTTTTCTGTTATGACCAGATCACGCATCAAGATGACACCCGTGTATATCAGAAATTATAAATTATCAAATCGTTAAAAACCATCGTAATAACATTCAATATTCGTTCTGCCTTTCCGTTCATTTGTGCCAAGGAGGCTAAATCCCGAGGACACGTGGTCGAGAAAGGCGCATAAACTCATAAGGCGCAGTTACTTTGACTGTGGAGGATAATACTAACGGCTAAAATTGTATGCGCATTTTTTCGACTACGTGTCTTCGGGATTTCGCCTGACCTACATAAAGAATGAATTATGGCAAGGGCCACACACAGAACATCCCTATGAAAACGTTTTGAAATCAGACCAGCAGTCTCGGAGAAGAAGTATTTTAGAGCGATAAAGAGAAGCCCCGCACCTGTCGGCCGTATATGGATACGGGAAATGTAGCAGAATTCTGTGCAGTTATGATGAATATTACTCTCGCTGCCATTGCAACCAGAATTCTAAACGAAATTAATCTATTTGAAGAGGAGTTGCTGTGCGCATGCCAAGTTGGCGACACACGACGATGGTGATGGACAAAGGCAAGTCACACATTCACAATAGCTCGCCATGAGCCCCGGCTTCCTGTTCAGACGAGCTTATCGAACCATACAACTTCACTAGTTTTACACTTTCAATGAAATAATGAAACAACAAGGTTATCAAGACTAGGTACACCTCCGTCTTCAATGTCTGTTGTAAATTCTTACGGATACAAAATCGATGTTTTTTTTTGTCTTGAAAGCTATCGATTCCTTGTTCATTAAGGTTTCAAGGAAAGCGGAATTCAATGATGTACTTAAATCAGAAAATTTCGCGAGTAGTTATTTTTCGTTATATTCGCGAAATCAGGTTAATTCGCCAAAACGTATATAAATGAACCTATAAAACGAACAGAAAGTAGTTATTTGTGATATCTCCGATGATTTAACATCGCGAAGTACTGTAGCATAATAAATTGGCGAAATTTCGAAATCGCGAGAATTTCTCTTTTTTTTACAATTCATGTTTACTAGTGTTTCACTTTGTTGAAATATAGCTGGAAGTTTATTATTGGTATACGTACAATCACGATACAATCACGGAAACATTGAGAATAAAGAAATTGTTCTATTAATCAACCAAGTTTGATTATTTTATATTTGTTTTGTGTGTTTATTTAGTATTTGCATACTTAGTAATTGTTATTAATTGTTATGGAGAGGAAATATAACACGGTCAAATAAAACAATACACGTGGTAAATGTAATCATCAACCACACACTATCAAATTTCAATGACACGAGTTATGGGATAGCTTTGTTGTCAACATGTGAGACGCACAAACAATTGTAAATATAATATTAGTAGACTCTACATGTTGTAGTATTTCAAAATACATTTACGAGGTCACAGTTTAGAACAGTGAATCAAGATTTGAAATATGAAATTATCAGACTCTAGATTGATCCAGCAGAATCAAAGGTGAAATACTCAGCACCACCACCCGCGCAAAAGCACCATTTTTGAATAGGTTCGACTGCATCTGAACCATTTTGCTCCAAATATTGGTAGACAAATAGGAGGAAATCAACCTAAAGGGGTATTAAACACAGGCCTGAATATATTTATTTGTCAAAATTCTCCATAATAACTGAACCAGAATGATGCGTTCAGACGTGTAACTTCAACCAGGAATAACAAGTTTAAAGACCGTCTATATTTAAGAAATACACTATGAAAACCCGTTGTATACCGGCTGTTATACAATGGTTTGGAGTTCTGACGCGTAGGAATTAACCACGAATGCCGTAGGCCTGAGTGGTTAATAACAAGCGTCAGAACTCCAACCCATTGTATAACAGCCGGTATACAACGGGTTTTCATAGTTTATTTCGATTCTAACATGATTTAAACCCGGAATTATATATAAAACCAGTATTATGTTGCGAGATCTATGTTGCTTAGGTTACTTGTTTACCTGCATGACGTCACTTTCATTGTATATCGGCCAATATACAACGTTATGATTTGTTCTTTGTCTATATAGGCAAACTCGCCGGTCATGTTAGAATCATGATATTAGGTCCGATCCATGCTTTAACTTACAAACATGATATTCAATAAGCCATGGTAATTTGTCATGGCACAATGACATAATATTATATAAAATAAAATAGATTTGCAATGATATGGACACAATAGACAGTATTTATCACTTATATTTTAGTATAATTTCCACATATATGTTGCGTGTGATAATGTGATAATAATTCTGTAAAACATTTCTGATTCTGATAATGCCTAGTGATTACCTGAGATACCGTATTACTAGTATTCCATTTGGTTTCGTCATGACTGATTCCTACTGAATAGCGAATGGCTAAGGCCTAAAAAAATTAGATGTGGTTAGGGTAACCCGACCCTACCTATAAAATTGGCCCGACCCTAACGTTTTGAAGTAAACCTACTCGGGAGGGAATAGTTACCTTGTTGTTGTTACTGTGGTTCTTCTAAGTTGTATAAGGATATTGTACTTGGTGTTGAGGTCTGGTCTCTTTGGGGTACGGTAAGCAAGTGCCTACCCAGCTCAGGTCACGTGGCCTCGATTGGCGCTAGATTGGTTAACCAATCAGCTTCGAGGACCGTTGTTCCGGTAGGTGGCTTGCGCACCTGCTAAGGCCAATATCAAAGTGCAGAAATCACTACACTCCTCCCATCTTTATCTGATGGATCGGGCCTTAGCGGGGTAATATCAAGATTAGAGACATTCCCCAGATGAGTGTCAGCAAAGTAGTAAAAAATAACACTACAATGCTTCGCGATAGGCTGATATCTTAATTTATTGACATCGCCTATTACTTCGGTTTAAAGGCTGATATCTTTGTTTACTGACATCGCCTCTCAACCACCTTGAGGGGTACTAGACCGCACCTCAAGTAAGAGTTATACGTTCGCGTTTGTAACGATACGTGAACTCTTGGCGACATAGCAAGAACAAGAAGTCAATGATTTCTAGACTACTCATTTCTAGTTATGTCGGCTTTCACGCGCGACTTAGTCTTTAGTAAAAACAGAAAGTTGAGTAATGCGATATTGTGTATAGGATTTGTTCTGTGTTGATCCAGACTAGATAGAAACTATTTGGCCAATCATTCTCCACGTGCCTTCAGCACTAAAGAAGAGACTACCACAATTTCCAGGACTATGGTTGTAGGAGGTTAAAGATCACACGTCCTGCAGAAATGGACACATACATTCCATACCCGACATGATTGATACAATATTTAAATATCAGTTTCCACCAGTGTTCTAAATGCTGAGACCTCTACAGTAAGTGCTCCAGAGTCACTACTCTCCCCTACTGTACCATCACATCATTATTTGAACAATGCATGGCGAGACAACATTCAGACAGTCCTCTTCTATTACGAGGATTTCAAGAAAAGACATTGAAGATCTCTGTAACAAGATTGATACAAGGTGGACAGACCCATGAACCAGTCAACAATTCATATGATGTGGATAATGATAGTGGGCAAGAAAGAAATATTGGACAAAGTAACCATGGCAAGAACAAGTATCCTGAAGATAAACAGATTCTTCCCTATATGATGTATGCTGTATCAATAAGCAGGAAGTTGCTGTAGCATTCGTGCACAACAAAGAGATCTAGTCTTTCACGGTCCAGAACAAACTTCCTATATATTTAATATTTTTGTTTCTATTTATTTATTTATTTCCTTATTACGCTTTTAATAGTATTATTACTATTTTTATGAGATTCGCTTTATGTACTAATTTAGCGTAGATCCTATGAAAGTATGAACGACAAATGGTCTTATGTACCATTTAATGTATTGTAATAGTAATGACAAATGGTTTTACGTACCATTTAATGTGTGGTAATATAAATGACAACTGGTTTTATGTACCATTTAACGTATGGTAATAGTAATGACAAATGGTTTTACGTACCATTTAATGCATATTTTTGTCCTAATAATAACACTGATCAGTATGTCTGAATTTACCAACGCCTTCCCTGTATCACCAAGGTACTCCACCCTCCCCCCACCAAAACAACAGGTTTATGATCGTACATTATATTTTATACAATCTGCGCGCGTTTGCCGCGGACGTTAGGATTACTTTCTCCCAAGTTTCACCTCGTATCTTACAGACCGTTCTGGCGGTAGTGCCAATTATACTGGGTGTAGAGTACGAGGTTCCTTTACCCACGAAATAGGGAGCGTCTGATTCAATTAACAGCCTGTTGGACTCCAGAGACGCTAGGGCCTCTTTTTGTACCCGGTTGAATGATGACACCATTCCGCTGAACCCAAAGTGGACATTTGGAAAGGTGCTAATCCATAGGTCTCTGGTTCTCACTGTGCCATTGAAACAGTGGAGATGTATGCTCTGTTCTCTTGGGATTACTCCCTTGAGATGATACAGGAGCTCTAACATTTCCGTTTTTACACCCCTATTATGAAGGACAAGGACTTTGTCTGGTGTCAAGTAGCTAACCGCGCGGTCAAGTACCATATGTTGTTCATCCCAGGTTGCGGGGTCACTTGTGTGGTCAAGACCTACCTCCCCCAATGCACAGACTCCTTGGAAATTTAGACACTTATAAAAACGGTCCCAATCTTCCTTGGAGTACTTCTTATGCTTAGGGTGGAGGCCAATGGCTACGCCCACTCCCTGAGCTACGAGGTCAGTTACTTCCTCCTGGGATGGGTACGTCGGAGGATCGCAGAAGACTGCTATACCCCCCGTGACACATACCTCATCGCCTATCACAGGGTTCACTGCCTCAATCGCTTGTTTGTAGGAAGCGGCATATCCCATTTTAGTGCGCAGTCTATCCAGATGAAAGTGACTATCCACTCCCTGGAGCCGCATGGGCAGAGGAACATTAACAGACGGAAAACCCTCCCGTATCTCTCGTTGAGTACCAGGATCAAGGCAACCCATAACCACTAGAAATACTCTCCAGTGCGTTAACAGAGCGGGGGAGTTGATACCATCGAGTCGGAATTGTTCCGGCGATGGCAACCCTAGTTCCTCGCACAACTGGGTCATGGCTATATCTAGTCCGTTGCCTAGGATTATACCCTTAGGTATCATGCGCAGGTCATCTATGTAACCAGCTAACATGCCAATATCTAGGCATCCCATAATCCTTGAGGTACACTTGTAGAGAAGGTTGGCTCTACTACGAACGACCTCGGGAGTGAGTGCGCACCTTGGGTCTAAGATGCCAGGAAGATGTACCCCTAGGGCATGCTCCTTGGAGACATAAGCCCTACACCCTGGAATTGGGCATATTCTTACATCAATTTTGGGAGACTGGGCGGCCCCTGGTCTTGGGACTTTTGGTCGGCCACCCATTTCCTGGCTTTCTTTTGCATTACTGACCACAGAGGATGTACGCTTCCTGCGTCCACCCTTGCTGCGGACAGAACCAGTACTTTGGGTACCCGAGCCTGACGGAGTCTGCCTTTCCTGGCTGTTCATCGGTCCAGTGCCCTTGTTTGCCACTTTAAGGGTTGACCTCGTGACAGAGCCTGGACCCATACCAGTACTTGGAGCAGTACTTACTACAGAAGTTTCTGAGTTTACTTGATTGCCCGTCTTACTAGACCCATTGGTATACTTCCTTTTTTGGCGTCTTTGACCTTGTTTGGCGGGAGGTGGGCCAGCTTTACCTACACTGGGTGTAAGGGTCAGCTGCCTGCGGGGTGAAGACCGGAGGGTATACCTTTGAGCATTCGGTTCAGTGGATTCTTGCACCACCGCACCGGGCTTATCTGGTTGTGGAACACACTGTAAAATGGGTTCACCAACCACTTGGTTACGTACCACTGGATGAGGTGCAACCTGCTCAGTGGATTCTTCAACCACCAGACAGGGTGCCTCTGCAGGAGGATTTGTCGGCATGATTGACGTTGCCACCATCTGACAAGGAGATGCAGCCTCCTTCTTGCATAGTGCACCTACAGCCACACCCTCACATTCCTCCGGAGTATGAACACTCCCTTTAGCGGGTGCGTCCACCTCCATGGATTCCTGCGTGGGAGCGGTAGATAGGGCCTTATTTCCCTCATCAGCAGTTACCCTTCCAATATTCGGGTTTTGCTTAAGTCTTATGTCCTTTGAGGGACCCCTTGGTGATACATTTCGGGTAGTCGGACGCGACGTCGCCTGGACGAACATAATGTTCTCGTTTATCCAGGCGAGATCGTGGAATTGCAGCTGTTGGGCCTCGGTGGCCACTTGTCTAAGCCAGCTACGGGAACTCGGTCCTCGAGACTTAGCCAACCGCACCTGGCTCATTAGGGCTTGGACCTGGCTGTTCGGCGTTGCTGCCTGTAGCATCAATTGCCGGACCAGATTCCTGCTTGGCAACAGTTTCTTGGCTGCTGAGTGGTCCACGACCTCTTGGATTGACAAAGACATACTGAAAAGGACATAACAGGTAAGGTCTTGACTGGGTGTTAATTCAACGCTCACCTCACATTATACCTTTCAAAGTTTTCATTTACGGACTAAGTCCACGCTCGCGGCACCTTCTGCACCAGTATTTGTCTATTTCTAGTGCATCAGATGCGGTGATGTTAACGCAGGAACCATGGAACCATTCATCGCATCCATCACATTGGATCATGAATCGGCCCTGCCACGGCTTGCGACAAAAGCAATAGAGCTTTCCATCGTCATCATCGTCGTCGCTGTCTTGGGTGGGAGAAGCCAGCCAGGTGGTTATCCACTTTGGGATAACCCTGTCCTGGCATTTCTTCATTCTATCGTGGTTTACCACGAAGATGGATTTGTGCAGCTTCACCCGATACAGTGAAGCGGACAGCTTTTTGACTACGACTGCGGGACCTTTCCAAGGGGGACACAGTTTTTTGCATTTCCCTTTCTTGGCAGCAGTGTCAAGGAGGTAGACTAAGTCATTCTCCTTGTATGTGCGCTCTACGGTCCGTACATCGTAGTCCCGTTTCATTCTCTTTAGCGACGACTTGAGGGTGCTCCTCGCTGAATTATGAGCCGCCTGAATGTTTTTCATCAGGGTGGCCACATATTCGTCTGCAGTCACGGACTTTGTGGGGATGTCTGGGAACATGAGGTAGGCAGGGGTGTTAACCTCTCGCCCCAGCATCAGTTTGTTGGCCGTAAAGCCCGTGTTTCTGTTCACAGCGCTTCTCATTGCGCCTGCTATTTGGGGAAGGTGTACATCCCATTGGTCTTGGGAATCGGCTATATAACACCTCACAGCATCCATTAGTGTGCGATTAAACCTCTCCACTTGGCCGTTTGCCGAAGGACGGTAGGGTGTTGTCCTAGCCTTATGAATCTCTAGTACTTCACACATTGATGTGAAGAGCCTCGATTCAAAGTTGCGGCCTTGATCAGTGAAAACCTGAAAGGGGTATCCAAATCGGGAAAAGAAGTTATCCACTGCCGCCTTAGCTGTGACTTCCGCTGTTTGTGAAGCAAGAGGCACACATTCAACCCATTTCGTAAACTGGTCGACCATCATTAGTACGTACTCATTACCCTTAGCCGTCGTAGGAAGGGGGCCCATAAAGTCCAGATGGACTCTCTCCATTGGTGCTCCCGCTTGGTACTCTTGCATAGGGTTGAGACCATACTGGCCAGCCTTTTTATTTGAGTTGCATACGGCACATGTTGAAATATAGTTGGCTATATCTTCACCCATGCCTCGCCAGTGGAACTTCTCCTTTATTCGCGATTTGGTTCGTGCTACCCCCTGGTGGCTAGCCGACGGTAAATCGTGATTTAGTTCGATAGCCGTCATTTTTAAGCTAGCTGGAACCACCAGGTCTTTTTCATCTGAACGTTGGCGTTTGTGAAACAACAGATCCCCAACCAACAGGAATTGTTCACGTTCCAGCCAATAAGCTTTGGCACAAGGGCTTGCTATGAACAGATCTTTTTCATCTGGACTTACTGCATTTTTCAGCCATTCCAGTATGAACTTAAGGTCGGGGTCAGTGCTCTGTGCCTTTGCTACTTCTTCTGTTTCGAAGCCCCAGCACTTTTGTCTAGGGGGCGGGACACTGACTCCACAGACCTTCACAGAATAGCCGTCTGTTTTGGCTATCACTTCCAGATACACTTCCGAATCTGGATTCTCTAACCTATGGACTTCTTTGGGAGCTACTGCAGGCAATTCCTTTGGACATCCTGGGACCTTCAGCACCTTACCTCGAGTTGGCTCAGACTGTTTACCAGTAGAATTGACAGAGGGGGATGGCTTAGAACCTACGTAGGGGTCAAAGGGCATTTCCTGTTTGGTCTTGCGGTCTATAACCTTTTCAAAATAACAAGGGGGAATGACCCCTTCCCTATTACCTTCAGACAAGATGACCTTATTGGTGGATATCAGGAATTGATATCCGTCCGCCATTGCTTTTTTCACTTTCAAGTGAATGACTACCTCACAGGATTTTCTCATGCCACTTATTACCCCGCCTTTACCAGGTTCCTCTGCTGCAAAGTGTATGTGGTTTCTTTTCATCTTTGATAAACCAGTCTGTTTGATATTATCCCAGGCATCTTTGAATGTGCCATGTATTATCTTAGGATACTCTTCAGCGGAGGTAATGATTTTAAGCTCTAGGCCCTCTACTGGGAAACTATGACCTTGATTGGCTCTTACTAGCCATTGGTTACCCTCTGGCTTCAGAGCGAATCGCTGTTTATCATCGATAGCCACTACTCTCTGCACATCCTCTGATGTAAATCTACTGAGTTTTGGCACATGGTTTAAGATTTCCTTTATGCAAAGAAATCCACCCGGCCTAAGAGTGAGACCATAACTCTGGGGTGTGTGCCTTAGCACCCGGGACAAAGTTTTAGACAGAAATGTCAAATTTTGGGACCCCCCGGTCTTACTGGACACCTTATTAAGCTCATTCAGACCTTTAGTATTTACCGGCTTGCCACTGTTGCTTTTGGCTTTTGTTACTGAACTAGTCACTGAGTCGTACTTGTGGCCTGCATTGCGCCATGACTTTCCATCATCAGTTTCAACCAGATCTACTGTCTGGGTTTTTCTACCCATTGATGTACTTTCCCTGTCATTGCTACCACCTACCGTTGGCTCAGACAGTTCCTTCCCCTGAGCACCGCCCCCAATAGCCTGCGCATTAGCATCTTGGGTTGATGGATCAGATGGGCTTGTAACCGAGTTACGGCTTATAGCCCTCACTGTCCCTAGCGTTGTCAGTGGAACTGCCTCGTCTACATCCCGGGCGAACGCTCCCCAACGGTTGTCGGCTCTTTCACAATAGCTGCACCCCCCACACGGGAGATCAGCCAAAGGAACTCCGACAGTGTACTCCATACACTGCCCTTCAGGTTCCGGTTTGCGAGACATTGCATCTGCGTTACCGTGCTTGATACCTGACCTATGTACCAATTTCATATTGAATTGGGACAGTTCCTCTAACCACCTGGCCAGTTGGCCCTGTGGTTCCTTGAAGTTCAGTAACCATACCAAGCTCGAGTGGTCGGTTCTTACCATGAATGGTCTTCCCAGCAAATAATGCCTATACTGTCTAGTAAAGCGCACTATTGCCAGTAGCTCTTTTCTGGTGGTACAGTACCTCCGCTGCTCTTTGGTTAGGGAGTAGCTGCCATAAGCAACCACTTTCTCTTCCCCATCTTGGATCTGTATCAGCTCTGCCCCTATGGCGAGATCAGAAGCGTCTGTATCCAAGACATATTCACCAATTTGCTTTGGAAGTGCTAAGACCGGGGGATGCGTGAGAGCATGCTTCAAATAGTCGAAGGCTTCCTGCTGTTCACTACCCCACTGGTACTTGTTCTTCCCTACTATGTCATACAATGGCGTAGCCATCTTAGAGAACTCTTTTACAAAGCCCCTATGGTAGTTAGCTAGCCCCATAAACCTTTCTACTTCTTTTGAGTTTTTGGGGATTGGCCATTTTGACACATTTTGGATGTCTACTTCGGTCATGGACAGTGTGTTACTGCCCACCTTGCGACCCAAGAATTCAACCTCAGTTTGGAAGAACACACATTTCTTTGGTTTTAACTTTAACCCATGATCCCGGAAGCGTTGCAATGCTACACCTAGATTTTGCAGGTGAGAATTGAAGTCCTTCCCCAGTACCAAGATGTCGTCTAGGAATGCCAACAGAATTTTCCAGGTTAGCCCTCGCATGACTAGATTCATTACCCGGGCGTAAGTAGCCGGGGCATTACATAAACCAAAGCCCATTTTGACATGCTCATACAACCCATATTTTGTATGAAAGGCGGTTTTACACCTGTCCCCTGGCTTGACACCCACTTGCCAATATGCTGAATTTGCATCTAGTTTGGAAAACCAAACATTACCGGCTAGAGTGTCAAGACAGTCATCAACCAAAGGGAGGGGGAATACATCTTTGACGGTGACATCATTAAGGGCCCTGTAGTCTATACACCAACGAACAGTGCCGTCTCGTTTCCTTATAAGAACCGGAGATGACGCCCATTCTGAGTTGGACTCCTGTATGACCCCTGAGTCAATCATCTTTTTAAGATGCGCCTCCTCCTCATTAGCGAAGCAGGCTGGAGTGCGCCTTAGTTTTTGTTTGATGGGTTTAGCATCTCTTGTGTCTATGGAATGTTCGATCCCGGTGAAGGTACCTAGATCAAACTCATCCTTAGCAAAGACATCTTGGTATGAGCTTAACAGATTAGCCAACATCTGCCGCTGTTCCGGCCTGAGGTTAAGGGCGGACTCATTTAATGTCGCTTCAAGGTGTTCAGGTACTTTCGTGGGGCTAGCCCCACCTTCCCTTACTTCTTGAATCACCCGCTGCTCAAGGTCAGAGTGCGCTGACAGAAAGGAGGCAACTGGATAAGCTCTACCTACTTCCTTACCCTTTTTTAGGGTAACATATCTGTCCGTGGTGTTCACAACGCACAAAACTGGTTTTGTTCCAGCCCTGCGCACTGTTCTCGGACCAAACACTTTGGGGTGTTTATGGGGTTCTATCATGTAGTCCGGGAATTTGGTATCTATTTTGCATTGCAGTTGAACCACCGATTGAGGTGGAACTACACGACGTTTTGATACCGTTACCCTGGCCACTAATGGTTCCCCTTCTTGGTCTTTCATACCCATAGTAATCTCGAAGTTGTTATATACTAAGGTACCCCCTCCCATATTTATAATTGCCGACCCCTGATGTAAAAGGTCTACCCCTAACAACATTTCCTGTTCTATGGGGGCAACATACAATGGGCCTGTATAGTAGCTGTCCCCTATTTTTAATTTGAAGGGGCCTGCTACATAACCTTTCATCGACAACTCGCGCCCTGCGGTGTCCAGTTTGACTTCCCGGAGCTTAGGGGGTTTTGTTTCCAACTTCGAAAATACTTTATCCGATAAGATGGTAACCTCGGCCGCTGAGTCTACTACAGCGGTGACCTGACAGTTAGAAATCCTTACTGGTATAGTAAAGGAAGAAGCTGACCTCAGAGTACATATTTTTACTGCAGGCTCTTGCTTCTTTCCTGGTTTCATACCAGTACTTGTTTCTACCTTGGTAGCATCTAACGAGGTATCCATCACGGATTTTATGGTAGACCCACCAGTACTTGGTTGTGTTGCAACATTTCCTGGTGTATCACCCCTTATTTTCTTTCCTGGCTCTGCACCAGTACTTGAAAATGCTTTACTACCTCGCTTCTTTATGCGAGGTGCCATGGCAGGCTGGTTGTGCACTGCCAAGCTATTATGAACAGAGCTAGGAGTTTTTCTTACTCCCTGCTCGTTTGGTGAGCCTTTGATTCGCGGGCTTGGGGTCGTGAAGCGACTCTCTGTTCCGACCCTTGCCCGTTTAAAGCCTTGGAAGGACAATCTGATGCGTAATGTCCTACCTTCTGACAGTGGAAGCAAGTAGGTTTGGTATTTTTATTCCAATCCTTTTTTCCACTGCCTTTCGGCTTTTCCTTTGACCTCAATTCAAGGTCACTTAACCTCTTTTGAATATTTTCCAAAGTTGAGGTTAATCGCTCGAACCCAGAGTCTCGAACACTAGGTGTGTTTATTGCGTTGACTGAGGGTGGAGGGTCATCGTAGTCTATTGCTGTGGCGCCTAGTGAATTGCGCTTGCTACGATGACTCATTGCCTGCCTGGAATGTTGATATAGCTTGACTGCGTTTAACGTTTCATCAATTGTATTGAATGAACGCTGCAAAACGCTGTGGCCAGCCTCCACATCCAACAAACCCTGGCAGAATTTTGATATCGACTGGGAATTGGCTTGACTTTCATTAAAGTCACGGAAAGCCTCGTTTGCCAATTCCTGGACTCTATCGCCCCATTGTTCCAAAGATTCCCCTTTTCTTTGGGCAGCTGCGCTGAACTTAGCCATTGCCGCACTAGGCAGTTCCTCGCCGCCGAACCGTCTTTGGAGCTTGGACATTATCTGTCCAAATTCCATATTCGGTTCCCTTCGAAGGAGTGTCATGCAGTATGACAAGGCTATCTCATCCAAGCAGTGCAACAGGAGATCAGAACACTCTTTAGGTGTCCATTCTCCTGCTTCAGCCGCCCTTAAGAATTTAAGTTCGAAGGCTTGCCAATTGCCCTTGCCTTTAAACAACAAAGTGCGTGGAAGGCAGCGCATGATGGTCAATGTCCTCGATTTGGGAATAATGGGTGGGGTGGCAGGGAGTTTTCTACCCCTCGAGACCTTGGATGTTACGTCTGGGCAAGCACTAGGTGGGTTGTTACTCACCCACTTGGCTACAGCTTGCTCTTTGGCCCAGCGTTCAGCCTCTACATCTCTATGATATTTGAGTTCGGCCCATGCTTCATGCAGGGCTGATCGAAGTTCATCTATCTCCGATCGAGGCTTATGTATAGCTTGAGTCTCGATATTAGGCTCAGCTTTAAGTTCTGGCTTCAGTTCAGACTTTAGCTTATCCGTATGCTCGGGGTTTTGGGGCCTACCATTCGGCTCAGCTTGGGGCGTACCATTAGCTTTTTCGGGCTTTGGTGTATTTGGAAGCTCCCCTATAAGAGAGTCCAGCCTTCTGCTAATGGTTTTTATTTTAGAGCTTGTAGCTGGTGCCGAGACATAACTCACCGCGGACCTCGAAGAGCTAGACTCCCCATTGTTGTGACTTGACCGTGTACTACGCACCGAATGGGCGTTTCCTACGGAAAAGTCTAACATATCCTTGGCGTGATCTGACAAGGGTGTTAGTACTACCGCATTGACAATTGTCATATCGAGTGGATGACCCGCAGATCTAATACTAGCTAAGCGTTTTGCTGTTGCGTGGCTGATGCCTGGCACCAGCGTCATCAGCTCGGGCTCGCATAGATTCATATAGATAATGTGGGTTGTACCCGTAGATATTGACGAATTAGACATAATTGCGTGTAGTAGCTTCTTGCAAAAATAAACCAAGAATAAGTTAATTAGCTTAGTTTATGATTCAAATTTACGAATCAAGACTAGCTAACTGAGGGAATTCAACTCACGTATGAAGAATGTGACTTTATAATTCTAAATACAGACGAAGAATATCACCAGTTGTAATCGCGTATAAAGAATCTAGTGTTATAATTCTGAATACGGAACAAAAGACACCACAATGTGGGATAAAGTAATATCAATGACAATATTCAGCCTAGCGAATCACGAAATTCCAAAAACTGCGCCGATGTGTGAACAATAATACCACACAGCTACGCCCTTTCCGAAAAATCAAATAGCACAGGTAAGAATATAATGATAAACCAAATCCACACAATCAATAGCATATGATATACAACAGTTTAGACGAAATTAATACCTTTTATTCCTATCCTGTCCCACTTCCGGTATTCTGCTTATAACAATGAAAGAAAACAATTTGGTTTGGCCTCTTACGATAAAGAAAAAAATAAATTAAATTTTCTGCAAAAATGTTGTAAATCACTGGCCGTTGGGTACACTAAGTGATTCACTTAAAGTGGACAACAGGATAGACGTTCAAACTATGAAAACGTGGCATTCAAGTTCAAACAAAAGATATTCCTCTCGAAATTTCAAAATTTCAGAAAAAAAATGCAAATTTCAGAATTTCACGCGAAAATGCTTCGGTCAGACGCGCGTTCGGTCAGCTGCCACCATTGAAGTAAACCTACTCGGGAGGGAATAGTTACCTTGTTGTTGTTACTGTGGTTCTTCTAAGTTGTATAAGGATATTGTACTTGGTGTTGAGGTCTGGTCTCTTTGGGGTACGGTAAGCAAGTGCCTACCCAGCTCAGGTCACGTGGCCTCGATTGGCGCTAGATTGGTTAACCAATCAGCTTCGAGGACCGTTGTTCCGGTAGGTGGCTTGCGCACCTGCTAAGGCCAATATCAAAGTGCAGAAATCACTACAGTTTTTATTGCCTCTCCAACATTTTTTTTAAAAATCGTACCCTTCCTTTTAAATATCTCAAATTCGTATTAAGCGCGCCGTTTCGTTAATGAATTCAATTGAGATTCTCAAGATACGATTCAGACTTCGCAAAAACCGTCAGAACGTCAGTCATGACCAGCAAAAATCGCTGTGGGGAGGACAAATTTGACCAACTGTGGGTCCGTTGAACCGACGGCGATTTTGAGTATGGACAATGATAATTCTGCATTGTAGTCGTAGATTATTGTAAATAATATAACACGAGTGTATTTTCGTAATTCCTCGCCGATATGTAATAAGAAAATCCATCCAAAATCGTCAAAAAAGTAAAAATAATCAGCGAAATGAGGGTCGCGAAAACTGATGACAGTGAAGGATGTGGATAAAACCCTCACGATACCGGTATGTACTGATCCGGTTTTCGCGACGTCAGAATATTTCTATGTTTTCATCCCAGGTTTTGACAATTTTCAACATGAAAAGGTGATTAAGACAAAATATGTTTGACAGTGAACAGTTAATGCTAAAAATAACCTTTTCTTGCCAGAAAGGTTCATTAGGCTTAGTACAGTTTATTGTAAAAATAGGCCTATCTTTAACCTCTAATATCTTCAAAGTGCATTGACATATTGCTTTGGTACTTTGCATACTTGATCACCACCATGACCCCAACCCATACACAGGAGTAGGTAACTCTATCAAGCATTTTGTTGAAATTATGCCCCCTTTTGGACTTAGAAATGTTTAGTAAAAGTTTAGGTACAAGTTTTTTAACCTCTAATGTCTTCAAAGTACATTGACATATTGCTTTGATACTTTGCATACTTGTTCACCATGATGGCATCATGACCTACACAGGAGTAGGTAACTCTGTCCAAATTAACTGCCCTATTCGACTTAGAAGCCCCAACCTCTATGCGGGTGCGGTGTCAATCTCAATGTTAAGAACTTTTGATGAAACCGGCGCGGTTCACTTCAAAGATGCGACGCAGTGCCTCGGCGGTCTTTGATCGCGCAACATGCGAATTTCATCCCGTAAATTGTGTTCGATATACGTGTCTTAAATTTGAGAAATTGTTACCGATCGGAGTGATGCAGCGTACTTTCTTCTAAATTTGCAGAGAATGATTTGGGTCACTTGAGTGTAGGGGAGATCTGCTACAGGGTTAGAAGCGGGAAGCCCATGCTCAGATTTTTCAAAGTTTGGCAAAAATGAGTTGTAAAAATGATCAATATTCAAAGAAGATCACTACACAACAAAAACAACACATACACATGGTATACAGTGAGGTTTTAGGTGAAAACCTTTAAGATAACATGATTTTTTACAATGGGCCGCTTAGCTGGAGAAAATAAAAAAATAAAAATAAAAAATCGACCTACCCTACCTAGTAATTTTGGCAATGTTACCCTAACCACACACTATTTTTTTAGGCCTAATCAATGGATTGTGCCACCTTTCATTGTTTTTGTTGTTTGAGTAGGACAGTGGCAGTCATGTTTTCCCTGTCAGAGTGTCCAATGTTCGCCGTAGAGAGACTTACAGACCGTTGTGTGATTAAGAATCCAGGTTCGGTACCATAGATTTTTCCAAATAGACCCATTGTTCACAAGTTCTATAATGCTCCCGGTGTAGAGCATCGATACACGCGATATTACATCTGTGTTACCAACCAGTCCATCTCTATTTGGGTGCGAAACACTGAAACACGCCATTTGAAAAAATAAACTTCCAAAAAAACTATTGGTTACTTACCCCTGTGTAGACTCTCCTGTTGACGAACACGGTAGAGAGCATGAAACATGTTGTAGCTACAATAGTGACCAGTACAAAAAGTACCCTGACCTTTGTCCAGAACCGACTCATCACGTGTAGAGGAGTGGTTGACAGCCGCAAACTGAAATAAATAATTGAAATACAATGTATAAGGCCAGCCTTAAGTGTTTTTTACCCAATAATAGCCGTCAATTAGAACTTTCTATTAAGGTGTCCTAGGTAAATGCATTCCAATAGCCGTCAAATAGCACTTTCTATTAAGGTTTCCTAGGTAAATGCATTCCAATAGCCGTCAATTAGCACTTTCTATTAAGGTTTCCTGGATAAATGCATTCCTATAGCCGTCAATAAGAACTTTTCATTAAGGTTTCCTGGATAAATACATTCCTATAGCCGTCAATTAGAACTTTCTATTAAGGTTTCCTGGATAAATGCATTCCTATAGCCGTCAACTAGAAATTTCTATTAAGGTTTCCTGGATAATGCATTCCTATAGCCGTCAAAAAGAACTTTTTATTAAGGTTTCCTGGATAAATACATTCCTATAGCCGTCAACAAGAACTTTCTATTAAGGTTTCCTGGATAAATGCATTCCAATAGCCGTCAACTAGAACTTTCTATTAAGGTTTCCTGGATAAATGCATTCCAATAGCCGTCAATAAGAAATTTCTATTAAGGTTTCCTCGATAAATTAATTCCAATAGCCTTCAACTAGAACTTTTCATTAAGGTTTCCTTGGTAAATGCATTCCTATAGCCGTCAATAAGAACTTTCTATTAAGGTTTCCTGGATAAATGTATTCCTATAGCCGTCAATTAGAACTTTTTATTAAGGTTTCCTGGATAAATGCATTCCTATAGCCGTCAATTAGAACTTTTCATTAAGGTTTTCTAGGTAAATGCATTCCAATAGCCGTCAACTAGAACATTCTATTAATTAAGGTTTCCTGGATAAATGCATTCCAATAGCCGTCAATTAGAACTTTTCATTAAGGTTTCCTAGGTAAATACAATCCAATAGCCGTCAACTAGAACTTTCTATTAAGGTTTCCTAGGTAAATACATTCCTATAGCCGTCAACTAGAACTTTCTATTAAGGTTTCCTGGGTAAATGCATTCCAATAGCTGTCAATTAGATCTTTCTATTTAGGTTTACTAGGTAAATGCGTTCCAAAAGCCGTCAATAAGAACTTTCTATTAAGGTTTCCTGGATAAATGCATTCCTATAGCCGTAAACTAGAACTTTTCATTAAGGTTTCTTATGTAAATGCATTCCAATAGCCGTCCATTAGCACTTTCAATTAAGGTTTCCTAGGTAAATGCATTCCAATAGCCGTCAATTAGCACTTTCTATTAAGGGTTTCTAGGTAAATGCATTCCAATAGCCGTCAATTAGAACTTTTCATTAATGTTTCCTAGGTAAATGCATTCTGATAGCCGTCAATAAGAACTTTCTTTAAAGGTTTCCTGGATAAATGAATTCCAATAGCCGTCAATTAGCACTTTCTATTAACGGTTTCTAGGTAAATGCATTCCAATAGCCGTCAACTAGAACTTTCTATTGAGGTTTCCTAGGTAAATGCATTCCAATAGCGTTCAATTAGGACTTTCTTTTAAGGTTTCCTAGGTAATTTCATTCCAATAGCCGTCAACTAGAACTTTTCATTAAGGTTTCCTAGGTAAATGCATTCAAATAGCCGTCAATTAGAACTTTCTATTAAGGTTTCCTTGGTTAATGTATTCCAATATCCGTCAACTAGAACTTTCTATTATTTAAGGTTTCCTAGGTAAATGTATTCCAATAGCCGTCAACTAGAACTTTCTATTAAGGTTTCCTGGGTTAATGCATTCCGATAACCGTCAACTAGAACTTTCTATTAATTAAGGTGTCCTAGGTAAATGCATTCAAATAGCCGTCAATTAGAACTTTCTATTAAGGTTTCCTTGGTTAATGTATTCCAATATCCGTCAACTAGAACTTTCTATTATTTAAGGTTTCATAGGTAAATGTATTCCAATAGCCGTCAACTAGAACTTTCTATTAAGGTTTCCTGGGTTAATGCATTCCGATAACCGTCAACTAGAACTTTCTATTAAGGTTTCCTAGGTAAATGTATTCCAATAGCCGTGAACTAGAAATTTATATTAAGGTTTCCTAGGTAAATGTATTCCAATACCTGTCAATCAGAACTTTCTATTAATTAAGGTTTCATTGGTAAATGCATTTCAATAGCCGTCACTTAGAACTTTCTATTAAGGTTTCCTTGGTTAATGCATTCCAATAGCCGTCAATTAGAACTTTCTATTAAGGTCTCCTAGGTAAATGTATTCCAATAGCCGTCAACTAGAAATTTATATTTAGGTTTCATTGGTAAATGCATTTCAATAGCCGTCACTTAGAACTTTCTATTAAGGTTTCCTTGGTAAATGCATTTCAATAGCCGTCACTTAGAACTTTCTATTAAGGTTTCCTTGGTTAATGCATTCCAATAGCCGTCAATTAGAACTTTCTATTAAGGTCTCCTAGGTAAATGTATTCCAATACCTGTCAATCAGAACTTTCTATTAATTAAGGTTTCATTGGTAAATGCATGCCAATAGCCGTCAATTAGAACTTTCTATTAAGGTTTCCTTGGTTAATGCATTCCAATAGCCGTCAATTAGAACTTTCTATTAAGGTCTCTTAGGTAAATGTATTCCAATACCTGTCAATCAGAACTTTCTATTAATTAAGGTTTCATTGGTAAATGCATTCCAATAGCCGTTAATTATGGTAGAGCAGCAAAGTACCTAAACGTGGCTTATTTAAGA
The DNA here is from genome assembly GCA_947247005.1 of Spisula solida. NCBI lineage: Eukaryota > Metazoa > Mollusca > Bivalvia > Venerida > Mactridae > Spisula > Spisula solida. The sequence goes on along the minus strand of OX365950.1, from coordinate 1,481,201 downwards.
AGTAAGGTGGACCCAAACAATAACAGCAAGAGTTACATGCCAAAATGTTCGGGACAGTCTGGAAATTATCAGACTGCCGGCATAAATTGCAAATTTTTGGTGTGGGTCCTAAAATCCAAGATGGCTTTCAATTCAATAAGATGCTATTTTAGTGTAATGTTTCTAGATTTTGTGTGGTTATCAAAGTTCACACAAATATCAATCATGATCTAGACAAAAGGATTAGATGATTTCCGTAATTTTTCAAGGTCATCTTGAAGGTCACATTCAAGGTCAAATGGCAAAAATCGTCGAAAAATGTCATATTGACTGGATATCTTCTTCTATTGTTTATTATAACTATCTGAATCTTTTTGAATGAATTTATGTTTGACGATGTATAACTACTATATTAAATGTTTTCAAAAACACTTATGGTTGGTTGCCATGGAGAAATAATACTAGTATGTTTTGTACAATTATTTCTCAGCATTAGCTCTACACTCAATTCACTTAAAACTGCCATTTAAAATTTGAGTAATGAATCTATGTTCTGTTTTGGTTATAGTCTGTATCAGCAATGTTCACAGAAATATCAATCATGCTCTAGGTAAATCAACAAGATGATGTCTGTATTATTCCAAGGTTCATTATAAGGTCAAATGGAAAAGATTACCCAAAAAGGCCATTTTGACGGTTTAATTTCTTGTATTGTGTAGTAATAGTATAATTCAAATAGTCTTTTTTGCACACATGTATGTTTGACATAGTATGAATATTTTATTTTTATTTAAGTGTTTTCGTGAAATTTATTCTGTGCGTGTTACGTGCCGAATAAAAACGTGTTGGTTTTACGCTTCATGGAAACGCTGCTGCACGCTGTTAATACTGCCAACTTTACACTACCAGGTTTCAAACTTACACTGCGATACTGCCAACTTCACACTACCAGGTTTCAAACTTAACACTGCGATACTGCCAACTTCACACTACCAGGTTTCAAACTTAACACTGCGATACTGCCAACTTCCCGTTTTTAGACGACCAGCTTACGTCTGCCAGGTTCTTGCAGCTAGACAATGCTATCATTAAGCAGTTGTAAGATTTACACACAAAGGTACTTGAGTAACGTTAGTGCTAATGCAGCAGACGAGATTTGAAGTATAAAACAGCACACACATAAAATCCGGACATTGATCTCTTTATATGGTAATTGTTAATTATCCTCGCGGCTGGTCATTCATTGCTTCATTGATCTGTTTATTGGTCGTCTTCGATACAGAATGTGACGGCTAATCAATGTCTTCCGTATTTTTCTTCTATGAAACAATAGAAAACACTGGCTCATTGTTTTAACCAGACACTCAGGTCTAGGAACAATGATAATTGACGCATAAAACGACTCTGTAGCTGTTGAGTTCAATGTTTTTGCTTGTCATTGTGGCTTGTATATATCTACTAGTGGTCTTTGTTTTGGTGTGTTGCCTTTCGTGTCTGCTGTTTCTCTCAAGTGGGGGTGTTATGTCGCCGGTGTTCAATGCGACAGTCGTATGGCCGTCCTACGACAAGTCGTTTTATCTGCGATTTGCTTACGATTTAAATACCGCTACTGAAATAGAAACCTATTTCCACTATAAAAATAGACGCGTAAGGAAGCCGTGCAATGTCTGCGATCTGTCTGCGATTGTATATGCTACCTGAATGTTATTTTAATAGTATTTTGGGAGTTATAAATCGTGCGATCCAATAATCTTTCTTAATCTTTTTAAGGAGGTACGTGCACCTTTTATCCAATAGCGATCGAATTTTCTCCGAAACATCTAAACATGAAAGAATTAGGTCTACCATTAAAATTGGAATTAAAATCATAAAAATGATATTTCACCCGGCTCGTTTTCCAGACACACGGTTTTTAAATGACCTTTCATTTTATTTTGTTCATTCAATCTATTCATGTTTCAAACCAAGACGACATTTATAGGTACTGGTATCGGACTAGTAGCCGAACAGTACCAGTATCCGAACAGTACCAGTATCCGAACAGTACCAGTATCCGAACAGTACCAGTATCCGAACAGTACCAGTATCCGAACGATCGTTATTTCTCCTCTCCTGTATCTCTTCAGAAGGGGGATAATGTTTGCTTTGGAGCTCTATCACATGAGTATGCTTCGTGTAAAGTTTCTTTACCCAAATAAAAGTATTAACACAGAAATTCTACTTTCTTTATTACTCCATCCACTTTCTGTTTTGTTTACATCTGAGGGATTCCGAACGACTCTCGTATGCGCGCGCAAATCTTTCCCCATTGGCGTCTTTAAACCAAACGACCTTTAAATAGTTTCTTAAGATGTTTATTATGCATTAAAATAGCTTAATTGAAATAAAGAAATCTTAAAAAATGGACAAAACCAAGAAATTTTACCGTTTGAAACGTGTATCAGATCCGCGCCATATATTTTAGTCAATCGAGGGAAATAATCCACTAAAATTCGTATTCTAACACGATCCGCGGATTAATCCATATAAACATAGAGCAAACTAGGGCATGTATTATTACCCCCATAAAACATACCTCTCAAATTGGCTGTTACTATTTACGCCCCGTATCATGTGACATATTTATGAATGAATGAACGTAAACTTTATAGTAAAAAGTTCTACGAGTAGCAATGGCAAGGCAAGCTGCACGAGTATCCAGTGTGACAGCTATGACGCATCTATTTTTAGAAACTCTAATATACTTTTGAAACAGGGTTTCATAAAGACTTCTGATTATTAATTTATATCTTTCATTTCATGAAATAGATACACTATACTCGTGTTATTAAAATTGTTTCAATGTTTAAAATGTGTTATTTCCTTCAGAAAATTACGAAGGCGTTTCCATTAACGAGGGAGGTAATTGTATCAGCTAACAAGCCACTCAATTTCAGCGTGGAATTATGTTCAATGTCAAATGGGTGAAAATGCAGTTAAATAGTGCGGGATATTATCGTTTTTAGAATCGAAATAAAAACTGTTCTTGTATTTTGTCGGTGAATAAAACACGGGCACCCGTTCGGATGCGGAAAATTAAATCACGCGTGCTACGCACGCGTGATTTAATTTTTTCCGCATCCGCACTCCTGTCCATGTTTTTTTCACCGACAAAATACGCGAACAGATTTTTTATTTCTTAAATAAAAACATAGCATTACTATGTCTATCAAGGATCATATATCTACTGGCCTTTTCATATTATTAGGATCTAGACCACAGTAATGGTAAAACCCGTGATTCACCTTAATTAAGTACAGTTTCAAAATGGCAACCCGTCTAGTCATAGGCCTACACTGTAAATTATATAGCCTGGGACTGTCATCATAAGTGAACAATGTATCGACTATCTAGGTCTAAATGTGTAGATCTAGATCTTAGATGTCATTGAGAAATATTCCCAGAAAACTACTTAAAACAAACTCTTTACCTGCTTGCAGAGAAGAAACGAAATGATGCGTTCAAAAAAGAATTTACGTCACAAACTTACTAACGTCACGATCACGAGCTAATTAAAAACCATAGCAGGTACCCGCTTCATAATTGCAATGACTATTGTATAGTTAACCCTAATTGCTAACAACCGCACTGATATTTATAATAAACAAGTTTTCAATTCTAAACGACAAACTCGTTGTCTTTGCAATGTTCTTTTTATGCCCCCAATCGTGATGAGGGGGTATATATATCGGGGTATATATATCGGTCGGTTCCGTTCAATAACTTAAGAACGCTTTGACCTAGGATCTTCCAACTTTACACTGAGGTTGTCAGCAACAGTAGATGACCCCTATTGATTTTAAGTTAATAGGTCAAAGTCACTGTGACCTTTACCATTTTTGACTATTTACATGATTTCCGTTCAATAATTCAAGAAAGCTTTGACCTAGGATCTTCAAATTTTACATGGAGGTTGGTCAGCAACAGTAAATGACACCAAAGGTCAAGGTCACTGCGATCTTCAACATTTCTGACTATTTGGCTGCCATGGGGGCATAAATGTTTTTACAAACATCTCTTGTTTTATCTGTTCCTGTCCTATTTCGTTAAGTATATTATCATTTTAATTTCCTGATGGGTTTATTAATCATGCCTATCAATAAATGACTTAATATCAACCTGATAATATATTATAAATACTCATACTTAAATTGATACAAGCCTACTGTGTGCCCATAATGAGGATATCTATTACAGACACATTCATAATCACTAACTACTAAATTACTAATATCCATTTCATTTCTAATTGCCCGCACAGATACTTGGGGTCTGGACCACGCCCCCTCCCGCTACGCGCCTGGAAATATTTTTTAATATTTCTTATATATCCAGACCCATTCAGTAATCACACAAACATTTGTTGGATGTATTTGATATTGATACAAAAATCTACGTAATTCCTCTACTGCTTAAATAACACAAAGATAGAAATGTTTCGCTGAACTTTCTCGCACACCGACCTGGAAAAATCGATCGTGTAAAACTTGTTTTGCAACTTACCCGTATATTTCTGATGTCTTTCGGTCAATAACAAATTAATCTTTACGAAAACTATACTGACAATACTCGATCAGCGCTCTTGTCGACAAAATATGCGAGAAAGTTTGAAATTGTCAACTCATTTTTCGCCGCGCACATAATCTTTCGACAATTTGAACGGTGGTTCCCAGCCTGATACATAAGAACAGTGTCGCGCGTTGAACGTTGGACCCAAACGAGGTATTCCGAATGGTTTATTTACATATCTGGTTCCAACGTTTAACGCGCGGCGCCGTACTTTCGTATTGATCAGGCGGGAAACCAGCGTCGAAAGATTATGTGCGAGTCGTGTTTTGAGTTGAAAATTGCCAACTTTCTCGCAAATTGTGGAGGCAGGGGCGGTGATCGGTTTCTGTCTCTATCATCATCGTGAAGAGCAATGTGTACTTGACCAAAGGACACCAAATATTGGCAGGAAAGTTGCACAGTGAGTTAAACACGATCCGATATTCGAGAAAGGTGTGCGAGAAAGTTCAGCGAAACATTTCTATCTTTGTGTTATTAAAGCTAGAGAGGCATTTACGAATATTTTTTATTTGTCCGGATACGTTTACTAATGTTTGTGTGATTAATGTATGGGTCTGGGTTTACAATGTTGATGATAAAAATACCCAGGTGCGTAGCTGGGGGGGCGGGGTCCAGACCCCAAGTGTCTGTGATTGCCCGATGTCAACAATAATCTACATATATCTCACTTTATGAACAAGATCACATCGAATAGATACATGGGTAGTAGCCTTGTATGTCACGATAGTCTAGTTACGTCATGAACAATATAACAACCTACTAGAATAATTATACTAGTATAAAATGTATATACAACGGATCGTTTGTTGCCTCGTTATTATGTCCAAAGTATAGGTCATTATGATAAGTAACAATTGATCTAATTAGCCCACAATCCATTCGTCTAGCAGGGAGGGGGATCCCCAGTGGATCCATGTGTGACTGTCGTTAACTAGAGAATCTGACCTTACAAGAGAAATACTGATCAATGGTACCCAATATAAGAGCATTAAACAGTTAATTTAAACTATATTTTCAGATTTCAGTACAAAATGTATTTATTATCCTACCTAATCTGGGTGTTATTTTTATATTGATTACAAAACAATTGATCAAACACCCGCCTATCAATGACAAGGTGAATCCTGGTTTACTAGCTAGTGCGGTATTTTCGTGTACATTTGTTATGTGTATTGTGTCACCTAATTTGCGTTTCCTTACCTGTGGGCAAGTTCCAACCCACAGTTGATATAGTAATCGGCTTGCATATAAAATATCAACATTTACTACGGAGTCAGCAAACTTAGAGGTAGCTAAGACTTAGTGTGTAAAACTTCCTGTCTGTAATACACTCCTGTTCTAAGAAATAGAAGGTGAATAAAAAGCCAACTATACAATGCATAATAAGGCGTTCATTTTGCGGTTAAGATATCCCAATAACAATATCACAATTTTCTAAGTAAATCTTTTTAACACTGAATAGAAACACCTGTGATTAATATAAAGTACTTAGTAATGATGTCTTTGACCATTATATTGAATCTCTTCTTTCATCTGAAGAAAAAACCGATACACACCTTCTTTTGATGAACAATGAAAGCTTCATTTAATATCGATTTGATATCGTATTCTAAGTAAAAAAGCTGTTTCTGTTCATCAGCAAAATAGAATTGATTATTTAGTACTATAGCAGAAGAAATAAAACTGTTATACATGTATGTTATGGTAGATGTTTCTATTTTACCTCGTACATTACATACATTGTAGAAGCATATTCTATGAAAAGTTAAATGTAGAGCCATCATCTTAGGATTAACATCTCAATAACATCTCGGAACCTTTTGACGTCTAATCCGGAGTTAGCCAAGGTTGCATTATGTCGCCTTTCTTATTTGTGTTTGTCATTGGCTGTATTCAAAGGAATGTAACACGAGACATTCACAAAAGAGGTGTACAGTAGACATTGTTTATAAACGTAGAAGATCTTGGATTTTCCAACTATCTTGTAGAATTATTTAACTGTAGCACTCAACAAGGAGACAGAAAATGCAGAAAGAATGGACATGTATGTACAACAGACAGGTTTTAACATTTATAATCGGGTTCCCTGGTGTAATACCGTACTCAGCTGTACCCCCAATGTTATATGGAACACTTTCATAACATCAACATAAAAAGACCAATATAATGACCATGAACGTACCACAGGGACATGGTCCTATAAATGGAGATCCCTTGGTAGAGAAAGACTGCTGCACTTTTCCTAGAAGTGTGCTAAGTAAACACAATGGCACCAGAAAAGATCTCAGCCACAGACAAGCCAGAGCGCGTATATATTTTGAGAATTGTAGCCAATCTAGAAACCAACCAAATACAGTCTGAGAATAAAATGTGAACTTCAGGAATGCCCTAAGATCTTAACGATGTACCTTCTCCACAGCCAATTCACCCGAGCAAGAAACAAGTGGTAGCAAATCTCAACCAAGATCGTTCCATTTTTAAGAATATTTGTCACTAGCAATTGAATAATTTATATATACGTTCACTTTTGATACAGTAAGTTAGGTTAACACTTCAGATAACAGTTTTCACTAACTGTCACAATTTTTTCGCATTGTTGTTAATCCATTACCATCAAATGGTAAAACCTTATTTTACCAGAAATTGCGATTTTCCCAGTAGTTCTACTTTCAGTACTTTGATTATAAAATGACAATACAATCATACTACTTAAACTTTGATTAAGTTTCAAGACATCAATAATCATGTCCGTTTCAAAGTCCACTCAACAAAACCGATTAAGAAAACGTTGTGCAAAATAAAAAGATCACGTGTTCTTTTCGAAATTGGCATGATGGTGTTACATTTTGGATGCATCGACATAATGTTGTTTTTTTCTAGGCAACTGGTAAGCCCTAATGACAGCGACCAAAGTGGCAAGAATAACACAAACATGTTTGGCCTTTTCTATTCTTATATTATGTATGACCCAAAATGTCAGAAAACTGACCGCATTTTGTAATCACAAATGCTTGAATATGAGCAAAACATTTTAATGGGGTTTGGCTTATCAGCACTTAGACATCAACATTTGAAGCATTCTTCATCAAATCGATTACAATATTGCAGATTTAATATTATGTTTTTGGAAAATTGCATCAGTCCATCTTATTCAATATGCAAATAATAATCACAAGGAAAAAATGTTTACCCATATCAAATTTTGAGTAGTATAGTATATACACCGAGTAACGCGAAAGAAGCCGTTACACACCTTTTAATGATATGCTGACAATTATTCGCTGGCTTAGAATAAGAAAGTCGTAAGTACGAAATCGATATTTTGAGAAAACAAGAAAAAACTGTCAGTAAACTAGTCTTTACATATGGAAAAACAAGCTTTTTAAACTTCATTTTGGTCCACATGATTACTTCCGAATTTCATGAAAATAGGCTCATAAGAAGGGCCTTTTGATGCAGATTTCAAATATGTATGAGTCTTATAAGGTTGTATGTAGCTCTTTAACGAACTTCTCATTCTAAGCCAGCGAATTAAAGCATGTCTGGAAAAATAAGATGTAATTAAAAACCAGTTAATTAAATAATTCCAACTAATTCAACTATGAAATAAATATCAATGTTATATTATACCTGTTTAAATGTTATCCGATATGGCTTTCCTGTGGTCCATCAAATGTAGGGAACATTTCCCCCTACATCCAAGTTGTTTTATACAGACAACCCAATATCACCATAACTAAAATAGTATCGAATTCATTTCTAATAGCGCGATGTTAAACAATATCAGAATACTGTGTAAATCATTTTATAAAACAAGATCCAATGTATAGATCAAGCGAAGCTCTAATACAGGCGTCTCTATGAGTCCGCGCGCGAGGAATTACCATATCCGGTATACAGCGAGATAATTACCGCTTATTGTGGAGAGGTTTAGAATCGCTGTCAGATGATAACAATAGTAGTATGGATATGTCTTTCTCTCTCGTATTAATAAATGATTATTCCTTGAGAAAACCTGCTGGAACAATAACCAACAACATATTGAATTATAAATATCCACGTAGTCCTGCTACATGTAGAGTTTCCTATAATTGTATATCTGTATAATTATTTGTCTACTAGTGTAGAAACAGTGTGAACAAACCTTATTAAACGTACGTACATGTAGATTGCTCCAACATGTACACCATTCTAAGTGAAATGTCGGTCACCTTAGAAGGCACATAAAAATTTTGTAAAATAGACCTGAACATTTTTTTTATCCTAGCGTTCTACGGATTTTTCCCTAAGAGTATACACTAGTACTTTTTATGTATTTTCTATACCAGTTATATCGTAATTCAGATCATGACAATATGCTGACATATGCCATTTTACTTTTATACATGCATTGATTCATTTTTGTTTTTACGACATTGTACGACATTCAGAAAATAGAATGTCGTTTTGCACGAATTTGGAAGACATGCAAAAACCGTCATATATGGAATGTCGTGCAGCACGACATACGACATTGGAGGACGTTAAAAAATGTCGTTGATATTAGATTTTGATTTCTGATGATTTCTTAAATGTCGTCAAATGTCGTATGTCCTGCTGCACGACATTAGATTGATCGATTTTTGTCGTATGTCGCGCCAACTTCACACAGCTAACTTTACAATATTTCCTGTAAAGCTCCTGCTACCTTTACGTATGAATAGATCAATATTATATATTTTATATGTAAAATACAATTAATACAAAGATTGTGTCGACTTTATATATGTCATTTCCGTGGTAGATAATCGATACCATCCTCGAAAGAATCGTGCATCATCGATAAATTCCGTGATAGAATCGTGCGTCATCGATAGATTCCGTGATAAAATCGTGCATCATCGATAAATTCCGTGATAGAATCGTGCATCATCGATAGATTCCGTGATAGAATCGTGCATCATCGATAAATTCCGAGACAAAATCGTGCATCATCGATAGATTCCGTGATAGTGTAACGGTTGTTGGGTGCATAAAGGGAGGTAATTGGATAAGTATGCACAAAGTAAACCTTGTAGGTTGTCATTAAAAGTAGAATGGCATATATAAGGCCAACAAATCACCCTTGGTGGTGAGCTAGCTTTTCACTGACGGGATTTGTTGGTGTCTGTCCGCCCGGCACGTTACAATAGAATAATACATCACTACTGGTGCGGGTTTGTTTAAAATTCTAATTAAACTGAATAAATAATTATTGAGGAAAGGCAATAATTTGCTTGCATTAGAATAAAGACGTAGTACAGGGTGATTCATAATATCTGTCCCAGTTTTAAACTATTTTAACTTTATGTTCATGTACGACAATTATCTACAGCAAGTGTCCACCTACCTGAAAATAGTCCAAATAATTCACAAGCGTCGTTCAAAAAGAATAATAACACTTATAAATCCACAACACTAACGGAAACACGTGCGACAAACCAGATAACTCAAACCGGGTCGTTTGCAAGTAACACGGGAACCCCCAGGAATACCGGTAGGCGGGGCGATATGGGGAGTAAACACACAGACACGAACTCGTGTAAAGCTAAAAATAGTTATAGTGCGGGGAATGAGAAACTGTCAGGGAAAAACCAGAAAGAGACTGTGTCAAATAGCGCGGGGATAGAAAAACAGAACGGGAATGCGGGTAGTAGAAATTAACCGACCAATCCAAAACCAGGGTCGAAAGAGACATAGGACAGCGTTGGGGTATACAGACATATGTAACTCAACAAGAGCAAAAACTTATACACTTTTTTCTAGTTTTCAGTTTCAACCCTATTTGACTGGTTTAACATAAGTAAATTTAGAACTGAGCTTTGTAAATTAAGAGTATCATCTCATAGATTACAAGTAGAATCTGGTAGATGGCATAAGCCAGAACCCATACCATTCCAAGAAAGAAAATGTCACTTTTGTCAAACTTTGGAAGACGAATTTCATTTCATATTAGAATGCCCGATATATAAAGATATAAGAATGACATATATTGATAAATACTATTGGAAAAAACCCAAATATTGCTATATTTTGTCATAAAGCTTTTAGTCAAAGAAATATATATTACTATTATTTTGAATGAAAAAAATAAAAATAAAATAAACGAACTTCTATAGATCTCGCGCTGTCAGTCGCACTTTCGTCTTCTTATTTTGTCTTTTTATTTTGTTTTTGTATTTGGGGGGGGGGGGGGTATGTTACACTGTATTAGTTAGAATACTTATGATGATAATATGTATAGATAATATATTTGACCACTCACATATATATGATATTGAATAATTATGTACTCATGGATTGTATATGTCTATTGTATTCGAAAATAAACTCTATAAAAACTCTATAATTATAAATCTATGTACTATACGTGTATCATTGGAAAGCTTATATGACACGATGTTATATAACGTCAACTGTATCATCACAAACACAACCAGGCCGCTTATAAAGATCATATCTTATTTTATTTAAATACTTAGTTTTGTGGCAACGAACCAACAAAACCTTCGGTATTCAGGTGCTTTTCCAGAGGAGGGGCTTCTATGTAACTCGCTAAAGTTCCGCCGATTGGTATTGTGGCATTGATTACGTCTCAAATCAAAGGCATGTAACTGCTACTATAGGAGACTTTACAACAATTCACCGTACAATTACGTCAATGACGAGTTTTTATGTCATTTAGTAGAGCTTTATTACTTTTGATAGATTGGTAGAGTCTGTTCATATATCCTATTAATTTCGAGCTCCCGATCACCTATATATACAAATAGAAACAGAAACAGACTGGGTTAAATTTTCAAATGACATATCGCTACGTCGTCAGTGCAAATCAATATTTTGAGAAAACAAGAAAAAACCTGTCTGAAAGCTACTCTTTATTTTCATGAAAATCAAACTTATTCAACTTCAGTTTGGTCAACATGACCACTTTCGCTCATAAGAAGCGCCGTGAGATGCTGATTTCAAATATACGTGAGTCTTATAAAGTAGCGCGCACGCACGCACACACGCACGCACGCACGTGAAGGAAAAGTTTATTTGACTGCATACATTGTGTATGTACATGTATAAATTATGGAGAATAAGCAAGTTAATTAAAAAGACATAATGTTCTTACAGAAGATTGCCTGCATATACACGTATCTATATGCGGATGAGGAAAACGTTATTGATAATTTCTGTAGTATTTCAATAGTGTTTCCTTCTTAACAGCAAAAGAGTGATTAAAGTAATATTCATCTTGATATTTTTTCCGATCATTATTAAAATAAATACAATTAAAAGATAATGGAACTCATCACCAAACATATTAGAATTGCATAGATTGCAAACCCGCTGTTCCCTCACAATATTATTAAATCTACCCTTTTCAATAGGTAATTTGTGGTTCATACGTCTTAAATTACATACTGAAACAGACAGATCAGCAGGCAAAATACAAACTTAACGCCTTTAGGCTAAACAATGTGAATCCGCATTCAAGTAGTTTCAGAAACTGTCAACATTTTCAATACTGCTATACATGTTTCTCCAAATAATTTAGCTGAATTATTTAAATCAGCAACAATTGTTTATTTTAAGATCAACAATTTTTGTCAAACTGTTCGTTAAATCGATATTTTTGCAGATAATCACTCCGCTGGAGCCTTACCAAACTTGTTTCCTATTATGAAAATGACGTGTTCATCAAATGTCTAGGCAGTATAGCTATTTCTAAAATTATATTGGAGGTTCCGGATGTAGCTTTTTTCGAATATAAGAGTGTTATATCAAGCGAAGTAGTTCGGAAGTAACCGTTATTTACATGTATTATAAACGTAAACACAAACTATCTCCTAAAGGACACTGAACTACAGGGCCTATATAATCAAACACCGTGTAAGAAGACGTTATTGTTTTACCCAAATAACACTCCAGAAAATTACTACTCTTCAGACCAGTGATCAATTTACTTTTGTGAATGAATGGTACTATCGTCTGCAATAACTGTTATGTAATCATATAGTGTGGAAGTGACCAAGGTATATACTAGCTTTCTCTAGACTTGTCTCGCTATCTGAATCCAGCTGTGATGACAGTGTTTACCATCGTACTGTAGAATCTTCGCTTATAATCAGTTTAGTGCCGCTTTTGATATTCGCATTCAATACATGTATGCCAAGTAATATGTTCCTTTTTACAATTATTTGGATGCGCCATATGCCTAAAAGTCACATAAGCCTATTTTGTCATTTGACAAGATCGACAGTAAGAAAACGAACATTAAACGTGTAAAGTAGGTTTGAGCTTTAATAGCAGCAACCAGATAATCTCCCACCAACACTCTCAGTGCTTTGATTACCTTTAGTGGCTTTACGTATCAATATATCTGTATAATAATTATTTCATGTGTTTATTAATTAATGTACATTGATTGCGTCGACTGACTGTATACATTGTGTGAACGTACACATCGATTATTTCCGAGAAAGAATCGAGAATCATCGATAAAATGAATAATTATGGCGAGAAAGAATCTTGGCTCATTGATACATTCAATGAAAGAGTCGTACATCACAGTTCTGGCTTATTTCAATTTCTTATTAAATATGTATAATTACTGACGGTGGAAAACACTTTGCTTGTATTTAAGTAAAGCCATGAGTATTACAAATTACACCGTCGAATTACTGCTCCTGACAGTCATCTGGTACCTTCTCTGTCAAGGTCATAATTAGGGATCAAAGGTCAAATCGAGACATAACTGGTAGTCCGAACTGTAACTTTCGCCGAAATCAAACTTCAAACACCATTCTTCACAACTACACATGCACTGTCCAAGAAACGTCCCGGAAACAAATGGTTCACAGCTCGGTCTGTATAGATCATTGTTATATAAAACATTCAATACATACGTATGTTAAACCGGACGCTATGTATGAACGGTCAAGACATTTTCACTGGGAAACACTTTGATTTGAAACATTAATTTCCTAGACATGTCTTTGAAATTTGAATACAATAGCAATAATTAAGCCCGGTTCAACTTTCCATGTATTAGTCATTATGAGAAAACTAGTATATCTTAGTACACATGACACATAAAATAAATATACTGAATCTACTCAAACAATCAACAAGTTTTCCTTGTACATGTCTATGCTAGCTTGATAAGATGGACTAATGGATGTTTCAGAAAACATAATGTTACATGTTAAATTATCATAATATATTTTGTATTGTAAAAAATAATTATTGCTTCAAAAGTGCTGATATGCCCCTCCAATATTTCAGCTGCATTAACGCATTTGTGTTTAAGGAATGCAGTCCGCACTTAAGACCTCAGATCTTAAAAAAGATAATATTAAGTCGGACAGGGAATTCAGCACCCAACTTAACCAGACAAGCACAGAAAACATAAAAACATACAACTAGGCACAATGCCCAACACACAACCGAACAAGAAAATTATCCGCCCGAGTCTCAGCTGTGAAAAAGCTAGATTAAATAGTTTCAGCAATCAAAAAGCTGAATGCCAACACTAATGATCTAGCTTCAACAGAAATCAACTGAAACACCCAGTTTTAGCTATCCGAAGTCCTAAAGTGTTTAAGAATAACAGTATTAAAAAGCCGAATGCCATTAAAGGATTGAAAATGAGACAAAACATGCAAAAACCATGTTATTCTCATGACTATAAGTTTCAAATATTTTTTTTGTAAAAGCTTAACATTCCACAGAAAAAGATATGAATCCGTAAAAGAGGTAACCTTGATTGATGGTACGATTACAATCTTGAAGCAAGAGAATACATCCTCTTCACTGTCAATACTCCAATAACTCGCACTGTTTTCTCACTTGTGCTACACCGAGTGTCATATAGAACGGGAACATCGTTCAACAATCGATGTTCACTTATATATTGAAACAAATACAATGTAGGGCCACTCACAATGTTAAAGCCACATTAGGCCTTAAAACGGCTTTTTTCAAAAAAAAACAATAACTTGGTAACCTATAAAGGTGGAAAACACAATAAGATGGGAAAAACGATATACAACCTCCAGTTGGTTTGTTTACAAAATAATTGCAAAATTAGTATTTACTTAAATGTGATTTTTGGCACACTATTTGGACGGATACATTTAATATTCTGACGTCAATTGTTGGTCATTTGTCAATAAATCCTATTTTCTGGTAATTAGCCTATTTACTGGACGATCGGAAACAATGTCTTGGGAGAGATAATGTGGCTTTAAACGAAGAGGTAAATATGTCCACAGGAACCAACGTCTTATTTTCATAGAAAATATATCTATTTTCTTCTTTTTAAGTCCTGGTCAGTAACGGGTTCTTATATTGTGTTTTGGTCATATATGAAAGTACGAGTATCAGTTTCCAGTGAAATGCCAAACATATGACAGGGTCACTGACAATTTATGGTGACGTCACAGAAATGCCAAACTTTCGGGTCCACACCTAAAAAAGGATCGGTTTATTTTCGTTTAATATACTAAAATTGAATTGCTGATACTCTTTTTTAATGTAAGCAAATTTTTACGCTCCTTACAGCGCTTTGATTTCACTCACTATATCGTTCTATTTACGTTATAGTTTCGGGCGATGCAATTTTTAATGCAAAGTACGTTAGCAAATGTTTTGTGTAGGGGAGTTGAGGTGGGTGTTCAATTTCCGTCAAGCGCTCGAAACAACGACAATTTATGGCGAACCACTTAAACGCATTCTATATTTCTATGAGTTATGCATTTGAAAGGGTGCTGTATGGAGATTATGTAAAAGACTGTCAAAAACACCGGATGTGAGTCAAATATCGACTGTTTCATAAACATGCTATACACAGATGACCTATCATATTACCTATTACAGGCGTTATTTTGTTGGAATGTTTATTTGAATAAGTGGCTTCATCAATACTCAGAACCGTTGTTCCATGGATGGATAGAATATGTAAAAAGCCGATAATATAAATGTGTTGCAATTTTAATTAGATGTATTGTAAACAATATGAA
Source organism: Spisula solida (assembly GCA_947247005.1). Classification (NCBI taxonomy): domain Eukaryota; kingdom Metazoa; phylum Mollusca; class Bivalvia; order Venerida; family Mactridae; genus Spisula; species Spisula solida. The sequence goes on along the minus strand of OX365950.1, from coordinate 1,465,584 downwards.
AGCAATAGGGGAGAAAAGATGGTAGATCTATTTACTTCTAACTCAATTTAACTGTGAAAAGTAGTAAGACGGCCGCCATCTTGAAAAATGTCGCCATTTTGTTTGGACAAAGTGGGTCCATATCTAATATTTTTTAGAATAGCATATACAATGTACTATCATCATACCAAGTTTCATGCTTTTGTCATCAAACCCACAATTTTGTCACGGATCTGCCTGACTATATACTGAAGCAAACATTACGTCATGCAATATTCCGTACATTACACGTCTGCAAATCGTCACCACACGTTAGTGAGTCTAGACCATACATGGTGTTTCATAATATATGTCCCCATTATAACCAAATACCATGATAAAATGCTGGAGATCATATGATATTGACATATACAAATGGAAGGCTAACATTTCAATATTGTATTCGATATGTATAGCATGACGATGTTACCAACAATCTAATCCAGGAATAAAATTCTTGCAAAGTTGGTAAATTTAAAAATGACGTCCAAATTGAATTTGTTTCCAAGTTCAATAACATGGCTTGTAAAGTATTGTAGGATATTGGGATGTTTGGTCTGTTTTAGCGCGGTATTTGCACGGATCCGTTAACTTTGCAAGCAATCATAATTCTTAGTTCCAGCATTGTATATGTATATACATATTTAATAAGTTTTGAGACGATAGCGGCTAAGTAAGTCGGATCAATTTACGTTTCAACGGTCTCCGGGGACACAGGGGGCACATTCGTTCTTTTCTGTTCAGTAACTTTAAAGCTTAGTCTTTAGTTATGGTCATAAATTATGTAAAGAACTATTTTGTACAAAACATGATAACGCATTTCTTCCAATTTTTCGCCTCATTGCGTATGTATAAAGCCATTATTATTTCATACCAAATCACTATAATCGATCGACCATGATAATGCCTCCATGAACTGACTTTATACATAATTTATTTTACCAACGTTCATTAAAATGGATACAGATACTATTTGCAATATACATGTACACTTAGTCGCAAAAGAAAGTAAACATGACATTATCATACAGAAAATGTAACTGTAAATGAGGTGAAATAAATTAAATATCAAGTTTGCGAAAGTTTTTATATCACGCACATGGCCTAACTGTGCATTTGAATAACACAACACAACTGCACAAATCACATGTGCTTGGCATGTGGATATGACCCCCCTGGTCCCCTCTACAACCCAACAACAAATAGTTTTCTTTTTATCTCTATATAAAATATTTTATAGATAGATCTAAATGTTGTTTTGTTTGCTGTTGGGCTGTAAAGGGGACCATGGGGTCATATCCACATGCCAAGCATCTATGGCACAAATATGTTCAGAAATATATCGCATAACCCTTGCAATACATTGTAGCTTAATTATATAAAATTCGCATCATAAAATAATGAAAACAATTGTTCTATGCTTTCATCATCGCTGTGGGAAGTTCTTAATATGGTGGGACGTGTCAAGGATTCTCGCAAATCGTCTGAGTTCTGTCCAAACATGTAACACATGTACGTAGCCCTAATTAGGCCAGAGTTCTTTGATGCTTCGTTACTCAGACTTAGAATATCATTTGTCTTTCCATGCCTAAATATGTTTCGCTATTTCATCTAGCAGCATCCTTTCATGGATAGGTTGGACAATAACTGGGATTTACTTTAAATCATTTAGTATTTTCTGTATTTAGTATGTACTGACTCTTTTCATATAGGTTGCAAAGATTGAAAACTATTTTATAAATAAAAAAATATACATGTACCGGATTTATATAGCGCGTTTTTCATGCGAACACACGTTCAAAGGCACTTTACATGATTTTAATTGTTGCAGCCACAAGGGCGCAGGTGCATTCTCTACCAGTGCAGTTACAACATGATCTGACCAGAGGGACAGAATGAGAGAAAGCGCCTGAAGAGAGAGAGAGAGAGAGAGATTAGATACAGGCATGTCCGGCGCTGCAGAAGTGGGCCTAGCTCTTTTTTCGAATAGACAGGTTGGTTTTTTAATATGCCCGGTGTATAGCACCGATACACAACTTCATTGCACTTTTACCAAGATACTTTGCAGTACACACGGTCAGATGCAGCGGGAAATATTACCGACAAGTCCAGTTACCACGCCAGGGATTGAACCCACGACCTCTGGATTGACAGTCACCACTGGGCTATAGTCGCTAATAACTAGCCTAAACATGCCAATTACGCTTATATATTTTTGTCTGGATGAGGCAAACAGTACTTAAGTATTATTGCCATTAAATATTAGAATTCATTTCTGAAATATATATTTTTTTCTGCTGACGCACATACCGTTATCATGGGTTACAAATTCTTCTATTTACCATATGCAACGTATGCTGGTATACAATGCATTTCTGAAATATATGTGGAATAGTTGTAGAAATGCACATGCAAAATTTCAAAGCTGTGTCATCATTCTGGACTAAATAAAGTAAGAATTATATGCTATTCTGGGACACCCCACGTATATATATATAATAATAATAATAAAGACTTTATTTATACAGGGAACATACTTAACATAATTGTCAATCTGCCGTAAGGCCCTCAACAGTAAAAACATTGAAATAACAGAAACATGACAACAGTAAATCTAATAACAAATGCACAAAATATGTAGCGTATAGATATATAATGAAATTAGCTGTGTGAAGTTGGCTCAACATACGACATACGACATTCAAAAAATCGAATGTCGTCCAGCTCGACATACGACATTGGACGACATTCAAAAAATCGAATGTCGTCCAGCTCGACATACGACATTGGACGACATTAAAAAAATCATCAAAAATCGAATGTCGTCCAGCTCGACATTGGACGACATTGGACGACATTCAAATATCATCAAAAATCGAATGTCGTCCAGCTCGACATTGGACGACATTGGACGACATTCAAAAACTCGTCTAAAATCGAATGTCGTCCAGCTCGACATTGACGACATTGGACGACATTCAAAAAATCATCTAAAATCGAATGTCGTCCAGCTCGACATTGGACGACATTGGACGACATTAAAAAAATCGTCTAAAATCGAATGTCGTCCAGCTCGACATTGACGACATTGGACGACATTCAAAAAATCATCTAAAATCGAATGTCGTCCAGCTCGACATTGGACGACATTGGACGACATTCAAAAAATTATCTAAAATCGAATGTCGTCCAGCTCGACATTGGACGACATTGGACGACATTCAAAAAAATGGTCAAAAATCGAATGTCGTCCAGCTCGACATTGGACGACATTGGACGACATTGGACGACATTCAAAAAATCGTCTAAAATCGAATGTCGTCCAGCTCGACATTGGACGACATTGGACGACATTCAAAAAATCGTCTAAAATCGAATGTCGTCCAGCTCGACATTGGACGACATTGGACGACATTCAAAACGTTGTCAGTAATTGAATGCCTTGCAGCTCGAAGACGCTAAAACATAGTTGAGATGATGTTAGTAGTCAGTAATTTCGAAACTATCGTCTCTGGTGTACACTAGAATGTCGCGAAAATTAATTACATTACTCACCTTTACTAGCAATATCCTGTGTACAGTATACCGCAGTGATGATTACATTTTAAATATTGTTACGGCATTTTGACCCCATTCAAAACAATAATTAAAACCAGTGTATGTAGTTATTTATACCCGCGCGAAATCCCGTTCACAACGGTCCCATGATTGTGTGTACCGTATTATGGAAACATATGCGTGCACATTCTCCGCTGTCGGCGGATTCGAAATGCATGATTGTTATATTCGAATTTTATTTGAATTGTATTCGAATTATCTTAGAAGTATTTCTAACGACATTTAGACAAGCTGTAATAATTTTGGTCATTTCGAATCATCATTCGGAATTTGTTTCAAATTTTTAGTTTTTATTAATTCCGACTCATTCGGACCCATTCCGGCTGATTCGAGATTCGTATGATTGGGGTATCAATTACGTCTATCGCAAGCCCGATACCTGTAAAAACTACATACACATGGGTAACGAACTAGTATGTGTTTATCCACGTCCCTATTGTTTCGCTTACCAATCATGATGTAATAGTGTATGTTGAACGCATAGCTAGACTGATTCTGACCCTGTGGTTCGGCTGTGCACTTTCCACTAACGGAAGTGTACACAGCATTACTCAAGTTTTGCGGTCAAACCTCGTAAGTTTTTTCGATTTGTTTTATGTCATTTCATGCGCATTATGAAATGAATAATAACCAAACCAGCATTGGAGACTACATATGTACATAAATATCAAATTGCATCACATATAATTTCAGGTGTATTCGTAAGTTATATGGCGTCCATCTTTGACGTCATTTTGGATTCCCGGGTTCGTACAATATGTTGATAATTCATGCCGACAGTTATATATTCCATATATAAACCAAATCACTGTACAACTTATTGTGATACTATACAATTTAACTTTTATGACTTATTGTGATTGAAATATCCGGTTATTTCCCATCACTGTACGACTTATTGCAATACTATACAAGTCAACGTGTACTCCTTATTGTGATAACCGGAAGTTGACTCGTTTATACACTGTTCTATTAGTATTTAACATTGCTTGTTGCATTTTAGTTGTCACCTACCCATGAATAGGCTACTTTTGTGCCGAGTGTCACTCGACTCTTAGGCACCGTGGACAGCAACTGTAGATACTAGTATACAACAGACGGACGAACAAGAGCATTCAAAATATTATCTTAAATCCTTGTCAGGCTGCCTGAACATAACTAGTAATTATTGAACAAACACAAGTTTAGATTAAATGTCCGTGACTTTATTAACAGAACTATTATTATAACAAATATTCCAGTTGACACAAGAAAAGTATAAAGTAAAACCAAAATATCCGGTAATATCGCAAAGCAACTCGCAAATATTCCAAACTATTCACGATTTACTGAAAGTACACAAGTCTTAGCGAATCTATAAACTCCCCTAACCAAATTGATTAAGTAAATAAAACTATATTTTGTTATGTTTCCGAAATTTTGTGCATTGTGTACCGTTGAAATTCACGAAAAGAAACGCCCCACTTAAACTTCTGTGAATAGCCATGCAACCAAAATAACCTCAAATTGCGTTTCCTGATGCTAAGATTAAAGATTGTAGAAACCAAATAAGTTGTTTCGCACATTGAATAATTTAAACTCCTACGGTTGCTAAGCGACTCATCACAAAGAAAAACAATATAGCGGACAATAAAGTATCAACAAATACAAACTTTACATGACTGACTCCTTACATCAGCAAGTGACAATATTCGTTCATTCTCAAATGATTGAACAAAAAGTGCAACATTTTAAATCCAAACATGCACACGTAAACAAGGTAAAGTCGCGGAAATTGATTACGTTTAGATAGGCCGTTCTGATATGGGTAAATGTGCTAGATCTAAATGTAAGTAAGATTATTAGCATAATATAACAGAGAAATGTGCTTTGTCAGTTGAGACGTTCAAAGTTAACATAGAATAACAGAAATAATGATCGTATATTAAATGCACGCCTTAATGTTATTATACATTCGATTTTAGACGATTTTTTTAATGTCGTCCAATGTCGATCTAGACGACATTCGATTTTTGATGATTTTTTGAATGTCGTCCAATGTCGATCTGGACGACATTCGATTTTAGACGATTTTTTGAATGTCGTCCAATGTCGTCCAATGTCGAGCTGGACGACATTGGATTTTTGATGATTTTTTGAATGTCGTCCAATGTCGTCCAATGTCGAGCTGGACGACATTCGATTTTTGATGATTTTTTGAATGTCGTCCAATGTCGATCTGGACGACATTCGATTTTAGACGATTTTTTGAATGTCGTCCAATGTCGTCCAATGTCGAGCTGGACGACATTGGATTTTTGATGATTTTTTGAATGTCGTCCAATGTCGAGCTGGACGACATTCGATTTTAGACGATTTTTTTTAATGTCGTCCAATGTCGTCCAATGTCGAGCTGGACGACATTCGATTTTAGATGATTTTTTGAATGTCGTCCAATGTCGTCCAATATCGAGCTGGACGACATTCGATTTTTGACCATTTTTTTGAATGTCGTCCAATGTCGTCCAATGTCGAGCTGGACGACATTCGATTTTAGATGATTTTTTGAATGTCGTCCAATGTCGTCCAATGTCGAGCTGGACGACATTCGATTTTAGACGATTTTTTGAATGTCGTCCAATGTCGTCCAATGTCGATCTGGACGACATTCGATTTTTGACGATTTTTTGAATGTCGTCCAATGTCGTCCAATGTCGATCTGGACGACATTCGATTTTAGACGATTTTTTGAATGTCGTCCAATGTCGTCCAATGTCGAGCTGGACGACATTGGATTTTTGATGATTTTTTGAATGTCGTCCAATGTCGTCCAATGTCGAGCTGGACGACATTCGATTTTAGACGATTTTTTGAATGTCGTCCAATGTCGTCCAATGTCGAGCTGGACGACATTCGATTTTTGATGATTTTTTGAATGTCGTCCAATGTCGTATGTCGAGCTGGACGACATTCGATTTTTTGAATGTCGTCCAATGTCGTATGTCGAGCTGCACGACATTCGATTTTTTGAATGTCGTATGTCGTATGTTGAGCCAACTTCACACAGCTAATGAAATTATAATTATGACATATAGTTTGTTTAAGATGGTTGACATGTGAATTAACATACATAACAATTACAATCCCAATACATACCAACACAAGTGTACATGTACATGAACTTAGAGGTATCAAAATTAATTTCCACATTGTGCTACCTCATAGAATAGAACCATTTTATATAAAGGGCTTTGAATTGATTGAGTGTAGCAGACTGCTGGATATAACTGGGTAAAGCATTCCAAATAGATGATCCTGAGTATTCAAATGACTTACGGAAAGGTTCAGTATTAGGGCGAGGAGAATAAATTTGAAGGCTAGATGTTGACCTTAATTATTTAGAGTAAATTTCTGATGTAAATATAAAAGAAGTTTGTAAATATTCAGGTGCTATGCTATTCAAAGTTATATACATTTGTACAGCTTTAAGGTAGATGACCCTCTCAGGAAATGTCATCCACTTTAAATCCACAAACATTGAGACTGAAGGTGTATTGATGTCCTTGTCTAGTATCGTTCTTGCTGCTCGTTTTTGAAATTTTACTAACTTATCTTCTAATGAAGAAGAGCACGTTCCCTAGATTATACAACAATAGTCAAGGTGTGGTAATATGTAGGCATTATAAAAACGTTTTCTAACATCGATAGACAAATAACATTTGATTCGGGACAGAAGATACAAATAAGAGTTACATTTTCTTAGAACAGATGCAACATGATTGTCCCATGATAATGTACTAGTAATTATTACACCAAGTAATTTTTCACAATTAGAAACGTCAATATTCGAGTCTAGAAAAGGAATGCTAGGTAGGTTTGAATGGATTTGGCTATAAACATGTCCTTAGTTTTGGAGGTGTTGATCAACATTTGGTTTTGTTTACATCATTTATCTATGTGTTGAAGATCAGAAGTTAGGGAACAAACAATGTTTTCTAGATTTTTATCATGGGCAGATAAGGTAGTATCATCTGCAAAAATATCAGCTGTAGTATTTGATAGTACTAGTGGTAAGTCATTGATATAAATAAGATACAGTATTGGACCGAGAACAGAACCTTGAGTTACACCAGATACAACATGACCAGGATCTGAAAATGTGCCCGATATGTAAGTCTGCTGGACCCTGTTTTCTAAATAAGATAAAAACCAATTTACTGTTGAATCATGAAGACCAATTAAAGATAGCTTTTAAGAAGGGTTTTATGATTGACAAGGTCAAATGCTTTAGAAAAGTCTAATAGAATGGTACCTACTATTTCATTGTTGTTAATAGCTTTAATCCAGTTATCTATTAGGCCAATTAGAGCAGTTTGGCATCAATGGTTGGCACGGAAACCAGATTGTTTAGTATAAATAAGACCATAAGTTTCAAGAAAATGTTTTAAATGAATGCTTTTATGTCTTTCTAGAATAAGTGATAGAATTGGAAGAACTGAAATAGGTCTGTAATTGGTTACATCAGATTTGACTCCCTTTTTATAAATAGGAACAAATTTGGCATATTTAAAAGACTTAGGTACATATTGACTTCGGATACTACTGTTAAAGATGTTTGACAAGATAGGTGCAATGATATGTGCTGACATTTTTAAGAACAACATGAATGCTGTCAATGCCTGTTGCTTTTGAAATATCCAGTGACTGGAGTTGTTTGAAAACAAAATCAACAGAAATATGTAGAATACAGAATATATCTACATTTAAAAGTTTTGCTTCATAGAAGTATACATATCATCATCATCTTTATTTTATCACATTTAAATGTCGAGAAGTAGAGTACCGGCTACACTTCATATGTTTTTCATAAAGTGATCGATAGTTAAAGAGTTAAAGAACGGGTATAGTGCGTTCAAAGTCAAACAAGAACCGTTATAAACATAAACAAGCTTGTACTCAGTGGTAGTGGGTACTATATAGGGCATGACTTGTGATGCATGTATTTGGTTCTGATGTGTACCTCGTATGATCAATAATGGTGGACTTGGTGTTGATGAGTAATACAAAATAGTTATAAAGCCGGAAATGGCTTTATGTAGTGAAATCTGACTTGTCCGTAAATTCAAAATTTTCATATAAATTTGGATGTTTTACCTCAATACATCGCATTCAGCTCAAAGCATGGTATTAGACGATAGATAACTTGAACTGAATGATGATATGCACCTCACAGTGATTTACTATCAAGTTAAATTAATTATAACAGCGTAGTAAACCTATTACCAAAATTCACACTTTTCGTTTCAATTTTCTATCCTTAAATTATATATTTTATATTTTGCACCATAACATGATTTAAGATGTTTAGTATTAAAATGTTGCAGTCTTCAACAGCACCTTAATAACTATATGTAAGTGTGATTTATTATAAAATGTGATAATAAATAACAATGTAGTTCACCGATTCCGAAAATTCGCAGTTTCGTTTATATTTTGGAACTTGTACCCCAACTTTCTAAAAATGCTCAAGGGTGACAGAATGGCACCCATCAGAAATTCCATTCGAAAGGTCTTGTCTATTGAAATCAGCAAAGAAAAAACTTTATACTCCAATGCAAGGTTCGTTCAATTTTCGGTGATTTCGGGGATTTCGGGCCGGACTACTACGCGCTCTTCAAAATTTTGAATTTTATCACTACACGATGAGATATAAACCATATATACAATAAAACCAACAAATATCCTCTGTTTATTCATTGAACAAAATTTGACAATCAAATCAGCAAAAACTGTTACACGTAATGATGTCATTGTACCAGTAGACTGTATGCAAAATTTGGCGCAAATATATTTATATGACTTGTGTACACACACTTTTCAAAAACTGAAACGAACTTTCTTTACACCCTTTACGTATTCAATTAATATGTAGTCTTAAACTACGGTTTGTAAAAGAGGGCGCGACTTTGTTCCAGTCTTACCGTGAAGACTGTCCGGAACACCGGACTATCATACAACTTTGTATAGACTATATTTGAATAATCGAAGTCCGTTATGAAACAAGTTTTTAAAACTTTATGTATCCGTACCAAACCATCACATTTGAACGTGTAATTATATGACAAAATCCTATACAAATATTGTATAATGATAACGATAATAGTGATAATAATATGATCAAATGCACTGCATCCAGTAGGGAATTCCCATCAGCTCTTTGGACAATCTGGCAGAGGAAAAATGACCAAGGAATTTGTTTGCTCCCATTGAGACTATAGTCTCTGGCTCCCAGACAGAACCACATAGAATGCATAGCGAAAAAATACTTGCTTTAAAGTTAAAGCTTCCCGACATCTTTAAAAGCCTGTCAGCCATTCGGACTGACAAAATCAAAAGTGTTGTCAGTCCGAATGAACATTTTTCAGTCTGATCGAAATGAAGATAGATCTGTGGATAATGCACGTTTTTTAATTTGTTAAATTCTAGGTCTACTTAATTCGTAACTAATTTTAAAATGCATTATTAGACATAAACACAGTAAAATCAGTTAACAAGTGATTTCAAATAGGCCTATTATTTGATAGTTTACCTTTTTATAATGGGTTGCATGAGCATATCAGACAGTACTTTCTTTCAAGAGAAAAGGCTATTTTCATTTAAATTAATCATATTACCATTAACTATCAACCATCTTTAATCTTTATCACCTTTTAATGCTGAATACACCCTGGTGCAAATCGTCAAAATATAAAATATATTCAGACTGGATGCACCTCGAGATAATTCCGGGTTTTACTATATCCGATAACAATGGCCTGTAATTAGTTTTCGCGACCTTCATTTTGTTGAATATTTTCACATTTTTGACGACTTTGGAGGGATTTTCTTATTACATCTCGGCGATGAAATACGAAAATGCATCAGTGTAACATTTTTAACAATAATGTACAACTACGATGTGGGATTATCACCGTCCGGTCCGGATACGTATACAGACCCGATACGGACGTTATACATAATGTACTTGAAAGGGAAGTTACCGCTTTGCAAAGTAACCGGAACATGCGTCTTTTTTATTAGATTTTCTTAAGTTTGGTTGATATCTCGCACATGTTAACGATTCCCGCTCGACTTACTTTGTAATTTCAGAGTATTCATGTGTCTCACAACAGTTTAAAGCATCGTTTATGCACTGGAACTGTTAAAATTGGCTTCCGAAGCGGGCAAATCATAGCTGCTATTTTTATTTCCAAAACTATAGAGTCAAGGAGACGGGTTGCATAGCAACCATGAGAGACTTATTTGTTTTTTTAATTTAAAGTATTTTTGCCATAATAGATACTTTCTATAAGTATTAACAATAGTTTTATGCTTGTCTTTTACTATGGTTGTTATTTATGTACCACATTAAAAAAATAGAATCAAGAATGGTTATCAATTTTTCAGTATCGAATTCCCGCTACCGGATGTAGGAAGCGAGAGTTGGTCTACCTATTGACCATAGAGATCCGGTCTGTCAAAAAATAACGGCGTTAGCGAATGCAAATCTACAACAACAACAATTGTGCGCTTTCGCATGTAATCATTACTGGGAATTCCCCGGAAATCCCATAATAAAGCACTCTGGATACCTCATTCCTGATGGTACCATCTCCACGAGGGTCTGAGAGGGAAGTTACATCCCCCTTTTTATGCTGAGCATATAACAAGGGTGTTGCACCCAAAAAGCCATACGGGCCAATTTGGCGAACCATTCACCAATATACACACTATCGTTATCGTTATCAAGTCTTCTATTGTATTATAACGTTATAACATGCATAAACCTTTTTCAGATAATGCTGAGTTTGGTGATGTAAAGCCAATATCGTTTACTATCCAACCAATATAGTGCTGCATATTACAAGTCCGACGAACACCATATGGCAAGGCACGCCGCACATTGGCAGTTGACAAAATTATGTGTCAAACTTCGGGCGACCGCCAAAACAATGAAGATAACAAAACAAGTCAATGCCATCTCATGACAATATCTACAAATATAACTAACCGAACACACTTTGTCCCATGTGGACACACCATAAGAGCCAGCGTATCATTTTACATGTGAACAAAATAATACATACGCATTGCTGAAACGTTTGCTTGCTATTATCCGTTCTAACACGATCTGCGGATTAACCCATATACACATAGAGCAGACCAGGCCATGTATTATTACCGCGATAAAACATGGTATCATCAAATTGGCTGTTACTATTTACGCCCCGTATCACGTGATATATTTATGAATGAATTAACGTAAACTTTATAGTAAAAACTTTAACGGTTCGCGAGTTGCACGAGTATCCAGTGTTACAGCTATGACGCATCTATTTTTATAAACTATAATATACTCTCGAAATTAAGATTCATAAAAACTTTATAATCAATTCATTTATATGTTTCATTTCATGAAAAAGATACACTGTATTCGTGTTATTAAAATTGTTTCAATGTTTAAAATGTGTTATTTCCTTCAGAAAATTACTAAGGTCGCTCTCATTAACGAGAGAGGTAATTGTACCAGCTAATAAGCCACTCAATTTCAGCGTGGAATTATCTTCAATGTCAAATGGATGAAAATGGAATGCGCGCAGTTAAATAGTGCGGGATATTATCGTATTTAGAATCGAAATAAAAACTCTGTTCTTGTATTTTGTCGGTGAATAAAACACGGGCACTCGTTCGGATGCGGAAAATTAAATCCTGCCCATGTTTTTATTCACAGACAAAATACGCGAACATATTTTTATTTCTTAATTAAATTGATTTAGAATAACATAATATATGTATTTCTTACTCGTTTAAATCACATGTATTGTCAAAGATACGTACATAAGACAACTGCTAAAATGCTAAAATGCAAATTTCTTTTGGATCTTGTAGACAAAAACACATAGGTTTCTTTTCCGACTTAATTATAGCTTTTTCGCCACAACAAGGCGAACATACGAAAATGTTGTGGCGACAAAGCGAAAAGTATTATTTGGACTTGTGAACAATCGAAGAGTTTACCGAAGATGATAAATCAGACTCCATGTCAATTTTGTCAAACTTGAAGCGTGAAGTTGGCAGCCTAGCAGCCTGGCAACCTAACAGCTTAGCAGCGTGAAGTTGACAGTCCAGCAGTCCAGCAGCCCAGCAGCCTAGTTTTTGTGATATTTCTTCAGGGTATTCATGAATAATGTTAATTTCATTAATACTATTCCAAAATGTCTCTTAAATAGTTAAATAAATATCTGTTGAAACTGACATAGTACAAATTCTAGAGCAAATAAGTTCTTAAAACAATTCCAAATATACCCTTCTCAACGTTTATAATCGGTCGTTTATATTGTAACACGTTATTGTCATATTATGTTAATAAATTCAATATCTTGTGCGAAGAAGTTATTTCTTTTTATTTGATACATATCTAAATGATGTTGTTTCTGACAGACGGCTTCTAGACAACTCTATTTTTGACCACTCTATGTACATGCGCAACTTTAAAAAGAAATTGTGCAAGTACATATTTGAAAAGTAAAGGCAAAGAATCGTGTACTTGTATTAGCAATAACACTTTTCAAGTTTCAGTATTTGAAATTTTGTTTATACATGCAATATTCACAAACTAGGTGGTTTAGGTAGATTGCATGTTAAGCCAAACTTAATTATTTGGACATAATACTTCAAAACATTTATTTTCGCGAGCATTAAAGTTCAAGGATTTTGGTAACATGCGATTTCGTGGGATCCTAAATTGGTGGATTTGAAAACATGAAAGGTGAAACACTTGTTCAATATTTAATAGATCGATTAATCGTGGGGATTAAACTTAGTGGTCGAATTTAACCACAAATCAGCGGAAATTTAACACCCCAACGAGAGATACTGATTTTACTGTGGGTCAATTTATATCTAAAATGTGTTTTTATACTGATAACACATTGAACACATTCTGATCAAACCGATAAGATACAAAGGAAGTTGATACTTATAATCTTCATGAGATAATCGGGGACAGTTAAACGCTTGAATATGTTGCGATATCAATAATATTATACTTAAGGACAAACATTTAACAGATAAATGTATATTATACATGACTTTGTATACACCGGCAGTAAATATGATACATTGTATAGTTTATAAAATTTAATTGTATATGAACCCTCATCCGGTGGGTGGTGGGTTTCAAACCCACAACCCGGACGGCGACAGTGTCTAGCACTGAAGTGACCGGGACCAAACCTACTGCATCATCGAAATAACTTATTATTTAGTTTATAGTTTATACTAATTTATTTAAGATCATTATTGTGAAACAAGTTCTTACAATGCTGCAATTTTTAACAGATACCCTTGAAGTAAGATTATTTGGTTTTATGGTTGGTTTCCCTCATGACTACACAAGAATGCATAATTCATTGACTTAAGCATCTCAGTCATTCGTAGATAAAATTGACCTGAAACTCACCCACTTACGCTACTTAAGTATTTTTTTTTCAAAACCATTTGTTTTAAAGTGGTAAAAGCAATGAATAATATATAAGTAATTAGGGTGCTAAGTTCGAGATAAAATAAACGTTAAGTGGGTGAGTAATAATTATTGTAAACTTTCCTTGAAACTGTATTGTGAATTTGAAAACTAATAATAAAAACTAAATAAAATAAAATAATAAAATACAAACTCACACGTTAGCTTTATCCTATAAGGCAAAAGATTTGAACTGGCATAGGTCCTTGAGCAGTATCAAATACTCTGGTTGTCACAGGGAAGTTACTGATAAAACGATATTGCAGTTAGTTAATGTATAAAACTGCAAGGACTTCCAAAGTATGGGACGACGGAATAGTCAATACAATATGAAATATATCAAATATAATTATGGTACGCCAAAATAGTTAAATGTATGAAGCGGCAAAGTAGTTCAATGTATGGTATGTCAAGATTGTCAAATGCACGAAAGGCTTAGATACACAAATGTATGGAACGTTAAGATAGTCAAATGTATCGAACGTTAAGAAAGGCAAATGTATGGAACGCTTAGATAGTCAAATGTATGGAACGCTAAGATAGTCCAATGTATGGAACGCTTATATGGTCAAATGTATTGAACGTTAAGATAGTCAAATGTATGGAACGTTTAGATAGTCATATGTATGGAACGCTAAGATAGTCAAATGTATGGAACGCTAAGATAGTCATATGTATGGAACGCTAAGATAGTCAAATGTAAGGAACGCTAAGATAGTCCAATGTATGGAACGCTAAGATAGTCAAATGTATGGTACATCATTATATTCAAATGTATGGAACGCCAAGTGTGCCATCATAAAGAATGTCAATATAGTTAAATATATGAAATATAACGGTAGTCAAGTGTACGGATCGCTTTGATAATCAAGTGTATGGAATGCCATGGTATTCAAATGTATGTAACGTCAAGTTTGTCATTGTATTTGATTTTTCCAAGAAGATACGTCTTGTTCATAGGTTTGACTGTGCATGCATGGAGTATAACATAGTTTACTGAGCGTGATCACAACATTCAGCAATGTGGACGACTTGCTTTCCAACATCATGGAACAGAATGTGCTCAGTGATAAATGTGACGCTGACATAAATTATGATCTTATTAATGTATCTTTAGTATTACGTTACTGGGATTAAAGTGATTTTATAATTTACACCGAACACAAAGGGAATAATAAATGGTTTTACCGTGCACACTTTATTGCTGACATATTACACTGAATTAATTACATGCATAGTAACATGACAAAGCCTTATTATTGATTAATAACGTATTTTCACTGTTCGATTGTATGATTATACATGTATGTACTCATTTTATTTTCAAAACGCATAATTTTTCTTCAAGGATTTTTAACCTAAAGAACGAAGGAAAGAGGCATTTTTGTCAAAAAAAGAACGTTCTTCGTGGACTAAACGACGGAAATCAAACCCGCTGATAGGTCGACAAAGTCGAGCAAACACTAAATCACATTTGTGTAATCGAGCAAGAAACGCGATTTTTTCGTGCAAAAAATCATGAATTGTAAAATAACGGTGAGGAAAAATCAGATTGCAAATTGCAGCTCGCCTTCGTGAAGTTATACATTTTTGTTTGTTACATGTGTACTGTAGCAGCCGAATTCGGTCACTGTAGATACCCTGTAGATATATCACGTGATATGTGACGTCATTTTCCGAAAATACATCATGACTATAAATTGTAAAGAAAGACAACTCTGAAAATGTATATATGTCCGAAGAAGAATTGTCTCCCTAAGATACAGCATCATCTCAAGAAGGGTAACTCTTGTACCTCGAATATATAAGAGTGGCGGAGTTGCGTCCCTTATATAATAATACTGATAGTTGATGAAAACTGCAGTTGCGACCGAGTAACTATTAACGGATATTAAAGTTGTATTTGCGAGAAAGTCAGGCGAGCCTATCTCCAGTTTACATCAAAGCATTCAGTTTGTGGTATATTTTGTTAGTAAAATATAGTACTAAATACTACCTTAATAAAATATCACTTGTCGTTTCTTTATTAAAATAGTCCATGATTACCCCATCCACAAAAATATCTTCTGTCATAAGAACTATCCGTCTACTATACTTAAAATAATAGTGTCTTGTATTTGCTTGGCATAAGGTTTTACGCTGTTGACTATATCTGAGAAAAGTCTGCATAGAAAAGGGTTTATCCTAGAACTGTATATTTTAGTTAAGAAATCATGAATATGTACTTTTGTTTTATCGGTAGTTCGTTCACAACGTGGTTTCCTCTACGTGTTTATAGCTGAATCCGCTGGTGGTGTTAGAAATTCATGATTTGTTGACATTTCCTGTCGAAACTAACTTTCCTGTTCTCAATAAAGAAATATATTTTACAATGACGTGTATGTTTTGTGCAAAAACGGACATCTCAACAATGAATAGTGTATCAACAGACGGAGTGAAACATAGGGGATCCGACCTTCGTAAGGGGTAATTAAACACTGCGTATGAAATTTGATTAGAAAATATGAGCAAACATATCACTGGCTAAGAATGGGAAGGTCTAAGTGCGACTTACGAACTTTTATGACTCGTCTATATTTGCAATCTGAGATTATTTTCATGAACATCGGAAATGGTCATGTTGACCAAGCTGACGTTGAAAAAGTTAGTTTTTTCTTGTTTTCTCAAAATATCGATTTTGTACTTGCGACCTATTAATTCTAAGCCAGCGATATATTATCTTCCCAGGGGTTTGGTTGGGTTTTTTATTCTTATACATCCTGTTGGCGACCCACTGGTTAGTTAAATAATGGTTACTGAATGTCTATCTTACTGGTGTGTGACTGTGACGGGTTCGGGAAGCACTATGATGAGGTACCTTATTGACCGTCACTTTCCCACAGGGGTAACACTGGTATAATAATGTTAATGAGCCGCTGCTGTAGTCCAGTGGTAACTGTGTAACCCGGTATTGCGGCCTGATAATGTAACCCGGTATTGCGGCCCGATAATGCGGGTCTGATTCCAGACTGCTGCGGGTCATACCCTCCGATGCACATTTGACAACATTGTTTATTTTTTTCCACATGTCCAGTTGAAGTTGCTGGTTCCACCTGAAAGGATTAGTTTGTACTGGTTAGGATACAGTCTAGAAAAACTGGTAAGGCGAATCTGCAGCCGAATATATATAAATGTAAAAATAAACATGAATATTGTAGGACAACAACTCTATATAATTCTAAAATTATTTTTTTATTGACAGTCAAAATATGTTCACATTTAACATTATACAATGATACAAAAACAACAACTGACATAATATGTATGTATAATAAAGGATCAATAATACACAAGTACAACCAATATTCAAAACATGTTTTCTCTCGAACAAGGAAGGTGTAAACATGTTCTCTTTCGAACAAACCCGACGTTAATCAAACATGCTTATTTCATCACCAGTCTTATAATTACAAAATATTAACACACATTTATACTAGTATATAACGTTTTATGGCTATTCCCTTCCTTGTAAAAAAATAAGAAAACAGATTTTTGGTGACAAATGACGCGGACTAGCTTATAATATTCATACACAATATTATTACACCAAGTGATGTAATATTTCAAACTAACACAAAGTGGAGGTACTATAGAGCAACGGAATTTAAATGTTATTTTTTAAATATCTCGTTATTTGTTATCAGTAATATTCTGCATTCGATGCCAGAACTTCATGAAGTGAAATTTACAAACACCCCGCTCATGAAGAAACAATGGCTGTGAAAATAATCTTATATTATCATTCTATAGCGAAACGATTTCCTTTAAGTGGGTATCAAACTTGACTTTAAGTCGACAGACCGACAGCACTTTGATATATTTGTACATAATATTTTTAAATCAATAATACAATATAACATATCATGAAACGTACATGTAATGTTAATCATACATTAACCACTCCGACACATATTTATTTCAAACCACATTGCAACACAATGTTAACAACAAAATGTCATTTACATAACAATTTAAACAATGCATACTTCGTACTGATATGCAACCAACGTTCAATTAAATCCACACGATGTGGACAATAGTGAACAATTAAACAAATAATTAAACTTCGTGAAAGAATCCACATTCTATGAGACGTGCTGCATTTCCCTCTTCTCGCATCGACATCACGGTAAAACAATGTTACAGCGGTAACGTAATCCACAATTTGTCCATTCCGTTTTTACGTTACCCATACCGCTATCTACAGTGCATTATCTTGTCCAGCACATAGTTATATGTTGTGTACATAATTCGTGTCACACTTTCTCATTTCTCACACCACGTATATGTTGTATTTTAACACACGTTATGCGATTGGCATCTACAATCTACGTTACGGGGATAAGTGCTAAACGTGTTCGGTAACTTACGTTACGCACGAATTTTGAAACCTACGTCAAAAATCACATTGTAACGACAATATAGAAGAGTACATTTAGATATGTATCGCGCTAGGTGTACATTTTAATGCAGTCATAATTGTGGATATGGTATGGGCTGGGGTGTAAGTGTCCGCGGGTCATTTACGTTACTGGAATTGCTTGGTCGCTCCCTGTTGTCATCATCTGTAATCAAATATATAAAAATTATAACTTAGAACAAAAAAGACAGGGGTTTCACACAGGGGAAATAATTTATGGATCCTTTTGATAATTTTGTACCGGATTTCTCCACAATTTTTAGCCGTAGAAGGCAGTTTTAGTGAACGGACACATACATGTATTTTGAAACATCCTGTACATTATAAATCGCACATCGGTATTACCAATCGTGTATTACAAATGTGGTAAACTACTATGACATCATAACAGCAATTATTTTTCTGTTGTCTATAATTTCAAAAACATGTATGAAACGAATTATATTAAAGCAATAATTGAACAAATGTAGCATAATTACATTACTCTCGGTGACTAATAATAACGGTGTTAAGGTAAACAACCCAAATGTAAAAATCAAGACTTAATCTTGACAGATCACAAGGGAGAGAACTTGTAAAAACAGGGTCTACTTTCTGGAGATGATTGTATTCGTTTTATATCAAGCTTAACTATGACATTACTCACCGCTTGAAATCTGCGGGGGTTTCATTGAAATTTTATCATTGTTATTAACTTGTGTCACTTCCGGTTTTGGTGTCACGTGATTGACCATGGATTCATGACCCCTTTCTTCCAACCTCCGCCGTATTTTTCGTTCATTTTTCAGACGACGAATTAGAATGTCTGAAATGTAAAAAATGCCTGAATAAGAATCATTTATGTAAGAACATGTTCAAGATATTAGTCATAAGCTCTGTACCTTGGATTAAGATATATTTTGAGATAAGGGTTAATGAGGATCCTAGGAACTGATGATATTTCTAACGGTTTTGGCATTTAATTTCTGTTTATCGAGCAATCAGAATGCTAGATCCGTGTTCACCCTTCCAAATGGAAATCACAAAGAGAAGAGAAGGCTTCGTCTGGAAACAGCTAGCAAGAAGAGACACTGGGCAAAATAATCATCACTTGCACTAACTCATGACCACCGTTGCAATGTTTGTGGACGACTCAGCGATTCAGGTTTCGGCTTGAGGAGCCACATGAGATGTCTCAGAAGTACGCACAGTTGATGTCATCGTACAAATATGGGACTATAGGGATTGTAGGAAGATTTTTACTTACTTTTTTGTTTCTGTTCTTCCGACAAAAGTTTCTCAATATCTTCCCTGGCTTTCTTTTCATGCATTAAATCTGCTTTCAGGTCGTCTGCAAAATAATTTAAATTAAATGTTCACTCTAGGTGATTGTAAGCTATGAAATCTCACCCTTTAATACTGTCATACCAATACTCATATAACGAATATTGTATGAGCGGATATTTTCGCGGGTCTAAAACTTGGCAACTTTTTTATTTCAGACGTTTCGCGAGTGAAAATAATAGAGATTGTATAACAAGTGTATAGTCCCTACTCCTAGGAGATCAATATTTACTACTAGACCAAATTTTACGCTCAAGAGAAAATGCTAGCGACCTTTGTAAAATCATACGAAATTCGCGGATGTTTCCTCGTCGCTAATATAACGACCTTTACAGTATGTGTTCTTATGAACGTCTTGGCTAAGATCCATAGCTTAGGAAACACCTTAACCATTCCATGACAGATTTCTGGCACGCTGAAGTTTTTACAAATCAGCAGCAATTGATCAAATTCTTTCATCCTCATAAACTCAAAGTATTTTTGTTTAATTTGGCATAAAATACACTACAACGCTTCTGATATGCTGTGCACATCTCTGGTGTTGTTATGTACTGCTGTCTCGTAACTTCCACCTAAACTGTGATCGCGCCGGTGTAACCCATGTTGCTTTATTATTTGAAAGGTTACCACCGGACTTTTGTACTTTCATAATACTACATAAAATCATATTTTTCTTGGAAATTTTGTTTGTGGATTTCTTTGGTACAATGTAAGTTTGTGGGGTTAACAATTCACTCATTACAAACTGTTTTGGTGGTCGATTATTTGCGGGGATTTCGTATTGGTGTTCTATCACGAAATTAGAGAAGTGTTAACGCTCCATGAAAGATTTTAAGAGTACTAGTATACAAGTAGTTATACACTTACCAATTTGTCGTTCCTGATGTCTCGCGTTTTCTCCCGCCACCTTTAAGAGACCTTGGATATTCATTAACAATGTTTCAATAGATGAATAACCTGCCAAGGAACCGTTACTCATGTTTGCTGTATTATGAGGGCTTGGCAGCATTCTCTCCCCTGGGTCGGTCTGAGACATAGTTTCCAAGAGGTCAGTACTGTCGGCTGAAAGTACACGGTGAGTGTAAATATAACATTTAGTATTGAATTATATCCATATGCAATCATTGACTACGATAGTGAACTGGGGTATACGGGTTTTAACAAGGCTTGGAAAAGACGGAGGTCATTCCGAATATATCACATCATGACCAAAGCAAAACGCTTTACACAAGAAAACAACGCCAACAAAGACGGTGCCAAAGGTGTGCAAACAGAAACTTAACCGTGTTTTCGTGTAAGTGCTTTTTGCAACATTGAAGTCCAACATGATCATTAAAAGAATAGGTGTGCACTGTTTCTGATGGGTGTTGTTTTGTTGGTTGCCTCTGTGATGTATGGTCGTCATCTGATGGGTGTTGTTATATTGGTTGTGTCCGTGATGTGTGGTCGTCATCTGATGGGTGTTGTTTTGTTGGTTGTGTCTGTGATGTATGGTCGTCATCTGATGGGTGTTGTTTTGTTGGTTGCCTCTGTGATGTATGGTCGTCATCTGATGGGTGCTGTTTTGTTGGCTGTGTGTGTGATGTGTGGTCGTCATCTGATGGGTGTTGTTTTGTTGGTTGCCTCTGTGATGTATGGTCGTCATCTGATGGGTGTTGTTTTGTTGGTTGTGTCTGTGATGTATGGTCGTCATCTGATGGGTGTTGTTTTGTTGGTTGTGTCTGTGATGTATGGTCGTCATCTGATGGGTGTTGTTTTGTTGGTTGTGTCTGTGATGTATGGTCGTCATCTGATGGGTGTTGTTTTGTTGGTTGTGTCTGTGATGTGTGGTCGTCATCTGATGGGTGTTGTTTTGTTGGTTGCCTCTGTGATGTATGGTCGTCATCTGATGGGTGTTGTTTTGTTGGTTGTGTTTGTGATGTATGGTCGTCATCTGATGGGTGTTGTTTTGTTGGTTGCCTCTGTGATGTATGGTCGTCATCTGATGGGTGTTGTTTTGTTGGTTGCCTCTGTGATGTATGGTCGTCATCTGATGGGTGTTGTTTTGTTGGTTGCCTCTGTGATGTATGGTCGTCATCTGATGGGTGTTATTTTGTTGGTTGTGTCTGTGATGTGTGGTCGTCATCTGATGGGTGTTGTTTTGTTGGTTGCCTCTGTGATGTATGGTCGTCATCTGATGGGTGTTGTTTTGTTGGTTGTGTCTGTGATGTACGGTCGTCATCTGATGGGTGTTGTTTTGTTGGTTGTGTCTGTGATGTATGGTCGTCATCTGATGGGTGTTGTTTTGTTGGTTGTGTCTGTGATGTGTGGTCGTCATCTGATGGGTGTTGTTTTGTTGGTTGTTTCTGTGATGTATGGTCGTCATCTGATGGGTGTTTTGTTGGTTGTGTCTGTGATGTGTGGTCGTCATCTGATGGGTGTTGTTTTGTTGGTTGCCTCTGTGATGTATGGTCGTCATCTGATGGGTGTTGTTTTGTTGGTTGTGTCTGTGATGTATGGTCGTCATCTGATGGGTGTTGTTTTGTTGGTTGCCTCTGTGATGTATGGTCGTCATCTGATGGGTGTTGTTTTGTTGGTTGTGTCTGTGATGTACGGTCGTCATCTGATGGGTGTTGTTTTGTTGGTTGTGTCTGTGATGTATGGTCGTCATCTGATGGGTGTTGATTTGTTGGTTGTGTCTGTGATGTGTGGTCGTCATCTGATGGGTGTTGTTTTGTTGGTTGTTTCTGTGATGTATGGTCGTCATCTGATGGGTGTTGTTTTTTTGGTTGCCTCTGTGATGTATGGTCGTCATCTGATGGGTGTTGTTTTGTTGGTTGTGTCTGTGATGTATGGTCGTCATCTGATGGGTGTTGTTTTGTTGGTTGCCTCTGTGATGTATGGTCGTCATCTGATGGGTGTTGTTTTGTTGGTTGCCTCTGTGATGTGTGGTCGTCATCTGATGGGTGTTGTTTTGTTGGTTGCCTCTGTGATGTGTGGTCGTCATCGTGATTCGTTACTGTCTGTTGACTCTTACTCAATTACCGGTTATGTTTGGCTGACTGAGAAGTAGGGTGTGGAGGTTTTGTTACAGTACAGTTTCATTTTTCTTATTTAATATTTATTTTAGTTCTCATGACTTGCGCTTGTGATCTGTAACATTAATTATTTTGGTTTTTGTTTTGTTGTGTTATGTGTCCTTTGTACTCTTTCTTTTCAGTGAGTTTATGCCTCTTTGCTTTTGCGTATGCTGCCGTCCTTGCACGACTTATCATAACCGTTTTATACTATGATAGTCAACGTGATTAGTCTACCATGATTTGTATCAAATGATCAACTTATATCTAAGATTAACTTTCTTTAGAAGCAACATTGGCTGACAACCGGCAGTACAGTATCAAAGTACATAGGTAATGTATGGAACGAGTGGAGAACAGGTTTTATATTAATGAATCATATGTAATAAATGAGCGCCGTTAATTGACAAACGTAAGTTTCGTAGACATTCATTATAAACGAATATATAGGTAAATAGAGAAACCGAATGGCTTTCACAACAAATGTTTTACATGAAAAACGTCATAATTATGACTGTAATTGCGTAATATTTTCTTATTTATATTATGATGCAGCAAGGAGTCGATTTATTCAAAGTCAAATGTTTGGTATGGCGTGTGATGCCTTGTTGTGACATGCAAATAATGTGCATAGATTACCGTGCTAATCTTCGATGTAATTATTGCATCATAAGCATAATTATTTACAATATTAAAACGACACGTAACGTAATTCGTATTTTTTACATTTCCGATGTTCGGTGTATGAAGGGAAATTACGCGGTAATGTTATACAGATGAGACTTTCTCGCGATTTGTATTTTATATACAACACAAAGTATGCCAAACATCTTTGACATGGAGTAGACGTCAGATTGAGTCAGGAATGAAACGATAATGGCCTCGGTGTTTTCTATCTTTCATTATTACTTGAATATCTGAGAATATTATTTAGTATACACTAAAGATTAGAAAGGTAACAAAAATTCGAAGCTATTTAGGCATACGTGGAACTCATGAATCTACGGTCCGTCCATCGTACTGTCGAGTTATACGTGGAACTCATGAATCTACGGTCCGACCATCGTACTGTCGAGGTATACGTGGAACTTATGATGCTACGGTGTCCATCGTACTGTCGAGGTATGTTATTTTCAAAAGTTCAAACATTCTTAAGGTACATAACGAAAACACACGATAATTAACGAGTCTCAAAACGGTACATCATTTTTAATGGTACTGAGTTCTGTTCTTATCTGTTCCGCGACTGAGCTCCACATGATGAATGAATCTCATTTCTTTAAATAGTGCGCAAATGTTTTCAAGCATCAGTACGATGTAAATAACTGTAACGATTCTTACGGTTATAAATGACGTCGTGACGCTACCATGGAAAACGCGTTTTGACGTCGTGGTTCCATCATGAAAAACGCATCGTGAAATGGCTTAATAACTAGCAGGTACATTTTGGTACCATACTACGCTTAATATAATTAAAAATCTAGGTATTCGTCAAAATATGTAATTAATTAAATAACGTGATGACAAAGTGTAAGAAACGTCGTATCTAGCTTTTTTTTAATTATTTGAACGACAATGACGTCATTTACCAACGTCAATGTCTTTTTTTTAAATGAAACAGTTAATTTTCGTGTACAGACATGAGTTAAGAAAATCAACTTGTAAACCCATGGTTTAACATGGACAATAATTCGCGATTTTTAATTGAGCGTGCGCATGCGCCGGATAAATCACGTGTCTGAGTGATTATCATAGAAAAGAATTTCTGCACGAGCGAAATTAAACGCTAATGTAATTGTTATACTGTAACGTCGCAGAGTTCATAATTCATACATTTTTCAATCAAGCGTGTTTTTGTCTGAATTATCCTCGATTTATAATGAACGGCGCCTTGATTCAATCGAATTCTTTATTACTTTTGTAATGGAACTTTTCCGAAACAGTTTGATATAAAAGTATTGCATTCTTAACAATATGTGATTAAAACAATTTATACTCGGAAATTAATCACAGTCTCCCGAGCAATGAATACAATCGTATGTGTAGAAAATTGCGTTCAAATCTAATAAATGACCTATTGGGCGAAGATTGAATTATTTCTCCTTTGAAGCTAAAATATAGTTAGTATAATATGCCGCCAAAGGGTGACAATCATGATATGAACTAAAGAAATTATCGTCTCGCGCTTTATTGCACGTGAAAGTGCGTAAAGGAATTAATAAATTTATTGCCCGTTTCGATCACTGGCAATGAATTGAACACAATATTAATACAACTATAAGGTTCGCTTGATTACTAATTACTGTTTGACAATTTGAGTCGGTGGCATGCTGAAGTTGACGGTTATTGCTAGATGTTTGATCGTTCATTACAATATACTATTATGTTGCTCTAACACAGCACAACACTCGCAATTGTATCGAAATGAACGCATACAAGTTACTTACACTTATTATTAAAAATTGTTACAAGTGTATAGATCGTACTCGGCCAATCCGATATAACGATTCTGGATAAAGCGATGTGTCTAGCCTAGATCGAATTTAGTTTCAATTCTAATGTGCTGCTGTAGAATCAAACAATACTCAGAATTGTACCTATTTGCACGGATATCAGTTATTTACCCATATCATTACAACATTTTACAAGTGTTACGATATCATTCGGTTAATTTGATATAACGAACTCGGATAAAGCGAAGTTCCGCCTATAGCTAATTTAATCTTACCCCCCCCCCCTGTCCCCTGTCATCGCCTTATTTGACTCTATGAATGTTCCCATCCGTATTGCGAATTAGATTACAACGAATTTCGTTATATCAATACTACGAATATTACTTATTACGAACTAAAATTAATGTCTAATATAAAGCCGATTGTTTTTACGCCTCGTTTAGATTCAGTACAATAGAATTAATTGGCCAATCAAAACGCTTTATTCATTCCCATTAGGGATGCTTCTGTTATTATCGATTTACGGTTAAGGACCATTTATCAAACCCTTATTCGAAGAGACAGAAATTCCCACAAATTAGGCAATAATGAGAGTATTCACTTGCATCGATTGTTTTCGTGGAAATGTGGGCCACACTTTTAACTTGACACGTGACTACAGAAGAGCATTTAAATGCATCTATTAATTATTAATTTTACATAAAAAACTTGAATATAATCCGTGTTCTAAGGACTGGTGAATCTAAGTTCTAAACGTATTCTTTGAGTTCTTAATATCGTTGAATTCACAGCTTTATACATTCTTTTGGTACATTGAACATACAAAGAAAAATATTAAAATTTTCCTAATGCGTTTGAATTAGGCAAACGTACATTAATACGAAACATTCAAACAAAAATACGAATTACTTAATAATATATGTTTTCTTTGATCTGCACCGATTATGACTCGCAGACAGAAAGATAATCGCTTCGTGAAATAAGACATTTCCAGTTAACATGCATAGCATATTGAAGTTTTTTTTCTAAGAAATTAATTCCTTCTGCACATGGACGAAATGGCTTAAGTACGAAACCGGCAGTTTTTGATAGTTTCCTTAGATGTTTATCATTACTACTTTTATACGTCATACGAATTAACGATTGAAAGAAACTTCTGTGAAATAAATTTGTAGTAATTTTTTATTCGGATTAAGCAATGAAAGAAGGATGAAAATTTAATCCTACTTTACACTCTCTATGGGATTAAGGTAGTGTCTGTACCACGAGTTCAGTTGATTATTCTAGACTATTAAATTGTTTTGAATTCTCAATTTCACTCGATGAAACCAGTTTAATGTCTCTATTTCAAGTGTAAGAAATATATAACACTCATTTCCTTATCATCTTTAGCAGAAAAATAAACTTGTAAGTTGCTGCTTAATGGCGAGATTCGAAGTTATAAAACTAGAAATTTACAAGAAATAATTTACAGTAAATTATATAGATAAAACACCATGTGATGTTATAAATGTTCCCCGGATTGTATTTTTTGATTCAACAAATATTCCATCAACTAAGTTTGAACGTCATTAAGGTGTATGTTCATTATCAAAGATAATTGATACGCGGCGATGTTCCATGTATAAAGTCATCCAAAAGTGATTATTAACAAACTTTAATGTTAAAACCG
This sequence comes from Spisula solida, assembly GCA_947247005.1. Classification (NCBI taxonomy): domain Eukaryota; kingdom Metazoa; phylum Mollusca; class Bivalvia; order Venerida; family Mactridae; genus Spisula; species Spisula solida. The sequence continues at coordinate 1,438,445 of OX365950.1, read as the reverse complement.
GTGCATCCGAATTAAAACTCTACGAAACGCCCCTAACTGACGGAGCGTGTGCGAGCTATTAGCAGTTTCCAATATAACAAAACGAATACGAACTAGAATCATTTTCCACTTTGAATCGTTTTTGTTTCATTAAATGTTTTATTTGAGTTTCCAAAGCTATAGGGTATACACGGAACAGATGCGCAAGACGCTGCGCAGTTGCAGAGATTTGGTAGAGTTCAAAGACGAAACCGTGCTGGGCCGGTTCTCTGGTTTTGACGGGAGAAATCATTGAATTCGTCATGAAAATTGTTTCATATTTTAATCATTCAGATACGACCATAATTATTTCTCCCCGCATCGTTCTTACGGTCTAGCATATAATTTCTTGCACGCGCTGAGTTCAGTTCTCCCCCTGATGAAAGGAAACCGCGCATGCTTCGTTAAATATTGCCAAAGAAAGATGCATGGGAAAATTATTCTTATCTGTGTGACATTTGCAGATGAAAACTTTATCTTCAGTTTGAAGTAGAAATCTATTCTTCTGCTATAAGAATTTCTAAAGAGCAATTTCTTATTTCCGTTTAGCTGACTAACAATAAAATAAAATTCGCTGATTGGTCAACAGAAATGAGACGGTTTCCTTTAAATTGGATGTGAAATGAAATGACATGCAGAAAATTGAGAATTGTTGAGAATTGCAATTAATTTTATGTCTGGTGAATCGTGTAATAAGAGAGAGGATGTTTTGAACACCAATTCAACGTATGATTTCATATCATATGTGTAGCAATTAAACATGATATCAGTGTTTCTTTTCTTAAAGTACGAACATCTATTCCCCTTACGCTAATTTGGGAACATGATGATGGCGGTTTCACAATTGCAGAGACAAATGAAGTCAATAGATAAGACTTTAGTTTGGCTTGGTTACGTACCAATAAAGTATTATAATACATGCACTTTAATATTGTTGTTGCAAGCCCCAATGGTTAACAATACTTTAGTCATATCATGGAGACTGCACAGTCACCCTAAGTCTGGTTACCCAACTAGATAATATATTTTGTCAATCAAGTTACATGTATCATAACTTTATTTTAAATTTTAACTACATTTTAGTTTTGGCTCCTTTGTTCGAAGTTGCAAAGGGAAACAATTTTATGAAAAAAGAGAAAACTGATGAGTTGTCTCCTTTAATTTAACATAGGGTATGTATAGACAGACTAAGTCACTCTATTCTGGCAACGGATGAACAAGCAGTTACCTGGAACTAACTATGTCGAGTGTCAAGCAAGGGAGATATACCAGTACCATTTAACGACTTTGGTACAACATTAAAGCAACTTAATGCAACATGTATCTTCAGAAAGAACTAAGAAAGCGTGAGGGTCGTCCGTAAAGTTTATGGACACGTGTCATTTTAAAGATTTCAGTCTAATATTCATATACAGAAATATCTCGTATTTATATATATTCGTATATGTTTGACGTTATAGATATTATGTGACGTCGCTTAGTTTTCTGGGTACTATTTTATCAAAGCACTTACGAAAATAGTAAACTTACGATCAAATTTGAATTAGTTTTACTTTGCTTACAATTATGAAGTGTGGTAAAGGGATCTTCATTTCTGGTAAGGGTTCAGTTACTTAACCCCAACACACCATATACATCACCAATGTGCAGTTGTTAAAGAATTATAAAGAATTTAAATTTGAGCGTAACTTTAAGGTTTTCGTAAGTGCTTTGATAAAACAGTAACCTGGTGTGTGGCGAACGATAAAGAGTGGCGGTTTAGAAATCGACGTAACTGTGTAACTGTTTAATGTATTTTTATCAGTTTTATAAGGGAGCATTGTAATGTATTGAAGATTGTGATGGTTTTATTAATTATTGCTTATTAGCAATAAAGCACGATTCACGGCATATTTATACGAACTTCCTCGTACATGTTTTGCGTTTTCGCGACAATTTACAAATTTGCGATATGTCTCAATGTACCCTGGAAATTATGAATTATATCAAATTATGAAACACAACTGCAAACACTCATTAATATTTAAGGATAGGAATATCTCCAATTGCAATAAATCATCATATTTATGTTGCCATCATCAGTTTTAATTTGTGTGTTAAAATTACTTTCTTGTGTTTGTTATTAATATTAATGTCTGTGCTGGATATAACCATATCGACGGAAACATTAGCTGAGGATTTATATTTATATTTTGTTGTCTTTGGATGTGACTGTACATTGAACGAATTGAAATATAGTTTGCATACATACATGTATACGTATAAAGAGATAATAATACATATGACAGGAAAGGCAGAACTCAACAGAATCACGCAACTCGAGCAGAACACGAAACGCACAAAAAGAACAGTGTAGCTTACTGTGCTAAATATGACGATTAATGAATACTTATACTCCATGTTTTTGGAATTCAAAAGTCTGATATTTAACCATGGGCTAGTTTTCAAGTCGACAAATTTGCGTTCACATAATACTTGTAGGCATACTTCAATGCAACTGCACGAGTTGTGCTCCAAAACCATTTGAAACACTCGCAACATCAGTTATATTTAGTATACAAACGCTCATCTGTGTATTCGTTTGGCTATGGCCTTTAACATCCAACCCATCTTTAATAAAAAAATGAGTATTTGATCGCAGATTCCTTGCATATAAGTTTAATGCTGTTATTATATGATCAACAAAAGGAGTGCCATAACATTACGGGCGATTTCTTGTGGTGAGTGTTCGAGAAACATTGTGAAACAATTCCCATGGTACCAAAACAGTCGCCATTTTAATTTCTTTGATTATTTACGTTGGGCGCCATTTGTACACGGCGCTTCTGATTACGATCGTCCTTACCTATGCTTTTATCGTCATCCGAAGGATTATCGTCATCAATATCATTGTTGTCATCACTCATAGGATCTTCCGATCTTATACTCGGTGATTTCCGTAAATCTTCGGCGTGTCCGTTTATGTGCAGGTTGAGAGGAGCATTGTCTTTGGAAAAAAGAGGGAGAAATATTGCAATTGTTCGTACATAGATATCTGATACATTTGTAGCACAAAGCATTATACACACTGTACGATTCATTTTACTTAGTAATACATTTGATGCTTCGTGTATAAGTAATGGCATGAATTTTGTCAACATTCGTGATTTAGAAAATTAAGCATGCTATTCAAATATTTTTCGAAATCGTATTAAAAAGTACGATTTGTACCCAAACATAACGACGTCATACCCTATAAGTCATGATTCACTTCTGAAATGACTGGTACTATCTATGGAGCGTTTGCATTAATCGTATTTCAATAGAAACTTTACAGAATCCAAGGGAGATAATTCACTTACTGTCATGTTCTTTCATAGGTTTATGGTTGTATGCGGGGTGGTAAGGGAGATCACTCGTGTTAGGTGATGATCTGTCTTTGTTCTCATTGCTGTAATAGAAATAACGTTAGACATAAGTTATCTGGGGAAATATTGGAATATTTAAGTATTCGTAGATCGTACGTTTAATGGATGAATCTGACGATCATAGAAACATGTCTTTCATAAATAGTACGACTGATCTTATACGCCATATCTTTTACGACCGATGAAATACACGTGTGATTATAATCGTACAATTAATAGTAGATTTAAAAATGATGATTTTGAACATCATACTCGGAAGACTATTTACGTGTTTAAGTAGTATATATAATATTATATATCACACGACCAAGGAAATAGTAAGTACACATATGGGTATTGTTCCCCAAACGTTTCCTTATTTTCTAAGAGCAAAGCTGATTCATCTTCGGTTGATTTTGATTGCAGTCTACCATAATGTAATATCACTTTGTATTAATATACATATACTTAGATGGAACACAATACCACACAGTTTCTTTTGACGCAGTTAATTTTTGTTTCGAAATAGTTAACGTAACTGCTATTATATGAGCTTAATTATTGAAATTATGTTTTAAAAATGTTTATAACAAGGAGTCACCCGAACCTTTCTGGTTCCCTTTCCTGGTCTCCACCATGATTATCTCTGGAGAGGAGCCCTTCATGTCTAAATCCAAGTTGTTGTGCCATTGCAAGAGTCACAGGTGGGGCCAGTAAGGGGTGATTTAACTGCATAAAGGGATGTACACCCATCGTGTAAGGGTGAGGTGGGAACCCGTTCAGAAAGTTCTTGGTGGAATCTGAAACCAGACAAAATGACATCGATAACATACATCAATAACATACATAGATCGCATACATCGATAACATACATCGATACCAAACATCGATACATACATCGATAACATACATAAACATCGATAGCATACATAGAAAACATACATCAATAACTTATATCGTTAATAAGAATCGATAATAAACATCGACAACAAACATTGATAATCACGATACATAGATGACATATATCGATGGAATATTTCGATAACAAACATCTATGGCATACATAGATAACATACATGGATGATGTACATAGATAACAAACATTGATAACATATAACGATAACACACATCTATAGCATATAACGATATCAAATATTGATAGCATAATTATATCAATAACATATACAGTTTTTTTTTCAAGATTTTAGGCCATTGGCCCAAGAATCACATATATCGATATTAAACATCGATAGCATTTAATTAAATTCAAAAATGTATAGCAAGTTTGGTAAGAGCCGATTTGCAGTTTCCGTTCCAGCAGTTAAAGGGGATTGACTCCAGATGAGTTTATATAAGTAATTGTTTAAACTGTTGACATTAAATATATTCTATGTAACTGTGCATTAAACATGACCATTCCATACCTAATTACTAGTAGCGTTAGCGTTTAGCCACATCAGCGGGAAACCAACTGAGCGAAGATATTCAGAATTTAAATCGCATCTCAAGATTTATATTTATATTTATATATCATAGTTATATAACTCCACATTATAAAGAGACAATAAATGACTCGCAGAGGTTTTTGATTAGCTACAAAGTGGGGACATATTACTGTCATTTGCTTTTCCTGCTTAACTGCAAGTGTTACCGAACGAACTAAGCCCATTAGCCAAAAGAAATGACGATTTTCATATAATTTTGTTGTTGTCATTTGTTTTGATTTCATGGCTTCTAGAAGAGTTATTCGTTTGCACGCAACGAGTGATCTGTTTCCGCGTGCAAATAATCGCTTATTCTCACAAAACAATTATCGTCTGCAATTGGATCGAAAATTTAAATTTTCATTACGTCATTTCCTGCGCAGGATGCGATTTGCGAAAGATCAAGATGTTTTTTTTGTGACAGAAGGCACACATCTTACAAGGAAAAACGGGGTTTATCAACACACCTTCTGCAGAGAAATAATTACTTCGTTAATGAGCTTTTCCGTTGTTTGTTTGAGTTTTTGCAAATAGTTATTCGTCGTAACACGGCTTTCTGTATCTCAATTCCCGCGTGCATTTACCCATGTTCTTACTAGATTTAGTCGGTTATTAAACGTACTCAGTTTTTTTTAACTTATTACTAAATTTCAGATAGAATGTTTATTTCACAAATATTAACAAATGGGTTGATACTATAATAGATGACTTTCAGTAACGATACTTTGATAGCGTTTATGATATGATTTTGAAAATTGTATTCAATCAGGACCACATGAATTTCAATTTAACAATTACAGCGTTCATAACTCTCGGGCAATTTAAACTAGAAGAAGGGTTCCTTCTCATCTATTATGAATTGCAAGAAAATGATAAATGTGCGTGCATTTATGCTTCTTAATTGTTACGTGAAGACTTTATGACAATGTAAGCGAAGGCTGCAAATTAAAAAAAGGATTCTATTATCAAATTCTAAATGCCACCTGCATAGATTTGAACTGGATTTGGAAGAAAATGACATTGAACATCTCGATATTGATATCGCGTTCAACGCATTGAGCTTCGATAACATCTTAAAGTCATAATCAAATAAACTGATTTATATGCGCAATGATTTAGGGATTAGAATATTAGAAACAAAATAATGTTATTGATCATAACTGCGGAAAGAAAACGAAATTCACCGCTTAATCCCCGCTTTTTATCATTTGTATGTCAATGTGAAATCTTAACTGTCAAATGACAAAATGATTTGATACAGGGGTTTATGCAACGCATGGGGAAAGGACCGCAACATTAGTATCTAGACTAGTTTGAGTGACATTTTCTTATTTTTCCATTCACGGAGATCAATTCTCGTATTTATTTTAACGTGTAGGGGAGTATTGTCAAATACTTTTCCCGCAGTACGTAATCCGAACTAAAGTTTGATAACTTTTTCTCGAGTAATACTTAAATCTGTCGGATATAAAGTGATTTGTGACAAAGATGAAGATCAATATATATAACCAAAAGTGAACCCCACTTCATACTAACCGTACACAGTATAATAGCCGCACCTACCGTACCACTAAACTTTCTCCGAGGTCTCTGATTGTACAGTTTAAGAAAGTTAGGTTTCTAATCATACGACTTGTCAGAACAAAATAGAAACCAGCTGCAAATATACCTCTCATGTGCACCAACTTTACATAGTCGCCTTGTGACGGGGACCAGCTACAAATATACGCCTAATGGGAACACGTTACTTATATACATCCAATGGGAGCTAATTGCCAATATACGCATTACCAGATATATCAAATGGGAGCCACCGATTTTACGCCTAACTACAGGCTAACTTGTTTAAAGAAGTCATGCAATTGGTACCTTAGAGGTTCTTCAAAATGTCCGATTGATATTTAATTGAACTTGGTTGTTTAAGTTATCCAGGGGAGAGTACTTCGTTAATACTCGACTTGAGGGCGTCAACAAAAATAAATATACCAGAATTATATATGGTATTTTTCATGCGAACACACGTTCAAAGACACTTTAAATTATAGTGTTGCAGCCACAAGGGCGCAGGTACATCATCTATCAGTGCAGATACAACATGATCGGACCAGAGGGACATACTGAGAGAAAGCCTCTGCAGGGAGAGAGAGACATTATATACAGGCATGTCCGGCTCTGCATAAGTGCGCCTAGCTCTTTTTTTGAATAGACAGTCTGGTTCTTTCATATGCCCGTTGTATAGCACCGGTACACAGCTTCCTGGCACCTTTACCCAAATACTTTGCAGTAAATACGGTCAGATACAGCGGGAACTATTATAATTTTTTTAGATGTACTCCAGTTACCATGCCGGGGATTGGACGACCATCGACCTGAGCTAAAATAGCGTAACGAGTAGGGTCAATCGAACGTATATTCCGGACGATTGGGTAAGTACTTTCGTCAATTGTAATTTGTCTTTGCGGATAAAACAAAAGTTCTAATCAACAACGCTCCTTATTTTTTTAAGAAATTATTTATTGTTTTCCTTTGACGGACATTATCGGTAATGCTACGGTCACATAGCTCGTACGATATCCGTATGAATTTGTCATCTCGTACGAGTCAACAATGTTTGAAATACTGACGGTTCTTGTATGTTTGTAGCTATGTTACAGCTCACAAAGACCACAGACGATATATAGAGAAACCAAAATCAACTTGTACGGAGCTCGTAGTGTAGCATTAGTGTTTTTAGAAAGTTTACGGTAATGGCTCATACACAATAAATATGAACTTATACAACAATCCAAAACGAGTGTCGACTATTCAATATTCAAAATTCAAATTTATTGACATTTTTAAAAAATGTGATATCCTGCTCAATTTATGTTTTATTAAAACGTGATCGTTCATATCTCGAAACCTTGTAATCTTTAAATAAGTTACAAGGCTTGTAAAAGGTTAGAAATAGTACCCGATAATAAAATATTGTTACGCAGCAACCAACTTGTTGATAAAAATGGCGATAGTGCTCTTTGTTCTATTGTAAAGACGATTTCAAAGGCCTCTAACGGAAGATGCTTTTTTTTATTCAGTTACCGTATATAAATTACAGAAATGTTCATTTACTCAGATCGTAATTAAATTCTTAAAGATGTAAAATTGTATGGTTCGAAGTTGTTTGATGCAAATCCTTAAAAGTGTTGGGCCCTTCAAAACAGGGACAGTATTATTGAAATAAAGGATTTATAACCGACAGACGATGATTTCATACTGAATTGTATCTTGCAAGTTATTGTCACTCATCTTTTGCCATATTTTGACAAACACATTTATGTTTGGTACACATCTCTGTAGCTCATCCACAGATACAAACACCGTCTTAAACGAGAATGACCAGCGTCACATCGTTGTGCAGGAGGTCCTGGGTTTGATCCGACGGGCCGCGGCATATCGAACGAAACAAAAATGATACCATTAGTTCCCTTGCGGATCTCTCAGCATAAAAGGGTTGCTGATTTCTGTTTTCTCATACCCTCGTGTCGATGGATAACATCAGGAATGAGGTGTCGAGAGTGATCAATATAAATTTGAAAAAAAAATTGTCTCATAATCGACCTAAAAATTAATTAGTATAAACAGTCAAAAATGGATTCTGGATTTTGATAAATAACAATACCGATTAAACATATAATTATTGAAAATCAAACTTCACCAATGAAACAGTTATAGATGGGCGACGTTATTTGGAATAATAGTTATCTAATGAATAACATTTGTCATTTACATACCAAACTATCTATTTAAATTGAACTTCCACAAACACATAAATAATAGAGACATGTAACTAATGACGGATGGTTTTGAGGGAAGCCATACTTTAATGGCAATAAGGCCTGGCCAAAGTAAGCATTATATTAATCATATATCAATCATGTTTGATATCTCATTCCTGATGCTATATGGTATGCAAGGGCATGTGAGAGAGAAAAGCGAGCATGTTTCCCTTTTATTGGTACCTTTTTATTTTATATGCAACGTATAACAAAACCATGGATCGAAAGAGGGCCTACCACAGGTACTTTTGAAGCGGGCGCTCTACAGCTAGGCTACCAAGGTGGTGTTATACTAGGTTGTCAGGCATTGTGTCGTTTTAGTTTCGCGGGTATAAGGCATTCATAACGCTACACCCTTTGAAGGGCCTCGTATATGTCCTGAAACTGTCAGTAACTTGTAATAATTCGACAGTAATATAATACGCAATGTCCCAGTGCTTTAATTTATTATTCTCTAGTTCATTGTTTACTTTGATCTTCTGTGTAAATTTCACAAAAGCCTCGACAGTTTCCACAATCGCCAATAAAATTTATGTTTGTGTTATGAGGGCAAAATAAATAAAATTAACCATATAGAACATTATGTGGATTCTTGACCCCTGTATTATCTCTAAACAATCCCCTAATCTTATCACACCGTATTCATTTCATAATTTATACCTTTGCAAATTAGAATTGAAAAGCAAATATGGAGTATTTTTGAGAAGGGAAATAAAAAGTTGTGAATGTTATCTTTTATAATAAGTGTACACTTAACCTCGAAATAAAATCTGGAATTTATTTGTACAAAACAACACTCGATTTGAGCCCAGCAGTGTTTCATATCTGACCCCGACTTTTGTAATCTGTCTGTTTGATATTTTGAATTGTAAATTAACAATTGGTATTTATTTTGAAACATTTATAAGGGCGTGACAATAAGGACAATATTGGGGTATATCTAAATGACGGAATTATCAAACAAATTAAAAGTGATACGCTGTATCGTATAGATTTCATCATTATTTCATCTCACTCACGTATCGTATGCCTGTCGTATTAATCATTCATTGTCTTAAAGTCCCGAATAATAACACAAATATCCAATTTTTTAAATAACGTTTGCAAAAAGAGTAAGTTGACATACAGAAAAAGTACTAATTTTTACAGAGTTATATCCACAGTACATCTTGCGAAGTTTCTCAGTGTGAAATTCTAGTGAAACGTCAATTAAATCTACGAATAGGTGCTTAAAATACTGGAGATAAATATACCATGTAAAACATACTGAACTTTTTGAAATACATTGTCAATGTTACAAAAGGCTTATAGAGGCTCAGAGGGAAGACTTGGCTGTATCAAACCGTGTCGTCATTTAAAATAAAGTCGTTATAATAATTATCATTATTATTATCATCAGGGGGGGGGGGGGCGTAATATGTATTAAAGCGAATGAATGTACTAGATCTACCATTTAAAACTATTTTCATCCTATGATTTTTCTTAGTCTTTGATATTTCCTAATTTGGTGGAACTTGAGTTTTTTCCCTTTTCGGTATTCTAACATTAACAAATTCAGAATTATACACCTGGCAGAAGAAATTGTTAATTCGATTAATAGTCCGTATTTAAACGATTGTGCCGTGAGATTTGATTAATTGCCCGTTTGTAAACAATTACGTCACGTGATTAGGGAAATACTCCTAATTGGGATATAACTTTTATCATAAACGTAAAATGATACCAACTTCTGTCACAACATGGAGAATTGAGATAAATATGTTCCATTGAAATTGTGATACATATAAATCCATTCCTATTTAGCATAAATATATAATATATATACCTTGTAATGTTATATCATATTATATTAATGAAATAAACTATTAGTCATAATTCAAGGACTGATTACACCTGGCTAATCTGGGGTCTAGTATAGAAGCTAGGGTCAATGTTATGATGGATTTAAAGTTCATAAGCACTGAAACCGTCGATCATAATTGTGTCTTAAAGAATTGTAGTATAAATCGATTATTCCGGTCAGTCACTTGTTTTCAACCTTGTGTTCATAAACATTGTGATTTCTCTTATTAGTGTCTCATTTAAATATGTAAATATTGTGTATTAGTATGTACCCTAGAGAATAAGCTATTTGTTTTCATTGACTTTTTCTCCAATTAAAATGTTTAAAACAAAGACAGTACGATGTTATTATATCGCAATGTTTTTCTACAAGTGACAGACCTTAATAAACTGCCTATACATGTATATATTAACTCATCGTTCGCTCTATATGAACTGCTAATAACATACCAGACGCCCCGTGACAGTTCAGATCTTTCACTCTGTCGGAGACCGTCAGCTATTAGGCTTATGTTAATGGTAGCCAGGAATCTTACACAATTTGATACGATAGTGTTTTTTCGACATTAGTTGTTAAATTTTAATGTTGCCCTACTCAATAGATCAATGCATTACTTGCAAATATAACCACAATTGATCCCTATACAGCACAATCATGTATACCTACATAAATTCATTTCACAAAATGTTGAGTAACGTTACTATTTTAGAAATAAACGTTTGTTTGTATCATCAATAAAATGAGAGTTCGGTTATTACGAGCACTCTGTTTATCTCGAGCATTTCACCCGTCCCGATCACTCATCGAGGTACCCAAGTTTTACTGTATAATACTTATACTTACTTTAATACATTTCACAAAGGATTGAGTACCATACATTGTATTATTGTATTTTACATGACTGGTGCATTTGTATTTCCTTTTTTAACATAATGTGCAATAGTGGTCTCTGTTCGGAGCTGGTGTTTGACACAGGTTAAACTATAAATCATTACTCACCAAAGAATCTGGATGCATTATAGTAGTCTGTACCATCAAATCTTGTCTTCTTTAGTTTGTCGATAGTTTCTGGGCTCGCATGTAATGATGGGCTCCTTTTTGGTGGTCTTCCGGGTCTTGCACTGAAATGGAATAATTGTGACGTCATCAAATTTGCATTTTTGGAAAGATGCACAACATGGATATATCATGTTATTCAACTCGTGACGTCATCAAATGTGCAGTTTTGGAAAATGCCCAACTTGGAAATAATATATTATTCAACTCGTGACATAGATCTAATCATACTTGCATTTTTGGAATGATGCACACCGTGGAAAAACATATTATTCAACGTTTGACGCTATAAAATTTGCATTTTTGGAATAATGCACAATTTGGAACTATCATGTTATTTCACGTGTGACGTCATCAATCTTGCATTTTTACTAAACGTACGCAAGTGCATTTATGTAATTAAATAAAATATTTTGAAATATCCGGATATTCCATTCATGACTTTGATATGAATAAAATTACGATAAATTACAAACAACTGAAAAAAGTTGCAGGAACATTAACTGGATATTGAAAAAAATTGCATCATCGATATGTTATGATGTAACGATTGGTTTGCATCGTTACTAATTCCGTCTGCATTTCAAAACAATTTATTATATTTTATTTATGACTTATTTCCTGTCTGAAAGTATCATTTCTGTTAACACCTCGTTTAATATCACATAAATAAAATATAATAGCTAACAATAACATTTATTATGCAAAAGCACGCCGTCCCGTCCCAATCCGTCCCATTCCGACCCATTGTAAACCATTTCAATAAATCAATAGGAAAACAGAATGTTGAGTAGCCAGAGTAACCGTAGCCACGACATGTTCCCGCGCATATAATTAAACGCATACTGAATAGTAATAACGTCATAAAATGTAATATCATCACGTGACTTTACAAAGCACGTGACATAAGGTTCGGAATGAATATTAATCTGTAATTTGATTGGATGATTTCAGCACCTGTATTACGACCAGGTAACACATGTCTATTGTTACATCTTCTATCGATGGAGATTTAGTTTCTTCATAAGTCAAGCCCAATTGACAATTGCATAAAAAGAAAGGAAAATCGTTTTGTCTCGCCCAATTAAGTAATTGACGCGCTGTCAATATCAGATTTCACCGTAGATCATTGGGAATCAAGACGGACCGTTCATTGTATGAATTGATCAGGAATAATGTCGCTTTCTTAATGAATTCGTTCCCGGTACATGAGAAAAAATCAAGGAAATCAAATGGAGCATACCACATTGATTACTGGTTTCAATAAAATGCACGTTAAATAATTGCTTTCTTGATCAATTGGTGCAAGGCTGAGGGCGTAGACAGTCGAGTTCGAGACAAATATGAAAATCTTGAAATTGTAACACCAATCAAGTCTGAGTCTGGTCTCAAATGGATAGTAACTCAAAGATGATATGGCCATATTTGGGCTAGGATTTAGCTCAGATTGAGATGCTTAGGGAAATCGGTATTAGTGAAAAGACACATTTAGCAACACACTGTCAATGATCAATTACACCAATCTATTTAAATAAATGATATTTATGTAAATTTACGATGTTTTAATACATTTCGTCTACGCACACATTACCATGAACAATGTTTAATGCATGTACGTGAATACTAAATTTTCAATTATTCATTGAATAAATAGGATATACTTCAGCATTGTAAAACCTACCGCAACTCAGTCGCCTCCAATGTATCAGGAATGCACATTGGCTATGATACGAGCTGTTCTACAGCATATATGTACACTAAAAAAATAGTTTTTGTTTCGCGATTGACTTACATTGTACTCTTTTCTGGACCACACAGCCTTATGAACCTGTCATGTTGTTCTACATTTTACAATAACGTACGAGCAAACATACTGGCGTACGACAAATAAGATAGTGGTAAGTTTTAGACAAGTAAAGAGTACGCTGAAGTACGATGTCATACGTTGTCGTACGCCGATGACGGTCGGAAACATCTGACGTCACGTGATCGTCGCAATATGCACTAAACGCTCTATACGTCACGCTAACGTTGCACCTAAGTTTCACGTAAGTGATAAACACTAGAGACTCATGGGGCACATGCGGTCATACGCTTCAAACCTTGGATAAGTCACATTTATAAGATATGTCTACGCTACAGTCGAGTTGGAAATAACTTAAGAATAAGCTATATATTGGTCGTTTATGCGTCCAAAGGATGTTTCCGATTGTTTGAATTCCTCTCCAACGTATGTCTTCGTAACTATGTCCTAGTATGTCAGCGATTGTAAACGCTTTTGATAAACGCTGCAAGACGTTCAAGTGTGACACTGTCAACTTTATGCACCCATGAAAAGTGAATAAACTATAACTATAGGACTGTTACGGTGCTAGTACAACAAGTCCCAAACTTTTAGTGTATTTGTATCAATGTGAGCTACAGAAGTGACGAAAAGAAAAACTCGTTTTCCCTTATGATTTATTGAAATGTCACAACATTAGTCTGGTTTTAATGTGGGTTGTTGACTAATTATCATATTCCGAGAGTATTTCTCTTTTTAATAACAAAAGTTAAACTACCATATTTTTTATGCATTTGTACGTCGCAAGAATATAAACAAGCAGCATAATGCGTAGGTTGTACAGGATTGTATGGATCTAGCAAGTCATGTCAGAGATGGTGAATCGTAAAATAAAACGATTAAATCTTAGAATGTTACATAAATAACATTATGATATTTACTAATTGTTAACTAGTTTAGTATCATGTTTGCATGACAAAAACAAGAATTGCCAAGATAGTTTATACTAATTTATTTCAGGTCGAATGTGTGAAACGAGTTCTACAACTTATCAATCATTTTTGACACCTCATTACTGATGGTGCCCATCATCGATAGGGTATGAGAGAAGAGAAACAAGTTTTCTGTTTTATGTAGAAAGTCTAGCAATGAAAACACACAGGGACCCCCTTTGACGTCGCTAGTATAACGCGGGCACGACGTGAGCGTCGGACCTCCTGCACACGAAGAGGACACTCTACCAATGAGCTATCAAGTCGTACAACAATAAACTTAATCAGCGTAAATCTTACTCACAATATTTATGTTCCACAGCTATCCGCTGTGTAAACCGTACTTAATTATTTTTCATCTCACGATCAAATATTATAGTTATTTGTCTTCTAGAATATATTTGTCGGCGTGAATTAAGATAAGGCAACTTTCTAAATAACAAAATAAAATACAGCACATTAAACATCATGATTATTTTATTCATAATTGTGATACGAAAACTGAATAACAAATTGTATTCACGTTGTTAAAGATTGTACACCATGATTGTAACGATATAGCTTTCCGGGCATGTTGCTCCGTTGTGACTTTCATATCCTTATCAGATTGTAACTATACATTTAAACATTACACTGAAAATTATGAAAAGCATTGGAGATTTAATATAACTTTTTCATATAAAGATACTGATTATAGATACGGTGTAGGTTCCTATTACAATAAAATCGTATTTTTTCTCTCGCTTTACATCGGAATAAAATTTATAGCGGCTATGAAGTTGAATCACAATTTTGATGTTCGCATCTCATACTCCAGGGGATATCTAATAAAAAGCACCATTTCTAGTCAAAAGCTGAACTCGAGTATCATTACAATGCATTCAGACTTTATACTTTTCAGGTGCGAAAAGTTCCCCTTATCACGTCACATTATATGTGCGATTTTAACGATGACAATCTGTCCATGGAATATTGCGTTAAATACTACACCAATAATCACACTTTTATAGAGAACGAGTCATACAATTGGATGGCACGATTTCAACAATTGTTAAATAACATTTTTGTTATTTATGTGATCGTATTGAAGAGGGCGTATTTATGGTATCATTAAGACATGCATTTAAAGGAGGTAACTACGGTCAAAGTCTTCGATATTGTACCGGAATGTATGGGTTTTAACATCGCTCGAAAAACGGTTCATAATAAAATATTGTATTGGTAGACCAGGTTTTAAAATATAGAATCCTAAATCCGTAGGACACCAGTCCTAGCACAGCTTACGACGTTTCTAAGTTTGAAATGCACAAGGTCCCTAGATTCTGTCCACTAGACAATATTGACTTGTAACAATGAGATAAATTAGTTATATCCGATTGATAAACAAATTTCGAAAGTGAAAGTAGACAAAAATGTAAATAGTGCACCTACAGGTCACCGGACATGACGAATTGACAGTATTTGTATATTTATGTCGTTGACTTAGACAGCCCAGAATTAGGCGTGTTTTCGTATAAAAATCTTGGAAGCGCAAGGGGTCACTGTCATTTCGTCATTTCCTGTAACATGTTGGTGCAATATTTACTGTTTTGTCTACTTTAGCGTTCAAGCCATTTTGACTCTACGGGTAAATAGCTGCAAGTAGATTTTAATGGGCAGAATCTAGGGACCATGTAAATTTTCAATGAAGCCGTAAGCTGTGTACGGTGTCCTACCTGTATCTTTATAGTTGTTGTTTCCCAGTGTGCACTAACGTCAACTTAAATATCAAAATCAGTTTATTTACAACAAAATGTGAGCATAAATAGTATTCAGCATTTGAAAGCCCAAATTCTGAGTGTCAGTTTTAAAATGTTTGTTAGCGAGGTCCCTGTAGATCATTACTGTGATCATATCTTAGATATATATATATAAACACATAGCAAACAAAATACCAAAACAGAGACTCTTTTGTTGACTTCTACATAATTTGCTACTCAAATCACTGACTACATAATGTTGATGCTACCATCTTTATAATATATCGACAACAAAATACTCAGTATTCACGTTAATTATTAAATAATTCGATGAAGGTGGTCCCCTGGTGGAAGAAAAGACACAAACACCCTCCATATTTTAGCATGCACTCTCCTGGTTTGAAATCCTATCCGCCCCTTTCGGTTTTATCAAACCATCTTGGTCGTATTTGTTGAGGGGGAAATAAACTTTATTCGTTTTGAATAGCATTTAAATGGGACATCATTTATTCAAAATTGTCAAACTTGCGACCATTTTCCTAGTTGTAACATTATGAAAATGCTAATAACCCAAAACCGTAGATCGCTATCAACAAAAAATAACAATTTTATCTAGCTCACACAAATGTGTTTTATTCGATGTAAATTGAATTTTAGAGATACTCTAGACGGATAACTCATATTTAATACCATCTGGTTATTCATTACAATTTGAATTTTCTTAGATGCATATCAAATGTTAGACTTGCTTGTTTCATGGTCCGAACAATGCGTATTTTCCGTGCATAAACAAACTATAAACTATTTAATTTAAGTACGTCGTACTGATGCGGACCGTTGATTTGAATTAAACGTAAAGTGTCATACATATTTCACTGGGTTTTAGATAGGTATTGAATTACATGTTAGTTGCTATTGTTACCAATTTTATGATCTAGTTTGCACCGTATGGCTGAAATAAGAGAGTTGTGCTACGATTTTAAAAATCTACTGTCAGGTCTATTTTTTCCATCACTCGTATCTAAAAATTTTATTATTGTTTGGGACTAAAATATCTCGTTTAGTATCAGCCCTCAAATCGGAAGGTGAGCAGAGAGCTTTGTATCGAAAGAAATAAAACGTGAGACTCGATGATCTGTTTTTTAATCGGCATACATTACATTTATGTTATATTCATGAATATTTTGTTCTTTTGTGTACAGTGCTGTATATAGTGTCCGTAACTACACCTTCAGAACTGTAGAAATTCGTATACTTTTTCACCATTTTGTTCTTAACTCAACTTGAATATTCAGGCCAACCAAATTATTAGACCATCCTTGAAGGGATTGAACTTGTGTTTTAAAGGTGGCTATCCAGTATTAATAAAGAAAACGTGTAATTTCAAAGGAAAGTTTGATTCAAGAAACAACGGAGTCTTGCAATTAACCCGGTTAAACATTCATACAAATATAAGCCATTCAAAAAATTCCCTGGTTCCAGAGCAAATTACAAGTTCTAATTAGAGCTTTTAAAATGATGAATCATTATTTATGAACTGTGTCTATAAAATGTGTCTTTTAGTGGCATTGGGTTTGAAATCAATTAATAGTTCTATCCAAGTCTTCAGGCGGCTGTATTGTAAATTGAATGTGAGCGCAGATAAAGGCTACTGTTAATCTTAGATCTAAAACAAGTGTTGTTGCCTTTTTATACAAATGTACAAATCCCCGAGGACGTCGTTAGACATTATTCGCCATTTTTAATTCTTCTGAACAAAAAACTAGTAAATCTCGGGAATGCGTCGCAGTCTCGCGAGGCCGCGAGATATGAAGATGTAGTTATTATTATTCGATATTTTTCTGTTTCAGGTGACGTCAAGTATAACAATTCAAAGGAAAGGTTAATTGAAAACAATGTTCAATTTGTAAGATTACGCATTAGTAATACTTAATTTTTCACTGGAACTATTTCGCCGTTAAGCCCTTTGGCGGGTAGTATTGACAAATCATAAATCTGAAACTTGAACAAATTAATTTTACTAATTTGCTAAATGTCTCCAAAGACTAACAAGAAAGAAAAGTGATCAAATAATAGCCACTGAAAATGTAGAATAACACGATTTCTCTCGTCAGGAAAAATCTACAGCTCATCAAATCAGGAAAATGACTCTATAATATATTATTGCTCGTCTGGTGATAAGATCAGATCTCAAAGACAACTAAATGTTTTTGCCTCTTGGTAGAATGATCCTTTTATGGCGCATGATTTGTGTTTCATAGCCCTAGAGAAAGAAGTCCCAGAGAGAAGCGACGCACAATCTGACAAAGAATCATTTAAGCGATTGTTTTACACTCAAATGATAACAAAATTAGACAAGTTGCAGGCAGAGGATAACAAATGAAATATCAACTCTGATTGTTCCGTCATTTATTTCAATAATGACGTTTGGTATAACTACGCCTAAAGAAAAAGTAATCCCAGAATTGGTGTACGTCATTAAGCGATTTGATGAAAAGTCTTTGAAGTGTAAAGTACCTATTTCTGGTTAAGATTGTCTTGTTAGCGCGTGGAACGTATTGTAATTTGCTTGTAATTATATATAAAACACGATTACCGAATGTATGTTAGTTTTCTGTTGGGTACACACATGTAATTCTAAGACGACTGGACGCCTGTAATGACGGTACAGCCCACCAGCAAATTAATAGAAATGCTTACACGTTGCAGCGGAAGCCTAGTTATAGCAAATGACATGGTAAAAATACAAAGACGAAAATATGTAATGAATAGAGCGTCTAGAATAATTACATCCCAAATGCTTCACCCACGAGGTCTGTCTTGTATTCATATACTAGGTTCTCGTGAATAACTACTTAAGTATAGTCGGATAATTAAGTAATTCTTAACGATTCTACGCCACGAAAAACAGACTTCTAGTCGGCGCTGTTTTTCTGTCCACCAAATTAAGGATATTAAATCAACAAGGACGATCTACGATGGAACGATTAACATTCAGTAATTGTTTGAATAAACCATAGTACAAAATAAAGATAATAGAAGGTGTGAAGTTGCTGTCTGATTGGAAACTCAATAGATAACATAAAACGCCAACTATTTCAAAAACACAAAACTTGTCTCGATCACATTGAACGTCCCACAATCAAATATTCGGAGTACTTCTATCTTTACCCTGTTACGTCATATAAATACCAAAAACTATTCTAACTGAACGGATTACACATTCATCGTATTTGATATGACTGTTTTCGTGACCTCATAATAAAGATATTTCAATATCAGACAATTTGGAGAGCGTTATTTACGAATATTCACAAAACATCTAATTGTTCTTAAACTTCAAAAGCTGTGTTTAAATTACACTTGAAAATTTCACCAAGTTAGACTGGAATATCTATGTTTCTACTTTACACGTTTCATAGAGGTCAACCTTTTGGTTTATAGGATAGTCTATCTCGCATCGTGTAACAATATCTAAAGTCACTTAAATAAATATCAGATGCGACGTTTAAGGACTTCAGTGCGACAAACATATTAATATGTTTTCTAAAACAAACACAAAAGCTTTCGAAAAGTCAGTTTAAATCACGGCCTGTACTTCAAATCCAAAATGGATGAGCTTTTTGCTAAAGCCCATACTTGGGTTTGGAGGAAATATCCTGTGCCGCCATTAAGATGTTTATTCAAAAAGATTTTATTGTCTTTAGTCAACATACACTCTTCACAGTCAAATATAAAAACAAATAGTTCGCCCAGACCTTGTACCCCACAATACGACCAATGTCTTTGTCATCGTTAACGAGTACAAAGAAAATAAACATTTGTATATTGATTTTGAATTGAGGGGTCTATAAAGATCCATCGCAAAGTTTTAATTCCAAGATCCTGGTATTGACTTAGTTAACGTATAAACCTTTATTTCAACTTCTCTTATTTGCATGTATTTGTACAAGTTCGTCTTAAATCCGTAAAACCATAGCAATCCCACTGGACAAGCGACATTCGATAGGTCAGCAAATACGAAGAAAATCGAACATGGCTCCACGTATGTTATGTCCACTTTAGAAAATAAACATGACAATATTTTAATCCATTTTACTAGTGTTGGTATTGCAGTCCTTGATAGAAATGCTGAGACTAGTGAATGTTTGAAATTTGATAATTGATGGTCAATTCAGGGTCTGGTAAGCCCCTCATCTAAAATTTTGCAAATAATTACATTTTCTCTTGAAGATCTATGTAAATAAAACGCGGATTTGGTACTTTTATTTACGGGTCATGACATTTTTAATGAAGCGAGTTTTAACATTTATATGTGTGTCGTTTTTATAATTTACCTGTATAAATGAAAGGGTAAATAGTTTGATTAATGTTTCATTTCCGGGATTTTATCGTTCGTAATGACGTGTACACTACACATTTGCTATGATGCAACTACGGAAATGAAACGCTTGTTCTATGGAAAATAGAGCGTCTCTCGGATATTGTGCTATAATACCACTTCCTGTCCAGATAAATATTTAAACAAATAATAAATATTAATTAGGGCACCTCTATGTGAACTTGACCACAGTTCAATACGAACCGCTGTACAGTGAAACAGTCACCATAGTGTAGTCGTAGAGTGATCACCATGAGTGCAGGGGGTAAGGGGTTCGATCTATGGCTGCGTCATATCGTCGACAATTTAAAAAATGGTACGAGTCAAGTTCCCTTGCTTGACACTAACCATTTAAGCTTTTTCACGATCGTAATATTGTGATATCGCGTTTTCACTATTGTGGAATCGTTGTTTTAAAACTTTATTAGCATGCGTGCTACTACTAATGTGTACTGTTGTGTTATCATTATTGTACTATCACGTTATTATTTTGTACTATCGCATTATCAGCATCGTACTATCGCATTATCAGCATCGTACTACATGTATCGCATTTACAGCATCGTACTATCGCATTGTCAGCATCGTACTAGCGCAATATCAGCATCGCACTTTCGCGTTATTATCATCGTACCATCGCGTTATGCCCATCGTACTTTCGCATTATCATAATCGTACTATCGCGTTATTATCATCGTATTATCGCATTATCAGTATCGTACTATCGCGTTATTATCATCGTACTATCGCATTATCATAATCGATCTATCGCATTATCATCATCGTATTATCGCATTATCATAATCGTACTATCGCGTTATTATCATCGTACCATCGCGTTATGCCCATCGTACTTTCGCATTATCATAATTGTACTATCGAGTTATGTCCATCGTACTATCGCGTTATCACCATCTTACTATCGCGTTATCATCATCGTACTATCGCGTTATCATCATCGTATTATCGCGTTATTACCATCGTACTATCGCGTTATCACCATCGTACTATCGCGTTATCATCATCGTACTATCGCGTTATCATCATCGTATTATCGCGTTATTACCATCGTACTATCGCGTTATCACCATCGTACTATCGCGTTATCACCATCGTACTATCGCGTTATCACCATCGTATTATCGCGTGCTCATCGTCGAAGTATCGCGTTATAATCGTACTACAGCGTAATGAGCGTCGTAGTATCATAGTATCGTATCGTAGTGTCGTGTATCGTGTTTCAGATCAACACAATGCACGGCGATGGCCATAACGGAATTTCGTACAAATGAACGCAATGGACGCTTTCAAATAGCGGAATGTTTGATGACCACGCTTTGTAGATTACTTTTGCAACAATTGATCATAGGGGAATCTTAAACAATTATTTGAATGCGACGTACCGTTGGCTTGAATTTAATTAATTCAAAGCACCTTGCACAGAGCGGATGAGGGGCGCGATTTAAGCCAACGAGTCAATATTAACTCAACGGTGCCATATTTCTGTTATTTACGAAAATCAGCGCTGGTCAATTCCGGACTGTTCAAACATTAAATTTGCATTTGAGACGGAATATTTTATTTAAACAGTATTACGATGTAAGGACTGAAAGCCTTGAGCCTGTATTGAATGAAATACAACATCATTAACATACGTTCCGGATACGTAGCACAATACGACCCAAATAGTTTATTCATATCGTTTGGTTATTTTCTCTTTCGATTGTTTTAATATTTGAAATGTCAATTTTCGATCGTTAATTAACGGAACAAAAATGAAAATACATACATGCATGCATGTATTGGAAACGTTTGTAGCATTACTTAATATGCCTTGTCAAAGAATAATCTATTTATGTATCCATTCTTATATGCCAAAATGAAAATAATAATTGTATTACTACAAAAGTTAACAAATACTATCAGTTTTAAGCGAACACTTCTTTTATAGATTTGTCAATCATGTGTCTTAGATTTGAATCTTTTACAAGTTCTGGCGTAACAATGGTTTCTATTCCATATCAAACTGTATGTTTTAGCTAAAATAACCACACAAAGGAATCAAATGAAGTCCGGGTATTTTATCTACAGGTTAGACATATTTTTATTTAGATGTCGGTTAATTTATCATAAGGGTTACATAACCACGTTATAACCACAACACAATGAGCATCATTATTCAGTAAAACCGCTAAAACGAAATGTACTATTACGACCACAGACAGAAATGTGTTATTCGAGATGTATTAAGTCGAATGTGAAACAAATTCTATACATGTAACTTATATTGATAATGTTCGACACTTCATTTCTAATGGTATCCATCGCCACAATGCTATGAGAGAAGAGAAGTCAGAATTCCATTTAATGCTGATCGTGAAGCAAGGGAAACATGTAAGTTCGTCTTTGGTATGACACTAATGCCGAGTGAACTCTGGACCTCTCGAACTCACACCAGACGCTAGAGATACATCATAGTTTACTGAAATGGGATTCCTCTTCAATACCTCCTATATAGCAAACCGGATCGTTTCTGCATAATCTACTTTTCTGTTTATCTTAAAGTTCGTATGCCTTGTTGAGTATTCTTGCATGATATTCATTATCGAAAGGAATTTGTTGTTCCTAGAGTGTATATTTAGAGTGGTCAATAAACTGCATTGTGTATATCTTTAGAACTACCAGGCTTTACTCGGGGTTCTTGAAATTCACATGACTCCTTGATTCCGTTCCTGAGACATTATTGTCTAGTAGTACAGGTATAAACTCGACACACCCGGATTCTACACACCCGACCAAAAGTGAAAGTAGGCAAACATATCATCATTGCGACTGGTTTCTAGAAATGACGATGTGACAGTGACCCTTGCGTGAATAACTTTGGGAGTGTGCGGTAAACTATGGAATCCCGTAATGGTCACCCCAGTCAGTAGGCATAAGGACGCTATGGTAGCAGAAAGGTTTTGTAGTAAATTTCATATCTTCATACCATTTAAGGGAGTATGGCAATGTTACATGGGAAATCTGTACTCTCACGTTTAGCAGTTAATAGATGATATAAATACCAAACGTTAAGCCACAAAATTCATACATATATCGCAGACAAGGATACGGGAGAATCTTTATTACAAATTACAACAAAAAAACAACAAAATATATGTTTATTTAATATATATTTAACTTATATTCCGTCTGCGAACGTACCGAGTCGAATGGATTTCCTCTACACGACATTGGCTCAAAGTTGTATACAAATAGGAAATTAATATCATTTATTGCGATAAAATTCTATTCTTTTCATTTGGAAAAGAAATAAAGCTTATTGTTTAATCTTTGATAGCGTTTTATCTCAGTAAGAAAATCTCATTTCACTTGTGAAGAAAACCTGAGGAATGGATTGACTGAACACATTTAGCTTTGTGTCTATGGTGTTTTGTTTCTATAATTTGGCATGGTACATTCTCCGTCCGAGTTTCAGTACTAATGTGATTATGATTAGAAACATTCGCGTAAACAGAACCTGTACAATGTTTAAATTACAATTTTCAGGTCGGTAAATAAAATATATACGATGTACGATGTCATGCAAAACAAGATTACGTAAATAAAATGTGTACGATTTGAAGGAACAATTTACGAGTTCGTAAATAACTCATGATCATGCATGTACAGTATTGTACAATTCACAATTTTGTGAATGAATTATGTAGACAATGTTATATACAATTTACGATTTGGTAAATAAAGTACGTTCGTAAATTAAATGTGCACATTGTTATACAATATAGTGTTTCGTAAATGATCAAATTTACTATTAGGAAGGTGCTGTTAAAACTGATTCATGGTCTTATATATGGTTATGGTTCGAATAAGATCGAAAACATACATTTTGTATTGAAGGAGAGTCAAATTGTAAATAAGTAGTTTGGTTATACCATGTCGGACTAAATGTTAGATATACGATATCTGGCTGAGATGTTCACAGAGAACCGTTCAAGTTCGTAAAATGGTAATGTAATACAATTACAGAGTGATTATTTAAGTATAATACTTGACAATAAATTGCCCTTATACAAACAGGCAGGGTCGTGCGTACTCGGCGATATAAGTATATTATACGATTTTATAGCTTGGTTCGTGCACTCATACACTCACTTTTCTCTCGAGTTGTTCATTGTATTTAAAGTTATGACTGTTTTATTTCCTTCCAATAACAAACAGCATGGAGCCAACAAGATATTGATGTCGGGTTTCCCATGAAGATAGCAGGGTCTACCCCACGTGACATGACCACGTGGTCACCAAAATTCCACTAAACGGCAATTAAAATGTAGTTTTTACCACTGTATATAAATACACGATAGGCTGGTCAAGGAAGGACTGTACAAAACAAAGAATCATTAGCCTTGATTAAATAAAGAAAAACAGAAACATTAAAACTGATTACAGCATGATACACGGGGGAAAACAGGGGTATTAATAACGCCAGTTCTTTTGAACTGTATACGTATCAATGTGCCGTGTTTGTACGTCTCAACATTAGAGATTCACGTGTTTACAACTTGTCAATTACCGTAGAAACCATGTCTAGAGACCTTACAATTTTTGCAATATGTTACCATGTTCGGATAAATTTAATTGATTAAGTTTTGCCTAAATAAAAGTATTATTACTTGATATTTGCTGACAGCGTGTCCTCGCTTTCAAATTAATGTTATCTAAATACACCCTTCAAGCAGGTAATTCTCAAACAATTGGAGAGTCAATTCTACCCATCCGTTATTATCTAAAAGAGTTTCAATTACAAAATTAAACAGTTGGGATCTTAACAACACATGAGTATGGTTAAAGCCCAGCTTTACTTTTATCAGCCTGTTGAAGCGATACAGCCGTATCTAACCATATTGTGTAACTTACGATACACTTGTAGCGCTCTGGTAGTACAATCATTAACCCTCTATGTGCATTATTGCAAGCTCCGATGGAATAAATTGAGTTTTACTAATTTGCGTGGATCAAGCGCGGATTAAGCTCATTTTTCTCCGATATAAATAGGCTTTAAACTCGGAAATTTGATGAACTACGGTTACACGAAACTTTGTCTAAATTATAATTTAGTCCGTTATTTTAGAGTCATTTCATTTGTTCCGGTACTTTGATCAGCGTATAAATAATAAATCAGATTTCAATATTGCTTTGTGGTTGAAAACAATTGCCGATTATCAGAAAATAAACATCCTTTATCCATGCATTGGCATGTCATAAAATATTAAAGAGGACTTTACGGATTTGTATTTTTAACAGTTCTGGAACTCTTGGTATCCGGAGTACTATAATTAACTTGATTTCTTTCCGAGTAACCAAGTGTACGGCTTGTAACGTTCTATACATTACACTTCTATTAAAGCCTGTTTTCCTCACAGCTGGTATGTTCCACTGATTTGTTAAGCAAGCTCGTAGTTTGACGCCTGGAAGAGTCTTTCCTCGCAGCTAAATGATAGCAGAGTGTTCCGTATTGGTTCTAACTTCTAATGTGTCTACAAGCATTTAATATCATTTTTGATATTATGTCTATAGATAAAATGACAAAATGACAGTACAATGTTTGATCAGATCTTGGTCCCGACAGCAGACAATGACTTCATAGGAGTACCCCATACTTATGTCTTATGTCTCAAATAATGACCAATTTGATTGAACCGTTTTTGTACATTTATGACATTTTGTTCGGGATTTTCAGAATGCATCCAAACTATCCTTGCTGCGTCTTATTAACGACGTCGCTTTACTTCCGCCTTTGTGAGGGATGTTTGTAATGTTTGTATGTCATTGTACCCGAAAAATGTAGACTGCTTCAATTTTTTGTTTTAAACGGACAAGTGGTGCAAACATATACTTATACCGTTTTGTCATACATATAGAAAGTAAAGCGTGACTCTGATTTCGAAAAGATTGTCGAACTATAATGCACATTCATAAAATAGTACGCATAGTTGGCAGCCGAGCGTGAGGTTAAAGCCTTGCAGCCTATCAGCCTATCAGCGTGAAGATGGCAGTCTAGCAGCCTACCAGCGTGACTGAATTGGTAACCTACAATCTAGCAGCGTGCCGGACTGAGTTAGCAGTCTAGCCTATAGCAGCGTGCCGGACTGAGTTGGCAGTCTAGCCTATAGCAGCGTGCCGGACTGAGTTAGCAGTCTAGCCTATAGCAGCGTGCCGGACTGACTTAGCAGACTAGCCTATAGCAGCGTGCCGGACTGAGTTGGCAGTCTAGCCTATAGCAGCGTGCCGGACTGAGTTGGCAGTCTAGCCTATAACAGCGTGCCAGACTGAGTTGGCAGTCTAGCATATAGCAGCGTGCCGGACTGAGTTGACAGTCTAGCCTATAGCAGCGTGCCGGACTGAGTTGACAGTCTAGCCTGTAGCAGCGTGCCGGACTGAGTTTACAGTCTAGCCTGTAGCAGCGTGCCGGACTGAGTTGACAGTCTAGCCTATAGCAGCGTGCCGGACTGAGTTGACAGTCTAGCCTATAGCATCGTGCCGGACTGAGTTGACAGTCTAGCATATAGCAGCGTGCCGGACTGAGTTGACAGTGTAGCCTATAGCAGCGTGCCGGACTGAGTTGACAGTCTAGACTATAGCAGCGTGTCGGACTGAGTTGACAGTCTAGCCTGTAGCAGCGTGCCGGACTGAGGTGACAGTCTAGCCTATAGCAGTTTGTCAACTTGTTTGACCAGTACGTATACACTATATCTCATTATTGTGCGCATGCGTGGTTACTGGGCTGAATATATATACTAGTCTTGTCCATGCCGTTTCGTTTATGTTAAGGATCATAGTGTATCCCTAAACGATATAGATTAATGTTCAAATAGATTGGGCTTATCAGTACTGATTATACTAGAAACCAAAATATCAACATTACAACGCCATTTTTCCTAATGTTTCAAATTTAAACAAAAGTTACATTCCGTAGATTATTCTCATTTCCTCGCGAGGTTTTCTTCTATCTATGACTCGTGGATAAATCAAATATCAAATAGATAGCGCACAATGAGTTAAAATCAAATACATCCGACGAGTTCGGGTAATCATAGAGATACGAAAATCCATTTATCTATTGCCTTGACATGTGAAATGGTTTCTAATATTAAAGACAAACAAGGTGTTACATTACCGTAGAATTAGGGTAACGAATTAAAGATTTAAGTACAACTTTATTAAATAGTTTTGTTTTCGGGATTTAGGGGGGCTGCGGGGTTTCTGTCTGAAGTGAATTGAAACAAAATATCGACTGGGGCTAATTGGCTAAAGGGATCAATAACAGGTGTCCCCTGAATTATATATTTCGAAAATTCTTTTATTGGGTAACGTTGTTATAGCAAAGGTAGATTTAACCAAGTTGTAGATATTTTATGACGCTGTGCATCTTACATTATTACGATTGTCGACGCGACTACTTTGTATTCAATAATGACGTACTCTTAATATTTATCACATAAGCTTCAACCAGCTGTACTTAAAAAAGAAAGAAATCTACCAAAAAAAACTATCATATATTATGATAATGACGCGTATTATGTACTTTTGAATTAGGTGGTTATGTAAAGGTGAAATAATTCGTATAAGTACAAATCTCAAATATTAGGCAAAAAACACTCAATCTAAATAACTAAATGTTGCCTTTTATTACTGTAATATTAGTGTAAGGCGTGTAGCTGTAAATCAGTGCGACGTAGTTTATTATATGTGCTTCATTGTTACCACTATATTGAATGAAATGCATCACACACATTGGCGTATTTGGAGCTGTCGCATTCTGAACACTTGACAACAACACGTGCTTTATGTTAATTGAACACTTTGGTGCCTCATCTGAATAGTCAAAAGAGGTCTTAAAATGTTCTGTATCAATCCGGGGTTTAAACACTAGGGTCATCGATACCAAAATCGAGAATGTACATGGACGAGGAGCTCGATTCTACGAAGGTGATAACAGACTAACTAGTAGTGTCACCTATATCATTAAGGACATTGGATGGGTCTCACCTGTAGCCCTCCGCCAACACTCAAAGGCTACCAAGATGTACAGAATAATCAATAACCTAGTGGACATACAAACTAAGCAGGTACTAATCCCAGCAGGAGTGCATTTACAAGAGGGCACGCCAAAAGGTTCCGGGTCCCATTCGCTAACGACAATATTAACAAGTAATGCGCATCCGGAGCAACCCCTACCACTCGTTATCATTACCGCCCCATCATTCGAAAAATATGATATTAAGTCGGATAGAGGACTGCATCACTCAACATAACCAGCTGAGCACAGTCAACGTAAAACATACAATGCCAAACACTCAACCCAACCAGAAAATGATCCACCAAAGTCCAAGCTGTCAAAAAAGCTGAATGAACTAGTTTCAGCTATTAAAATGTCTCCAAAGCTATGATGGGAAGCTACTCCTGGCCAACAAGTTTTAAATATGACTGGTGACTTTATAAACAATATGTAAGTCAGAAATAAGTTTCAGGAAATATATCCGCAATGTCTCTTATTATTTATTTTCCCAAGTGTACATTTCATATTAATAAAACAGCGACTAGCATCAGATTTGGTCTAGAGTAGACGGGCCTCATATCCAATTAACTCCCATTTATATCCCTTATATGTTTTTTAAAGATCCTAGGAGCATTATCAATCGTCGAATCTTGTCAGTTATTATGTTTGAAATGAGTGAAATGGTAAACCATTTCCTATAGATAGGATTGTTTGGATTGTTTTTATTGTTCAACTTGGCCCGTACAACACGTCTCCCCGTCAGACTCTTATCGCTCTGAATACATCATGAGTAATTTGTACACAGTATCACATTATTTCCATTGATTATTATTGTTTAGTTGTCTTCTATCAGAGCTATCATAAATAGTTTTCATCCCAGTAAAACCTGATATGTAGAAATGATGGTATCAGTGCCGAGGAGATACGGACAATAGGTTTGGTTCAATATTTTCAATTTCTTTATACGAACTCAGACAAGACAAGAGAAGAGACGCTGATCTAGCAGAAACATTCATGCCAAGTCTGTATTTATGTAACGCTGACAATGTTTTAAGTAAACATATTGTAGAAAGTGGAATCGACTTCATCTTGCTCTTTGACCAGGGGTTCAGACGACCATAATATCTTGCATAACCTGTTTTAAATTCCTTATGACATAGTAATCTCTTTTGGGTTCATCGAAGTAAGAAATTGGTAGCATTCGTTCATGGAATTTGTCTTTAAGCATAGTACTAGTACTACACTGATTCAGACAGAACGAGATTGGATGTACATGATCACATAGATGTAATAACAACATACTAATTGAGTTTGCTACATAGATATGACGGTAACTACTTAGCACACGAAGTAACACTTCCTGTACTGATAGCGTAACATGACGTAACGTATCGTACAAACGTTTGTTCAGTTCGTAGTAGTCTGCTTTACCAAAATAAATTAATCAATTCCGAGTATGTATTTTGAATTTTGAATACACCATAGTGTTAGTATCGTTAACTGTTAAGGTAATAAGGGCCTCTTGTGCGTGCTGTTTCTGCTGCTGCTATCTTCTTTGGTTGATATGCTATCATCTTATTTACGTTTGTAGTTTTGTCTGATTTGTCAGCAATGGAGAATGCTGTTCTTAGATAGATAGTAGGACGACAATTTGTTATACATGTATCTAATTACAGAATACCTTAATACACTAGATTGTTCAACCTTTCACACAAGTGGAGATGATAAGGTTATCTCTAATGAGAAACGGGTGATGACAGACGACATGAACATATAAACATTTAGACGTACCGACATTTGAATTAAAAGAAACTCTGAAGTAACCCTGGAATGGTATGTTTGTTCGTCGGTCCTGTTTTCTTCCGTATATCCTGTGACGATTCAATACAACTCACTTTAATCATGACACTGGGTGAAATTATATCACGAACTTTTGATCTTTTAGATCTACTTGTGCTTATATGGTCAACCTTAAATATTCTTGCAGTGGTAACTATAGCAATGGTACTAATGGTTACATACCAGTGTGACGAATTAACGAAATATACATGTAGTTTTGTCTGACTTGATAATATCTTTTTTATAACGGAGCTAAGAATAAAATTATGCTTTTGTCAATAATTACAGTTTTATCAATAAATTTAGTTACTGTAAACGTTTCTTAATGATTGTTAGTGCATTAAATAACATCTGATGACGTCATTACATTTTACTATTGTATAAAATTGTATATTACATAATGACATGTATGTACGTACTAGCCAAACAAAATCAAAACCGTCGAATGAGTCAGTGAGGAGTAGAAGGGTCTACTCGACAAACCAGGGGCTGTCCTCTTAACTACTGTCATGTTTCTGTAATGAACCGAATTGCTTCAAACATGACATCTAACGTGTAAAGGTCTAATATTGGGAATTTGATAATGATACTGTAATGTTTACGGTACAATTACTGTGGTTATTTAAATCAGTTAGGGGATTATTCAATGTGGCGAATTAAGGCCACATATCTTATTAGGTTCGTTTTCTCGTTCGGTTACGTTCTGGGTAGTGTGCCTTGTATGATGTCATGACTTCTGTGCTCGGCTGGTTAAGTTGAGTGCTGTCTCCCCTGTCCGAATAAATATGATCTGTTTACCAGAAACATAAGAAGAGGGTTTGAGGCCTTAGTTTGCTCACACATTGACAGGTGCACAACCTCGAGGACCCTTTTGGTCCTCTTGCTATAATTCACACCCCTATTCCGTTCAGCATTTAAAAAAACCCATGAGCATAAAAGTAAAAAAATTCGTAGCCTTACATACAGTTCGGTAACTGGTTTAAATAAAATACTAAGTTTTTTTATCACAATGTGAAAAATACTTTCTCTGTTGTATCTATACAAAACTAAAACACGAAATACGATCGTATAAAACTATTTAGCTAGCCGTGTAATAAAAATTATCTTTTATTTTCTCGAATATCTTGTTTCGTCAAGGTCAGCCCGTGCATTGCTGTCAAATAAAAGCTGACAAACAATTGCTTGTAACAGTATGTTTGATGCTGAATCCGATACTCGGCTTCTTGTTCCGAATGAGATACTCTAAAGTAGAGGCTTAACCGTACGCACCGAAATACCGGGGTTTTATATACCACCCGCGCCGGAGAGAAATTTCGGCAGAATGAGAAAATTAATGTGGGCAAATTATTTCGGATGCGATAGTTTATATTATCAGTTTAAGATCTTATTGTGTGACAAAAATATGTTGCTCAGAGATCTGTTCTGTTTTCATTCATGGATGTAGCGAGGTATCAAATTTTCCATCTAAAACTTGAATGCTTTAATTGTCGGTTTCCTGTGAGTATTGCCAAGCTAGGTAATAAACATTCTCTCCTCAACTGCGCATGCGTGCATAAATTAACGTATATTGAAGGATTGTGACATGAGTGTGGCTATTGCAAGTTATGTAGGCACAGAACAAAACATTCATTCTTTTTCAAAGTCAAGCATTTTTTAACTGAAATACTCAATTAAAAGTCGTCAATTTGTAATCGTCATTTTGACCGGGGCCATTCTTTATTCAGAGCTAGCAATGTGTACGCTGTTCTTTCTTGTGCCTTTCGTGATCTGGTGTTTCTGTTGTGTGCTGCCTTTGTCCCTGTATGGTTTTTTATCATTCTTTTTTCAATGACCACCTGTGCAAAAAAGACTACTATTACAATACCTTTCTGCAATGAACACCAATTTAATTTCAAATCAAACCTTTTACAATTAGTATTTTACATGACTCTTAAAAGATAGCATCTGTCAACAAAGACAACCTCTTTGCTGTTTCCAGGAATTGGTCTTTACAAACTGGCTTTCGCGGGTATATGTATTCGGTCGAGGGGTCCACGCCACGATTTGTTTTCATTTGTAGAAGTCATTTTATGCAGATTTATGAATTCGCGAAATTAAAAACCTTGCGAATAATAGCCCACATGTAATAAGAAAGATGTTTCGATGCAGATCACACAACAGTTGGTGATCATCTACCAATTACTGATTTATATTCCGAACACCTTTGACAGTAAACTTAACACATCAAATTACCTATTGCTCTAAATAAACAGTGTGATCGTCTTAGATACGGAAGCCGAATGTATCCGCGTGAAACGTCTTCGTCTAATCAGAATTGTTATAGTTTATACAAACAATTTTTGCTAAACATCATTTGCAAGCTTTGTAGGAGTTGGCTCAATTTCAGAACATCGGTTGTCATCCAAACAGTTCGTGATAATTCGGATCGTACATCCGTTGAGATTGTAATAATATTAAGAAAAGATAATATGTTTTGATTAACGAGTTCTGGAAGCGTATATATGTTCTAAACATAATTTGTTAGTTTGCACGCATCGAACACTCGCCAGATGTTAAATGTATATAAGTTGTGCATTTTCTAGTTAAATACTTTGCAAGAAATCCGAGGTTATCCGACAAAGTGGTTATATTTGAATGCATTTAATATCTTCCGATAACTCATGGCAGGCGATTCGACCATGAAAAAAAATTGCCATTTCGCGAAATGAGACAATTATTATCGCGGAATGGTATATTGCCGGAATTATGCATAAATGTTAATTTGCACGTGCTGCGCGCGCAAACATGGTATAGCAGTCAGTTTGGAATCGAAATGTTCCGTTTAAGAGGAAAAGAAATAAAAACACAATACTCACAATCTTTCAATTTTGCGAAAACTTGACCTGACTGTTAGTTTATGTTATATGTATCAAGATTTTCGCGGTATTCATAAGTGGCTGCAAGTTGAAAATTGAAATTTTGTCTTATCAGATTAAACTGCACGTGGAATTCGAAAGGTTTTTGATTTGATATTTAGATAACGCTCGTTTAGTAAAATGTTTATGATAATAACAAACATTTTGTAGATGTCTAAGTGTAGAATTAAATTTTAAAAAATCTAACTTTATAATTCATACAATGGTAGAGGAATCAGATGTCTTCATCACATAACGTAATTAATTCTAATTGAAACAAACCCCGCCCCTAACATTAAGATCAGAACGAAAATGTTTCATTAAAAATCAGGAGAAATTAACATAGCTTTTTTGTATGATAACAGACGTATGTTAATTTAAACACACCTACTGTCAAGCATTCGAAATCGCTCCATGCTAGCGGTATAAACCTATTATTATTAATAAATTCATTCATTAAACTGAAGTTACACTCGCCATTTTCATTCGATGGAGCAATATTCTCGTGCTAGTAGCACGTGTAAACCAGACCTCCTGCTCTGCACCGAGGGTTTCACTGAACCTGAGAGTTTTGTTGTATGGGAAGTCGTAAAAACATCCTGTTATTTCGTTCTTTACTCATATTTGAAATGTTTTGGATCTTTGAACTTCTATCATTCTACCTTGCTCGTGTTTTCATGGTTTCGTCCCATGATGCAATTCGTGCGTGGTAGCCATGTTGAATATCTTGTTGTTATAGCAACGCACGTGATAGCCCCCGACCGATATTTTAGAAAACAAATTTTATGACTTTAACGAGTCATGTGTTAGCTCGGATTGATGGAGGAGCTACTGTGGTTTTTTAAAATAAGACTCATTTTCATTGAGACAAAATGCTGCGGTTTATATGTACGGTAACATGCCTTCACTTGCATTAATTTACGTCCTATTTTAATGACCACTTATGTAATTAGATATCAGTTCAAACGAATTGTTTCGTTATTCTGTTTCAAACATTTAACAAATATTTCTCAAGAGGAATGGCTAACATTCGTGTATGTGAAAATGCTTCTCAACCTTGAAACCCCACCTATCATTTAGATTACAGTTCGAATGTGAAGTAACGTATTGGTCATTTTCAACAAAACTATTCGCAGGAAAGGGAACCAGGCTCTTATAACAAGTGTAATCATATGTGGTTTGTTTGAAATCCACTGAGGTCGTGCATGGTTCATTGGTTTGTTCCTACCCGTTCGACCAATGACCTTCGTCTTAGAGAAAAGAAACAGAAAGTTTGTTTGATACAAGAAAATCCGGTTGTGCAACAGTAGCACATACCAATCTTTAACGTGTCAATTGTAGAATCGATAGACGCAAGACTACATCTGTGTTAATAACCAGCCCATCTCTAGTTGTGGGCGACACGGAAAAGCGATCTAAAATGCCAAATGCTCTGGCCGAGACTTTGGCGAGGGACCTCTGGATTGGTAGTCGAGAACGTAAATCACTCGGCCATACCACCCAATCTGATAAAGTGTGACCATGATTTTATGAAGACGAAACGATGTACTTATGTACCGTCAAAACTCTGAGAAAACCGAACACATACATGAAATATTACAATGTACATTTCAAAAATAAAGATATGTTACTTTGATTAAAGTTAAAACATAATTGGACGCTCCCTACGGACATCATGCCAGTGCATCAAAATCTACTCGTTCGGAACTTGTAGGGAGAACGTAATGTGACCGAGGCATAATATATAAACTATATCCTTGAAATCTCGTGAAATCTCGTGGAATCTCGTGCATGTTATGTATTGCAGATATATAAACTGTCATACTGCTTTTGTTTACAGTGCAAACTCAGCATGCTGATGTTCGACGTGTCGGCAGGTAAACTGTAGTAGTTAGCAAAGTTTGCCTCAGGGTAGACCACCTCCCTCTTAAATTTGTTGTCTTGAAAAATGTATTCTTCGAATGATACGAATCAGAAGAATGCAGTCTATGAGTTTTTTACGAGCGCCCGTATCAGAATATTTGCACTTGAAAGAAAGGTTTATATTATTTAATATATATATTTAATTGCCGTTATTTAGTGGCTCCCTGCACGCGCGCGTACGTCATAAATTGATAGAATTCATCTAATTTCAGTAATATCAAACATTTGCGTGCCGATAAGTTTTTTTCTAGGTCTACAATACGTATGTTTGTACAATTAGGGTAATTAAATCAGAAATCTAATTTCAATGAACATCTGAATCTTATCGAACTACATCGTTTGTAACGCAGAGTTATGACTATTGTAATATTCGAATCATTCGAATTTACGAGCGATGCTAGCTTTACACGCACGCTTGTTTCGGGAACTATAATAAAATGATTAATCATCTTCCAGGGTAGGATATGTTAAATTGATTGGGTAATAAAAGCACGTGTGTTTGTTAGATTGAATTGCGAAACATTTCTTTGATATTGTATCGATTAGTTTTTTGTCTGTATAGCAGTAAAATGGAAATGGGTATCGCAGAAAATGAAATTAATTTTCGCGATTTTCTTTTCCGTTTCAAATGCTTTCTAATCACGCAAAAATATGAGCATGGTGGAATTGTTTTTTCTCTTTTAATTCTTTTTATACCACCTTAATATAATTGAAGACGAAATCACGCAAGAAAAGACTTATATAGAATCACAATATTGCATTTTTGCACAATATGTGCAGTGCTACAGTAAGCAAGTATTTGATACATACACAATCATAGTCACAGTACAATACCCAATATACAACTGAACGAGGAAATGAAACTAAACATCGCATATCACCTTAAATGGTCACATTGCAAGTGAAATGAGTATGTGTATTAGTTAGTGTTAAAGGTAATGTGCTTATTGCCAATGCTTTAGAACAATACATGAGCTAATACATCTACACAGAAAATACTATGCACCTCAAATAGCTGCCTATACTAATTTAGTTTGGTAAATTGTGAAACAAGTATTTCCAACTTGCATAAATCGATCTCGACACATCATTCCTGATGTTATCCTTCGCCGCGAGGGTATGAGAACGAGACGGAAGCCAGTTTCCCTTTTATGCTGAGCGTCGATCAAGGGGGTTACTGGTACCATCGTCTTAGGTTTGGTGCTGCTCTGATAATGTACTGATCACATCACATTCAGCTATGTATGGATATACTCACAGTGCTTGCATAAACACCCCGTTTTCTTTGTAGACATATTTCACGTTTCGCGCTTTCTGAGAGTCCACCGATTGCCTGCCTAACACCATTGAAAACATTAGTTGGCCATACAGCACTGATATTTCCTGTATGGTCAAACAGTAGCTGTTATTTACATAATAATAATATACAGAGACACCCTACAATAAGGATGATTTACGACATTTGTCGATCTTAAAACAAGGCAAGACAAGTTGCTTAAACACAAACATCCTAGCATGGCGGTATGCTGTTTGAAAGAACGAATTGTGTTAGGAGTACAAAGAAACCGCCTCACATTATATAACATATTGCCTTATTACTATACATCGCCTGTCGTACAAAAGATCACCAAATGCTAGAACTCCTCCCCCTGTTAGAACAGATAACGACGTACGCTAAATTCCAACCAAATACGGGCATTCACAATGGCGAACACGCGAGCAATTTTCCATTTTTTTCGTACAACCAAGTTCAAATCAAAACGTAATTGAATTTATCAATTTAACCTGAATAATAACAAACATATTTACACCAAGAATCATTTCATATCAAATCACGTCCTTAATGATTCACAAATGAAGTGAGAAAGTGAATTTTAATTAGGTTTATTATGCGGCAACCTCGCTCTAACAGCGGGTCCATTTATGTGCCAAAATTTGGCGATGAAATGACAACCTAAAACCAGACAATCACGTGGTTTTTGAATGGAAACACGAAGTATCATTCTTTATCCATAATCGATTCTTTTTCACGGTAAATTATCATTTAAATCACTATGAAGGGTCTGGGAGACCGATCGACGTTCTTTATGCATAGCTTTCTACATTAACTCCCTTGGTCGCCATTGTTGCGTACAAATACATCATTCACGTCAACTATGGCTTTATAAAAAGGTTTATCCCGACTGACAAATAATATTTGTCAAAATTGTGTAAATTATGAATATTTGTCAAACCTTATTTGAATATTTGCGGGTAGGTGGATACTACATTGTGTTATGTTACAAATTCTCTCCACCTCGACTATTCCCAGCAAGCCTGCCTCTCTCCCTATAATGTTAGAACATATTAAAATGATATATGACGGTCTCTATCACTATCAGTTATCTGTCTGTATTTATTAGATTGCTATCATACATGTCTATTGCAGTTTTATTTCGACCATTTTATACTACAGGCCCTGTAATGGTTTTATTTGTATCCGATTCGTCAGTCATGTTTTTTTACATTTTTACATTTTACAACCAGATTGAGTAATGGTGCAGCATACACAGCCGTCATTCGGTTATATATCAAAATTATTGCACCACGGTAATGATTAACAAAAGCCATATCTCCATTTATAATTTAACACAAATGTAAAATTGTTGCAACCCTTTTTGCAACTATTGTTACTGGTCGTGTCACTGGTATTCATGTTATATGTCGATTCTTATCTCACTCCGTGTATAACAAGTTTACGATCCACATTATTTATAATATATTCAACATCTGATTTACAGTCCAGATTATTTTAATACTTTATATTCCTTTATGTTCCTACGGTTGGTGCATTAAGCCATGGCGTTTTAAAAAACATAATTAATTTTAAACAGATGTATCTAACGTTGATGTCAACCACGGTAAACAAATCCTTGATCGGAGCTTCGGGTATACTAAATTTTGCAACAATATGTTCGTTGGCGCTCGACTGCTAGAGTTGAAGAGCGGGTTGTCAGATTTGCCAATGGAACAAAGTCATAAGATACAAAAAATAATATTGGTGCGATACTCAAGGGAAAAGACGGACAGTTTTGTTTGATACAAGGTATCCGGGCGCAATGCCCTTACTTTTTCCTAAAAAGACTCACGTTGATTTGTTCGAATTATATGTAAATACATACACAATGTATAACACTCGATTCGATGCTTTGACTGTTAAATAGTACAGTGACGTAGCCTCTAACGGGCAATAAACAGTCGAATAAAAATTACATAAACACCAAAACTAATATACTCGGCGAACCGGTCTTGAAAACGAAAAAAGCAACATTATTTCATTATTAATTCCTTACTAATACTGATAACAGTCTAATATATCTTACTGATAATTATCAACATTTTTCTATTTATGTTGTCAAGACTTTACAAATAGCCTCACACGACGTGATTATACATGACAAATTGTTTTAGATCTGATGTAATTTTGAGTTGTACTGTATTCGTTATTTTACTAAGGCAATAATTAACCTTTCTAGTAAAAACACCAACGAATTCCCTAGAAAATGCGTTTATGCGTAATAACACCAAGTTACTAGTACTAAGTACAATCGTATCAGTGATTCCATTTGGTCTTGTTTAATGTATTTCCATATAATTCCTTACCCCTAATGTGAGTTCTAAGTTATCAATACATCCGACTTAAATTAATGTAATGCGGAAAAACTGATCAAAATAAGATATCATCAGCTTCCCTGTTAACTTATCTTTCCATCATAATATTTCCCTTTCTTTGCGGTAATTGTGAAGGCGTGGTTTATGTCAACAAATCGATTTATCATACGAAATGAAAACTGTTTCATAAAACTGAAAGAAAAATCAGCATCAGCAAGACGAACTATTTTCAATTCCCGCATTTTTGTCAAGTAAGAGTGAATCGTATTTCAATAAAGTGACATTCGCGCTTGCTGATAAGAAATGTGACACTGATTTCAATTAAACAGATAGTGGGGACTCATCCATCCGCCACAAAAATTGAAACTCGCAGCGACGGCAGGACATTGCGATAAAACATGGGGCGAATTGATGTGAAACTGGGTATTCGACGATTTGACGCAATACCATTCGGATTACTTTGTATATGATCGTTGAAATATGTTATAGCAGTACTATGTTTTGATCAAATGCCTTCTTACAAGGGTTATAGTACAGTTTTGTGAGAACGAACAACATATTGTCCGAGTCGGTTGAACGGATGTTTGTCTAAAAATAGACTTCGACTCTTGCGTGGATGGCTAGGCGCTGCCGACGTATCTGTGTGACTTTTCATATGTTCGTGAAATCAAGGCTATTAATTTGGACTATATGCATGGAAACCATTTTCTCTCATTGTATCCACTTATTTAATCACACGATCGTTTACCTAGTTTGGTAGGTTGGTTAAGTGGTACAACGGTACTATACGTATGATATTCCATGTTAACCATTTCTCACTTCTCCTAGTCGATTCTACCCACAAACCATATCACACGACCGTTTACACAGTTTCGAAGGTTGATCTGTAAATACTGTAGCGCACAGACAATCCAAAGACGAACTGTATATAGTGTAGTCCATGGACGCTTCGGTGGATTGTATCCACTAGGTTTATCACACGGTGGATTGTATCCACTAGGTTTATCACACGGTGGATTGTATCCACTAGGTTTATCACACGGTCGTTTACCCACTTTCGTAGGTTGATATGAATGCATTTATCACAATGACAAGGAATCGTGGCATCAATTTCAATTAAATGGACTTTTATCTATTATGATAATTGAATGAAACTTCAGACAATTATTTGTAAATTGATAGATTTTGTTTGCATCTGTATCGAATCGGGTAAACGAGTAAGAAAAACAGATAACGACAGGTAGCGTGAACACTGTATGATATTGTCGCTTGATCTTAAATGGCAGACATTTAACTTAACAATAGATGCAAATTGAACTTTGACCTCCAGTTCATCGTAGGAATAAATAATAATACAATTTGGACGATTGAGTATCGTGGTGTGTATATGTATGAGCAAGATCTCTCTGAAATGGGCGTTCCCATCGCTATGAGCGGATTGTATGATCTAATATCAGTATTTAAGCAATAATGAATACATACCAGTGTTTTATCGTAAAATAAAGCATAGCACGAGTTCTGATGCGTAGTTATTAAATCACAAGTGTGTAACACGAGTGATTTAATGTATGTACCCGAACAAGTGACTCTGCTTTATTTTATGATAAATCACAGGTACATTTATATAATCATCATGAGTTATTTCGATTCTAACATAACCAATAATTTGCATTTGTCAACACAGCAGGACATGTTGGCTGTTGCACTTCTTTCTACCTCGGAACGTACAATGTATACTTGAACTCGATAGTGAAGTCACCTGGAACTAAGACACAGTTCATTTGTTCTAATCAGGTGGTTTTATTGTTAAGGATGTCGCGGTGAGAGTATCAGTACATGCAGCATACTGGTCCACTGTGCTTTATGTGATCTCTGGTTAACGTTTCTGTCTCCACCGTTCAGCATCGCTGCTTGATTACAATTCACTGAAGGTGTTGGCCCTTTACAGGATGAATTATTACTCTACATTTCAATGTATGTCTCTTTAGTCATGAAAAATCAAATCAAACATTTAATTACAGAAAATAACTGTCTTTGCACTGTCAACTTTTTCATAAACGTATGATAATTAATTTGCTGATCTCACTTCAAAGCAATTAACGTCAGCTATGACATTTTCAATGCCACTTGTTGACATCAAACATTACCTGTGGATAACTCGCAGCCGCGTGTAGTGTTAGTGAGTATGAAATAATCTAAATACGGCAGAGAGGTATGTGTAGGTGGACGTCATGTTGTAAAAAAACGGACGAAACACGGAAGTTTGAAATGACGATGTTGTCCGAAGTATACCGAACGTTTCCGAGATATGTGCTAAATGTTTGCGAAGAAGGTGCCAATTTTTTGCCGAGGTATGCGCCGAAATGTACAGAAGGATTCCGAAATATGCGCTAAATGCGTACGATAGTCCTTGTCTTTGACATAGATAGTGACATCACTAAAACAAACATGACGTCATTAACTTAAAGGCTTATCAGTAAACACCATGTATTATTTGTATTAACACCTGTGTTGAGCAAATGGCTTCATTCTCTACAGAATAAACTGGTCGAGACTCAAACCTAACGTACGGTCCACAAAGACGGACATAGCTCAATAAATCTAATATGTGACTCAATACTGTAATCATGACTACCTGTATATATACATAACCAGTTAATAGTTTTAATGACAAATGTCCTATTATTCGTATTTAAATCATGTAAGATTATATACCCAATTAAAGCATGCTTAATTTGAACTCAAGCATTTATTCAATAATGCATATAGGTAATTTTGGCAACACTGTTTTCAAACAAGGAAAAATCGTTTGTCCATTTGTCACACTGGTAAACACTGTAGAACAAAAACTTGTTTATTCTACATTCAGTTCAGCAATTATTTTACGAAATTTTAATGGCGGATTCCATAAAAGTCGACATAAATTTTGTATAAATTTTGTACTTAAAAGCAAATGCAATCCGAATTGACTGACTGACAGTACAGAAACAACCATTGTCCTAAGTTAAAAAATTAACATAAATGTAATAAAGTGTGAGGCCTAAACGTAATAAAAATATATACAATTTAAGGGTCTTGATTAAATATTTCTTTGTTATGAAGTTGAAATATAATAAATCTGTTTAACGCAATTGTATTATTTTAATTGCTAGTCGTGAAATTCTAATGAATATTAATGAGAAATAAAATGCGAATTGTCAAAACGTTTTATGAACTTCTTAGGCTTAATAGAAAACATATCCGTTATGTTTTTTCTTCAATCTGATTTTGATTTGCACTTAATCAAAAGGGTATTTGTACTTAAATTAGTGAATAACTGAAACACTACTCGTGTCTGTAGGTTAATACAAAACTGTTTGAAATGTTGAATCTGGTTTCAATCCAGAAATATAAAGTATGTTGTGTCTTGAGTGACAACAAGTATACCACAGAGAAAATATTAACAATAAATAACATTACAATATAATGTTTTAGACACGTCCATATCGCAATGCATAAATTAAAGTTATATTTCTAAAGAAACCACACCTGGGCAGGTATCATCTTATATATAGAATAATATTTCTGCATTTAATTCTGACAATATACACCTTGTTTTTCTA
Source organism: Spisula solida (assembly GCA_947247005.1). Taxonomy (NCBI): domain Eukaryota; kingdom Metazoa; phylum Mollusca; class Bivalvia; order Venerida; family Mactridae; genus Spisula; species Spisula solida. Next base: position 1,395,980 of record OX365950.1, on the reverse strand, counting down.
GAGAATTCAATTTCATATCGAATATATATCACTGTTAAGATATACTGCCGTATTCACAAAAGTAATTATTATATTTCTGCAGCATCAAATTTCAAATTTTGCTTTTAAAATGTATTTATTTTTATTACAGGACTGTCTTATGGTATAGGTGTAGAATGTACCGCCTTTATTGATAAATACAAAATTGCTCCGGATTGCAAAAATGCAATACAGCGGAACCTCAATCATAAGACCTTTATTTGGTCCCTCGAAGTGGTTTCATTGTTGAGATGCTTATAGTTCTTAGAGTTTAATGGTCACTGGACTTGTAATTGTGGTCTATATATTAAGGTGGTCTTAGTCCACATTTGTGTGTCATTCATTGCGTGGTGAGTATATAGGGTTGCATGAAATATCTATTTTGTGGATCTAAGTCTGACTCTTGTTTGGATGGCTAGGTGCTGTCGCCGTTTCTGTGTGGCTTTGGATTGTTTGTGAGCTACAGTATGTTTTATTATTGATGTGATCTTTATGTGAGGTTTAACTGTATCGTGGACTGAACAAGCAGCTATCCTTATCAAACACACAATTATATGATATGTGCACCAGGCATGCTTGTTGAGGTGACTGTTTGGCGTCTTTCAGTGGTGGTCAGTGCAACCAGTCCATTATACAATCAAAACTATTGAAGGACGACACAGAGAAGCTGGATACAACATAGGAGTATATATCGTGCGGATTTAAACTAGCGATAACCAATTAGGCAGATACCTCGGTCCAATTTGGCTATTGCAAATATTAGAACGGGAACCAGTCAAAGTACAGATGCGCCTATTTTGGTCATCATACGAGGGAGATAATTAACAAGTAAGTAATGCATATTACGGTTATGCAAGGGGTATACTCTATTAAGAGGAATGACGGTTCTTACAGTTAAACTACCTTCAACATTTTGACTGGTTCCGATTCAAGTCCAATCACCCATCCACTATCAATTAACACGTGGCTCATTTGATATGTCACATAACAGGAACAAGATTGCGGAAAGAGAAAAATGTTCCAAAACTATCATTTAGGTAGCAATCTTGCGTGCAGTCAATTTGCAATTTATATATATACGTGAATGCATATATATTTACAAATGAACTAAAATGATTGCATATACATACAAATAACTAATACTAGACAAATTAGTTAGGTTAGTTTGGGTAAAAAATTCCTCACATTTTTCTACATTATTGGTGGCAGCGGTTATTTCGACTCGCAAAAGAAAGTAAATGTTGGGAGGAGTTAGGCAACGATGATAGCCTTATATTGTACATATATGTATTCCAAGGTATATTGAACAGAGTGATGTATGCTCATAGTTTTCATAACTACGATATTATACCTCCCTTGTTTTTCAACTCGGTTTTTCAACTTTTTGACAGCTGGGATTTGGACTTTCGACTTTGTGACAGCTGAAACTTTCAGCGGTTAAAATCATTTGATCGTTCAGTAGTGGGTTGGGCAGTATGCATTGTTGTATGTGATGCTTTTATGATTTCTGTGATCGGCTGTTTAAGTTGAGTGCTGCCTTCCCTGTATGATCTTCTATTAACTTTTTGAAATATCGGCCATTTAGATCGGCATAATTCTCTTATAGAACAAAACAACTGTATGTATAACACTTAATAATCAAATATAAGCATGAACTATAGAAGACCATTAACACAATAGGTTTTAGAAAAGAATTTATTTCCATGTATGGAATTCCTTGCTATATTATTTATAATAAACAAACACTCACAAATACACGTACAAATGTACCTTCTATGAACGATTAAAGATGCGATTATTGAAATCAAAATGGCCGACAATTCCATACAGGGAAGGTAACTATTGCACACAACGTTATCTTTATGTGAGCATTATAATCAGAAATAACCATTCAAGTTTGCATACCTGTAGAGTTTAATTATGTACAAATGTACTTCAAGCAGTCGAAATAATTCTTTTCGAAGGTGTAACCAAAATAATAAAATATAATAATCATTGAAAACACTTAGCAATCAGTTCATTGATACCTTCAGGTGCAGTCTTTAAAAAATAATTTTAATTTAAAAAATAAATTCGTGATAAGAAAGTTATCAACAGTAAATTTAAATGCGGAAATACTGTTTATAAAATGTGTTTAATATTTGCTAATAACACACGATAGAACCGACAACATATCTGCATTATCATAAACCAGGTGCTGGAATGGGTACACGAATGAATATCATTTTATGACGTAATACATAATATAATTGTTTCAAAATGCTGAAGACATTTTATCTGACAAATTTACAAACCTTAATTACACGATAAAATATGTAACCTGCCGTGTTTGTGGTTTACTGTTTAGAAATTTAACGTTGTTTTAGTGTCAAAGTCGTATGTTGTGTGCGCAGGGGACCTCATTAAAAGCAGAAAATATATCGAAGATGTTCTAAATATTTTGGCCATAAAATGGTACCCCGTTCTATTGTTATGTGAACACCAGTAACTGGGAACCAGAAAGATGCATTCTCCACTGAACAAAGATTAGATGAACTCAGAGAAGATGAGGTTTTAAAAAACTATAGAATTGCATTGATAATAATCTCATGTGCCTTTTGGAATGACGTCACGTGACTAAAATAATGGCGTAATACAATTGCAAGCATGCACCACGGTTTAGATATGCCTCATTTAAAGTAAGTATACCGTTCGAACTTTCCGCATATTAGTTTATATGCAATATATGGCTAGTTTTAATTTACCACTGCAATTTCAATTTTTTATGTTGAAAGTGTGCAAAGACGATGATGTATGTATTTTGTGTCATCCTAATACAAACCATCGGTTTTGTTCTGTTCTCTTGTTTAATTGACTACGATGAGAACAATTTTAGGACCAGAGGAGCATGTTATTAGAGCGTCATATTTCTATGATGTTTTCAATAGATGATATAGTAGGCCTATGCCGCCGTTACAGTATACCTTCGAATAGTCTATGCGTGTACAGTATTTATTTTATGATCTTAGCTGAAATATGTAGTTTCTATCAAGTAGTTTAACATGACGTCATGGAGATGCATCATGACGTCATGACAAGTCGAATATTCATTACATGAGTGCTAAAACGCTATGTGATAAAACGTGCTTTAATTTCTTGAAAAAGACTTAGTTATATCAAATATTGAGCAATAGAGTGAATATTATCACCAATAGGCACAATTTGGAAGAAACATACCATAAAAGATGACGTCATGTGTTGCACATGACAATAGTGGCAAGTGTCTTCTTGTTCAAGAGAGATTTACACGTAGGGTATATGGCAAGGAAGGGGGAAATACTTATTTTAAAAACGGACACAATTCTTGAAGTTACAGTTACTCTACCCCAACAAAAATCAGAGCATTATCACACGCTTTAATTCGATGACGTCATTGTGACGTCACAAGATTCAACGACAAGCGTTTGTTTTAAAAGTATCCAAATGACCTTTGACAATTGGTGACAAACGTTTGAACAAAAGAAAGTAAGTGAATTGCACTCGATGTTTGTTGTGAATTGTTTTGTAAACCAAACAAATCACGTCTGTAATGTTTTGTTAATGTCGTCTGCAAACCAATCCAGAGACGAAATAAAACACGGCTATCACAATAACAATCGACTAGATCTATAACTGAAGTTGTCCTCAATCATAGAATTGATTATAATGCCTCTTTAACGACCAAATTGTCAATCATTTATCAAACACTAAACTATTCCAGTTATTTAATTAGTATTATTGAGTTTCATGTCGTTTAACATTGTAGAAATTATGTGCAACGTGGTCTGGTGTTGTATTTGACTTGTGTTGTGATGTTGATGCCAAGGTTTGACAAGTCGTAAACAAATATCCCAATTCACTCTAAGTATCTCCAAATTAAGACCATGCTTTAGTAAGATATAAGACTGGGACTTTCAAGAGATTGGGTCCTATTGTTGTCTCTGGATTTATAAGACTTTGCTTAGACTTGGACCTTTCAAGACCTTAGGCTTTTAGTAAGTATATGGGGTACGATTTGTTGTCTGAACTTCTGATATAGATCTACCTATTGCGAAATAATTGAGTTCAAATAATTAAATTTAGAGTTTAGTGTCCCTGAGTTAGCAGCCATTTTATGAGTACGTGATCACTTCATGACGCCATTCATGATATAGAAATGCCCTGAGTTAGCAGCCATTTATGGGCACGTGCTCACTTCATGATGTCATGTGTGTCGTAGAATTGCCCTGAGTTAGCAGCTATTTATGGGTAAGTGATCACTTGATGACGTCATTCGTGATATAGAAATGCCCTGAGTTAGCAGCCATTTATGGGTACTGATCACTTCATGATGTCATTTGTATCGTAGAATTGCCCTGAGTTAGCAGCTATTTATGGGTAAGTGATCACTTTATGACGTCATTCGTGATATAGAAATGCCCTGAGTTAGCAGCCATTTATGGGTACTGATCACTTCATGACGTCATTCGTGATATAGAAATGCCCTGAGTTAGCAGCCATTTATGGGCACGTGATCACTTCAAGACGTCATTCGTGACGTAGAAATGCCCTAAGTTAGCAGCCATTTATGGGCACGTGATCACTTCAAGACGTCATTCGTGATGTAGAAATGCACTGAGTTAGCAGCCATTTACTGGTTATATAGATCTACACCATTAAAGTTTATTCAATTGCATGTCAGATGTTTATCGAACGCTGATCATGTAATAATTGATTGGTAATTTGTTGATTACTTCAATATTAATTTGTTGAGAGAAAATGTCGGAAACAATATGAATTCATGCACGGTGATTTCATCTTTGATATACAATCTACATAATAATTATATACATTAACTTAATATCCCAGATACTTTAAGAAGTTGACTGAAAGGTCCTATAAAAATGATTGTGGTGAATTTAATGCCTAAAACTGTAGGACCTTTACAAGCGTGATTCAACTTGTCTTCCTATGAATTGAAGGAAGTGGTCAACAAATACATTGATAACACGCATATTACATATGAACGTGTTTCTGTCCTGTCTCATAGATATAATATTTCAACCATGTTTATTTAGATCATGCTAATTTAATTCAGGTCGATTGTGAAACATTTTTTTTAACTTATGTTAGTCACTCTCGACACCTCATTCAAGATGTTATCCATCGCAACGAGGGTATGAGAGAAGGGAAACCAGCTTCCCTTTTATGCTGAGCGTCTAGCAATGGATTAACTGGTACCAATTTTATTTCGTTTTTGATATGACACCCGAGACCATCTTTAGTTATGGAGTGGAAATCGAGATATAGACGACAGCGATATAGATAGTTTTATCATTCGTCTTTAACGTTGGACTTAGCGATATTATACATTTTGTCAATATCTTTTAATTTAAGGTAGATTCAAATAACAATGGAAATAATTGAATAATTTATATTCAGTATTATTGAGTTTGTTAATTGACTGTTCGCAAACGAGAAGGTAAGAAATAAAAAAGATGACACTTATTGAATATATTGAAATACATCATTATCCAAGAATTTGAATCATTACAATAAAATAATACCTCAATAAAATTAGACATTTCTCTCTGTGCTGGTTATAAGTGCGGGTTGTATTCAAATTCTGCATTACCCAAGTATTTTATTCGACACTGCGAGCAAACTAAAGATTTTTTAAATTATTATCATTTTAATAAGGATTTAAAATGAAGATGCTTTGTTTGGGACAGAAATTTGAAAATTTTAATTTGCCTTTTTTATAACATTTATTTCATGATTTTATCAAGTCGTATCATGATTAGAAGTTTTAATAATGTTCAACAGTCACACGAAATTTAAGATATGTTTACGATACTTAAAGTGTTTATAGGAATGTTTTTAATTAATCGGAGATATGATACGTGTGATTTGTGACTGAGTCAAACATGAGGGTGTGTAATAAGGAAGGGGAACTTAATCTTCATTCTTTTATTTGTTTGAACATATCATCTCAAATCGTCATGGAAATAATCAAGTATTTTTTTCAATTTTCAAATTCCTTGACTACGAGTTATCATGATTTTATCAAATTATGATACATTCCATTCTACACACCCTGTAACGTTGATGGCCAGTCAGACAGAGGACATTATGTCGAATTACAAATGTAATGTATACAATAATTTAGTATATTTTTATAATAATATTTTAATAAAAGTTACTAACATTATTCAATGCTTTCGTAAAATAGAAGTTTTACGCAGACTATAAGTGAATTAATACAGGGTTCATAATAAAGATGTTTCGTGCTAGGAGCAGTTTGAGTCACCAAATGGGCAATTTACATCATAAATTGAACTTATATATATTTATACAAGCGTTCATAATAGATGGATAGATAGATGGTTCATTCCAATTCCATTAGGCTTTTAGCATATGAGGACAATACAATGCATTTTCACAGAACAGTGGTACAGTATATGTCTAAAAAATAACTTACAAAAAAGCATGTTCATTACTCATTTTACTAAAAAACTTGATTGTCCCCACACCCACGCCAGTTAACAAAAATTTAATGTATCAAATGTTTGAAGAAAGTGATAATATGTTATGTTTGATATAAAGATGTTGAGATGAAACTGTGATGTACTGAAACAAATGCATTTTATTTCAGAGTAAAACTTTTCCGTACTGCCTCTTGTTACTTTTCTGTTTAACACCAATGAACCGTTTATTTCAGAGTTTGACAACTTTGTTTGGAGTCGGTTTTGTTCGGCAACATACTAGCGTATTCACAATTACATGTATGTTCTATGAGTTAATTAACAAGTGTGGTCTATTAATTTATTAATGTCTCATTCATACTTGCAACTATAGCATCTCTCATTGGACCGATGAAATAATTATGTGGTAGTTATGACAAGAAATACAAAATACAAAGAATCAAACATTACTATATACATTGCTAATTTAATCATTTGAAAATCATCTACATGTATTACATATCTTGGTATAATAATGTTGCAAGCAGAACTAGTGTAGAACTGTATTATTTTAAATATGGACACACCAAGCACATGTAAGCAGATTTAGTAATATGTTGATGTTGCCTATTTAACCATTGGGCTGTACTATTTTGTTTTTTTATGGTTGGACAACATTTGGACTGGTACGTCAAAGTACTTACACTGTCCATATATGATCAACAACAACAACAACGACAACAACAGCAACAACACTATCACCAACATCAGCAACAGCAGCAACATTGCAAAGGAAAAGTTCTGTTTAAAGCACGTAGCAACTTTCAATATAAGTTGAACATTATGTCATGTTACATATAATTGTTTGAACATTGATATATCAATGGTCTGTACTTCTGGTGTAAACTTGACAACACTTGTGTGAAGTTATTGTTTTAGTGTAATTTATTTGTTGTATTGTAATACGCTGTGTAATAACTTCATCATGTTGGTGTATGAAACGTCATGATTTTTAGTATAATAACGCCTTTATTTTAGTGTGATAACTTCAGTATATGTGTAGTGTAATAACTTCAATATATGTGTAGTGTAATAACTTCATTAGGTGCAGTGTACTGCTTGATTATATGTAGTACAATACCTTTATTAATTATAGAGTAATAACTTAATTATTTGTAGTGCAATAACTTCATTATTTTAGTTTAATAACTTCGATATTTTAGTGTAATAACTGCATTGTTTGTATTGTAATAACTTCCTTAACTTTACACCCGTTTGTGTTATATCAGCATATCTACTTTACGAAAATATAACTACTATAAACGAAAAGTACGTCTGTTTTGTTTTACACCAAACCTTACAAAACAATAAAATTCATAATTACAACAGAAATAAATTAGAAATATATTTTTGCACGATGCAACGACTTGGAAAAGGGATCAGGGCGGGGCAGGCTCACTATAGGGGATCAGCATTCCGAACATATACAACAAATTATAATGTGATTTATGTGTATATAACTCTACAAGACAGCAGCATTAAAATAAATTAAAAGCACGCAGTCTACATGCTTATTGAATAGAATCATTTATGTCGGTAGTTTTCTTAGATAGTTTAGAACACTAACCTTGAGTTTGTGCAATCGTCATAGAGAATGTCGAATTCCTTACACGAGATCAGCTTACAGCGGTTCACACCGGGTTGGATGGCACCGAGACCTCGCAAGACTCGAACCTGTTCAACATTGCACACCACAGGGGTAATGTCAAGTCTCTTCAGCTTGGTGTACACTGTATGCAACCCTCCTACAAGATGTTTCAAGAATAGTTCAAAAGCCTGTGGGAGGCATATCAGTTCACGACCGTCAACATTAAAAGCTGCAATCTTTGCACCACGGTAGTTAATCAATTTACAGACGTTATTTTCTGGACTGCACGCGATAGGTGGTGGGGAGCTGTAGGACACCTTGTGAAGTTTACTCAGAATATCGTGACCGTGACTCAACATGGTTCCATGCATGGCTGCAAGACTTTGGGCTCGAGCCCCTAGCGGCGTCGTCGGAGGTTCCGGGCTGCTATGACTCAGTGAAGGTGAAGCCCGGCTCTGTGCCATCATCGCTTGGGCTTGGTTGTGTATCTTCGCTAAAGCAATATCCATCTCTGATGTTTGTATTCAAATGTTCAAGTTATTGTTCAAAAGACACATTTATCTGCGGAAACGTCTTAAATAAATTCACAAGTGTCTTTCCTTATAAATAGCTCAAATCACCAAAGCTTATATGACATATGTATAACAATTAAATACGTACAGCAGAGAAATATCAACTCTCAAGTTTCACAAAATTCAACAAATACCGAGTATCCACTGTTTGTATCTAAATAAACGTATATATATATATTAGACAGAGATACTCATTTAACTATTAACACAGTATCCCAATCTGCAATCAGAATAAATACAAAGTCTTTCAACTCGCTACACATGCGCAGTGCCGACTTGATACAATCCAACGATGGAAAATATTCATCGAGATTACAACGATGTTTAACTTTTTCACAGACCGTAACTATATTAGACCATGTTAAGTATATCAGATTGATTATTAACGTGTAAATAACTTTTATTTGTCAAACTATCTAGTCAGTGGGCGGAGCGATGTTAAACTCTCTACTGCTATTCGACTACACTCGGATTTCTTTATAAATAAATGGGCGGCATCTCTTCACCGAGTCGTTTCTAGATATTCGCGCTTTGTGAACAGATATTATTCACAATATACGGAGTGAACTGAAGCGTGTGTGATTATCCGGACTGACTTTTGTAAATAAGAGTTTAGAATTTCAAAGGGTTATTCTATTATTGGGTGAAAATGAGATAAACATGAAATAAAAATGGTTTAATATACTTTATCTAATTTTGATAATTTAGCATTTTTTGCAAACTATTCAAAATAGTTATTTTGCGGTTGTGTTAGAAGGTAATGCTAGTTTAAAGTTAATAATCAAAAAGTCATTTATGTTACTCACGATTCAAAGTGCACGTTAGCATACATTATGTTATCAACGTTTCATATAATTTAAATTTTCCACTTTTCGCATAAAAAATGATTTTTTTTTATAAAATGTGTATCAATTGAATACAACGGCAATAGCACATTCTCTTGACATTCAAACAAGTTGCATAGTATAGCGTAATAAAATACAAATAAAATATAAAATATGATATTTTTGTAAAAAAAGGCAATAAGTAAATAGAACGGAAATCAATAGAATACAGCGAATAAGGTAGAATCCCATAACATAATTATAATCTAAGTTTACCGAGTTTCCATCAATAGTGCATGTTCTATATTAACTCGTTCTCCAGACAAAAAAAACCGATTCTGCTATTGACCTGTTTTAAAATTACTATCATCATATCATATCATATCAATGAGCGGAACTATTAAATACATTGTATGTTCGGATCAATTCTTGGTTCTTCTTACAGTGCACGTCATATCAAAGGAATGTTCATTCACATTAAAGATATTCTTTAATAATTAGCGGACAGTTCGTTGTATTCAATCGCGAGCACGAATCCATTTCTTTTATTTCACCTCGCTTTTGAAATTATCATTCGACATTTTCATCTATTGGTTTTCTAAGAACAAGAAAATTGAACTGCTCTGGCATCAGAAACGTGCAAACAAAGAAAAAAATCATAATGTACCTGTGAAATCTCCGATAATCAATAAAGAACCCAAACGGACATGGAAAGGAAACCAACGTTTCGCAGAATGAACCTAATGACTCCAAAACTACAATTCTAACATGGCCATCATATTAACTAGGTTTTCAATAAACATTAATAAAATCGTGTACTTTCGTGAACAAAATTAAACCTAGCAGGAAATGTCATCTCTCCTACAGGATACTGTACAATCAATATCTTTTCCAGTCGAGTAAAATTTTCGTTCCAGCCAACTTCGTGATTCGACTCGAACACGAAACATAATCCACACGAATTAACATAGATAAAGGCCTCCTCTATCATAGTTTCTTAACAACGAAATTGCGACCCGGATAAAGATATTTTTACCAAAAAATCCACAAATTTAATGCACACGAAAATATATGATTTTACTGTATTTGTTAATAAGATCGGGAAGTATGAGGAGCTTGGTGGGCGTTCTACATGACGACTGTTACGACGGATCCTCTCAAAGTAAAACTGGCTTATTACTATCCATGATCATATATTGAGACAATTTTTGTTTACAAAATAACAGAAGGCCAAAGACCCCTAGTGACAACTTTATGGTGCAATTATTGCAAAAAGCATTACATGTCACACACACGTTTGCGAAATTAACAGAATGCAAAAGCTCCAAGTGGCAATAGCATAGTACAATATTTCTATACTTGCAAAAATCACTATATAGATAACAAACAAACTGTAAAATCATTATTAATTTTATCGAGGGAGTTGAACTGTCCTTGATTTCGTTGTTGAACTCGATCACGAAATATATTGCCCACGACTATTCTTCTAAATGCACAACAAGTGTTAACCCTTCCATGTTTTGTGATTCACGAATTTACGACCTCACGAAAGTGCATTTTTATCTAAATTAATGAACTTTGATACCTACGAACAATTGTGACTTTACAGTATACAATAGTAAGCGAACAAGAATGACCATTTATTTTATACAATCCTGAGCATTCGCATATTTTCTAAACTTAAATTATAATGCCATTGGTGGGACAAATTCCACCAAAAATATCATTGTTGCTATATATATATACATAGGACACCCGAATAGGAGAGGTTGCACTGTACTACAGTACGCTACGAATGATATCACTTACAGTAAAACTTCACATAAAGACAACCTTAATAATAAGATTACATTTCTAGTCAGTTTTTAATGTTACTAGCTTTTATCAAGGTCAACTCAATAAATAGACCAGATTTTAAGGGTACCAAGGGCTATATTGAGGCTAAACAAAGAACAAAAAAACCAGGTTCAAATAGACATTAAAGATGTGTTTTTTAATTTTGAGATAGTATCATTATTTAACTTTAATTACTTGAAAAATGACACTGGAACTGCGTCCTGCAAATTGTGTGGTTTTTATTTTGAAATGGTCTTCTTATTGAGGTATGATCTACCTGAGGGTGTTCTGTTAATTGTATCTACAAATGGACTCGTTCAACATGTGCAGCTTTACCAGCATGGACCTAGCAAGACAAGTAATGAATATATTTATTTTGAAATATGAAACACACTTTAACACGTGCATTTGTAAATGTGAATAAGTCGTTAGTAGCTTTTGATGCCACGTGCCAGGGTCTTTTGAACTTGGCTATCATCGTACTAACTCCCTAACTCCCCCCAATACGGATACAGAAGACAAGGTAACACGTTATGTCAGGGTACATTTAATGGTATTCAGAATACGGGTGGTCTGTGTGAAATAAGAAGTTAAACGTACAATTATATCGAAGGTTTCCATAGCTGTATAAGAACGTCTAATAGGGACCCCCTGCTCCTTGATGAGTCCCGTGTAAAAGTTTCGGGGACAAACGTGCGCAAATTTGGAGCATGACCCCAAACTCTCGTGCATTGTGCGATGCAGAGAGGGGCGGGCGAGATTGTAACCGAACGCCGTCGTTACCGAATCCCTTTATTTATCTATTTTTCAAACGGGGGATGATAAATTAGGGATCCATTCACAAGAGGCCCAATACTGATATCTTTTCTTTTGAAAACTGCACACAAAATAACAGTAGGGATCTAAGTAGGGTATAGTCGCTACAATTTGGTCTGATAATAATTTTTGTAGTGTCAATTAATTCCAATGCAACTTTATCCAAGATTTAAATAGAATCAGTAATGATAGGAATATGGCGTTTTCATTTTCGTATTTTTTCACCTGCGAGAGCTGTGATCATCGGTAGAGTTTATTCCAGATTATTAGCGTAATGATATGCGCTCCAAACACGTGTGTTTTCATACGGAAACCGCGCGTGCTGCACAGAAATCATAGAACTAGTTACTAAAAGTTTTATACCACAATTAAACAATGAAATTCGTGAATAAAAACGATGTTTATGAAATTGTGATAAAATAAAATTTGAGTCGCAAAGCGGAAGAATCCGTCTGCCTACGGACATTTGATTACATAGGACTCACATGATTCAAAGCGACGGTGGTCTTTTACGGGTCTCATGTATCGTTTTCTGTTAAAAAGAATCAAATCGGATTTCAATGTATCTTTCCACATGAACAGAAGAGCATTAAGTTTATTTCTGTATTTAGTTGTCATCTGAGAATCCCACTGAAGACTTAATTATAATTTTATCCTATTTCTTAAAATTGATTTCGGAATATGTTGTGTCAAATTTGAGACGCAATATCATTTTGTGGTATTTTGATTGAGGCTGGCTTTTGTTAGAGACACGTTTCACTTTTCATAGCAAAGTTGCTGACATTAAGGAAAATAGAATATTTATTTCGTTTAAATTTGTTTCAAAGTATCAAATTATACAAAATTACATTTTTCTCCATTTAACGCAACCAGACGTTTTTGTCTGAGAACACCACACCTAGTTTTCATGAAAGACGTCAGATTCCTCACTGAATACGGGTACTTCACATCACCTGTCCATCGTGTCCTGGTTTGGGAACCACTCGGTGTCGGTATGTCCTAGCAACATTGCAGGAAGATTATAGCAATGAAATAAGTTTTATCATTAGTATAATTATAAGAATTATTATATAATTCGTCAATTATTGTAAATAGTTAGATTGTAAATTATACTGTGTAATGTATGTGACACAAAGCTTGTATATGTAGCCAGTTAGCTACGATCAGGTTGGACTCCCGCAACTATGGGACATTTTAAGATGTTTGAGGTTTATGGGACGTCCAGGTTGATCGTAAAAAGACTATACGAATACCACTATGATTTAAGGGTCTGCAATGTTTAGACTTCTTACGGTTTCTGTACATTGGTAATGGGAACGAATGAAATCGTACGTTATCCATACCAACCTCGCAGACAAGCCGTGTTGAACTCACAAGAAGCTCGTACGGTGCATTTGTAAGGGGTCAAAACGAGGATTTCTAGGACAAATGACATCAATGCAATGCATCATATTATAATAGACTTTTATAATCAACTGTCAGTTAATATACAATTCATGTCATGTTGTTAATATAATAGTTATCAATGACAGACTAATCATTAGTTTGACACTTTATCAGGTTTTACTGTATTTACATTCTGGTATAGATTACACTGACATACACTAGAAGCTTAATTTATTTGTATAACTTCGTCGTCCGATTATTATGGTATAATATTATATAATATTTCATATTATCGGATGCGTAGGTCTAACAGAATACTCGCATTCAAATAGGGTAATTATCAAATCAGTCAGACCTTATTAAATGCACTTGCTACACTGGGATCTTTTTCATTAATATAACTAGTTCAAAATTTGAATTTAACGTTTGTTTGCTAATGTCATATTTTAAAAACCCCAATCAGGTAATAATGCTAGCTCAGAACACTGGATTAGCAATTATGGGATTCTTAGGGCGACCAAAACAAATACATAGTCTTCCTCAGACGACCTTTAAATGTAAATAACTTTAGTCTGGGTATTGGAGTATGTTGTAGTGAAAAGCAGACAAAAGATATAAGAAAACTACATGAACGATACAGCGTCGGTGGGTAACCTCCTTTGACCCGAAAACATAACACATGTATTACAAGATAGACTTTATAATTAACCATGTAATGTGATTATTAAGAAACGTTAAAGTGGATACCGTAACTACAGGAATACCGTAAATACAGGAAGACCGGCGGTGAATAGATTGGTCGCACTTTAGCTCTGTAGATAACAACACACTACTCTGGATAGGTAACTTATAGGAAAGGTCGTTATAGGAAAGGTCGTATTTTCGTTAGGACGCACTCTCGATAGGTAACGTATAGGAAAGGTCGTAGTTTCGTTAGCACGCACTCTGGATAGGTAACGTATAGGAAAGGTCGTAGTTCCGTTAGGACGCACTCTGGATAGGTAACGTATAGGAAAGGTCGTAGTTCCGTTAGGACGCACTCTCGATAGGTAACGTATAGGAAAGGTCGTAGTTTCGTAAGGACGCACTCTGGATAGGTAACGTATAGGAAAGGTCGTAGTTTCGTTAGGACGCACTCTGGATAGGTAACGTATAGGAAAGGTCGTATTTTCGTTAGGACGCACTCTGGATAGGTAACGTATAGGGAATGTCGTAGTTCCGTTAGGACGCACTCTGGATAGGTAACTTATAGGAAAGGTCGTAGTTCGTTAGGACGCACTCTGGATAGATAACATTCATATTCAGGAAAGGTCGCCCTTTTCGTAAGTTTGCCCCCAAGATAGGTCAAATTCAACTTGAAATTCAAGATAGGTCGAACTCTGGATAACTGGCACTGGTTAGAGGATGCATTATATACGCATGTAGGTCGCAATCTTGTAAGGATCTCACCCTTGTAAGGTAGATAGGCAGCACTGCGGAAATGTGGTTCTTTGGAAAGGTCGCACTGTGGATAGGTCGCACTGTAGAAAGGTCGCACTGTGGAAAGATCGCACTGTGGAGGTCGCACCGTGGAAAAGTCGCACTGTGGATAGGTCAAACAGGTGGATACAGCGCATTATGGATAGGTCACATGGAGAATAATCGCACAGTGAAAGGCCGCACCGTGGAATGGTCGCACTTTGGAAAGGTAGAACAGGTGGATACGGCGCACTGTGTATAAGTCGAACTGTGGAAAGGTCGCACTGTGGAAAGGTCGCTTAGGTGGATAGTACAAGATAGGTCGTATTCAAGGTAGGTCGCTCTCTGGATAGATCGCACGATAAATATTTAACACTAGGGATATGTCGCACTATGGATGTATCGCACTCAGGATATATCGCACTCTGGATAGATCACACGATATATATTTCACACTCTTGATATGACGAACTCTGGATAGATCGCACTTTTGATAAGTCGCACTGGCTAGAGGGATTGCACTGTTGCTTTGTTGCACTCTGGTAAGGTCGGCTCGCACTGAAGATAGGTCGCACATGTGGATAGGTCGCACCTGGATTAGTCGCATTGGTTAGATGATGAACTACGGATAGGTTGCAGTTTTGTAAGAGTAACTCCCTAAAAAAGGTCGCAATCAAGATATGTTGTTGATATAACTGGCATTTGATGTAGTAATGATCATCTCGTATATCTGTATCATTATTAAGGCACCACGTGTATTGTCTGTCATAAATTTGTTTTAACATCAACATTAGTTAATGACATATAGTACCCTCATAGTTATGGATTTTTCTCTTAATAATTGTCACTTAAAATATTGAAATACTTTGCGTGCGTTTGGTCTATTCCGCTTCTTTGACTCCAATATATTTCTTGTTGAATTTATTAATTATCGAGATTATTCAGCGATACTCACTGAAACGATGTCCAGCCTACGCATATGAACATCAAACTAGAGTTATCGTTTGTACATCGTTGTCATCGTTTTTTAACGTTATTAACAATCTGAACTTTCTTGTTATTAGAAGCTCTTTGGGTTACACGACGTCAAGTGACTGTCGCGTGACTCTTCGAAACGCTTGATTGGAAAAGATTCTTAACTCGACGACAAATCGTTTTCACATTATACCGTATTTAAGAACCAATATCCTAGGTTATTCCTTTTAATCATTAGTACACATTATATTCTAACAAACTAGATTGACTGATTACGAAATGACAACTTCATGTACTTTTAAAGTAACGGTTTAACGACCACACACGATGACTGGACCTAGGCTCGTTAAGAATGATAGCAGCTATTACTTCAGGATAGGTGATTTTATTTTTGAGGCGGCCAAACATTTATTGCCTTCAGCCTAAACATTTGAGGGATATTTGCTTTAATGATTTTCAGATTGCGCAAGTTGCATGGACAACGCTTTCAGTTAGTAGAGCCGGTCTTTAATTTCTTTTAAATGACTTAGAATCTTGCTTGTTACTAGAGAAATTGAGGTATCAATTGTTGCTGCTGCCAGATGAAGGTGTGGTGACCACTGATATGTCTCTCTCTCTCTACTTGTGTCGTTAAACATATTCCCTGGGAAATTCTAGGGAAGATTTTATTATGTGTGAATAGAATAAGTGACCGTCATGTCGCTATAGCCATTATTTCGTTAAACGGTCATGAATTCGTTATAACCACAACATCGTTATATCTAACGAAATAATGGATATAGTGACGTGATATATACTAGTATATATATATATATTATAGATTAAACAATCGTTCGTTTCCTGTCACAATTTTAGCCATCGATTTGTTTGTAATATTTTTACATTGCAGAAGATAACTACTCATCAAAAAGTATTAAAACTAGCGCAAGTATTGATTTGATCAAACGCCTTCAAACCATTTTGCCGTCTTGGCACAATGTAGGATTGTTCGGGATACCAAACACGCGCTTTTGGGGCTAACACTAAAATAGTTTTAACTTTCCTTACTGACTTATTTATTCATTGAAAGCATTTATGAATTTTGCGCTTTGTGCAAATTGATTCAAAGTGTTCGACATCAACAGATGAAAGCGCCCTTAAAGCTTATTTAAAGTACTTAATGAATAGCATAAATAACTAGAGTACTACATATATAGCGGTCAGTCCAAGATTATTGTATGTTATTTCATTTGCACAAGTCTTGTGTTAAGCCTTTATGTACACGTTGATGTTGTATAAGTCATCTCTGTTCAATGCTCGATCACGAAGAATTTCAACAATTATAGAATACATCAAAGATATTCGCCACTTTCAAATTTGGAAATTCGTCTCCAATGTGACTTATATTCCAAGATTTCCTATCTTTCCACTGGGCAGTAGGTTTAATATGGGCATACTTAATGAGCTCGTATATTTAACAGAAAATCAATTTGAGATTGTACCATTTGTAATATGAGAAATTGTGACAATATCCTAGCAAATACAAGAGGAACAGTTACGCAAAATTGAAACAGATAAAGAAATCACAATATTGAAATACGACCGGATCTTGTTTGTTTTCCGTTTGGCAATATTCTCGACTTATTCACACCTTTTATAATATTATTTGCAGAACCGGTGTTATTACAAATAAATAAGTAATATCAGACCCTTAGAAATATCTTGATCAAATACACATATCTCACGTATTTAAATGGTGGGTTCATTATATTAAACATATTAAATACGCCATAAAACCTACTTGAACGATTTGTTATATATACAAACCAACAACAGATAGTCACGTGACGCCGCCCAATGTTGCTAATCTTGTCAGTGGGTGTGGTTGAGTGAAACTGTGTATTTTGTATCTGGTGGGGCAAGGAGGCTTAATATACGCGTAGTGCTACATTTGCCGAGTACCCAATCATTTATTTTGTTTCTATATTGTAAAAACGTTTTCAGGCAGTTGGTAAGACATGTTTTCCAGGTGCAGAATGGCATTGCAGTAATCTTATCTAATTTCTACCTACATAGTCACACATTGCGTAGGTACTCATGTCTCAATAACGTCCGACATGTTAACACATGTCTCCATTTAAAACCTACCTCGTCAGCTCTTTGTACTGACTAAAAGTGGAGATACTATAGAGTAAGCTCCGCATAGCTGGTCCAACCAAACACGAAAGCATATAGACGTTGATATTTCCATGATGTGGAACTGTTTCTGTTGAATGCTACTGTCCTATCCTACAACACCCTGGCCCGAGGTGTCCTATCCTACAACACCCTGACCCGAGGTGTCCTATCCTACAACACCCTGGCCCGAGGTGTCCTATCCTACAACACCCTGACCAGAGGTGTCCTATCCTACAACACCCTGGCCCGAGGTGTCCTATCCTACAACACCCTGACCAGAGGTGTCCTATCCTACAACACCCTGACCAGAGGTGTCCTATCCTACAACACTCCTGGCCCGAGGTGTCCTATCCTACAACACCCTGACCAGAGGTGTCCTATCCTACAACACCCTGACCCGAGGTGTCCTATCCTACAACACCCTGACCCGAGGTATCCTATCCTACAACACCCTGACCCGAGGTGTCCTATCCTACAACACCTTGACCAGAGGTGTCCTATCCTACAATACCCTGACCCGAGGTGTCCTATCCTACAACACCCTGACCCGAGGTGTCCTATCCTACAACACCCTGACCCGAGGTGTCCTATCATACAACACCCTGACCCGAGGTGTCCTATCCTACAACACCCTGACCCGAGGTGTCCTATCCTACAACACCCTGGCCCGAGTTGTCCTATCCTACAACACCCCGACCAGAGGTGTCCTATCCTACAACACCCTGACCCGAGGTGTCCTATCCTACAACTACAACACCCTGACCAGAGGTGTCCTATCCTACAACATCCTGACCAGAGATGTCCTATCCTACAACACCCTTGCCCGAGGTGTCCTATCCTACAACACCCTGACCAGAGGTGTCCTATCCTACAACACCCTGACCAGAGGTGTCCTATCCTACAACACTCCTGGCCCGAGGTGTCCTATCCTACAACACCCTGACCAGAGGTGTCCTATCCTACAACACCCTGACCCGAGGTGTCCTATCCTACAACACCCTGACCCGAGGTATCCTATCCTACAACACCCTGACCCGAGGTGTCCTATCCTACAACACCTTGACCAGAGGTGTCCTATCCTACAATACCCTGACCCGAGGTGTCCTATCCTACAACACCCTGACCCGAGGTGTCCTATCCTACAACACCCTGACCCGAGGTGTCCTATCATACAACACCCTGACCCGAGGTGTCCTATCCTACAACACCCTGACCCGAGGTGTCCTATCCTACAACACCCTGACCCGAGGTGTCCTATCCTACAACACCCTGACCAGAGGTGTCCTATCCTACAACACCCTGACCAGAGGTGTCCTATCCTACAAAACCCTGACCAGAGGTGTCCTATCCAAACCATTATAACAGGGACAAGTTCTACACAGACTATTTAAGAAACCAAATGTATGTATGGAACGAAATTCCTAAACCCCATTTCCTGAAATAAGATGACAGCCAAGAAATAACTCAGAAAACGTGACTGGTACAAGAGTAATCATATGGAGTGTTATATAATTCAATTAAACGAAACATGGAATAATAGAGAACCAGTCAAACATGCTGACGCACGAGGAGACATTCTCCAAAAGTACGGTACCGGTGTAAATAATGTGTGTGAGCGAATGGTATTAAAACCCAATACTGTCTTAAACAGTGAACACAACTCGCTGCTGTGGCAAATTTAGTTCATTAAGTCTGAAATCAAAAGAAATTCTGGACTAAGTTATATAAATCGGACCGCACATGGTTTGTGTGTCGTGGGTAGCATACATCATAACACATATTGTAGTTAATCATCCGCATTAAGCAGTTATTGGTGTTTTCGAGGAATATAAATTTATCAGCATATTCCATGTGCTTCAATAAATCGCATGGTAACGAAAATAATATAGCAAAAAATTAAATCTTTCCTTTCGCTACTTTGATATATGACTTTAAAGTTAGAGAACTTGGGCTGTTTTAAAGAATAGTTAAATATTTTATGGTTATTAAAGCGAAATGAGTTAATGCGGAGAACACAAAACATCACATTTGCAATTATGAACATGGAAAGGAATATCACTCTTAGATTAGTGAATTCAGAGAAGGGACTGAATATTTTATACAATTTCGAGTAGGATGAACGGCAATATTTGGACTTTATTCCACTCCTTAATTATTATTATGTTTGTCCGTCTTTTATAATCGTCCTTATTGACTGGTTTTTGTCAACACAATTCAGCATTGTAAGCAAAAATATCACCATCTCCAATAACTGCATCGCTACAATACCTGCAACAATATCTTTTTAAAAAGTTGATTAAGCCCCATCGGTCAACAGTTTACAGTCTTGGCAAGGCTATCAAATCACATTATTACAACACCGGGCGAACCAACTATGGTCAGTGTCAAGCATTGGGGATATAGCGCCTAACACCTGGTATGTCGCAGCCTTGGATCGAACCCTAAGCATCTGACACTCAAAGCGGACGCTCTACCACAATGCTATCGAGAAGTATCAGTCCATGCTTTAGCATAATCGGGAGCAACCTCATTGTGAAAAGCGAAGAACATTGCAATGAAATAATGAAAGCGGGGAAAAGTGGTTGATTTACTATAAAAGGGAAGCAGGCAACCTTCAAAATATTCATTTACAATCACCAAAGAAGCAAAATATAAATATTTTTTTATTATTATTGAGAACAATCAAAAGTAAGAATCAAGAGTAATCAGGTGATTTTTTATCAAAACTAAGAGTTCATAGATATATATCAGAGTCATTTAGTGTGTCAGCAATTAAAATAAAGCAGAAACAACTTATTACAACAAATCAGCAGCAAAAAGAGGATACATTTGCAAGAAAGTACTGACATTAGACCTCATACTTAAGGACAAGTGGCCTAGATATAGCTCGGATATGAGTTCTAAAGTGAATTTGGTAGTTGTACATTATGAACATTAGTATATGCAGATCCATTTATGAGTATTCTTGACTATGGGACACCTGAGTTGTCATTAGGGGTCAGCATGTAAATCTATCTCTATGAACATGCTGAAATCCTTGTTCACTGTATGCTTACATACCAAAACGCGTGATTGAAAACAAGGGAGGTAACTCAGGGTAATCACAATTATGATGCTGATATTTTGAACTGTTTTATCCCTTAATGTTTTGTCATATTGACAATGTGTTATTGATAAAAGAGACAAAGATACGAATGTTTAACCTAGGTCCCCGCTTTTTTGGAACACCCTGTACATGTAAAAGCACCAAATCAAGCTATCTAAGTTTTCAAAATGCACTAAACATCTACGTTAACAATAACAATTGTTAAACACGTGCTAATTAATATATTTTGAATGATGGCTTTCAGTCATATCGACGTTCTCCCATCTTGACGATGAGTTGTTTCTCACATAGTACGCTACAAGGTATGTTAAACATCAAAAATCGCTGGTTCGATTCGTTCAGTAAACGCAAGTATAAGCACGCGCACGGCTATTCTTATACCAGAACACATACTGTAACTACATATCTTTTATTAACACGAAACAAATTAACTTGAGGAAGTAAACATTTGCACCTCGGATGTTGAAGTTTTCTATCGGAAACATTCTGATGCCTGATAATGTTTATACAGTATGTTTGAAGAAAAGTAAATCATTTCTAGATATAAGAAATTATTGTTATTTTTCCGCCAAAAGGTACTCGTCATCTAGCGCTTTCTGTGTATGGTATCTATCCTTGATTCAATTACAACTCCCTAAAACTATTTATTGGAATGTATATAATGACGTCATTTACACAGATTTACTATAAATGTTGCAAATTGTACCCAAAGTAAATTATATGTATACAACCGTCAATTTTTCTGTGCTTTTGCAAACGTTAACATAGATGATACCTATGCCCAGCGACCAGCTGTCACTATTCGCCTACATAGTGTGAGTTTTAGATCTATTCAATTGTGAAATACATTCGAATAACATGCCGCCTCGATAACCTACCGGTACTCAGTTGGTTTTGAATGATGGAGGTCTGAGGATTTACTGATCTTTTATGATTATTACGTATAAATTTATGTAGTTGTTAAAGAACTATCAAGAATTTAAAATTTAACGTAATTTTACAATTTCTGCAAGTGCTTTGATAAAATCGGTACACTGAACTATACGAATACATAAATTATATTTGCGGGATGGTACATTCAGGCTTCCTTAGTACACGGTCTAAATAACCGAGTTCGAATAATAATATGATATTATATCACTCCAATGGATACACTTGCGTCACAGACTAGAGAAAACCACGTGATCAATATATTTCATAGAACTTGTCGTATACGATCCGCACGCTCGAAAATACGCTAAAACTGTGTGATGTTAGTTGAATAAAAACGCTTCTTATAATATCTCAATTGTGACTAGGTGGTGCAATGTTTTATATAACATGTAATACGGCTTATCGACTATTTTTTGCCGATTACCCATCAGAACTGATCAGTTTGTGACTTATTGATATCATATTTCTATGTAACAAATAAATAAATGAAAAATATACCAGATTTATATAGCGCCTTTTTCATGCGACAACACGTTCAAAGGTACTTTACATGATTGTGTTGCAGCCACAAGGGCGCAGGTGCATCCTCTACCAGTGCAGATACAGCATGATCTGACCAGAGGGACAGACTGAGAGAAAGGCCCTGAAGGGAGAGATAGACATTAGATACAGGCATGTCCGGCGCTGCAGAAGTGCGCCTAGTTCTTGTTTCGAATAGACAACCTGGTTCTTTAATGTGCCCGGTGTATAGCACCGATACACAGCTTCCTGGCACCTTTACCCAGACACTTCACATTACACGGTCAGATATAGCGGGAAATATTATAAAGTCAAGTTCCGATGCCGGGGATTGAACCCATGACCTGTGGATTGACAGTCGCGTTACCACTGAGCTTAATCAATTTATAATGGTAATTATAAGAAAATGTTGAGACTGTGTCTATATTTCAAAACGTATCAGAAACAGAACATTAACCAGTATATAGATTTGTATATAAATTTTCCGCTAGACTTCTATATAAAAAATAAATCATTCTAGGCCATACATTTCAATAGAATAGTTTACCATTTGTTCATTTTATGACACTTAAACATAAGCTGTGAATTGTCTGCTTTATAATGTTTTATACGATTTGCAGGAAAATAAACAATAGATAAATCAATGTCCCTACATTGAAGTCTCGAACATGCGAGTGTGGAGTTTGTATCGTTAAAAAGCGGCAGATGCAAAAACACACACACACGTTTTGAAAAAGGCAACATTTAATGGCGTGATCACCTGCTTATTAATGCGGAGATGTAAATTTAGGATGCAAATTATTTAAATGAATTTTGAATCTGTTTAAGGAAATCAAAATAATGTTTCTTTGAAATATGAATCTCTCTACGTTGGAATACCTGTGATGTAGTTATTGAGAATCGTGTGAGTCGTGTATACAATGTTACAAGTTTTAAATGTTTGTCAGGATTTTTATATGAAATTAAATAGAGAGTATAAGTTTATCAATTAATCATTATTTATAAAAAGCGTTGATATATCTAATTTCAAATTGAATTCGTTAAAAGCTTTATAATAAAAGAACGCTACGTTTATTTTCCAAAATAATTGAAATATGTATAATAAATTATCATATTTTGCGTTTTACATTTTAGATGAGGTACTGTCAAGTTTTTTCAGTAGCCAAAAAAATGCATACGGAAATGATTTTATGTCTCATGTGCACTTGGCCTAGTCCAGTAGCAAAATGAAATATATTGTAGATGCGAATTCGACGCATATACAGTCGCGAGCGCGAGTTCTACCGTCTTCACTGGGCCGTGTGAGGTCATAGATTTAAGCGTATAAATTGGTTTATTTAATTACTTCTTCCCATCCATCGCACTATTTTAGTCGTTTGGTTGCACGATTTCTTACTGTGAAAAAAAAAGACTAAAGACGAAAACCACAAACCTCTCAATATCTCGTAGATTTCGCACCAGAGACGCAAGCTAATCGCAGAAAAAGCAAATCGCTGAAAAAGTCAACGTGTGGAGCATTTGACGGTATACGATGCTGCGTTCATCTTGGGGGTGTTCTAATGTTTCGTAAGATCTTTCGGTCGACGCACGAGAAACAGACGATTTACCCCCAAATATAAGCAAATATGAGATCGTAAGTCACTAGGCTAACGTGACAGTTGCCTAAAGCTACGTAAAATCAGAAGGATTGTAATTTTATTTGAGTCGAGTCCGGGCCTTTTCAGTTGGTTCCGTAGTGTAGTGGTTATCACGCTCGCTTCACACGCGAGAGGTCCTGGGTTCGAGCCCCAGCGGAACCATTTTTTTAAATATCGAATATTCAATTTGTTGAAGGTGAATTTTATACCAAAATACGATCATTGACTCAGTGTGGAGATACAACTGAGTATGAGACGTAATTTCTAGCTAAGAGCGCAAGTAAAACTCAACACAAAGTAAAAAATCAACGGCTAAAGCATTTTGTTATTTGACTGATTTAACTAAACGTCCTCGACGCGCAAGCCGAAAATGCAATTGCGTACTTGACACGCAACGGAATATTTTCCACAAAATGTGGGAAGTGTTGCCCGAAACCGACTCAACTGATATCAGGCAAAACATGTACCATTTTGCACACGCATATTCAATGTTATGGATAGTCTTTTGTGACAGTTTTTTACTTGCGTTCTTTCCAAAAAAGAGTAACGGCTTTTAATATCGTTCCAAAATAAGACCGAAATTATTCCGTATGAATTACAGTTACCAAAATAAAAACACATTTCATTTCAAACACCGCACACCAAGGAGGCGTAAAATCGAGCACCTTTGCAAGTTTCATTGATACGAATTGTAATGCAACATCTGTACTGGATTCTCTCCGTATCAACATTGTAACATTAAAATACAAGCAGATAATCAACTAGATAATCAACCAATAAATGAAAACATGGATGCTTTTTTATTCTTAATAATTATCTTCAGCTTTTTTTCGAACTGAAATACATATAACATATTACAAGATATTACACAAGATCATCTAAAACACAGGTGTTAATGAATCAACTATATGATAATTATAAACATGATATTCAACACATATTACTTTTCTATTCGAAACAGAAAAGAAGTAAGTATTTCAAATCTTTTATTCACTAACATTTTACGAGGTAAAATGAGTTATTTTCATACAAATTATACTATTAACCCGAAGATGAGGTTGGGTGTAGATTTTAACAGCAAACATATGTATGTCCCTATGATAAGACGCGAGATAACTATCAGAGGATAACATCATAACGTAAAATATATTACGAATTCAATTAAAAGATCCCCAGCATTCAATCCATCAAGTATTTTCTTATTTAATTCTTGTTTTGCAAATGAAATGAAATCTGAGCTTTTTCGTGTACGATATGAGGAATATGATTAAAGGTAGGTGATCGATTTTAAAGAGATAATCGCATCGCTGAAGGTGAGTATTGGTACATAAACTTAGCGTAGATAGTCCTTGTTACCTAGGTAACCACCTTTAATTTTGCGTGTTTTTTCTGTCTAAATTTTGATGAGCCTGTAGCGAAATGACTCGCTATTACAATTTCAAAGACATTTTAAAAACGTTTTTGTTGAATTTGGAAGCTCAGTGCATTTTAATGTTTCACGTCAGTCAACGCCTTAAAAACGATCAAAATCACAGTCAACAAAACGCTTGCCTCTGTAACCGGAAGTTAACAGCACATGTACTTCATCAGCGTTCAACATCGCTTAAATTGTGCGTAAAGACATTTTAAGTTCGAAAGTATTAATTCTTAGGTTTTGATCGAGTTTTATGCAGTTTGTACCGAAATCATGAAATAAGAGAATCATAGTTCGCGTGAAAATTGCTTTTTACGACGTGATTTTCTGTAGTAAATTTAAACTTTGTAATTTAAATGGCTGAATTAAATTGGATATCTTATCTTTCACAAAGGTCGAAAAAAACTAGAGGGGGAACTGGTCATTAAGTTATATTCACAAGATTTATTATAAAAATCTCCCAAACAGTGAATTAAAAACGACCCAATGCATAGAAATGTATTTAAAAAGTCGCTTCACGGGGCAACGGTCACATTTCCCTTCCGAACCCATCTATAACTAATATCCAAACAATTCCAAATCATAAATTAGAACTTTCATAAATAATTGATTGCATGCACAAACAAGCATTTTATTTTACAATTAATCGTTTTCACGGTAAATATGTTTGTAACCATATTCGTGAAAAGATTCTAAAAAATACCCGAGCCTACTGCTCTATCGTACCTAACTGTCGTATCTTTGGACTTATTGTTGAAAACACCCGAGCCTACTGCTCTATCGTACCTAACTGTCGTACCTTCGGACTGCTTGTTGAAAACACCCGAGCCTACTGCTCTATCGTACCTAACTGTCGTAACTTCGGTCTGCTTGTTGAAAACACCCGAGCCTACTGCTCTATCGTACCTACACACGAGCCTACTGCTCTATCGTACCTAACTGTCGTATCTTCGGATTTCTTGTTGAAAACGCCGGTTCTATCAATGATATGTACAAGTCAAATAGTTCCTGCGAGCAAATGATGTACCGACTTCATTTGACAAGAATTGACAGGATCCTCGACCTTTTATCTGCATAATTCATAGCTGATGTGTATAAAATTAAGCATGACAATCTCAAAATTATGAAAAAATAAGCGCGGTAGGCCGGTAGCTTTCAAATTTGGAAAACTATATGCACGATAATTTGACATACGAAATTTATCAACAAATTGTTAAATAATTTCATGTATAACAAACCAATTTTCAAGACATATGGTATAGTTTATTTCCAAATCCAGAAGGTCGTAGACCCATGAGGACAACATATTTACATACTACGATCATAGTGGCAAATGTACAGTTATCAATACAAAACATATATACATGCATAAATGTACCCTTACCCGCACACACTCACGCACACACACTCACACGAATGCCCACACGCATAAATACTTCTAACACACCATTTTTTACACTGCTAATGAAAATGATGATATATGACTACTGAATTATAAATATGGAACATAATACAAGACAACAAAAACAATGCAAATGTTTTGTATAGATAAATAATAGCCTAGTTAATCATTATAATATAATTGCATATTATGACTCCCTTATTATATAATATTTATATGCTTATAAATAAAACCTCATATCAGTCCATTAAAAAGGTATTATCATAAGACATGTTTTCAGTGTTCAACAATATCAAAGATCATAAACCAATTCCGATAATTCCATGACAAAAGACAAGAGACAGTTAGAATTTTAAGTCCTTTAATAGACATTAACACTGAATGGTAATTTTCCTAATATGACTCTGGAGACCAAAAGAAACTGTATAATTATATTGTTAATTTTATCAAGGGAAACAACCAGCACTAATTTTACCCGCTGATCCTAAAAAAATCCGAAACATAATTTACGGAGCGAAGTGCCGGGTACGAATTGTGTTGAGTACGAAACATATATTCATGACGAACGGTGGGAAGTGGTACGAAAGTGTTGAGTATGAAACGTTAGCGAAGAATTTGTCCAACGATAAAACGATCTAAACTCGTGTTTTATACTCTTTTACTCGAGTTGCGTGTACATTTTTATCGTAGGGACGGGTTTTGAGGATAAGTTTGTAGTTCTTTCTAAGAATTTCGACTTGCCCGGGCCGACATACGTCAGTCATCTTTTTGCGTAAGAAAATTATCGGTTGCGTAAAAAATACCGATCAGGTGATGGTTAACACCCAAAATTCCGTAATCCTGACACATTAACCATAGAACTAACCTATTTTCGTTCAAGAAAATTTTGAAATCTTGTAACGACCGGTTTAATTAGTCTGGTTCACGACATTCTTACAAAATGCATCTTTTTTGTATTTTTTTTTGAAATCGTAAACCATCGAAAACAGGTCACGTGTCCCTCCATGGACTTTTTACTTTGAGCTACCCAATATACCTGCTCGCTCAAGCTCACAGGTAATAATGTATACGGCGAACCAATCACTTAACCGTTTTCCCGGACTGTATCATTGCGTCTCTAGCACGAAATAAATTAACATTCCACTACGATTTAAGGCACTTTCTCCACATGTGGAAGGTTATCATCATTGTTATCAAATGTTTATGGAAGAATATGACATTCCGCGACCAGGAATCGAACCCGGAATACCGGATTACAATTCCAGAGCTCCGAAAAAATCGGCCACGGCTGTGGTGCAGCGTAAGTGCGCTGGTTAAGTGAAACGGTGTCCGTATTTAACAAATATCTGTTGAGAAACAGCGTTAAACCGTAATAAACATGGCATTTGTATAGACTTTACGGTTACACTAAAAATAAGTTATATTAATAATCCACAGATACAGATTTGACTTGTTTTTAATTTGATGTTTTTGACATTAATTCTTGAATGGCATTGCCACATTAATACGCCCGCGTGTTTATGTTTTCAGAAGTTGTGGTACAAAAATGATGTATTTTGTTAATTAGAACCCCTTCCCATGACGCCAGACGTTGAAATTAACAATAAAAAGATTTGCTTATTCCAGAAAACAAATCATATAAACGGACCTGTTCTGAATTATGTTGCATTATATGTACGACGAAATTAGTAATAATTTCTTTGCAAATTGTGAAATAACACTGAAAATATAAACGAGGTGAAAACGTACTCTAACCATGTATGGTTTAGATTTGCTAAATTAAATTATATTTAGTGGTGAAGTGGTCCATGCCACAGTGGGTGGTATTCCATCAAGACAGTTCGGGTTTAGTAAAACTCACGTAAGTGCAAATTCGCAACGTAAACTATTACATACACTTATATGAATATCGGGGTATTAATGATTCACTTTTAGACGTAGATGGTGTTTAATTATAATACTATTACGATCACCATCTTATCAAAGCCATGTTCACCATCAGAAACAAAATCCTCCCCAGTACTACAACGACATCGTCATCATCATCATCAACGCGCCATCCTAACTAACACCACCACATTCACCAGTTTAGTAGTTATTTCCAGTGCCTTGCTCCGCTCCATTACAACATTACCATCTTCGTCCTTATCGTAATCATAACACCACCTTCCCCAACACAAGCACTGTCCGTATCACCATTTTCATCATCCAGGTTATCTTCACAAACATCGTCACAATAGCTATCATCATAGTACAGCCGTGATAGCTCAGTGGTAACGCACTGGGACTGTAAATCCAGAGGTCGTGTGTTCAATCCTCGGTATGGTGACCGGACTGGATGCACCTGGGATCCTATGTTTGCAACACAACATGTAAAGCGCATTTGAGCGTGTGTTCGCATGAAAAGGGCCCTTAATAAATCTGGTATATTAATTTTTTATAGTCATTTCCTAACCCTGTTACCATCGTCGTCGACATCATCATCATAACGCCAACTGTTCCAGCATTAGCACGGTCCACATCACCATTGCCATCATTCACATTATCTTTACAAACATCGTCAAAGTCGCCAACAGCATATTCAACACCACCACCGCCTATGCCATCATCGCCACCATCATCAGCATAATCGCCATCTATTGGATTCATACGTTGAAGGTGAAAATACATACACCAAACATCGGATATGATATGTACAAGGAGATGACTTGAACACGAAACCTTAATAACAAAGCTTTGTCCTGTATACAAGGATATTCTAAAAAGGCATCCTGACAAATGCAAGAGCTCCGAAGAGTTTGTATCTGATGCATGTAGAAAAGTAGTCATTTGTGGACAAACAGTTCTGCTTGGTAAACCAGGAACCACTGACAGGCCACACATTTATAAATGAAATACAAGAAAAAACGTCTGACACAACACTTCGACGTATACAAGAAGTAGGAAACATGACAGCGCAACACGAGCCAAACATGTATGTATCAAACATTACTGTGATTACATTGCCATTTAAAACGTATATTTCTCAACTAATTTAAGACCAATTGTTCGGACAGTGACCTCAATAATGTGTTTCTGTCTCTGTCTGGTTTCTGTCCACTTAGAAAAATTAAACTTCTTCAATGAAGAGGAAATCAAACCCAGAAGACTATCAGTATGGTTTATGACTACCAACATTAAATGGCATGAGAAAATTACTGACAATGAGTGCAGAGTATATGGATTTCATAGATAAGATAGGGTCGTAGGTTAATTCAATTTGTTACTCGAGAACATGGCGTACTCAAACTTGTAGCGGTTCAGTGAAATTTTTGGTTTCAATTTCGCGACAAATCAACGAAAAGTGACAGAACGTTTCGCTGGTTGATAAGGTAGACTCTATGGTCATAATGGGATTATTGTGTCGAATGTGGTTTTAAATATAAAATTATCGTTCACAATTATTGTTGTTTAATTCACATTTGGCGTTTTTGTGTGCAGAGATGGTAAATGGTAGAAACGCGAATTGACAGTTAATTCCTCTCAGGTTGAGATAAGACACGGATTTTCACACATATAAATTCAGAATGTAATTGCCGTGCATAAAACGTTTATCTGTTTGGTTTTGGAGCAATTTATCATTTACCCCTTTGTGCTGTGACCCATAAACAATAGTCTAACTTGCAGCCCATCAATTTTTCAAATACTTCATGGTAATTAATCTACACGTCTTCTTTTGTTAAATGTTTACTCATGAAATGTAACATTTACTCACACTTTCTCACCTATAACAGCACTGGTTACAGCAAGACTACTTTGGATGATTGTTCCAGCAGGGACGTCAAAGGTAAACCAGAAAGAAAAAAGAAAGATAGCGCCTGTTCGAACATCAAAACTATAAGCAGTATGGTCAACAACAGTTACTATAGCAGCATCAACATCGGCAACACTTTAATTAACAACAGCGCCAATAGCATAAAAACGTAATGTTGTCATCAACAACATACACTTAATTTACATCATCTATAGCAATAAATAATATACAGCAACAACAACAACAACAACAACAACAACATCATCATCAACAACAACTACAATAACACCAAACAACACTTTCATCAACATCACCGAGTGGCACGGTGGTCCAGTGGCGATGGCTGACGGCTACCAATGCAGATGGCCCTGGTTCGAATATTGGCCAGGTCACTGAAAATTTCAAAAACGCTTTTCAGTGTGTCCTTCTCAACCCAGAGATTGCATAGTATGCATCCGTGCTAAACACTGGGTATGGTAAAAAAATCAAGGGGTCTATTTGGAAAGAGCTAGGACTGCGTGCAAGAATCCCCTGTAGCCGACCAGCTATCTCTCTCTTCACTGGAAGCCAGATGACATTGGCCATTCACGACAAAAGTGAATGGCCACATATTACAATCGCTTTAGTCAAACGCCAAAAATTCAACATCAGCAACATCAACACCATCAGTGTTCCTTATAGACAACCTTTACTGTTTACTTGATATAAAAGTATTTGCTGTTAGCTAAACACTAGTAAGGCTATGGGTTTGAGACGTATTGGACGACAAGTTCATGTCATTCTAGCCGCGTTTGACAATGTCGAGCTTCCTCCAAATTTGGAGAAGTTGCTGGTTTCTCGCTGAAGAGTAATTTAAAACTGACAAGGATACACTCGTTTAACATAAATACTCAAACGTTTCAATGAATAAACAAAAGTCTGACAGGGAAGGCAGAAATAATTAAACACCCAAACACAGATACAGACCACAATCATACGACACAATGCTCAACATACAACTGAACGAGAAAATGAAACTAAAGCGCCGAATGTCCAAGCTTCAGCTGTAAAAAAGTAAAAAGACAATGATAAACATTTTAATGATGTCGGTGATTCTATGATATACATTTACTACAACTGCTGTGTTAGAAGTTTTCAGTTGAATGCGGTATAAAAAATGAGGTACGTCAACACTGACTAAATGTAATGAAATATTGTATTAAATCAAACAAAGTCTTAGCACGAATACGATGTTCATTTTCTATCAAATTATCTGGTCAGTGGAAAAGAACACTCTTGAAGTAAACAACATTATATTTAATAAACTATAGTTTATATGTTGTTTACATGACGAGTGCAACAAAGTTACGTACTTACTTTCTTATTCCTTTTCGTCTCCAGTGGGACATAAGGCTGCAATGATCACTCTCCATTTGGTTCTGCCTTTGGCTACTTTCTGTGCCCCAAAGCCACGTGTAATATGATAACGCAAATGACTTGATTATTACGGTTGCTACTTATTCTATTTAATATCATGTAAAGTGATATCATACTTTATTGATGATCTTATCAGAGTTAGTAAAATCCAAATTATCCTGTTTGACCAATCTGGTGGTCGAAACCCCAATTACCACGTATAAGTTACCGCTCTGAGGTCTCGTTGGGTGGACGAGATGTTTGGAGAACCATTGTAATGATCATATGTTATGATTAAATATAACTTATTGTCCCGCATATTTACACACACAAACAAAATTATAAAGATACATTTAGCCTACTGTAATTATAGTCTATGTTCATTAAACCAACAGCCATTTAAACTTTGTGACAGGGATTCGGTAACACCGAATTATGCTCCCCGAAGCAAGTGCTTATCACACTATGGGAAATAACATGTTACAGATACAAAGATACAGGTAATAAAGAAAATAATGTAGAGTTATGGTTCTTTGACACTACACGACCTCTTGAAGGTCTCTATGATTATGTGGAGTTTCAATCAAATGCCATCAATACTGTTCATGTTAGGGACCGACCAAGCATTACTTTGTATGAAAAAGGAGATAATTAAAAAACTAAGTAAGGTAGAATTATGTTTTTATGGCACTGCACTTTTCCTCAATGAGAACTATTCACCTATAAAGTTTCAACATCTCCCATAATGTAGGAGTTATGGCTTGCACAAGAAGTATATATAAAAAGTACAAAGGGCCATAACTCCAAAAATATACAATAAAGAGTTATGGTTCTTGTGCACTGCACTTCCCCTCAATGAGATCTATTCACATATGATGTTGCAAAGTGATATCTCTAATACTGTGTGAGCTATTGCCCGGACAAGAATTAAGTATGAAAAATTCCAAAGAAGAAAACTCAAAATATCTGCAATTAAGAGTTACGGTTCTTGTACACTGCACTTCTCCTCAATGAGATCCATTCACCTATGAAGTTTCAAATTGATATCTCTAATACTGTTCAAGTTATAGCCCGGAAAAAAGTGTGACTAACGGACGGAAGGATGGATAAAGCGGTGATTATATGCTCACACATTGGGGAGCATATAAAACTGAATGCAACTATATAATTATATCCTTTTTTCACAGATACGAATTAATTTATGTACAGGTTATGCTTTCACAATGGATAGTTTTGAATGTTATTATTATGTGAATGTACATGTCAATGCATTTTTTTCATTTTTTGTTTTGTTAAGTGGAAAATTAATCGAATGATGTGCATAATTACTGTTAAATCATTAAGTTTCGTGGGTATTAAAATTCGCGAATTGTGGTAAAAAATGGTTTCTTAGATTCGCGAATTTTAAATATTTTATTAAAATATAAATCTCTAGTTATGTATTTTTGCGGTCAATATATCCGCGGGGATTTAATTTCGCGATTTAGTTCATTCGCGAAATCAACGGAATATTTGATCCACCGCGAGAACTTAAGAACTTAACAGTACATATTTAAGGATGTATTATCCGAAGGATTAATTATCAGTGTGACTGTTTTATATTGCACTTGATACCCCCAATGTGTACAAGCGTTTAGTCGGTTCTGTACGCTGACAACACAGCTGCAAAATTGGATGTTCGTTATTGTACGTGTTTTTATGACACACATCATGCAATCCACATTTGTATCAAACACCGTTTCATACTTCCGGTCCCTAATCAAACATCGAATAACAATTGCCATAAAATTTTATATTTATTTATTCTTTTAAAATTATGGACGGCATCAATTAAGTGATAAATGTTTTGGAAAAGGATAAAGTCCGTTCTGTGCCGTGACTAACCGTAACTGGATTTCAATCAGTACTTAAACATCAAAATGAAACCGCCATGCACATAACGAAGCTATAATTCTACGTTTATATTCAATGCTTAATTAACGAATGATGATTCTACTCTTCAATTTTCTAATTCTTAACAAGTGAAGTGTGTGATTCGCTATCATGAATATAAAATACCGTTGCGTGACGTTTTCCCTTCGATTGTAACTTTCACGACATCGACCGGAAGTAGTGACGTCGACTTTCGGAAGAGAATATTCTAGCTCTTTGAAATATCATATTATTTATGATTTGTTTCCAGTTAAATGGTACTCCATCAGACAATATAAATTTTACAACAAATATCATATAAATTATACATTACAATGACGGCAAATAACAATCTGCGACGCTTTTAAATACGAACATCTTATGGGAGATTTGTATCTTTATACTACAAAGCGTTTTCTTTCAAGATATTGGACCGATTTCCATTAAAAGATCTTAATGGCTATTTATTATCCTGATAGCTGATATGATGTTTCATGAGAAATTGTATATTTCTATGAATTTATGCACCATTGGAACGCGATATTACTCTTTATTACATATATAGTCTAAAACCAACCACAAAGCTCTTTCGCACGTCTGATATAATCCTGACGTTACCACAGGGTTCCCCAGTATAACACGTATCGTATAGTCGCTGCTATCAACTAATTTCGCTAATTGTTTGCGTTTGTGCATTGCTATTTGGTTGCGTCCCTGTCAGTACTTGTCTGGATTCGAACCATGTACCTCGGAATTGGTAGTCGAAAGCGTATTCAATTTGGGAACATGTCACCCAGGTCGTAAGTGACCACGAACACATTATTAAATTTCTACTTTGTTTATAAATAAATAAATAAATAGTACAGGTGTAATAATATATTTTTGAGGTGTTCTCAATTTTAAGGTGGTTTTATTTTTTAGGTGGTATTATGTTTGAGGTAGTTTTATTTTTAGGTGGTCTTATTTTCAAGAGTGTGGTCAAAAGATATTTTACTGGTTACTGGATCTTAAACATCTTGAACCATTGCTGCAAATGTCTTCTTATTAATCTGTACGAGCAATCCATGACTAGGAGAGCTATAGCGATACCAGCGTCTTCTGGCATGGAAAAATGATTATCGTTTGTCAGTGATTATCTCAAATGCTTATAGAAACATTATTTGTAT
This sequence comes from Spisula solida, assembly GCA_947247005.1. Classification (NCBI taxonomy): domain Eukaryota; kingdom Metazoa; phylum Mollusca; class Bivalvia; order Venerida; family Mactridae; genus Spisula; species Spisula solida. The sequence goes on along the minus strand of OX365950.1, from coordinate 1,360,553 downwards.
AAATCATTTGGAGAAGTAATAAATTGGCACAAAGTATTTCGATGCCATTCTAATTTGAAGGCAGGCCTTTTTTGTCTTCAATTTATTTGTTCTTAACACGAGGCTGTTGAGAGCTTTCTTAATGGAAGCTGGCATTGTAGCGAAATATTACCCATTATTCTGTATGAATTATTTGTTATTTAGCAACAATTCGTACATAAACTATTGTTTAAAGGAGTAGCCACTTTATATGTCTTTCTAGATACACGGAGTAATACAGTCCGTACACATGAAAAACCGGCTTCATATATTGGATGGATTTTATTGTATACGTACATAGACTGTGATTGGAATACTCTGCTGCGTCTATATTGTTTAAAACATGTTTCTCTTTGTCTTCATTTTTTCACTAAATTTCTTTTTTATGTCAATAACGCAATTATTTGCAATGTAATTTGAGAGAAATATTGTATTACATTATAATTATTGATTATTTTCATAACTAATTTTATATGAATTGGAAAAGGGGAACAACTGTACCATGTTTACCAATAGTCACTCCGTTATTAACTCCCTTGTTTGATACTCCTCTATTTTTGAAATGGATTTAGTATTGTTATATATTGGGTAACTTTTCTGTTTATATTTAGACCGTCTTTCTATTAGTACTGTCACACTACGGCGTATTATAATAACGTAAAGCAAATGTACGAGAATTTAATCCAAAACGCTGACATACGCTAACATACGCTAACATACGCTAACATACGCTAACATACGCTGACACACGATCGCATATACGCTGGGGGATGATTTGAAACAGCAATCAGAACGTCATCTGGACGTTTACCCAACGGATATACCAATGTTTATCGGGCCATTCTTTTAAAATTGGTTTAACGTCAGATTTGGTCGAATATTCAGAGAAGAAAATGTTGCATTTTAACACACCCTTCACTGACGTCAGCAAAATCCATGTTTTACAAACATAAATTTGTAGAGACTAATCGAAGCTTTTAGCTTATATATCATTTTTTATGTGACGTTTGAAACAAGCCCGTACTGTCATTTACGATCATTGTTTGCGCCGTAAAACTAATGTAAAAAGAACGCAATGTGATACCGTTCGCGGCGTCATGGCAACATCCCTCATGATGCCAACGCCATATAAGATGTACCATTAAATTGCAAATAGCTTCGAGTTTCCAATAGTACTTTTACAAGGATAATTATGTAAAAACAAAAATACCCTTACACCTTATGGGCGGCGTCGCGAGTCCGACATCTTATGTGTGCCCTTAACTTGTTTAAAATGTACCCTCACGCATTCGCCACACAAGTTGACAGCACGTTTAGCAGGTCGTTTCCATTTTCATGGTAATGACCTGTCTAAGTTATTACATTAACATGGACGAAAGGGTCGTCAATTTAAAGATGGGAACACTAGAAACAGGAGAGAACCATGTTAACAAATTACTTACAGTATATATCTCTCTATTACTAACAGATATTTCTAATAGTCAAAGGGAAATTACTCGATCTTCATTATTAATATCTAAAGTTCAAGGGAAACAAATCTATCACACATTCTAAGTGTGACTATCTTTGTCATTAAATAATTTGACACAACTCTGTTATCTTCATCATACAATGGGCATATCCAAGTCGAGTTGTTTCCCCTCGACGATTGCAAATCGATTAAAAAGATTTACAAATAGAAGCCATTACATTGACAAAAGAGTTGCTTCCCATATGACCATTGAAATAATGAAAAATAAATAGTTATTCCCCCTTGATCTTTAGAACTTATGGATGCACAAGTTTAAATGGGGCCTCCACAGACGTGTCCAAACTGCATAATCGTGATTCATATCTTGTTCCTTTTTGAGGATCTTAGGAAGATTGTCAATATTGATAAATAAGTTTCCTGGTTAAATAAAACCTTTATTATTATTATCATATATACAGAGTGCTAGTTTGGTAGGGGGGGGGGGGGGGGGGGGAAGGCTCGGCTCCATACCTTCTCTGTCTGACATTCAGAAAGATAAAACATAAATTGACCGAGCTATGAGTAAATCTATACATGCACACTTATAGCAATGGTTAAGTGTATAATGTGGCTAAGGTTTTCCTGGAGAACGGCTCAAAGTAAAATCAAATTGACCTTTCTTTGTAAACTTCCTGATGTTGCATACACACACACAGAGGATGCATTGGTAACGTTACCAACTTAATTATTTCCTAACAAGTGTGAATTATTGTACGTATATTCATTACTAACATAATATATACAGGGCGTTAAACAGTTTGTTTTCAATAGTTTATTTTACTGAAGCAGGATAATGTAAAATATTCAGGTTAAATTCCAAAGGGTTGTACCATTTTCAATATTTCCAGCATTAAATGAAATTATAATTGTAAGAAATTAAAATTGCAAACTGCATACTCATCCTCATACATCAGTAGTTAGTTAAGTTCCGAGAATGTGCATACTAAGTTCAGATAAAATTTAGTAGACCGTGAGCCAGAGGGTGTTTTGCTCACCCCAGGGGGAATTTTGTGGACCATAATTTTTTGAAACACCAAGGTCTGGCGAATATTTTGGCATAAAGTTTGCAACTGGCGGGTGGGGCTTTTTTCCGTTACCACGCTTTAAAATACGTTACCCCAAAATAAAAATTGTAATTTTTAAAGATAAATTGTACCATTATGCTATTAAATAATTCCAAGTTTGCATATGTTAATCAAGAGTGTAAACTAGTAGCTGCAAACTGATAGAATTTCAATGCCAAAATGAATAAATATGGCAAAACATACGTTACTCTAAAAAAAAAAAGGTTTATGGCATAAAGTTTTTTATTGCAAATTTAGATGATCAGGCAATCAAATAATGAAGTACCATTATCAAGTTCAACATTTAACATAAAAATGATGTATAGATTGCCAGTATAGGTTAAGAGATAAATGTTTGGTAGCGATTCTTAAAATGTCACCCATTCTCCAAAACATGTGCATTTTTCATTCCTTAAATAATTTCAAGTATTCAAATTGTATCATACACTTTTCAGTTATATATAATACCACTTTATATATTTATAATGGTTTATATTATATATATTAACAAGTCTCTTACTTGTAAAATATGTTAAGGCAATACTACCTTGCACTTTATGTTACCAAACATACAAATTAAAGTTCGTGTCTTCTGTGTCTTAAAAACGTACTTAAAGCAATTAAAAAAACATAACAATTTTAATCCTACATAAAAATATTATAGGTTTGCAGTTCAAACTGTATATTTAACTTAACAACATGTAAACTATAATGTACATGTATTTAAATATCAAACAAAATTACAATTTACTAGCCTTGTATTCTGTTACTTTAGATAAACTTTACCTCTAAAAAATAATTGATTTTCAAATAAAAATATCTTTATCGCAGTTTGCATTTGAACTTTCAACACATGTATTTAACAAAAACAATTTATGTTTCAATTTACGTTACCTTACTCACAAACTTTACAATATCATATATGCTGTAATTTTAACACAGTGTTGACCTATCTTTGTAAAATCCCAAACGTACAAGTATTTTGTTTGCTTTATACAATATGTATTTAATTTAATAAACACACAATACACAATATGGCCTAGGAAGGCTGAAATCTGTATTGGTGGGTTCCCAATTTGGCATAGGATGGCTGCAATCTGTGTTGGTGGGTTTCCAATATGGCCTAGGAGGGCTGAAATCTGTGTTGGTGGGTTCCCAATATGGCATAGGATGGCTGAAATAAGTGTTGATGGGTTCCAATGTGGCATAGCATGGCTGAAATCTGTGTTGGTGGGTTCCCAATGGCCTAGGAGGGCTGGAATCTGTGTTGGTGGGTTCCCAATATGACATAGGATGGCTGAAATCTGTGTTGGTGGGTTTCCAATATGGCCTAGGAGGGCTGAAATCTGTGTTGGTGGGTTCCCAATATGGCATAGGATGGCTGAAATCAGTGTTGATGGGTTCCAATATGGCATAGCATGACTGAAATCTGTGTTGGTGTGTTCCCAATGGCCTAGGAGGGCTGCAATCTGTGTTGGTGGGTTCCCAATATGACATAGGATGGCTGTAATCTGTGTTGGTGGGCTCCTAATATGGCCTAGGAGGGCTGAAATCTGTGTTAGCGGGTTCAAAATATGACCTAGGATGACTGAAAACTGTGAAGGTGGGTTCCCAATATGGCATTAGAGGGCTGAAATCTGTGTTGGTGGGTTCCCAATATGGCCAGGGAGGACTGAAATCTGTGTTGGTAGGTTCCCAATATGGCATCGGAGGGCTGAAATCTGTATTGGTGGGTTCCCAATATGGCCCAGGAGGGCTGAAATCTGTGTTGATGGGTTCCCAATGAGGCCTGGGATGGCTTAATCTGTGATGTTGAGTACCCAAAATGGCTTTGGTGACTGTACTCAGATTTGGTGGGTACCCAATGGGCCTGAGATGACTGTACTCTGAGGTTGTGGGTACCAAATGGAACCTGGGAAGGCTGTTTTCTGTGGTGATGGGCATCCAATACAGCCCGGGATGTCTGTACTCAGAGGTGGTTGGTACCCAACAGGGCCTGTGATTACTGTACTCTGAGGTGGTTGGTATCAAATGGAGCCTGAGCTGGTTGTTCTCAGTGGTATAGGGTAGTCAATAGGACCTGTGATGGCTATTCTCTGTATAGGTGGGTACCCAATTGGGCCTGAGATGGTTGAACTTGTGGAGGTGAGTACATAAGCTGGCCAGGGACGGCTGTACAAGGCAGTGTTAAGTACCAAAAGGGCATTGAATGGCTTTCCTCAGTGACTATGTAGGGCACAGGGCCTACGAAGGCTGGTAGTGGTAAGTACCACATAGGGATTAGTATGAACATAATTGGTGGTGGGGAATTACCCAATAGAGCCAATGATTGCTATATTGCACCTGGTATGGCAGTATTCAGTTGGTCCGAGTACCCCTTAGGACATTGTATGGTTGTTACCGCTGGTGGTAAGTACCACAATCAGGTGTGACCGTACTCAATGGTTATGTGTACCACTTAGTGCAAAATATAAACTGTAATTGGTGGTGGTGATTGGGCCTTGGATGTCTGTACTATGTTGTTGTGACTCCATTGTACCCTATACAACTTGGTGAGACTGTAAGTCATTGGTTATGAGCACCCCTATGGGGTATGAAATCTGTAATTATTTGGAATGAGTACATTTTTGGGCCTTATATGACTGTAGTTTTGTACTAGTGAGTAACCCATAGTGCCATGTACAGCTGTGCTCAGTAATTGGGAGTACCATATAGAGACTTACATGTATATGGCTTTACTCAGGTGTTGTGAGTATCTCTTATGGCATACTATGGCTATAACTAAGGGTGGTGAGTACCCAATATGGTCTGGGTTGGCTGACTTCTTGGTTTTAAGTATCCCATAGGGCCTCAGATATAGCTGGTGCCATTAGGAATACAATAGGAATGGTTGTATTGGGCAGTTGTAAGTGATCCATTGGTTACGGAATGTATGTGTAGACAGTGTTATTAGTCCCCCATAAGGTCTGGGTTGACTATTAAGTGGTTTAAGAACCCCTAAGGGCATGATATGGGTGTACTCGGTGTTGGTTACACCATCATTCAGGCCTAATATATGATGGTGATGAGTACCCAGTCATGCCTGATACTGGTGTAATTGGTAGTGGTAAGCATAACAAAGGGTTTAGTTGAGAGTACCCCTTATAGCTTAGTATGGCTATAATAAGTGGTAGTGACTACCCCATATGGCATTGGATGGCTGTACTCTGTGATGGTGAGTACCGAATGTGACATTGGGTGGTTGTACTTGACAAGTGTTATGTACCCCATATGGTCTTGGGATGCCTGTACTTTGCAATGTTGCATATCCCTAGGGCATATTTTTTGTAACTTGACCTTGAAATGACCTTGACCTTGACTTCATAGTGGTCAGTCTTGTATGTCCATATGATGCACATTATCAAATGAAAAATATCTAAGCAAATATTTGCATGAGAACATAGAATTTTAAGTGTAGTTGACAATTTATGCCGGCAGTTCCATATAGTACATACAGTAGAATATTTTGGTATATAACATTGCTTGTTCTACTTTAGCTGTCACCTAGCTACCCCCAAAAAATCACCAATTGTCACCCCACTATATGTGTTATACCGAAATTTTAACTGAAATGTTGTTGAAAAAACCCCAATATTTTTGAAAGGTAACGTAATTTATATGGCCTTTCATATCAATTAACTATTTGTGTTGTTGTACTATAGCTATATACATTATTGAGCTGGATACTAATCAGTAACATCATTTCTTAACTTAAAAACGTCATATACGTTGACTGTTTTTTACTATTCTAGTAATTTCATGCAAAGTAACGTAAATTACGTATGTTATATCACATTTTTTGCCTATACTAATTTGTACAACTGATAGTTTCAATTTTAAATACATTTAACATACACAAATGTCTTATTCACATGATTTATTGTATAATTGGCATGTTTATAATATCATATAAGCAAAATAAGTGATTCCTGTAGAAAATCGCATAGTCACGTATTTCAAATCTCCGTAACTCGTTACAGCCCCAACAGAAACTTGCAAACTCTTGTCTGTGAATGCTACCTACCATAAGGTTTAAGAAAATCATAGTGTTGAAAATTCCCCCTGGGGGGGGAACAGGGTCAATTGTCAGCTCAAGGTCTATAGTATTAATTTTATATTTTGAGAACAAACTTTTTTAACACCCTATACACTTATGAACAAAATGCTAAAGTACCTTTGCTAAAAACTCATTTTCTAACAATGCTATGATTTAATTTTTAGGTGGGCTCATACAAAAAACGTTTTACAAAGTTATGCTGTAAAAACTTTTCGCGACTATTTGTTTTTGAAAATGCTTGTGCATTTAAAGATTCGTGCAATATTAGAAATATATGTTTTTGCATTTGTGCCATAAGGAACAAACACTGGTAATGACTGTTCAGGAAAATCACCATTTTTAGACCATAAAGATAATTTTTTAGAAAGTCGAACAGGGAAGGCAGCACTCAACTTAACCAACTGATCACAGAAAACATAAAAACTACACATACCCGAATTACACGACACATGGCTCAACACATAACTGAACGAGAAAATGAACTACCAAGTCCCAGATGTAAAAAGCTGAAGGACCTATCATACAAAATACGTTTTACAAAGTTATGTGCTAAACAGTATTCTGTTTTTGAATATGCATGTGCATTGAAATATTCGTGCTAGTTTAGCCATAGATGTTTCTACATTTGTATCATAAGGAACAAACGATGGTAATGACTGTTCAGGAAAATCACCATGTCTAGACCAAACAGATAATAGAAAGTCGAACAGGGAAGGCAGCACTCAACTTTTTATACCAATTTTAAAACTGATTTCTGCATTGAAACGTATGTCAATTGTATTAACATAATGCAATATCGTCGCTGTTTAGTCAAATTTAGATCTTCTTCTCATAACCTGATGATAGACGTTGGCAAGCATCAGGGAGTACCGCGAAACCAACGTTTTTGTAAATACTGTCAAAATTCTATAGAAGACGAATTTCATTTTCTACTTATCTGTCCATTTTACGCTGAAATAAGAATTAAATACATACCTGATAATTTTTGTAAACATCCTAATCTGTCTACGTTTAACATTCTACTAGCTGCTTAAACAGTACTATAATAAGATATTTGTCTACGTATTTGTATCATGCTTTTAAAAAACGAAAACTTTTATAATATTATGTTATTTGACCATTGCATAGTTTTGTATGATTTGTGTATATGTTTTGTTTATGGGCCGGAGGCCAATTGTACAATATATATTTGAATATTGAAAAACTGAACTAGCTGATCACAGAAAACACGAAAACATCACATACCGCAAGTACACCACACATGGCTCAACACATTACTGAACGAGAAAATTAACTGCCCAATTCCAGCTGTCAAAAAGCTGAATGACCTAGTCTCAGGAATCAAATAACTGAATGCTCAAGCTGAATGACATAGTTTCAACAGTAATACTTTGTTTTAGCTGTCTGAAGTCCTAAAAAGTAAAATAATAACAGTAATAAAAAAGCTGAATGCCCTAGTTGCCGCTGAATGACATAGATGCATCAATAAAAAAGCTGCATGCCCCAGCCGAATGACAATGTTTCAACAAGCGGAATGCCATAGCTGAATAAGTTCGAAAAGATAATGTAGTTTTTGTCGCTATATCCCCTTTAATAATGGACGTATGATCCATCTCATACAACTTATAGTTAACTTCCTGCCTTGTTGGACACTCAAGAACAACAAGGACACTGTCTTTGCTGAGAGGCAACATCCCACTTATCTAAACGCTGGTGATTAACAACCACTTACAATTTTTATATACAATGGAAATGAAAGAGCGATTTGAACTTGTCATGAGTGTCAATTCACATACATGATAACAACCGGACTATAATAATATGAGCCGCGATCTGAGAAAAGGGCCCTTAACAACATTGACATGAAATTGAGTAAATGCAGTTTTAAGTTACGTCATCATTTTCTTTGCATTTCTGTACAGGGCAAAAAATGCACACAAATGTTTAATGTTGAATCCCGTCTCATAACTGTTGCCTTGTATCTTATTTAATATGGAGTTCCATACTAACATGTAGGATCTGTATTTTTGGGGTAAAACATAACAAATTATAAACAGAAATGAGGATTTTTGGAATCGGCCGACCACATTGTCATTTATTATCGTACATGTATTTATAAAAAATCATTGCAATTGGATTGTAGCAACTTGTAGTATAATGGATCATACGATTTTATAAGCTTTTGTTCAAGATACGATCTTTTGGGGTAAAATCATTCAAAATAGAAACTAAAATAGTGATCTTTGGAATCAGTTCACAGCAATGCTATTATTCATGTTTCTTGATAATAAATCACTTTGATAGGCACATGTTGTCTTTCCGCTTAAGATATTAATAAGTTTGGGTCAAAAGCTTGTGCATCTTGAGCTATTTTTCGGGTAAAACTTAACAAAATATAAACAAAAGTGAGGATTTTTGAAATCGGCCGACCACAATGTCATTTATAATCGTATTTTATCGAAATTCATTGCAATAGGACTGTAGCAACTTGTAGTATAATAGATCATAAGATTTTATAAGCTTTTGTTCAAGATACGATCTTTTGGGGTAAAATCTTACAAAACAGAAACTAAAATAGTGATTTTTGGAATTGGTGTACAGCAATGCCATTATTCTTGTTTATTTATAATAAATCCCTTTGATAGGCACATGTTGTCTTTCCGCTTAAAATATTATTAATTTTGGGTCAAAATCTTGTGCATCTGGAGTTATATTTGGGGGTAAAACTTTAAAAAATATAAACAAAAGTGCGGATTTTAGGAATCGGCGGAACACAGTGTCATTTATAATCGTATAATATCAAAATTTATTGCAATCTGATTTTATTTACTTATAGTATAATATATCATAAGATTGTGTAAGCTTTTAGTTGAAATAGGATATTTTGGGGTAAAATCTTACAAAATATGAACTAAAATGGTGATTTTTGGAATCGGTGAACTGCATTGCCATTATTCATGTTTTTTGATAATAAATCCCTTTGATTGGCACATGTTGTCTTTCCGCTTTAGATATTAAAATGTGGGTCAAAACCTTGTGCATCTTGAGTTATTTTTTGGGGTAAAACTTAAACAAAATATAAACAAAAGTGAGGATTTTTGGAATCGGCGGCCCACAGTGTCATTTATAATCGTATTATATCAAAAATCATTGCAACCTGATTTTACTAACTTATAGTATAATATATCATAAGATTGTGTAAGCTTTTAGTTGTAATGCGATATTTTGGGGTAAAATCTAACAAAATAGAAACTAAAATAGTGATTTTTGGAATCGGTTTACAGCAATGCTTTTATTGATGTTTTTTTATAATAAATCCCTTTGATAGGCACATGTTGTCCTATCGCTTAAGATATTAATAATCTGATGTCAAAATGTTGTGCATCTTGATATATTTTTGAGGTAAAACATAAAATATAAACAAAAGTGAGGATTTTGGAATCGGCGGACCACAATGTCATTAAGCAGAGTATTCGTTAATAATTTACTGCGATATGAACTTAGTAGTAACCTTTTGCTTAATATATAAAAACATTAACTTAAGGCTGCTCGGAACAACTATACCAGGCGCTATGGACAGTTTAGCCGCCCGATACCCTATCTATACAGTACAGCAATTCAAGGCCCGGTGTAGTACTCATGCCTAACTTTAAAGCCATTTCTTGTTCCATGGGTAGTACATAATACTACAAAGTAGATCCATTCCAGTCTATGTGATACCTAACACTACCTGATTTAAGCTTTCCCGTCTTTAATTGCACCAAAAATCAAACATTTTCAGCATTTCTAAAATATTTATGACTTTACGTATATAAATGCAGAGTATTGTTAAATTGAGTAATTGTTGCTATGACAACAGCAATAAGATAATATCCAATTTAAAAATCCAACTATGCATAGCATGTATTTGTTATTCTTTCAATATGACTTCATGTACTTAAAACACTAGCAGTAAATACACATTAGTGTCACGACATATTTGAGTACTAGTAATTCAAAAGAATTGGTTGCCATGGTATTGAAACGGAAGAAGCAAAACCATTCAAAATAAATAAAAAAATCTAGTCATAGACCTTATTAATATAATGGCCATATATGGCATTGGTAATATTTTTATGATAATTACTAGTAAACAAGATAATTTGGTATATTTTATTCCTTGAAGGAATGGTTGCTATGGCAACCAAAATAAAATAAAAGCGTAAAATATTTACACAGATTTGTAACGCCTCACAAATAATTAGAGGTTAATACACGACACAGCCGGGCAGGAAGGCGATAATCCGCCCGGAAAATGAATAATCACCTCGAGGGCTTCAGCCCGAGGGTGATTATTCATACCGGGCGGATTATCAACTTCCGGCCAGGCTCTGAAGTGTATTAAAGTCTTTAATACAATTGTTCGATTTCAGAATATCTATGAAGAACAAATAACGTAAATATTACTGATGTAGATATACACTAAGTTTGTAACCAATAAAATGCACATAGTGTGAATAAAATTGGCAAAGAAATCTGGCATATGAGCAACGTAACGCCATTTTGGCTCCAACGTGACGTCAGGTTTACATGGATAACGTAACGTGCGGTCGTTCAACCGGTCCGATTATGATTATGAGATTGCGGACCGGGCGGATAGCCGATAATCAATCACGTGATGGCCATAATCAGCCGCAAATAGGCTTATTTGTGTTACTATATATAGTAACAAGTGTATTAAGTACCATTATTCAAATGATAAGTTGATTCATAGCAGGTGAACGTTTGTGGGATAATGCCACTAACACACAAACAGTACAAAAATATGTCAATGTTGAGATGTGCGTTTTTGCACAAAAACATACATGTCATTGGTTCCATTGGAAGGTCATAACTTTGTGAATATTTGGAATTTTGACAAAAATATTTTGTTATTGTGTACAGGAAAGATTATTTCGACAGAAAATGCCAAAAAACAAAATTCCAAAAAAATGTCATAAGGGCCCTTTTCTCAGATCGCGGCTCATATATAATGCATGTACAAAATGTATTTAAGCAATAAGTTGTTAAATGAGTTGTTAATAAAAAGCGGGAGAATGACGTGATTTCCCGAGTACGGAGAATTTAACGTGATTCTCGTTCTTCTTTTAGTATAGTTTAACAGGGCTGATATATTCTCCATATTTATAATCTCGGTTGTATGATTTCATAAGCGGGGAATCATCACGGTGTTACACTAACACAAATTTAAAGGACCAATATTGCACGATTTGCTCGCGAAAATTTATATATTCAACGTAAGAACCTTGTAATATATTCATGCATAAAGATCAGGATCAAGTCAAATTATCCCTGCTATAACCAGAGTATGTGTCCATGTTGTAATTAACGGGTGTTTTTACCCACCCCCATAATGGCAATGTGCTAATCCATAAATACATTCTGTGTGCCATTCTTTGAGGGGTCAATAATGTGTTGGTTTGCTTGAAGTACGGATGGTAGTTTCCTGGTTTTTCTCTTGCGTTGGTGGCTATGCATGCGCTCATAAAAAATAAGAACGAATCGAACATGGAAAGCAGCAATAAAAACAACACACAAAAACACAAACATGTTCAAGATGACAAACTTCAAATGAACCATGAAGAACGAAACTACAAAACAACAAACCTCTACACCCTTTTCCGACAGTCTGATCAGGTCAAGCGTGTTTCATATATAAAACAAGATAATATTAAGCCAGACTGGGAATACATCACTCAACTTTACCAGCCGAGCACAGAAAACAGTAATTAAAGTAATTAAGAATTGCAAGCAATACAGAAGCCCCCAACCGGTTTGAGGCCATTTTCAATGTTTCTGTTGCTATAGCAACCACTATTTTTGTCAGAATCAAAATATGTTTAGACCTTCCCCTATCCACATATCAAGTTTCATAAACCTAGCTTGGAAACTATTTGAGTTATGGCAGGATCCAGATTGTTTGACGGACGGACGGACGGACTGACGGACGGATGGCAAACCTATAGTCGAAAACCGGTAGGGGACTAACAATACATAATGCCTAATGCCCAACTAAACCAGTCGAGCACGGGCAACACAAAAGCATACAAGATACAATGCCCAACTAACCCAGCCGAGCACAATGCCTAACTAGACAAGTAAATGATTATAAGCCACATACTCTGCTGTGGCCACTTAAACTAAGTATGACACTTCGATTGTTCATATAATATGTAACAATTCACTGTGAATCACAGTAGAGAGACGGATATAGCACTGACTCCATGTATCTCTTCCTCCGTTGTGCTGATACTACTTCTCCTTAAATAAAGATAATATTAAGTTAGACAGGGAAGGTTGCACTCAACATAACCAGGCGAGCAAAGAAAACATTAAAACATACGATGCCAAACTAAACATGTAAAAGATCCGCCCAAGTATAGTGCGGCCAAGATATGATGGCACAATAACATTGTGTAAACGTCACTGGTTTGATTAGCACATATCAAAACGCGGGTAGGTAAATAAATCACGATCATCTAAGCGCTTGTTCAGTTATTTTAACTTATTTAATTAAGGATGAAGATTGTTGTGTTTATTATATAGTCTAGTGGTAACGTGTCTAATCTCAACGCAGACGCTCCGGGTTCGAATCCCATTGGAATCTTTTTTTAAAAAAAATCAGGAATTATTTTTCCGCACACTTTTCACAAAACTGTATTTGTGGGTGTATTACTTACAACCAGATACACTGTGTAAACTGCACACTATTAAATAGAACTATTGCTAAAAAGATCATTTTAACACAGCAAGGACGATACATTGTATCTAATGATGCACACTAGAAGCATAAATCACTCAAAAAAAATTACTTAGTAAAATGTTATTACTTATTTCAAGTAATGTTCAGTAATACTTACATAATTAATTACTAAGTATTACTTACTTTTTAAGCTATAGTAATATAATACTACTTGAAGTAATTATGCTTCTTTAAGTAATTTAATCTGAGTGGAACTTCTACATTTAAGTATTTATATTACTTAAAATTTGTATAAACAATAATATTGTACAGTATAGAATTTGCAATCAGAGTATACAGCCCAGTAAAATAAGTTAGGGCAATTTTATCACAATATCTCAGACCCCTAACTAAAATTTAAATGATGAGCGGAAACTGATTTTCCATTTTAGTAATAGCAACCTTAATTGACTACTTCACCGCCACTTTCAATCGCAGACGTACAGCATCTTTACACAAGCCGTGTGTATATCAATTTACTTTATTTGTATTGGTGTACATTGAACAGTATGTTAAGATACATGTATACTCTGAAATGCAAACTCGTCATAAACTTTAACGTGAACAGACGACACTTGCAATATAACTTGCATGGTTGACAGTTGTAAAGAATTTTGTTGACCAGGGTCAACAATGATCAACACAGCACTTCAATTCAGTCCACCATGGTAGACCATGGTCCAAATCGATAGGGTCATCTACTGGTCACCACCAACCTCCACACCCAGTTTGAGGAGTATAGACCATGATCACTGCTTGTCCGTATTGACTACATACATGCAGTCTGTTAACAATTTCTCAGCCAAACTTAATAAAGCAAATTTTGATGGACAATATATATCTGAGATATTATATTAATGCTATTTTATTATTATTAAAGGGAGGAAATTTAAAAATTATACCATTAAATTGCCTTTATCACACTTAAAATACATTCAAAAAAGTTAATAATTTATCTTTTCCAAAGCTATAGAAGAATAAAACATAGCTATAAACTTAAATTGCTATTGTAAAAAATCAACTTAAATGTTTCTTTTACTTCATGAATCTGTACATATAGGAAGTTTTTATCAACAGACATTAAATCAATCAGTATCTCGATTATTTATGATGCTGGTAATTGCTTTACTAAGTATTTTATATTTACTAAGTAAATTATTTACTTAGTAATTAACAAATAATTGGTTAGTTAAATAATTACTTAGTAATTAATTTACTGAGTTATTTACATTTACTAAGTAAATTATTTACTTAGTAATTATTTGGGTAGTAATTCTTTTACTTAGTAATTATTAAGTAATTCATAAGTAATTAATTACTAAGTATTAATTGATTTTCTGACAACTATTTTTACTTGAAATTTTACTTGAAACAAGTAAAAAAATTACTTGATTTGAGTATTACTTAGTAATTTTTTTTTTGAGTGATAGAACTGCCAGTGATTCAGGGGTATTAGAAAGGACGATTTCATGCCGCATTAAGACGACGAAATTGCAAAACAGTGTAAGAAAATTAACAAGTAACAAAATCTCACTGGATTATTTTGATGATGATGATGATAATGACAGTGATTATGACGAGGCGGATGGTGATAGTGATGATGATTTTGCAGATTTCTAAAATGATTCTGTCACAAACACTGCTGATGAACAATGTTAATTCATATAATTTATATATAAATGTATACGTACAGACTTTATAAGTGATTGTTCTAGATAAATATAATAAAATATTATATTATAAATATATAGAATAGAGACAGTGTATGAATGAAAAAAAATATAACAAGATAATCAATGTGTAACGGAATATATTAAGAAAAAAAGTTTACTAGAACTGAAGAATACAAATCATTACCAAATATGCACAAAAGTGAGACTTGAACCAAGAACCTCCATCCATAATATTATTGTAATTCCAACGCTTTACCAACTGAGCTAGCGAGGCACATGTAAAATTAGTCTCGTATATTTGCTCATATTGCAAAAACGTAATACGAAACAAGCGTTTATTGACCATGACTGTAAATAAGCACCCCTTTATGTTGAAAATGAACCCATCGGCTAATTAGCATGTGTAAATGTTATTGTGCCATCATATCTTGGCCGCACTATACAAGCTGTCGAAAAGTAGAATAAATTAGTTTCAGCAATCAAACAGCCAAGTGCCCTAGCTAAATGATCCAGTTCAAACAGTAAAACGGTTTCAATACCTAGTTTTAGCTGTCAGAAATCTTAAAAAGTAGAAAATTAACAACACTGTCGGAAAGTCGATCACAGCAATTTCCTGTCATGAGATATATAGAGATTGTTTCTACAATATTACAATTTTTTCAAACTTTGTCTATATCATATAGATCACATTATCACTCTCATATTGTTGGTGACTGGTAAAGCTTGTACGTTTAAATAAGAACGACACACGAATGAAATTGAAAGAGGGCTTTATTTTGTAAAGTCAACTATCTTATATTCAGTATAAGACTCTAACACAGAACATGTATAAAAAAGGATTAACTAAATAAAGCCTAAGCACAAAACACATAACACAGTGTTCAATATACAACGTTTGAACAATTTTCCATCACATAAATTCCCCAATACATTTGGAAAGTTTCTGTCCCATCGCTCATAGAAGACACTGCAGCGAATTATTATTTTGGTTTAAATAATCTTGGTTGTCAGGGATCGGAATAAATTGAGCATTATATATAGTGACCAATCCAAATTATTCTATTTCAAAGCAAGCCAATATGTTTGAAAAAACAAACATTTGCAAATTTATACTCAAATGACATGGGTATTTGACCCAAATGTGGGCATGGTTTTTGGAGAATCGGGATCGGCATTCAGCTTTTTAATACTATTGTTTTTTAACTTTTAAGGAGTTTAGGCAGCTAAAACTAGATATTTCAGCCGTTTTACTGTCGGACCTAGGTCATTCAGCTTGGGCATTCAACTCTTTGATTGCTGAAACTAGTTCATTCGCCTTTTATACAACTGGGACTTGGGCGGAATATTTTCTCGTTCGGTTGTGTGTTGTACATTGTGCCGTTAAGGTTTTCATGTTTTCTGTGCTAGGCTGGTTAAGTTTAGTGCTGCATCCCCTGTCCAACTTATTTTGATCCATATTGTTAGATGATGAAGCAATGACGAGTTTGATATCTAGCCAATATTATTACTTCCCCTGTATTGACACACACGCCGTTCAATTCAAGTTTTTTAACGGATGTATGTACATTGTACAACACACGGAATCACGTACCATGATTATGTTGTTGGTATATACACGCACTGTTTATTACAAAACTGAAAGACTAAAGGACTATATGGGTATTGCTGTTCGTGGTTAATAAACACCTGATAGACACATATACGAGTGATTATAAGAGAATGTTCTAACATCAGTTTATACAAAAAAAACAGAAAGATGATGACAAATTGCTCAGGAAAGGAAACACCCAACAGAGACAGGCGAGCACAAAAAACCAATGCCCAACAAACAACCGAGAAAATGCAACTAAAAAGCAACAAGTTCTAATTTCAGTTGTCAAAAAATCCAAAACTGTTCCCAAAATCACTCTAAATGGTTAAACACTGGAGGTTCAAAAGTAGATGTTTGAAGGTAGTCAACAAAAAGAAAATAACACTTGCAAAATGCAGTATGCGCTAAAAAGCAATCTAAGCTTTTTAAAAATATTTGTGATACATGTATCGTTTTCGCTGTATACGAAGGTGTACAAATTAGTTTCATTCTTAGAAAATATAACAATAATAATCGGACAAAATACTGAACAACCGCAAAAGTACAGCACCCCACTCCGAAAGCCTGTCGCATCAATGAGTCAAATAAATCTGGAGCATGATTCAGCCAACATGAACCTACATCATAAGAAACAATTTCACAAAGTTCGAAAGAAACGAGTTCTGTTTTATATACGTGTACATGATGGGAAATTTTATATCCCTTGGTGTTTTAGAAAGGCGAATAGTTCTCGACAAATATTCCATAGCACGTGTACATAAGTTGATTTTGTTACGCCATACATCGTTGCACAGTTTAACGCACATATTGACATGTGTAAAATAGTATAAAGAATGAGGCATTATATTTATTAATCGTATGAGTCAACTGAGATGTAAGGGAATTTACGATGTACTAATATCAGACAAAAATATAATAGAAATTCGAACATAAAAGGCAGCACTCAACTTAACCAGTCGAGCACAGAAAACATAAAAACATTATATACCACAATTACACGACACAATGCCAAGCACATACATGTAACTGAACGAGAAAATGAACTGAACTGACAATGCAATTCGGACTTAGAAAACAGACATGTTCTAATCACAGATAACTGTGTCATTGATAAAGAGTAAAAACAATTGTTTTTAATTAATGTTATCTAAGTAAACATAAATTTCATAAACAAATATTTTTTTACTCTTTATCAATGATACAGTTACATGTGGTACTGATATCCCATGCTTGAATAAAACCTATCAGTATTACAGTATTACTATGTCATGAAATGTAATATATAGAGGATATTACATGAGTGTCTTTCCATATTGAATTTATTAAACGAGTTGAATAAAATAATAAAATGCGAGGCTCTGCCGAGCATTTTATTCATTTTTTTCAACGAGTAATGTTCTTTTTATCACATGTTAGCCTTTTCCGGCCGAAACATTAAATAGCTACTTATTTTTCACTATAATAAACACGCAATTTTGACGACGTCGCCTATCCTTTGAATGACGTCGCGTGATAGCTTTATTACACTAGTGTATTATCAAAAATAAATGATGGCTTTATTACGCTGCCGCGACGTCAAACATGTGATAAATACATATATTGCCTTATCACTTGCCGAATAAACTCCGTATACTAAAATGCATTATTTCGACATGCTTATAAGGAGACACATAAAGTAATAGAGATGTTTAGAACACAATGGACACTTAGGGAGTTTTATACGATTAAGTAACGTTTTTATATAATATTTGCTTTATACAACACTTGCATAAGTTATATTGTAACAGGAAATATATGCTTTACTGTTCTGTTATACAGTCGTGTTGTCCGTGCCTAAAATACGGAGTGACAATTAAGGATTACCATTAAATACAATAATAAATTGAATGATTGGAAATCCAAAGTGTTGATACGCCGTAAGCAGAATGGCGATGTTTTGTGTTATAGCGTGGATTATCTTTAATGCGTTCGTCATTCATGAAGTTTACGGGACAAAATGTCACTTCCATGGAGATACAGCGGTGTGTGATGACATAAAGTTGACGTACATACCCTTCATACCAAGTAATATTCAAACACTGAAATTTGTTAGAAATAAACTAGATTCTGTGACCATGAAAACGTTTAGTAATATTACAAATCCGGACAATTTGTTGACACTGATTCTCACCAATAACAGTATCGTTAATATATCTGATAACGCTTTTAGTATCTTCAGAAATTTGTCAATGCTCGAACTTTCGAAAAACAGAATTAATATAAACGACATGAGGCATTTACTGGAGCAGTTGTCCCTTAGCAATCAGTTAGATAAACTTTTTATGGACTCAATGGGAAGTGATACGATTAATGAAAAATCATTTTCCTTGTTGAATAAGACCCCGGCGCGTAAACTGTCTTTAGAATCGAACGAAATAAACAGGTTTACAGTAGATACTTTGAAGCGTTTGAGTGGTGTATTGGAACTTAGAATGGACAAGAACAAAATGCTCGATATAAAGTTACCTGTAATGAACAATTTGATTGAACTAAGAATACCAATCAACAATTTGGTGGAGATTCCAAAATTCTGTTCAGGAAAAGTTGGTGGTGAATCTCTGGCCAAAAATCTAGAATATTTATTTCTAAGTCACAACCTCATTAATACAATAAACAACGATACATGCCGATGTTTACCGAAGTTGACGCATCTAGGACTTGGAAGAAATGCAATCGCTGTATACCCTGCAATGTTTATATCGCAATGTTCCGCTCTAACTCACTTAGACGTCGGCTCTGGTACTGGTCATAGCGTACAGATTTACCCATTGGCATTTAGTTCATCATCGTTGCAGTTCTTACAATTTGGTTTCAATGGTGATGCTCTCGATGCTTTCAAATCGCTACCCGATACATTTCAAGGATTGCCAAGTTTAACAAATATCAGACTTAGTTATATAAATATGCTTCAACTGTCGAACAAAAATGTATCCGATTTATTCCTACCGTTAAGTAACTTAGTATCATTACAATGTTACGGTTGTCATTTACAAGGTGATATGAAATATGTGTTGAACAATAAGCCAAATCTTACCACAGTCAACTTGAACAGTAATTATTTTGAGCACATTTATCCTGGTACATTTGATGCAAGTTCAAATATATTAAATCTGCGTCTTGGTTTCAACAAAATAGGACATTTCAAGCCAAACGCTCTACCCTTGAACTTTTTAGATAAACTCGAGGTGCTGGACTTGTCAAAGAATCCATTTATTTGTGATTGCGATCTTGTTTGGTTGATTGACTGGATGAAATCGACAAATAAGTCCAAACTGTCTTACTTCCCGAGTGCATATCGGTGTGCCTCGCCTGCTCGATGGGCGAACAAACTGATAACAGATGTAGAGTTTTCATATTTAGAATGCCATCCTTTCAGTACTATTGAATGGTTTGGTATGATTGGGGGACCACTGATATTGATTGTGATCATTACCGCCATAGTTCTCTATCGAAACAGATGGAATATAAAACATTACATATATATGCTAAGAAAAAGGCGGGAATACAAACCACTTGAAGGCAATGCGTATATTTACGATGCTTTCGTGGCATACAGCCATTCCGAATCAGAGTGGGTTGTAAAGGTATTGATTCCGATGTTGGAAAACGACTGCAACCTAAAGTTGTGTGTTCATCAACGGGATTTTCAAGTCGGTGCATTTATCAATGATAACATTGTAGAACGAATGAACGAAAGTAAACAAGTTATTTTGGTACTGTCTAATTCCTTTGCAGCAAGTGAATGGTGTATGTTTGAAATGAAAGTAGCTCACTCAATGCAAATAGAAGATGGTGTTGATGTTATAGTGATAATGTACGAGGAACTAATGGGGAGACATATGAACAATTCTTTGAAAGTACTCTTGGAGTCGACTACGTATTTGGAATGGACGGAAGATGTTGTTGGTAACGAATTGTTCATTACAAAACTGAAGGATTCTATGGGCATTCCGATAAATGCTTGATATACAAATGAATATGAGTATAACAGGTGCCCCCACTAATTGTAAATTGTTTTGTTGTGGTAGTCAATCGTATATGTATACAAATGTTTATCTCTAATTGAATGATAGAGATCTGCGAACGATTACGTAACGCTCGTGTTTGTATAGTGGCGTTTATTCATTTAGTTTGTTACACAGTTAATAAACATAGTATAGTACTTCTCAGGTTCAACAGTATAAGTCAACTTTTCATACTCGAAACATAACGTCCAGGCGTATGGCCCAAGCTACTCGCTTGTTGATGGCCCAACCAACTGGTCTCTCACTCGACTCTACTTCTCAAGTCCAACTCTCAACTCTCACTGAACTGCAATCCCCACTAACATAGTAAATGTTCGATTTGACCAGTCAGACAGATATTAAGAAGACACTTCTTTACACTGACAGGTGTAGCTCAAGGCTGTGTGGCTTTAGTACAAATCTATATTTATGCACGTCGATAGGAAGGTCCATTGCGATTAATATTATATAATTAGTTTATCCCATGAATCATTACAATACATTCGTATCTTAATATGTTTTATAGTTGTTACATGTATTTTACTTTTTTGTTTGTCATTATATTATGTATTGATGTTCTACATGTAAAGCACGTTTGACATATATTTTATACGAAATGAGTGTCATATAAAATCGCTGGCTTAGGTTGTGTAGCATAATGACTATAATATACTACTTAAGACTCAAAACACCTTTTAAGTTATACAGTTTTATTCAGTGGTGCATTGGTACATACAAGTCGTAACTCCAATCATTACTGTCAGAGCTCAAATCTCCTCATCTTAACACAAATTGACTTGGCTTATATAGTGTATAGCTAGACATGTATTATATAGGGTCGGTGTAACAAATTTTCAAGCTTCCTGGTATTATGTAATGTCATTCCCCACACCACATTACTGTGTCAAAATAGCATTCTCAACTGTCAAACCTACAGTGACCCACTAATCGACCTTAGTAAGTACAAAATGATAAGACAAGAAAAAACTGTCTAAAAGCTACTCTTTACTAATGGAAAAACAAGCTTTTTAAACTTCGTTTTGGTCAACATGATCAGTTCCGATTTTCATCAAAAAGGCTCATAAGAAGCGCTTCGTAATGCAGATTGCAAATATGCATGAATCTTAAAAGGTCGACCTTCTCATTCCAAGCCAGCGAACTGTGAAATATAATGATAACGTGTACAAGAAGATATGTAAGTGAATGTGTTTTATGTTACATTTTATAAATTATGTTACCTTTAGCCATTACTTACTTGTGAAAACTTCTGACTCACCCCTCTAGTTGATAATATATTTATGTTGTATATAACTACTAGTATGCTGTTTGTTATCCATTGCAATAAATTATGTTTTAACTAAACTAAATAGTTATAGCATGTCTTTGGTGCACGGTCGACTCGTTACACCTGTCCCTAAAATATACATTTAAGTGAAATATGGATTAAAAATGAGCACATTATAATACTGCAGGTTAACTCATGTACAGCACAGATACAGTTAAACTAGTCACAATTAGATACATTTCCTTGCCAGAAAAACCCGAAGGTAGGGCTAGATAAAGTTGCACAGTGATCCAATCTAGTTGTGAGCCTTTGACTTTACCTAAGAGATATCCTATTATAAGATAACAAACTGTGGTGTGCAAATAACGAATACACTGCCTCATTATGTATCTAATTATTGTTTTTGCAAATATTCCAGCCTAATTGCGATTTTCACCAATAAAAACAGATACTTAAATATTGGACAGGGAAGGTCACATTACACTCAACTGAAACAGTCGAGCACAGAAAAAAGAAATAACACAGACCACAAACACGCGGTTCAATGTCAAACACACAACTAAACGAAAAAAATAAATAAAAAAGTCAAAGTTTCAGAAGAGAGCTGGGAGCTGCTAAAACGGCAGCGCTTAGACCAGACGGATGTCACGTGACGGCATGTGCCCCTTGTATGAATTTTTTATAAGAAGTGCATTCGGTCGAAGGGGTCTAACTCTGCCTGATGATGATTTGTTTTTGGGCCTCTTTAACAAAACATAATTGCTAGATGGAAAGTTCTCGAATATAATAATCTCCCCTCGTATGTCTTTATAAAATTGTATTCAGAGAAGTGAAGTGTGTAGTCTAGAACTATATTGTTAGTTTGTGAAGTATGTTGTCAATGTTGCAGTTACTGAGTCTAGTATGGTAGTCCAAATGTTTTTTTAGTACTGGCCTATAAGGAAGAAATACTGGTCGTTGTTTGTTGCCTGTCGAGTGTTCCTCTGATAATAGAAAAAAATAACTTAGTCATACATGCACACTACAGGAAAGTAATGTAAACAAAGAACACTGACTATTGTTGAGTTAAGTTACAACCTCCGATCCCTCTTATCATAAACAATACAAAGACACTTATTATATAATATGTTTATATCTTGAATAACGAAAGAGGTTGTTTCAAGATTTATATCCGTTCAAAGCAGGAACATTATATCCCTTAATCATTCAGACTAAGGTGCATTTGGTTGCAACATTTGTGCAGATCTATTTGTATAATTTTTTACCCTACGTTAATTTATTTGCTTGATATGCATTTTCAAATGAAACAGTGTTGATATGCTTGAGTATAACCACAAATGGTTTACAAATCCAAAACACATGTATGTTGAAGTTATATATGATATAAAATGTTTTATACTTTCGTGTATAGTATAGTCTCCAAACGAAATTACATTTTTATCATACACTCGGCAAAACTTATAAGTACACACTTGTTTATTTGCCCATAGTTCGACCAATACGTGTTTGACCATGCTGAAAATTTCAACATATGTAGATTGGATATGTAGAATTACAATATTGATTAAAATTGTCACAAACAGAATAAACTAATCATGACATCAGCAGGATCTAAAAAAACACACAATGCCGTGTGTTCATCGGGCGATTGTCAGGTTCCTAATGCACATATTGCCCCGCTTCGCTGAAACAGTACGGTTTGAAGTCTATGTTTCTATCACGGACACAGTAATAAAAAAAACAATGATAGGAAAAAGCCCAATTTAGGTTTAGAAATATCGACTTCGGATAAAAAATGCAATTTGGGACATGGTTAACTCCCCTTGACCATAATAATAAAAACATATTTTTAAAAGTAAAAAAACACCATGTTGTGATTTGAAAAATCGAATTTGTTTGTGTTTTTTTAATTTAGCAATAAATCTAAAATTCAAATTTACCTTACATAAAAATAATTGGCACATACGCGTCAATTTCACGGCCATTTTACGTGTTTTTGACGTTTCATGGTTCAATGAGCCGCTGTATTTAATGTTGAAGAACAAACTTTATTTATCCCGTCCTTTGATAGTCAATACCATGTACACAAAATTTCATGCAAAAATAATAAAAAATAAAAAAGTTATAACGATAAAACGACATGTGTACTTATAAGTTTTGCCGAGTGTATATCCAATGGGATGTCAATTTTGTCTGATGATGTCGTCAATGCTTATTTAATGTAGCTTTAAAAGTTTGTCACCTGCTATCGATACAATTTGGTGAAACCATTTAACAATTTAACCATTTCAATCATGCTTTAAAAGCGATGTCATGGAAATCACACATATTTTTATGACCTTGTATATGACGCCATGATGTCAACACCATTCCTGTAATGTACATTAGATAAAACTGTATCATGCCAGCTTTAAATGATAAATGATACGTACATATCTTGTAGAGGAACGAACAGTCATAAGATATTGAAACTGGGATATATAGTATGAACCACCCTGTATAAATCAAATATGGACCCAGTTGGCACTTACATGCATTAAATAATTAGAAAGAATTTTAATTTGAACCAATGTTTAAGAATTCCGTAAGTGCATTGATAAAACATTACCAAGGAATTTTGCGTTCTATTAATTCCTGTCTCACTATACGAGGGCCACTATGGAAGTATTAATCAGTGAACTATCACATGTTCCATATCCAATTAATGTGTATAAAAGTGGACTTTTTCTGAAAAATACAACTTTCACCTAGCGAACCAATAAAACTATATATATGTACATGTGTATATTGAAATCGGAGAAATATCCATTTCACCATATGACATTTAACCTGTGTATTGAACACTGGGCTTGCGACAAAATAAGGCATATAAAAATCGAAAATATTGATAAAAAGGATTACAATCGTCGAACGAATGCAAAACATATCATAATCTAGAAATTTCGACATACTCAGTTTAAATAAGTGTTTATTCAGCTAGTATATAATTAGGATGTATGTGCGGTAATTTGGGTTTCAGATGTG
This sequence comes from Spisula solida, assembly GCA_947247005.1. NCBI lineage: Eukaryota > Metazoa > Mollusca > Bivalvia > Venerida > Mactridae > Spisula > Spisula solida. Next base: position 1,335,468 of record OX365950.1, on the reverse strand, counting down.
ACTTGTTTAATATTGCATAACATTTCACAATAACGCTAAGAAATCGTGTGAGCTCATTTAACACAATTTTCTTACGTATTTATGAGATATGTTTTGTCCAGTGCTTTAAACTATGTTCTGTTTGTATATCAATAACATGGAAATGCTTTCATTTTAAATGATGAAAATACCACGAATGTCTAGCTGAGAGATTATTCTGTAAGAAAATAAACACTTTTTTTTATATAGTCAAAGGCTCTGATGTATAGCTTATCGATCATATATTAGAATAATAAACAAATTAAGTACAAGTGAGCGGAGCGAACGCAGTACTTAATTCGTTTATTATTCTAATATTTGATCTATAACCGGCTTATAGTTTACCCGCCCACTTTTTGGTGTCATTTCCAATGCTTTTGTTTAGCATGCCCATTGATGGAGTAATGAGGGTAACATAAGGCAAGATTGTATGTACGAGGGATGATCAACAAATATGCGGGAAAATGCTTTTAAAAAACATTGACCAATACTTAAAATAATTGGTCATATAAAATATTGACGTATTACGAATACACAATGTACATAACTATAAAACATTAAACTCAAGGTAATATTTTTTGAAAAACACATTGAAACTGTGACGTAACTATGGGTACATTGGCCCAACGTCATCGCGGAGTTGGTACATATACAGTATACATACTAATTTGTGGCACAATTCATAATGTATAATGCAGCAAAACATTCTCAAAAATAGCTGTACAACTAGATACTCTTCATAGACATGTAAACCGAAAATCATTTTTTCTTTTCCAACTTGCATGTAAATTATAAGAATTAGCTATTTGAGATCATTAGTATTGATGACGTAATTTTTTATTGACGTCGTATAGCCCATTTGCATGTTGGCATTGATTTCACACGGCTACATATGCTAGCATAATTATACCATACATACACGTGATTACATACATGTAGTCGTTGCATAGTGCAATATTGCCATTTGTATGTTATGAGGTTTCAATCGCAACAACAGTTCATCGCCGATTTCTGTATCGCACTCATTTTCTGACAACGACTTTGATGCAAATAGTTCTTAAACGGAATTTGACATTAAAACTTGTTTTTGAATCATGAATGTAATAGTATATCATTACATAATACATATTCACAACCCATCATTTAAAAAATTACCAACAAATTTAATGCACCAATGATACGTCATCGTTTGCTACGTTCAACGTTGCAAAATATCAACATTTGGGCTGCATAACGTCGAGTGTTGTTGAGTGAAATCGCATCCGTTCTGACTTAGGTTAATATTGATGATCAGCGGTGAATCAACTTGAAATACATTCAATATACTCTTCATGTTTTTTTCCTTGTATTTGTTGAACACCCCTCGTATATAAGCTGGTAATATGCTGACATAGGAATAACAGTACAATTTAGAGGGAAGGCGGGTCTTGTTTTTTTTCATATATGGAAACAGCCAAATTGTCCTAATAAATGGATTTACTTCATGAACCACTTACTAGATATTGTGCCCATTGCACAAATAAATGGATTAGAGGTCCAAAAATTTGAAAATCCCTGGCTTTTGACTGGACAAAGAAGTAGGGTAAACTATAAGTTGATTTATCGCCGACTGATTAATACTCTTCAAGTGGCCCTCGTATATAACACTATACATGGTCGTCCAGTTTAAGTAAGCTAAATCGGTTTACACTAGCGCAATTGTAGGTCTGTGGTCGTACATCGACAGTCAGATGTTTACTAATTTTTATTTGAAATGAATAAACAGCTCTTAGCTCGTTGGTCGCAGCTCTTAGATCGTTAGTCGCAGCTCTTAGCTCGTAGGTCGCAGCTCTTAGCTCGTAGATGTGTACTCGTTGGTCGCAGGTCTTAGGTCGTTGGTCGCAGGTCTTAGCTCGTAGGTCGCAGCTCTTAGCTCGTAGGTCGTAGCTCTTAGCTCGTAGGTCGCATCTCTTAGCTCGTAGATGTGTACTTGTTGGTTGGTCGCAGCTCTTAGGTCGTTAGTCGCAGCTCTTAGGTCGTTGGTCGCAGTTCTTAGCTCGTAGGTCGCAGCTCTTAGATCGTTAGTCGCAGCTCTTAGCTCGTCGGTCGCAGCTCTTATCTCGTAGATGTGTACTCGTTGGTCGCAGGTCGTTGGTCCCAGCTCTTAGCTCGTAGGTCGCAGCTCTTAGTTCGTTGGTCGCAGTTCTTAGATCGTTAGTCGTAGCTCTTAGCTCGTAGATCGCAGCTCTTAGCTCGTAGATGTGTACTCGTTAGTCGCATGTCTTAGGTCGTTGGTCCGAGCTCTTAGCTCGTAGGTCGCAGCTCTTAGCTCGAAGGTCGCAGCTCTTAGCTCGTAGGTCGCAGCTCTTAGCTCGTAGGTCGCAGCTCTTAGCTCGTAGATGTGTACTCGTTGGTCGCAGTTCTTAGGTCGTAATTGGTCCCAGCTCTTAGGTCGTTGATCGCAGCTCTTAGCTCGTAGGTCGCAGCTCTTAGATCGTTAGTCGCAGCTCTTAGCTCGTAGGTAGCAGCTCTTAGCTCGTAGATGTGTACTCGTTGGTCGCAGGTCTTAGGTCGTTGGTCCCAGCTCTTAGCTCGTAGGTTGCAGCTCTTAGCTCCTAGGTCGCAGCTCTTAGCTCGTAGATGTGTCCTCGTTGGTCGCAGCTCTTAGGTCGTTAGTCGCAGCTCTTAGGTCGTTGGTCGCAGATCTTAACTCGTAGGTCGCAGCTCTTAGCTCGTAGGTCGCAGCTCTTAGCTCTTAGGTCGCAGCTCTCAGCTCGTAGGTCGCAGCTTTTAGCTCGTAGATGTGTACTCGTTGGTTGGTCGCAGCTCTTACGTCGTTAGTCGCAGCTCTTAGGTCGTTGGTCGGAGCTCTTAGCTCGTAGGTCGCAGCTCTTAGATCGTTAGTCGCAGCTCTTAGCTCGTTAGTCGTATCTCTTAGCTCGTAGATGTGTACTCGTTGGTCGCAGGTCTTAGGTCGATGGTCCCAGCTCTTAGCTCGTAGGTCGCAGCTCTTAGCTCGTAGGTCGCAGCTCTTAGCTCGTAGGTCGCAGCTCTTAGCTCGTAGGTCGCAGCTCTTAGCTCGTAGATGTGTACTCGTTGGTCGCAGGTCTTAGGTCGTTGGTCCCAGCTCTTAGCTCGTAGGTCGCAGCTCTTAGCTCGTAGGTCGCAGCTCTTAGATCGTTAGTCGCAGTTCTTAGCTCGTAGGTCGCAGCTCTTAGCTCTTAGATGTGTACTCGTTGGTCGCAGGTCTTAGGTCGTTGGTCCCAGCTCTTAGCTCGTAGGTCGCAGCTCTTAGCTCTTAGCTCGTAGGTTGCAGCTCTTAGCTCGTAGGTCGCAGCTCTTAGCTCGTAGGTCGCAGCTCTTAGCTCGTAGGTCGCAGCTATTAGCTCGTAGATGTGTACTCGTTGGTCGCAGCTCTTAGGTCGTTAGGCGCAGCTCTTAGATCGTTGGTCGCAGGTCTAAGGTCGAAGGTCGCAGCTCTTAGGTCGTAGGTCGCAGCTCTTAGCGCGTAGGTCGCAGCTCTTAGCTCGTAGATGTGTACTCGTTGGTCGCAGTTCTTAGGTCGTTGGTCCCAGCTCTTAGGTCGTTGGTCGCAGCTCTTAGCTCGTAGGTCGCAGCTCTTAGATCGTTAGTCGCAGCTCTTAGCTCGTAGATGTGTACTCGTTGGTCGCAGCTCATATTTCGTTGGTCCTAGGTCTAAGCTCGTAGGTCACAGTTCTTAGGTCGTTAGTCGCAGCTATAGCTCGTAAGTCGCAGCACTTAGCTCGTAGGTCGCAGCTCTTAGGTCGTTAGTCGCAGCTCTTAGCTCGTAGATCGCAGCTGTTAGCTCGTAAATGAGTACTCGTTGGTCGCAACTCTTAGGTCGTAGGTCGCAGCTCTTAGGTTGTTAGTCGTAGCTCTTAGCTCGTAAGTTGCAGCTCGTAGATGTGTACTCGTTGGTCGCAGCTCTTATTTCGTTGGTCCTAGCTCTAAGCTCGTAGGTCGCAGTTCTTAGCTCGTAGATGTGTACTCGTTGGTCGCAGGTCTTATGTCGTTGGTCCCAGCTCTTTGCTCGTAGGTCGCAGCGCTTAGCTCGTAGATGTGAACTGGTTGGTCGCAGCTCTTAGGTCGTTGGTCCCAGCTCTTAGCTCGTAGATGTGTAGTCGTTGGTCGCAGCTCTTAGGTCGTTAGTCGCAGCTCTTAAGTCGTTGGTCGCAGCTCTTAGCTCGTAGATGTGTACTCGTTGGTCGCAGCTCTTAGGTCGTTGGTCCCAGCCCTTAGCTAGTAGATGTGTAGTCGTTGGTCGCAGCTATTAGGTCGTTAGTCGCAGCTCTTAAGTCGTTGGTCGCAGCTCTTAGCTCGTAGATGTGTACTCGTTGGTCGCAGCTCTTAGGTCGTTGGTCCCAGCTCTTAGCTCGTAGATGTGTACTCGTTGGTTGTTGCTTTTAGGTCGTTAGTCACAGCTCTAAAGGTCGTAGATGTGTACCCGTATTCCCAACCAGCTCTGAGTTCGTTATTGGATTTGACAATCTACGAAAAAACCTAAACGGTAGGTGTTCACGTGAAAAACCCTAATGTTGGGGGACTAGGTGTACATGTGAAAAACCTGAATGGTAGGGAACTAGCTTGCCTTGTGAAAACCCTAAATAGAAGGGGATTAGGTGTCCGAAGGGAAACTTAAATGGAAGGGGACTATGTGTCCGTAGGAAAAACCTAAATGATACGATATCATGTGAAAAACCTACATGGTTTGGGACTAGGTGTCCATGTGAAAAAAACCAAAATGGTAGTGGTCTTGGTGATCATGTGAAAAACGTAAATGGTATGGGACTAGGAGTCAGTAGGAAAAAACCTAAATGATAGCTTTTCTTTTGAAAACCCTACATGGTTGGGGACTAGGTGTCGATGTGAAAAACCTGAATTGTATGGGACTAGGTGACCATGAGATGACTTGAAAGGTACGGGACTAGGTGTCCATGTAAAAACCTAATGGTAGGAAATTAGGTGTCCGTTGCGAAAACCTTAAAGACAGGTTTTCATGTGAAAAACCTACATGGTTTGGGACAAGGTGTCCATGTGAAAACCAAAATGGTAGGGGTCTAGGTGTCCATGTGAAAAACCTAAATGGTACGGGACTAGGTGTCCATGTAAAAAACCTAAATGGTAAGGGACTAGGTATTCATGTGAAAAACCTAAAAGGTAGGGGACTAGGAGTCAGTAGGAAAAAACCTAAATGATAGCTTTTCTTTTGAAACCCTACATGGTTGGGGACTAGGTGTCAATGTGAAAAACCTGAATTGTATGGGACTAGGTGACCATGAGATGACCTGAAAGGTACGGGACTAGGTGTCCATGTAAAAACCTAATGGTAGGGGATTAGGTGTCCGTTGCGAAAACCTTAAAGACAGGTTTTCATGTGAGAAACCTACATGGTTTGGGACTAGGTGTCCATGTGAAAACCAAAATGGTAGGGGTCTAGGTGTCCATGTGAAAAACCTAAATGGTAACTGACTAGGTGTCCATGTAAAAAACCTAAATGGTAAGGGACTAAGTGTCCATGTGAAACACCTAAAAGGTAGGGGACTAGGAGTCCGTAGGAAAAACCTAAATGGTATGGGACTAGGAATTAGTAGGAAAAAACCTAAATGATAGGTTTTCTTTGAAAAACCTACATGGTTGGGGACTAGGTGTTGATGTGAAAAACCTGAATGGTATGGGACTAGGTGACCATGAGATGACCTAAATGGTAGGGGATTAGGTGTCCGTTGCAAAAACCTAAATGATAGGTTGTCATGTGAAAAACCTACATGCTTGGGGACTAGGTGTCCAAGTGAAAAACCAAAATGGTAGGGGTCTAGGTGTCAATGTGAAAAATCTTAATTGTAGTGGAATAGGTTGCCATGTGAAAAACCTAAAGGGTAGGGGACACCTAGACTCCTACCATTTTGGTTTTTCACTTGAACACCTTGTTACCCTTCGGACACCGAATCCCATTCTATTTAGGTTTTTCACAACGCAAGCTAGTCCCCTACCATTCAGGTTTTTCAAATGACACCTAGTCCCCCGATATTAGGGTTTCTTACATCAACACCTACCGTTTAGGTTTTTTTGTCAAGTCCAATAACGAACTCAGAGCTGGTTGGGGATACGGGTACACATCTACAAGCAAAGAGCAGCGACCAACGAGCTAAGAGCTGCGACCAACAAGTATATATCTGCGAGCTAAAAGCTGGGACCTAGGACCTTAGAGCTGTGACAAACGAGTACACATCTACGAGCTAAGAGCTGGGACCAACGAGCTAAGAGCTGCGACTAACGACCTAAGAGCTGCGACCAACGAGTACACATCTACGAGCTAAGAGCTGGGACCAACGAGCTAAGAGCTGCGACTAACGACCTAAGAGATACGACCAACGACTACACATCTACGAGCTGAGAGCTGGGACCAACGAGCTAAGAGCTGTGACTAACGACCTAAGAGCTGCGACCAACGAGTACACATCTACGAGCTAAGAGCTGGGACCAACGAGCTAAGAGCTGCGACTAACGACCTAAGAGATGCGACCAACGACTTCACATCTACGAGCTGAGAGCTGGGACCTACGACCTAAGAGATGCGACCAACGAGAACACATCTACGAGCTAAGAGCTGCGACCTACGACATAAGAGCTGCGACTAACGAGTACACATCTACATCTAAGAGCTGCGACCAACGACCTAAGTGCTGCGACTAACGAGTACACATCTACGAGCTAAGAGCTGGGACCAACGAGCTAAGAGCTGCGACTAATGAGCTAAGATCTGCGACCAACGACCTAAGAGCTGCGACCAACGAGTACACATCTGTGAGCTAAGAGCTGCGACCTACGACCTAAGAGCTGTGACTAACGAGCTAAGAGCTGCGACTAACGACCTAAGAGCTGCGACTAACGACCTAAGAGCTGCGACCAAAGACCTAAGAGCTGCGACTTACTAGCTAAGAGCTGCGACTAACGACCTAACAGCTGCGACCAACGAGGACACATCTACGAGCTAAGAGCTGCGACTTACGAGCTAAGAGCTGCGACTAACGACCTAAGAGCTGCGACCAACGAGTGCACATCTACGAGCTAAGAGATATGACCTACGAGCTAAGAGCTGCGACTAACGACCTAAGAGCTGCGACCTACGAGCGAAGAGCTGCGACTTACGAGCTAAGAGCTGGGAATAACGAGCTAATAGCTGCGACCTACGAGCTAAGAGCTGCGACTTACGAGCTAAGAGCTGCAACCTACGAGCTAAGAGCTGCGACCTACGAGCTAAGAGCTGCGACCAGCGAGTACACATCTACGAGCTAAGAGCTGTGACCTACGAGCTAAGAGCTGCGACCTACGAGCTAAGAGCTGGGACCAACGACCTAAGAGCTGCGATCAACGAGTACACATCTACGAGCTAAGAGCTGCGACCTACGAGCTAAAAGCTGCGACTAACGACCTAAGAGCTGCGACCAACCGGTGCACATCTACGAGCTAAGAGCTGTGACCTACGAGCAAAGAGCTGCGAGTTACGAGCTAAGAGCTGCGACTAACGACCTAAGAGCTGCGACCTACGAGCAAAGAGCTGCGACTTACGAGCTAAGAGCTGCGACCAACGACCTAAGAACTGCGACCAACGAGTACACATCTACGAGCTTAGAGCTGCGACCTACGAGCTAAGAGCTGGGACAAACGACCTTAGACATGCGACCAACGAGTACACATCTACGAGCTAAGAGCTGCGACCTACGGGCTAAGAGCTGCGACTAACGAGCCAAGAGCTGCGACTAACGACCTTAGAGCTACGACCAACGAGTACACATCTACGAGCTAAGAGATGCGACCTACGAGCTAAGAGCTGCGACTAACGATCTAAGAGCTGCGACCAACGAGCTAAGGGCTGTTTATTCATTTCAAATAAAAATGAGTAAACATCTGACTGTCGATGTACGACCTAAGCGCCAACTTCACAGACCTCGCAATTGTTGCAATTTACGAGTGACAATTTACAATTGCTGCTCTGTTCGTTAGATAATTTAGTTTATATAATATGCAGTGTGCGTTAAATAGTTCTGTTTGTATAATATGTATGTCTACCAGCATGATCTTTGAATAGGGAAAATTATGTAATAACTAGGCCTATGTATATATGTATGCATTTTATAGTTATGATACATCAATTCAAATATGACAATTATGTAATGCTGTATTGACCGATTGTTCCATGACTCATCCCTCATTTTATTAACATTGTAAATTCACTGTAAACTATTTATAATTTACACTAAGTCTTCTTATATACAATTATAACATGTAAACACAATATACAGTGATACCTCTTCAGAGCATCCCTTCTTTGAGCAACACAAATATATAAAAGGGAAGGCAACATTGAACTTAACCAGCCGAGCACAGAAAGCTTAAAAACATGTACAAGGCACAATGCCTAACACATAAACGAACTAGAAAATGAACTGCCTAAGTACCAGATGTCACAAAGCTGAATAACCTAGTTTCAGCAATTAATTATCAAGATGAACGCCCATGCTGAATGACCTAGTTTCAGCAATCAATTATCAAAATGAATGCCCATTCTCAATGACCTAGTTTCAACAGTAAAACGGCTGAAATACCTAGTTTTAGCTGTCTGAAGTCCTCAACAGTTAAAGCATAACAGTAATAAAACACTGAATGCCATGATTTCAGCTAAATGACCCAGTTTCAGCAATAAAAAAGCTGAAAGCCGCAGCTAAATGACGTAGTTGCAACAACTTGAATGCCCTAGCTGAGTGCCTCAGCAGAACAAACTTGCTCAAACAAAGCCAGAATACCGTCCCCCATCTGAATGATCCACTTTAAACAATTTGAATGCCAAAGCTGAATGACCAACACGTTTCAACAGGCTGAAGTCCTAATACGTTCAGAATAACAGTTAGAGGTGAATGCCTGCAGCCACACAAATAATGCATTGACGGTATTAAACGAACATGATATAAATAATTCGATAGCGGATGTAAAGGTGCAAGGAAATGAAATAAATAGCACCAAAAAGCTACATCGTTTATAGCTGCATATTAGCTTATGAACGAACCGGATATGGTACGAAGAGCGCGAACGAATCAGATATGGGACAAGTAGTAAATGCGAATAAAAGATAACCTAGCTACAATAGAATTGGCCCCGGTCAAATACTGTGAATACTGTGAAATTATGACATTTTGTTGATATTTAAGTTTGAAAAACAACGTCTATTAAGCAACGTGATCATTTTACTCGTTAAGTTTACTAATCTGTTCATCCCTCCGTAACAACCACATCTGTACAAAAAATTATGTATGTTTAGAAATGGGTTTATAGCCCGTTTGCAGCGAAAAAAATCGTCTAATTTTCAAATTTCTGTAAATCTATTCGTCAGATGTTGATAAAAATTTACATAGAGCAATAATTACATTCTACCTACTCCCATTTCAAATTTCATAATTTTCAATTAATTATTTAAACAAGTTTAGTCTTTATTGTGTATTGATATTACATGAATTTGGACACTTTAACGCATATTCCATTGATGTTTTACTGTCATTTATTTAACTGTTATAATCCGTGATCAGCGGGATTGATATTGCTGTGATGAAAGCGAAATTTATGAGGCCCGTATAAGTCGTTTTGTTTAGGTATGTCGATGTTGTGTGTATACTTTCATTAAAAGTTATAAGTACACCAACTTGTTACGCTTGTATCTTTTTTACTATACATGATAGCTTGTTCATTTATTGCATGTGTTCATGCGAGTAGTATAACAACAATATCCGATAATTTGATATTTGTATTTGGCTTGGTGTAAGCAGTAAACCGTGAACCCTCGAAATTAAGAAAAATGCACGTGTACAACGCTGTGTATTGTACAATGTCTTGAGGTTTTGACTACACATTGTCCAGCATACCAAAACCCCCAAAAACATAAAATCTGAAGAATTCCGATTACAGACAGAACAAGAGATATTTGTAAAACATGCATGTCTCATGACAACCGAATAGTCATGTATACTTAAGGCTATGCCGACCTTGACCTTTCACCTATTGACCTACAAATTTGTCGAAGTCTTCTGCTGATGTTTAGCAACCTGTCTGTGAAGTTTTACGATCTTAGAACCCGCGGTTCTTACGTTGTCGATCAGAAACCGTTATGCATTCGAAGGTCACAGTAATTTTGACCTTTGAACCATAGTGACCTCAAAATCAATGGGGGTCATTTACTGATGATGAACAACCTCCGCTTAAAGTTTGTGGGTTTTAGGTCCAAACGCTCTGGTGACATTGATCAGAAAACATTTAGTTTTCCAACCCGACCGATCACATGCATGTGCTAAGTAATAAACCCCTCATCTACGATACGGAGACATAAAAAACTTAACTACTTACAATTCATTAGATGTTTAAATATAACAACTTTAAAATAAACATATTAACATCATACATTTTGTAGTTCTATATTGTGTAATATTTCAAGCTAGAAGCACAATGATATGCACTATTTGCATGTATCGCTATTTACTATGTTGGTGTACTTATAACTTTTAATGAGTGTATATATATATATATATATATATATATATATATACAGATAATGTATAATAATATCACGAAAAAGCAGTGAAAACCAAATCCGTATTCACTAAGCCACATAAGCTATATATATATACTCATACATGTACATATTTAATAATGTTAAAGTAAGAACTTATTGGAACATTGTAATGTTTATGTACACAAATACATGTAGTCATATGACTGTACCAGTCCTAAATAATTGGGTTATATATACATCTACCCAAACCTTAAGCAATGGTCTGAAATCGACCTTCACACGTTTGAAGCCCTAATATTAAGCAGTCAAAATCGTTCAAAGACGCTGTTAAATCCCTGTTTTTAGAGTTCGAGGGGGAGGCTGCAAGACGCAAACCATTTTTACGTTTAGACCCGAACATATTAAAAAAATAAACAGTACATAAGCACAGACGGGTCCCGTATATGCTATATTAGATAGGTTACAAACACGTAAATCTACCGTTAGACGTGTTATGTGACCATAAAATTGGCTGTTGCGTGTATCGAGTCTTCTAACATGAAGTTTCATTGTAAACTACAAATATTTTACATAGAACTTATGAACAAAACCTTTTTCACACATGCCCGATGCTGCTTAAATTTAATTGTTTATTAGGTAGATACATTTCATTCACCCGTGCAAAATCTCATACTTGTAGGTGCAGTAAATACTGAGAAATCTTCATTTTAGACGATTTATTTCGCCGCAGACGGACTATACTCAAGCAAGATATGTGACGTACTTTCCAGACATTTATACTCCGACACGCCCTCTGATTCCATTCAAAAAGTGTACATTATTTTCGTAAGCAGACACTTTTGTGAGCTATAAAAAAACTGTTTCACTCAGAAAATATTGCCATAAATGGTCAATTAGACAGTTAAATAAACAACATAGCAACTGATTGCCTTAAGCATAAAACATGGAGCTAGGACATTGTAAAAACACACAGCATGGATTAATATCCTGCATTACTGTAAAAAACGTCAAATTTGTGGTATTGAATTTTAATCAATGTCTTGGTTGAACTATATCATAAAATTCAATCCTCACATTTATTTATCTACTCTCAAACAAGTGTACAACAATGGCTTATGTTTTATCATCCCTAAAAAAGGGAGTAAAACTCCTCTAAATTCAATGACTTTACAGTATTAATTATCAGTAGCAAGTGAAACTGAACTACAATTCATTTTTAAGCTTGAAACATACACTTAACAAAGCTTATAAGTGTGCACGTGTTTTTACCGTATAACTTTTTTATTTATCAATATTGCTGCATGAAATTGCGCGTACATGCTATTGAATAACACAATATTAGATTAATATCGTTTTTTTTCAAAATTAAATTAAGCGGATCACTGAACCATGAAACATCAAAACACGTAAAATGCACGAGAAATTTTCGCGTAGGTGCAAATTATTTTTATTTATGGTTAATTCGAATTTTAGATATATTGTTACATTCAAAAAACACAAAATTATGCAATTTTTCACTCAACAAAATGGTGATTTTTAACTTTTAAAATAAAGTTTAAATGTTATGGTCAAAGGGAGGTAACTATTCCAAAATTGAATTTTCCTACTAAAAGTGAGTAGTTATAAACTTAAATTGTGCTTTATTCTTATCATCGTTTTCTCTTTTTCTGTCTCTGTGATAAGTAAATAGACTTGAACTCAAACTTGATCAGCAAAGAGGCTGCATAGCTGCATTAACAACCTGAAAAACACCTGATGAACACACGACAAAAACGTGTGACATTAGCTTTTGTTGGTGTCATCATTTGTTTATTCTGTTTGTTACAATTGTTATCAGATTTTAATAAAATTAATTGAATTGTAATTCCTCATGTCCAAGCTGCATATGTTGAGAATTTCAACAAAATCAAACACGTATTGGCCGAGTTATGGGTAAATATAGACATGCACACTTATATGATTTGTAAACTGTATATTGTGCAAATTGACGATCAATTGCAAGAAACTTTTTTTCATTTTTTCATGAGCATTGGTGATGTCATTAAGTATCACTTCAATACAACATTATATCAATAAATATATCCATGTGAAAAATGTACGTTTAAACTAAAATATCTGTCATTTCGTTAAGGATCCTATCATAATACAAGCAGTTTTTTTTTCAAATATAAACCAAATACATTGTCTTAACATTCACAAAACAGTTTACGATCTATTAGAAACTTTTTTTATAAACCTGTTTGAAAATATTTTCATGGATTGTCTATGTTTTAAATACAAAATAAAAGACACATAATATGCACAGATAGGTACCTTTGTGCATCAAGCCTGTATCATCAGTCACTAATGTGGAAACTTATAGATGTGTCTTCTTTGATGTGGTTTAATAACACAGGGGTACACTTGATGTTTACTCAATACATTTTCACATGCTTATAAATGCTCAGCACTGTATGAATGGATAGTTACGATCATTAGGCCAAGCTTATTTTGAACATAATAATTATACATGTAGTTTCTAAACTGCAAAACATCTTCTGTTCTTGATTTGTGCCAGACTAGATTTTGATAATCATTGTCTCTCTGGTGATTGTTTTATTTTTGTCGGAGTATAAGTCAGATATTATACTAGTTATTCGCCTCGGACAATTATGTTGTTTGTATCCCACTGTACAATAACCCTTGTAAGAAGACACATTTGACAAATAACTAGTACTATATCTATTACTTATTACAAACATCCTTTTAAGTATAACCAGGCAGCGACATCTTCGATAATTGTTCTTCTTTATATAATAAGGGTACGTTCTATTTCTTGCAATTATTGTAAAACAATTGTTCTGCTGTTGTAGGTGTAAATACACTAGTCAATTTGGTTGCACAATTCACAAATGTTAACGCGCTATAAATAAGTAGTCATATAATAACATTTATCGTTCAGTAAGTAGAGCACGTCTGTACGTTTACACAGGAAGTCCTAGTTGCATTCAATGTTTGATAGTCGTTATACGACTACCTACTGACTCATACTATTTAAATGCGGGGAGGCACCGATCAAGTTTAAGTTACATACTTACAACGATAAGGAAGTTAAAATTCACGTTCATAGTTGGGATTAAATCGTGACGTAAGCAATAGAGATACATGTATCGACATTATTTTTTTCAAATGCTATCTACTTTAATTTCCCATACTTGTTTTACACAACGTCTTGCCGTGGTTTGATGTTTTAGAAAATATAAATGAAAGAGACAACTTTCATGCGATTGAGCTTACGTATTATCGAAAATTGATTTAGATAGCTCCAGGATGTATTGTGTCACAGTGTGGATTATTGTTAATGCGTTCGTATTTAATGAAGTTTACGGGACTGGATGTCGATTCGACGGAGACTATGCCGTGTGTGTTCGTATCGGTTTACCGTACATACCCGTCATACCTGGAAATATTAAAACACTAGAATTTGTTGGAAATAAACTAGACTCCGTAACTATGGAAACGTTTAGTAATGTTACAAACCCGGACAACTTGGTGACATTGATTCTGACAAACAATAAAATTGTCAATATTTCTGAAAACGCGTTAAGCATCTTCAAAAATCTGTCAAGTCTTGAACTTTCGAAGAACAGGATCAACATTAATGACATGAAACATTTACTTGTACAGTTGTCACGTTACGATACGTTACTATATACACTGTATCTGAATTCCATGGGAAGAGTTACAATCAACGAAGAAACATTTTCCCTGTTAGATAAGACACCAGCCCTTAACCTTTTCTTGGAATCAAATGCCATTAAAGCGTTTACAGTCGACACGTTTAAGCGTCTGAAAGGTGTACAAGAACTTGTTTTGGACAAAAACCTGATATCAGAGTTCAAGTTACCTGAAATGAACTCTTTGATCGCTTTGAGAATTAGTCGCAACAGTCTGATTGAAGTTCCGAACTTCTGTTCCGGAGAAAATGCATCGCATTCGTTAACCCCTAATCTGTCAGCTTTGTTCCTCAGCTACAACCACATTGTCACTTTGACCAACAACACATTCAGATGTTTACCACACATGAGGAAACTACAAATTGGAAATAATAATATAGCGTTGTACCCAACAATGCTCCTGTTGCATTGTCCAAAACTCACATACTTCGACGTCGGTGCTAATGCAGGTCATAAAATACAGATTTATCCCTTTGCGTTTAGTTCCAAATCCTTGCAGTACCTTAAACTTGGTTTCAATGGGAATGTTTTAGATGTGTTGAAATCGATACCAGAGACGTTTGAAGGTTTGCCCAGTCTGCTGAAACTGGAACTAAGTTACATGAATATGATGTATTTATCGACCAAAAATGTTACCGATTTGTTCTCTCCCTTAAGCAATTTAACACTTATACAATGTTTTAGTTGTCATTTGCAAGGCGATATGACCTCGTTGTTGGAACATAAACCAAACCTTTCCAAAGTCAATTTGAAAAGTAATTATTTCCAAAACATATTTCCTGATACATTTGATGCAAGTTCGAATATCACGCAATTGTTACTCGGAATGAACAAAATCGGACATTTTAAGGCAAACGCTCTACCCGTCAGCTTTTTAGATAAGCTCGAGGTGTTGGACTTGTCAAAGAATCCATTTATTTGTGATTGTGATCTTGTTTGGTTGATTGACTGGATGAAATCGACAAATAAGTCCAAACTGTCTTACTTCCCAAGTGCATATCGGTGTGCCTCGCCTGCTCGATGGGCGAACAAACTGATAACTGATGTAGAGTTTTCATATCTAGAATGCCATCCTTTCAGTACTATTGAATGGTTTGGTATGATTGGGGGACCACTTATCTTGATAGTGACAATTTCCACTGTTGTTCTCTATCGAAACAGATGGAATATCAAACATTACATATATATGCTAAGAAAAAGGCGGGAATACAAACCACTTGAAGGCAATGCGTATATTTACGATGCTTTCGTGGCATACAGTCATTCCGAATCAGATTGGGTTAAATGTATTGATTCCGATGTTGGAAGAAGAGTTTAATCTGAAGCTTTGCGTGCACGAGAGAGACTTCCAAGTCGGAGCATTCATTAATGATAACATTGTAGAACGAATGAATGAAAGTAAACGAGTTATTTTGGTACTGTCCAATTCCTTTGCAACAAGTGACTGGTGTATGTTTGAAATGAAAGTAGCTCACTCAATGCAAATAGAGGATAATGTTGATGTCATAGTGATAATGTACGAGGAACTAATGGGAAGACATATGAACAATTCTTTGAAAGTACTCTTGGAGTCGACAACGTATTTGGAATGGACGGAAGATGCTGTTGGAAACGAATTGTTCATTACAAAACTGAAGGATTCTATGGGCATTCCGGTGAATGCTTGAGATACAGAGTAGTACACTTATATTTGAACAGTTCTTGATATCTTATCTGATTTTCATATAAGAACGATACAATAAAACCGTATGTCATTTTCATCGTTGCATTTGATGATTGTTTGAATCATTAGCTTAATATTTTGTTTAGTTTTACACTTATCTTGTGATACGTTTGTAAAATACTTATTATGTGTACAACAAGTATACGTACAAAATCACACAGATCACACTATGGTGTCCCACAGGGTTCACTACCGTTTTTTATTCACATCAACGATATGCCTTAACATCTATTACATTCTGCATCAGACATGTTTGCTGAGGAAACCACTATTACATCACTTAGAAACTCAATTCATTGCGTTTGCAGCAAATTGTAATTCGACCTTAATTCTATTCAAAATTGGTTCAATGGAAACTTAATGTTGGCGAAGGCACACAAACAAAAGCAATATTCATTTCACCTGCAATTATTGGTTCAAATGAAGATAGTCTTTTTTTGCAGGACACTACTATACAGTTCTGTGATACAGAAAAACGTCTTGGTGTCCATGTTGATTACACACTCTACTGGAAAACACATGTACAGATGACAATAACAAAATGTAATGCTACGCTATACCTATATATGAGAATAACTCAATTTTTGAATCTTCATGGATGAAAAATGTTTTTCAAAGCATATATAATACTCACTTGAATGATATTTCAAAAGCGTGCAGCCCGAATTTTTTACCAAGAATTTGATACACCACTTAGTTATCTATTTACACAGCTCAATTGGATGGATTTCTCTGACATTATCAATTACAAGACTGCAATTTACTATATAAATATCTCAACCACCCCTCCCTGGTTATATGACACGTTAAGATCGTATGAACAGAAACTACTTCTTGTTCCTAAACCAAGATTTTAATTTTGCAGGAAAGCATTGACCCATTCAGGGTCAAAACGATGGATCTCCTTTCCTCTTAGATTACGGACCTCTAACATGTTGCAAACCTTTAAGTAACTACATTAAGAAGTGGTACTCTATTTAATATATCTTGTGAACTCGTGTAGTTATCATAATATTATTAACCATGTACATACTTGTTTATATTTGTTCTTGAAGTATTTTACCGATGTATATTTAGTTTTGTAAATAGTTTGTTTGATGTATACGTATGTATAGTTTGACAGATGCTCACAGGGAAGACTGGGCATGCCAACTGTGTTGCCTCCATGAATTAAGTAACTACTACTATTATTATTATTATTGCACGGTTTCTCTGTAAGATTTGCATGAATGAACGAATAATTATGTAGTGTACTGTATCATGCATTATGTATGACAACGTGTTTCTTTTTCACTATGATATATGCTGAACAAAGTTGTTCATCTGTTAAATGCTTTTAATCTGTTGTATTTGTGTTGGAAGTGCATGAAAATGTTTCGATCCATTACAAAATTCACACCTTTGCCTGTACCTGTTGCACAAACTTGTGTTATTATGAAATAAATAGTCCAAACAATTAGGAAACAAAACAGCTACTAATAAATACAATACAATACAATACAATATTTATTTTAAGTCGGATACATGTATAACAGGAAACATTAGCTATGAATAGCTATTGTCCAAATACCTTGGCCTAGTGAATGTGTTTATTGCGAGTAGAAATGATACCTAAATGATACATAAGGAATGCAAACACTTCCCTGTCTGACTTAATATTATCTTTCTATTACACAAAATTGTAGAATAAGACGGCATATATTGTTGACGTTTACTTTATTTTTTAATATATATTTTTCATATAATAAGTTTGTTGGTGTATAATTATTTGGTTCTGTATGATTTATGGTCTGATTGTTAATGTGTACTTCATGTCCCTAAATGGGATTATCGATTGTTCTATATCTCCCCGGAGATGACTATAGCCTTATGTAAAAATAAAGATTGATGAAATCAACACTGTACGATCGACTGGACACTTTTGATCTGTGCAGATTGATAAAGTATGTACATTTACAGTGATTATGCATAATATTAAACACCCCGTGTACCCCGATAAGACGTGATAGCCTGAATACTGCTGTGTTAGCCTACCGCAAAAAATTAAACATTCAAGAGATTAGGTATTTTGTGCCTGTTTAATTTATTTTGTGTCTACACCAGTAAAACGAAGAACATGTACGTGTGCAGTGGTTCTTCCTCGACACGAAGATGTGTTTTTTTTCGATCACAAACGTCACATTATATTTTAAACTTAATAAATGTGTCAAAAAGTCAGCAGTTTGGTCTTTAAAAAATAATTGAAAATACTTATAGACCGCGGAGAACGATCAAAGTTCATGAACATGTAGTGAAATAATAGTAGCATATTTCATCATATTGATGTAAGCACTGGCATCGGTATCTTTCTAAAAAATGACTGGTTTTCCGCGCTTGGTGGCATAAAATGGATAGTGCACGAGTTATACCGTAGATACTGCACATGTCCACTGTAAAACAATTATTATGCTGCCTGTGTTGTCTGTTTTAATACTTGTTTCATGGATAAATGCAGGCCTGGAATAGATAATTTAACATTTTCATGGGATGAAATCTACATAGTTCTTACTCGAGATATTAATATAATAATATTGTTCGGCATCATTGTTACCTGTAAAATCACAGGTGCCAGTATCGTACTGTAAGTCTGTCTACTTACGAGTAGAATCTACAAGCAATTACATAAATCGAGTAAAGAGCGCATTGAGCTACCTGTTATCACCATGAGAGTTGAAGACATGAGAAGCCAGATTGTTCATTCTATACAGAGCGTCTGCTTGATCGGCTCATGCGAACCCAATATGTCACTATTCGTTAATTCTTTCCACGTCACTTTACTTGCGAGTAGGTCAATATGTGTAGACATAATAACCCTACTAACAATGCTCTCCCAAAATGTAAAAGAGAAGCCCTGCTGTATGTTGTCTTGAAGTTCTAACAAGCCCGCTCATGATTGAACGATGCCTATCGGCCTACCATCTACACATTTATTCGCATGGCTATTGATAATATTATAAAAAAACATTGAATACATGTGTCCGGCCTATTCCGTCAACAAGAATGCGGAAACACTGCGGTATACAGTACACCGGCTATTGCTAGTAAGGTGAGTAATGTTATCCATTTTCGCAACCTTCAAGTGCACAACAGGGTAAGTTCAGAGACGCTGTTTTGTCTTTCTTTGTGTGTTGAATGTAAATTATATACAAAAGTATCTACCGGCAAACGACCAGGGACTGATTAAAAGGGCATTTAAAAGACCAAACCCGTATCGTCCCTCACGCAAAACATATGCTCGGTCTGTCAAATAAAGATGTTTTTGTTTATATTCCTCGTTAAGCTACACAATTTGAATCGAGCAAAAGAACATCCCAGTGACCAAGCATAATATGTTGTTAATGTTTTACCAGGAACAGAGTCATAAATAACGGTGCATTTTGAGAATTTTAGTATTGCTCACTGTTGTACAGAGTATTGCTGTTCAGAGTAAGGAGTATTGCTCACGGAAATTTAGTAAATGCTAGGTATAACCAGATATATTACTTATTTTGTCTATATAATTATGTTGAAAACTGGAGAGTGTAAAAACTACATGTGCATAACACATGCTGGAATGACGAATTCTGAGGTGGGTCCCTCGAGATTTTAAATGTAATACTGTATATGCACAAGTTTGAAATATACTTATTTTAACTATGATATGGACGCTTTTTTGTATTGTTTAAAATTACAATCAATACTTACACTCAGCACTCAAATATTCGAATTCACTCTTCTGATGTTCATAAAAATAGTTAAAATGTTAAATTGGTACTAAGTATATTTTTGGCTGATTTCCTAGTTTAATAAGAGTGAGCTAATGTGCAATACTCTGTACAGTAAACATCAGTACGCTGTACACGCACTTATTTACATAAATTTGTATTTTGGTGTGTATCTTTGTTGAACATCGATCATTTTTTTCTGAAATTTGGACTTAAGACATAAAAGTTCAGTATAACTAGAATGCTAGAGTTCAAAAGCATTTAAAGTGTTGTGGGCAAAGTTTGCGAGTGAGCAGCGGACACTTACTGAGTAATTTGAACACTTCTATGAAAATACCTTTTATAATATGGCGAACTATAAAGTTATGAAAATATCCGAATACATTAAAACCTAGTTGAGATGAAGAAAGTAGTCAGTAATTTGGAAATTATCGTCTCTGAACTAATCCCCGTAAACATTATAATGTCGCGAAAATCGATAACATTACTCCCATTCACAAGCAATATCCGGTTTACGGTATACCGCAGTGGAAATACATGATATATAATTATATAATAGCACCTACGTTACATTTGTCTCATAATCAGACATTTTCGCAAATGGCAGATTTCATACAAACGGAGATGACACGAGGCGTTCAACAAGAGGATAATTGAAAGGATAAATCCCGTTTGTTGCGTGTTTTGTTGTTGTCTGTTATGTTACGTTTAGTTACCAGTTTTCGAGGGCCTCCTTCAGCAATCAAGCTACCCTTCGACATTTAACTTCCTTTAGGCATTGGGCTACCTAAGGAAACCTGCGCTCGAGTCCTAATATGGAGACTACTTCTCTCCTGGTTTGTGTGAAGACAACACCGAGATGCGACGACCAAGACTATCGAACATGAACAAACACCACCCTCATAGGTACCAATTCACAGCTTGGTCGAGTTGAACATTATTGGTTAATTTTGCTCCGAGAAAATGAGCAGTGGCGCAGACGGAAATTGAACCCGGACCTATCTAGGCTCCAAGCGCGTGTCCTACCTGTAGGCACCCACAGTGAGTTTCGTGCCCAGCTGTTTCCGTTTAGTCCTACATTCCGTGTCCGATCTGTCATTATCTTATCGAAAATCCGCTGAATATCTGAAGTACACTGAAAGTAGCCTTGCGGCATTTGTTTTCTGGATTCCAGTTTGATGTATAGTGGAAGACAAACATTAAATAATTTTGAGAATGGAAAAAACGTCACTAGCGAGTTGTTAAATTGAGTGTCAGCGACTTCACTGCGAAATATTAAGCGTTTACGACTTTCTCATAAACGCTTTAACAGATAAGCTGCGATCTAACCCACGATAATGGTTTCTTTATATTTGTTAATTCAGAGAACTGAAAACTCATGGTACTTATTGGATACTAATTCGTGAAGCGGGGCGTCTATGTGATTTTAGAATGTAAGGTTCAAACTGCAAACCACTTGTGATCAAGCGACGTACTAACTTATTAAACCGCTCAGCTATTGCAACAACCCCTAAAAAGGTTGCGTAACCAGGATCAATGTGACTGCATTACACCACACCGGTAATTGGTTGATATAGACAATATCTTAATACTCTTATTGACAATTTTGCTATATGTATGTGTACGTCTATATTACCTAGGCCATATTTTTCTGATTTATAAGAATGGTTAAAGGTATCTTTACATGCCGATTTGCTTTAAATAAATGGTAAATTGATAAAAATAACACGCGTTACATAAACGGAAAACGCACAAATAGCGCTTCTGTGAAATAAAAAGCAAAGAACGAACGCATTAGATGTATACGTCCATGGTATATGTGTGGTGTAACTAAGAAAATGGTACACGGTATTTAGACAGTATATTATATGGGGATTTATATTAAATTCAGCAGATCAATGCAATTAAAACTAAATAAATGTTTAATATAGATAGACAAGAATTGTTGTATGAAAATTGTGTCGTGAAAATGTTGTTTTCAGTCCTAAAACATTAAAACGGTGAGCAACAAGGGCAGTATTCATCTACGACTCGGGCAGTATCTAGACAATTTCACCATATAACTCGTGCACTATCCATTTTATGCCACCAAGCGCGGAAAACCTGTCATTTTCAAGAAAGATAATGATACCAATGCATACATCAATGCGAATAAATATGCTACTATTATTTCACTACATATTCATGAAATTTGAGCTTTCTCCGCGGTCTTTAAGTATTTTTATATTTTTTTAAAAAACCAAACTGCTGACTTTTTGACACATTTATTAAGTTTAAAATATAATGTGACGTTTGAGATCGAAAAAAAACACATCTTCGTGTCGAGGAAGAACCACTGCACATGTACACGTTCTTCGTTTTATTGGTGTGGACACGAAATAAATTAAACAGGCACAAAATACCTAACCTCTTGAATGTTGAAACTTTTGCGGTAGGCCAACACAGCAGTATTCAGGCTATCACGTCTTATCGGGGTACACGGGGTGTTAAACAAAAATGGGCATCGGAAATGCAGTTAATTGTCTTTTTTAGTATTTGTAAACAATGGCTAGTGTTATCATCGTTGAGATATGCGAACGGTCGTATAATTCGTTTATTCAGCTTAGTATTTTGTTAACATATTTGCATATATAAAATATACACTTAACAGTACGAGGTTTTTGACTGCTGGGACTTGGGCGGTTCATTTTCTCGTCGGTTATGTGTTGGGCTTTGTGCCTTGTATGTTTTTATGTTTTCTGTGCTCGGCTGGTTAAGTTGAGTGCGGCCTTCCCTGTCCGTCTTAATATTATTTTTTTAATAGCGCATAAAGTTTTATTTCTTAATATGTGTGTTTGTTATTGAATATGAAAACATTGAAACTATGGAATTTTTCATCAAAATTAAATACATGTACAACAATTCATTGACCCACGAAACGACAAAATACCTAAACTGTATGAGTTCTTAACGACTTGGTGAAAATCATTTTTATCTTTGGTCAATTAACATTTAAGATAGACCGTGCAATCAAACAAAAACACAAGATAAGGCGTGTTTTCACTCAGCAACATAGTGGTAATTAACTTTTAAAAATGCATCGTAGGTCTTTTCAATAGTATGGTAATTTTATGATCTGGGGAGAACATGTGTTAGTAAATGCCATTTAATGGGAACAAGTCGGTGTTCTTAACCTAAATTTGGCATTTTTTATCATTGTTGTCTTTATTTATGTCTCTGTACTAAACACATATAGTCCGTGCATGATAATGTGGCAGTCACGTGACACAATGTGGACAATGTCAATTGATTGAATTAGGTAAACCATGGTTAAGGTTTGTGATTATAAATCCTTCTAACCATCCACCAATTCAAACATACTTCATAGCCGAGTGGTTTAGTGCGTAGATACTTCCTGACGAGTTCGATATTTTTGGCCGCGAGTTCGAAACCTTGTCAAGTTATATGTATTTTTTTAATTTCTTTTTCTCATCTTTATAAATTTAAAAGCTAAGAGTTTTACAGAAAAATGGCTTAAATAATCTGTTCTATCCAATAGTGATACAAACCTGTAATTAAAGTTATTAAGTCTATTATTAAAGAGTGTATAGCCTAAATATACATGTACACAATCAACGTGCTGTGACACGTATTATAATTAAAGCACAAGAATTTTGATTGCTAGTACTTAGGTATTGTAACTACAGATACATTATCTGAGTGTGACTGTTACTCAGACCATGATACAGCAGATGAAGTGATGTAAAATTCTTTTGTATTGTAATGATTGTGAGTTCTTGTCATAAAAGTTTAATTGAATTAAAAATATTTTTATCATGACCATAACAAAACAAGAAAAACATATAATTAACAAATTATAAACTCTCTCGAACAGAATTTGAAAATAACATTAACAATATTGTGATGAATTCAAAAAATACTAAAGACTTCTTTGATGGGTTGAACTTGAATCGCTCAGTTACAATTCCTGTGCGTTACCACCTGAGCTATTACAGCATACATAACTACTTGCAATTATTTAGTGCTTATATTACATTGTAATTAGTCAAGCATGACGATAAGGCCAAGCAATTTAACTGCCTGGATAACTGTCTATGTTAAATGTTAAATTTCGTCGTTGAATTAAGAAATAAAAATCTGTTCGCGTTTATTGTCGGTGAATAAAACACGGACAGGAGTTCGGATGCGAAAAATTAAATCACGAGTGCGTAGCACGAGTGATTTAATTTTCCGCATCCGAACGAGTGCCCGTGTTTTATTCACCGATAATATACATGAACAGAGTTTTTATTTCGATTCTAAATACGATAATATCCCGCACTATTTAACTGCGCGCATTCCATGTTCACCAATTTGACATTGAACATAATTCCACGCTGAAATTAAGTGGCTTATTAGCTGGTACAATTACCTCCCTCGTTAATGAAAACGACCTTCGTAATTTTCTGAAGGAAATACCACATTTTAAACATTGAAACAATTTTAATAACACGAGTATATGATATCTATTTCATAAAATGAAAAATATAAATGAATTGATTATCAGAAGCTTTAATAAAACTTGGTTTCTAGAGTATATTGGAGTTTCTAAAAATAGATGCGTCATAGCTGTAACACTGGATTCTCGTGCAACTCGCCTTGTCATCGTGACTCGTAGAAATTTTACTATAAAGTTTACGTTCATTCATTCATAAATATGTCACGTGATACTGGGCGTAATTAGAAACAGCCAATTTGATATGTATGTTTTATGGGGGTAATAATACATTGTTAGGTCCGCACTATATTTTAAACGATTTATCCGCAGATCGTGTTAGAATGGATGGTAAAGGATTAGCTACACAAGGCAGTCATACTGGTCTGAAAGGTAAACAAACACTAGTCCATATTAAGTCTGTATTTAAACAGTTACCACCTATATAGGAGTTTATGAAACGGACAAACAACAAACAATTACATTCTTTTAAAGTTATCTGTAATCCATATCATGTATTACCTGTCGTGAAATAGACTCGACTGCCACATTATCTAGCACGAACTATACACTTGAAAACGAATTTTATAAGCAAATCGGGTACACAGCTGTAATAACAACCTGGCAAACACCCGAATGACACACGACACAAACTTGTTTGTATGGTTATCTTGTTTGATAGATTTGTGATCAGATTGTCATTGCACATGTTCTGGCTATAAATCGATTTTAGTGTTTGCACGACTTTTTCGACCAATCAGTGGACTGGATTTTCGTCGTCTAATCCATGAAGAACGTTGTATTTCTCGAATTAATGCGTCTTCACCAAGAAGTAAAAGGAAGACACTGCACATGCGCAAATAGACCACGCCTATTCGTGAACTTCGTGCGATATGCAAATAGCCTGATATTTTAGTCATCCATGTTTCAACCACAGGATACTGTTTCATTGATAAAGAGTAACAAAAATATATTATCAATTTTAGGTCATCTTAGAGAGGTGCATTTGTACTAAAGGGCCGGGTCAGATTTTCATGGACTAAATTGTGAGAACTATAGTGCGCCCAGGATAATGTGATAGGCGGGAAAATATGGTATATTCCACAAAGGTGGATTACAATTATGTGCACGATTATCAGTGATGTTTTAAGTACAATACTGACCTTATCTGTTTATTTAAGTGATTTGTAAAAACCAATTTTGCCACAGTTCATCAAACCGATTAATGTTTGTAAATATCACATTATCATGGGCGCACTATACCTCCATGCAAAATCCCATGGAATTTGCTCAACTTTATCGTTAAAAGTAATACCATGAACTGTATATTACTGTGTCCAGTCAATAACCGAGGTGCATTCAATGACAACGACAATGCTATTTTAAACAAGAAAAAAAATGATTTCACGCCCTGTTGGTTTATTTTCTTATTAAAGAACGGATTTTTAAAATATTGGTAGCAATTTAAAGACGATTATGTAAAACTATTTAAGGTTAAAGTAAAGTGAGGAAACTGCCAAAATACACGAAATATTTGAAGTCCAATATAATACAAACTAGTGAACAGAAATAAATAACACACACTACAACAAGAATGGCCTGAAATGCCCATGGACTTTCATTTTATCGTTCATACTGATACGAAATGGTTGTATTATGCGTAAATAAAAAAAACATACACCAGTCCAGTGCAAAATCTCAAATTAGTAAAGGACGTCTCATAGGAAAGAAGTACATAGCCTTAGAATAACAGAGCACTTAAATCGAGGTACTGATACAAAAAAACTATTAATTTGAGCCTCTTAGACCTCACAAAACCATTTTGAAATGAACATGTGTAGCACAGAAAGACGCCATTTTTTCGTTTCTTAAACTGTCAAACTTTCCTATCAAATAATCGGCGATCCAAAACGATGGTAACGTTATTAAATACACGAACCACAAATTTAATAAAACCAGAGTAGTTTAGTATAACTGACACTTACATCGCAGGCCTGATTACTGCATAATAATGGAAAATGTCCCAGCCGTACACTTTCGTTTTCACAGTTCGCCATTTTGAAGCTAGCTGATATTAGTGCGCATATTCGAATTTTATAAATATGAATTTAACGGAATAAATATTTTATATGGTATCTTACAAATGTTTGTGAAATTAAATGCAAGAAATTAGAAATGGAGAAAAGGTTGTTATGTCCATAATATCCGTTCTTGTAAAGAATTATTTTCCGAATATTACATCCGGCAATTAACTCATGAATGAACGAATTTGAAATATCATAACATTGCAAGTTTCTTCGATCTACAGCGTGTTTTTGGTTTTGTAAGTATTGGTTTGATTTTATATTGGTATTTCCTCGACATATGCATAATAAAAAACTCCGATTCCCATGCTATAACCTTCAGGTAAGTCGTTGTTTGGACCGGTCAGATCTACTCAGGCAAAACTGACAGTTCAGCACGAGATATGGTGTACTGTGTGGACTTCCATGAGGCTGTTGCCAAGTTGCTCTAATGCTTTTAGTTGTATTCCCATACTGCTATTAATGAATTTATTGTGTTAGTTCATGTGTATTAGTGTGTGTTTTAGTCAATTCAGTATGTATTAGTGTTTTATGGTGAAATATATGCTTGGATATTCCGGATTATCGCTTTATTCTGTTATTCTGGAGCGTGAGTTCATCGAATAGTGGACCACCAGTATGTATTTGTGAAGTACGCATATAGATAGATAGATAGTTTATTTCGAAAATAAGGCAATATGCCCATGATTTCACATATAATAAGTACATGCATTGACATTATTATTAACACAAATATACACATTATAATATAAACAAAACATGAATGTACACATATTATCATTTTCGATTCCGGTACCAAGTATAATTATGTGGAGTAAGTGGAAATGATCGACAATAATGAGTTATATTCCAACATCACTGTAACTTTAAATATAGTAATTCCCATGACATTAGTCATGCTACAATGTAGTCTCAAAAATTTAAAAGTACGTAATTTATTGTGTATGCGTAGTTTGTTTTTCGTACAGTAGGGAGAAGAGTGCTAACGTACATAATATTCTGCATCTCTTCGTTTCAGACTTTTGTAAATATATTGAGAAAGGTTAATAATAGTATTTCTTTTTTCAGATGACATAAGTTCTACAAATTTAGGGATATTAGGTCGTTTCCAAAAGTAAATTTTGATATGTTGTTTTCGTATTTCATAATATAAAGGGCATTCAAGTATAAAGTCAAACTCATCCTCTAATTTGTTACATAATTGACATTTTCTTTCTGATTTAGGGATTTTCAAAGGTTTGTGCCATCGGCCTGTTTCAATTTCTAGACGATGACTAGATGTTCTAAGTCTGCATAGTGCAGTATTAAATTTTCTAACATTAACAATATTTAAATATGGTTTAAAACCAAAATTTGCAAATAATACATAGGAGCATGCTCTGGAAGAATCACGTAGTTGTTCGTTCCATAGTTGTATAAAATTATCCTTAACTCTAAGTTTAAATATTTTTATGAAGTATTTGGAGTTTCCAACTCCTTGAAAGAGCCATACATTGTTAAAACCAAGCCTTTCTAGGATTATTTTTACATTTGAGGCCCAGTTGGTTTTGTCAGGATGTATTTCCATATCATTTAGCATCATATTATTAATACATTTTATATACCTATTTTCAGAACTATTGACAAGTTTTAACCAAAATCGAATTATATTAACTAAACGGCTCACTTTGAATGGAGTTCTTCCTAATTCACCATAAATAAAATTATTTTGAGTTTGGGTTCTTACTCCTAGAAGTTGTTTGCAGATTTGAAGATGAACTTTTTCCATTTGTGTTGTGTTGATATATTTGCGTTGCTTAGAACCCTGGAGTATATTTGTGTACGGTTTGATTTACAATTGTAACGTGTATGTTGTGGAAATATTAACGTTTAGCACATCAGTTAATTGTTTTGTATCCTTGTAATCTGTGGATTTTTGTGTAAAAATGAAGGTTCACTGGATACGTAAGAAGTGTTTTGGACTCGCGTCAGGGAGATTTTCTAAGAAGAGACTTCAGCGAAAGGTTACTTGTATTTGTAAACGTATATCTCCTTTGAAATTGAAGATTAAAAAACAAAAAGCATCATCTTTGAAAAGGAATGTACGTGTATTGTTCCCAGAAATAGCCACGCATTAACAATGTAAGAAATTGAATGGCCTCAAAATGGTTTTGCGCAGGATGCGTAATATCAGTGTACATGGATATCGTATGGTTAACTTAGACTGCTTAGAAAATTAGATGAATATGATTATGAAATATGTGATTTTATGTCAACAAGCTAAAGACCTTGTCATGCTAGATCAACCAGTTGTGAAGATTGTGTCAGAACTTAAAACACACGGACTTGCTTCTATCTTATCTGTTCGTTGTTCAGGGTGCCGTATGTGCTTTAATTTTGAAACAAGTCCCACATTAAAACGCATCGGTTGTAGTACAACCCCTAATTATGATGTCAATGTAAGGGCAGTTTGGGGATCTGTCGTTACTGGTAATGGTGCATCACATTTGAAGGAGGTTTTGGCAACAATGGATTCACCCAGCTTATCACAGCCTGTTTTTACCAACATTGAGACACTGATTGGATCGTGGTGGGAACATATGTCAGAAGATGAACTGTTAGCAGCAGGTAATTATATAAATTATTCAATAATAATTGTAACATTTTAATGTAAAATGGTGTTTATGTATTACTTTTACAAATGCATGTCAGCCAAAGGCATCCGATACTATACATCTCGTACATGTAGCTACCATATGCATAAGTCTTAGATTATAAACTTCATGTTCACTCCATATACTTTTAATATGAAGCCATTTTCATGACTATTTTCATGAAAATGATTAAACTTCCTGATATGAAACTGAAATATATGGGGGCTGTATTGGAGTTACATGTATGCTTGAGGTTGGTCTGTACAAGAGTTTTCCGCACTTTTTTCTGTAACCATTGATCTGATTTGAATGAAAGGTTGACTGTATGATCAGTAACAATTCACGTTGGTTGGATTTCTATGAGAGTTTGCATTACATATCATTATGAAGTCTAGTTGTGCATAATGTCAATGCACATTGGAGTGTTTGTGTCAAGCTGTATCTGGGGGGTATTCATCACATTCAGTGATATTTCCTGTTTTGATACAAATGACAGACATGACATGCACACGTACCAGGTTAACCGTTACTACCACCAGTCACATGTGCTACAGCTAAACATCTGCAATTTTAGAATGTCTCCTATATATTGTAATAAGGAAGAAAAAGTTCATCTTGCTAAAACTTATATATTACAATAAATAAATAACATACATGTTGTTTTTAGATATTTAATTTATTTTCTAGGTGCCGAAATACGAAGAATGGCCATTGAAAATGGTAGCTTTCACCAGGGTGTTCCGGCCATTACCGTCATCGCGGATGGGGGATTGAGTAAAAGAACCCATAAGCATTCATACAACGCTTTTGGTGGAGTCGCCATAATCATTGGGCAAAAAACGGGCAAAATTCTACACATCGGAATAAGAAATAAATACTGTTACATTTGTTCTCTGGCCAAAAATAATCAACAACCTGTGGCGGAACATGCTTGCTATAAGAACTGGGACTCAAACCCTCAAGCAATGGAGAGTGATATAATTGTCGAGGGATTTATGAAAGCAGAGGCAATGCACGGATTACGTTACATGTGGTTGGTTGGTGATGGTGATTCACCAGTATTCGCTTAGATTACGGAGCAGGTACCTGTGAATCATGTCTGCAAGTGTTTAAGATCTAGTCTGGAGAAATTGGTGGATAGTAACCCACACTACAAAGGCAAAAACAATCTTACAAAATGTGTACGAGTCAGATTGGTCAGTGCTGTAAGATGTGCCATTCGATTACGTTCAAAGGAGGCAAACAAGAATGTCGCAGCGGTAAAACTAGAAAAGAACATCTGAAATTCTATTCATCATATCTTTGGAAAGCATGACGATTGTTCAGATTTTTGTAAATCTAAGGTAAAGAATCCTGACAATCAGACGTCAACTATTGACAATGTAGTTTCCGCAGAAAGTGACGAAGCATCTGATCTGTGTTTACAAACAGACTTGCTATGGCAGGAAGGATCACCCATACAACAACAGGAACTTTCCCGTCAATCTCCATCACTAGCCTACGAAGATCTCAAATCTGACATGCTGAATGACATTTCTGTTTTGCTCGATCGTGTTGCTGTGAAAAGCAAGAGACTTATAGCTAATGCCACCACAAATTTGGCAGAGTGCTGGAGGCACATGCGGACCAAGTTTGATGGAGGAAAAGTGTACAACTTGTGCAATAGAGGATCCTGGCATACAAGGTGCTATGGTGGTTGCCTACGAATGCATATTGGACCACAG
Organism: Spisula solida; assembly: GCA_947247005.1. Classification (NCBI taxonomy): domain Eukaryota; kingdom Metazoa; phylum Mollusca; class Bivalvia; order Venerida; family Mactridae; genus Spisula; species Spisula solida. The sequence continues at coordinate 1,304,795 of OX365950.1, read as the reverse complement.
TGGTCTCCAATTGCATGGAGGCATACCACTGACTCACAGCCAGGCTTCCTTTATACCAAGTTGTACAGGGAAAGAGACACACAACTATCTTTATGTAATGCATCCAAGAAAAAACCAGCAGCACTTGCGAACAGATGGAAAAGGAAAGTTTCTTCTGTTCAAGAAAGTACAACAAAGTCAGCGAGAACATCTTATGGTACAGAAGCTCTTCAATGTGAAGACGACCTTTCAACGTCCGATCAGAATGATGCCATGGAAAACTTCATAAAGAAACACATTGACATATCAACCGAAAGAATCAATGCCATAAATATTATAACCAACAATCAGTCATATTCAAATGTTTGGCACCAGGAACGTAAAAAGAGAATCACAGCATCCAACTTAGGTCTCATCCTTAAAAGAAATACATCGACACCGGTACTGAAATTAGTTCAACAACTACTGTACAAATCGTTCAAGGGCAATGAATATACAAGTTTTGGATTGAACCAAGAAAGGAACTCAATTCAGGAATACATTTTGAAAAAGGCAGAACAAGGGATTAATTTACGAGTGGAAAGGAGTGGGTTTGTTATTCACAAACACTTTAAGTTCATTGGAGGAAGTCCGGATGGTGTTGTATATATCAATGATATCAAATGTGGATTAATTGAAGTAAAAAATGTGTTGAAAAATAAGAACATTAACTTGAACCAAGCTGCTAAAAATAACAAAACTTTCTTCTTATCATTTGCAAATGCCAAGCTGTGTTTGAAACCAAACCATAACTACTACTAACAGTGTCAAGGGATATTGCATGTCTGTAATTTACCCTGGATTGATTTTGTTGTTAGGACAGTTAATCCATATCAGTTGCATATTGAAAGAATAAGTAAGGACAATAAACTATGGGATTCATGGGTACCAAAACTTAAAGCATTTTATAACAAAGTGTTATTGCCTGAGCTGGCATCCCCTAGACACGGCAAAATTCCAGGAATAGGAGAACTGGGAATATGGGTACGTTTAGGTTGATTCAACAAATTATAAAGATGAAATAAGTATGTTTGTTATGACTTTGATTTAATTCATTCAATTGCAATAATGTTGTTAATTTTGCTATAAATTCAAACATATGTAACGATTTCATGGGAACCAAAAATTACCATTTTAACACTTTACTCAACATTATACAATAATTGGCTATGTACTTAATATAATTATTAATTGAAGTTCAAACTAATGAAAGTGACCTGCGACACCTCATTCCTGATGTTATGCATAGACACGATAGTCGGTGATATAGCATTAAACCAATTGCAACAACGTTTAAAAATAGTGACGGTGAGCGATAACTATCATAAAATAATTCCGTTCTTGGGACGCTAATATGTTATTAACTTTAATTAGTATTTTGGTGCTATCTAGTATAAACAAATGTGGACAAATATACATTGACATCTTCATTAAATATTTTCAGTTCAAGGACAATACACAGTTGAAGCAATCAACGAGTTCCACAAACAAGAGAAAGGTCAAACGGAAACAACCTTAGGCTACTGGTACTACCTATACGACAAATGAATCTGTTGTTGGTGTTTCCTCACATGTGACTCGTGCCAGGTAATTATTACATTTTTATGTTAATTAAGATTTAACAACACTTCGATGGCTCAGTGCAAACAGTTGTAACTACATATGCTTTTGAAAGGAGTTTTATTTGTTTTGCAATAAGCCATAGATTTATCAACAAATTGAATATGGCGGCAGATTCAATGGACCAGTTATCACGGAATGTATAATAAGTTATAATTTACCATTCCACAACGTAACAGCAACTTCTCCACATGTGGAGGGAAATTCTTTCTTGATATAGTATGGTTACAAACAGAGTAATATTTGTTATTAAATATGTTTCCAAACTATATAACATAACGAAAACATCAATATCTTTTAAGTTTGGTTACATGAATTTTCATCAAAATTAAACATAATGTTTCATGTACTACATTGCACTTTATTCATGTTAACATTTTATCAATTATATTTATGAGTCATCAGTTATTACTTCATTTGAAGCCAAAAAAGTTTTAGATTTTATAGGTTGTAGTATTATATCATTTACATTTTTGTAGTGGGCATTCCAGTGCTACCTTTTCATTTCATAAATTATTTGAAACTATCTTGGGAATGACATTTGAAATTATGTTATTAGTCCAGTCATTCTAGCCCAAAAAAGGGCCGAACCTAGACAAAATTGCAAAAGTTTTGTTTTGTGTATTTTCAAGTTCTATAATGTCTAAACCATTACCAGAAAAAAATCCCCTGTCTAGAAAGTTGCGGAAGTACCTTAAAATGCGATTGGAATAAGGGCACTGTAATTTTATCATTCATTGTTTCAAGTTTCCCCGGTGATATTTGTGTGCTAAATTTTATGGACATTTCAATGATAGATACACCGATTCTTTTCAATACTTGAAAGATGTTATTTGTTATAAGACATAACAAGCAGAATATTGCCAATGAAACACATAATTCGAGTTTAAAGCAAACTTATCTTGAAAAATGGGGTAAAATTACCCCACCCACTTTAAAAAAAGAAGTTTTTTTGTTGTTTTTTTAATAAAATGTGATATTTTTCTTTAAAATGGGAAATGTGATTAAATAAAGGTGTATCTACCATTTTCAATATATCTGAATCATAAATATAAGTCTGTATTGATCAAGGTCAAATGTATTTAACATATCACATTATACGTTTGTATTATATACATATAGAAATGCTGCATACTGGAAATGCTAGGTTTTCTCTAAAACATCACATCTGCATTATTAGTTTCTTGTGTATAATATTACTATACAATAAACAGTATGCATACATGTAAATTTATCATAAACATTAACATATTGATTCAATCAATAAACCTGTATATCAGATAACAGTAACTACTGTAAATATTTTGTTAAATTCTCAGAAAACTCTTTTAACATGAGACAAAATAATAACTAATATTGTTAAGTTCTGTAGCTGTGTCATAGCAAAAACAATACTACTTTACCATAACAGAAGTAAAATATAACAACATCACAATCAATAACATCAAGTCCAACATAATCACCCCAAGTCCATATAACAACATTGTAATGTATGTATAGCACGGAGACTTTGACACGATCCTGACCTTTATGCATGAATATATTACAAGGTTCTTGCGTTGAATATATAAATTTCCGCGAGCAAATCGTGCAATATCGGTCCATTAGATTTTGGTGGTACAGTAGTACACCTCGAGCGTCTTCGTGATACTCTCCGCTTATAAATGAAAACACACAACCGGGGATATAAATATAGACAATAAATCAGAAATTATGCTAATAGATGTTCGAGAGTCGTGTCAAATTCTCTGGACTATAGTATAGAAGTTCAACATCTCGCTCAATGTTGGAGTACCGTACAAATAATAAGATAATCACTTCAAACTTATTACCTCATTACCCAACAACATTATAATCATAGATTCTATAGAACTGCAACACCACTATTTAATATACCAAGGTACAAAATGCAACAGTTCAGTACACATAACCATCAGCGTATCGAACTGCAACTGTTACACCATAATGGCAGTTCATTACAATTCATATTTCACAGATTCTAACATTTCATCGTAATTATCGTCATCTTCTTCTGCAAGGTCTGTTAATGTTGGGGAATTGGAACAACTGACCCCACGACAAACCCCACACCCAACAGAACATTCTAAACCGTGTTTCCTGCAAGAACACCGTTTGCTGTCACATCCTGTTTTACAGGTACACCGGATAACCTTTAGCAAATATTCAGGTGCTGGCGGCAAAGTCGTCTTCACTGGATATAACATGTTGTCAGATAATTCCCAACCCCATTCCAATGGATCAATCGTGTCGTTTCCCATCCATGTTTGTGTTTGCCAATACACTCTCATGCTATGAAACCTCGCAGCAGCACTGGTTGGAGGTAAACTATTAACTTCAACAAAACTTTTACTACACGAAACCTTTCTAGCAAATTTTCGAAAACGAAGTTGATCCAAAGTTTCAGAAGTATCTCCATCAAACAAAGACATCATCGCACGTTCGCCTGATTTTCTTACATCGTCTTTTGTTTCAGCCTTGATGAATGTTAATGCATTTTCTTGGAAATCCTGTTTTGTACAAAGAATTTAAGAGCTGATGCTTTGCCGATACCATGTATCTTTGACGTAGTGTCGCATCCTGCCAATGCATGAATAAATGGTAGCATTATACATATATCATGTCCCAGTACAGTCTTCATCTTCTGTATATCCCACATCCTCTTGCATTTTCCTCGTTTAAGTCTTACATCAGATCGAAAGTATACATCATGTTTCTGTGCATCCACATGGTAGCATAGTAAAACCAGCAAATCTGTATCTTCACCGACAACAACCGTAGTGTTTGTTTCAGCTGACTGGACTGCAGATTGAACTATGAGGTAATCGGCATCACTTGAAGCTTGTTGTACAGGTATTTCTTTATTTTCTAAGGTTTCAATAAGAAGTGCTATGAAGTTTTTCTTGTTATCAGTATTCTTCAAAAAGATGTCTTTGTTTGTTTTACATGGTGTTCCTCTTGTAAACAGAATTTTCGTCCCAACGACACCTTTTTGTCTCCTTACATGTGTTACATCTTTAGTAGATGGGATGTCACTGTAACCATCGAAGACAACGATAGGCTTCAAGTAGCGCTGGTTCAGGTAATTAGAATATTCTTCGCAGATAGCTCCAAATGATGTACCTTTTTGCCATGGAATCCTTTGTAAAAGAGAGCCACCATCAATGATATATGTCCACTCGTCCATATCTGTAAAGTTTGTTGCACTGCAGTCCCCTAATTTCCACATACTTTCAGCAAGGAGGGATTCGTAGGCAGCCTTGGCAAGCCATAACTGTCAAAAAGTGAGCTAGGAACACTGCATAACTCATACTTGAACAGGTCCTGTGTATCATCCTCTAATCTCCCTGCGGCGGTGAGCAATCTCTGAAACAGTAGTTGCGTATCTATGTTGATTCTTTCTCCTGACAATGTAATTGAATTCTTTTCAGACATTGTGATAGCTTGCCAACATCTCTTGAATGAAAAGTCATTTAGGGGCTTTTCAACCATTCTCTGAATAATACTGTTTCCAATAGCATTTGCCTGATCAACAGTTACTGTACTCCCGGCTGTTAAACCAGTTTCGATGTTGCGCATGGATACATCAGTAGTATTAAAAGGATCTCTCTCCTCTAAAAATGAGATAATTGCATTGGTATCTTTTGCGTTCCTCTCAATTCTGCATTTTCGAATGTCCTGGTGTTCATTATTAGGAGCGTTCATGCCCAACAAATCTAGCATGGCATTATTTACATCTGCTTTGGCTGGCATGGACATCAACCAGAGTGCTCTTTGATTCTCACTCATCCCTTTGCCTCTTGTCAGTCCTCCAGTTGTTTTAATAGATCTCATTAATACTTGTTCTATAATCAAATCTGTTGATAATCCAGCCCAAACTTTGTCTGTTCTTCGCACAGAATGGTATCCGGAGATAAACGCTTTATGTACATTGGGGTGGCTTGCCTTCAGTTGCAACATATTTTGTAAATAGATGTATGCCGATTTCAGATAGAGATTATGTCCCGATGCCGCAAAGTATGGAAGCATTCTGAATACTGATTTTAGATGGTCCTCAGTTCTATCCCATAAATAAACGATGCAAGTATTTTTTATTGTTTTTTATACTTTATATATTCGGACACAAACGGCGTTCCATAGTTGAAAAAAATTCGAGCGTGACTATACCGTAATGCGTGTTTAAACCGTTTAAATATGTTAATAAGGGTATATTATGCTCGTGTATTGCAATAAAATGTTATAAAATACCATCTTTGATGCAGTTCTAGGCTGAAAACTGCATTTTTTGCCGAAATCACTCGGCTGCAATAAGCTGGTCAAATTGTTACTAATATTGCTGAAAATATGATTTTGTAACAAAAAATTGATCAAATTGATATTTCAATCGATTACTAACCTTGAAATTTAACTCCATACAAGCAAATAATTCGTATATTGGAAAATAAATATCATCCAGGTTCGCTTTAGGAAATTATCCGCCATTTATAAATCCTCATAGTGATGACGTCATCAATTCAATGACGTCATAAATTCAAGTATGAGCCGCCGTATGTAACTGTGTACTGGGAATAAAAGTCGCACGTTTTACAAATATTTAGTGATCAAAAGCAAGATAACGGCAAGATCTATCAATGGGGATTTTTTTCTGTGTTTATATGGGACTATATTCTTTACAAAAATGCACAAAGCAATTCTTTTGCAATTTTGTCTAGGTTAAAAGCTTGAATGACTGGCCTATATGAATTTGTTGATACAGAAGATCATCTTCCGCCAAAGTGAAATTTTTGGGCAGACAAATAAAGCACAGATGGAAAATATCTGAGGATTCAGACCAGACGGAGTGGTATACAGCATCAGTAACTTCCCTATTGTCTGGAGTTGATGGATGCTCTAATGCAGAGTATGAAGTGTTGTATGACAACGACGATGAAACTTATGTAATTGACAATCTGGTAGAAGATTTTAATGAAGGATCTGTTCATTTTTTGGATGTTTAAGGTAAATGCACATGGATACCTACAGTTGCCAAAATTCAGCTGTGTCATTTTTGTTAGATGCAGTTAATTAAGTCAGTTGCTTGATTGTGTTGTTGTGTATATCTGATAAAATTATTGTGCAATAGGCTTAGTCATGATGCCAGCAGAATATGGTTCATCTGTCCTACACTTGAACCAAGATGACCCAATTAGTACAGTAAAGTGAACGTTCATTAGGCTTGATCATGTTTGCTAGCCAAACGGGATTTATGCAGCAAATTCTACATCCACTAAGATTTCTCAGATTTTCAATAAAAAATACATAACATAGATGCTACCTTAATTTATCTGCTGTATTTCAGGCATGAAGTAACATGTGATTGTAAATAATATAAAACCATTAGTAATATATTCTTTAATCAATAACTGTTCATTTTCAGTGTTTGGAATTTGTAGTATACATGCTGTGGTAGATAATCTGCAGGGAAGTATAGATTTTTGTTGTGGAAATGTTTGATGACATATTCTGGAAGTGAATGACTTACTAACTACATGATATCCAACTGCCCCCATATGAACTGACTACAATATATCCAATGAGATAATGACAAGGTGAGTGTTTGTGATTCAGGTAGTATGTGAATAACTGACATGCACTGAATCATGTTTGTTTACTTTATTTGTTACTTTATTTCATTATCACAATTACATCTTCATGACCTTAACATGCAAACACCAATGTACACATTTTAGGTACTGTTTCCTTGAAGTCGTCAGGCATGATTTTCATACTGAATCCAAAATATAACTGCTAAAGACAAGATTGTTCTACTCATCATTGCTACAACCTAACATTTTATTATCAGTGTACTTCACTATACTCATGAATCACAATCAGTCAATCAAGAATGAAATTATTCAATTCCATTATTTATTATCATTAAAAACATCAAATCCAGTAAAATATTCGCGAATTAAAACAAAAATTTAAATTCAAGTTTCGGTCATGGCACAAACTGGTCCACCATACTTGAAAGTAGTTCCCAATTTTTTTTGTAATATTTTGACATTTTTTTATGATTTTCTTTTTCATATTTTAGGACTGTTGTTGCATGCACAGGTAACTGTATCATTAATAAAGAGTAAATCCAAAAATTTTTTTTTATAAAATTTATAATATCTTAGAAAGGTTTATAACACGGGAAATTGACCACCCGGTCACTGAGGTGCAGTTTGTTTTTAATTAACATTTCATTAATACTTGTGTTATTTTTAGTAGTTGTATATAATCAGAAACTAGAGAGCTTCGTCTTTAATTTGATATCAATATTTTAAAAATCTGTCCATGAATAAGAAAATAAACCCATAAGGCGTGACATCACTTTCTTTTTTCTGGTTCAGAATAGCATTGTCGTTTCTATTGAATGCACCTCAGTGACTGACTGGACACCGTGGTACACATTTAATGGTATAACTTTTTAACTTGTTGATAAATTACGATGAGATTTTGCATGGAGGTAGTTAAAACAATGTTGTCTATGAATAAAATTACTTTATGAAGATATCGAAAGCCAATTCTTGTGTTTGATACCATGAACATCTGACCACTTAAGTACAAATGCACCTTTCTAAGATAACATAAATTTTGTAAAAGAAACTTGTTATCAATGATACAGTTACCTGTGGTTGCATGGTGTCAAGATTCATCAATTGCACTACCTCAAATTAAGTGTATACTCAACTTTGATAGAAGGAATTTGTTCAATTCACTTTAATTAGTGTTTTTGATAATTTCCTGCATGTGCTATGTATAACATTGTAGCCAATGACATGAGTTAACTCCGGGTTGACAGCTGCTAAATTTAAGGTTGATATTTTGACAAGAGGTGGTCATCTTACACGGAACAAGCCGATTATTACTTTACCTAATTATAGATGTTATGTAAAAACATGTCTGGCTATACACTATATAAGCCAAGTCAATTTGTGTTAAGATTAGTTGAAATTGGAGCGCCGAGTCATGAGTGGAGCTCTGAGTCAGAGAGGAACGTATGTACTGAATAAACGTTGAAACTGCTATACTGTTGAGTGATTACTTTAGCCATATTACGCTACAAGGCTATTTTTGGTGACCGTGGCCAGGACGAACAGTACGAACCGTATACGATCAGAGAGGTGAGTGAATGTTTGTAAATTTCTATTTGCTTGTTGTCAAGTATTAAATCTATTTTCGAATAATGACCGATGCTGATATTCAGCGTATTTTCGAAAATTTGTCAGTTCTGTTAGGAAAAGTTTCAAATGCTGTAGGAACTCAGTGCATTGGGCAACTGGTCCCTAAATTTAATGGCAATTCTAAGTTCAAATTATGGGTTAAATCGATAGAGAAATATGCAGTTTTGGCGGGTTTAAATGATGAAAGAAAAAAACTGGTTTCATACCAGACTGCTACCGGACCGGTGTCCGATTTTATACATAAATATTTGAAAGAAAATGCTGCATGTACCTGGGATGTTTTTAAAACAGAAATCAATAGGTTTTTGGAAATGCAGGATAATGTAAACCGGTCATGGATTAAATGGATAGAAAATGTGATACGTTATTTATTTAGACTACATTAGGCTAATAAATGAATATAAGTTAAGAAAATTTAAGCAGAAAAATTGAAAATGTCAAAATGTCAAGAAATCGTTTACGTATTTAAGTAAATACGTAATTGTAAATAGTAAATTGACAAGTTGTCAATAACTGTACGTTCATAAACATCATATTGTAAGTTGTAAATATTAATGCAGTGATATTATATAACAATTTAAATGTAATTAATGGACTTGTAAATAGTAAGTATAACATGTTGTAATAGTCAATAATGTTGATATTATTATTCGTTAAGAAGAGTCGGGTGTGTATTATGATTTTACGGTTGTTGACCGATGTCTACAAATATATATTATGCGAACATAATTATTTGTAAGAATTTTCGAGTATATTGTCGAGATATTAAGTATTATATAGAAGTCGAGAGCAAATAAGTTGCATATGAATATGTTTTATTCATTATAACGACTATTAGAATATCGGAGTTTAGATACCAGGGTCGGTATGTGTTATTGTTGTGTTGCGATAAGTGTTATGAGAACATAATTAGTAGTAGAGACATATTATATAAGAAGTCGAAGGCCAGTATTTATTAGAAATCAGAAGGCATATGAATGTATTTTTAAACGACTGTCTATAATATTAGAGTATAGTTAAGGAAGATCGGTTATTTGGGAGCCTTTGTTGTATTGTTATTGTTAACGATGTTGTTACGATAAGTCGATAGCCGGTATTTTTTAGGAAATCAGAAGGCATATATATTATTATGATTTTTTTCATAAAACGACTAGTCATATTAGCGGATAGCAATAAGATTACTGTAAGGACTGTCTATAATATTTTTAAGTTGAGGAAGATCGGTTAGTTGAGGAAGATCGGTTATTTTGGAGTCTTTGTTCTATTGTTATTTTTAACGATATTGTTACGATAAGTCGATAGCCGGTATTTTTTAGGAAATCAGAAGGCACATATATAATTATGATTTTATTCATAAAACGACTAGTATAATATCAGAAGAGATAGCAATAATATCATTGTAAGGATAATCGGTTTATGTTGTAAATATTGTTTAAAATATTTTTATGAAAAGTATAATAAAAACGAAATTAGGCGTAGAAACACTTGACTATATACATATGTTATGAATACAGTAATTGAGTATGATGAAATCGGTAAAAGTCATTAGCATGTTAGGCAATCAGCAACATAGGAATATTTGTTATTCAATAAAACGACTGTATTATCCGATTATATCAATATTGTTATAGATACGGAGAGTCGATTATGTTGTAATGGTTATCAACCGATATTTTTAGATTTAGTATTAAAGATACACTTCACTTATATTACGTCATGTACACAAAAAAATGAATAATGTACATTTACTGTAGGACATTAATGTTTATATAACGTTAGGCTATTAGTTTGAAAACTCAAGTACAAGCACAATAGTAGTAAGTTAATTAATTAATTGTAAGCGTATCAAAGCATAAGAAGGAATTGAAACTTTCCAATGAATAAACTAATAAATAAATCAAAATAGTTACTTGATAGAAGTCCATGAGGTGTCACATGAACCATTGCCGCACTGGGTACCTTAGCAATTTTATTTTGTTAAACAAAATGTGTATTAAATTAAAAACACTTGATCAAGCAATATGAAACTAGCATTCATGTCACTATATACCTGTCCAGTACAAAGGTGAAAACACATCGGACCGGGGAATAAGACGGATGGGAGATGAAATCAAAAATACCTTTTGAAAATTGTCTGCTGGAGCAATACAATTACAAAACCATGTCATATGGTGTAAAACTCCAAACGATGCGAGACTATCAACAATCCCAAGTCCAGTATGCAAGTGTATGACTACCAAAAGATGTGTGCTTCGTGAGGAACCTATACTTCAAGCTCAATTGCACAGGGCATCATTCCGGGTAGAAGTCTAAAACTTCACGGATGGCTCGGTGTATTACGACAGATCCAGATAGATCCAGGAATTATCAGAATATCGAATAATAGTATATCAACTATGTCAACGAGTATATGAGGATAACTTCATCGGTCAAGTGGAAATAATTTGATGATCCATGAAATTAACATGGGTATTATAGAAATAGTTTCAACCATGGCAACTATTGCACGTCGACGCTGGATGGCTATTCAATGAGTTTCAGGGTAGAGAAGTGGAAATGAAGTGTCAACAGCTCTACGATGGTTGAGGCAAAAGTACAACGGATAGTAAGCAAGATGCTGATGGAGGACGAAGATCAACTGGAAGCTGAAGAAGTCATTGTCGATGCCATATATTAAGTATCTTTGCATGTTTTGGGTTGGTTGTATTTTGGTTGTGGTAAATTAGCAAAATAACAAATAATAATAGCTTCATACAGTACTTTTAAGGATGTTCATTCAAAGTAGAAATAGTAATGTTAAATTTTGTTGTATTATTAGTAAGTGTTCCTAATGTTAATTATATGTCAAATGGGTACGTTATGATTTTTTGTCGTAAGATTTAAATTTTGATTTGAGGACTTTGCCATAAAATGCTAGTATATGTACTACAAAAATAGAAATTACTTCCATTATCAATATTAGTGAAGATGTAACTGTGTTATGATATGTAAAAAGATGTTTTTTCGTGTTGTTGTAACTAGGTGTTGGGTTAAAAATAACAAATTTAATTATTGGGTGTTGGGCAATGTTGAATTAGTTGTATAAGTTTATGTTGCAGTTGTTTATGTTTTATGAAGTTGAGCTTATATTAAGTTCATGGAAGTTTTATAATATGAATAGAGATGTTATGCGTGTCAGAAGTTTAATATAGTAAGATGATATTAGAAACTTATCAATTAAAAAAGCAGAATATGTCAACATAAATGAAGCATGTTGTATTTATGAAGTAATTTGTAACTTATAAGTAAGCTATCACTGCATATATTGAAATAGAAGATAGAACTATATATAGATATTAATCATGTCAATACTATACATTCCAGGAAATTAAGACACTGCGGCTGATAAACACGGACTCACATTGTAACTGGAACTGGACGACGTCATAAAACAACAAACAGTCGTTAAAAACTTCCAGTGTTCAGAGACGTTCCGTAAAAATTTTGTATGAATAAAAGCCGCAATTTTAGGAAAATTCAAGTGTTTATTGTGTTAATGTCACCTATGATTATGTTATTCAGGAATACGAAACTATAGACACTATCAAGCAAAATTATGATAAGAAATGGAAAAATGTATATCTGAATTGTTATATCAAAATGTATTGTTTACCTTGATCACCCCGAGTTTTTTATGTGTTTTATGTTATAAGGTGTGATGTTAATATGTGATCAAGGTTGTCAGAGGTGATAATTATATGGAGAAATACTTCGTGTCATTTGTCATCTCAAATATAAGGTGTAAACAATAATCGGAGTTCTGGAGTAATTAATTATAAGTATATATTTGGGAAAAATTAAAATTGGCAAGTTAAATTGAGTACTAAGTAATTGCAAGTATAGTAGTTTTTTTTAATTTTTTTTTTTTAGTAAGAATAATAGGTATAACATTGTAGCCAATGACATGAGTTAACTCCGGGTTGACAGCTGCTAAATTTAAGGTTGATATTTTGACAAGAGGGGGTCATTTTACACGGAACAAGCCGATTATTAGTTTACCTAATTATAGATGTTATGTAAAACATGTCTGGCTATACACTATATAAGCCAAGTCAATTTGTGTTAAGATTAGTTGAAATTGGAGCGCACAGTCATGAGTGGAGCTCTGAGTCAGAGAGGAACGTATGTACTGAATAAACGTTGAAACTGCTATACTGTTGAGTGATTACTTTAGCCATATTACGCTACATATGTTTTTTATCAAAAGCATGTTTTTCGATGAAATTTTCATAACATGTAATTGATTAACATATTCTGCAACCTTTTTAAGCCTATTGATGTATATTTCGCAAATATTGCCCTTGGAAATCATGAATTATTGCTTTATGAAAAAATGCCATTTTGACACTTTACCGGAACCTTAATATAACACCAGTATTAATGAAATGTTTGTTAAAACAAAATGCACCTCAGTGACTGTACATTAGAAATTTTATAAAAGCAATCTTTTTTGTTTACTCTTTATTAATGAAACAGTTACCTGTGGTTTTACCCACCGATATAAATGCTGCTTTAGAGATGGCATGTAGTATAAACCATTTATTTGAACGGGGGTATTAATATATTTTACAATTTAAACTTCACCGACTTTATGGTTTAATACACACAGTTTATTGTTAAACACACCTAATAAAATGTAGCCGTCTATTATAAGTCGGTTTAAAATATTTTCTTCAAAGATTTAAACCACGCTTCGCTCGCTAAGGTTTAAATCTTTGAAGAAAACATTTAATAAACTCTAACCTATACATAGTGCCCCCAGGATAACATGAAAGGCGGGAAACTTTGGTATAATCAATTTAAGTGGATTAATCAGGTGTGAATGATTTATCCGTTGTTTTTAGAACAAAACTGACCTTATCTGTTTTCTTTAGTAATGTGGTAAACCCACTTTCCAATAGTTGACAAAACCGCTTCATGTTTGTAAACATCACGTTATCCTGGGCGCACTATAGCTTAGCGAATAAGGTATTGATTTTAACTGCATATGATAGAAAACGAGTGGGCCGTCTATACGGTATAGACACAAGCGTAGCGAGTGTCTATATCGTATAGACGGACCCACGAGTCTTTCTATCTGACTTAGACCATGTGGTATGTTAAACTTAGCACAATTAAAAGCTCAGCATTGTTAAAATCAAATACGAAATAAACGTGTTAATCTATACATGTATCTTTGTAAGAAAGTGAGCTGCTTACTAAAGCATGAATATTTCGTGACAAATTTAAATGCAGGCCAGTGTTAGAACGTCCGCTTTGAGTGCAGAGGGGTCGATCGTGGCATATCAAAGACGAAATAAAGCATGTCCAAAGTATTCAGTATTTTTAGCTTGGAAGGGCTAATTTTGGGCCCCTTTAGGGCATTGATCCCGACCCCTTTGTCTAGCCTTATTTTCCTTCTATAGAAAAGTTTGCAGAACTTTTTGGCCTCAAATGTTAATGCAATTCCACAGGGATTTGTACCGCAATGGCTGGTATGACTAGTAATTTCAGTTTTGGAAAACCTACGCTCAAAGCCCTCTTGAAAGGGGGCCAGCGGGCCAAAAAACCTGTGCAATATCCTTTAATCTGGGATGCATGTGTACCCATGACAGCAAAATTCCCGGCCAATCTGCATTAGTACGCTATGGTAGCGGAAAGATATAGAAAGAAATCTGTATTATTCTATACTGTATACAACACAACCTGTCTTATGGATTAACAACTTGTTTGTAATTATCAGATGTGATGGGAAATATAGCTTATTGTTATTGCTAATTTTAAATCCGAGTGTATTTTTATTTATTTCTGCTAGAAGCTATGAACTTTATGTTTTTAAATGTGCTGAGTATATACATACTCCAGTTGATTGGGCACGATAATGCTAGATACATGCTTGATCAGACCAGTCGCAAAAAATCTGCTCTGACAAAATTCGAAGTTTTTAGTGCACATAATAGGAATTAACAGTTGAATTTTATATAGTGTTATTGGGAATTTTATTTAGATTCTTACTGTGATCAAGGATTAACTGTAAAATCAGTGTTATTGGAATTATTTTACTTCAAAACTTAAATATATTTGGACATTATTATTATTAAGGAGCAATTCTTTAGAAAACATAACACGTGTCGAGATCTTGTGACATCTGGATTATACCCTCCAGCAATTCTTTAAAACATAAGTAACATTAAACTTGTCAGACTGTGTCAAAACTTGGATACATACCCTAAAGGCACCAACTTGATAGTGTTTCACTGACAGTTGAAACTAATTTAGTGCTTGTATTGACATTAAAAACATCAATTGGACAATGGCCTCAAAGAATGATACAAACTTGCATAACAGATCGGACATTGATGATCATAACGATTACAAAGGAATGTGCAAAATTCAGGACAGGAAGGCGAGCCACAATATAACAATTATATTCTACCAAAACAAAGACCATGATGCATTCATTGAACTTCTAAAGAACCAACATGATTTTGTTGATACAAAGAACAACAAAGGAATTACAACAACTTTATTTGTACATGACCAAAAGGTTGTTGTAACAGTTTTCTATACAAAAACAATTTTAATTCAGGGCACAGGCTGTAGAAACTGGCTTGTCACAGAATTCTATTCCTTAGTTGATCATCTAACAACAGGACCGGCGGAGATGAGTCTTTTACATGAAAGTCCCAAACCCAGTGTGAGCCACAGCAGAAATGACCAGAGCAACGAATCATCAAATACCAATACTGAGGGCATAAAATCCTGTAGTAATGACACTAATATCCGTGGTACTCCTAAATTTGGAAAATATTGCATCATACCAAAACCAAAAACCAAATCAAAAAAGCTCTTCAGCTTCAGATCCTTAATGGGAAAAAATTTAATTCAACACCTACGACCATCACATCACTGAGAAATAGAGACTCATACTTTACTCACACACCTGATAAAGTATCTGTGATTACATCTGATGAAACTATATCTGATATCCAATCTAATGGCAGTGAAACAGAGCTGAAGTGTATGGACACAAGTGAGTGGAACCCAAATCAGCTTAATACTCAACAAAGCACTTCGGTGTCTGATCTCACTGAACCATTGACTGCTACCAACCTCTGCAGCCCCGACGAAACAAGCCTGAAAAAAACAACTATTGGAGATATTTCTGGCGATGAATCCAACAAATCCATACTGATATGTGAACAAGGAAACCAATCAACTTCTAATGAACAACAATTAATTGACCTGCAGAACCAAAATTATGAACTTACCAAAGAGAACAATCAACTCAGGGAGGAAAATACAACACTTCAAAAACTAAATGCAGAACAAAATAAATCTCTAACAAAACTTACAGATGCTGCTGGAAAAATGCAGATAACACTAACAAATACCCAGACAAAAGTTCGCGAGCAAGCTAAACAGATTACGTCACTTACAACTAAAATAAAGTCATCAGATCAAAAGAGTACTGATAAAGTGGAGGATGCACTTTATGATGAAATAAGGACTCTAAAAACTGGATTTGATACCTTAAGACAGAAAGTGACAAATTCTGCTTCAACCACAGAGCTACAAGAGCTGAGAAATGAGGTGGACTCTAACAAGGAGGAGATTAAAAGATTAAGAGAAAATAAAGCACAGCAAATGCCGGGTGCTTTAAATCCTGATAACCAACCTCAAATGGCTTCATCACCTTCAAATTCCAATACAAGACAAAGATTGGACACTCCCATACCAGCAGCAAGCCAACATATCACAGAGCACAAAGTCTATGTATTTGGAGATTCAGTCACTAGAGTCTTAGAGCCCCAACGACTATCTGGTCAACAGTTTAATGTCAAAATAAAATCTCAATCTGGCGCTACAGTTAACGATATAACAATGTACCTGAAATCACTCAAGGATAAAACATTCGTATCTGATTTTGACATGTTTGTGATACATGCAGGAGTCAATAACATTTCCAATGCCAACAAATCTACTGAAATTGTTGAGGACTTAAAAACCCTCACAACAGAACTACAGAATCTCAACGAAAATGCTACAATATTTATTTCATCAATACTACCGAAGAAGTATGACAAACTATCATTTGATGTGATAAAGGAAACAAATATACTGTTATCAAAACTATGTGCTGAAAACCACCATGTATTCATTGATAATACCAGCAACTTCATGAACAATGGCCATGTGGACAAATCACTATACAGAGATGAGGTACACCTTAGCAATAAAGGCAGTTCATTGTTTGCCAAAAACATCAAATCATCCATCATTAAGTGTTTACCTCTCTCTAATGCCGCCAGACAGGAAAATGGAAATTTTACCCAGGCCAGCCTCCACAACAGCTACAAACATCCCCTGGTACATCCCCTGGTACATCCCCAGGAGCGGAATCACCAAATACGGTACCATCCCAACAGGCAACCCAACTACATGACTCAACGTCGACCCTGGATCCGACAACTACCGATGCCGTACAATCCAATGTGGACCCCAGACATGTGGTAGACAATATCTTCAACAAACAAGACATCAATAGTGCAAATACAATATCAAGTTGTGACACAAATATTAAAAAAAATGACATCTTGGACAAAAACAATTTTCTCTTTAAAAAAGGAATTAAGTTTTTTCATTTGAATATACACTATTTATACCCCAAATTTGATGAATTGAAAATCTTACTCCATAATCACCCTTATTTAGATGTCATTGCACTATGTGAAACATTTCTGAACAAAAACTTCTCTGACAGTGAATTCCAAATAACTGGATACCAAATGTTCCGTAAAGATCGTGAAACAAATGGTGGTGGGATCATAGTGTATGTGAATCAAAACCTTTCTTGTGTCCGTCGGTTTGATTTAGAAAATGATAAAACTGAAATTATCTGGCTTGAGATTCAAAACAACAAGCAAAAAGCAATAATATTGGGTTACACGTATCGACCCCCGTGTTCCAATGCAGACTGGAACTTCAATTTAGAACACACCTTTGAGAAAATATTTATTGAAAGCAAAGAAATCATATTGACTGGAGATTTAAATTACAACTATGATCCCATTACTCAATCAACTAACAACAATGCATGGAATAATATTACTAACAGTTTCAATCTCAGACAACTTGTTGAAAACCCCACCAGAGTAACATGCACTTCAAAAACAATAATTGATCATCTATACACGAATTTTTCTGAAAATATATCTGAAATTAATATACCAGTACTATCAATTAGTGACCATTTTCCTGTGTGTTTCACACATAAAGTTTCCAATGAGGCACCTCGAGACCCCTTACATCATATCATTCAATACCGTAACATGAAACAATTTGTTGAAAAAGATTTTCTAGAATCTCTTAATGAACAACCATGGTCTTTGTTAGATATATATGAAGACCCAAATGACGCTTTAGATTGTTTTCAATCATTATTCAACAATGTGTTAAATAAACATGCTCCATTGAAAACAAAGCGGGTCAAACATACACATTTACCTGACTGGTACAACCCAGAGATACTTAAAATGACACGAGAAAGAGATAAGGCAAAAAAGTTGAATCATAGGGAACAATTTACATACTGGCGAAATAAAGTTAAAACCACAATTTCAAATGCAAAGAAAACATATTATGCACAGACTATAAATAACAATAAAAATAATGCCAAGGATTTATGGAAGAACCTTAAGCAATTATCAGGTAAAGCCACAAATCATCAAACAAATTTTATCCATGATGATGAGGGGACTCAGATTTCAGACCCTCAGGAAACTGCAGAAACGTTTAATAATTATTTCATAGACATTTTTAAATCTTCTCCCCAAAACTGTTCTTCCTTCTCAGAAAGTGATAAAATCAAACTTCAGGAATACATTGAAATGCAATCTGGACAGGACACTTCATTTGTATTACCTAAAATTACAAGCAAATTTATAGAACAAGAGCTAAACAATCTCGATGTCAGTAAATCTACTGGATTAGATGGTATAGGGCCAAAGTTTATTAAATTAAGTGCTAAAATCATTTCAAGACATTTGGAGAAGATATTTAACCTCAGTTTAACAAGTGGAGTTTTTCCATCAATTTTCAAAAGAGCCAAGGTTACACCTATCTACAAAAAGGGGCCTAAAACAGAAAAAAGTAATTACAGACCTATTTCAATCTTACCTGTACTATCCAAAGTACTTGAAAAACATGTCAGTAACACCTTGAAATTATTTTTAGAAAATAATTCACTCCTTCACCCAAATCAGTCTGGGTTTCGAACTCATTTCTCATGCGAGACTGCTCTGACAGCTATTATTGACAGCTGGATAAAGGCTATAAATGAGGGAAATCATGTTGGAACTATTTTTCTCGATCTGACAAAGGCTTTTGACCTTATCAACCACAAGTTACTAGTTGAAAAGCTACAGCTATATAACATTGATGCTAATGCCATTACCTGGTTTCAGTCATATCTAACTGATCGATCACAACAGGTTTGTGTGTCGGGAAAATATTCTAGTGTCCAAAAGATACCGGCTGGTGTGCCTCAAGGCTCAGTATTAGGTCCTCTACTATTCATCATTTACATCAATGATATGCCCTTACATTTGTCAAATTGTAAATCAGATATGTTTGCTGATGATACAACTATTTCATCATTTGGAAATACTATCGACTCAATCTGCACCAATCTTCAATCAGACCTTGGTTCCATACAAAACTGGTTAGATAGAAACTCTATGATTGCAAATGCTGACAAGACTAAAGCAATGATCATCTCGCCATCAAACCAAATTATTAATACTGTAAGAAATTCTCACAACTCAAATATTTCATTCAATGGAAAAACTATTGAATTTTCAACCTCAGAAAAACTTCTTGGTGTTCATATTGATCATACACTAAATTGGAAAACGCAGGTACAAATTACACTGAAAAAATGCAACTCCTTATTATACTTGTTGATGAGAATAAAACAATTTTTGAATATTCATACTAGAAAAATGTTCTTCAACGCATACATTCTTCCACACTTAGACTATTGTTGCTCTATTTGGGGAAATTGCACTAATGACCTCTCAAATGATATGTATAAGTTTCAAAAACGTGCTGCTCGTATTATTTTGGATAAAGATTTTGATACACCAACAGATGAATTATTTTTGCAACTAAACTGGATGAAATTTTCAGATAGAGTTAACTACAAAAAAGCTATTCTTGTTTACAAGTCACTCAATAACCTTTTTCCAAATTATATGGAGCAGCTATTCACATATAGCGACAACAGGTCATTGAGATCATTTGAACAAAGACTTCTTTCTGTACCAAAACCGAGACTTGAGTTTTTCAGAAAATCATTGGCATACTCGGGTACTAAATTGTGGAACTCACTTCCATTATGATATCAAAGTATCTGAAAGTGTTAACACATTCAAAAGCAAATATCTAAAGTGGTGGTTCTCTGGTGGTCAACAAACCATTTCTTTCATTTGAAAGATCATTTAGGTCCTGGTCTTAGCTCCAACCAGTTGTGTCAATGACTTACTGTATCTATTCCTTATATATGCATAACAGTACATTTTAAACTAAATTTGTTTTCAGCCAAGTCATAATTTTTTGTTATTGTTGTTATTGTTGATTGTTATCTTCTGTTATTACTGTACATATTATGTAAATGTGTTAATGAGGCTCACAGGGAAGACTGGGTATACCCAACTGTGTTGCTTCTATAAATAAAGTCTTATTATTATTATTATATTTTCTCGACTTGAATGCACGATTTTCTCGATCATAATGAGCGTTTTTCTCGATTTTAATAGACGATTTTACAACGCAGTCTCTGTAATATTTACCACGGCAATACGAGGCGCTGGTTGGCTGACAGCGGCTAACCATGGTCTAAGCCTTTTTCTCCAATTGAAGTGTTTAAAATAATAAAAATACAATGTTATAATATTGAACTGTTTGTATACACGTGACAGACCTGATATATTCATACCCACATGTTTAAAGCATGCATTTGAGATAGTTTGTAAATGGGAGATTATCGGTATAGATATATATCAGATATCAGGTATATAGGCTGGTTATTGATATATACGCAACGAGATCGATATATACAAATGTGGTTATAAATCATTCTACATAGAATGAATAAACGTCGGTACTTGAGTATGTAATTAACTTCCTTATTACAGGGGGAACGGTTTGTTTGCAGGGGTAAGTAAAGTTTGTTTATTTTATTTTTTATTTTTTCTTCGTCAATACATTTTGTTCATTAAACTGTACACGTATGTGAATAATTTCTTTATTTACGTTCACTTCTTTATGGACTTTATAATTTATATATACGACGTTTTCTGTAATAGTCTAGCACCTGGACATTTTAGTGTGAAACAAAATTGTCCAGAGCGCTTCTTGGTTTATTCGTGTAGAGAGATGTTTGAAGTTAAATTAAGTGAGTGTAGTAGGTTACCACGGCAATCACTTCCCGCCATTCTTTAGCTCACATTTCGTTGTCTAAATCTGACCATTCTAACTAGTATGTACGTAAACCAATTGTCTGTCTGTTATTCAAAATTGCTTAAACTGTATTTATGAATCAGTTGAATGAATGAATGAATGAATGAATGATATGAAATGAAATGAATGAATTTAATCATCATTATTCTAATAGATTGGAGTCTGTCTGGTGTTATTTCATTATGTGTATGCATTTGTACACGTTATAACCAATGTTTCTGGTTTTGTGTTGTTAATATATGTAGGTTTTAATTATTGAAGTATTTGTTGTGGTTAAAAAAAAGTAGCGACGTTTCTCTAAAAGCTAAATTTTTGAAAAGTTTACGTCAAGAACTCATCAAATACTGGATTTAAACACTCCTTGTTAACGTAACGTCAAATATCGTTTACATGACGTCACTAACAAAGTAGGGGGGGGGGGTTGAAAGTCTGTAACTTTGTAATTTAACGTTATATTTTGCTCAAATTTTCAGAAAATATTAAAAAGAGTCTTGTCGTTCGAATGCTATATTGTCATGATGTTCATACTTTTGTCACTAAGCCCGGTTTTCCTGGAGAACGGCTCATATGTCTTGTTTTTTTTATCTATATGTCTTATAAACATGTTACCTTCAAAAAATAAAGATTTTATTATTATGTGTATGCTAGTACATTTTGTAATTGTACATTGTATTTATGCTTTGCAATAAACTCTATAGAGATATATAATTCTCAATCGGTCGCTTTAATATCGGCGTAGTATAGAAGACAGTGTATTCTATGACACTGACATGATTGTATCGATTAACACAATGTTCAGTTTTGTTCGATATATCGTATTAGGTACATTAACCCACAATTCGTAAGGTCAACATCAATTACTTGAGTTAACAAGAAAGAACTGAAAACTAGTCTTTACTTATGGAAATACAAGCTTTTTAAACTTCAGTTTTGTCAACATGACCTCTTCCGATTTTCGTGAAAATAGGCTCATAAGAAGCGCATTGAATCCAAATATGCATGCAAATTATAACGCCGTCAGTAGTACTTATGACCTTCTACTTAATAGCCAGGGAATTATTGTATAATGCACCTTTATCGTAATTATCATTAGAATGTCCCATTGAAAAATGAGAATGTATTAAAAGCGTTTTATTACCAGTCGAAAAATAACACAAATACCAAATAACGACTATTATAATTTAGAGGCCAAATTGTATTAAATAACGAAACAGGGAAGGCAGCGCTCAATTTAAACAGCCGAACACTGAAAACACACATACATACATCACATACTACAATTACAAGGCACTTTGACCAACACATAACTGAACGAGAAAATGAACTTAACCGCTGACATTTTCCGCTGTCAAAAAGTCGAAAGTCAAAGTCCAAGCTGTCAAATAATCTGAATGAACTAGTTACAGTTATAAAAATAATTCGAGTTAGACCTTCGTCCATTTAACGATCGTTGTAATGTGAATCTTATAATATAAGCACTAGTATTACCACAGCATTAACACCTTTAAGTGTGTTCTTAACACTTTTAATTATTCTGACTTGTGAAGAATTAACGAACGCTGAATAATCTTGCTTTTACGTTTTCGTTCGCCATTAATCCCTTAATATTTATGTTGTTCTGTAAAATTATATACTTTCGTGAGGTAACAATGTCGCAATTTTGCTTTTGTTGAGTAGTTCGCGATGTTGAATATTCGCCATTTTAATCTTTAAAAAACATGTTTTGCGTTTCACTACCGTTCACGACATACATGTTCTCTAAATGCTCGAATTCGCGTATTTGGCGAAGATTAATCCCTAGCGAAAAATTATAGAATGTTGTATTTTTCTTTACTCTGCTAAATCATTCGCAGTTTGTTTTTCTAGCATAAAAACGCAAGTGTTCAGCAATGGGGACGTCTGATTCCAAAGTAGCTCAGAAGCCAGGAAAGAATAAACAAACAACCCCAGTGATATCTAACAAAACACAAAAAGTAAGTAATTACGATGTATATTCAAATACATGTAAATACAACAATGCAAATGGTGATATCCAAGTACAGCCACAAAAGACCAATTCCTAATAAGACATTGACAAAAGATGACATACAAAGCTGGACACGGTTTGTTCGATATTTTGCATATTTGACATTGAACTATTTCGTGAAATCGGCTTTCGGAAGTCAATTCCTGACCTGGAAGTGGTTTAAACATTAGCTGTTGTTTTATTTTGTGAAATTCAACGCGAATGAAAATAACGTCTTTAGTGTAGCTGGAACAATTGTTTTTCAAATTACATTTTCACAGGACGTGTCAAGCGATATAAACGAAAACAACCACACCACTGGGTTAAATGATAGAAGAACACAGCCTGATAAAACACAAGAAAGTGAGATAGTGGAGTGTCCAAATAAGTATTCACTACCCAACACACCCGAATCAATTGACACAGAATGTCTGACTACTGAAGATGCTAATGTGCCCGTTGATTATAGAAATACTGATCGCTCAACATCAGTCCACGGCTCTGAGAGGAAGAAACGTAAGGTAAGAAATACACATCACCGTTTTCAAATCACATCTTTTTTTAACTGGTTAAGTCTTACCATTTGCTTTCTTTTCACTTACACATTTTGGTTTTCATCTTAATGCTAATGTATCTAAAAATATGAAGAAAAAATCTAACACGGATCGAACCACTCAACTGCAACAACCGAGAACAGACAAAATCACAAATACCACACAACGGAAAGAGAAAATGAAACTAAACCGCTGCTGAAAGTCCAAGTAAGGCGATGTCCGCAATTACTATGGTATTTATCTATTTTTCAGCTTTAATCAGTGTTTTGTTGGTACAAATGAAGAATGAGGTTGTCTTGTGTTGAATCAGGTAGAGAAAGAGAGAGCTCTGAGAGATAATGCATATAATGTGACGTTTCAGTGCTCGGCTAGTTAAAAGACGATGATAGATAATCGGATAAGGCAGCAATGGACGATAGCGGAGAACAGAAACCATAAAAACTCGCAATTATACGACACAATGCCCAACACTACAAATAGACGACTTGATAATAAAGAGGGACAAACAATGCCTAACGCAACAACAAAATCACGACACCCACACCCGAAATATGATGCTCAATCAGTCAACCTTAACCGGAGTAAGAGCCGGGGTGTGACACAAATATAACAAAAGAACGACACACCACATCACAAGGACAAACCACAACAAATACAGTGTACATGCTATTTTAAGTGCTGCCCTCCTGTCTAAAGCGCAATCAAACGCACTATGCCTGCGGACGACCGACAATGGTCATTTATTAAATGTGCGTCTGCCTTGCCCGCAAGATGCATCAACTTATGATATATCAATGGTAATATAATTTTTTATTTAGAAGTCAAAGAGAAATAAAACTTCTCGGTCACAAACGTCTGAGAACCACGTCCTGTCACCAGGAACCGTTGATAACGACTGTGACGGTTTTTATCGCACAAAACATACAACGGTAAGTACAGATACTATTTATTGATAGTAGTTACAACTTTTAAAACCTCAACGCTTCTCCGATACCCGTCTTTTGATATGTTCGTCATGTCCATTTGCTTGCTTCGTATTGTGCTTAACTATTTAGTTCAATCTATATGTGTTTTTATTTAAAATGATGTATTAACATTCATTAGTGCGACCACCACTCGATATTAAAATTGAACCTGAAAGACTGGGCAACAAAAAAGATAAATCATATTCTATCAACACATCTCTACTGTATTAATCAACAATTGAAGTATGCTCATTAACAGTGTCTCAAATATCGTAAGTCCACTGGTGTCATAGTTATACTTGTACGCTGATCACGTTTAGTTCAATTCCGTGAACGTAAAATTGCTAATTGGCAAATTGTAAAAATTGCTAGAGTTGATACATGTACCGATTGATTTTCAAATGGTGTTTTCCGTCACCTTAGCCGGAAAATACATCCGATGCCTCTGGAAATACACAAGGGCTATTGTCAGAGTTATTTAAACAAAGGACGTATTCAGATAGAAACATAGAGAGCGAAAAAGCTGAGTGGCCAAGAACGCATGCCCAAGATTCAGCACAACGGTGTGTACGGCAGAAACGAGATTGTGAGATTATGTCGGTCGATATTCAAGATGAGAATGAGGAAAACATTTCCCCAGTACGGTCACCGCGTGCTGACATAGAATCTAATAGAAACGACAATGCAGTAGGTTACTTTATTTTATTATCATTGTCTGATTCTCCAATTATTTTTTCTATAAAAGGGAAATGCTATACATGTATGTATAGTGAAACACGTGTGTTCATAAATATCCATACTTGGCTGCATACATAGAGTTTGTCTAGGCGTTACAGTGAGAAGTTGTAGATAAAATATGTTGTTCTAATTCAATCAACGATAACCATCTTCTTTACAAGTTTTGGAGGAGCATTTATGTAATCTGTATCCACAGAGAGGTCCGAGGCCGCATCCCGACTGCCTACAATAGTTTTCTGAACGTTTCTAGATATTCTCGTAACACGTGAGTAACACACCTGCATTGAAACAAATATATACTTACATTGTATGGGGAAAACTACTACTAATGTGTTACGTAATTTCATTCACTAATTTAACTGGTCCATATTAATGTCAATGACATTGGTTGTTGTTTAAATTAATCTAACAGTCCATTCAATTATAGTCGCAGCAATATGTACCATCACTGACTGAAACAAACGAAATTCGGCCACCAGGTTTCACTACCCAGGACATTGCTTTAAATCAAACAAAACAGTCCTTGATACCAAATGAGGTAAATACATTTCACATTCTGTTTCTAGTAGTATTGGTTAATTACTTGGTTATCAATGTAAGAGCAATTTTCGATTCAGATGCAATGAAAGAATAATATGAGATTGTGCATATCTTTAAACTCCCAGTGTTGTTTTTCACTTGCCATTCCAAAGCGCTCTACAAATTATACATATTATTATTTTCCACAAAATCTTTACATGTATATACTAATTCGTCTTACTGTGCTAATGGATTGGCTTATCTTTTCGTTTGAGGAAAGTGTAATTCATTGTGAATCGTTTAAGCACAACGTTTTCTTATATCTTTGAGAAGTGTGAGCAATTCAATATCGGCGACCAGTGGCATTCAAACAACCCATTAAGAAACGTGTTAAGTGTATTTGAAAGTAAAGTGAATGTTCTATTTTAACACAATTTTATCCATGTCCGATTGTATATATGTACCATAGTGACTGCTACGTCTTTATGTACACATTTTCAGAGAGAACTTTTAACAGAGGATAACACTGAAACCGGAAACAAAATGACAATGCTACCAGATACAAAGTAAGCTGCTACTTGTGCTACGACACATACCAGTAAATGATCAATAATATAATGAGTATTACACTATATAACTTATTATGTCATAGGAATACTATACATTAGTACATATACCTACCATTGTACATTGTATTGTAATTCGACATTTAACCGCGCATGTATGTTTGGTCGAAAGGGATTTTCGGACGCAAACGTTTGTTATAGAAAAGTAACTCAAATATGCTTAATACATATTGGTGTAGTGTAGTACCTTAGTTGACGTGTTGCCATTGGCATGTCCTAGTGATTATGCTCCAATCCGTGGCTAATCCAACAATACTGGTCACAGTCTAACAAGCTAAATTGCACGACTGTCACATGGAATTGTAAGTTGACTAAACAAGCAGTCCAATATTCTTTATTTTATCTGTACTCGAAACTGATGACGTCATAGTACCAGCGTGTATTAGAGTGACACCGTGAATTGGTGTCATTTTATCACCAATCGTCCGGTCAATTCTAAAGAGTATGTGATTACGTTAGTAGAATCAAACAAAATGCTGGTTCTATGTCTTTATCCAAACCACAGGAGCAAAGCAGACAAACAAAAGAAGAAAAAGAAAAAGAAGCAAAATATGGTTGGCACAATGGTACATTCAAATATAGCACAAACATCAGATTCTGAATCAAGCCCAATAATTACACTTCGGACATCAACCGTGGCAGAAAATGGGATGGTCTCTACCGTACAAATTAACAAGCTAGAAAGAGAAACTAATAAACCAGGGTATACATTGACTAAAGTTTAAAAAAGATAAAATGAAAAAGATAGTTTTAAATGTTGTTATAGCATAGTAATACATCCACAGGTGACTGTATTATGATCAAGGTCATTGCAAGCATCATGTGTTAGCATGGTCAGAAATAAATGTATCAACATTTGTTTACAACAGGTCCTTGCAAAGTGTCCTCGGTCACCTATATACACTTAACAAATCTTATAAGTGTGCACGTGTGTTTACCGTATAACTTTTTTACTTACGAATATGTCTGCATGAACTTTGTCTACATGCTATTGAATAACACCAAATAAGATTAATATAGTTATTTCTTCAAAATTAAATACATCGGACCACTGAACTATGAAAAATTAAAACGCATAAAATGCACGAGAAATTTACGCGTAGGTGCAAACTATTTTCATTTATGGTCAATTAGACTTTTAGATATATTTTTACATTCAAAAAACACAAAAGTATGCAATTTTTCATTCAACAAACTGGTAATTTTTTACTTTTAAAAATACAGTTTAAATTTAATGGTAGAAGGGAGGTAACTCTTCCAAAATTGCATTTTGACACAAAAAGTGAGTAGTTAGAAATCTAAATTGGGCTTTATTCTTATCATTGGTTTCTTTTTTTCTGTCTCGGTGATAAATACATACACTTGAACACGAAATTGATCAGCAAAGAGGATACATAGCTTCCTTAACAACCTGATAAACATATGATGAACACACGCAAAAAATGTGTGACATTATCTTTTGCTGAGGTCGTCATTTGTTTATTTTGTTTGTGACAATTGTTATCAGATTGTAATAAAATCAACTGATTTGTAATACCACATATCCAAGCTCCATGTGTTGAAAATTTCAACAAAATCAAACACATTTTGACCAAGTTATGGGTAAATATATACATGCACACTTATTAGATTTGTTAAGTGTACATATTTAAATAGAAAATTCGCAACTTAAGATTCCCTCGTCCCGCACAGAAATATTAATGTACAGGAGAGATGGGAGCACAAGAGGCACGAACGGATCATTATACGTATAAATTGCTAGCTAAATAAATGTGGACCTGGTCAAAAAGACGAATACTGAGTTTTGATGACTATCAGTTGACTATTTTAGCTTGATAATCATTATTGTTGGTGGTTTGGAACCAACCATTAGTGTTTCTGATGTATAACATAATATTACTTAACTATAGATGTAATAATAAAACTTAAATTAAACAAACATTACACTGAATTTCTTTCAGATCCATTATTAAATATGAACGACAATTAGCCGCATTGAGGAATGAAAATAATGAACTGAAAAACAGGTAAGCTTTACATAATTATGTAGTCGTCTATCCTGTCATAAATGACTCAAATGAGTAAGGCGATAATTACATGTATATAAACTTTCTAAGAACCTCTTATAGAATATCGCGATGCTCTATTGAAATGGTTCCGATATATATAGACACACGTGTGCTTATGTTTCCTTTGATATATAATCATTTAAGATTTTACGCAATGTTTATTACAATTATTCCATTTCAGAATAAGCAAGATGATCAGTGATCTCGTTACTGATAATAACCCTAACATAGCAGATATTAGTGATCAGAACAGACCAATGAAGCTTGGAGACAGGTTCTGGGAACTATATAACAATGAATGGACGGACGCATTGGAGAGCTTGAATTCACAGAATGTTGAGGACAATGAAGCAATTGGCATACTCTTAAACATTATCGTTGTACGTATATGTCTACATATTATATAAAATAGGACAATTGAATGTTGAACATAATTATCAGTACATGTATTATGTATTGCTTAATCAATATTACATAGTGTTTTACGTATGGAATGTTTTCGGCAGAAACCATCAATATTGATTTTTTAGATTGTATCAATTTCGTAAGTTACGTGTTTAAATCATGTATTTGGAGTTTAGTATGGAACATTAATTGTAATTTACGACAAATGTTGCCATTGTATAATTATTTTAACTTTAATCAATAATACAACTTCAGATAAGCCATCACGATTAGGCGATCTAGGATTGAATGCTGTTTTCGCTAAAACTATGTTTGTCATCGACACTGGCAACCATCTTATCCTACACATATCGAAATGTTGTATGGTGCTTGTGGAAGACTGAGTCAGCATCAATTGATGAGTTACTCTTTACAACATTGCAGGTGACACGACCTCATAAAATGACTTTAAAAACGTTGATAAACGATACACAATATATATATTACTAACTAGACATTCGAAGCTAATACACTGTGCATAATCCTGTTTCTATTTGTGTAAACTGGACTATTTTGTCAAACTCAAATACATGTTATCTTATAAAATATTTATTGTCCAATTAATTAGCGTATTGACACAGAATGTCGAAGAGTAGTAACAAGAGATATGGAAGCACTAGAGACAGCAATATTGAAGGTCACAGGATATTCTGAGGTATTTCTTGAGAATTTATATTTTGTATTTTGAATGTAAAATTTACGTTTCTTTTTAATTTCAAAAGATAGTAAAACATCGTACAGGGAAGACAGCACTCAACTGAACCAGCCGAGCACAGAAAACATAAAATCAACACAGACCACAATTACACGGCATAATAAAAGTTGCTGACTTAAAACATGTTCAAACGGAACATTGATAAAGTGGTCAGTTGACCTTGCCAGTTTTCCCGGTGTCTATCAATCAAACCAACTGGTCCCTATTTTAATGCGAGAGCGGGGACTTGACTGGACGAGTATAGCTATCCGCTGGTGATAAGCGAGTGCATAGTACTACTACTATACGGCCTTAAGGTTTCGGACGTGTTTTGGTCCGCAAACAGATTACTATATATATCAAGGTTGAATCAGTCGCTTTTCAATTCTATACCAGTCGTATGTTGCTGTTTGTATTCGGCTGTTTCAGTGGAGTGCTGTCTGTCCTGTCCGATTTTTCAATATATATTTTTTTACCTATTAGATGACAAACGAATTAAAGTTGTCACTGAAGCTGTACAAGGATCACAGGAAAAAGAATTACATATCATCCATAACTCCGACCTATGAAGTAAGTGAACCATATTGTCATGTCTACCTATTTTTATGATGTGTAATAACTTCCCCTACTTCATCCTCCATCCAATTATTTATTTTATAATCTTTCCGTTAATGACATTCAAACGTATTTGTGCCGCTGCAGGGATTTACTATTTAGTGTTATATGGTATTTTTATTGGGCAAGAACATAATATGAACTATGGCGCCGCCTTTACGGATATTGTTATATATAAATTAATGTATGTATTAACATACATACATTATGTAGTTGGAACATATTAAATAAATGTTTAAAGATTAGATAAAACAGTATTTATTCAGAAAATATTTACAACAAGTGTATAATCAGTTACAAATGCTAAAGGATTGGGAAACAAGTTTTTTAAACTTATATTAATCCCGCTCCTTTTCAAAATAACAAAATAATTACATACATAATATAGTAATATCCGGAGTATGTGACTGTCAGGATAGAAAGAGGATAGATAAAGAGAAAAAGTAAGGAAAGCATGCGTAGGAGGAAGAAGGGACTGTTGGGAAGAAAACACACTGTCAAAATGATGGTCTACTGTCGTTTAAGTGTCAAATCTTTTTGTAGAAATTATGTAATTTTGAACACTTAGAAAGATGTTTTCGTTCTGTGTCGAACTAAGATTTTCATCTCCAAACTAGAGATTATTAATGGTTGGTGCACAAAGGAGATTTTGCAGGAATTGTTGTCTTTGTTGAGTATACAGTGGACAGTAGAGTAAGTAATGTGACGCATTTTCGAAGGATGTCTTGTTTTGACTTTAAGCTCTGTATGTTTAAGTGCTTAGGCCACTATTTAGAATGTGTGAATATGAAGACATGTTATCTGGTGTGTCTGATGAGAAAGTGGGTGGACCAGGATTAGGATGGATATCACCAGACAGTAACAGTAATACAGAAATGAGATAAGAACATAAAGGTAGTTTAGGATATCTACTAAGTGTCAAAGTATAAGTATAATAACACCATCCAGTGGTAGTGTCGTACAGATCATTCATATTTATTATGGTGGATAATAATGTTTATATAAAGGAACCACTGGTATGGATATGAGATCGACACACATGACAGAGACAGTGGACAGTGCTTTATTCTTAGAAACAGTGTGAGAAGAGTTTAGATAGAGAAGAGAGTAAATGAATTGAACATAATAATTATAATACATACATCATTTTGAATGGTATGTCGTTCGGACACTCAAATCGAATTAGTTGTAAACAACCCATGTGAACAATTAGTAGTTATAAATTACACAGTTATATAAGACTTATAAACAAGAAAGTAATCATGTTGACTTGTGAATGCATAAATACATTGTTAGATTAGAGTATAAAACGGTTTGGGTACGATACACCTAAATAGGTACTATCGTAGTCACCTGGGAACGTGCTTAAACGTGCATGGACGTATTTAAGTTAAAGTAGAAAGAATGTCGTTGTAAATGTCATTAAAACAGAGAAAGGTATGTTATACAAGACCTATGACAAAGTGATATAAACACAATGAAGTGTTGTACACCAATCCCAAATACACTAATTTAAAAATAACGTTTTAATAATTTTGATATTAGTCTTCCTTAAATGGCAAAAAAATCAGATAGGTAGGGTATCAGTCCATGAAATCTTTATACAGACTCACATGGAAAAGAGCACACACATGATTATGATAAAAACAACATAATAAAAACAAGACATTTTACAAGTGAGATGTGACTTTCGCATGACCCAATATATACCAAAATGTACTACAATTCATGCCTTGAAAGGGAATAATCATGACATTTTAGGTCATCGGTATCACCAATGACTCGGACAATATAATGTGTTTAAAGATTAAAAAGAGCGGAGCGAGTCCTTTTCAGTCATTAAAAATTTACACGGTCACTTAAATGTGCTCGGAC
Source organism: Spisula solida (assembly GCA_947247005.1). Classification (NCBI taxonomy): domain Eukaryota; kingdom Metazoa; phylum Mollusca; class Bivalvia; order Venerida; family Mactridae; genus Spisula; species Spisula solida. Next base: position 1,272,284 of record OX365950.1, on the reverse strand, counting down.
AAACAACTGCTTGATGTGTGCTGAGTATATGCACAACTAGACTTGGTACTGAATATTCATGCAAAGTTTCATTGAAATCCAAACATTGGTAACAAAGAAATATCGCGGATAAGTAATTTGTAAGTGTAAAGAAACAAAGGGCCATAACTACCTTAAAATTGATCCGACCGACGTGTGGTGACGATATGTACAACTAGACTTGGTACTGAATATTCATGCAAAGTTTCACTGAAATCCAAACATTGGTAACAAAGAAATATCGCGGATAAGTAATTTGTAAGTATAAAGAAACAAAGGGCCATAACTACCTTAAAATTGATCCGACCGACGCGACAATAAGTACAACTAGACTTGGTATTGATCAGTCATGCAAAGTTTCGATGAAATCCGACCAATGGTTACAGAGTTATTGGGCAGACAAAATTGATTATTATTGATCAATACACATTTATTTTTGTTAACAAAGGATTATTATTGGTTGTTAATCCAAGTGGAGATTTTATAAGTTTTCAACTATTAACGTTCAATATCCGTTACCTCGATATTTTGTTTAAAAGTAATCCGTATAAACAAAATGAAACTCGTTTTTGAAAAACGTAGTCATAGTAGATGTGCAGTAAATACCAAATTACTTAATCACTGTTAATACATCACACGATAATAAATGGCAAATGAACATTCCAGAAAAATGATTGAAACTGAAATGGAGCACAGAAAAAAGCCGTCAGGAAAACGTAAACTATTTTATTTATAATATTGTGAGTCACACAAACATCACTTGAAAGGGATAGTTTATTTATAATATTGTGAGTCACACAATCATCACTTGGAAGGTATAGTTTATTTTTAATATTGTGAGTCACATTATCATCACTTGTAAGGGATAGTTTATTTATAATATTGTGAGTCACATTGTCATCACTTGGAAGGGATAGTTTATTTATAATATTGTGAGTCGCACAAACATCACTTGGAAGGGGTAGTTTATTTATAATATTGTGAGTCACACAAACATCACTTGGAAGGGGTAGTTTATTTATAATATTGTGAGTCACACAAACATCACTTGGAAGGGGTAGTTTATTTATAATATTGTGAGTCACATAATCATCACTTGGAAGGGATAGTTTATTTATAATATTGTGAGTCACACAAACATCACTTGGAAGGGGTAGTTTATTTATAATATTGTGAGTCACACAAACATCACTTGGAAGGGATAGTTTATTTATCAGCTGTATAGTATACATTATACGAGGGGTGTTCGAAAAGAAATGCAATTTACCCTATAACGTTTTATTGACAGAACCATATACAATAAAACTCACAGAAAACCCACCTTCGCACATTGTACACTTATTTAACTTTTAAATCAAGATTAAAATTATGTTTTATCGTCTGCAAAAGGTACAACAATCATGTACTGTAATTTGACTGACCGCATGGGTTTCCTGGAAACGTACAGTTGGTTTACTGAATGCGATTTAAGTATAGGAACGTACTATCAGTCACAAAAGACTATGTCTACAGAATAGACTTGGTGAGAAAGCATTATCATGCTCTTTTCGTTCAAAAAATATATTACAGTAAAAGCCCTCTGTGAAGAGGCCTTTTTACGAGAAAGGTACATATGGTCTGTTCCATTAACAATTCGACATTTTATGAAATATGTCTGAAGTTTTTCCTGCACAAAATATCTATAGAACTTTCTTGTACATGTAACATATTTGCCCATTGATTCAGGTTTTTGAATTACAGGACCATTGTGGTGAAGTCAGTTTGATTATACGTTTTTCGAACGCTTTTTAGCTTAGTACAAATTAGTAAGTGTTTATTTAACATACGCTATGACCACATTAATGAATGAAATTCAACCAAATATTTAACCAACTGAAGAAAATAGTTTAATTGGTACACATGCCAAGTTTGATGCGCAATACCTGTACATACAAAGCTATGCACGAAATTGCATTTCTTTTCGAACACCCCTAGTACAGTTTGATTAAATGTTTTCTTTTCAGTTTGTTCAAGGACTTCTTCCAAATGGAATCGTAATGACAGATACACTTGACATTTACATTCGGTTAGGTTATGAACTGTGTTGGCTTATGTGCATTCAAGATCCACCCGTGTATTTAGTTCATCATGTAGAGGAGGACGCTTCTTTCAACAAACAATATTTTAAGGAGTATACAAAGGCAGGTCCTTTCTGTGATTATGTAGTGTGGCCACTGATTTGTCTGTATGAAAATGGACCAGTTCTTCAGAAAGGGGTAATGCAAGGAAAAGCGGGAGAATAGTGACAGTTGAATATTGCGACGTATCAAAAACTGCAAATGAACTGTCAGGACATCGATACATGTACCAAAAAGATATGAGTTGTCATATTTCATTATTTCCTTTTATCAATGTTATGCCTAATAACATGTGATCGAAAGTGTGCATATATATCTTGAACATCGTACATGTACTACAAATAAATTAGATAAATAGGCTGAATGCCAAAAGCCACACAGAGCATCAATGATGTACGTTCTGCACGTTTAATCAAGCAAACATGGTGTACGAGGGTCATTCAATATATTCGAAGACAATCGTTCTCATTTGGTTATTTTTGCGTTTAAAAAATAATTTCTTATAGCATTACAAGCAGTAACTTATTACCAACAGTCAATACAAAATCTTCAATAATGCAAACCAGAAGCATGTCATCAGCCCTTCTATTACCATAGTAACGCGCTACCACCCCGACCGATGTAACGTGTCTTTTTCATTTGTTCAACTAGTTATAAATTCAGATTAAGTTTATGTACATTCCAATGTTTCTGCAAGATTATTACAAAATATCATTATGGGAATCATGAAACTATGAAGTTATTTGGACGTCGGAGTGTGAATTAGAAACTGTTTTTATCAAGGCGAGTCGCGTTTTCAGTAACGTTAAATATCTATTTCTTTGCGCAAGGAAATTGATACGACAATTGAATTGTGCGTGGGCCTTGGAAAAACACAGCAGACTCACAAAAGCTGCTACAGAGAGCGACAGGAGAACATACATCATGCAGTGACCTTGTGTTTAGGTGGCAAAAACAAATTTCTGAAGCGCAGCATGGTATTTAAAAGGATACAGGGGTTCGCCGATAGGCAAACATAGTGACGTTTCACGCAACGTCTGTCGAAACGTGCGAGGTGTTTTCATTTTAACATACACCATTATGCCAAGCCTTAATCCTTATCTTAAACTATATAAGAGCTTTAGGAAGATATGTTAAATCATATACAATTTGAATGTTTATGTTTATTTCTATGTTAATAACATAATTTCATTTCGGGCTACCATTTGAGAATCAGCAACACGTCAATAACGTCGCTGACGTCAGATACTTAATTGCGGTGTGTGATGGTCCCGGTATGCTGATATTTATATTTTCGCCATATTTTCTTTAAAAATGCGTTGTTTCACACAATATTGTCAGCACTTGTGTAGAACGGACACTGAATAAGCGCGTATTGGGACTAGTGTTCGATAACTTTTAAGAAACATGTATGTTACGGAATGAAATATGAATTATTCTAACACAATGGTTTCCCTTATATACACATAAACAAAAACCAATGTGCGCATTAATTACCGATAAAACAGCTACGACAAAAAACTTTGTAGCGTTGTGTGAAAGAAAATAGTGCTGCGGTGAGTATGTCTTGTTGTGTTGTCAAAATACACACCTATGGTTTGATTAATACGCACTCGAACTCATGATCGTGCTTTATTCTACGATAAATAGAGGATATTTGTTTGTTTTGATTGAATATGGTTTATATCTCATCGTGTAGTGATAAAATTCAATATTTTCAAGAGCGCGTAGCGCGAGTGAAAATATTAAAATTTTATCACTACAAGATGAGATATTAACCATATTCAATCGAAACAAACAAATATTCTATTTATTTAATGCTTTTATAGTGTCAAAACTGGTACTATTTATGCCATATTACCACTGTGGTTAGGCTACGTATGAATATGTTATTCCATTATTATTTTCTACTTCAAAATCCGCCATCTTGGATTATGGTGAATAGGTGAAAACAACTTTTTTGAGAATTTTGCATCAAATCATACACCAACTTGTAGGAAATGTTCTAACTAAGAATAAAAACCCCCACATGACATGTTTCTGTTCAGTAATAAAAAAGTGACAGACATTTTAGTGTTGAGATTTTGGTAAATTAAAGTAGTCCCTGTGAGGGGGCGGAGCTTATATCAGTCACATTGTAGGTGATAACCAGTGACTGATATAGGTTTTATTTCACTGATAGAACTCCATATCTCATCAGTTAGCATTAAATAAAAAACAGGTACATATTCATAAAATCTGTGAGACAACATTATAACACGACGAGTCCTTTGGCGAAATAATCGTGGCGAGTGCATACTTGAGTGATATAGAATCCAAACCTGAATCTACAAGCCAAATTTCGTCTGTTACACATTGTTACTTGTAGAAGCTACTCACACCTGGATGACGATATGAACTTTCACGTAGCCATACACGTTCTGTACTTAATCAAATTATAAAAACGAAACAATAAACAACAGTTACTGACACGGCAGATAATTCAGAAGTAATCAGTGAATAGCCAAAATATGCGAAATTGGGTTAACAGAACCTGTGTCCAGTTTGCAGAAAACGGCTTCGATGTTTGATAAGGCTGTCCATTGGACTGGTCGATAATTTCGTACCAACATTATTCATTTAAACGGGGCGGTGAAATTAACACCTAATCGCTGCACAGAGCGTGTTAAAGAACCAACACAAAGAAAACATGATAAAAATCACATATGCTTACAACACACAGTGTTGAAGTTAAATTCAGCACAAACCTGACGCACGTAATAGTATAGAATTCAGAACAATCACGCCTTCAAACTGCGAAAGAGAAACATGCCATCCGCAATGACTGATCAGCCAACACCTTAACAGAACCATTTCTCACAACCAAGTGTGACACCTGTAACCGATATTTCCGCGCCCGGATCGGACTCATCAGTCATCTCCGGACGAACAGAACCAGTCTCTTTGGGTCAAGCTGAAATTGATTGCAGTATTTGACACGTCTAAAATAGACATAGTTTTACCTGTATGCAGAAGTAGTGGAAGCTGCTTTACACTCAGTTAATGGGGCATACGCAGTTTAAACCACGTATAGTTTATGAAGTCACAATGAATTCAGAAAAAATGTAATTCTTATTGGAAACTTTACATGTTTTGATCAGGTAATTAATTGACAGTCTGATAAAATTTATTATGTTTTATGCTGTAAGTAAACTACCAAAATCCTAGAATCATAAAGAGACTTATTTAAACCTGTAATTTGTAAACAAACATGGCGGTCGTCGTAAATTTGAACATTTTCTTAATCAATTTACTTATTAATTGGTTAAATATTTCGTTGGGATTTGATTTCGTGGTTTAGTTCATCCACGAAATCCACGAAATTTAATCCCCCACGAAAATTAATGATTTTACAGTAAGCAAGGGGACAATAATTAGACTTTGTGATAAGCATCGTCATGTAATACTATATCGGTGACCTAGGACAAACTGATAAATCATTTCGAATCGTCTGGAAAAATGGCGAACGCAAAACTAATTGTTCTGGTGTTTATAATAGGGATTTCACTTAAGGATGTGTCTTCTGCGAACATAGAAAGCCACGGTGAACTGTTCGATACCTTACTAGTGCGAATTGAGTCCTTGGAAGCGAGTGATGCAGAGAATAAGGCCAAGATGGCTGAAATGGAATCGGAATTTAGAATTGAATTGGACCTGAATAAACGTGAAATATCTGGTTTAAAACTAAAGATAGCAGAAATGGAGTCCAGCTTCCGACTGAAAGAAGCCAGTATGCTTGGTGAGATAAATGAACTGAAGAAAACAGTGGCTGTTTCTAATGATGACAACGCTGGGCAGCAACTGGGTGGAAATAAGAACACAGAGCGTCCTCTTCCTCTGCCAAATAGGATTCAACGTCGAGGAAAAAACTTTAGACAAGGTAAGTACGTATATGCACTCTTTCAATTAAGCAATTATAGTGCGTGCGGAGTTACCTCCCTTACCGGATGTGACGCAGACTGGGGGTAAAAACAAATGAACGCTAATGCGATTAACAGGAGCGAATAGATAAGATTTCATCGATATCGATAATTTTGCGTTAAATACGTTAAAATCGGGTGTTGTAGTAAAGATGTTTATATTGTACTACAAATTTATGTCACTAGTACTTGTATCGTGGAATTTTTGTACATGGAGGAAAACGTGAGAAATTTCATGTTCTCAGTCATGACCGAGTTATTCCCGTTTTTTGTCTTTCAATTCACGGACGTGGCAGGATAAGTGCATAATAATCAACCTAATTACGACACGATATTGTGCACTTATCATGTATGTAATTGAGTGTTAATGTTACGGTATAGTTTAAGAAGAGTGTTTAGTCTATTTGAAAAAAATGCCGTTTTCATTTATTCACGGGAATATATAGTCTAGATTCTAGCAAACACACGCGAATCATTGCTAGACGACGTTACTCAGTTATAATCAAATATAATGTACAAGATATACATGTATATATGGCGTAAAATAGATTGTGATAAGCAAAAACAAATAGATGGCGTGTGTTTGCGAAGTTGACAAGAGGTTTGGTAAGTACATTTCGTCCCGATCTTATTCGTACCCACAGTTAACGGACCTACTGTCATGTTTACTTACAGATATATCTCTTATGTTCTTGTACATCTGTTATTGTGTGATTATAACATGCACTAGAGGGCTCATAATGGGATATAAAATTCATTCTATTCTAAAAATTCTTTTACTTTTTTGACTACGTGTATGAATACATAAATAAAGTGACTCGCCCTTGTATATACCTCATTTGCATGTTTATTAAACGTGTACAAAACGGTATTTATGTAATGGGTTTATTAAACTCACAGAGCCTATTTTATGTGATCACAGGCCTAAGAAATTATATCACAAAATACCGAGTTTTGAAATTCCCCATCTTCCCGTCATTACTATATATAATAGATTATATATAATAATGACGGGAGGACGGAGAATTTAAAAACTCGGTATTTTGTGATATAATTTCTTAGGCCTGTGATGTGATAAAGGTTTATTTAAAACGGAGCACCAAGAACTGAGTCGGTAAAACTGTCTCTGTTTAAAAATAAACGTTTAGAATGCACCAGTATGTGGTGTATTGCTCAACTAAAGTGATTCCAATATATAATTTAATTAAATTGTTAGATATTGATACCAATGAAAGAAATTATAGCTTTTCTAATTATATGAATTTGTAATAAACGAAGACTTTACCATGTAGAATAGACTATCGCAAAGTTTTCACTTTTCAATCATTATCATGAAATATAGTGCACACAATTTATTCTGAATGTATTACCAGCGTAAAAAGGACACTCCAATACTTCCTTAATTATATAAATTATAGCATTTTAAGCTAATGTACTTCAATATACCAGAACAAGTAAGTATATATTCAAATTGGTAATTCCCGGTCAGGTGTAGAAAGGCGCCCCTGCGGATTTTAGTACAAAATATAAAGAATGAAATGTTTCCGCATATTAAATTTTACTTTTTTATTTCTGGTTGGATATTCATGATTTTGATATCATATCAAAGCTAACGTTATTTAAGAAGATGTGATCAATCCAATTGAAATCCATAATTTCTTTATATAGTTATACTAGTTTAAACCAAAGGGATTCGAGCCGATAAAATATATTTCACATCTATACTATGAATACATAAGACAGGGGTCTTTCTTTATGACTGGCCCTCATATACCCAACTCAACATTATGTCCAATATTTTAAACAAGCCGCATACAATCATTTAATTTGTACTGCACACTTCGAGACAATATAATATTATACATAAAAAATGCAACTTTTATCAATACACGTACACAATGTCGCCTGTGTCGAGCATAGAATGTTCACAAATGCGTAAAACCCGGTTTGACGACATAACCCTGCACAGACAGAAACTAGAAAACGGCCTTCGATAAAGAAGAGAAATCATTATTTACACACGATCTCAGGATATTAGTACGACGATTTGATAGTGGGACATATTTTTTGCAACTTACCGCCACCTATATGTTTCTGTTCCGCTTAAATAGACGATAATCCGAGTTCAGGGAGAACTGATATTCAATTTCTAATATTTACATTCATTTCGACCATTGTAGTATCACGTGACGAATCATGTGACAATATAGAAAATGCTTGGTGTTCGGGTAATACCATGCAACTCTTCAGCCAATCAAATTACTGGTAACAAAAGCCGTGCTGTCACTGTCAGAATGGCAACAGTCGGCGAATTGTTTTCAGTCAATGTTGTTGAATTGCTGCTTTCGTCTAGCTAAGCTGTACAGAAACGGACGAGTGTCGGTGAGTTAATCCAAATATGTTCCTCTACCAAATCGTCATACTAATTTCCTGAGATCGTGTTTAAATAATGATTTCTCTTCTTTATCGAAGGCCGTTTTCTAGTTTCTGTCTGTGCAGGGTTATGTCGTCAACCCGGGTTTTACGCATTTTGTGAACATTCTATGCTCGACAAAGGCGACATTGTGTACGTGTATTGATAAAAGTTGCATTTTTTATGTATAATATTATATTGTCTTGAAGTGTGCAGTACAAATTAAATGATTGTATGCGGCTTGTTTAAAATATTGGACATAATGTTGAGTTGGGTATATGAGGGCCAGTCATAAAGAAAGACCCCTGTCTTATGTATTCATAGTATAGATGTGAAATATATTTTATCGGGTCGAATCCCTTTGGTTTAAACATGAGTCAAACATGTATAGAAATTCATTCTTTTTGCGTGGAAGATTTAGTTTCGGGAAACAGGGCTCTCCTTTTAATTTTTAAACATATTTTTTAACAGCGATAACATTGACGGAAAGCTTAACTTGTCTTGTTTGTAAAACTTCAAATAATAATAAAATTGATCGATTAAAACGCTAATTGGTGAGGATTGAATTCGTTACGTTATTTAAAAGGCTGTGTAATCTAGTTTTCGTAAATATAAATGTTTTAAAAATTGATGAAGCAAAACGTGATTTACAGCGGTTTAAAGTTGACGCCTTTTTTATTTGCTCTATACGCTAACGGTAGTCGGCCTCGATATTCGATTCATGCCCCCTGTCTATGTCATTAAAGGGAGACAATTCAATTACGGTCTTAATTGAAAGGGTATAAAGTATAAATTTGATAACACCATAAGAACATTTACCCAAAAGAGCCTGAGAAATTCTTAACCTCAATGGCCCGCCATAGACTGGTCATACCTTAATCAAATGCGTATCAAACATAAATAAAACAATTACATTTCAACCGCTATGGGGCGACATACCCTCAACAAGAGTTTCTGTCAACGAACTGATGTTATTCGGATGAGTATAATTGCATTGATCCATTTATATATTTCCAGATCGAGAAACGCCCGAAAACGAGGTTGCATTCTACGCCACTCATTCGTCGGGCCTGATACATCACGTAGGGAAGAACCAAATCCTTCAATTCCCCGTTGCTGTCACCAATATTGGCAACGCTTTCAACAACAATACGGGTGGATTTACGGCGCCTGTGGATGGAACATACGTTCTTCATGCTACGATCATGGGTATAGATACCACCGATCACATGCGTGCTCACTTTGATATTAACGGGATTACGTATTCCGTGTTTTACGTGACTGATCATGACCAATCTTCGCAAATGCTTGTCATTAACCTAAAGGCCGGACAAACTGCGTCGATAAAAAACGATTACGCTGAAACCGGATATTACGGTGCGCATCATTCCGCATTTTCTGGATTTTTATTGTACCAAAAGTATCAATCCGGAGCCGTTATTGGAAAATAAATTGTATCCATCCTGATTCTTGTAGCGTTAAAATTGTATAATGTTGACAACATTGCAACACTACACCGTGACTTTGACATAACTAAAGGCTACATATGCAAGCCGAACGTTTTAAAACAAAAAGTGCCGTCGATACTTCGTTTCTATACCGATTTCTATGAAACATATGCCGATATCAGCTTTCCACGAAATGCAGGATCCATATCAGTAGCTGGGCCGTTTTTTGAGGTTTCACTAGTTATGGAAAAAACGGTCCCGCTGCTGACAAAATCCTATATTTCGGGGAAAGAATCTAAATTTCCCCTTAGAATGGCGTTTGGTTCAAAGAAGCCAGCAAAGAAATAAAATACTTACGGCTATTTTTGTTTTCAAAGCGTCTTGGATTTGTAGCCTATAGATGTCAAAAGGGTTATATTAAATCAGACAGGAAAGGCAGCAATCAACTTAACCAGCCGAGCACAGAAAACATTAAAACACACAAAGCGCATTGCCCAACTGAACCAACCGAGCACAGGAACATAAAACACATACAAGGCACAATGCTCAACGAAACAAGCAAAGATCCGCCCAAGTCCAAGATGTCGAAAAGTATAAAAAATGATTACTAGCTGAATGGCCCAGTTTCCTCAGCAAAACGACCATAATGCATAGTCCTAGCTGTCAGAAAGTCATGTGGTTTTGCTACATTGGACTATATTTAGCTTATAACTACATTAATACAGTTTCAATGCATAAGGTACATTCGGCTGATAGACTCTTGTTGGGAAATGTTTGTGAAGATGAATGATGAAATGGATATATAGTTAGAAGAATTACATCCCTTGAATTACATGGTCCTGTTTTCAATACATACTGCAAGATCATTATTTTTAGAGAAAGTCGAATTTTCGTTGATTTCGTTGTTAAACTCGACAACTAACTCGAATTATCGAACTCCCAAATACGAAACATTTACCCCTCCATGTTTTGTAATCCACGTATTTACGACCCCGCGAACAGGATTTTTTTAAAAATCCACGTAATTTATTACCTACGAAAGTGTGTGGATTTACAGTATTGCCAGTGAACCACTAACCAAATAATACTGCAAAACCAGGAGATGACTGACTTACTGCTATTTTAGACATTGACAAATGCTATCATTTATTTGAACATCTGTATATAATCGTATATACATGTACTACCTGACAAGAATATAATGTCTTATCGCAGTACAGTCGAAAACAAAACATTAATATTTTCGTGGGAATTTAATTTCGTAGATTTTGGAAAATCCAATTACGATTGGTTGTAAATTCTTGGATTACGAAACGTGGATTCGGTAAACATTTCCTCTGTATTTGGAAGGTAGATAACTCGTGGGGATTAAATTTTGTGATCCAGTTCAACCACGAAATAATTATTTTACAGCACGTTGTTTAAATTAATGAAATCCTGTTCACACGATAATGGCGTGAGCTCACTCAGTCACTCCTATCTATCATATCTATCATAGCAGTGACCGAATGAGTTCACGCCATTGTCGTGTGAAGGTATCATATCTATCATAGCAGTGACCGAATGAGTTCACGCCATTGTCGAGTGAAGGTACACATTGACCTCTTAATCTAACGTCTGTTTATACTAGAGTGTCTGCGGACATAATTACGTTTTGATTTTGTTTAGATGAGCTTTTCTGAAAGGAATATCTACTAACAATCGATTTCAACATAGAATCGAATTCCCGCCGAAATTTCATATTACGTGCACATACATTGGATAGTGTACCGTCATGCCTTGGTGCACAATATTCCACCGACGGAGTTGTAAAAACATCGTTATATCGAAGACAATATCGATTAAGACACAAAACACAACGGTTCCAGAGTTATTCAAATTTAACACGCCAAACATCGTTACAAAACAAGATCTTTTTCGGCTAATTCTGTGCATGTGTAATTGTGATTTGTATAATCTTATTATGTTTCATGTGTTTTTAATATCATTTTCACGCCCGGTGAGGGTAACCATGGAGACCTATACCTCAAAGTCCTCCAAATAAAGTTTTTCAAATTATTCACAGTACAACATACATGACGGGATTGTGATATTCATATAGATATTAAAGGATGAGTCCGTGTATTTATCGAAAGAAGTTTGAACGTAAGAAAGAGTTGTATTCGTAGTACAGTGCAGTCAACAAATATAAACGGGAAAAAATGCAATTTGCATTTTTATTAAAGTGAGATCAAAGAAAAAAATACTTCCAATCGGTAATGTGATGAGCTTACAACAATAATTTCAATTTGACTTTGGCTTTATTTTGGTTAAAGATTTCATTAAAACACCAACTTATGCATCTTAATTAAGTCATTAATTTATGATTTTACATACTTTAGATATAATACTTGGTGATAAATAAATAAATTAAATATACAATCTACCAGATTCAATTAGCGCCTTTTTCATGCGAACGCACGTTCAATGGCACTTTACATTATTGTGTTGCAGCCACAAGGGTGCAGGTGCATCCTCTACCAGTGCAGATACAGCATGATCTGACCGGAGGGACAGGCTGAGAGAAAGTCCCTGAAGGGAGAGAGATACATTAGATACAGGCATGCCCGGCGCTGCAGAAGTGCGCCTATATCTTATTTCGAATAGTCAGTCTGGTTCTTTAATGTGCCCGCCCGGTGTATAGCACCGAAACACAGCTTCCTGGCACTTCCATATACTTTACAGACCACACGGCCAGATATAGCGGGAAATATTATAAATATTTCAGAAATGTCAAGTTTCGATGCCAGGGATTATACCCATGACCTCTGAGTTGACAGCCCGGTGCGTTACCACTGACCTAAATCCGCATATCCTTCAGTAATACATATACGATATGTGACGGAGATGACTCGGTAAGCACTGATTACTAGCACTTAAGTATCTACTTTTGAATTATTTTGTATAAATTATTTTCGTTATCAACAGAAACCGAAATAGCATTCTTCGCTTCCAATGTTACCAATGCACAACCCATCGTCAACAACCTGCTCCGTCCGTTCCCGCATGTCACTACCAACAATGGTGACAGCTTTAACACCAAGATCGGTGGTTTTACCGCACCAGTTAATGGAACATACGTCATACATGCCACCATAATGGGCATTCATATGCCGCCAAACCAACACATGCGCTCTCACTTGATGTTGATGACGTTTCATATTCCGAGTCGTACGTAACACGTTTTGACCAGTCTTCACAAACGCTCGTTATCGACCTGATTGCTGGACAAACTGATACAATGATAAATGCTCCTCTTCAAGTTGAATTTGATTGGGAGTACTACACGACATTTTCTGGATTTTGATTGCACCAACACTTTCAATATAGAGCGGTCATTGGTAAATACATTGTACCACCACTGCTTTGTTTAACGTCAGCTTAATAAACATCTTGTTCGATATTACATGATTTCAATCAGACTCTTATTCCAGCAAATACTTTTATGGATGACTAGACACTGCCACGTTTATGTATGGCTTTGGATCGTATGTGTGCTACAGTATTCAGTTAGTCTAAACATTATTCAAATTATGTCTTAATTGTTCTCATCGGCCTCTCAAGTTTCGCGGCAACATGTCTCAGGTTCTATGCCAGGTTGCCGTTTCATTAAACTTTGTACGCAAGAAATATTTGTAGGTTTCTCTGTACGTACTTCGTAGACCCAATCTAACATTTCAGTAAACACAACTTCGTAAGAAGAATGTCAAGCAATGTGTAGATTTCCTCGTATATCTACATAAATCGACGACATGAAAGTACCTTACGTAAACAACGAAGAAAAATGGCGGATTCAAGTTCTGACAAAAAATACATCTTCCTTGTTCTTCGTAACTGATGGTTCCCGCAATGTCAGGATCATTTGACTGGGCTGTCTCCATATGACTGAAATACGGTTGACGAATTGGATTTTAATTAATATTTATTATATAATTGTTTGCAGACACCGTGTCAATATGGATCTCCTGTGTTAGTTATATGATCACGCCAAATCCAACACACGTCATTGTATGGATGTACATTGATGAGACTTAAATAAAGATTATCTCCATCAACCCGAGTTGATTTGCTATGATACGGACTAGATTTGGTAATTGTTGACGAAGCAGCATCAAAACATGATAAATGTTCGATGACGCGCATCTGCGTTCCAGTAAGTGACATTTTACGTTGATTCGTTGTAAATGTTGTGGTTATAATGAGTTAGCGGAAGAAATATGCCAACATATACTAATCAAATCAGACAGTTTAATCAGGATTGAACAAGGGACATATATAATGAAGGTAGAAAACCCGAAAAAGGTACAATAAACACATACAAGAGCAATTGAGGCAAGAAAAGCGCTAGTGACTAGGATAACTATTAAGATGCAAAATGACAAAAAACACTCGCCACTCTGACAGGTAACACGTACAAATGAAAAGGTACAATACGCACATATACCAGATAAAACGACACAAAGACAGTCACTAGTGACAAGGATAACGATCAAAATGCACTAGTTGAAATGAAATGTTATAGTGCCAAAACAGCCTGCCAAGCCTGCTGTCCGATTAATCAATTGCCCGAAGTCCGCGAGACTAGAAATTGTCGTCGGGCTAACAAACAATTCTATTTTTTAAACAGTGAGGCAGAGTTCACAATGTTTCATGTACATGCTTTTCATATATACATCTACGTGCACTACCAATATAGAGTCAATTTGTATGTCCACAGTTAATTTCGGAACGACTAGAACACATGTTTTCCGATACAGTGTCGGATACTATTGTAGGTTTCGTTAAATGGTAGACAATGTATAATGCATGCGTTCAATACAATCAAGAGCCACTGCTATGTATGTTTTAGATAAGGCATACTTATGAGAGGAGGGGGGACAACCAAATTGTTAATACCGGTATTCGTATACGTATTGTCAACTGAGTTAGGTCCCTTTAATTGCAATTAAACGACATTCGTGCTATTAGACTGTTAACTGAGTTAGGTCCCTTTAATTGCAATTAAACGACATTCGTGCTATTAGACTGCCAACTGAGTTAGGTCCCTTTACTTGGAACGGTTGTTTGACAATGACGATGCACTTAAACTAAATAAAATAATCATGTGATGAAACATATGTTCACTCAAATAGTATGTAGATTGGACAGATATAATATATGCTTCCATTATCAATATAAAACAACCGTTATAGACGAGCTGTAAAATCGATTAGGTATATAGTATAACTAAACATTTTACTGAACATAATGGATAACAATCGAGCATTGAGACAAATACATATACAACAGCTTGATGATATACGAAACCTATAGAACAATGTATACGTTTATAGATTGATATCACAACTGAAAAAACACAAGTTAATATGTCTGCCATACCACGGCGTTTGGGGCCGTAGTTTCAATTGACTTGTGCATAACGTAAATGCGATCAAGCGATCGGTGTGGAATATAGAGTAATTATTGAAGTTGACACTAATAGCACGAAAATACACACGGTATGTATCCCGATACACCGCTTCTCAGTCCCGTCAGATAATTGCTCTGTTTTCATATGGCTCAGATGGAACTGAAACCCGATGTCACGCTCGGATGGAACTCAGATGTCATGTATCCTTAATTCCTTCCGAACGTTACATCGGTTTCAGTTCCGTCGGAGCCATATGAAAACAGAACAAGGAACCGAGAAGCGGTGTATCGGGATACATACCATGTACAAGGAAAGTCAAGTGATCAACTAAATACTGAACTCTGTTATCTGTTTAAACAATCATGGTGAGGTAGTTAGCATTCATGCTGACATATATACATACATGTACATATAATGTACTATAATTATCATTTTTCGAAAATACACATTACGGTTAATTTTATAACTTTGATAACCTTATTAATTTATTATTAGTAATATGTAAAGGGTGTAAAGAAAGTTCGTTCCGGTTTTTGAAAAGCTTTTGTATACAAAACTATTAAATATATTTGCACCAAATTTTGCATTTAGTCTCCTGGTATGATGACATCATTATGTACAAGAGTTTTAGCTGATTTTACTGGCAATTTTTTTTCAAACGCATTGAATAAATTTGTTGATCTTGTTTCGAATATGACGTAAACGACGTCGCGGCCGGGTAAAATTCGAAATACTCCCTTTGTTGTCCACTCACTGTATCGTTGTATATGTTTTAAGCTTGTAATGAACTAAACTAATATTTAACCTTATATATGAACAAAACATCATCCAAGTTATAAAGCTGTAAGAGTTTTCGTTTTGCAAATAAATGCCTTTTGTTTTCCCATATACATAGTTTTTTCTAAATGGCCCGGTTTTGTCAACTCGGACGTTTCTTTACTTTTGGATTTATTTAGTTACTCTTTACTTGAAAAATGAGGCATGTCTTCGCCATTGCCTTATGATGTTCGTAGAAGTTGTTCCTGTAATTTTCCGCCGTTATTTTTTACACAGTCGGTCATTTTCTTTACACTACTCTCAATTTTCGCTTGACGTTTACGTCACGTCACGTTCGACGAAATCTACACCCTGTACTTGCAAATTCATAGTTGTGCTCCAATTTTATGAGTTATAGTCCTATATCCATCAATATCTTTAAGCATAAGGTGGTGTTAAACAATATGAATGTCTTAAATGCCTAAATCTGGCTATGTTTCAATTTTGCAGTTATTTCTGTTTGTCGACTCATCTTTAAAATGGCCGTCGACGTAACGTAAACGTACACTTACTTCCGCGTTCTATAAATCCATGGCAACGGTGTCCACTAGAGCTGAATCCCAAGCAAAAATAATCCACTGATCCTAAATTTAGTACCATATCCTCATAGCAAATTTCGTAATGTTTCGCTTTGTAAAAATAAAAATACGCCATACTTTCTGACCGGAACGAACTTTCTTTACACCCTTTAATACGTTTATCGTCGATCTTTCTTATTTATCAACCTTAGAAGGCCAATCATTACTGATATTTATATATACTATAAATTTTTCGAAAATGTACAATACGATTATTTCCTAAAAAATGATAAACTAATTGAATATCATTATTTGATGCTGGGCTTCAGGACGACGTTTCTTATTCACCACACATAGCAATAACTGCATGTAATAACAGCAGTTTCTAAAGTCAACGTTATATTTCGTTAATATATGAAACTGGATTTGTTTGTATAGGTGAGTATCATTATAGCACTAAAAGCAAATAATATTAATGGTAATATTTTTAATTTAATGTTTTTATCTAATTAACAGTTCTATAATAGTACGTAATAATATACATTAGCGCACAGACAATGCAAAGTCACAAAGAAACGGCTTCAGCGTCTATCGACCAACGTAAGAGTACGACATAGAAAGATCATCCATATTCCCATAAAATGGATATTTATTTCAAGCAAGCCTATATACTTACCCCGCAATGAATGAAACACTGTGAATTTTGTGCATATTTAACCATAAATGGGGTGATTATGACTGATATATACACTGTGTTATATGTCAAAAGAAAGTCCAGCTTTGTTTCCGAGTGGCATGGTTTCAGTAACTGCGCAGAGCGAACATATACCCGTATGTCGGTATTCACAAAGGTTCTGAGATATTTTCTATATAACTGTTCTTACATGAGAAATATATCACTTAGAAAAAAGGAAATTCTCAATTTGTATCCAAGACATGTCTTATTTATTTCATTGTCCAATACTAATTATTAAAACATTAAAACATTATTCGACAAACTAAAAAAGTTAGTTTTTCTTGGACAAAAAATGTTTGTGAATACGGGTCCTCAAGTTAATGAAAGTACTCAAAGTGAAATATGTTCATACCCTAGATACTGATTAACAGAGTTTTATAATCATTGTGCAATAGATAAAATCAAAGTGAAGTTACTAAATATACATACGTCAAAGTTCCGAGTTAGCATTATTATGTAATAGTTAGAACATAGAGCTATTGTTATTCAGAAAAGTCTTAATGCTTAAAAAGAACGGAACGAGCGAAGCGATAGCATATGAGTCAATTTCAAAATTCGCAGGTTTTCTTGTCCTGATTGAATAACTTACACATAAATATGATAAATGATAGTGAAACATTCATTATATAAAGCTATATATACTGTATTCATAGTACCACTGCAAAACTAAATGATTTGTCATCAGTAAATTTTTGTATATGTGTTTTTACTGCCTAAAACAGGGAACTAACGAATGTCCCAGTACCGTAGTGCCATGCTTTTATTAACAATATTTCATGTGTCATGAGACAAAACTTGTATGTGCATTTTGGTGGTGAATATTTAATAATACACAGAAAATATATTGTAAACTAAAAAATACAATGAATATTGTAAAAATATATGTTTTATGCATGTCCCATAGCTTTGTGTCCTTGGTGTAACGAAATCGATTAGGTACCAAATTTTATACCATGATCCCCTAAAATACCAAAAAAAAATTTTATTTCGGAAGAGTTCCCCATCCTTCACACAACAGCGATGCATGGTTATTAATTTAATTTATAATTGGAAATCTATAGACAATTCAATGCTTGTATCCCTTGTCGTACTTTTTTTTCTTTGTCTCTGGTGTAACGCTGTTTTTTATACATCCGAAAGCATATTTTTCAAAATAGTCCCACTCTTGGTTTAAGATATATGTATACAGTAGTTTTGTAATGTCAGTATCGAAGTGCTATAAACGATGTGTATGTTATGATGATAACATCTCAAAAATGTCCGTGGTGTAACTGTCCATGGTGTAACAATTTAAATTTGTTACACCACGGACAAAATCAGTAAATTAACTATTAAGTTCAGAAATATATTGACATTTTTAATTGCTTAGGATTGTATTTCATTAACACATATTTTTAAAGCAGATATGGGTTGCAAAAAGCATAATAATGTCCATATATTTCATAATAAAACTAATAAATGTAATATAGCTGTTACACCATGGACAATTTCTTTAAGGAAATCGACCTGACTGTTAACATATGATATCCTTTCTGTTCTGCATAGAGATATTGGGTAGCACTGAATACACCACACAAGTATGCAATACATTTTATCTTAAGTTTATTCCTCAATTTGATCAATTAGGTATATTAAAGTGCTTGTTCATGGTGTAACATATATGCCTGTGGTGTAACATATCTGTCCATGGTGTAACACTGTCCGTGGTGTAACAATGTAAATCAGGTTTTATGATGTAATTGAAAAGAAAACAGTCTTTACAATAGATGTATCTTAAAGATAGCCTGCAGGAAATGCTACACATATGAAAGAAAAAAATAAACAAAACTGTTTTGTTTGTAATATATACAAAACAAAGTAGTAGAAAATGTTCAGATTTGATATTGGTGAACTGTATTGCTATACAATTTCATGTGACTCATTCAATTTACAATTTCAGTAACATTTATTTAGATATGTGAATTTTAGTTAATATGTACTTGAAAATCAGCTGAATTCAGTTTGTTTAAAGAATTTATTGTTAAATTTCCTGATCGTTACACCAAAGACAATTTACTTAAGTGACTTTAAGTTTGAAGTTGAAAAACATATATATTGTCTTAATTAAGGGTGGAAACTATACATAAATGTCCAGGAAGAGTTTGGACAATAACATTGTACAATTAAAACCATTATATTTGACAAAAAATATTTAAGAAATTGGGGAGGCAAGAAACCTGCGAATTTTGGAATTGACTCATATACGATCAACACAACGTCACACCAGTGTAGAGTATATTTAATGTTGAATTAACGCATGCTTTTTTGTGCTATAAAATCTGCAGAATCACCAGAGAAAGTTGGTGCCCAAACCCGTCGGGACGAGGGCACCAACCCTCCTGAGGGACACTGCATAAGCTTTTTCGTGTCGTAGTCCCTACAATAACAATAATTAACTACAATCGTAGTATAGATTGGCGTTTACATGTCATCAACATGTTACAATGTAGTTATATGCCAAGCTATCCCACTAAAAGAGTTCATACTTATTATCAAATCATCGATGTGCTATGTACAATAATGGCAACTCTATATCAAAGGTGTTCATATATAATGTACCTTTTACCTTTTGCAGACACAACTATGAGCACTCGTTGGTTGTACAGAGTTATCAAAGTTACGGAAGATCCAGGAAATGGGCTACGTCCAAGGGATCCTTCATCTAACAGAACCGTAGCCGAACATGTTTCAAGCGGCAGCGACTTTCCATCCAGGTATATATCCACCGCAAAGAGTATCGAGGCAGCGAGGATGTTTGCGAGTAAAGGATGGAACAAACCGAAGACCATAGTACAAATAGATGTGAAAAAACTTGTACATTACAATCCTGACGTAAGCTTTATTGACCTCACCGATCGTTCGGTACTTGATGCTCATGTTGGGATGGACATGCAGATGGCTAGAAGGTGTGCAGAAAAGTACAAGGAAGTGTTGGTCCTCGGAGAAATCCCTTCGTTTTGTATAAAAGTCATAGACACCGTACATTAAATACTGATTGTACAATAATAATTTGAAAGGAACTGGATGATTACCCTTTCGTTTCCATTTTAATAGGGTACATCTTTTTCGACCGTATTTATTCAAAACACTATGATATTTTTATTGCCTGTCACTTTTAACTTGTCACCAATGAATATCGCTTGTCCAATCAGAGATGTTTTTTTAACTCATCAAAACATTCTTACTGTACACAAACGAAAACACAAGGAGATTAATTAGCGACAGGCCAAGGGAGTTGACTAATACAAGTGTCATCTCCTATCAATATACAATTTATAAGCCTTAAATGTATAAATACGTTCGAAAAAGGTGTTATGTAACTGAATTACTATTCGATGGTTCGTTTATGTAAACGAAAGATCTTTCATATAATGCAGTTTTATCTATGGCAAGATATAGTGTATAATGAAAGCATTGAACATTTATTTGAATAAATAATATATAATAATTTATTGTGATCATATTAAATGTACCGACGAACCATGACCAACGTCGACACATTGAAACTAACTTAGTTGTATATTGATCTTACTAATTACTTACATAAAGAAATAGGTACTTATTGTACGAAGAGTATTTATGTATTATTGTACGTAATGAAATATTTTCTCATGTGAATGATATACATGTAATTAATGATATTAGTACACACGTTGCTACATTAATCATTTTAGTGTTGCGATTTTGGTAAATTAAAGTAGTCCTTGTGAGGGGGCGGAGCTTATAGCAGTCACATTGTAGGTGATAACCAGTGACTGATATAGGTTTTATTTCACTGATAGAACTCCATATCTCATCAGTTAGCATTAAATAATTAGTTATATACCCATATACAGTGTGTCTCAAAATACAAGTCCGCTTATTGAAGTCATAATATTCGGTAATGTATTGCTTCGCTTATCAAATCAATGTTGACATTACAAAATAATCATCCAAGACAATGCATAATAAACGTTAGGTAAGCATTTTTGAGTATCTACCCCAAATTCATCAAAAACAGTATTTGACGTCGTTGGACGAATTTAATGACGTTTGCATAACTTCGAGCCGGGTGTGATATTTCCAATTTCTACACAAACTGATATTTTGAGTTTTGGTATAGTTATATATCTTGGACTGTATAATCACACTTTCAAATAGCATCAGACGAAATAAATCTTGAAGAATCTTTGGTTATTTCTTTAAGGAGTTTAATGAAAATAGTATCATCAAATTCATCCTCCCGGACCGCGGCAGTGTTTGGTGTCTTGATAATTTATTTAATACTAGTTTAAACTTTCATGTCCTATGTACGGTTAGAGTGTAGCTAGATATACAGCTTGAAATTAAACCCAGTGTTTTTGTTTCGATGATTGCAGTGTTTCCTTTAAGCATATCATATGCTTGGAAATGTGTGAATATCACCTTTTAAGAATTTGTTGATTTATAATGTTCCATGTCATTATCCATTCTTGCTCACACACACTTGTCCGTTTCTCGGACAGTGTGAGCATAATATGGTACAACTTGCTACATTTTATATTTATACTCTCTTAAAATTTACAATCATGTTTTGCCTGTCCGGGCATGTACGAGCGTTCGTTTCCATTGACATTATTGTAGCGTACGTGACATGTTGACACGTTTGATATCACTATATTCGTAGATAAAAATGATGAACTTTCATATCATTTTATGTCACTATGATGAATTATGATGACATCAGCAAAAGTTGATAATACCATTTACATTGATTGTTTGATACTGGAAATTAGAAGTGATAGTAGTTTAGTTTCATTTTCATGTTCAGTTTTGTGGTGGGCATTGTGACGTGTGATTGTAGTATACAGGTGTGTTTGTGTGTGTTCCTTTTTGTTGTAAACTGTTTCCGTTGGATGCTACCTTCCTTGTCTGGTTTTTCATTATCTTTTCAAAGTTGTCAATTTTGAGCTGTGTGTCCCTTGGTGTTCTTCTGGCATATACGACGGGTTTGAAACTGTATGACCACCTCCATAATACTGCAATAATACTGAAATACGTATAAATGATGCAACGACCGTACATTTAACACACATATGTTTCTTCGAGATTTTATCAAAAAAGTATACGATTGTTAAGAATTTACAATTATATAATGATTTTCTGAAAATCAAATATGTTTGTACGAATCTCGCTCATATCAGAATATTTATTCAGTTTATTAATTGAGACTGATTATTTATTAAGGTTGAATACTTTCATCTTATCTTGGTATGTAAATCTTAGCTGTCATTCAGCTATTTTAAACTTCATTCATACGTGTATGTACATGGTAGAATATAAAGAATAGACACAACGTGCATACTTCGGCCTCTTATAAAATGTTTTTGGCTTAACAATTCATATATGTTGCTTTACCTGCTATTTATCAATTATATTAACGAAAACTACCTACAAGTTAATTTACTGACATTTCCTGAAAGTGTAAAACTATTTACCAAAATTGTGATATCACCGATAAAAAAGGATACACTGTGCATGGCTTAATTTGAAATTTAAAAAATAAACATGTGTGTACCAAAATTCTAACCTATATTTGTAATAACCTGACTCTGTATTTCAAAAGTATGGGAATGCGACCATGTGTGTCCACGTAATCGACAGACTAATCCATAGGAAAGTTTAACATAACCTGTCAGGTTAGCCATTTCCATGACAATTTATGACGTAAAGCATCATACAATTCATATTGCCAGTAATACTAGATTGCTATTTTCAAAGAATTTAACACAACAGTTTACAGTTTAATTGGTATAAACATTAATTGTGGAATAACATTATTAGACTTAATATAATACACGCTAACGACACAAAGCCTTACTGCGGGACTAGACTAGAATTATTTGTAAACAACGACAGTCATGAAATCCAAAACAGTCACTCGATCACGGCAATGGCCTAAAATTTAACTTAAACACGGTAAATGCCGAGCATAGCCTTTATTTGCCAGTCAGCTTTTGCTGAAATATGGCAGGCATATATGTGTGCCCCCACCCGGATATGAACCCGGGTCGCCAGATTAGACGACAAGCGCGCTAACAATTGAGCTATGGAGGCCACAGTAAACACGGTAAATGCTAGATATATTGATTGTTTTTTTGTAGTATTTCACATCTAGACTGGATTGAAGCCGCTTCCCGGTCCGATGATGCATTAACTAGTTGAATTATGCTGGGGCCAGACAAATGCGTTCCTACCCTATTCGTTTATATATCAGTAATAACAGGATGATTGGGAATTTAAAAACTATAATTTCTTAGGCCTGTGGCTGGACTTTACATTATCCAAAGAGGAAGGTTATTGCGAAATTCAGATTCAGAAATATTCAGGTGCAAACCACTATAAATCGAAAAGCCCAAAGTCGCAGGGCAATTCCTCCTCATACGGGAAGCATATCACATGTCAAATGGACCAAACAATGTGTAGAAAAATACATAAATGTTTCAAACATTAATGTCGAAATCACAAAAGCTGTGACTTGGGGTTGATAGTCCATCAAATCGTGTATTTGACAAATGTCACTCAAATATTTTAAACCTAAAATATTTCTTTGCAGGTTTATCATCATTTATAAACAAATATGTCATGATTTGATTTTCGATGAATTGAGAAGTTACAATTAATTTTGGAATATGTATCATGCAAATATATAAATTTCAACAAATTGAAACTCGCATAATATAAGTAATAGATATACGACGACAACTGTCCATTATGAAAAATATTGGACTATCTGAGGCGCCGATAATAGTTAAATATATTCATAATTGACAGTTTGAGTCGTATATATTACTGAATATTATGAATAATCGTGTTGTTGCAAACAAAATGGTTACTCCTACAATACTTGTCTGCAAAAATACAGATAGCGGTGGAACTGAAAGGACAAAACAAACATAATTCCATCTTTCAAATGCAACAAAATGACCCCTTTCCTAACCGCATGTTGTCAATCAATTAACATATGAATTATGTCAACCTTCTGGGCAAGTTAAAAGGTGTGTGTTAATTTTCATTCGGTGTAATTAATTGACATTAAATCATTTCTGCAACTGTTATTTTACTTCAAAATCCATGAATGATATTACATTCACAGAACATGTGTGAGATCGAGTCAATTAACATGGACAAAAAATCGCATCGCCTGATTTTATGAAATGTCTTTTCTGACAATATGTTGTTAAGTCGCTTGATTTATATATTATTGTACTGTTTCTGAAAATATATTACAAAATGGATCATGTAATTACTAACAAGTAATATAATTCATTCTGATTGAATATCCATTTCATCGTTCACCCCAACACACATCGGACCAACAAAAGTCTATTCGCCGACAGTATGGATTTTAAACTATATAAATGTAGTCACAAGCTTATATATTATTAATATAACACAGAGTAGCAAAAACCGCGTTATTTTGACTTCACTATAAACTACAAAATTCAAAATGTATTTCGCGTCGAAAACAAAAATAGCGGGAAGTATTTTATTTCTTTATCCATATCTTTGAAACAAACGCCAGTCTTAAGTTATGCGGCAAGTGAAACCGACTGAATAGTTTATGTGATCGGATTACAGCTTCAATTTCCTTTCTTTCCGGATTGCATAGGGTGTTAAAAATGGCCAAACTGCTGATATGAAGACAGCGTATGGTAATAAGCCTAGACCGGCATATATTTATAGCAATCGGTATAGAAACAAAGTCTCGGTTTTCAAATGTTAGGCTTGCATGTTTAGCCTTTAGTGAAGTCACAGTCACGCGGTATTGTTACACTGTAGTTAGCAGTATACACTTTTAACTCTACAAAATTCAGGATTGGTACAATTTATTTACCAATTATGGCTCCAGAGGGATACGTTTGGTACAACAGAAATCCAGAAAATGTAGAATGATGATGACCGTAATATCCCGTACCAGTTCTATCGTTTTTTATCGTAGCAGTCTGTCTTGCCTTTAGGTTAATGACAAGCATTTGCGAAGATTGGTCATGATCAGCCACTAAGAACACGGAATACGCAGCTCCATTAATGTCAAAGTGAGCGCGCATGTGATTAGTAGTATCTATACCCATAATCGTAGCCTGTAGAACGTATGTTCCATCAACTGGCGCCGTAAATCCACCCGTATTGGTGTTGAAAGCATTGCCAATGTTGGTGACAGTAACGGGGAACTGAAGGATTTGGTTTTGCCCTACGTTGTGCACCTCGCCAGTCGGATGAGTGGCGTAGAATGCAACCTCGGTTTCGGGTACTTCTCGATCTGGAAATATATATATATATTAACCGTTTATATATAAAGAAGACTGGTGCAACAAAACACGAAGTCGCGGTATAGTATCAGTTCGTATACTGAAATAATAACTAGTGGCTCTTGCACGTCAGATGTTAGAATTTAGTTATAGTACGACAATTAAGAAACATTATTGTTTAAAGTACGGCGAGTACAGAGAGGGACATTGTCTCTATTTGTTACTCTTATCAATATTTAATGAGCTTCAATTACGTAAATGTTCGAATGATATTATGTAGCTGGTTTCATGCTTACCTTGTCTTAAGTTATTTTCTCGACTCAGAATCTTATTAGGCACAGGAAGTGGTCGCTCTATGTCTTCATTTCTATCTAGTTCAGCGTTGTCATCATTGGAAACATACACTGTCTTCTTCAGGCCATTTATCTCACCAAGCATGCTGGCTTCTTTCAATCGGTAGCCGGACTCAATTTCTGCAATCCTTAGTTTCAAACCAGATATTTCACGTTTATTCATGTCCAATTCAATTTTAAATTTCGAATCCATTTCAGCAATCATGGCCTTATTCTCTGCATCACTCGCTTCCAGGGACTCGATTTTCGCTTGTAAAGTATCGAACAGTTCACCACCACTTTCTATGTTCGCGGAAGAAACATCATTAAGTAAAATCCCTAACATGAAAACCTTAACGAATAGTTTTATTTTCGCCATTTTCAAGACGCTTGGAATGCTCTCGTCTGTTTGTACAATATGTCACCGATGAACTAGTATAGTCCGTGTCAGATAACTTCGCTGTGACATTTTAGACGAGACCAAGCCAGTAGGTATCGATA
Source organism: Spisula solida (assembly GCA_947247005.1). Taxonomy (NCBI): domain Eukaryota; kingdom Metazoa; phylum Mollusca; class Bivalvia; order Venerida; family Mactridae; genus Spisula; species Spisula solida. The sequence continues at coordinate 1,245,668 of OX365950.1, read as the reverse complement.
TTATCACAATTTAAAAAGAAAATAATTAGTCAGGCAGGAAAGGCAGCACTCAGCTTAACCAACCGAGCACAAAAAACATACAAAACACACGAGGTACAATGCCCACCTGAATCAGTAGAGCGCGGAAAACAACATACAAGGCACAATGTCCAACTAAACAAGTTATAATCATTCCATGTCCCGCTGTCTAAATTCTTAATGAACCAGTATTAGCAGTCAAATAGCTGAATGGCCAAGCTGAATGAAAACAGTAAAATGGTTGAAATACCTATATTAAGTTGTCATAAATCCTTAAAAGTAGAGAAAGCAGTATAAAAAGCTCAAGGTCATGGTTTCTTCCAAATGACCTAGATTCAACAACATAAAAGGTCAACGCCCAGCCGAATAACCCAGTTTCAACAAATCCATGATCAGACGGATGTATGACTTTATATTGTGACTTTTGTCTCTCAGCTAACCGATATATCAAATTAATGGGAAAATACTGAAAATGAAACGTGTATATTGTCAGACTGCATTAACCCCCTTTATCTGATAATTACATTATTGACAACTGATGTACTTATCACCCAGACATTTGGTTTTAATACACTAGCCTTGACAGAAATGTTCAAGGTCAGTCCCGTGTCAAGTTTTATAAAGATTAGTGCGTGACTGGTTGATTCTCACACTGTAGGCTACATACAAATATGTATTTAACATATATGCATTATAGATGAACTTGATAGGGTACGAATAGCGCGAATTAATAGCTGACGAATTATGAAGACAAAGAAAAAATGTATAGCTGCGATACAACAAGAACAACCCATAACGGATATAATGTACATGCTATTTGAAAGATAAAAAGCATCTTCACGCTTGGAATTTTCTATTTTAACTATAAAGTCGACAATACATACCAATTGGGGGTTGCGTTAAGGATGCCAGATTCGGTACAGTCAGCACACACATACCATAATTAGGGAGTTGATACAGCTGCATATTAATAATCTCCTACTCAGTTCAACGATTGGATCATCTTTATCAAAAATGTACTCCGCTATATATACTTAACATCTAGAATACATTCTAGAAAATAATCCGACACGTTACTGTTTTGAACAATAGAAGATTTAGGACGAACTGGAGTTGAACGTTCAATTTTATAACCACGGGGCCAAGTGGAAACACGTGTGACAGTTCAAAAAGTTCACCTGAACGACTACAATAAACTGTTTATCATATACTTCTAGTTGGGATAACATGAGAGTGACACGGTGATCGCGTCCATTATTACGATTTTAATCCAATCATAAAACAATCTATTTTAGTGTATAAAGCATTACATGACCAATCTCCTGGAAACATGGGAAACAAATGTAAATACATTCATGACAAACATAATATCAACTTAAGATCATCAGTGCATATGTAATTCATGTTGAAAAACCAAGAATTGAAATCTCAAGAAAATCCTTTTCTTACTCTGGTGCAAAACTAAGGAATAACCTACCAAAATCAGTGCAAACTGCTAACACACTTTCTTCATTTAAAAGCAATTATTTAAGTGGAAATTTACTGGTATTTCATTATTATTGCCAATATATTTAAAATTATTATATCAACATTTTTGTGTATGAATGTTTACATCCGAACATCTGATTCAGGTGTTAATATTCATACTTGTCCTTGTAATATTTGAATTAAGTAGTGTTGTAAATATTGTCATTGTATAAACGTGTACAAACAATGTATATCTATTGTTGTTGTTGACCATAATGAAAATTGGTTTGCCAATTATGTTATCCACAGAAAATAAAGATGTTATTATTATTATTATAACGGCTTATCCAAACATATGTACTTTAAATGCTTAACTACAATACTTTACCTGTTCAGACAATGACTGTAATACAATGCTCATAAAATATTGAAAGAGACGAAGCAGATTTCTGTTTGTAATGTTCTATTTTAAATTATAAAAAAGATAACAGAAACTCGGACAGGGAAGGTAGAACGCAAATTAACAAGCATATAAAGCCGACAATATCTATACCAAATGAAGGTTGACTTAAGAATGTCCACAGCGCCAAACGTCACTGGGCTGTTTATATATAAATAATCTCCTATTCCGTTTTGATTATCTTTATATTGAATTATAACTCCACCATTTAAGCTAATTTATAGCAACTTACAGAAATAATAAGCGCTTTAGTGATTGCATATTGGAAGTGTTAGGGTGAACTGAAATTGAGCACACAGTTTTATAACCACAGTGCAAGTGGAAAATATATGTGGCTATTCAAAGTTCACCTGAACGACCACATAATACTTTTATCATGTACACGTACTGTCCAGTTAGAGTAACATGAGAGTGACGCAGTTATCTTGTACATTATTACGATGTAAAGCCAATCATAACGGCTCGTCCAGGCAACTTCTATACTTTCAACGAAAATACTTTACCTGTTCAGACAATGGTTGTAATCATTAGTTTACAAATCAATGAATCGTAAATGTCACAATATTCTAGTTAGACAGTACAGACTTGTTTTAAATTTAGTCTGATATATACATGACCTACTTGCGCAAGATAAAATTATTCCCACTGTTTCCATAATGGCGAAGGCAGTACATTTTGTTCTTGTCGTTATACTAGGCATCTTGCTTCAGGATGCTTACCCAGAGACTGTGGAAGGTAGTGGTGAACTGTTCGATATATTACTATCACGGATTGAGTCATTAGAAGCGAATGATTTCGCGAATAAAGCTAAGATTGCTAAAATGGAAACGGAGATTAAAAATAAACTGACTGAGTATGAACTTGAAATATCTAGCTTGAAATTAAAGATGAATGAAATGGAGTCGAAGTCTGAACGGAAAGAAGCCATGATGCTGAATGAGATGAACGAACTGAAGACGACAATGAATGACTGCGAATGGGCCAGCGATAAACAGCAACGTGTTGAAAATGACGAGACAGAACGACGACTTCCCGAGCCACATAGGATTCAGCGTCGGAGAAACAATCTTAGACAAGGTATGCACATTGTTTAACCGAATTTTGAAACAACCAATTTATTCATCATAGGCGAATAATTTTCAAAAATCAATTGAAACTGTTTCTTCGAACAAAAACATTTACGTACACGTGGAATGTATATACTAAGTAGGTGTATTTCACATAGATGTGGTGTATTATGACATTCACTTAATCTTTTAAGAACCCTACACCGCTGGACTATCCTATACGTACAGTTTACCCAGTGTAAAAAGGCCTGATCGACCTAAGGTCTAGGTCACGTAATGTTGGGTGTAGACCGTATGAATACACTCAGTATAATGTTGTGACCTTGAGTCATGTGACCCTAAGTCTTCATCATATGACCTACCGAGTGCAACTTCTTGACGTTAAGTACAACACTTATATATTTCCAGACCGAGAAGTGCCCGAAACCGATGTTGCATTCTACGCCACTCATCCAACCAATCAAGTACACCACGTAGGAAAGAACCAAATTCTTCAGTTTCCCAAGGCTGTCACCAACATCGGCAATGCTTTTAACAACAATACGGGTGGATTTACGGCGCCAGTGGATGGAACATATGTTCTACATGCTACGATTATGGGTATAGATACTACTAGTCACATGCGTGCTCACTTTGATATCAACGTGGTTGCGTATTCCGTGTTCTTCGCGACTTCTTATGACCAATCTTCGCAAATGCTTGTCATTAACCTAAAGGCCGGACAGACTGCTACGATAAAAAACGATTACGTTGATACTGGATATTACGGTGAACATCATTCTACATTTTCTGGATTTCTGTTGTACCAAACGTATCCCTCTGGAGCTATAATTGGTAAATAAATTGTATCAATTCTGAATTTTGTAGAGTTAAAGTGTATACTTTTGACTTCAGTTTAACAATACCACGTAAAGGTTTCATATCCAAGACTAAATATTTCAACATTGGAAAACAAAAATAGCAGTACATATTTTATTTCTACAATTAGTTATATGAAACACATATATGCCAGTTTAAAGAAAGATTGTATGCTTTACACGAAAAGTATGATCCCTATCATCAGCAACAGCACCCTGGAAAAAAGACTGTTTAATACTGTAATCCGATTGAAAATAACCTCTCCGAAGTCTGCAAAAGGTCCTACGCGAAAAGCATAACAAACTAGAACTGTCGCCATTCGGCAGACTAATATACCCCCGCGTGGCAAAAATCATTGCAGCTTATTCTTTTCTTTATGCACATCTACATATTGAGGTTGTTAGTCTGTTAAAGTTTGAAGAAATGCTGCGTAAACTGTAGGAGAAGTTGTGTCCACAAGAACTATTCACTATAATTATACACTATATATTGTATAGTGCATAAAAGTACAAAGGGCCATAATTCTGTCAAAATTCTTCGAAGCGCAAATTCTGTCCTAAATGCACATCTACATGTTGAGGTTGTTCATCTGTTAAAGTTTGAAACAAATGCCGCAACAACTGTAGGAGGAGTTTCGTTCACAAAAATGCGTCTACGGAGCGACCGACCAGACCAGACCAGACAGACAAGCTGAATCCAGTGTACCCCATTACTACTCAAAAGACAATGTGCGGGGGTATAACTATATTCCTTTAGGCTGGCGTTAGTTTCAAAGAAATCGTTAAATAAGATATTGACGGCTGATGTTATCCGTATCATAGTACAGTCGAAAACCAAATATTTTTATATTTATATTATCGTGAGATTTTGGTAAAATGCCATTTGTGCTGCAAATTCGTGAATTTAAAAAAACCGGGTTATGACGAAACCTTTGCTTCGTATTTGGTAGGTCGATAAATCGTGGGATGCGGTCAACCACGAAATTGACAACAAATATACCATTTGAAAGAAATTAATTATTTACAGTAGGTTGTGTAAAAGCCTCAAATCATGTGTACATATAACGTCTCAAACTCTTGTCAAATACTTGACGCTAAATTGTTTGCTGGCATAAAGTTGTTTCAATTTAATTTAGATAAGTCGTAGAAGAACATACTGACAATATCGCTGAAGTAGCGTATTTAAATGCCAACGGCTATGTACATGTATGGAGCAAGATATGACACAAAACAAAGCGGATATTTAAACATAGGTCGTATATAGACATGATCGTGTGTTCTTATTTTTAACCAACTATAAAGCAAAAATGAGGGGAACGAACCTGAAAGACATCCTCGAAAAAGAAATAAAGCGACATATACTGTAAATTGCCGTGAAAAACATTAAAATGAAAAAGAAATAATACAAGACAAATCGGACCAGCAAGACAGCGTTCAACAGTAACAGCATAGCACGAAAGACACAATAAGGCACACACAAATAACATGTACAAATCACAAGGATAACAAACATGATGAAGAATATGATACTAGAAAGTTAAAACGTCCACGTTCATATGCCAATTTGACCAGACAATAGTATTTATAAGCGATGGTTGTAAAACTGTCGATGTTATAACTCTGAGCCACAATAATGATTTTTAATGGTTGTTACCAAGATGATAATTACAATTCAATGAATACTTAGGTTTTAATATAAAAGTTGGACGACCTAGATGTTGCAGATGATATAGCTTAGCTGTCACACCGAAATCGGGATAAAAAAAGAAAACTATAATATTAGACAGTCATATTAAACGAAAAAGACAAAATATTAACTCCAAGAAAACAAATATGATGAAGATTAACCCAGAAATTACAGAGCAAGTCAAGATTAAGGATGAAGAAATTGAAGAAGTACAGTAGTTTGTTTACCCAGGCAGCAAAATTACATCAAATGGAGATAACGAAGAAGATGTAAAGGCCATCAGCAATAAAGCAAGAGGAAGCTTTGAAACACTGAAGAACATCTGGAAGTCCACCATGATGAACATCAATACCAAATAAGAATATTCAAGAGCAGAGTAATATCGGTCATTTGTGCAGAATTCTAGAAAGTTACTAACAACATAACCCACATTCTGAATGTCTTCCCAACGACATATAACGTGAGTCGGCCCGAATAAACGTGAAGATATTGTGATGTTACGCCATTTTCTAAGACATATCACCTTTTCTCTATGTGATCATCATTTAGGAGTCATAAATTCGCGGGAGCACACATGTCTACCAGTTGAAGAGGTCTAGTAATGATGTTGCACACAAGATAATATCGCAAACAGCTGTAATTATTGGTTATACCCATTCTTCGATTAGTGTACTATTTCCTAAAAACCGATTTTGTTCGATATTAACGGGAACACAAACGTTGTCACTATATAACGTTTCTTGGATGACATCAAACATTATATAACATGGCGTAACATTTTTGCAAAAAGTCTCATTCAGAGCCGAAGCGATATTATCTCAACAAGTAGCGAATGACATGACGTACAATATTTTAGCGTCACTGTGATTCCTACATTTAAACTGGATGTTCATGAACACCTCAGATTTCCTTTTCTCTCCAAACATTGCCGGTCGTATAATATCAATGGGAGACAACTGAAAATGAAACGGCCTTATTATCAAATTGAATTGCTTCTCTTCATATTATGCTCACAAACACAATTAACTGTTTGTTACTTAAACATCATCCTATAATTATTCAGAAAATGATAAGACGCTTTACTATTTTGAACATTGGAAGGTGTATCGTGAAATGGAGATAGGCCAACAATTTTATAACATTGAGACAAAGTGGAAAATACGCGTACTCGGATCTACTACTAGTTTTGCGGTGTAAAACCAATTATAAATACTCATCCAGACTTATCTATACTTTCAACGCTCGATTAAAGTACTTTACTTGATCAGACAAAATGATTGTAATATTTTGTGTACTCATAAATAAATAAATGTACTCTCGCATTAGCCTGGACAGTACAAACATGATCTATATTTAGTCTGATTTAAATGACCTACTTACATGAGATAAAATTATCTAAATTGTTTTCATAATGGAGAAGGCAATTATACATCTTGTTGCCACTTTTCTGCTTAGTTTTTTACTTCAGGATGCTTACTCCGCGACCATTGAACATGGTATTGATCTGTTCGATACTCTACTAGCGCGGATTGAGTTGCTCGAAGCGAGTGATGTCGCTAATAAAGCTAAGATTGCTGAATTGGAATCGGAATTTAAAGATAAAATGACCGAGCATGAACGTGAAATATCGGGATTGAAAATAAAGATTTCTGAAATGGAGTCGAAGTTTGAACGGAAAGAAGCCGCAATGCATAATGAAATAAACGAACTGAAGACAACATTGACTGATTCCACTGGTGACTGCGATAAACAGCTACTGGATGGAAAAAACGACGCAGAACGACGACCCCAAAATAAGATTCAGCGACAAGGAGGCAACCCCAGACAACGTAAGTACAAATGTATAAGGCAATTAATTAACTTTTTAAAAAAACGCTCTTCGTTATTGTATATTGTTTCTATGGCAATATTGGTTTACGACTTCAAAATTAGGCCTATAATGATCACTAAATGTTCGCGGGCAACCTACATGAAACTCCCTGTATTTTCCGTGTAGTCAAACGTGGTAGCAATGATATTGTACGTTTTGAACGTAATTAGGAACGGTGTGAAGCGAACGTGTGCGACTACGTGTACGAGTAGCTACCCGTACATGTAAACGTACACGTTGCAATTAAAGGGAATGGCAAAACAATACGCATGCGTGTAAGATATCGTGGCAGCTAAAACACGATTTCTTCACAAATCGTTATGAGTATTATATGAGCTCAATGAGTCTACGAGCGATTAAATATTGATTTCCTCGTACGTATACATACCTCAGTGACATAATACACTGTGGCACGTCCGTTACTTGTAGAAACAATACACGCATGGTATTCAAAATGCTTAAACATTAGCCATACACGTTGCAAGTTGCCTTTCGCAATTGTTGCAATTATTGTCTCTTTAAACTAAACGAGTGTTATTTACGTTAGACTATTCGTATATTTGCAGACCGGGACGTTCCAGAAACCGAGGTAGCATTTTATGCCACACATGTGTCCAACGCCATACACCACTTGGGAAGCAACCAAATCCTCCAGTTTACTGTTGCTCTCACTAACATCGGGAATGCTTTTAACAACAATACTGGTGGATTTACTGCCCCGGTCGATGGAACTTACGTCATACATGCTACGATCATGGGTATTGATGTTACAGCCGCCTCGAATCAACACATGCACGCTCACTTCGATGTTAACGGAACTGCCTATTCAAAGTTCAATGTGACTCCCTACGACCAGTCCTCGCAAATGCTTGTCATCGAACTGAAAGCTGGACAGACTGTGACGATTAGAAACGATGATAATGATGCTGGATTCATTGGTCAGCACTATACAACATTTTCTGGTTTTTTATTGTACCAACACTTTCCATCTGGAGCCATAATTGGTAAATAAAATATATCAGCGCTTAGCGTTATGTTTGTGTTATAGTCTCAATGTGACAGTTTGTCCGAAAATAGCTATTAGCTTATGCTATATGTGTGTATTTATTCGACGGTAATTAAACCGCCCTGTGTCTTCTGTCCTCAAAGTTGCGTTATTTAAGTACTGAACAGCCATGTCCATTTGTATCATACATATATCAAGAGTATATATATGCATTAATTTGGTATTATAAATACCAATCTGATAATCGTGTTATATCCATACATATAACGTAACATAGGTGTTGTTGAGGTGAGCAAAAACATGACGTTGAATTGACGAATTAATATGATTGACCACCAAAAAGACGATTGTGTTTGAAGAGATCACACATGTATTATGGTTGGAAGAATGAGCCAATGACACCTGATTGGAGAGGATTTTCCTTCATTAATTCACATTTAATATAGATATAGGTTTGAAATCCTAGATCTACTACAAATCGATAGCATATCCTTATAACTGTAACTAGAGAAATTGACTTCAATTGAGAGAGAAACTGCGAGACGTACAACACTGAAGAGCCATTGTGATTAATACATTCAGGTTCGATGAACATAATTATGCAATCCTTTAATTATTCTGACATTTGTCTCTCAGCTATTATGTTAAAGAGAGGGAAAACTGATATGGAACTTATCTATTGTCTAATTGTGTTGCTTCCCTTTATCTTATGCCTACATGACTGTGTACATGTCACCAATTAAACAATATTATACTCTTCTGTCGAAATTATGTCCTAGCTATTTAACAGCTAGGTGTCTAGTTTTACTCGGGTGCGATTGGTTGAATCTAACGGAGTTTACAAAATGTATTCGTATATTATTAGTTGCATGTTCATCTTATGACATGGTACGGGATGATACCTTCGCTGCGTTCAACGAATATTTACGTAGCGCACGTTTCGTACCTGTTTCGTACATAGAAGCATTTCGTACCTTTTACGAACGTTGTAAATACCTGGTACGAAACGTGCGTCACGTAAATATTCGTTGAACGCAGGACATGCTATTCGAATCCGAGACATTGTTCTATATTTACTGACCAGTTTCATCCCGTACCCGGTCACTTGGTGGCCATGCAACGAAATAGCCCACCGACGACTTTTTCCAATGGATAAACCCACTTAAAGAGCACCTCAATAAAATACTGCTGAATCGGTCCTTATATTAAATTTATAATCTGAAATTTAAGACCAACACAAAAATTGCACCAGTTTAAAAAGGGTGGACTAACCATTCAGACGTTATAGTAGTTACACCTTATCTCAGATCAAGACAGAACCCATGACCAAACAGGAACAAAGTCGTGCGTATACATTAGTCAAGGGATACAGCAACGTAAACACTGTAATTATTCACTGACACTATACACATTACACCGCATTTTAGTTGTCAACTAAATTTGCTTCATAGGAAATGAAATCGATTATTTAAGCAAATAATTACGTATATATGTGAATACAATAGACTGTAGTCTAAAAGTATGACCAAACCAATAATGCCGACGTTATCCTCGCTGTCTGCAAACTGCGAAAGTGGACATACGTGAATGTACAATCGTATTGTTATATTATACACAGTAATATAGGAACCTCGTCCGTATAATAAAATGTCGTAAACGTGTATATTACACAACTACATAAATAAATATTCTACAGGGTCTGGACATGGTCCGAGGTTAACTGTAGATTGCAGTTACGATCTATGACAAACATGTGCCGACACGTTGTATCTTTAGTGCTATAAATGACCTAGTACTAGCAGATAACATTATTGGATTCAAAAATGCGGAAGGCAATACTTCTCGTTGTTGCTTTTATCATAGGCGTCGTGATTGAGGATGTTTCCTCTGTGGCTGTAGAAAGCAACGGTGAACTGTTCAATACTTTAGTAGCGCGGATCGAATTGCTAGAAGCGAGTGAAGCCGCGAAAATAGCTAAGATTGCTGAAATGGAATCGGAACATGAACGTGAAATATCTGGTTTTAAAAATAAAGATGGATGAAATGTAGTTGAAGTTTGAACGGAAAGAATCCGCGATGCTGAATGAGATAAATGAACTGAAGACGACATTGGCTGATTCCACTGGTGGCAGCGATGGGCAGCAACTGGATATCAATGACGACATAGAACAACGACTCCCTGTGTCAAGTGGAATACAACGACGAGGAAACAACTTCAAACAATGTAAGCACACATTACATTTACCGTTACAACTACTTGTGCTTTATCATTTTCGAACCCTTGATTCATGCTGATAATATCAAAGATTCTTTACGCACTACGTATATCTACGGATGGACTATCATTGCATATCAATATGATATCCGTAACTCATACAAAACCATGTGACAGTCGCCTTAATGCCGAATGTTCCAACTAGACCCCTCGATTGTATCGAGTACTAATTTTAGTATTAGAAACAGGCCATTTAGTTTTATTGTTATGGCAACTCAGTTCTATTTGAAAACAACATATACTGTATCCTACTGTAAAAATTACGTTAATCTTGTTGAAAATAAAATAATTGAAGAAATTTAAAACAACCTTTTTGTAAAAGTAAATCAGTATATTTCCTCACGAGTTTTTTAATTGTTTTATATTTGTTTCTTACATGTAGAACGGATTTTGCGTAAATGAAATTTGACTGACACTTTGAAGTCAAATAATCTTTTTCACCTGATAAACTTAGATGCTGCATTATAAGTTGTCAGCAGACTGTTGGCAAAACGACATGCTACGGTCATGGGCATCGATGTTACCCATACCACAGTTAATCACATGCGTGCTTACTTCGATATGGACGGGACTGCGTATTCCGTGTTCTGGGTAAGTTCATATAACCAATCTTCCCAAATGCTTGTCATCGACCTGAAAGCTGGACAAACTGTGACTGTGAGAAACGATTTCGTGGACACCGGATATGTTGGAGATCACCATTCCTCATTTTCTGGATTTTTATTGTACCAGCATTATCCGTCTGGAGCCGTCATTGGTAAATAAACGAAATATAGACTGTTTAAGCTTGTATATATATGTACCAACTGCCATGTTAGAGTAGTGAAACAAGAAAAAAGAAAATCAGACACCCATCTGTAACAGCCGAGCACAGAAAATATAAAAACGTCAGATACCACAATTACATGTACAATGTCCTACACACAACTTAACGAGACAATGAACTTGACCACTGAAAGACCAAGTTTAAGCTGTCAAAAAGTCTTTGTATGACCTCTTATTGTCTTATTTCATTAAATACACAACTAACCTGTCTGTAATTCTAGAATATAGAAGTTAGTCAAGTGAAAGATAAATGCTTGAAACATGTTACTACTTATATCGTGAAGCATACCTAACTATTTACATGTAGAGGTTAAGACACTTCAGAGCCGGGCAGGAAGGCGATAATCCGAATATCAACTTTATTATTAATTTGAGCGTTTTCTTTAATTTGACGATATACCTAGTTCAATTTACCATAAATAAACCTAATTTGCACCACTGCGTAAATTTCTCGTACATTTTACGTTGGAGGCGGACGTATAAAATATTGAACATTTGTGTTAATTCGATTGTTCATGTACCGACGCTATCGACTTCATTTGTGGGGTATTGCATTTATTGACATGTTATTGTTTGATCTTAAAATGTCAGATAAACATACAGTGCTGTTAATGCAAAATTTCGTTTAGATATGTCAACCCCAGATGATACAATTTCAAAGTATGTACAATGTATACTTTCTTTTGTGTAAGTGTATCTAAAGATTTGTCATTGTTTTGTATCGTTCTATGTTTAGTCTTTGCTTGGTTTACACTTATGTGCTTCGCTGTTGTCAGATAAATTATATTGACACTGTCCGATTTATTTGTGCAATATCTAATGATAGTAAATATATCTACCTATTATATGTATCGTACTGATTCACAAACCAGTTTAAACATAACTTATTAGGCCGATAAGAAGATGTGAGTCATTATTCAAAAATGGCGAATACAAAACTGTTTGTGGCGTTTATATTCCTATGTACCGCGTTTCGATATACCCAAGCTGTGACACATGATGATGAGGAATCATTCAATGTTTTACTTCAGAGGATTGAACATTTGGAAGCAAGCGATGTAGCAAATAAAGCTAAAATTGCTGAAATGGAATCAATATGTAAGGGGCAACAGGTCGAAAATAAACAGAAAATATCGAAGCTAGAAATTAAAATTGCTGAAATGGAGTCGAACTTCAAGATGAAAGAAAATGTGATAAAAGGACTAATAAATGAACTAAAATCAGAGTTAGCATCATCAAATGGCGATACAGATGTCAACCATACAACGGACAGAGAGAACGCGACCACAGTAGGTGCACGTGGACCTATGCTAGCTTTGGAAGTGGCAAAGTTTCAACGAAACAAGAACAGAAAACGTAAGCTTTGTATTTCCTTTCATATATCAAAGAATGTTCGTTTATACGAGGATTGTTCGGCAAGTTTTGAGACTGTATCCGTATCTCATAAGGTATCATAAACACACGATTAAATAGTATACAAATGTCTTGATTAATTATTTATAAGTGTGGGGAGAGCTAAGGGGAGAGCCGTAACTAAGTTTTGAAACGTGTGGCTCGAGCCTTTTACCCATGTATTTAAAATGTAGTACACTCATTATAACATGTACATCTCGATACAATGACACTAGATACACTGTAATATTCATACACTGACATCATGTTATGAGTACATACGTTTCAAACACTCTAAAAATGTACATTATCTGATAACTGCTCATATTTTAGTTCAAGTGTACTTCGGCTCATATATGTGGTATACTGGTTGGTGGTGAACAGTTAATGGTCACGGCATAATATGCTGGCGTGTTAGAAACATCTAGAAACCACATTGATATCTTTAAATCCCAAAATATTTGATGAAACAGATAATTACTATACTAGAACACTCTTTTATTATATACCTAACAATGTATTGTCACGGATACAGGCCAAACCGCAGTGGAATACAACGCGACAGATTGCATTTTCCGTATCATACGAATTCGTATCATGCATGTCTGACGTGTAATATGCCGAACATAGACCAACGTCAATGACGTAACGACGTAAACAATTGCCTTTTTATGAATGGGCGTCGCGTTATATGCCGAAAATATGCCGACGTTCATGACGTCAATGAATACACATCAAACGCATTTTCGCGCGTAAAAGCGCTTTTTCCCTTTTGAAGGTATATAATAAAAGGAATATTACTGCAGTGGTGTTGATCCGTTAAGCCGTATTACTTCTTGTTGCTTGTGTCGTACCGCATCTCACTCGACCTAGGGTCTCGTGAGATACGACATTACACAAGTAACTTGAGGTAATTCGGTACAACGGATTAACACACTGCAGTGATATTCCGTATATACGTATTCTAACCAGTTACTATACCATAAGTTTCCTTACTGTACATTGTTACTCTATACACTACATTAAGACAAAATAAGGTTAAATCTACAGATATCACTAGTTTATTCAGGTCAGTCATCTGTTAGTAATAGTTTTCATAAACAGTGCAATTTCGCAATTGAAGTTTTAATCTAATAAATAGTAAATGTATATGAATTAGAATGTGACTAAGTGAATAATGTCTAAAACAAGACCAATACAATGTTATGATATTACAGTGTTTACATACAAGTGACAACATACCTTACTGTTGATTCAAAGATATCTGTCAAAACCGCCAGAATGTTCCATTTCTTAATAGGTAAATGTATGTATTGACCAATCAGCGCTCATATTTTACTCATAACGTCTTAGAACATAGCTTTATTTATTAAAATAAGCGTAATTATATTTCATTAGTATTCTTAGCGTAGTGCGTTAAATGCATGGTATCAGCATAAATCATTGGCGAATTCCAAGTAATGGTTCGAATCCATACTGATACGCTTTGTATAATATTTTTTCTGATGTTTTTATATCGACAAATTAATTTTATCATACTTTTCTTTGCGAAAAAAGTAGCTGGCTTGATATAGATACGCTATGTTTTTTATATTTACTAGTACATTATATGTAAAATTGGAGAAATGTCCAGCTTCGTATGATGAACTCAATCCTGGTGTGCTGAAATACAAATAGTTCTAGTTTATTTGATAGATAGAATTTCAAATACCTGTGATTCATTGTATGTATGTAATCACCGGAATGACCAAAATCATTAATATACATAATTTAAGCAATAAAAAAATCTAAGCATTGTTGGGATTTGAACTCGCAGTACATTGTATACATTTTCAAAATAAGACTCACAAAATCATAGCTGCTAACCACTTTCGGCTATAGGGCGGTTATAGTTTTGATTATTTAAATGTACTTATGATGTTACAACTTAGTCCTGGCACACCCGTAATAATCGATCGTTTCGAATGTTTATTTACGCGGTTGTGACAGATAACTTTGAATCAACAGTACTTAATGAATGATATCGGTATCATTGTACAAATGTGTATTTATAGAATAATACATGGCTGAGCAGTGCCAGTGAGTGATAATCGCCCCGGTAGGTTGATAATTGCCAGAGGGCGCTAGCCCGAGGGCAATTATAATCTACCGGGGCGATTATCACTCAATGGCACTGCTCAGCCATTCATTGTTCTGTATAATATTTATGTTGTTGTGTTTTCAATAAAACTACTCATTTAAGAAAACACTTACAAGACAAAACATGTTCTGTAATAGATAGACAAACCCATCGTCGTTTTAGAAATTGTCAAAATTCGCGTAGATCTATCACTTAAATTCTCCGTAACTTTGTTGTTATAAAACGGAAACATATCATATGGGTATTCATTTTTTTGGTTATAACATTTGCTACATTTTGGTGTATGTTTTTATGTAAAATTCTGAAAAAAGTTGTTTTTCACACTTGTGTGAATCTCAGTGTATCTCGTCTAGACCTAGTAAACACGGATTTAATGTCTAGATTTTAGACAATAGGTGTAGATCTAGATCCATTTGGTCAAGGATTTATACAATTTTGAAATGTGCTATCCTGCATGTCCAAATCAATCAATTTGGTTTGCAAGTGATTCAAGAAGGCCTACGTTACGCTCGGCGCCGGCCACTTTTGAAATGCAAATGACGTAACGTTGCGCGTGTACGTCTTCCAAGGGCGATTATCAGTGATAATAGCCCTGCGCGAGGCGGGCCAAAAGCTGATAATAATTTAAAAGGGCGCATAATACATTTTTTTCAATGCAAATTTGTTACTATATATAGTAACATAAGTATTATTAAGATGTATAAGAGTCATATAAGAAGTGGCATAACTATCAAAACCAAGAGCAGTTTCTACATATATTGATAAGGTACTGTAACCACATTTAAGACAGCACTAATTATAACTGTGATATACTTACATGCATAATTCCATCACAATTGTTCAACTAGTTTATGAATAATGCTATAAACTATAGATATAGGAAATGTTTAGAGTCAATCACTGAGTTAAATTTAATACATACCAAAAAATGATGAAAAATGGAGTAATTAATGGATTTTCTGTTGTATATTTATAAATGATAAAATTATTGAACACAACTGATTGAAGATTTTAAAATTTACCTTGCTAACAGTACACTTCAGTAAATATGTTAGTTTGAAGGTGTTTGCAGTTAGGTTTTCGCATGGTTATTTATTTACAATTAAACATTTTGTTGAGGATCACAGCATAGAAATCGAAGTTTAGACGGTGAATTATATCACATGACAGTAAATGAGAGAGAGAGCATGCTTTAACATAACAATTGTGTGTAGTCACCCTTAAATAAATATTGGTAAACTACTGCTATGTTAAAGGCACAAATAACTTTGATCATGATCAGCATTGTAATTGCAATTTTCCTTAAAATGCACCTACTAAAATATAAATCAATTTCTGTAAAAAAATGTTTTTTATTTTTGTGTTCCAGAGCACTAGTACTGTTACTTATAGTCAGCGCATGTTCATATAATAGTAAAACTAATATTAAGTTTTTCTAGTTGTCAATGAAATGTAGCGGTTAATCAATATCTAATACATGTACTCTCTTAAATAGGTTATATCATTAAATAGACGGGCAAAACTGAATTAATAAAAACTGTATTTCATTGGGAAGCAAGATTGTAATTGATGATAAATAGCAATCAAGGCGTTTCTGTGAGTATGTATTCAGATATGTAGTTGTCAGTTTAAATTGAAGAGTATATTGTTTTATTATGCATAAAACATTTGTTTTACAGGTCGTTCCATTTCTGAAACCGAGGTTGCCTTCTATGCTACACATACTGACCATGATATACACCATTTAGGTCAAAACCAGATTCTTCAGTTTCAATATGTTGTCACAAACATTGGAAGTGCATACAACAAACTGACCGGAGCGTTTGTGTCGCCTGTGGACGGAGCCTATATTATCCATGCTACAATTATGGGTATCGATGCTGGTGCTAGTCATTATTACCAGGCTCACTTCGATATTAATGGCGCCGAATATTCTAGATTCTGGGTGACTAATTGGGACCAATCTTCACAGATGCTTGTGATCAGGCTTAATGCGGGAGACATGGTGACCGTAAGGAACGATCGCATGGATGGTGGATTTGTGGGTCAGCATTATTCGACATTTTCTGGATTTCTTTTGTATCAGTACTAGTTCACAAATTGGACATATACCCGGTAGGTCGCCGACCTATCAATAGATAAACATGCATATTTTACCCGATTCACGATCGAATGGCCGCCTGTTATCAGTGTACACTTAAAGCATATATCAATAAAGTGTATATGCACAAGATTGAACAAAAATGAATATCAAAAATACATTTGATAGTCATTTTGTTTTGTAAACAAAGAGTAGTGTAATCTCCGGCGCACTATGCATTGTATATAACAGTACTAGTTCAAAAATTGGACTTGACTGAACGATCATATTTATTAGTGTGTACTACTCGACATACTTATATGCGCAAATTAACTATTGGCCGACAAAATATATTGAAACAACACTGATAAGCGTGTATTGAAAAAAGTGTTACACGTATGCATTTGGTGGTTATGTTTATATGTATACGTATACATTGTACTCATGTAAGAATGTTAATAAAGACTATGATCAATTTTAGATGCGTTCATTTCTACATTTCATTCAAGCTTTTACAATGTGAGGGGGCAAATATGTTGATGAATTATCATCCACAAACAATAACGAAATACAGTTTGGCAAATATGGAACAGTCTGCCATGTATCGACACGTTCTATATTCAGTCTGAAATATATGACCTACTTACACAAGATAACATTATTTCCATTGTTTCAATAATGGCGAAGACAATTCATCTGATTGCCTCTATTATACTTGGCCTCTTTCTTCAGGATGCTTACTCTGTGACCATTGAAAATGGTGCTGAACTCTTCGATACATTACTAGCGCGGATTGAGTTGCTAGAAACGAATGATGTCGCGAATAAAGCAAAAATTGCTGAAATGGAATCGGAATTTAAAGAGAAATTGGCGCAATATGAACGTGAAATATCTGGCTTGAAAATAAAGATTTCTGAAATGGAGTCGAAGTTTGAAGTGAACGAAGCCGCAATGCTGAATGAGATAAACGAACTGAAGACAAAATGGACTGATTCCACTGATGGCAGCGATAAACAGCCACTGGGTGAAAATGACGACACAGAGCGACGACGACTTCACATGGCTAATAGGCTTCAGCGTAGAGGAGATAGCATCAGGAAATGTAAGCTTATTACATTAACGATCAAACAATCACTACTAAATGTACGTCGATAGGTTATTCGTATTCATAATAACTGAATGTTTATTCTGATAAAACTTTTACTCGCTGCTCACTTGGGATTGAAATATATACAAGGTATGTATTTACACAGCACAAATGAATCGTTTCAAGTGATACATAATCAACCATTTCTGATATTTCAATTATTCTTTATTAGATCTAACTTGTTTATTCTAACATGACCGGCGATTTTGCCTATATAAGCAAAGAACAAATAACAAAGTATAATGTCGATATACGTCACGTCGTTTTTATGACGTCATGCAGGTAAACAAGTATCGTAAACATCATTGATCTCGCAAAATAACACTAGCTTAATATATAATTCCGAGTTAAAGTTATAGTTAGAACATATTAAGTAAATTGTAATGATTAAAAAGGGCGGATCGAGCGAAGCGAGGCCTTTTCAATCATTAAAATTTACTTATTATAATATTTTCTAACTGGCTTAGAACATAACATTCTGCATTCTGATTGGCCGATAGAAATTAGCGCCAACGCATGACGTCAAGTCTGTGAAGTAAAAAAATTAATAATTAATTTTTCATTTAACCGCCAAAATTCGGCGTTTTCATTGGCTCATAATGTAGGTTATATTCTAAATCATGTTAGAATCGAAATAAATTATTCAAAAGCCGTTGTATACCGGCTGTTATACAATGGTTTGTCATTCGGTCTTCGTGGTTAATTTCTACGCGTCAGACTCCAAACCATTGTATAACAGCCGGTATACAACGGTTTTTCATTCTTAATTATACGAGCCTTATCAAGTTTGATACATGTAAAGAGAGTTTTAAAATTGCTTTTGACCATTTATATATTTCAGACCGGGGAGTTCCAGAAACCGAGGTAGCATTCTATGCTACACATGTGTCCCACGCCATACACCACTTGGGAAGCAACCAGATTCTTCAGTTCACTAGTGCTGTCACTAACATTGGTAATGCTTTCAGCAACGATACCGGTGCATTTACGGCCCCAGTGGATGGAACTTACGTTATACATGCAACGGTCATGGGTATTGATGTTACAGATCACATGAAAGCTCACTTCGTTATTAATGGA
Organism: Spisula solida; assembly: GCA_947247005.1. Classification (NCBI taxonomy): domain Eukaryota; kingdom Metazoa; phylum Mollusca; class Bivalvia; order Venerida; family Mactridae; genus Spisula; species Spisula solida. Next base: position 1,226,297 of record OX365950.1, on the reverse strand, counting down.
ACTCCCTATTCGAGGTTCTACGTCACTCCATATGACCAGTCTTCACAAATGCTTGTCATTGAACTAAAGGCCGGACAGACTGTTACAGTAAGAAACGATTACACTGATACTGGATTTATTGGTCAACACTTTACAACCTTTTCTGGATTCTTGTTGTACCAACATTTTCCATCTGGCGCCATAATTGGTAAATAAAAAGTATCACTATAACTATATTTAGCGTTATGTTTGTGTTATAGCCTCATTGTATCCTTAAATATGCGATGTCTGAGTACAAAACTGAAACGTGCATTTTTATTATATATTATGAATATGCTTATTTACTGTAGTATTAGAAATATCGGTCTGACAATGATGTTTTCCATAACGTAATTGTTGTGACCAAAGTGACGTTGCACTGAAACGTTTAATGTCATGGACCACCACACTGACGATTTTGTTCGAAGAGATCATACGTATAGTAATGATTTGAATAATGAACTGATAGCACTGACATAGTTATTGCGATGTTGTTCGTTATGAATTTATAACTATTATTGATAGAGTTGGCAGTTTTAAAAAAATATAGTATTAAGTCAGACATGGAAACGGCTCTCAACGTACCCAGCCAAGCACAGAAAACATAAAAACATGCAAGGCCAAATGTCAAACACAATGCCTATTACTGCAACAAAAACAGAGTTGTTTTCAGAGTAAAAGCGATATAATCTCAACAGGTTGCGAACAAAGGGTCAATGCACACATGGTTCCTACATGCATACTCGATGTTCACGAACATCAAAGATTCCTTTGTCTCTTCACTAGCCGGTCATATCCAACTAATGGGAGAAAACTGAAAATTAAACATATGTATTGTCAAATTGAATTGCATCCCTTTATCTTATGTTTAAATGGTTTACTGCTTGTCACCTAAACATCATAGTTTCCAAATATTATCGCTTGACAGAAATATTCAAGGTCAGTCCTGTGTCGAGTTTTATATAGATAAGAGTGTGTCTGTGGGATTCCGATTTCTGTAATACGTATCATCGAAAACTCTTTTTGCTAAAATACACATGTAATGTCAATTCTGATAGGGAAGGCAGCGCTGGTTAGAACATGTGGAGTACATAAAACACAAATTACACAGACAACAAGCAGACGGCATAAAACGTTTTGTGATCCAACATCTAATTTGGGCGGATTTTATATTTAGTTTCAGCTCTTTAATGCAAAAATTTAGCCCTTATAATTGATAATGACATTGAAATCTAGTAATTTGGTACAAAAAGGCAACACATATTACAAAGTCTTTCTTTACAGCATATAACGAACCCTTTCTGTCCATTTTTGAATACTTTCAAACATAAGTATAAATAGTTTAAGCATGTCAGCTTAATACTGTACCAGCATCAACTGATTTCACATTTGAATAAAAAAGTCAGTTTATAACATTAAAATGTGAATGTGGAGGCTTTAAAATATGTCACTCACAGAGAAGTCCTAGGTGTTTCGGTGTATTAATTCAACATGTACAACCTTAAGGACGTTTAGGACCTTTCTCCGACGTCATCGGCAAAAAATCGACTTTTCGCCGAAACTAATGAAAATCTCCAGAGGTATGCTTTAACATGCCTTTCGTTTTATGTCGTTTTTATTTTTTTGAAATATCGCTTCGTTTCCTAGCAACGCGACGTTATGTACACGGAACGTTAAATTGAGGTTTTAAGCGTATTTCTCCGTCAAATTAAGGTCTACGTTAATTTTCAAAACTCTATTTGTTAGCCCTTTATCCGTTGAGTACGCATACATAAAATTTATAGTGGTTGCGCCGAACAATTTCACAACACAAGAGGTTTAACATCGAAAGTTGACCAGTATTTTACGCCGTATTTGCGACAACCTACCCACTTTAGGCCGCTATTTGGCCAACAAAGAGTGATTCAATCAACTAATGAATTACACAGTGATGATGCGGTAATTCTACAAAACAGACTCAAACAATAAAAAAGGGGGGTCATCTCGCATTATTTTCGACAAAATTGATTAACAGTGAAAAGTGGACATGCGTAAAACGCATAACGTCGCACGACGTTACGCGGCGAACGTCCGTAAGAAAAGTATGTATGACTCGCTGCTTAACAATCAATTAATTCTATTTAATCGTGGTAATATTTGTAACAACATTTCTCACAATACTGTTATGGTTTTATTATTATTTACAATGTGTATTTATTGTATCGGTGTATTTTTCATTTTACAACAATTCACAAAGCACGGAACGAAAGGGTACATTTTTCGTCACTTACTAATGCTGTTTCAAATCAGCTCATATATTAGCTAATACATTGCTTGAAGTTATTTCGCTAATACCAGTGGCTTCTTTATTGCTATTTTCTTAAGAATTTGATACAAGCCGTCTTGACCGTGGTGATGCAGTTACTCTATAGAATAAGCTTCAAATTATTTAATTCGATATTCACGGTTTAAGTTGACATTTTGGCTTATGTGCCTTAGTTGGAGTACACATCTAACATGACGTAACAATAGCGGGGAAATACAGCCCTGTCTATACCCGTGAGGTATAGGTCAGGAACATTTTGCGGGGTTTACCATCTGTATGACCATCGGGACCAATTGCCAGGCGCATCAGAAACGTGATTCGGCCACTTTTGGAATTTACTGTAGTGCTATTATGTTGCTGTTTAGTGAGTTTGGGGAAAAGTCTTACATATGCATCTGTGTTATATTTTCTATGTGTTACCTTTTAGCATGCATGACCACCTATACAGTCCTAGTAATACTGTTTACAAAACAATGCTTAATTTTGATAATGCAATTTCTTTAATTAATCAATTTGACTATGCATTAACAATTTTATCTGTTTAAAAAGGTTTGTAAATGTAACACATTGTGTCGGCGTTTTGGGCTACCATTTATTGAAAATACAAGTACATACAAAAGTATGTTCGTCGGCTTTATTACATTAAACATTTTAAACCAAGGGACTGCAACACTTTGCCCCGAACCCCCCTACTGTGCGTACACAATAGACAGTTCGTCAGTTCGTCAAAATGTTAAGCACGATATTCTTTGTGAGAGGTGGTAGGTGTTTTAAACAGTGTTTGCTAGGAGCAAGTTCATATCTCTTTATTAATAGGAAAATGTATTAGTAATAGTACATGTATCAGAATTCCTACACTTTTAGGGGTATATTGTAAATCTCATCTTGCATTCAGCATAAGGGAATGTGTTCTTATGTTTTTTTCTTTATTGAACAAGGTACCAATGCGCCAGAGACACCATCAGACCATGACGGTGACGTAGCCATATTGCTCGTATCGTCGTGTGGCGGCACGACGTTACGCTAATTTACGTATGTCCGCTTTTCACTAAAATTCAATTTTGTCGAAAATAATGCGAGATGACCCCCATTTTTATTGTTCGTGCTTATTCTGTAGGATTACCACATAACCCCGGTATGTTTCATTAGTTGATTGAATCACGTTTTGTTGACCAAATTGTTCCCTGAAGTAAGTAGGGTGTCGCAAATACGCAGTAAAATACAGGTCAATTTTCGATATAAAACCTTTTTCGTTACGAAATTGTATGTCGCAACCGCTACAAATTTTACATATACGCGTTCAACGGATGAAGGACTAACAAATAGAAATTTGACAATTATTGTAGACCTTAATTTGACGGAGAAATACGCTTAAAACCTCAATTTTACGCTGCGTGTACATAACGTCATGTTGCTAGGTAACGAAGCGATATTTAAAAAAAATAAAAACGACATAAAACGAAGATCATGTTAAAGCATACCTCTGGAGATTTTCATTAGATTCGGCGAAAAGTCGATTTTTTGCCGATGACGTCGGAGAAAGGTCCTAAACGTCCTTAAGCACTCATGATAAAATGTGGTAAAAGTGTCAACAATGCTTTAGTAATGACATTCAAATGGATGATAACATCGTAAAAGAGCAATTGTACTTTTAAAGAACAAAATGTGAAGTTTCATCAATGCAATAAAAATAGTATTTTCAGTTTATGTCCTTAATGTTACACATATTACGTAATTACCGAATTAATGATTAACTACATATTTCATACAGATGTCAAATATAGGTATATGTATAATACTTATTGAAAACAGGTGAATGGTGTAGGCATTTATGATATTTATAGAAAACTTAATAATGTAATCAGCACAAAATAAAACTGTTTCTGCAAAGGTATATTGGTTCTGTATGAGTTTTCTAAACGATATATTTTTCTACTCTATTACTTATCCCGTCATAAAACATTTCCACGTACTTCAATATTAAATTGTTGATTATATGTACAAATCTGACTTCATATATAATAACAGCGTTGTCCAATTGTGTTATTGCAAGGGCATAACTTGTTACCTATACATGAATGTTTGGTCATAATCCTTAAAGTGGTATAACGTATTTATCTTTAAATCACAAACTATTAAAAACCTTTATTGGAAATTGAACCATTTTCTTTCAAATTTTACAAGAACTACTAAGATACAGTATACATTTCTGTATAATATGTTTTAAACGATAATACAAATTTTACACAGTAACAGCAATGTCACTTTTATTACCACCATGTCTTCAGGATACAAGCAACACGCTTTTAAGGGTTAGAAACAACCTAATGCGCATTCAGATATATCAGCAAATAAAATTATTGGTGTTTGCGATAAAAATGATGACCTATTAATTTAATATTGGTTCTTATAAATCACTGTAAATGGTTATAACTCTGCAGTCACAATGAAAATTTTAATGAACGAATAGGGAATAATAGGGTGCAAGAAAAAGAACAAAACTGCAACGTCAAAGCAACCAGTGCCAACGTCAGCCTTTAAAACATCCCCAAACATTCACTGTAAACAATATAAACAAGAGATTTGAAGGTATTCAACAAAATGAAAATAAATAGCCATAAGATAAGAACATGTAATTTTGAAATATACGAGACAGCCTTGTGCTGGACAACGACATTGCAGAAGAGCGCATACAAAATGCACACAAGACAGCACAGTGGACAAACATGTTTTTGTAATTATCTATTTTAACTATAAAGTCGACAAGGCATACACAAATGAAGGTTGAACAGTACATTTTCAACCCCCTATGTCATAAAAATAAAACCATGAAAGTCTCGAAATTGATATGAAAATGTTCGCAATACATAGCTTCAAAACGTCACAAGATCGAAAGTTCATATACATGTAGTTCTATAATTAGTAGCACAGTCGACATATTTATAGACTTGTACTGATAGAAAGGAAAGCAACACCTGACCTGTAATTTTCACATGGGGGCTTATCTGTAATATGAGCCGCGTCATGCGATTTTAGGCCTTCGGACAAAATTTTCACATTTTCAGTTTTTGTTGTATTCTTAAAATACAATATTTTCTAGGTTGAATAGTCTTTATTTTGGCAATTTTTATCAACCTGTTACAAAGTTATGCCAATTTTCGTTGCATAACTGCACATGAAAATGAAAACTTTTTGACGTCATTTTGACGTCGTTTTAACGTTATACTTTGCCTAATTGTTGTGCGCTATTAAGGGTGGTAAAATTGAACTGAACACATAACTGTCATATTTAGTTGACACCAGTCTGTAAATATGTATTAATTACTTGTTTCAATTTAAAATCAAAATATAGCACGCAACATTGTGCATTTCAGACTGCCCAAACGCCTTTACATAATAAAACTAAAAGGTCCGGATGTACGAGGGATGATCAATATATAACGAGAAAACGCTGATACTTTTGTTATGATCAGTTCGATATTACTCAAACTATAGCTGAAAGTAATAATTTACATTAGCGCTGTTGCTCTGAATATTTATCATTACAGTGACATCATGCTAAATTCTATGGTTTGTAAGGTACCCCGGTAACCCTCAAAATGCGGAGGTGGGGCATTTCGCGGAATTTTCACCGTTTTCACGCAAAATAAAACCCTAATAGTTTTCATGTTAGCAATGTGACGAAAATTGGTACTTGGTGTCACCTAAGACTCGCCTTACTGATGGTTACGTCATACAGGGTTGTGTTGTCATTCGTTATGTCACGCACGTGTTATCATTCCGTGATAGCAAAACTGAGGGACGACAAATGATTATAAATAAAATATTTAGTTTTTAAAACAAACAAGTAATAATAGAATTGTGCACGATATTCGGTAATCATTTCGTGATCATACCATGTCAAATGCTTCGATTTTTGAACATAATAACATATTTATAAAAGGACCGAAAGGCTAGAGATCTAACGCGAAGTAGGTGTAACGTGACGTCAGAACTACGCACAGAAATGTTTGGTGTTTTGAACGATATTCCTAAGGATGACTATCGCGAGTCTATTTTCAACTTTGTATAGCATTGGCGAAGACGTATACATGTTGAAGGAGGATAATCTGAAAAGTTTTAAAAAATTAATACAGTAATTCCTAAGGAATGAGGTCGTCAAAATGATCATAGTTAAATAGTACAAAAATCGGTTTCATAGGTTGGCAAAAATGTTCCAAACAATTTATTGTTCGATATATTTGAACAAAAAAACTATTCGTTTTCTTCTAATATATGTATTAACCACCATACCACATTAAATAGTTTTAGAAAATAACACGTAATGTTAAAGTTATAAGCATTTTCTGGTTATATATTGATCATCCCTCGTAGTTTGTTCTTCTTTCAGTTCATTACACTTAAAAACTTGTGAAAAGACTCCAGGAATTTCCCGACGTTCGACCATGAATGACAGACTGTGTTAGCCTGTAAAACAATAAAAGCATGTTTTCATGACCACTTGACATACCGACGCAATAAAATTTCTTCTTAAAAATAATATGAGGTTATCCACTCGGTCCATTGTATAACTATTGTGTTAATTGACATGCGACTGTTTTATCAACTCACATGTAACTGTCAGTGTATCCAATAACCCATTCCCTAATATACTGCACGGGTTTACTTGGTTACGAAATGAAACATTCAACAATTTACATGTTTCGTGGAACAAACTAAAATTCTAACAGCACAATACCTCACTTTCCCTAATGTCAGTATTTTAAAAGCTAAATTAATTTGCGCTTGGAAACAATGTTACCACAATTTGGATAATGATATTACGTGCTTCAGTGCTTCCGATAAGCTGCGCATAACAAACGCAACTGAAATTATGGAAACGCAACTATTTAGTGCATTTTTAGTGTAGCCGTTACATGACAATTACAACATGCGTATTCGATATTTTATTTAATAGATCTGCCTTCATTTGAATACGTTCAAAAGTGAAGAACAGAATAATGTCCTGTGTTGATTATTTTGTGTTATAAAACAATGACGCAACAACAGGACAATATATCGTACTAAAATAACTACATGTAGCCTATGCGTACTTGATCTCGCTTTAGTGGACTACTGAAAAACGAGCAACGTATACGACTATATTTATTAAAGACTTAATTATGATATGAGCATTTACTTTCACGGATTTTCTCTCATGTTACTTCCCAAATGTGGATTTACCGACGAACTGTCCGTCTCAAAATGCTCGGACAAACCGGCGTGATTCTAAGTAGATCTGCAATCAAAGCCGCTTACATCATGTACGGTATAGCATTTATATTCTCAAATAATTCATACAATGATGCCTTGATATGACTGATGGTTCTAGAACTAGCTACTTCAAAAGCGTTATGTCACATCAGACAGTCAGTCAAACATGACAAGAAAGAATCACAAGGACCATCCCATCTAACAAGGAAAACTAATGAAGCATCAACCAACAAACACGCCCTTATGAAACAAACGAAGCAGCCTCGTGGAACAAGTTCAAGAGCTGGAGTTCAAAGTCACAAAAGAGCTTACAACCACTAAATGAATACAGTGGAACAAAACGATAGGGCGAACTGCATATATGATTACTTTATGCAAGCCGCGAGTCAAGGTGACGCGCGATTTGAGTGGTTTAAATGACCGGTGTCGTCTGTTGTGGTGAAATATATAAGACGTTGAGATCTGATCCTGACCGAGAATGTGTATATTATTGTTTGACTATTCCATACTTTTTCCTAGGCCAGAGAAACATTACTGAACTGACTCTTTGAATTTACGAGTAGTTACGCACCCATGTATACTTACCAAATTCGCTACTCAGTCTTACTTTGTTGTGGTCAATATTCGTTTAATTCTAGGCGTAATCGCCGTATTTGCGTAATGCAATTAAGCCAATGGTATTCGTTAACATTCACTACGGCCATGTTTGTACGTTCATGATAATTTGAATGTATGTAGAGATAGTATTCTTTAAAAGAAAATTACCATAGCCAACAGTGCCAAAAATATTTTTGCATGGAGTTATATAACTCCATGATTTTTGTCCCAAACCCCTTTACCCAGTGCGGTTAGTTTTTTATTAGAACGGAACGTAGACATGAAATATGTTCATTAAAAATAGTGGCATTGTAGCGTAATATGGCTAAAGTAATCACTTAACAGTATAGCAGTTTCAACGTTTGATTCAATACATACGCTCCGGTCTCACTCAGAGCTCCACTCATGACTCGGCGCTCCAATTCCAACTGCTTTTAACACAACTTTGCTTGGGTTATAAAGGGTATAGCCAGACATGTATTATACAGAGATCGGTGTAACCAAATGTTCAAGCTTCCTGGTATTATGTAAGATCATCCCCCACACCACATTAAATGTGTCCAACATACTCAACTGTTAAACCTACAGTGACCCACCATGCACATGTCAACATTGACATACAATGTTATACCTTATAATGTAACCCCAAAAAAAACTAATAAAAAAAAACTACTATACATGTACTTGTATAATATTTGTACCGCCCCTTAATTTGGAATAAATGAAAATAACCTATTTGCTTAATACTCAATTCAATTTCCCCTACATTTATTTAGTACTCAGGAAACTCTGATATTGTTTACACCTTATAGCGGAGATGACAATTGAAATGGAATACTAATCCATGTAATTGTCACCTTCGACAACCATGATCACATATAAACATCACACCTAAAAACATACATACATATATCTGGATGATCAAGGTAAACAATACATTTTGATATAGCAATTCAATATACATGTTTCCATTTCTTATCATAATTTTGCTTGATAGTGTCTATGGTATCGTATTCCTGAATAACATAATCACACGTGACATTGACACAATTAAACACTTGAAATTTCTTAAAATCGCAGCTTCTAAACATAATTTATACGGAACGTCTCTGAACACTGGAAGTTTTTTAACGACTGTTTGTTGTTTTATGACGTCTTCCAGTTCCAGTTACAATGTGAGTCCGTGTTTATCAGCCGCAGTGTCTTAATTTCCTGGAATGTATAGTATTGACATGATTAATATCTATATATAGTTCTATCTTCTATTTCAATATATGCGGTGATAACAACCCCAACAACCCCGTAAGAAATAATATATAATATGTATGTATTTGTACTTATAAGTTACAATTTACTTCCTAGATACAACATGCTTCATTTATGTTGACATATTCTGCTTATTTAATTGATACGTTTCTAATATCATCTTACTATATTAAACTTCTGATATATCTCTATTCACATTATAAAACTTCCATGAACTTAATATTAACTCAACTTCATAAAACATGAACAACTGCAACATAAACATATACAACTAATTCAACATTGCCCAACACCCAATAATTAAAGTTGTTATTTGTTTTAAACCAACACCTTGTTACAACAACACGAAAAAACACCTTTTTACATATCATAATACAGTTACATCTTCACTAATATTAATAATGAAAGTAATTTCTATTTTTGTAGTACATGTACATATACTAGCATTTTATGGCAAAATCCTCAAATTCAAAATTTAAATCCTACGACAAAAATCCTGACGTATCCATTTGGCATATAATTAACGTTAAGTACACTCTAATAATACAACAAAATTTAACATTACTATTTCTACTTTGAATGAACATCCTTAAAATACTGTGTGAAGCTATTATTATTTGTTATTTTGCTAATTTACCACAACCAATAACACAACCAACCCAAAACATGCAAAGATACTTAATATATGGCATCGGCAATGACTTCTTCAGATTCCAGTTGAACTTTGGCGTCCATCAGCATCTTATTTACTACCCGTTGGACTATTTCCACAATCATCGTATAGCTGTTGACACATCCTTTCCACTTCTCTACGCTGAAACTCGTTGAAAAGCCATCCAGCTTCGACGTGCAATAGTTGCCATGGTTGAAACTATTACTATAATACCCATGTTTATTTCATGGATCATCAAATTATTTCCACTTGACCGATGAAGTAATCCCCATATACTCGTTGACATAGTTGATATACTATTATTCGATATTTGGATAATTCCTGGATCAATCTGGATCGGTCGTTAATACACCGAGCCATCCGTGAAGTTTTAGACTTCTACCCGGAATGATGCCCTGTGCAATCGAGCTTGAAGTATAGTTTCCTCTTGAAGCACACATCTTTTGGTATTCATACACTTGAATACTGGACTTGGGATTGTTGATAGTCTCGCATCGTTTGGAGTATTACACCATATATGACATGGTTTTGTAATTGTATTGCCCCTGCAGACAATTCTCAAAATGTATTTTTGATTTCATCTCCCATCCGTCTTATTCCCCGAACCGATGTGTTTTCACCGTTGGTCTAAACAGGTAATTAGTGACATGAATGCTAGTTTCTCATTGCTTGGTCTAGTGTTTTTAATTTAATACACATTTTTTTAACAAAATAAAATTGCTAAGGTACCCAGTGCGGCAATGGTGATCACTATAACTACTCATAATGGAAATACATGTTGAACGCTTGTCATGGACTTCTATCAAAGTAACTATTTTGATTTATTTATTAGTTTATTCATTGGAAAGTTTCAATTCCTTCTTATGCTTTGATACGCTTACAATTAATTAATTAACTTACTACTATTGTGCTTGAAATTGAGTTCTCTAACTAATATCCTAACGTTATATAATCATTGAATGCCCTACAGTTAATGTCTAACTTAATGAATTGCATTATTTATTATTTTGTGTACATGGCGTAATATAAGTGAAGTGTAACTTTAAATTTAAATCTAATAACATCGGTTGATAACCATTACAACATAATCGACTCTCCGTTTCTATAACAATATTGATATAATCGGATATTACAGTCGTTTTATTGAATAACAAATATTCCTATGTTGCTGATTGCCTAACATGCTAATGACTTTTACCGATTTCATCATATTCAATTACTGTATTCATAACATACGTATATAGTCAAATGTTTCTACGCATAATTTCGTTTTTATTATACTTTTCATAAAAATATTTTAAACAATATTTACAACATCAACCGATTATCCCTACTATAATCTTATTGCTATCTCTTCTGATATTATACGAGTCGTTTTATGAATAAAATCATAATTATATATGTGCCTTCTGATTTCCTAAAAAATACCGGCTATCGACTTATCGTAACAATATCGTTAAAATAACAATAGAACAAAGACTCCAAAATAACCGATCTTCCTCAACTAACCGATCTTCCTCAACTTACTTTGATATTATAGACAGTCGTTTCAAAATACATTCATATGCCTTCTGATTTCTAATAAATACTGGCCTTCGACTTCTTATATAATATGTCTCTACTACTAATTATGTTCTCATAACATTTATCTCAACACAACAATAACACATCCCGACCCTCGTATCTAAACTCCAATATTATAATAGTCGTTATAATGAATAAAACATATTCATATGCAACTTATTTGCTCTCGACTTCTATATAATACTTAATATCTCGACAATATACTCAAAAATTCTTACAAATAGTTATGTTCGCATAATATCTATTTGTAGACATCGGTCAACAACCGTAAAACCATAATACACACCCGATTCTCCTAACGAATAATCATATCAACATTATTGACTATTACGACATGTTATACTCACTATTTACAGTCTATACATTTGATACATTATTTAAATTTCAATTTTTTATATAACAACACTGCATTAATATTTACAATTTACAACGTGATGTATATGCACTTGACAACTTGACATGATAAAATTTTAATTAGTAACTATCAATTTCAGTTACGTATTTCAACTTTATATTAAATGAATGATTTTTTTTTGGACATTTTAACATTTTTCCTTTTTATACTTAATTTTGTCATTTATATTCATTAATAAGCCTAAAATAGTCTGCATAAGTAACTAAGTATATGTTCTTTCCATTTAATCCATGATTTATATTGATCATATTCTAAGATCACCCTTGCGACACCCTGGTAACTTACAGCTTTTAAAACATTTGCCATAATTAAAAATTGATTATTTACTACACTTGTAAGCAAAAAGAAATTTACAAACATTCACTCACCTTTCTGATCGTATAGGATTTGTACTCGCGTGTGCTGGTCACGATCACCAAAAGTTAGCCTTGTAGCGTAATATGGCTAAAGTAATCACTTAACAGTATAGCAGTTTCAACGTTTTATTCAATACATACGCTCCGGTCTCACTCAGAGCTCCACTCATGACTCGGCGCTCCAATTCCAACTGCTTTTAACACAACTTTGCTTGGGTTATAAAGGGTATAGCCAGACATGTATTATACAGAGATCGGTGTAACCAAATGTTCAAGCTTCCTGGTATTATGTAAGATCATCCCCCACACCACATTAAATGTGTCCAACATACTCAACTGTTAAACCTACAGTGACCCACCATGCACATGTCAACATTGACATACAATGTTATAGCATATTGCAACATTTATTCTAACAAATAGAGAACAATCGAAAAGTATGTCTACATCATCATTGGGCAGACAGCAACATAGGGGTCCTACAAGCAATATCTTTCAAAGGGGAATCCATACCGCTACTGGCTCCTATAATTCAATAATATATTGGTCATTGTATTACGGTGGTTTTTAACTTCCACATGGTATATCCATACTGGCATTACTTCTAATAATTATTCTAATATATAGAATATAGATCACTACATGTACAGAAATAATTTAATTTAATTGAAAAAATCTGAAATCCAATTAGCAAACATGGTCGTTTGTTTTTTATTTTAATTGGTGAGCTAAAAAAATAAAAAAGGGTCTCCCGAGTGGAGAATTGAACCAGGAGCTTCTAGATGGAAATCGGACGTACCATCCGTTACACCAATGACGCTATAAAGATTTATTTTTTATATTTAGCTAAGTATAATAAGTTCCAAGGGAGACTAATCAAATTGACTAAAAATCTAAGGGAGGCTATTCATAGTTTTTTGTTTTTATTGAATTAGACCGAAGTTTGAGGTCAACCAGTTCACGAATTCATTGGAAAATGACTAATAAAAATAGCTTTACCCATAAATCGCATCTATATATTTAAAACCTGCATCTGGACAAATTATTTATGATAGATATTGTAAACAGCCGTGAACTTGACTGGGGACGAAAAGTCGGCTCTGATTTCATTTTTTATCTCGAATAAAACACTAAACAATTGGTAAAAATACATAAATTTGGTATCAAAACTTCAGAAAAATAGTGTTTTATTTGAATTTCATCAATTTTGGCTCCACTTCTTTATTACTGTGCTAAAATAAACGATTTGGCGGATGCCACACGGCGACCGGTTTGGTTACGAAAGAGCTGGACTTTTTCCGTCTTTTCTGACGTTGTAACGTCATTGTCCGAAGGCCTAAAATCGCATGACGCGGCTCATATTTTGTAAATGTCAACAATTTAATCAAGTATTTTGAGTTTGTTGTTATAAATTGTAAAATATCTAGTCAGTTGCTTTAAATATTTTAGATCGCATGACGAGCATTAAGTGCCTGATAGAACGAGAATCCAGGTTTTATAGTCTTGGAGGTCAAGTCGAAAATTCGCGTAGTAATTCAAAAAGATCACATGAACGACAAAGGAAGACATGTACATGTACTGGATAACAAGAGAGTGACGCAGTGATTGAGTCAACAATTACGATGTTAAACAAATTATAAAGGCTCATCCAGACTTATCTATACTTTCAATGCTTACTTAAAAACTGTACCTATCCAGAAAAGGTTTGTAATCATTGGTGTACATATAAAAGAACGTACATTTCACATCATCCTAGCTGGACAGTACATACATGTTCTATATTTAGTCTCATATAAATGACCTACTTACACAAAGATAAATTATTTCCATTGTTTCCATTATGGCGAAGACAGTACATTTGGTTCTTGTCGTTATAATAGGCATCTTGCTTCATGGTGTTTACTCAGCGACTATAGAAGGCAGTGGTGAACTGTTCGATATATTACTAGCACGGATTGGGTCACTAGAGGCGAGTGATGTCGCGAATAAAGCTAAGATTACTGAAATGGAATCGGAGTTTAAAGATAAAATGACAGAGTATGAACTTGAAATATCTCGCCTGAAAATAAAGATGGATGAAATGGAGTCGAAGTTTGAACTGAAAGAAGCCGCGATGCTGAATGAGATAAACCAACTGAAGACGACATCGGCTGATTCCACTGGTGGCAGCGAGCAGAAACTGGGTGAAAATGACGACACAGAGCGACGACTTCCCGGACCGAATAAGATTCAGCGTCGAAAAAACAATTTTAGACAAGGTATGCACATTATCTAAATGATTTCGGAAACAACCAATTTCTATTTCTTTATTCATAATAGACGAATAACTTTCGAAAAGTAACACTATTTCCTAGAACATTAGCCATTACGTGCACGTATAGTCTATTTATAGGGGTATTATAACAATGTTTTCCTTTTACAAGCCAATCACCGCTTGATAATCCGAAACACATACAGTTTCCACGGAGTGTAAAGACCTGACACAAGGCCTAGGCCCTGTGATGTTTAGTGTTTGTCGTATGACTATACTAAGTATAATGACGTTACCTTAAGTCTACATCGCATGGCCTGTCGAGTGCATTGTCTTGACGTTAAGTGCGGGACATTATATATTTCCAGATCGTGAAATGCCCGAAACCGAGGTTGCATTCTACGCCACTCATCCAACCAACCGAGTACACCACGTAGGGCAAAACCAAATCCTTCAGTTCCCCAATGCTGTCACCAACATCGGCAATGCTTTTAACAACAATACGGGTGGATTTACAGCGCCTGTGGACGGAACATACGTTCTTCATGCTACGATCATGGGTTTAGATACCACCGATCACATGCGTGCTCACTTTGACATAAACGGGATTAAGTATTCCGTGTTCTACGCGACTTCCCTTGACCAATCCTCGCAAATGCTTGTCATCAACCTAAAGGCTGGTCAAACCGCGTCAATAAGAAACGATTACATTGATACGGGCTATGTCGGTGAGCATCATTCCACATTTTCTGGATTTCTATTGTACCAAAATTATCCATCTGGGGCAGTTATTGGTTAATAAATTGAATATATCCTAATTGTTGTAGTGTTAAAATTGTATACTGTTGACTACTATGTAGCACCACCACGTGACTTTGTTAACACTAAAGGCTTCAATTCCAAGACGAAATCTGTCAACTTTTGAAAACCAAAATAGCCATAAATATTTTATTTCTATACAGCTTTATATGAATCATATGACAATCTAATGAAGGAGTGTAAGCTTTCCCCGAAATGTAGGATCCCTGTCAACAGTGGTACCCTGTGAAACCTGGGAAAAGACGGCCTGGCTCTGTAGTCCGATGGCATACATCACACCGAAGGCTGAATAAGGTCAAACGTTTTCGCGGAAAGCATATAAAACCATTCCCTTAGGGTGCCGTTTTTTTTTCAAAGAAATCTTCGAATACAATATTGACGGCTGTATTACAGTACAGTCGAAAATAAAATATTCATGTCATCAAGGGTTTTTAATTTCGTGGATCTTTGGTAAAATGGTCATCCAAGAAATTTATAAAGGGGTAAAGCCACGAAGGGTAAAAAATGGCCCCATGTCTAAATCCTGTGAAAATGATAAATTTATGCCATCAGTTGAAGTATTTTACAAAAACGGCATTTTTTAAGATTTATTTTTGAAACTGTTACCATGGTAACGGGTATAATATTTTGCCAAAAAATGGAAAAAAGCTTCTATTTCCAAAATAGTGAATCGAAATGTAAGTGCACATCCATAGAGTGATATCAAAAATTGAAACTTATCTTTCTTACGAATTTGGTTGCCATGGTAACAGTTTTCAAAAAATGCCAAAAATGCACATTTATGACTCAAAATTAAATAAAACGACGTTTTTGTTAAAGTGGGTGGGGTTCAGTGGAGTATATCAAAACAGCAAGGCGTATTTTTTGTAAGTTTTTTATGTATCATTGAAGTTCAATGTCTAATGATTGTGTACAGCATATAAAACATTGTACAATAAGTACTAAATGTATTGAGAATATGGCTAAAAGTGGGGGTGAATGTCGTGCCTTCATGGCTCTATGCCGAGCGGAAATAACGTTGAAGCGGTACCTAAAATCTTAAAATTTAATATGGGCACAGCTCTCGACCATCATGAATTGTGCTGTAAACAATGTATTATAAAGTACAATTTCACATTTTAGTCATCTGATTTTGGTCGAGGACTGTGCCCATATTCAAAAAATCACTTATAGTGGAAAAATATGGACAAAATATGCCATTTTTGTGAAAAATGGCCAAACGTGGATACCAATTAGTGGACAGGTGACCGGTAAAAATCAAATTTGATGAAAAATGCTTCCCTATGCAAACGGATAAAGCTATCCACATTACAAAAATATACAAATGACACATAATAACATACTATGATAATTTAATAATTTTTAGGCAAATTCAGACCTTTCGTGGATCTACTCCTTTGTATCCTATGAAAAACAAGTAATACATGCAATGTATTTTGCAGTAGGTGGTGTACATGATAATGGCGTGAACGCACCCAATCACTCCTATATAAGAAAAAGGATTATATTTAGTCAGACAGGGAAGGCATCACTCAACTAAAACCAGTCGAGCACAGAAAAATTTAAAAACATACAAAGCACAATACCCAATTGAAAACACGGCATCCCGTTCCGAAAGTCTGCCACCTCAGTCATTCAAACTTAAACGGAACGAGAGCCAGTTGAAGAGGAAAATAATAACTGGACATTACACATCACAAGGATAATCGACAACACATATATAGTGTACATGCAATTTTGAAAGATACTAAGCAGCCTTGTGCTGGACAACGAAATTGTAGAATGGCACATACAAAGTGAACAAAGTTTAATAAAAAGGCACAATGGCGAAATATTTATGTAAATAAAAGCCACGCCACTCTAACTCTTGTCAAATTCTTTGCGCAATATATTTTGCTGACATAATGTTGTTTCAATTTCGTTTAGATAAGTCGTAGAAGTAATAATACATACTGGCAATAAGTGCCAATAAATGGTGCGTTTAAAAGTCAACGACAATGTACATGTATAGAGCAAGATATGACACAAAACCAAGCGTATATTTAAACAAAGGTCATATATAGACACGATCGTGTATTTTTAACCAACTATAAAGCAAAAATGAGGGGAACGAACATGAAACAAAGAATCGAAAAACAAAAAAGCAACATATACTGTAAATTGCCATGAGAAACATTAAAATGAAAAATAAATAATACAAGACAAATCGGACCAGCAAGACAGCGTTCAACAATTTCTTACGTTAGCTGAGTCCGACCTATCGTCTTGTGGTGATTCTTGTCAATATGGAACCTTTTATTACATACATAATTTGAAGTCTAAGTATGCAAATATTCCCAAAAGGCTTCTCTTAAATATATTATATTAAACAAGAGTATGACAAATACTTTTATCAGTTTTTTTCCTAAAAACTGGTTTTGTTCGATATTAACGGGAACACAAACGTTGTCACTATATAACGTTTCTTGGATGACATCAAACATTATATAACATGGCGTAAC
The DNA here is from genome assembly GCA_947247005.1 of Spisula solida. NCBI lineage: Eukaryota > Metazoa > Mollusca > Bivalvia > Venerida > Mactridae > Spisula > Spisula solida. Next base: position 1,208,259 of record OX365950.1, on the reverse strand, counting down.
ATTTTGCAAAATGTCTCAATCAGAGCCGCAGCGATATAATCTCAACAAGTAGCGAATGACATATCGTTGAATATTGTAGCGTCACTGTGATTCCTACAATTAAACTCGATGTTCATGAACACCTCAGATTTCCTTTTCTCTCCAATATTGCCGGTCGTATAATATCAATGGATGACAACTGAAAATTAAACGGCCTTATTGTCAAATTGAATTGCTTCCCTTCATATTATGCTCACAAAAATAATTAACTGTTTGTCTCTTAAACATCATCCGATAATTATGATCGAAATTCAGAAAATAATAAGACGCTTCACTATTTTGAACATTGGAAGGTGTAGGGCGAAATGGAAATAGGCCAACAATTTCCGTTTTGTCAATGCAAGTCATGCAATGGTGAAGTTGTTTGATAGGATATACAATGTACATGTATAAACTGAACTGTAAAATATTGCATCTGAGCATTAGGGTATAGCTGGAACAAATTAACATGGACCTCAACCTTTAATCATGAATATATTTACAAGCTTATTGCACCGAATATACATGTATCAATGTCCGCAGAGATTTAGATTAGTGATTATAGTAGGCATTCATAATGTTCTCTGCATATTAAACATCAGACAAAATTAAATTGCAGACAAGAAATCAACTAATAAATCTTGCTGATAGAGGGGTTGAGGACTAAATCAATTTGTTTGTACTATAGTTCATTAAAATGGTCTATATAAAACCTTTGTTTAAACCAAACTCATTTATGTGACAGTTTTGAACCAATTCTGTTTCTCAAACAAATTATCAAAATCCAGCTGAGACTTGTGCTAAAAAATTTAGTCAGTTTTAATCATCTTATTACAAGTTTCACTCAGATATAAACTGTTCATTAAGGTAATTCTAAACACTATGTAAAATAATGGATGAACTTTTTCTGGTGAAATTCAGTCACTAGTTCTTGTATTGATATGTAGTGTGCACTAGAATGGTGATCAAGTGTCCATGATCCATGTAGCCAAGAAGATATATCAAACTGAAAATCTGTTTTCGTTTATGATTTGGAAGCCTTGAAGTCTGCAAAACAAAAAAGAAAAGGAAATTTAAACCTTGATAAAATAGAAACATACAATTCAAACTTACCTTTCCAAACAATGATTAATTAAAAGTCATGGTATTTTCAGGGAGGTCATAATTATAGCCACCACAGTTATCGAGTTAGACATGTATTATTTCTTATATTATACATCTCATTAAAATTAAGAAGTCCCATGTTTGTCAATGAGTTTGTTCCAAAGAAGCATAGGACATCATAATTTTACCAGGTGAATTTAAAACTAAAAACCAACAATGTTACAGTAACTTGAAAGGTTCAAAATGTTTGTTAAAGAAGAATGATAACAATCTTAGTCATGAATCTTTTTACAAAAGTGCTGTCCATTTCAATTTATAAATCCCAATTGAAGAAAGAAACACATCTTATATGCAGACTACTAACATGGATTCTAAACTAAGTTTAGTATTAATTTATATTATACTAATGTACCTGTATTCTGTCACAGAACATTTTCAAGTGCTAGTCTAGTCTCCTCAATCATAATTAGATACATATACTTTGTAGTTCCAATTTCTGAAAATGAAAGTAAACAGACTCTGCAAGGATGTATGTTTAGATGAAATACACAGAATAACAATAAATCATGAAAAAAACATCAGAACAGTTATAAACAGACCATAGCATAAGTGATTTTAAAATATTGCAGCTGACATTACAAATGGTTGTTGGTGTTCCTTAGCAATATGTGTTTATAACTTCAGCATAATACTTGACCAATACTTATCTGTGTTCTAGTTGTTTGAACAGAACCAAACCATTCAATGAGATAGAGTGTACATTATATAGACTAGTATGTAAACAGTTGAACCTCTATCAGTAGCCACTTGTATTAAACAGTCACCCACTTTAAACAGTCAAACATAATTGTTTGATTTTTTTTTATCATAAACAAATAATTATGGCTGGGAGGTTTTGTTTCAAATTATATTCATATACTAATGCAGACTTATTAATAGTATGGCATATATGATTTGCATAATTATTTAAACACATCATCAACAAAGGGCACTTACCAGATAGATTGATCTGTTTGATGTATTTCACATCAGCATATTTCAGCACACAGGTTGGGAACTATAAACTGAAAAAAAGGAAACTCCATTGTATTTGTCAGGTAAAATTATGCTTGTATTCCTGATAATATTCATGGTTCCAATGTTGCAAACAAATGAAGCAAACACTTAGTGCAGAGCATACTTTTAATGTAAATATTATAAATACTAGCCTATTAATAGCGAAGCCGGGTACGTGTAAACAGAGCTTTCCACAAGCCCCGGCGGTCAGCGATTTCAATGACTCCTTAGGGATTCACCACCGGCTCTTTTTCTCAAACTGAACCAGTTTGAACAAGTTCAATGTTTAAAATAAGAAGAAATTAATGATGGAATGACATGTAAATAAACAAACAAATATTCATATGAAGTTTGATGACAATAGCACAATTACTTTTTAAGTAGCAGATGACATAAGAAAAATTTCTTCAGATTTCAAGGGCAACAACTCTGCCAATATTATTGGTCAAATCCGGGTAAAATGTATAGCTACACAACAACCCATGCTGAGTAATATTGATCAATATCTATGAAGTTCAATGACTGTAGCAATTACATTTCAAGTCACAGACAGCACAATATTTTGTGATGGAAGGACAATTAAATCCATACATGCCCCCACATTATTTGGTGGGGGTGGGATAAAACTTTATGCCAATTAACCCTGAAAGTATGGTATGAAAGATATTTATAGTTTAAGGGGTTTAAGTGACAACAAAAACTATTCTTGTATATGTGCAGACAAATAGAAAGATTTACCTGAACACTTCCATTGGCATTGCAATATCCCAACTTCCAACTGAGGCAAGTCTTGAACTATCATGTCAGTTTCAGTGCAGCTGTACCAAGAACCCGCCTTATATCTCTTCTTCTGTTCATTTTGTAGTTTAAGATGGTCAACCAAAATGTATTAACACTTTGGACCGTTACAATTAGATAAAACACAAGTTCGTTCATTTATGTCTCTGACACCTACACTGTTTTCAGTCGTCTGTCAAAAAATCCGTCCCAGAAATAGCCCTTTCTCAGTGAAAATCACAGTAATATACAATATAACATCTGCAACAGTTATTCTCTGATGGTTCCTGTCTCAATCTTGATCAAAACAGATTGCTGTCACCCTATTAATACTGTAAATCCAAAGAATAGTTTGACTTTATGAACCAAAAGTCTAATGTCCGCCATTTTGAATTGAAGAGTTATTTTTGCAAGGGAGAGCACTCAGGACATCAATTTAGGCAAGAGACCACCAAATTACAGCAAATTTCTCAAAATTGTCAATTTTCTGGCTGGAGTTGTAGATTTGTTTTTAGAGTGCCCACAAATGTTTTTCTTTATACTCGTAGACTGACTCTATGCTCATTCACCTATATTAATGGCTATATTGAGTAATGCTGCGATAATTGTATAAATGCAGGTAAAAAAGACCACAAAATCATGAAGTATATATTTGTTTTCTTTTGCTATCAGTTGTTAGGTAATTTATTTCAATTTATGATTATAACTTCTAATATTTGTTGTTATAGCAATTATCGGAAAAATAATTAATATTTTGAGAATAGGTCTGTTTTTCACGTTTTTTCACATTTTCCCAACTTTAAGACCGGTTGCTATGGAAACGGAGAGGAATTTCAAGAAACGGAAAAAAATTGAAATTAAAATATGGGGTCGGTCTACACAACTAACACATTTTTATCAAAATCTGAGAGATTGCGTGGCCAAATAAATTTGGTGCTCTCAGAGAACTGCTCTTAAGGTCAAACGTATTAAGGTATTTTGCTAGCGATACAACACGTTAACTCACCCTACTAAATAAAATCGCACAATTAGAATATGTTGTAAGTCGTCGTAAGCAGCCCAAAATGAGCGACATAAGCGAGAAATCTCTCACTAAACACAGCATGAAAAAACGGTTTAAGTGCAAATAATATTATATTTACTTTTATTTGGAATTTCACAAAAACGTCAAATTTAAGTCGATATATTTTCCGTATATAAACTAAATATAATTTGTAAATTTAATCACACATAGTACTATATTATCTTTCCGTTCATTTGGAATTTCACAAAAACGTCCACATTTAATTTGATTTATTTTCCGTATATTAACTAAATTTTATTCATATTAATAATCACAAACAATACTAGTACAGGCGTCCAACTAGATTAGCGTTTAGTTCACATGTAGATCTACAAAATTATTTCACAAATTTCAAAATTAGAAGAATTTCCATAATTGTTTTATTACCTCCCTTTTTATATAAATATTAGTATAATTTGTATATATCTTTTCCTTGTCGTCCTTGTCATATATGATAATAATGTTTATTAAGTCATACATACTTTTTTCTGATTAAATGTATTTAAATTTTGAATATAATTACATTTACGTTAATTTTAATCGAATATTAAACGTAACTTTTCCTGCTGTGAAAATTTCACTGGTCATATAGATTACTTTGCATGCTTATTATTTCACTCAAATGTTTTATAACTGAAACTAGGTCTTTCAGCTTTTTAACAGCATAAATTTTGAATATTTAATTTTTATTTTCGTTGAGTTGTGTCAGTGTGTCTTGCAATGTGCCGTATAATTGTGGTCAGTGTTATTTCTCTTTCCCGTGCTCGGCTGTATCAGTTGAGTGCCACCTTCCATGTACGATATGTAATAGATATTGTACTTGTTATTTGTTAAAAGTGTCTTCTTACAAGGGTTATTGTACAGTTTTGTGAGGACAAAGAACATAATTGTCCGAGGCGAACTTAGTGGCATCACCAATGCTCATGAAAAAACGGAAGTCGTAGCCACTAATTGGTTGATGTATATAATTCAGGTTTCTTGCAATTGATTTTCAATTTGCACAATATATGTTTCAAGCTAACAAATGGATTGTAGTTCTGTTTCAATTGCTTGATAATTAATACTGTGAAATCAGAGGAGTCTTACTCTGGGGATTATAAAAAAGCCATTGTTGTACAATTGTTGGTATGTAGATAAATTGTGAGGATTTAATTTTATTATATAGTTCAACAGTTCAACCAAGACATTGAATAAAATTTAACACCACAAACTTGATGTTTTTTACAGTAATGCAGCATATTAATCCATACTGTGTGTTTATACAATTTCCTAGCTCCATGTTTTATGCCTTAGGCAATCAGTTACTATATCGTTTATTTAACTGTTACACAAAGGAGTAGATCCACGAAAGGTCTGAATTTGCCTAAAAATTATTAAATTATCATAGTATGTTATTATGTGTCATTTGTATATTTTTGTAATGTGGATAGCTTTATCCGTTTGCATAGGGAAGCATTTTTCATCAAATTTGATTTTTACCGGTCACCTGTCCACTAATTGGTATCCACGTTTGGCCATTTTTCACAAAAATGGCATATTTTGTCCATATTTTTCCACTATAAGTGATTTTTTGAATATGGGCACAGTCCTCGACCAAAATCAGATGACTAAAATGTGAAATTGTACTTTATAATACATTGTTTACAGCACAATTCATGATGGTCGAGAGCTGTGCCCATATTAAATTTTAAGATTTTAGGTACCGCTTCAACGTTATTTCCGCTCGGCATAGAGCCATGAAGGCACGACATTCACCCCCACTTTTAGCCATATTCTCAATACATTTAGTACTTATTGTACAATGTTTTATATGCTGTACACAATCATTAGACATTGAACTTCAATGATACATAAAAAACTTACAAAAAATACGCCTTGCTGTTTTGATATACTCCACTGAACCCCACCCACTTTAACAAAAACGTCGTTTTATTTAATTTTGAGTCATAAATGTGCATTTTTGGCATTTTTTGAAAACTGTTACCATGGCAACCAAATTCGTAAGAAAGATAAGTTTCAATTTTTGATATCACTCTATGGATGTGCACTTACATTTCGATTCACTATTTTGGAAATAGAAGCTTTTTTCCATTTTTTGGCAAAATATTATACCCGTTACCATGGTAACAGTTTCAAAAATAAATCTTAAAAAATGCCGTTTTTGTAAAATACTTCAACTGATGGCATAAATTTATCATTTTCACAGGATTTAGACATGGGGCCATTTTTTACCCTTCGTGGCTTTACCCCTTTGTCATAGTGTTCATCTATATCACAGGTGTTTGGCATGTAGATATGACTCCCCATGGTCCCCTCTACAACCCAACATCAAAATAATAAATCCAAATCTTTATAAGAACATAGAAAGGTTGCCCACTATACCCATCATCAAAAATGGTCTAAAATGTACATGGGGTTGGGTGAACGCCCGTTTCTCAATTAATTACCAGTCAATTTTCATAAACTGACGTTTTTATTTCGACGGAAGGTTGATACTAGATAACAACACTAATGAAACATATATTCTCCAATAATAAACCTTCCAAACATGACATGAACGACCTATTTCGCCAGGTCGGACTTCCCGAGACTATCGGGCAATGTGATTATTCACATAAAACTAAAGAATCGTAGACCAAATTCAATATTATGCCGCCGATTCGTCAAAGAATGACATTAAACGCAACTTACCGATATATTTATCAACTTTATATAGCCTTTGTTTGCATAAAAGATGAAAATTACATACATTTTTCTTGTCCATTTGTGTTCCATCTTGTGCATAATCACTTTATATGCAGATACACTGTCGATCTACACTGATAACAAACACAGCATGAAAACACGGGTTTAAGTGCAAATAATATTTTATTATATTTACTTTTATTTGGTATTTCACAAAAAAGTCCAATTTAAGCCGATTATTTTTCGTATGTTAACTAAATTTAATTTGTAAATTTAATCGCAAATAATACTATATTATCTTTCCGTTTATTTGGAATTTCACAAAAATGTCCATATTTAAGACGATTTATTTTCCGTATATTAACTAAATTTTATTTATTTATATAATCACAAATAATACAAGTACAGGCATCTAACTATATTTGCGTTTAGTTCACATGTAGATCTCCAAATTTTATTTCACAAATTTTAATATTAAAAGAATTTCCATAATTGTTTTATTACCTCCCTTGAATAAAAATATCGCTAAACTTTGTATATATCTTTTCCTTGCCGTTAAATATACTTTAGATACAAATTATACCGTTGAGTAGTTTCATAGTGAACTAGTGTATGTTTAACATCTTTAAATTTTACTTCATTGAAAAAAAGCAGTACATATAGCTAACATAAAAACATATGGTTATATACTGTATAACTCGTACTGTACATAATTATTTTTACTACTTACTGCTCTACTGTTGAGCGGTTTGATGTCTTATTTGTACATTATGTACAGAAATAATTTTATTAAAAACAAACAAAAGATATTAAATTACCTATAAATGCAAGTTAAATTTCAAATTTAAGTTAAACTTTAATCGCATTTAAGTTTGCGTTTATATTGCATAAACGTGCATTTAATCCCATTTATATTCTATATTTAATCACCTTTAAATGCAACTTAAATGTGACTTAAACTTGCAGGAATAATTCGACTTAAATGTAGTATTAAACTTAACTTAAATATGCAATTTAATAGCTACTTTTTTCTGATTAAATGAATTTAAATTACGAATATAATTCAATTGAAGTTACGTTTAATAGTAAATTAAACGTAACTATTCATGCTGTGAAACGGTCATGCGGTCGTGTATTTCTTATGTTATCAATCTTTGCGCAGTAAAAAAATAGAGTTTTCTTCGGCGAGCTATATCAATCTCGGAGTGAACAAAGTAAGTGACACTTTAAGAATAGTGACGTTTTTTACAATTACACATATACATTTTACCAATACAAAACAGGTATCATGTTGTTTTCTTTAAGTATCGCTTCCCTTTCCACTTATCCCATAATTTCGCATCACAACATGAATTACTAGAAAATGGTGCTAGATGTGAGCTTAATCTCCAATGTCGTCAACAAGTTTTCATATTTAAAAAATGACAAGCTGTTGTTTTCTAGACGCATTCCCTGTCCGAGTTGTTATTTCGTTTTACATACCTATTACAATTGTTTATGCCTTATGTTTCGACAGGTGTACTGATTAAATACGTACATGTATATGCACATTATACATATGTATTACAAAGCTCTCAAATTGTAAGAATGACTTACTCTACATCTAGACTAATAATGCTCTAATAATGTCATGTACTGTTGTACGCTTGACCCTATAGTAAATACTGTGTTTTAGTAACCTTTTACAACGATACCTGTATTAAAGTCCTTCACTTATGTAATAAACAATTCGTTACCAGGCACACCATTTGTCCATTCCAAAGGCATGAGTACGTTTAATGAATTGTTCATAGTTCTCTCTCAATATTTATTGAACAGCTATCACTATTGCATCAATAACAGCTTTACATATCAGTTGGGACACCTGACATACGCATATTCATTTGTATATCAAGCTTTTACAGGAATGCCCATAGAATCCTTCAATTTTGTAATAAACAATTCGTAACCAACAACATCTTCAGTCCATTCCAAATACGTAGTAGACTCCAGGAGTACTTTCAAACAATTGTTCATATTTCTCCCTAATAATTCCTCGTACATAATCACTATAACATCAACATCATCTTCAATTTGCATTGAGTGAGCTACTTTCATTTCAAACATACACCATTCACTTGTTGCAAAGGAATTGGACAATACCAAAATTACTCGTTTACTTTCATTCATCCTTTCTACTATGTTATCATTAATGAATGCTCCGGCTTGAAAATCCCTCTCATGAACACATAATTTTAGATTGAAATCGTTTTCCAACATCGGAATCAATACCTTTACAACCCACTCTGATTCCGAATGGCTGTATGCCACAAAAGCATCGTAAATATACGCATTGCCTTCAAGTGGTTTGTATTCCCGCCTTTTTCGAATCATATAAATGTAATGCTTGATATTCCATCTGTTTCGATAGAGAACTACTGTGGTAAGTATCATAATCATGATTAGTGGTCCCCCAATCATACCAAACCATTCAATGATACTGAAAGGATGGCATTCTAAATATGAAAACTCTACATCAGTTATCAGTTTGTTCGTCCATCGAGCAGGCGAGGCACACCGATATGCATTCGGAAAATAAAACAGTTTGGACTTATTTGACGATTTCATCCAGTCGATCAACCAAACAAGATCGCAATCACAAATAAATGGATTCTTTGACAAGTCAAGCGACTCGGGTTTGTCTAAGAAGTTCAAGGGTAGAGCGTTTGGTTTGAAATGACCTATTTTGTTTAAACCAAGACGAAGATGTAATATATTTGAGCTTTCATCGAATGTACCAGGATAAATGTGCTGAAAATAATTACTGTTTAAATTTACTGTGGTAAGATTCGGCTTTATGTTCAACACATTTTGCATATCACCTTGTAAATGACAACCGTAACAATTTAATGATACTAAGTTACTTAACGGTAGGAATAAATCGGATACATTTTTGTTCGACAGATGAAACATATTTACGTAACCAAGTCTAATATTTGTTAAACTTGACATTCCCTGAAATGTATCGTGTAGCGATTTGAAAGCATCCAGAGCCGCGCCATTGAAACCAAATTGTAAGAACTGCAATGATGATGAACTAAATGCAAATGGGTATATCTGTACACTATGACCAGTACCAGAGCCGACGTCTAAGTGTGTTAGAGCGGAACTTTGCGATATAAACATTGCAGGGTATACAGCGTACATACCGTACATACCTGGAAATATTAAAACACTAAAATGTGTTGGAAATAAACTAGACTCCGTGACTATGAAAACGTTTAATAATGTTTGAAACCCGGATGACTTGGTAAAATTTATTTTGACAAGCAATAGAATTGTCAATATTTCTGAAAACGCTTTTAGCATCTTCAAAAATCTGTCAATGCTTAAATGCTTTCAAAGAACAGGATCAAAATTAATGACATGGACCATTTACTTGTACGATCAATAAAGAAACATTTTCCATGTTACATTTAAGACACGTAACGATATGTTTTTGTGAATGAATGCATTAGCATTAATTGATGAGTTACTCCTTAAAAACATTGTAGGTGACATGACTAATTACAATGACTTTAGAAACGTTGAAAGACGATATACAATTTATATTACTAACCAGACATTCGAAGCTAATTAACTGTGCATAATGCTGTTTTTGTTTGTGAAAGCTTGACTATTTTGTACGCTATACATGTAATCTTATAAAATATTGATTTTCCAATTAATAAGCGTATATACACATAATGCCAAACGGTAGTTACAAAATACACGGAATCACTAGAGACAGCAATATTGAAGGTCACATGCTATTATGAGGTATTTCTTGAGCATATTTATGTTTGGGTATTTTGAATGTACAATTTAGGTTACTTTTAATTTCAAAAGATAGTAACAAACGGACAGGGAAGGCAGCACTCAACTGAAACAGCCGAGCACAGACAATATAAGAACAGCACAGACCACATTTACACGGCACATTGAAAGTTGCTAACATATGTTTAAACGGGACATTGATAAAGTGGTCAGTTGACCCCGTCAGTTTTACCGGTGTTATCTATTAATAAAAACAACTGGTCCCTTTTTTAAATGCGGGAGCGTGTACTGGAAAAGCATAGCTACACGAATGTGATAAGCGAGTGCATAGTATTACTAGTATACAGTCTTAAGGTTTTGGACGTGTTTTAGGTTCACAAACAGATTACTCTATATATCAAGGTTGAATCAGTCGCTTTGTAATTCTTTACCAGTCGTATGTTGCCTTTTGCGTTTAGCTGTTTCAACGAAGTGCTGCCTTTCCTGACCTATTTATTAATATATTTTTGTATTACATATTAGATGACAAACGAATTAAAGTTGTCACTGAAGCTGTACAAGGATCACAGGAAAAAGAATTACATCTCCTGCATAACTCCGACCGATGAAGTAAGTGAACCATATTGTCATGTCTACCTATTTCTACTTCTCCCTAATTTCTCATCCATCCAATTATTTATTTCATAATCTTTCTGTTAAGGATGCTGGAGCGGTTCAATGCGCATGCGTCATTTGTCATAGTACGTTATGGGCCTTATAAATGTAAAAATGTGTCAAAATAATATAAAATAAATCAAGTTGAACAGTTTTGATAAGTATTATGCAATAAAATTAGAAAGTTCTAATCGAAATGACGGTTTCCATTCCGAGAAAAATATTACATTACAAAATAGGTGGGTGGGGTAAAAAAATAAAAATATTGCTATTTATGCCAAATGACTTTTTTGGGAGTCAGGTTCGTTTGGTAATGTTTGTTTATTGTGTGTTGATGTGTTTTCGCGATATTTACATGTTCAATAAATTTATTTTAAGAGTTTTCATTGATTTTCTCAGCATTTTAGCCACATTTAACCAAAATAAAAACAAAAATTGCGAAAAAGGTACCTCCGTGACATATATTTTTTATTGCATAATTTTGAAGATCTATGTCACTAGACTTATTTAACAAAATATAAAAAAAAGTTTAAGGTGGGAAAAAAAGTTATTAGGGTTTTACCTTGGTGCTATTTTGCTGCATTAAATATGAAGTGGGTGGGGTAAAAGAGCAATATATATTAGACCAAAATTAAATATACCCTTTTTGGTATCTTGATCATGTATAACAATGTGTACCCAAACTATATTGAAAAATATTTTATCATTTAGATAACAGACATCAAATAAAAATGTCAAATTTGAACACCACCACCAATTTACCAATTTCCATGGAATTATAAAAATAATTCATACACACTTCAATCAGGGGTGATTACCCGAAAAACGAGTTCCGTGACCTATTGTTTTTTCATCATATTTTGTGTCAGGATAGATTTCTTTACTTCCTGACAAAATTTGAGCAAATTCTGAAGGTGGGGTCCTAAGCGCTCCAACATCCTTAATGACCTTCAAATGTATTTGTGCCACTGCACGGATTTAACCATTTAGTGTTTCTATTGGACAAGAAATTGTGAGCCAAGAAAAACATGGAAAAGTTTAAATGGACCGCATGCTTTATAGAATGGCTGTAGATTCAAAACATGTTACACATAGATATATAATTACATGAAAAGTACAAATTTGAAACAATTATTACTTTAAATATGAAACTAAAAACAGCAATTACATTCAAAAGTGTACAATTTTGTGCACAGTTCCAGACAATATTAGCAAACATATGCCCAATGTAACACAATATTTCCCTAGTTCACACTAACCTTCAGGTGCTCAAGGTGAAGTAATCATAACAAAATAAATATTTAAAGCATAATATCCATGGAAACTACACTACACATTTTCAAAATAGTGAAGTGAAAAGAACTATGAATGTTTGGTGTGTATTAATTATTATTAATCAATACGCATCTATTTTGTGTTAACAAAAGGACTAATATTGGTTGTAAATCCAAGTGAAGATTTTATAATTTTACGTACGATAATAAATGGCTAATGAAAATTGCAGAAAAATGACTGAAACTGAAATCTTGCACAGAAGAAAAAACATTCAGGAAAACATTAACTATTTCATTTATAATAATGTGAGTCACACAAACATCACTAGGAAGGGATATTTTATTTATAAGCTGTTTCGTATATTATAGTCTCGTATATACAGTTTGACTAAACTATTTCTTTTCAGTTTGTTCAAGGACTTCTTCAAAATGGGATCGTAATGACAGATTAACTTGACATTTACATTCGCTTAGGTTATAAACTGTGTTTGCTTATGTGCATTCAAGATCCACCCGTATATTGAGTTTATTTTGTAAAGAAGGACGCTCCTTTCAACAAACAATATTTTAAGGAGTATACAAAGCCCGGTCCTCTCTGTGATTATGTAGTGTGGCCAATGATTTGTCTGTATGAAAATGGACCAGTTCTTCAGAAAGGCGCAATGCAAGGAAAATCGGGAAATTAGTGACAGGTGAACATTCCGACGTATCAAAAAACTGCAAATGAACTGTCGGGACATTGTACCAAAACATATCAGTTGTCATATTTCATTATTCCCTTTTATCAATGTTATGCCTAATTGCATAGATATCTTAAACATCGTACACGTACTACAAATAAATTAAATAAATAGACTGAATGCAAAAAACCACACAGAGCAAACATGATGTAATATGAACATATTTGCCCACATGTTTACATCCTTATGAATATTAGAAATCATATACATGTATATGTAAATATGATATTGTGTTGAAGTATATTGTCTATGTATATTCTTTCACTGATATATGATTGTGTAAAATTGTTTCAACTAAAATAAGAACAGCAATTCTCATTTCACTTTATAACTATTCAACAACATGAACTATTATTGTGTTATACAAATTGTTAACAATAAATTTAAACATATACAAACGATGTGAATTTAGTCTATAAAAACGTAAACTTTTGCTTGATTTCTTATAGCCCTCAAAACTATACTTGATGCAGCTAATCTACTTTCGTTTCCTCCTTGATTAGCTGCATCCATATTAGGGTAATAAATAAGCTAGCCAATCCCCCTATTAATATAAAGTATATATTTTACTACAAACAATATTGATTGGTAAGTTTGATTGTATGAAATGATGTAATTATGGACAGTATAAATGTCTACTTTTGCCCGATATATGATAGCGGCCTTCAAATTTACACTAAGTTTTACTAATCTACTGTCGCTTTCCTTTCTATTCATGCTTAACAACACCTTATAAGTATAAAAATTAGCTAGCAAACCCAATTATTTCTACAAGGTGTACATGTACTATTTAATTCTCATTTTAGTCTATTGTTTATATTAGACATGTTGACGACAAAGTTAGTTCATGTATTTTGAATTGTGACCTACCGGTATTAGTAATGCTGTTTAATCATGTGACTTAGTACCAGGCTTCCTTTAAACTGTTTGTATAAACTGTTTCCAACTCCATGTTGTTTTATCCTTCACTTTCAAATTATAATTCTTTCGAATGACAATATCAAGGTTTATCGTCCAAGTTGAAATTAAATAGAAATCGATACAATTGTGCATTTTAGGGGAAAGAACTGCGTTTTGATCCAAACAGTAAATTATTTTGAGTAGCTCCCTTTGGTAAATATATACATAAGTGTCGAATAAATCAGTTCACCATATAATTGTCATACTCACTTTCGTTATTTGTGAATGTAAAAAATATGACAATCGCATATTTATATATATTGTATGGTTTTTTTCTTACCACACATAGTACATGACTTATATATATATGCATTATTGTAAGAAGTGGCGAGGGATGGTTCCCTGACCTTCCCACACCTATGGCGGGGAAAATAAATGGGCTGCATGATACACCCGAAAATTAAAAAAACTATATTTGTCCACTATTTCGGTATTAGGAAACACACAGTGATTTATCTTATGTATTTGTAGTAACTGAAACATTGGTACGATATGTTAAAACGATACTTACATATTCTACAATCAAACAATTGGAATATTCAGGAAAACGTGACGTTTGTGGTTTGATTGCGATTGACTGAGACAGTCATAAATGTGGATAATGTAGGGAACCCCGCCTCCTGGGTTTAGTAGGACATCCCGCCTCCTGGGTTAAGTAGGGCACCTCGCCTACTGGGTTAAGTAGTATTTTATCCTTGTGCATATGTTTTATATGTGATTGATAAATTGGTCCATATTTGTATTTTTTATGTACATTGTATATTGTTTTAACCATGTTTTGTTGTGATTGTACAGCACCTTTGAACGTGTGTATACATGAAAATGGGCTATATATAATATGGTATAATAATAATAAATACCAGGAAACACCAATATTAAGACGGTAGGTAGATTGTGTCAGGACAACCCTTTGTTATAAATACTAGTAGTTGTTAAAGACATTTCCCTATATGCAAGGGGACAATAACCTAAATTATATGATACACATCGCCCTCTTATACTACCTAAGTGACCTAGGACAAACTGATAAATATCATTGCAAATCGTCTGGGACAATGGCGAAAGCACAATTGTTCGTTCTCGTGTTTGTGTTAGGGATTTTACTTAAACATGTGTATTCCACGAACACAGAAAGCGGTCATGAACTGTTCGATACTTTACTCGCGAGAATTGAGTCCCTGGAAGCGAGTGATGCAGAGAATAAGGCCATGATTGCTGAAATGAAATCGGAATTTAAAATTGAATTGGACATGAATAAACGTGAAATATCTGGTTTGAAATTAAAGATGAAAGAAATGGAGTCCAACTTCCGACTGAAAGAAGCAAGCATGATTGGTGAAATAAATGAACTTAAGAAGACAGTGACTGTTTCCAATGATGACAACGCTGGACAACAGCTGGATGGAATTGAGGACAAAGAGCGTCCACTTCCTGTGCCTAATAAGATTCAACGTCGAGGGAGTTACTTTAGAAAGCGTAAGCATAATAACAACTATACTTAGTATCAAACGTTTTGGAATAAAATTGAAACTCTACAATGATCTAATTGTTGAGTTGAAAGAACATTTCTCTTGCACGTATCCATGAGAATATCGTTAGTGTTTATTTGTAATCTATTGTCGTCCCTTTTCCTCACTCTTGAATGAACACACGGTCGAAAAATGGTTAATCATCTGTTCATGCTCTTGAAATTCTTTACATGTTTTTCAAACATGTCTGTCATAAAAAGAACACAATTAGTTTTTTATTTTAGCAAGACATGTACTCTTAAAAATATTATCTAAATATGTAATGAGGAACACAATCGTGTATATGAGATGCTGAAGGCTGGTGTTTTACTAAGGCTGCTTTCTGTCGCGTTAAACTGTCAAGCCTTTATAATACTAGACTGCGGTATCAGCTCAAATAGACAGATCGTGTATATGCCATATCACGTGATGACAAGTCAAGGGTCAATATAGCTGATATAGATAGGCATTCTGTTATCACAATAATCAACGAAATTGTGGTGTCCGGTTGTTGTTTTCTCGTCACATGACCCTCCTTCCGTTTTAGTTTGACTGACTTAGGCGGAAGACTTTCGGGACGGGATGCCGTGGTTTACTGCTTTGTGTGTTTTTAATGTTTTCTGTGCTCGGCTGGTTAAGTTGAGTGCTGCCTTTCCTGTCTGACTCAATATAATCCTTTTGTAACGGTAGTCAACTATACAGTTAAGTCAATATAAAACGTGCATTCGAATTGTGTTTTTGTGAAGACGACACCTTTTAAAAAAATTATCATTTGAATAAAAACGCGTTACAATCACTTATGGTCTAAGAACGACAATAATTACCTGAAGTTACCCCTTTGCACTATAAAATAGTAATAATGGTAGAATATTCTAACAACATTATGTCAATCTACTTTAACATCAAACATGTTGCTGAGTGAAAACCCGTCTTTATTTGCAGGGTGCTTTTTAATGGTAGATTGGTCCATAGCGTAGTTCGCAACAATTCGTTTAAAAATATAAATAAATAAAAAAGGATATACAATACCAAAACGCGCACAAACATTTGCTAAGTGTAATATGTATTTTTGAAATATTGGGGTTTGTAATTTATATGGATAAATACATTTCTTCATTTGATAATTGTTACGAATTTGTATCGGTTATATATAAATGCTCACATGTGTAGTTGTATTAGCATGAACTAGTTTGCGATTCCAGTAAAAAAGACAAAACAATGTTGATTTGCGAAACTTTTGACGCTGAGTATGTAAAAAAGCATGCAAACGTTTGCCCAAAAGAAGCTTACCGGTATATAATCTTGAACCGAGTTACAAAACGCGACAATGCCCCACCATAGACTGGCCATTCGTTAAACAACAGCATATCATAAATATTATCGTAGAATAATGTACTTTCAACCTCTATGTAGCAACATCATCATTTTTTTTCAACGAAATAATGTAATTCTGAAGAATCTACGCCATAACGTAGTGTAATTGCATTTAACCATTTATATATTTCCAGATCGAGACGTGCCCGAAAACGAGGTTGCATTTTACGCCACTCATCCGACCGGCACGATACACCACGTAGGAAAGAACCAAATTCTTCAGTTCCCCGTTGCTGTTAGCAACATTGGCAATGCTTTCAACAACAATACGGGTGGATTTACTGCGCCTGTTGACGGAACATACGTTCTACATGCTACGATCATGGGTATAGATACGACCGATCACATGCGTGCTCACTTTGATATTAACGGGGTTGCGTATTCCGTGTTCTACGCGACTTCTTATGACCAATCTTCGCAAATGCTTGTCATTAACCTAAAGGCCGGACAAACTGCGACGATCATAAACGATAGCATTGATACGGGATATTTCGGTGCACACCATTCCACATTTTCTGGATTTCTGTTGTACCAAAATTATCCATCTGGAGCCGTTATTGGAAAATAAATTGTATAAGAGTTAAATTTAATGCTGCTGCCTGCAGTGTAGCGACATCCGTTGACAGTACCTTGTGGAATCCATACTGTAAAAGCATTTATTTTCGCGAGGCTAAATTTTTGCGAATTTCTAATTTGGAAGTAGTTCGCGAGGGTTAATGTTTGCGAATTTCAAATTTCAGAAAGAAAAAACTTTCTCGGCAATATCCCTGGTGCATTATTTAGTTGCCACGGCATGGTAATCACTCTGATAATTACGACTACTGTTTGTATAATATAATGGTCATCTATCCAAGCGTATTAATTCTTAATTGGCCGATTGGCTTAACTTGATGGTATTTACTAGTACTCAATTAAGCCAAACCAGACCGTAACATTGTGTAATGAGAAAACTGTGAAAGTATATTGTATTCAGTCCATTGTTTCCGAACTTATCGGAACAAGCAATAGCCGTGGGTGTTAAACATTGTACCTGTAGACAGAGTGTTAATACTGTTACACAGTCATTGAACTATTCAATTGAACTACTAAATGAATTATATTTTTGAAAGACATATTTAATGTACACATTTTCTGTTGAATATTTAACGTTTTGTAAATATCAATGAAACAAAGTTAGTTTATCAGGCAAAAGTCAGCGTTGTCGTCAGTATTTTATCAATTCCGAGTAGACTGTCATGGCGTCGCTTTGCCGTAATTAATATTGAAGTTCAACATATTTGAAGCTATTTTGAAGGTAATAATTTCACGAGCATCAATTTTCGCGAATTATTCGAACTCGCGAATATAGCGAAAATAAAACCCTCGCGAAATATTCTGCTTTTACAGTATTACATCGCCTGACTATGACATCATTGAATATTTCAAATCAAAGACGAAATATGACAACATTGAAAAACAAAAATAGACGTAAATGCTTTCTTTCTATACCTATTTTTATGAAACATATATGTGACGCGCTATGAGACTTTGGGTCCAAATGCGGTAAATGACGTAACGTCGTAAACAGAGAAATGACGTCGCCGTATAATCTTAGCAAGTTGATTACTCTATCGCATAGTCTCGACATTGCGCATATGTAGTAGAGTTCAATATATCATTTGGTATTAGACCATAAATATTAATTATAGAATCTATAAGTATGTAATGCAAACAAGCAATACAAAATATTTATAGCGTAAATTCTGAATAGAACCTAAGATTCTAAATAAAATCTTAAGGCAATGAGGATTGGATGGATTATCACAAGAGTCGTGGCGGACTCTCAACGATATTCACATACAGTTTCTTTATTAATTATGTTATTTTGTATTAATAACGCGGCTGTTATTTCAAAACGAACATAAATATTAACCTAAGATACCACGATCCTAACCCTCACTTTTTAGCTTATCACCGAGGGGCATTATCCTCATAGACAACAAGAATATTGTAGATTTACAGCCATTAGTATTTGAAGTTAAAGGCATATCGTGTTTATTTCATATTTTACAACTGTTACCATGGCAACCAAATTAAAAAATGTATTTTGGACACGAACATTTCTATCGTTGCCATCCCTCCTAGGCCCAAGATAGACTTTGTAACTCATTGTACATAATTGCTAACGTCAAACCGCAGTTGGAATGAAAATATTGCATATGTTTGTGACGCCATAGCAACGTAACTGGACCAGATACAACAATGAAATTTCATATTTGTAATAAGGAGTGTGTGAACATCATTTTGCAGTAATTTTGTTTTCGACAAATTCCTCATTTGGACCCAAAATCTCATTGCCAGTCACAATCTTTTTATGTGTAAAGGAAAAAATCTAAGCTTTCTGCGAAATATTGGATCCCTATCGGCACCAACACATAGTGAAACCTGGAAATAATAAGGCTTGAAACTGTAGCTCAATCGCATACACCAACTCCGAAGGTCTCACTTGGTGATGGAAGAAAACGGCCACGCTAATGAACAAGGTCCTATATTTCATGGAAAACATATAGCATTTTCTCTAAAGCTCGCGTACGTTTTAAATAAATCGACCAAGTAATATAATACTTACGACTGTTTTGGTGTTCGATGCTTAGCAAATTTCATCTTCGATTTGAAGCTTATGGTGATGTCAAAGACAGGTGTATATTGAACTGATAACTACATGAGTATGATCTGGAACCCACAAGGTACTGTTGTTGGATAAAAAACCCATTAAATCGGACATAGAAGGCAGCACCCAGCCGAGCAAAGACAACATAACAAAGCATACAAGGCACAATGCCCAACACGCAACCGAACGGGAAAACGATTCGCCCACGTTCTAGCTGTGAAATTGCTGAATGAACTAGTTTCACAATCATACAATTCACAATACCCAACACTTAACCGAACAAGCAATTCATCCCCAAGTCTCAACTGTCGAAAGGCTAAATTAATTAGTTTCAGCAAAACAAATATTGGGAATTGTCTAACACATTATTATTCCGATCTGTCCGCTCTTATCGTTGTAAATCCTTTATATCGATGTGTAGCTCGATTTTAACAGTCATCCTTATAAACATAATTTAACTTGTTCTGGAAGTAATTGTAGTGGACGTTAACGAAAAATCAAATGACATAATTACTCTAAATAAAATTGTACAATTTATATAGGATCCCTCATGGTTTGTCTTTGGAGATCATATTTCTTAAACGAATCATGTGCTTATTAAGCGAGCCTTTGGCGAGTGGTGGATTATTTTTATCACAATACCATAGTAACTCAGTCAAAACAACGTCGCAACACGTTTAAGCAAACGACGTTTCGTTTTGCAACGAAAAAAGCTTGTGACGTTACGCATTTGTAATCACACGTGTTGGAGAATATTGTTCCGTCATTTGTTCTCATAGTACTTATTTGATAAAAAAAACTTGCGGAACACGTATTAGAACAGTAAGTCACAAAACTGTCACTTGGAGTAGTAAGTTTATTCCATTAGCTTTATCGTATACATTTAAATATACTATACAGTCTGACTACATGTACAATATTTCTTTACCGACATTAACATTCGGTTAGGTTATGAAATATGTTGGCTTATGTGTATTCAAGATCCACCCGTGTATTTAGTTCATCATGTAGAGATGGACGCTCCTTTCAACAAACAATATTTCAAGGAGTATATATAAAGGCCGGTCCTTTCTGCGATTATGTAGAGTGTCCAATGATTTGACTGTATGGAAATGGACCAGTTCTTCAGGAAGGCGTAATGCAAGGAAAATCAGGCAATTAGTAGCAGGTGAACATTCACGTATCAGAAACTGCAAATGAACTGTCAGGACATTCGATACATGTACCAAAAACATAATAATCTGTCATATTTCATTATTTCCTTTTATCAATGTTATGCATAATTGCATGTGATCGAAAGTGTGCATAGATATCTTAAACATCGTACATGTACAACTTATAAATTAAATGAATAGACTAAATGCAATAAACCACACAGAGCAAACATGATGTAATATGAACATATTTGCTCACGGGACACTATTTCGGTATTAGGAAACACACAGTGATATATCTTCTGTATTTGCAAAGAATAAAGTAGTTTTTTAAACACATTGGTATTGTATCATCTACAACCAAACATCTAGAATAATCAGAAAAACGTGAAGTGTGTGGCTTGTTGGAGATCGACTGACACAGTTATAAATGTGTGGTCATTTCGGGGTTTATCCTGTAATATTGGTCATTCACTTCCGGCATTGAATGAAAACGCAGTTGTTTTATACAAGGTGACAAGGGGCGGTATGAATTTAAATTTGGGCACAAACTTTTTTTAATTACCTGTTCTTGAGTGATATAAAATCAAAACCTGAATCTAGAAGCCTGATTTCGTCTGTTACACATTGTTGCTTGTAGAAGCTACTCACACCTGGATGACGATAGATACTTTCTCGTAGCCATACACGTCCTGTACTTAATTAAATTATAAAAACAAAACCTTAAACAACAGTTACTAACACGGCAGATAAGTCAAAAGTAATCAGTGAATAATAGCCAAAAGATGATGTGAAAATTGGTTAACAGAAACTGTGTCACGTTTTCAGAAGATTTGGAGATTAATAAAGCTTAATGCTCGATATAATCGTACCAGTATTATTCATCTAAACGTGGCGGTGAAGTGAACACCTATGCGCTGCACAGAGTGTATTAATGAGCCAAAACAAAAATCACATCTGCTTAACGACACATCTTGTTAAAGTTAAATACATCACAAACCTGGCGCACATCGCATTACGTAAAAACACAAGGAGCGGGACATTTGAATTAATATCGGATATTACATGAGTATCTTTCCATATTACTGCGAGGTCAAACATGTGATAAACCACTTTATATTGGGTTTATGACAAAAGTGGAATTGAATCTAAACGTTCCTAGATGTATATATCAAACAGCACATTCCAATCCAGGAAACACCAATATTCAAATTTCAAACCATTAAAACACACGTAGGTCAGAATATTTTAGGGCAACCCTTTATTCCCTATAAGCAAGGGGAAAATAATTAGACTTTGTGATAAGCATCGTCATGTAATGCTACATCGGTGACCTAGTACAAACTGATAAATCATTTCGAATCGTCTGGAAAAATGGCGAACGCAAAACTATATGTTCTGGTGTTTATAATAGGGATTTTACTTAAGGATGTGTCTTCCGCGAACATAGAAAGCCATAGTGAACTGTTCGATACCCTACTAGCGAGAATAGAGTCCTTGGAAGCGAGTGATGTAGCGAATAAAGCCAAGATTGCTGAAATGGAATCGGAATTTAAGATTGAATTGGACCTGAATAAACGTGAAATATCTGGTTTAAAACTAAAGATGGCAGAAATGGAGTCCAGCTTCCGAATGAAAGAGGCCAGCATGCTTGGTGAGATAAATGGCTTGAAGACGATATTGACTGTTTCCAATGATGACAACGCTGGGCAGCAACTGCATGGAAATAAGGACATAGAGTCTCCACTTCCTCTGCCAAATAGGATTCAACGTCGTGGAAAGAACTTCAGACAAGGTAAGTATGAATATATTATCAATTAGATAACATCTTGAGAACATTTACCCAAAAGAACCTGAGAAAATCTTTATTCGAGTTACAAAATGTGACAATGGCCAACCATAGACTGACCATACTTTAGTCCACAGCATATCAAACATAAATACAACAATTACATTTCAACCTCTATGGGGCAAATACCCTCAACAAAGTTTCTGTCAACGAACTGGTGTTATTCGCATAAGTCTACACCAAGTCTAGTGTTTAATTGCATTCAACCATTTATATATTTCCAGATCGGGATACGCCCGAAAACGAGGTTGCATTCTACGCCACTCATTCGTCGGGCCAGGTACACCACGTAGGGAAGAACCAAATACTTCAGTTCCCCGTCGCTGTTACCAATATTGGCAACGCTTACAACAACAATACGGGTGGATTTACGGCGCCTGTGGATGGAACATACGTTCTTCATGCTACGATCATGGGTATAGATACCACCGATCACATGCGTGCTCACTTTGATATTAACGGGATTACGTATTCCGTGTTTTACGTGACTGATCATGACCAATCTTCGCAAATGCTTGTCATTAACCTAAAGGCCGGACAAACTGCGTCGATAAGAAATGATTACGCTGAAACCGGATATTACGGTGCGCATCATTCCGCATTTTCTGGATTTCTCTTGTACCAAAAGTATCCATCTGGAGCCGTTATTGGCAAATAAATTGTATCCATCCTGATTATCGTAGCGTTAAAATAGTATAATGTTGACTACATTTCAATACTACACCGTGACTTTGATACCACTAAAGGCTACATATGCAAGCCGAACATTTTAAAACAAAAAATGCCGTTGGTTCTTAGTTTCTATACCGATATCTATGAAACATAATTATGCCGATCTCAGCTTTCCACAAAATGCACGATCCATATCAGTAGCTGGGCCGTTTTTTCAGCACCAAGATGGCTTGGAACTGTAACTACATAATACAGTTTCAATGCATAAGGTATATTCGGCAGATATACTCTTGTTGGTAAATGTTTGTGAAGATGAATGATGAAATGAATATACGAGGGATGATCAACGAATACACGGAAAAATGCTCTGAAATCTTTGAAACGTGACCAATATTGAAGAAAATCGGTCAGATAATAGATTGGCATATAACGAATAAATAACTATAAAAAACATTAAACTCGAGGAAATATTTGGTTGCAAAAACATAGAAACCATAACGTCACTATGGCTACACCGGCACAACGTCATCGCGACGTCGTTACATATTACAGTATTCATTCTCAATCGTGGCACAATTCATACTGTATAACGCATTGAATGATTCTCAACAAATAGCTGTACAGCCAAATACACTTCATAGACCTGTCAACCGAAAATCAACCTTTACAGCTTGTATGTAAATTATAAGAATTAGCTGCTGGAGAACATTAATATTGATTACGTAATTTGACGACATTGACGTTGTATAGCCCTTTCGCATATCGGCATTGATTTCACATGGCTATGTATAAACGAATATTCAAAACAGACACCTGTGTTATGTGCTATTACATATTTGTTGGATCTTGCAATATTATCATTGGTATTTTATGACATTTCATTCGCCACACGACTTTTTATCGCCGCTTTCTCTATCGCACTCATTTTCAGACAATAACGTTGAAGCTAATAGCTCTAAAACGGAATTTTGACGTTTTAACAATGTATACAAATAATGAATGTAATGTTATATCATTGTACATTCATAAGCCACCATTTAGAAAATAATACGCGCGAATGATACGTCATCGTTTGCTACGTGCAACGTTGGAAAATATGAAAATTTGGGCCGCATGACGTCGAGTGACGTTGCCATAGGAAACCGCGTTCGTTCCGTCTTTGGTCTATAAGGATGATCAGCAGCGAATTAATTTTAAATAAATTTATCTTAACGTTTAGAAAGTTTCAAGGACTTACAATGACAAATAAAGAAACTGCAGCACTTTTCCGCGTATTTGTTGATCACCCCTCGTATAGTTAGAAGATTTACATCCCTTGAAGTCCTTTTTTCAATACATCCTGCAAGATCACTATTTTTTGAGAAAGTCGAATTTTCGTTGATTTCTTTGTAAAACTCGACCACGAACTCTAGTGTACATGGTTGATCAAACTCCCAAATACAAAACATTTACCCCTCCATGTTTTGTAATCCACGTATTAACGACCCCACGAACAGAAATGTTGATCAAAGCCTACGTTATTTATTACCTACTAAATTTTGTGAATTTACGGTATTGCCAGTAAACCACGAACACAACAATACCACAAAACCAGGAGATAACTGACTTACTGCTATAATAGCCATTGACACATTTACTTGAACCATCTGTAAATAATCGTATATACATGTACTACCAGACAAGTATTGAATGTCTTATCGCAGTACAGTCGAAAACAAAACATTAATATTTTCGTGGCAATTTAATTTCGTAGATTTTGAAAAAAATCCAATTTTGGCGGTTTGTTGTAAATTCATGGAATATAAAGCGTGGATTCGGGAAACATTTTCTCCGTATTTGGAAGGAAGATAACTCCTGGTGATTAAATTTTGTGATCCAGTTCAGCAACGAAATAATTATTTTACAGCACGAGGTTTAAAATAATGAAATCCTGTCTATCATAGCAGTGACTGAGTAAGTTCACGTGATTGTCGTGTGAAGGTACACAATATTCCAACGACGGAGTTGTAAAAACATTGTTATATCGAAGATGTTATAGATTAAGATACAACAAAAAAGTGATTTAATACAACGGTTCCACAGATATTCAAAACAATAATATTAAGTCAGACAGGGAAGGCAGCACTCAACTTAACCAGCCGAGCACAGAACATTAAAAACAAACAAAGCACTGAAAACACGACATCCCGTCCCGAAAGTCTGCCGCCTAAGCCAGTCAAACCAAAACGGAACGAGAGCCATTTGACGAGAAAACAACAACCGGACATCACACACCACAAGGACAACCTACAATATATATATTGTGTACATGCAAGTTTGAAAGATACGAAGCAGCCTTGTGCAGGACAACGAAATTGCAGAATGGCACATACAAAATGAACAAAGTTCAACAAAAAGATACAAAGGCGAAATATTTTTGTATTTTTGTATTTTTACTGTAAAGTTGATAATACATACATAGAGGAAAGTTGACCAAAGGGCTTCCGCCTTGGTACTGTAATTCCATTGTTCGGGAGACAATTTTAACAAGAAATCGAGTTCGTTACAGTATAAAAACAGATCTGCGACAAGAGGTGCGCAATTTGTTCCCATTGGAACACCGATAATTTGTCTATAAATGGTAGTGCCCAGCCTAACAAAAATGTTATCAAGGAAAAATATAAGGGATTCACAAACATCGCTGCAGGTCCACATAGTATATTTATCCAATATAGTGTTAGTAAAAAATGCTTTAGAATAGTTACACGCTAGAAAGTAGTCTTTTCTCTACCAAAAGTCTATGTAGAAGAATCATACGTACTAGGAGAAGAAACTTCTTGTCTCTTTTGAATTTTGTCAAGAATAACTCCAGAATTTTAAACAGACCAACATAAATTAATACCCGATTTTTCATAAGTCTTTATCATAAATCTAACACGCCAAACATCGTTACAAAACAATATCCTTTTCTGTGTATCGGTGCTATACACTGGGCACATTAAAGAGCAAAATAAGAGCAAGGCGCACTTCGGCAGCGCCGGACATACCTTTATATATTGCCACTATCTCCCTTAAGGGGCTTTTTCTCAGTCTGTCCCACTGGTAAGATCACGCTGTATCTGCAATGGTAGAGGATGCATCTGCGCCCTGTGGCTGCAACACAATAATGTAAAGTGCCTTTATGCATGCGTTAGCATGAAAAGGGCGCTATATAAATCTGGTATATGTGTTTATTTGTTATACCCGAGTAGACAGTGTTATTCGACCTATTGCTACAGCTAAACTGAAAGGATTTTAAAACGTGAAGTATCATTCAATGATCTTTCATATATAACAGATCACTTCCAATCAAAAATTTGAAGAACCCTCGTAAATGCTTTATCAGATCCGTATTCCTGCGAATCCATCACTTAATTATGGATGCCTAGGCGCTGTCACTATTTGTGTACGACATTGGATCGTCAGTGTATTTAATTAACAAGCGAATCAAGAGTACACGAAACACACAAGAACAACTGAGACAAGCCAAATACTTGTGACGAGGATAACTATCAAAATGAAAACACAAACAACACTCCGACACTCTGTCAGATAACACGTAAAAACTAAAAGTTCTAATACACACATACAGGGTGATCCAATTATTCCGCACATTTAAAAATGCCTATAACTTCACTATTTCGTTACCTACACATATAAAGTTGGTACTGTTTGAAAGGTAATAAATAAAATTTTCTGCTAAAATGAAAAAATATTTGGCATTTTGCCGTCAAAGAGACGTTATGACGTAATCAATGGCGTCATAAATTTGAGTATTTCCAAACTCGAATCATAAAACTTTATTATGAATAGGGACAATCTGCGATTTAAGTGAAAAGAAATCTTGAAAAGTGTGTCCAAATACACACGTGCCTCCAAGAAGGAATATTGTTGGGTCTGTCCAATGAAATGAAACATTTGATTCGTCGAGAAAAGAGACTGGTTACCTAGCTGCATGCAACAACGTCATGTACAGACGTTAAAACTCATTTCTGAGAAAATGGGTGGTCACATTAAACGTCTGCTTTAGATAAGGATTCTATTGTTGAAGATCCATTTAGATCAGAACAAAACTTTCACATATACTCTGCAATTAAATGTTTTCTTTAATATGATAGCTTTAAAGTTGGAGTTATAAGCGTTTAGTAATGTGCGGAAATAATGGATCACCCTGTACAAGTGCAACGACACAAAAACAGTCACTAGTGACATAGATAACTAGTACAAGTTGAAATGAAACGTTAAAGCCTACCAAGGCAGGACAGCATGGACTTCCAATACAGAGTCAATTTTAATTTCCGCAGTTAATTTTTGAAAAACTGGAAGACGTTTTACCGAAACAGTGTCGGATACTCTTGTAAATTTACTGGTAGCCCACTTGACAAATTAAAATAAGGACGAAATGACAATGTTAAACAACGAACCATCAGGTCCCATTTCGTAAATAATTAGTTTAAAGTATCAAGCTCAAAATAGTTCATAATCAATAAAATAGAAGACATTTTGCTGACAGAAAGATTTCTTTTACACAAAGGAAACATTACTATTTTCTTAATTTTCAAAGACATAGAAACAGGTTTTTACGTATAGTTATTGAAATATAATGATTTATAGATTAAACTATTATAGGAATTGTCTTATCCTCAATATTTGAAGTAAGTCTCAAATAAGATAACTCTTGAAAATCGAAAAGTTGTTAAGGTGCTAAGTGAAAACGAATTGCACAATTTTGAAAAAATAGGAAAAGTAGGACTGAGCTTGAGCATTATCTAATTCGTTGGGAAAACGGGACCAGGTTACAAATACAATATGTCTATTCTTGGAAAAGTTTCGTTAAACACAGCATGTAGTAGATGCGTTCAACACAATGAAGAGCCAGTGTTATGTATATTTTAGATAAGGCATACTTATGAGAGGGGGTAACTAAAATGTGAATACCGATACTCTTATACGTACTGTTAACTGAATTATGCCCCTTTAATTGGAACGGTTGTTTGACAATAACGATGCACTTAAAGTAAATAAAGTAATCATGGGATGAAACATCTGTTCACTCAAATATTATGTAGATTGGACAGATAATATGATATATGCTACCATTATCAATATAAAACAACCATTATAGACGAGCTGTAAAATAGAATAAAAACGATTAGGTATATGATATCACTGAACATTTTACTGAACATAATTAATAACAATCGAGCATTGAGACAAATGCATATACAGCAGCTTGATGATATATGAAACCATAAGAATAATGCATACGTTTTTAGATTGATATCACAACTGAAAAAGAAAAGTAAAAATATCCGCCATACACCGGCGTTTGGGGCCGTAGTTTTAATTGATTTGTGCATTACGTTAATGCGCTCACGCGATAAATGTGGGACAAAGAGTAATTATTGAAGTTGAAGTTTGAATGCCATAGGGTCTCAAAAAAGGTTTCTTGCTCAAATATCGTTTTTTCATTCAATATATAAAAATGAGGATATTTTATAATTGCACCGTTTGATATACGGATGGGAATTGCATTGTGGGATTTTACATTAATGAAGTTAATTAGCAAATTAGGAAATAAATTACTTAGTCTTTGTTATATTTTCGAGATAGACGTTTAAGGTTAAATAAAATATTTTGGTGTTTACTCGCAAATTGTGTCGATGCTCGTCTCTGGTATTACTAGTTAGGATACAGTTCGGGAAAACTGGTTAGATGATTTGGCCGAAATCCGAATACATATTTACACCTAGCTGAAAGACATTAACTTGATTAAGTGTCAATTGATGTCAACTAATATTAAACGAGTTCTGTAAATTTTATTTCTGGACGAGTTTAGTATAAGTTTGTATCAATTGAAAATAAGTGTTAGATTCGTATTATCATATGACACTAATAGCACAAAAATACACACCTTTCTGTTAAAAAGCAGACGTCGTTATATATATGACGCCAACAATAATGTCAGTTACGGCATAAAAAGACGGCATTCAGAGATAAAGTTATGTCGTTTCAATGTTATACTGTAAAATGTAGATATTCGTTATACTAGAAGATAATATTAAGTCAGACAGGGAAGGCAGTACCCAGCTTAACCAGCCGAGCACAGAAAACATAAAAAAACACACAAGGCACAATTCCCACTTGAACCAACCGAGCACACAAAACATGGAAACACACAAGGCACAATGCCAAACTAAATAAGCCATGTCCATTCAGTTCCACCAGAGCCATATGAAAACAGTACAATTCTCTGAAGGAACTGAGAAGCGATGTATCTGGATACATACCATGTACAAGGAAAGTCAAGTGATCAACTAAATACTTAACTCTGTAATCTACTTAAACAATCATGGTGAGGTAGTCACCCAATACTGACATATATACATACATGTACGTATAATGTACTATAATTATCATTTTTCGAAAATACACATTACGGTTATATTTATAACTTTGATAACCTTATTAATTAGTAATATGTAATACGTTTAGCGGCGATCTTTCTTATTTATCAACATTAGGAGGCTAATCATTACTGATATTTATACACATGTATACCATACATTTTTCGAAAATTTACATTACAATTATTTCCTATAAATTGATAAACTAATTGAATATCATTATTCGATGCTGGACTTCATGACGACGTTTCTTATTTACCAACATAGCCATTACTTCATGTAATAACAGCAGTTTCTAAAGGCAACGTTATATTTCGTTTATATATGAAACTGGATTTGTTTGTAAAAGTGAGTATCATTATAGCATTAAAAACAAATAATACTAATGGTAATATTATTAAGTTACTATTTTTATTTAACAGTTCTATAATAGTACATAATATTATACAATAGCGCATAGACAATGCAAAGTCACAAAGAAACGGCTTCAGCGTCTATCGACCCACGCAAGAGTACGACATAGAAAGACCATCCATATTCCCACACAAAATGGATATTTATTTCAAGCAAGCCTATATACTCACACCGCAATGAATGAAACACTGTAAATTTTGTGCATATTTAACCATAAAGGGGGGTTATTATGACTGATACATACACTGTGTTATATGTCAAAAGAAATTCCATCTTTGTTTCCGAGTGGCATGGTTTCAGTAACTGCGCAGAGCGAACATATACCCGTATGTCTGTTTTCACAAAGGTTCTTAGATATTTTTGATATAACTGTTCTGACATGAGAAATATATCACTTAGAAAAAAAGGAAATTCTTTATTTGTATCCAAGACATGTCTAATTTATTTCATTGTCCAATACTTATTATTAAAACATTAAAACATTATTCAACAAACTAAAAAAGTTAGTTTTTTCTTGGACAAAAATGTTTGTGAATACGGGCCCTCAACTCCATGAAAGTACTCAAAGTGAAATATGTTCATATCCTAGATACTGATTTACAGAGTTATATAATCATTGTACAATAGATAAATTCAAAGTGAAGTTACTGAATATACATACGTCAAAGTCCCGAGTTAGCATTATTATGTAATAGTTAGAACATAGAGCTGTTGTTATTCAGAACAGTCTTAATGCTTAAAAAGAATTGAACGAGCGAAGCGATATCATATAAGATATTTTTATTTAATGTCATTCTGATCACAAAGTTAGCAAAAGTAATTATGACATCAGCAAAAGTTGGTTATGCCGTTTGCATTGATTTTTAAACTTTATAGGATTATTTTTTAAATTAGGATTAGGAAATTAGTGGTTTAGTGTAATTTTCTTTCGGTTTTGTGTTGGGCATTGTGACGTGTGCTTATAGTGTGTTTCATTCTGTGTGTTGGGCATTGTGACGTGTGCTTGTAGTGTGTTTCATTTTGTGTGTTACTTTGTGTGTAGTTCGTGCTCAGATGTCTCTGGTGAATGCTGCCTTCCTTGTCTGATTTGTCATCATCTTTTCGGAGGTGTACATTTTGTGTGTTTTGGTGTTGTTACGGCAGATACCGGATGACCATCACCAAAATACTGCAATAATACTGAAATAAGTTTAAATAATGCAACATCCGTGCATTTCAGCAATAATTGATCTCTTTGACATTATTTCAAAAAAGTATACGCTTGGTAAGAATTTACAGTTTTTTGAGTGTGTAAGAATCCCGCTACATATTTGTAACTGTTAAATCATGCCAGAATATTTATTCAATTTATCGATTTGAACAGATCATTGATTAAAGTTGAATACATTTTCAACTTATCTTGGTATGTAAATCTTGTTTTCATGCAGCTATTTTAAAACTTTAGTCATACGAGTATGTACATAGTGAACTACAAACAATATACTTCGGCCTATTATGTGATCGGATTACAGCTTCAAGTTCCTTTCTTTCCAGATTGCACAGGGTGTTAAAAATGGCCAAGCCGCTGATATGAAGACAGCGTATGGTAATAAGCCTAGACCGGTACATGTTTCATAGCAATCGGTATAGAAACAAAGTCCCGGTTTTTAAATGTTAGGCTGGCATGTTTAGCCTTTAGTGAAGTCACAGTCACGCGGTATTGCTACACTGTAGTTAGCAGTATACACGTTTAACTCTACAAATTTCAGGATTGATACAATTTATTTACCAATTATGGCTCCAGATGGATAAGTTTGGTATAACAGAAATCCAGAAAATGTGGAATGATGATGACCGTAATATCCTGTATTAGTTCTATCTTTTCTTATCGTCGCTGTCTGTCCGGCCTTTAGGTTAATGACAAGCATTTGCGCAGATTGGTCATGAGCAGCCACTATGAACACGGAATACGCAGCCCCGTTAATGTCAAAGTGAGCACGCATGTGACTAGTGGTATCAATACCCATAATCGTAGCCTGTAGAACGTATGTTCCATCAACTGGCGCCATAAATCCACCCGTATTGGTATTGAAAGCATTGCCAATGTTGGTGACAGCAACGGGGAACTGAATGATTTGGTTTTAGCCTACATTGTGCACCTCGCCACCCGGATGAGTGGCGTAGAATGCAACCTCGGTTTCGGGCGTTTCTCGATCTATATCTGGAAATATATGATACGTATATATATATATACGTAGAAGGCTGGGTCCAACTAAACACGAAGTCACGGTAAAGTATCAGTTCGCATACTGAAATAATAACTAGTGGCTCTTGCACGTCAGATATTAGAATTTAGTGATAGAACGACACTTAAGAAACATTATTGTTTAAAATAGGGCTAGTACAGAAAGGGGCATTTTCTCTATTTGTTACTCTTATCAATATTTACTGAGCTTCAATTAGGTAAATGTTCGCATGATATTAAGTAGCTGGTTTCATGCTTACCTTGTCTTAGGTTATTTTCTCGACGCTGACTCTTATTAGGCACAGGAAGTGGTTGCTCTATGTCTTCATTTCTATCTAGTTCAGCGTTGTCATCATTGGAAACATCCACTGTCTTCTTCAGGCCATTTATCTCACCAACCATGCTGGCTTCTTTCAGTCGGGAGCTGCATTTCTGCAATCGTTAGTTTTAAACCAGATATTTCACGTTTATTCATGTCCAATTCAATTTTAAATTTCAATTCCATTTCAGCAATCATGGCCTTATTCTCTGCATCGCTCGCTTCCAGGGACTCAATTCTCGCTAGTAAAGTATCGAACAATTCACCACCACTTTCTATGTATGCGGAAGAAACATCATTAAGTAAAATCCCTAACATCAACACCTTAACGAATAGTTTTATTTTCGCCATTTTCAAGACGATTGAAATGCTTTTATCTGTTCGTACAATATGTCACCGATGGACTAGTATAGTCCGATAACTTCGCTGTGACGTTTTAGACGAGACCAAGCCAGTAGGTTTCGATATTATCACAATTTAAAAAGAAAATAATTAGTCAGGCAGGGAAGGCAGCACTCAGCTTAACCAGCCTAGCATAGAAAACATAAACAACACATAAGGCACAATGCCCACCTCTATCAGTAGAGCACAGAAATCATAAAAAACATTCAATGTACCATGCCCAACTAACAAGTTATAATTCTCCCATGTCCAGCTGTCTAAATTCTAAATGAACCGGTTTCAGCAGTCAAAAAGGTTGAACTACCTAGTTTTAGTGGTCATAAATCCTTAAAAGTAGAGAAAGCAGTATAAAAAGCTCAAGGTCATGGTTTCATCTAAATGGCCTCGTTTCAGCATTATAAATGGTCAACGCCCAGCTGGATAATCCAGTTTCAACAGGTCCATGATCAGACGGATGTATGACTTTAAATTGTGACTTTTGTCTCTCAGCTAACAATTATATCAAATTAATGGGAAAAAACTGAAAATGAAACGTGTGTATTGTCATTCTGCATTAACTCCTTTGATTTAATAATTATTTTATTGACAACATGTACTTATCACCCAAACATTTGGTTTTAATATACTAGCCTTGACAGAAATGTTCAAGGTCAGTCCTGTGTCGAGTTTCATATAGATAAGTGTGTGACTGGTTGATTCCCACACTGTAAGCTATATACAAATAATATAATATATTTAACATATATGCATTATAGATAAACTTGATAGGGTACGAATAGCGCGAATTAAAAGGAGACGAATTATGAAGACGAGGAAAAAATGTATAGCTCCGATAGAACAAGGACAACCTATAACAGATATAATGTGCATGCTATTTGAAAGATAAAACAGCTTTACGCTTGGAATTTTCTATTTCAACTATAAAGTCGACAATACATACCAAAGGAAGTTGAGTTAAGGATGCCCGATTTGATACTGTCAGCACACACATGCAACATCGGAGTTAATACAGCTGCATATTAATTCTCTCCTACTTAGTTCAGTGACTGTATCATTTTTATCATGAATTTGTATATACATGTAACTCCGCTATATATACTTACCAACGCGAATACATTCTAGAAAATAATCAGACACGTTACTGTTTTGAACAATAAAATATTTATGTGGAACTGGAGTTGAACGTTTAGTTTTATAACCACGGGACCAAGTGGAAAACACGTGTGACAGTTCAAAAAGAACGACTACAATGTACTGTTTATCATGGACATATGTCAAAAACCGGTAGGGGACTAATTATTATATCAACATTTTTGTGTATGAATGTTTACATCCGAACATCTGATTCAGGTGTAAATATTCATACTTGTCCTTGTAATATTTGAATTAAGTAGTGTTGTAAATATTGTCATTGTATAAACGTGTACAAACAATGTATATGTAATAGATACAGTACTAGTTATTCGTCAAAAGTGTCTTCTTACAAGGGTTAATGTACAGTTTTGTGAGGACAAAGAAAATAATTGTTTTGACGAATAACTAGTACTATATCTGACTTATACTCCGACAAAAACAAAACGATCACCAGAGTGACAATGATTATCAAAATATATTCTGGCACAATTCAAGAACAGAAGATGTTTTGCATTTTAGAAAATATAATTCTAATGTTTAAAATAAGCTTGGCCTAGTGATCCTTAGGGATTATCTAACTGTCCATTCATACAGTGCTGAGCATTTATTAGCATGTGAACATTTATTGAGTAAACATCAAGTGTGCCCATATGTTATTACACCCACCACATAAAAGAATACACATCTATAGGTTTCCACATTGGTGACTGATGATACAGGCTTGATGCACAAAGGTACATATCTGTGCATATTATTTGTCTTTTATTTTGTATTTAAAAACAGACAAACCATGAAAATATTTTCAAACAGGTTCATATAAAAAGCTTCTAATAGATTGTAAACTGTTTGTGAATGTTAAGACAATGTAATTGATTTATACTTGAAAAAAACCGATTGTATTATGATATGATCCTTAACATAATGACATATTTTCTAGTTTAAACATACATTTTTCACATGGATTTATTTATTGATATAATGTTGTATTAAAGTGATACTTAATGGCATCACCAATTCTCATGAAAAAAAAGTTGTAGCCACTAATCGGTTAATGTACTACATGTAGTATAAAATTCCAGTACGTGCAATTGATTGTCAATTTGCACGATATATGTTTCAATCTTACAAATAGTGTGTAGTTCTGTTTCAATTTCTACCGATAATAATACTGTAAAATCATTCAATTTAGAGGAGTTTTACTCTGGGGATTATAAAAAATAAGCCATTGTTGTATAGTTGTTTGGGTGTAGATAAATTGTGAGGGTTGAATTTTATGATATAGATCAACCAAGACATTGAATAAAATTTAACACCACAAACTTGATGTTTTTAACAGTAATGCAGCATATTAATCCATGCTGTGTGTGTATACAATTTCCTAGCTCCAAGTTTTATGCTTTAGGCAATCAGTTACTATGTCGTTTATTTAACTGTTACAGATTTGTCAGTTTTCGTCTAATTGACCATTTATGGCAATTATTTTATGAGTGAAACAGTTTTCTTATAGCTCACAAAAGTGTCCGCTTACGAAAATAATGTACACTTTTTGAATGGAATCAGTGGGCGTGTCGGAGTATAACTATTGTTATTGTTGACCATAATGAAAATTGGTTTGCCAATTATGTTATGCACAGAAACTAAAGATGTTATTATTATTATTATTATTATTATAACGGCTTATCCAAACATATGTACTTTAAATGCTTAACTAAAATACTTTACCTGTTCAGACAATGACTGTAATACAATGCTCATAAAATATTGAAAAGAGACGAAGCATATTCATGCTTGTAATGTTCTATTTTAAATTATAAAAAAGATAACAGAAACTCGGACAGGGAAGATAGAACGCAAATTAACCAGCATATAAAGCCGACATATTTATACAAAAGGAAGGTTGACTTAAGAATGTCCACATTGGTACGGACAGTGCCAAATTTCACTGGGCTGTTTATATATTAATACTCTCATATTCCATTTAACATTTTAATAATCTTTATATGGAATTACAACTCCACCATTTAGAATACAACTTACAGAAATAATAAACTATGTACTGATTGAATATTGAAAGTTTTAGGGCGAACTGAAATTGAGCACACAGTTTATTAACCATAGTGCAAGAGGAAAATGTATGTGGCTATTCAAAGTTCACCTGAACGACATCATAATACTGTTGATCATGTGCATTTACTTACAGTTAGAATAACAGGAGGGTGACGCAGTTATCGTGTACACTATTACGATGTAAAGCCAATCATAACGGCTTGTCCAGGCAACTTCTATTCTATATACTTTCAACAAAAATACTTTACCTGTTCAGACAATGGTTGTAATAATTGGTATACAAATCAATGAAGCGTAATTGTCACAATATCCTAGCTAGACAGTACAGACTTGCTTTAAATATAGTCTGATATATACATGACCTACTTCCGCAAGATAAAATCATTCCCATTGTTTCTATAATGGCGAAGGCAGTACATTTTGTTCTTGTCGTTATACTAGGCATCGTGCTTCAGGATGTTTACTCAGAGACTGTGGAAGGTAGTGGTGAAATGTTCGATACATTGCTAGCACGGATTGTGTCATTAGAGGCGAACGATGTCGCGAATAAGGCTAAGATTGCTAAAATGGAAACGGAGTTTAAAGATAAAATGACTGAGTATGAACTTGAAATATCTCGCTTGAAAGTAAAGATGAATGAAATGGACTCGAAGTTTGAACGGAAAGAAGCCACGATGCTGAATGAGATGAACGAACTGAAGACGACGATGAATGACTGCGAATGTAGTAGCGATGAACAGCAGCGTGTTGGAAATGACGGGACAGAACGACGACTTCACTTGCCAAATAGGATTCAGCGTCGGAAAAATAATGTTAGACAAGGTATGCACATTGTTTAAACGATTTTGGAAACAACCATTTTCTACTTCTTTATTTATCATAAACGAATAATTTTCAAAAATCAATTGAAACTGTTTCTTTGAATAACAACCTTAAGTCTTCATCATATGACCTGCCGAGTGCAACTTCTTGACGTTAAGTGCAACACTTATATATTTCCAGACCGAGAAGTGCCCGAAACCGATGTTGCATTTTACGCCACTCATCCAACCAACCGAGTACACCACGTAGGAAAGAACCAAATCCTTCAGTTCCCCAATGCTGTCACCAACATCGGCAATGCTTTTAACAACAATACGGGTGGATTTACGGCGCCTGTGGATGGAACATATGTTCTACATGCAACGATCATGGGTATAGATACTACTAGTCACATGCGTGCTCACTTTGACATTAACGGGGTTGCGTATTCCGTGTTCTATGCGACTTCTGATGACCAATCTTCGCAAATGCTTGTCATTAACCTAAAGGCCGGACAGACTGCTACGATAAAAAACGATTACGTTGATACGGGATATTACGGTGAACATCATTCTACATTTTCTGGATTTCTGTTGTACCAAACGTATCCCTCTGGAGCTATAATTGGTAAATAAATCGTATCAATTCTGAATTTTGTAGAGTTAAAAGTATATTCTTATGACTTCAGTTTAGCAATACCACGTAAAGGTTTCAGATCCAAGACTAAATCTACCAGCATTGGAAAACAAAAAATAGCAGTACATATTTTATTTCTACAACATGTGCCAGTCTAAAGAAAGATTGTATGCTTTACACAAAAAGTATGATCCCTATCATCAGTAACAGCACCCTGGAAAGAAGACGGTTTAACACTGTAGTTCGATTGAAAACAACCTCTCCGAAGTACGCAAAAGGTCTTACGCGAAAAGCATAACAAACTATATGCCCTTAGGCTGGCGCTTGTTTCAAAGAAATCGTTAAATAAAATATTGACGGCTGATGTTATCCTTATCACAGTACAGTCGAAAACCAAATATTGTTATATTTATAGTATTGTGATAATTTGGTAATATGTCATTTGTGCTGCAAATTCGTGGATTAAAAAACCGGGATATGACGAAACCTTTGCTCCGAATATGGAAGGGCGATAAATCTTGGGATGTGGTCAACCACGAAATTGACAACAAATATACACTTTAAAGAAAATTAATATTTTGCTGTAGGTGGTTTAAAATACGCCAATCATGTGCACATGATAATGGCGTGAGCGCACTCAATCACTCCTATCTCCTATATAAGAATAATGATTATATCAAGTCAGAGAGGGAAGGCAGCACTCAACTTAACCAGCCGAGCACAGAAAACTTTAAAAACACACAAAGTACAATACCCAACTGAAAACACGGCATCCCGTCCCGAAAGTCTGCCACCTCAGTCATTCAAACTAAAACGGAACGAGAGCCAGATGAAGAGGGAAATAACAACTGGACATTACACATCACAAGGACGATCTACAACATATATATAGTGTACATGCAATTTTGAAAGATACGAAGCAGCCTTGTGCTGAACAACGAAATTGAAGAATGGCACATACAAAATGAACAAAGTTTAACAAAAAGGCACAATGGCGAAATATTTATGTAAATAAAAGCCACGCCACTCAAACTCTTGTCCAATACTTTGCGCTAGATTTTTTGCTGACATAATGTTGTTTCAATTTCGTTTAGATAAGTCGTAGAAGTAATTATACATACAATGTACTGACAATATCCCTTAAGTAGTGCAATTAAAAGTCAACAGCAATGTACCTGTATGGAGCAAGATATGACACAAAACCAAGCGTATATTTAAACACAGGTCGTATATAGACATGACCGTGTGTTCCTATATTTAACCAACTATAAAGGAAATATGAGGGAACAAACG
This sequence comes from Spisula solida, assembly GCA_947247005.1. Classification (NCBI taxonomy): domain Eukaryota; kingdom Metazoa; phylum Mollusca; class Bivalvia; order Venerida; family Mactridae; genus Spisula; species Spisula solida. Next base: position 1,169,211 of record OX365950.1, on the reverse strand, counting down.
TACCAGCAAGAATCGAAAAACAAAACATCAACATATACATATTTTGTAAATTGCAGAGAAAAGCATTAAATGAAAAATAAATAATACAAAACAAATCGGACCAGCAAGACAGCGTTCCACAGTAACAGCACGAAAGGCACCATAAGGCACACACAAATAACATGTACAAAGCACAAGGATAACAAACATGATGAAAAATATGATACGAGAAAGTTACCACGTTCAACGTTCATATGCCAATTTGACCAGACAATAGTATTTATTAGCGATGGTTGTAAAACTGTCGGTTTTATAACTGTGAGCCACATTCATGATTTGTAATGGTTGTTACCAAGATTATAAGAACAATCCAATGAACACTTGTATTTAATGTAAACGTTGGAATACATAGATTTTGCAGATGATATAGCTTAGCTGTCACACCGCACTCGGGATATTCAAGAGAAAATTACCATAACAAACAGTCATGCCAACCAAATAAGACAAAATATTAACTTCAAGAAAACATAGATGTGTAACCCAAATTTACAGAAAAAAGTCAAGATTAAAGATGAAGAAATTTAAGAAGTACAGGAGTTTGTTTACCTAGGCAGCAAAATTACATCAAATGGAAATTCTGAAGTAAATGTAAAGGTCCGTATAAATAAAGCCAGATGAAACTTTGTATCACTGAAGAACATTTGTAAATGCACCATGATTAACATCAATGGCAAACTAAGAATGTCCAAGAACATCGTTTTTTTTGTGCAGAATCCAGGAATGTTACATGTACTAACAACATACATGTAACCCAAATTCTGGATGTCTTCCAAACGACATGTAACGTGAGTCGGCCCAAATGAACGTCCAAATATTGTGACATGCCTTTGTCCTAGATATCTCACCTTTTCTCTATTTGAATATCATTTACAAGTAATAAATTCGTGGGAGCACACATTTCAACCGTTTTAAGATGTTTAGTAATGATGTTATTCCCAGGATTATATCGCAACAATCCATGATTGCTGATAGTAGTCATTCTTCGATTAGTGTATATTGTCCAACAGGCCTTTTACCGGCAACACGATCCTGTTTTTTACGTAAGGTTGGTCCAACCTATCATATTGTATCATTGTATTATATCATATATAACATGGCGTAACATTTTTGCAAAAAGTCTCATTCAGAGCTGAAGCGATATGGTCTCAACAAGTTGCAAACGACATGACGTACAACTTTGTAGCGTCACTGTGATTCCTACATTTATACTCGATGTTCATGTACACCTCAGATTTCCTTTTCTCTCCAAATATTGCCGGTCGTATAATACCAATGGGAAGCAACCAAATCCTTCAGTTTACTGTAACAGTTGCTCTCACTAACATTGGCAATGCTTTTAACAACAATACTATTGGATTTACAGCCACAGTGGATGGAACAAACGTCATACATGCAACGATCATGGGTATTGATGTTACGGATGCCTCGCATCAACACATGCACGCTTACTTTGATGTTAACGGAACTGCCTATTCAAAGTTCAACGTAACTCCCTACGACCAGTCCTCACAAATGCTTGTCATCGAACTGAAAGCTGGACAGACCGTGACGATAAGAAACGATGATAATGATGCTGGATTTATTGTTCAGCACCATACAACATTTTCTGGTTTTTTATTGTACCAACACTTTCCATCTGGAGCCATAATTGGTAAATGTAATAAATACACTTACGTTATGTTTGTGTTGAGGTCTCACTATGTCGGATTGTCGGAAAATAGCAACGTATTAGCTTATATTATTTGTTTATATTTATTCGATGTTACATAAATAATTTCGTGTCTTCTGTCCTCAAAGTTGCGTTATTTAAGTACTAAAGCAGTCATGTGCATTTGTATCATACATATATTAAGAGTATGTATATGTATTAATTTGGTATAAGACATACCAATCTGACAATCGTTTTATATCCATTCATATTACGTAACATAGGTGTTGTCGAAGTGAGCAAAATTGACGAATTAATATGATGGACCACCAAAATGACGATTGTGTGATCACACATGTATCATGGTTGACAGAATGAGCCAATGACACCTGAGGATTTTCCTTCATTAATTTCACATTTAATATAGATATGGGTTTGAAATTCTAGATCTACTACAAATCGATAACATGTCCTTATAACTGTAACTAGAGAAATTGACTTTAATTGAGAGATAAACTCAGAGACGTACAACACTGAATAGCCATTGTGATTAATACATTCACATTCGATGAACACATGTCATCATGTAAGGATTATGACATTTGTCTTTGTTAAAGAGAGAGAAAACTGATATGGAACTTATCTATTGTTCAATTGTATTGCTTCCCTTTATCTTATGCCTACATGACTGTGTACAAGTCACCAAATCAATACTCTTATAACCTTCTGGCGAAATTATGTTCAAGATGATTAACAATCAGGTGTCTAGTTTTACTAGGGTGCGACTGGTTGTATTCTTATATTATTAGCTGCATGGTCATCTTATGACATGGTACGGGATGGTACCTTCCATGCGTTCAACGAATATTTACGTTTCGTACCTGTTACGTACTTGGTAACTACCTGGTACGAAACGTGCGTTACGTAAATATTCGTTGAACGCAGGGCAGGTCACTTACAAATGTTCCTGTCGAGTCGAATCCGATACATTGTTCAATATTTACTGACCGGTTTCATCCCGTACTAGGTCACTAGATGGTCATGCAACGAAATGCCCAACCGACGACTATTCCCAACGGATAAACTTACTTAAAGAGCACCTCAATAAAATGCTGCTGAATTGGTCCTTATTTTAAAGTTTTAATCTGAATTTTAAGACCAACACAAAAATTGCACCAGTTGGAAAAGGGTGGACTTATCATTGAGATGTTACAGTAATTACACCCAGATCAAGACCAAACCGAAGACCAAAAGGGAACAAAGTCGAGCTTATACATTAGTCAAGGGAGACAACAATGTAAACACTGTAATTATTCACTGACACTATATACAATACACCGCATTTAAGTTGTCAAATAAATTTGCTTCATAAGAAATAAAATCGATTACTTAAGCAAATAGTTACGTATATGATTTGAATAAAAAAGACTGTAGTCTAAAAGTATGACCAGACCAACCAAACAATGCCAATGTCATCCTTGTTGTCTGCATACTGCGAATGTGAACATACAAGTGAACGTGAATATACAATTGTATTGTTATCCTATACACAGTAAAATAGGAACAATCGTCCGTATAATAATATGCCGTAAACGTGTAAATTACACAACTACTACATGAATGCATATTCAACAGGGCTACGATCTATGACAAAAATGTGCCTACACTATGTATATTTAGTGCTATAAATGACCTAGTACTAACAGATAACACTATTTGATTCCAAAATGTGGAAGGCAATACATCTCGTTGTTGGTTTTATCATAGGCGTCGTGATTGAAGATGTTTCCTCTGTGGCTATAGAAAGCAATGGTGAACTGTTCGATACTTTACTAGTGCGGATTGAATCGCTAGAAGCGAGTGATGCCGCGAATAAAGCTAAGATTGCTGATATGGAATCGGAATATGAACGTGAAATATCTGGTTTGAAAATAAAGATGGATGAAATGGAGTCGAAGTTTGAACGGAATAAAAGGCGCGATGCTCAATGAGATAATCGGACTGAAGACGACATTGACTGATTTCACTGGTAGCATCGATGGATAACAACTGGATACAAATGACGACATAGAACAACGACTCCCTGGGTCAAATAGAATACAGCGACGAGGAAACAACTTCAAACAATGTAAGCACTTTACATTTACCGTTATAAACTAATTGAAGACATTTAAAATCTGCATATTGGAACAATATGCTCAGTATATTTCCTCACTTGTCGAGATTAACACTCATTTTGTTTTCTACTGTATACATACTTATTTTCCAATAACATTATGAAATTGTAGAAATAGGTTTTTATATTAAACCGAAATTGCAGTAGAAATATGGTAGTTCTAAAGTTGATGCTAAGAACGGTTTTTGCTGGAATAAAATATGACTGACAGTTTGAAATCAAAGAAGTTTTGTCATAGTGTAACCTTGGGTTCTTTATATGCTGTCAACCAAACTAAAATGTTGAAAACATCCACAAAATGCACTCCTAGATATATGCACTCCATGATGCCTTAATTACAGAAATAAACTGTTTATACAAACTGCAAGTTCTGAGAAGCGTCATTTAACAATAATTGCATTTTCTGATTTCAATCAGGTGTCTATCTCCGTATTGACACCGTAACAAGGTGTATAATTTCCTTTTTGTCCTTTTTATATTTTCAGATCGAGCTGTACCCGAAACAGAGGTAGCATTCTATGCCACACATTTCTCTCAAGAGATTCATCACCTAGGCAGTAAACAGATCATTCAGCTCCCTAATGCTATCACTAACATTGGGAATGCGTTCAACAAAATACGGGTGTATTCACTGCCCCGGTGGATGGAACATATACTATACATGCTACGTTAATGGCTTTGGATGGGCGTGGGCTCGATCCGTCTAACCAACACATGCGCGCTTACTTCGAAGTTGACGGGACTGCGTATTCCGTATTCTTTGTAAGTCCATATGACCAATCCTCCCAAATGCTTGTCATTGATCTGAAAGTTGGACAAACTGTGGCGATGAGAAACAATTATTCTGATGTTGGATACGCTGGTACTCATCATTCCTCATTTTCTGGATTTTTATTGTACCAACATTATCCATCTATAGCCTTAATTGGTAAATAAATATAGCCTCTACTGTTTTACAATGTACTTACAGACATGCTATTACTGGGTAACATGTTACGGTGTATACTGTATACACTGTTAGTATGCCACCGTAGCTTAATGGTTAGCGTGTTTGCCGTACTATTTTGCGATCCGGGTTCACATCCAGGTGGAGGCACTCTTATGCCTGCCATGTTTCAGCAGAAAGCTGATTGGCAAATAAAGGGTATGCTCGGAACATTACAATTGAGCAATATTGACTTGTAACATGATGATATAATCGACAACGCTCTCTCCCTAATATCTCCAATATTGGAATTATCAAATGATTGTATTCTGAATTGTGAATTATATCCATATCACCCGCATAAAAGAGGCTAGACCTATATAGCATAATTACGTACTTAAATGTCCCACTATTGAAATCAGGAATGAAATAAAATTAAACATTTATTTTTTTCTCTACATTTTGCTAAACTTGCAACAACTAGATCATAATATTATGAGTTGTAGTCAGAAATATATAGTGTTATCACATAGGATTTGAGTTAAGCTTAAACAGGTATGATACGTGTTACTATATATTTCAAAACCTTGAATTAGGCTATTTTGCCGAAGTATTGTTAAAGAAGTGAAACTTGGTTTTTCGTCTTGCTGAAAATCAGATTTTCGACGGCTAAGACGTCGACTTTCGGCTGATTTGACAGCTGAAACTTGAATTTTCAGTGGTTTACTTTCATTGCATCGATTAGTTTGGTGTTGGACATTGTGTTGTATGATTGCGGTCTGTGTTACTTCTGTTTTCTGTGCTCGGCCGTTTCAATTAAGTGCTGCCTTCCCAGTCCAATTTTTAATTATCTTTTTTTTATCACCAACACAATTACGTTTAACAGATACAATGTAGTACGCAGAGGTTTATCATATATAATTATATAGTAAACTAACAAACTGTGTATTGTTTCCTAATATGTATTGCCAAAATAAATCTATTTTTAAAAACTAAAACATATTTCAAAGAGATATAACTGTTTAACTAAATATATATACTGTCATCATAAACTACCCTGTTCAGCAATATTAACGATACACGTACGGTCATCGACCTGTCTAAACAGGTACAAGCATATAGAATATTCCTAAATGATTCATTATAGCACAGTCAGACGAACCTAATATCAGCCGGAATAGGTCTGAGTTACTTCTGTTTTCTGTGCTCGGCCGTTTCAGTTAAGTGCTGCCTTCCCAGTCCAATTTTTAATTATCTTTTTTTTATCACCAACACAATTACGTTTAACAGATACAATGTAGTACCCAGAGGTTTATCATATATAACTATATATAGTAAACTAACAAACTGTATAATGTTTCCTAATATGTATTGCAAAAAGACATCTAGTTTTAAAAACTAAAACATATTTCAAAGGGATATAACTGTTTAACTAAATATATGTAGGCCTACTGTCATCATAAACTACATTGTTCAGCAATATTAACGATACACGTACGGCCATCGACCTGTCTAAACTGGTACAACCAGATTATAGCGCAATCAGCCGGAATAGGTTCGAATCATTCAAAATGAAAACAAAATAAACATTCAAACCACGTCGAATTAGCCAAAGTGGTAACAAATTTGTTAGAATCACGTTCGAATACTTCTAATACATTTCGAACCCGCCTGAAATGAGTATATTGTAGGTAGCATCGAATGAGTATAGAATTAGAAGCATCGAAACAAAGAGTTCATTTGGCAGTCACCGTGTATACAGACATTACCCTAGTATCTCCCCTAACAATAAGTCTTGAATGCTGACGGTCATACACAGCACAATATGTATATCTTCGTTTATCATTGGTGTCAATAAGCGTTCCGATATGTTTACCATCTGCATCAATTTGACTAAACACACCTGATGAAAAGCTTCCTACCAGGCAAATATGACCAGGTAAAATACATAACAATTATGCTAATTCCAGGTAAGGATACTGTCATTTTCAAATGTCCACCTTTGTCTAAAACAATCAAGCCTGTCACAATGTCCGTAACGTATATGTCTTGTTTATTTTCACTTAATGCAATCTGCCTGCCTGGATGCTAAAAACATCGGCTCACCATTTGTATCGTTTTTATATGTTCTTAGTTTATTTCCTGTTGTACTGTAGACGCTTACTTGTTTGTGCTCACACGCAAATATTTCCTCTGTGTCAGTGTCATACGTCATTCCCCTTCCACTGTCAGAAAGTGTAAATGAAGATGTCAGTTTCATGGATTGACCAGCTGTTACAATATGTACGACTTTAGAGCCTCCGATTCTCACAGCTACTTTTTGACCGTCAAGTTTACAAACTGCACAAGGAGGCCCCGATAACGATAGTTTATCCTCATATTGTAAATCGGAGCTGTATCGTTTCAGTGTGTTATGGTTATGGTCTGCCAAAAGTAGTTCCCCGGTTTGTAACATACACATATCGTTTACACGTGTCTCTGTGTTGTTGGAATATTTCACCTTCACGTTTTTCTGAAATATTGCTTGGTATTCTTTAATAGCACAATCCAATAGGCCTTAGAACGAGTTATTTCCATCAAAATACTTCTCTAGCGTCTTATCAATGTGAAATTTAATATTTCTGTCTTTCCATTCCTTCACCATGGCTTGTAGTAACATTTCACCATCTTTAGTCACATTCTTACTGATCTTGGCCATTGCAAACAGTAGTGGTTCATTATCGCTCTGTTCTAAAGTATCGGCATACGATTCAGATGTTTCCATGGCGGCATGCAACGTTTCAACGTCACATTCGAGGGCTGATTTATTATCCTCATATTTTGAACGTATTTCTGTTTTTGAATTATTGGCAAATTCCTTAATTTTTGCAATACATTTCTCCTCATACTAGTCAACTGTTTCAATCATTTCTATTTTCTGTTGACCAATCCGATTAATGAGTTCTGTTCGTTTCTTGGTTTCTTGTTTTAGTTTGGCGAGAACTTGAATTAATGCCTCTTTATACTGATTCAATTCGTGGCTGGATTTGAAATCGATCGCCATCTTAGCGATTGATTCAGTCGAGCATAATCTACAAATATAAAAAAAAACCATCAACATAAGGTAAATGGGTATTGTTATGTTTTTATAGACATTGCGCCATGCTGCGTAACAAAATGCGAAATACATGAATACATATACCTATGCCATATCAGACATACTTATTGGATGTACAAAGTACAGCATTTTTTCTTAAATCAATATCAAATATAGGGTACAACGTATCACGATCTTGCGAAAGTTGACCCTAATCACTGGGCCAGAACGAAAGGCAACCGTCATTCTACGCTCACGGCATCAATTAATTTGATAGTGAAAAGTTCGTTTTATTATTATTTTTAATGTCAATGCTGACTCAACATACGCTGAATGTGAGGTAAAATAATTTGGTTAAATCACCACACATGACTTATCAATTTATCAATGAAACAATATAATTCATAATGATTATGTTTTAAGTATGGCCTACCTGTGTGTAATCAGGGCACATGTTCCACAGAACACATGTTCATGGTCCTTGCAATATGTATCTACTACTTTTCCACCATGCCAATTACATCTCATAGTCTCCGTAGTGATATACTTTTGTTCTTTGATCTTACCATCTACATAGGATGGGCCAATATTGTTAACCTGGTGAGACTTTAAAGCCGGAAGTCTAAAGTGACTTTTAACACAATGTCCACATAAATATATTTCACAGTCCACACAATAATGTCTAGCTGCCGTGTAACCACCATCTTCTGAACAAAGCGAGCAACACACACTTCTTGTATCCTCAGTTTCATCCGTAGAACATTTAGACTGATCACTTGTCGCCATTTTGAAAGGTGTATATCATGATTTCAGTGTACATGAACCTTATTTTCAAAAAATGAACTAGCCTAAAATATGCACACTGAATCGACGTACATTTGTATTTATATTTACCGAAAACGTTTAACCTACATACACGGGTATAATCTAGCCGACGATCTACTTTAACGTAATCAATGTTAAGTATTACAAATAAAACAATTTATTGACTTTATACAGAAGCATTACATTATCGTTGTAACTTGTTTTACAAATTGTATATGGTTGACATTCAAATTAATAGCAAAACATGATTTGAAAAAGTGTAGATCTACTTTGTATTAAATCTTTAATATTCATTCTATGTGATCGTTCATATATGCATGTACGTCTTTGTAAACACTGGTCTATTTTCCTTTGTATTTTCGTACATAAACGTACGCATTTAAAATGAGTGAACATTATTATATGGATCCAATAACGTGAGCAATGACTTTCAGCAATGAATACGTATCCATTGAGCTATCATCCAGTCAAATTCAAACATCGTCTTACATTTAAGGAACATGTACATATCGTTTAAACAAAAGTATGTTTGTCCGGTATAGCATTGGATGTCTTAACTATCAGTACATTGTATATCATTTAAGGGGGGGGGGTCAGTTTGTGAGTATACGAATGTATCGGTGACCGATCAATTAGAGTACTGCTGTAAAAATGCATCTTGTATGCCAATGCTTCTGCTATAGTTTTTTATAGTTGTTTCCATGTGTATGAGTATCTTCCACTCCGTATCTTGCTGTGTTTGTAGACTCTGAAAGATCTGTTCCGATATTTATATAACATGGTCTTGATCAGCTCAATTCGTGCATGAAATAGATGATAATGCAGCATTTAGTAGAAACAAAGCACCACAGACACACACGAAGAGATGAATTGCAAGTACAAGTCACCATGACGAACATAAAAATCAACAAGAAATTTAGAAACCCTGCAGTTGCATATTAATTATTTTTTCCTACTCTGTACAACGATTAAATAATCTATATCGACAAATAAATGTCCGCAATTATGGCTTACCATCTCGCATTAAACTTATATAAAATAATATGACGCTTTACTGGTTTGAATATTGTAAGTTTTAGCGCAAGCTAGAGTTGAACAATGAACGTAGTTTTGTTAGCATGCGACTAAGTGAAAAGTTAACCAGAACGACAAATAGAATTGTAAGAATATTTTATCATTGTTCATATTCGATAATAAGTGAAATATACGACCTACTCACACAAAATAAAACTATTTCCATTGTTTCGACAATGGCGGCTGCTATCTTAATATATACTTGGGCACGTGCTTCGGGATGCTTACTCCGCGACCATTTAAAATGACGGTGAACTGCTTGACAATTAACAAAATTGTACTAGCGCGGATTGAGTCGCTAGAATCGAGTGATAAAGCTAGTAAGGCAACCATTGTTGAATTAAGAATTTAAAGAGTTTATGAACGTGAAGTCACGATTCAGTATAAGAAAAGAAAGAAACTGTATATGATAATGATGCTGGATTTACACAAAATAATATATTCAGAAGTTTTATTGTATCAACAATTACCATCCAGAGCCATAATTGGTCATTAAAATATTATCAGAAGTTGTTAAGTATTATATTTAAGTTAAAGGCTCAACACATCCTCAATGTTGCGATTAAGACGTCTCAAAACCGCAAACGGCATGATGTACAACACTGAAGTATTATTGTGATTATTACACTCATAATTGAGGTTTATGAATATCTAAGATGGGTGTATGAACATCACAATCATTGTGACCTTTCTTTCTCAACTTGCCGGTCATATTTAATTAATGGGAGAAAAATAGGATGAAACTTATTTATGTCAGATTGAATTACCTCCCTCTATCTTATGCTTGCAGGATTGACTTCTTATCACCAAACATCATAGTTTTGATATACATGTATTATCTTCCGATGTGTCACATGGGCAGTCAGATGTGAAGTCTTAATGTGCATAACTCAATTCATTGTTCTAATTTTAATATTTAATATGTGTTCTGCCGAGCTAGAATCGTAACTGGATTTAGTTTATGTTTCGTGTTCCTGTTAGAATATTTATTTCGCCATTATAGCGAATTTTCGGGCGCGGAGCGCCCGAATAAACTTCGCTTTACGTCAACGTGTCACGTGGTTTGGTCAGAGTTTGAATTCACTAATGGATCTGAAAATTTGTGTTATAGTCTCGAAGTGACAGAAAGATTCGTAAAATGGCCGCCAATAGAGTAACAAAGTTACCTAAAATGCGTTATTCTATAGCTCATAAATTTTCTTTTATATTTTAATGATGTTTAAAAATATTCTAAAAACTCCAGTAGGCCCATATATAACACACTTTAATAAGGGAGATAAATACTCTGTTACTTCGTATAGCACTTTGATCGACCGCCATCTTGGAACGCTTCGAAAACGGAGAAAACACAGAATATGACAGCCTGCATAGAATCAGTTATTGATCAACTGATTACGCCATGTAAGTACTTGTTCTAAACAAGGAAAGTCGTATTATTATACACATAATCAACGTAGTAATACAGTGAAACGAAAGCAGGTTCGTTTCGTCCTTCGTTACTTCGTACCCAAAAATGTCACAAATTTTCTACTGACTGTACATTTATGAATCATATGATCAGCAATCATTCTGTACTGGATGATCATGTTACTAATAATAAAGGACTTCTGACAAGTGTCTACTGCTGTGTTTCAATACTGGCATGTAGTCCAAGGTCTTTGACGATGATTATTCCATTTCATTAAAAGGTATCCAGAACTAACGGACATGTAGCTATGAGAATTTATCAAAATTATCAAAATGAAGAATTTAATATTTAAGATAAAATTCGCTAAAATAGGCTGTGCCTTAGTTCATATTATTTAGTTACTTGTATGTTTACATTTTCTCGTTCACTATTATAGCAGTTTTTAGAGCGATAGTAAAACGTCAGCATTGTTTAGCTGTAATAATAAACGAATATGTATTTGTACTGTGGGAATTCGTTCCATAAATAAAAAAAACACAAGCTCAGTGTTAGACACACAGAGCTTGCTTTACGTATACATTTGATAAAATTATGATATGACAATGTAGGGTGAGAGAAGGCGAGTACAAACTTTTGCTAAGAGTATGTTTCATACCAGTCTATCACTGCACATTCATATACACACATAAAAAGCAACATTACCTGTCCTAGAGGGGAATCCGGTATCATATACGAATGTAGAAAGAAGCGACTTAACGAGTAAATCTACTGGTCCATAATATACAGTTTTACAGTGTCATTAGATTATTTGTGAGAAAGCCACAATGGCATTAATTGTTAAACTCTTGAGAACAAAAGCAAACATAATGCTTATACTATACATTGTAGAATAGGGTCCATCGTCCTCAAAATAATAATTATGTCAAAGTGTACATTACATAACTGCATGTAAGCACTTTCTACATGGTCAGGACATGGTCCGGAGTTAACTGTAAATAGTAGCTACGGTCTTTGAAACGACACATTGTATATTTAGTGCTATAAATGACCTAGTACAGACAGATAACATTATTTGATTCCAAAATGTGGAAGGCAATACATCTCGTTGTTGCTTTTATCATAGGCATCGTGATTGAAGATGTTTCCTCTGCGGCTATAGATAGCAATGGTGAACTGTTCAATACTTTACTAGCGCGGATCGAATCACTAGAAGCGAGTGATGTCGCGAATAAAGCTAAGATTGCTGAAATGGAATCGGAATATGAACGTGAAATATCAGGTTTGAAAATAAAAATGGATGAAATGGAGTCGAAGTTTGAACGGAAAGAAGCCGCGATGCTGAATGAGATAAACGAACTGAAGACGACATTAACTGATTCCACAGGTAGCAGCGATGGGCAGCAACTGGATATCAATAACGACATAGAACAACGACTCCCAGGGTCAAATAGAATACAGCGACGAGGAAACAACTTCAAACAATGTAAGCACTTTACATTTACCGTTAAAACTACTTGTGCGTTATCATTTTCGAACACTTGATTCATGCTGATAATATTTTTACTCATTACGTATATCTATGGCTGGACTATCATTGCATATCAATATGATATCCGTAACTCATACAAAACCATGTGATAGTCCTCTTAAATGCCGAGTGTTCGAACTAGACCCCTCGATTGTATCGAATACTAATGATAGTATTAGAAACAGGTCATTGAGTTTTATAATCATGGCAAATCAGTTTTATTTGAAAACAACATATACTGTATCCTACTGTACAACATTACGTTATTCGTGTTGAAATTAAATAATTGAAGAAATTTAAAACAACCTTTTTGAAAAAGTAAATCAGTATGTTTCCTCACTTGTCGAGTTTTTAATTGTTTTATATGTGTTTCTTACATGTAGAACGGATTTTGCGTAAATGAAATAATCTATGCCACCTGGTAAACTTGGGTACTGCATAATATGTTGTCAGCCGACTGTTGGCAAAAAGTCAAAATATTGAAAACACAAAATGCACTCATAGATTAATACAAACTACAATTTTAACCTCTTCTTAGAAGCGTCATTCATCAATCTACATTTTCTATCTACCTCCGGGTCTCTTACACCGTACCATGTGTACACTTTCATTTTGTCATTTCTATTTTTTCAGACCGAGCTTCACCTGAAACCGAGGTAGCATTTTATGCCACACATTTCACCCATGCGATTCACCATCTAGGCAGCAAACAAATCATTCAGTTCCCTAATGCTATCACCAACGTTGGGAATGCGTTCAACACCAATACGGGTGGATTTACTGTCCCAGTAGATGGAACCTACGTCGTACATGCTACGGTCATGGGCATTGATGTTACCTCTTCCCCAGATCATCACATGCGTGCTTACCTCGATGTGGACGGGACTGCGTATTCCGTGTTCTGGGTTAGTTCATATGACCAATCTTCCCAAATGCTTGTCATCGACCTGAAAGCTGGACAAACTGTGACTGTGAGAAACGATTACGCTGACACTGGATATGTTGGAGATCACCATTCCTCATTTTCTGGATTTTTATTGTACCAACATTATCCGTCTGGAGCTGTCATTGGTAAATAAACAATGTTACTACCAGTAGTCGCATTGTTCGTGTATGATGTAAAGAAAGCGTATATCTTGTAATGGAGAATATTTATTTTGTTTCAAAACCATGAACATGTTTTTGTCAAAGTAGGTGATAAATATATAACTCAAAATTAGATAAGGGTCAACAAACTTTTCTTGTTTTGTTTTTAAATTGTTCAAGGTTGTCTGGTGGAATTTTCATAATACATAGTGTAACATATTCAACATTAGATGCTTGAAATGTGATGTATAAGTGCTAATAAGCCTAACGTCACTAAAATGTTTGTGCTGCATACAAGTCTCTGTGATTACACAATGTGGTCCGCACTGTGGCCTTTAAGGACTTACACATAATGGTAATAGGAATGGATACATATGTCCATGTTATTCTTGTCACTATGGTCCCTTGTCAATATAGGGCTGATCAGTTACCTAGAAAACGACGTCAGTTTGACAATGTGTGTCAAATACAGAACACATTAGTTTGTGTTCGAAGTTTAGCTACACATAAGATGATATAACAATATTCGCACACAGTTTTCTTAATTAGTTTCGTTCAGTTAAGACGGATATGTCGTGACCTTAATCAACGTTCAAATAGTATACTACATGTATTTGTATTTGACGACTCGTAGATAAAGATGAGTGTGTTCTTTGGGAGTGTCGGTGATTAATGAGTACATAAATAATGATGTCGACTGGTTATTGAAATGTTACAACATGGTAGAGAATCCTACAATGATCATTTTGCCTGCATCGTTTGGTCTGGGTGCATATAACTGAGCACATGTGTCGGTCCGTTTGTCAGTCTCGGTATATGTAGGTAGATCAAACGGTTGCTGTTCAATAACACAACAATGCTAGTACTAAGGATTATCAATGTTTGAATAGCTTTTGGTCAGTAACCGTAGATAACCCATATTGTTGTTGAAGTCAGTTGTACAGTGTCCTTAACCAAACATAAGTTTACAAAATGGGTTCTGATCAATCAGTGAAAAACGTTTTTCTCTACTTGAAGGTTGAGCCTCATTAGTACACGACACCTATTGATTGTGGGGCCAGTAAGACAAAGTCAAAACGCTTAACCTGAATTGCCGAATAATACGAATATACTACGCTAGCACTATACTTTTTTCATGGTTATATACTATCTAGGACAAAATCCATCAGCCATACATGAGACTGCAACGTAGTTAAAAGTATCCAACAGAAGAGTCAATCAATTACGACAATGTTGCATGTCAACTCAGCGTTTATCAGCTCAATTCCTATTACGCATAAGGGCAGACAACATCATTTAAGGCTGTATATACAACTACACAATTGGAACAACTGGGTCACCTCTGACGAGACAATGTGTTATCATTAAAACCGAACTCGTATTTATTCACAACGGGGCAAACACGAATTTATAATACAGTAAAACTTGTATTAAGAGACCACACTCGGGACCGGGCAAAAACAGCCGCTTACGAAAGTACTGTAATAGATAAGGTTATAACATATTTGTGGCGACAATGCAAAGAATACGATGTTGGTCAAGACTCAGCTATAAACGTCACATCAAACACACCATTCAGTACATGCACCTTTCGAAAACGCTGAATATACACCATATTACAAGAGAATAGTAATATATGAAGTTTACCAACACTGCAATCATAAACGTCTGAATCTTGGTCATACTCATAAGTTTGATTATTTGGTCTTCTAAACGTCAAACAAACAATGGCTCTACAATATCCATTTTTAGTTCTAATCGTACTGAAAATAAGGTTATAATAAACAGTGAGTGCATAAAAAATTACGTTACTTGATAAATTATACGCGTTTGAAAAATAAACTAATTTTGTCGTCGGCAAAAATATATCTGATGTTAAATATTATCCAAATACATGTATAAGTAGGGCACCTCTCGTTTTCGAGGTTATAAATATAGAGCAAAGTGAGTGCAGATAAGCAGGTCATGATTCTCCTGATAGTAACCAGATTTGATATGGTGTCAAGAGTCTACGACCTAGAATATCATTATTATATTGTACTTTACTGTGTTAGAGTGAGGCTTTTACTTGTACATGTGTCTAAAAGGAACTACATACTACAAACTTACTTCTGAGTAACCTTCTGGTTTAAAGGAACAGTACAAACATGTTATCACTATAACAGTATCAGCAGAACACGCAAGTCCTAAGTTATAGAAAGAGAACGCAAACGCGAGGTTGTCTTATTTTGTCGAGGGCGTAGCCCGAGACAAAATAAACAACCAAGCGTTAAGTTTTTTCTTTCTGACTTATATCATGGGCTGTCATTTTGTAATCATAAGGCGTGTCCAAATTTTTACAATGCTGACCGATTAACATGTCCAATGAAAATCAATAGCACGGTGTTGTGATTTTTTAAGTTGTGGACTCCAATACAACTCGACTACGAAAATCGATAGAGGTCACGTTGACCGAAGTAAAATACAATGAAGTTGTATGTATACAGTGCAGGATAATATTATCCTGCACTGTAGTAATTGCACTCATTCCTTTGAAAATTAAGACACACCCCATCAATTATCATCGGTTTTAGCCACACCGCCTCAGTTAACATCAATGTAAATGGCCGTAGCCATGATATAACTACTAGTTACATAAACGTTACAAAATAAGCACGGTTATAATACATCTGAATACTTCTGACATAAAGCAATAACATTCAAAATGGTGACGTGGTTTAAAACAAAACGTACGATTTTAGAACGAAAATAACATAAAACCAACAAATACCAATATAGAATTATATAGTACTATTAACGTATTAACATTTAACCAAAACTATTTACTACATGTATCATGAAAATCCATTTCTCCCAAGATATATATGTAAGGAAAAACTAGAACAGTAATGATTAATGCAAGGCAAAAATGACATTAAAGCGGACTACCTTTCTTGAAAGAAGATGTATCTTTAGACATTTGCTACCTATGAAACATACGGACCAATGGGGTAATACGAGGATAGATATTACTGCAAGATAACTCTGAATCGTAATATGAAAATAAACACGCGTACTGAATGATTCCCCTTTGGTTAATTGTAAATTATTACTCATTAAAAACTGCGGATATGTTAACCCAATATATCTAGTCCCCAATACATATATTAGCATGATTAGTTTAATTAAAGTGTTTTAATCTGCGTAATGTATCAGCAAGTTATAATAACATGAGGTGTACAACTCATACATCTACATGACCGACAAAGCACTTAAAACATATCGATATATTCTACGCACAAGCCCTGTTAAATATTCACAAATAAAGGTTCATATCAGTTTAATATGTCGTCAATTTACTACTGATCGGCTAATTGGTATGGAACCGATTGAAGAGGTGAGGACATAGCAGTAATGTATGTAATAGCTTATATAGATTAATATGTGCTTAGTACAAAGTTCAAATGATACAAGGTAGGTCTAACGATAATACAAACTATATAATTATAGTAGCTTTGTTTGTTTTTCGTAGATAAATATATGTAAACTCGGAAGGATTATAATTATAATATCGGCTGACTTTCGCAAAAACTTCGGTAAATGTTCCGTCTCCCGAACTCACTCCAGATTATACCTCTATCGTGTTTACTCGTCCCCCCCCAATTACTGATGCGCAGAACAGAGAACCCCGATCAAACTGAGACTAAACGGAGTCCGAGCGATGAAACATTAACCGGAGTTATTCGTAGAAAGACAGTCATTACGTTACTTCTAGCGGATAGAACGTTTAATCAGACTAGGAATAGAGCGGACATAGAATTGTCTCTCAAATAGCGTTACCTCCCTGTGTCACATATTACATAATTTACATGCATAGACAATCGAAGCCACACGCAGGTGTCGGAAGCGCTTAGCTACCAATACAAGAGGCTAACATAGAACGTACCATTCCCATCCCAAGAAAAAGGGATACTTCAAACATGCCTTTATTCTACATGGTTTCTTAAATTGGCACATTACCATAATAGGAGGTACCGGTAATTGTAAATGATAACTACACTGAAATAACGTGCACCTGTAGACATGACAATATAGAAGTACATGCAAACAAGTTATCGTATATGCAGGCCAGTGGAACAAAGGACAATTAAGATTAATGGGTTTCAATGTCATAGAAAAATATATCATGAATAAACATGAAACAAATGACAACCAAAAGGGCAACGTATCACACGCAAAATAATTGCTGAATCAAACAGATTGCACTAATATGGTGCTAATGTAGGATGATGTGACAGGTGTCATGAAATTAGAAATTCAAACATGTTCACAATGAAAGCTTTCAGAAAGGCAAACCATAAATGCTTAGCGGAAGTAATTCCAAAATAGAATTTAATAAAACAATCACGCGTGTTAAATCATATTATACACAGCTGTGAATAAATCCCGTTGCATAACGTTTGCACCTAACCTCGGTGTGATACGCATGCATTAATAGTGGTCAAAAGAGACGGCAGCGGTGATTGAATGCATATTTAGTGACATCAGTATGCACTTATTTTGTGGTCGCACTTCCTTGTCATAATGATGAGCATTGTAATCTATACTAAAATTAAAAATCAACTTGCACAAGTTTAATAAGGTATTAAATCTTCAGACATGACATTACAATGAATACCGACGCGTTACGCATTCGGGCCACTGTATGAAACGCAGTACAGTAATAATAAAATACATTCACTTGACTGCAAAAGAGCGATGGCAAAACATTTCTATATCTCCGCATATCTAATAAGTTTATCGGTTCAATGTGTTTACTCAATAGCTGTAGAAAATAATAGTGAACTGTTCGATAATCTAATAGCGCGGCTTAAAGCTCTAGAAGCGAGTGATGTCGCCAGTAAAGCTAAACTTGTTAAAATGGAATCGGAATGTAAAGCAAAATTTGCCATTTATGAACGTGATATATCTAATTTGAAATTACGAATGGAAGAAATGGAATCGAAATTCAAAATTAAAGAAGCGTCATTGTTCGGTGAGATAAATAGAATGAATACTACATTGGCTGAGTTCAGTGGTAAAAGTAGTGAACATATTAAACTAGTTGGCGGAGACTACACAGATCGACGGCATTCCAGACCAAAGAGGATTAAACGACAAGGTGGAAGCAACACAAACTGTAAGCATTTTAAGTAAAACTATTAACATAATGGTGAATTACCAAAAACAGTTTTCAGATATTTACACCTGAAACTAGGTATTTCAGATTTTGGACAGCAGTTGGGTATTGGGCGTTGTGTCGTGTATTTGTGGTCCGTGTTGTTTTAATGTTTCTGTGCTGTTTCAGTTAAGTGCTACATTGCCTGTCCGATTTCTTACTATATTTTATTTAAAATAGTGTTATTTCAGGTTAATCGTTATATATCATGTTCTTGGCATACTGCATTCCCGTGTTTTAAGATACAAATGTATAATTTTTATATTAATAATGTATTACGTGACTGGTTCCGTGGATTGTACGACATATCAAAATTAACTGAATTGACTTTTCGACTCGGTGAAGCACACATTTTCAAATAAGCACACGTGAGTCTGTTGAAAATGTGCATTAAAATCTTAAATCATTTTCATATTGGTTTTAAAGATTTAACAAGTGAATGTTACTCATACATATTTGAACACTGAATTACTGTCCATATACAATTCACTGCTCTCAAAGATAATTATATGGACATTATCAGTGAGTCGAATCCCCAATTGACTCAATACAAATATAAGATAATTCAAAAGTACGAGTAGTTTAAACAATTTATTTAAAATATCTCCTATCGGGGTATCCACAAATACGAGTATACCTTATTAAGAAACAATGCACGTAATACTATATTAACCATGGTTCGTAGCACTGGCCCCTTAAGTCAAAATTATTGTCTACACTAGTCGAATGTTCTAAGTACACACTTTGTAATTTTCATTTAACTGAAAAAGTATCAGACCTATCAGTGAATCGAATGTACCATTGGAGTGAGGAAACTATTGTCTATCACGTTGAGTTAATCACCAGTCTGAAATATAATAACAACATACTAAAAAACGACCATTTATTTCACTGCTTAAAACAACAAAATCGCACATCAATATCGTGTATGACCACCGTCTGTCCTGATGATAGCCTGACATCCTCTGGGGCATTGAATTGATAAAGATGTGTACCAATTGCTGCGGGAGTGTATTCCATTCTAGTAAAGGGTTCGTTGTGAGTTCGTGTACGTTCTGGTGTTGCTGTCGTACTCTGATGCGTCGCCCCAACTCTACCCAGACGTATTATATCGGATTCAGGTCCGGGCTACAAGGCGGCCATTCAATCGTGCAACCTTAATAGGAAATTGCATCAAAATCAAATTCCATCTGATGAGAATGTGCTCGTATCTAACAATATACATGATTGATCAAAAATAGTGAGTTTTATTAAATTTTAGTAGTATAGACAAATGCCTATCGAAAGTTACTTCCAGGCTCAACCTTCAATTGCTACATACATATAAATGGACATATTCTGTTCAATTCAACGATTCCACATTATTTCACGATCTTTAAGTGATACAACCATCAGTCCGATGTTGTCATAAACGTGTTTTGACGCATTTAAGGACTAAATGTAAATGACGCCATGTGACATCTCATGCCATGTGACGTCTCAATTTTAAATCGAGTCAATAGAAACATGCAGATTTTTTCGTGAATTCAATGTAATTACCATAATAACAAGTGTGCACGTGTTAAGAACCCCCAAAACAGCCAATTAATGAACTAAACCTAACCCATCTTATTGGCATGCCAGTTTCAAGCATTCCTATCGCACGTACGCACCCCTCAAGCGTCATTTGCGTCATATGATACGAAATATTGTTATGGCTTTATGTTTGGGGAATCGAATGTTAATCGTGTATGAAATTATTTAAACACATTTACACATAGGTGAGATGTGTGTAAGAGAAAAATGTGATTTTGTCATTTTCGTCACGCATCAATGGTTTTCACGTAGATCTTTGTTTTTCTCCTTCAGCATTAAGGACAACCACCAACAAATGATATCTTAAAAGTTTTATTGAGCTTAGATGATTATTTTCCTGATTTATTCTTGTTCTAAAAGTGTGTACTTAGAACATTCGTCAAGTGAAATCATTGGTCGAAGGGTTTCAACTTTATTCGTAATTGAAAAATCGTAACTGCTTGCTTACGCACCTTTTCGTTCCAAACGAGACATAATGCTATACTTATCTCTTTCCACTATGGTATGGCCATACCACGAACTTCTCTACCAGTTATGTCACCATAATTATCAGCCGTAATGTCTACGATCTACCATCTTTATTGGGTAGTGTCCATTGAAGTGGATTTCAACTTTACACGTCATGCATTCGTAATTAAAACCGTAACGAGGCAAAATGATTTCTTTCACTGACACTTGGCTCTGAAATAGCCATCCCACGAGATTCTTCCAAAGATACTTGGAGCTATGTTACCATGATTAAGTATATACCATGGTGTCTACGTTCTACCAGCATATATTTAACAACGTTTGGTAATCGGGATTGGTTCATTCGTTATGCATGATCAAGCCATCATAACCTTCTGTCGAAGCCTTAGCCTTATTTCAGCATTTCGAACATTTACTTGTTCAGTTACTACACACTTTTGCCTAGGGTGAGTGCGCTTGCAGGACCCCAGAAAATAGCGAGACAACATTTTAATACAAACTAAACTAATTTAAACGCAGGAAAGAACAATTAATACACATATAAAATTATATTGCAATAACATAAATACTTTGAGCGATCTTGGAATTTGAATTAGGTGGGGCGTTTTTAAAGTCCTTGAGTGTATATTGTTTTATGTCGGTTTGTGAATATTGTCACATGTTTGTTATTTACAAAGTTTTATGAAAATTTATTTTTCAGGAATATTATTATTAATTTATATTTTTTAGTTACTCTTGTAAACATGTATATGTACAAATCATTCGTCATGGAGGCTCACAGGGATGACTGGACTTGCCCAACTGTATTGCCTCTTTAAATAAAGTCGTTAATATTATAATTATAATATACAGGTGCACATAACTTGTATATGTATATAGAGGCCTATTATTGGAACAAATATGTTGAGTCATTCTTCCATGTCGGATTTTTACGATCTTTTGTCATGGATGTGTGTTCGGTTTGTGAATTATGTGGCTGGGTCGTCGGAGAATTCGAGGTGATAGGACGATCCATTCTCGTTGTTTGTCTGCAGTTGTTTGTTTTATTATTCAGTTCACATTGACAGAGCATAGGCGACATAATACATTGGTCAATATTTTCATTTGTACAATCTCTGTTATCATATATCGAAGATTATATTGAGATTATACACGTTCAATATGGTTACATTATAACAATATGTTTATTTTATATTTACAGCCTGTGAATGTATAGAAACCAAAGTAGCATTTAGTGCCACACATACTGACAACAATGTACACAACTTGGGACACAATCAGAACATTCAGTTCCCTGTCGGTATCACCAACATTGGCAATGGTTATGACAACAACACCAGCGCTTTCACTGCTCCGGTAGATGGAACATACGTCCTACATGCTACTGTGATGGGAATCGACGGTTCATCGACGTCGTATCAACATATGCGCGCGCATTTCGATGTTGACGGTGTAGCATATTTCAAGTTTTATGTGACTCCTTTTGACCAGTCCTCTCAAATGCTTGTCATTGACCTTTATGCCACGCAGACTGTCACTGTTAGAAATGATTTCACCGATAGTGGATATGTTGGTCAACATTATACCACGTTTTCTGGGTTTCTTTTGTACCAGCATCCTCTTTCTGACGGTTGGATGGAGCTTTACCGTGAGGCAATAAAATTAGGTTACGGTTCAAACTCCGCAGAACAAAAACCAAAATACGTTTAACAACGCAATCACATGGTTACGGGATCTTGGCATCGTACTGAACTTTGATTTGTCTGAATTAAAGTTTGTTCGTACAATTTTGAATTTGTAGTTTATGTTTACGTATCCATCATCCTGAGCGTACATACAGGGTGATCCATTTATTCCGCACATTAGTAAATGCCTATAACTTCACTATTTCTTTACTTACACGTATAAATTTGGTATTGTTGGAAAGGTAATATATACAAATTTCTGCTGAAATGAAAAACGTATTTGGCCTTGTGCTTTCAAAGTAACGTCATGAACACTGGTTTTAGATCAGAACAAAACTTACACGTATACTCTGCAATTTCATGTTTTCTTTAATATGATAGCTTTAAAGATGTTGAAGTTCTAAGCATTTACTAATGTGCGGAATTAATGAATTACCCTGTATATGTGTATTTATAATTGTTTATGGCATTAGAAATAAAAACAAACGTATACTATGTATATTCCATGTACATGGTGGCAAAAGTCTGGGTACAAAGTATACAGTATCATGCCAAAAGTGAGTGAACTTGTACATAAAAAGCCCTTTTTCTATATGAATTTGTTACTATTTCTGCATAACTGTGGCTTTGTTGTATATGTATTATATTGTTCTAAGGTCCTTAAAGATTTAATATGCCCACCTGACCATGTAACAACATTTGTTCTAAAATCATTTTTGTGATATCCGTAATTATAAATCATTGTGATAACATTGTACAACTTCAATAAAATAAAATAAAATGTTTTAACAAATACCGAGTGTTTCTAGTTTTGTGACGTAATATTTTGTGCGACATTGTCAGCTGCAGTTTTATCACAATGTTTCTTATTATAGATGATCACAAAAAGAGGGAATATTGTTTGTTGTAATTTGTTCAGAGGGTAGATTTCGCTGAATTTACGAAGGTACGTATCTAATAATACATGATAGCAGTACCCAAACTACTAATCATGTAATTCGATTACTGGGCGCTATATACAATAACTTTCAGATGAGAAACAAGATGGACAGGGATTACCTCCCTTCTTGGTTTATCATGCACAAAAGTCCACAGTATGTCATTCATTGCGGGGCGAGTACATAGGCTTGCTTGAATTATCCATTTTAGGAATATGTATGTTTCGTTCAATGCCTGGCTCGCGTGTGTGGCTAAGGACTGTCGCTGGTTCTGTGTCGCTTTGGATTGTCTGTGTGCTACAGTATTTACATTGATTCATACAATTTAAATGCAGAAAACAGTCTGCTTAAAACAGTAAGTACTGTCGCATCATCCCAAATGTAATGTACTCTTTTTTGCTGCGTCTTATTTATAAACTACATGTATGTCATTTGCTATGTACCTGCATCATCCTACATCAGTGGTAAGTCAAGTTCTCAAGACAAGGATTCACGAAATATACGCTGGTGGACTAGAATGTGTACACATAGTGATTATTATCGAATACTGATGTACGTCCGTACACATCGTTAACTAATGTAAAATTATTAATATTCGCGGTGGATTAATTTTCGTTGATTTCGCTGATGAGCTCCATCGCGAAATTAAATCCACCTCGAATAATTTAAGAAACCACAAATTTACCATTTTACCAAAGTCGACGGAATCTAATACCTGTGAAAATTAATGAGTTTACAGTAATTTGTCGTGGCAGTTAGAGGAGATCACGTGGCAGCTCGGTGAGAATGGTGACTGTGATCTATTGATGTCATTGTGTATATTGATATGTTGTAAATGTTGTAACATACCAGTAGTAGATTCTTTATAAGTGTGTGGTAATATGACTTCTAACACGATTTTTTTACGATTATCTTAATGCTTTTATTTATCCTTGCTACCGGAAACCCATTTGGGCCAGGCCCCCAGAAGAGGTTAGTCACTTTAGGTTTTGGGGGATAATGCATGGTACAGAAGATGCTCCAGTTCAAGGATTATCCCTGGTTTTTTTACGTGCCGATGTAAAGCATCATACACGGGAACTCACAACGTTCAGATCAGCAGTCAGAAGCCCTCACCACTGAACCAGTAAGTCTTGTCCACCTACTCCTAAAACCGCCATCAGATTTACCTATATATGCACAGAGAGGAAACGAAGATGTGCTTGAATCTACTAGAAATTTAATTGTTATATGATTATGACGAAAACTATGGCATTCCATACATATTAAAACAAGATTATACACTAAATGCATATTCATACACTTGCTTGAAATGTCGTTAAATGCACATAAGACATACCTATTAAAATTGTCTATTCAGGATTTAAATAAAATTAAAATTAATTTAAAGGGAGGGTACTCTAAATTATAACCTGGAGATACTAGTAGAGGGAATTATCTCCTTGTACTTATAAAATCGTAGTGTGCTTGGGTTATAGTATCGCAACACCTTTTTGGTAGCTGCAACTATTGGCCGTTGTTTAGAGGCTGTTGCTCTTCTGATGTTAAATTATAGTAAATCTAGGTAAATGTTGAACGTGTTGTTATAGATCGGTTGTTGCTCTACAGAGGTTAAGCTGTACATTGAAACCAATGAACGTGAAATCAACACATAGTATCAATCAAAAATATTGATGACTATTATGATTAAGTCCCCCCTCCAAATAAAACGATGCCACAAAAGTTGTAAAGTTTATAATTATGACGAAAGACAGGCGTTAAATTGTTTTTATTGCACTGTGTTGTGTTCTGTGTAATAAATGTGAAGTTAACTATTTACATCTGCGTTCTTCATCGCTGTGTCACGAAAATATTCTATATATAGTGCACGTCACTATCATTTAACGTAGTTACGAGTTTACGTAGAACAATGGCTAACACATTTTTAATGCAGTAATAAGTCTCAATTAAATGATAATATGATTAAATCCTTATCGCTGAATTGCATAATTATAAGACGAGGCAACATGAATACAGAATAGTGTCGTGTTCGTTTCAAATAGTACAAGTAACATGCTTTACGGTTACGAAGGTATATATATAATATTATAAACAATATTGGTCTTTGGTAATACTTGTTCATCAATGTTGTATGTTTGTTCGGTTGAGACAATCATCAAATAGGGAAAAAATAGACCTTGTTTGTGTTCGATTGAGAGAACCGTGAGTGTGTGGTGATTCGGGTTTTCCTTTGCCATATGAGATGACCAATTAGCTTCGGAATGAACGAAATAACACGTTTTTTATACACTTGTCTGCGCAATTTTATGTATACGTTTAGTATTTATAATGTCGTGAGTTTAATGTTCCTGTTCTTCCTGACACTGTGCACTGTCTGACACACTTAAATATGCGATAAGAAAACAAACGTACGAGTTCAGGCCTAAGTCTTGAACGTTGTAGACATGGCGTACCTTCCGCTATTGGGCATTCCTCTGATTTATGCAATATGTCTTATTGCAACTGTTAACGGTGATTCTGATGTCGTTTTGGACTCTCTCCTTGTAAGAATGGAACAGTTGGAGTTAGGTGACGCCGCTAATAAAATTAGAATCAGTGAAATGGAACGCAGAGAGGAAATACTGATCAGAGAACTGAACGAGATGAAACAACAACTGAAGCAGCAGAGTAGTGACTGCGTGACACACCCGGACAGCGATAGTGGTTCCGATATGGGCAAACTACGTGACAACCGTTCAACAAGACTTGGAGCCAAAGCACGTCAACGGCGTCAACATAGAAATGGTAACGTAGTATTTTACTTAACTACGTTATAACCATGATGACCATAACGCTGTCATTATTCTCTGAAATAAGTACCCAGTATTATCGCACACTGTTCAATTAATAATACATCAATGCTCATGTTAATATCGCATATGCGTTTGGTAGTCTATAGATCACTGTAATACTGTAGAGTTATATGTACAGTCAAACCTGTTTTAAGACCACCTTGACCAAATATCACTATTACAAAACCTGTCTTCCTCGCATTCTAATTTAAGATTTATTCGTGAATTTGCGAAATTGATATATTCGTGTAATTGTCTTTGGGGCAAAGCATTTGAGTTTCCGAAAATGTCCCGGCTTCGCGAAAATACTCGTAAATAGAAACTTATTGTGTTACAATCGATCTGTACAATTACACACACACAATTTCCTACTTATGATATTTTTAAGCAATATCATTATTGGAAAATCGAGCGATGGTGCTGTTTTTTATATTGGAATTTATTGTTTAAGATTTTCTAGTATTTTAAATTAAAACTCTTCAAAAACTGTGTTTTACAAAAATCTTCAGAAAGCGTGTTTTCCAAAACCTTCAGAAAGCGTATTTTACAAAAATCTTCAGAAAGAGTGTTTTACAAAAATGTTCAGAAACTTATTTAACGAAACGTCGGCTTAAGATTATTTAGAGCTACAAAAAATATTTTTTTAGATAATTACAATTCTTGATTCCTAATATGTTGAGCTTAACATTTAAATTTTTATCATTTCAAAATGCTCTTGTGTAATGAAGAACTTGAATATTTCAAACTTAACATAAAAGTTCTCTTTGATTATAAGAATTATTTCATTTTTGTGACTTCAAATATTCCAAAACGCTGTTTTATGTCGTTTACCCAGTGTCACTGTGACAGCTAAATTGCTATTGTAAATGTGTTATACTTATGTTTCCTGTAGTTTACAGGACTTTGCAATTATATAATAAACTGAAACTGAAGCTATTTATTGCGCACATTGTTTTCTTAATGGAAGCACCCGTTATGAGGTTTGAATATTGTATTGTATTGTATTGTAGTGTATTGTAGTGTATTGTAGTGTATTGTATTGCTAACCCAACACTTCAGACTCAAACGTAACGGTTATTTTGAGCTATGTATGTGAGGTATCACACTGTAATTTTATAATAACAACAAATGCACACACTTCCCGTTTAGGAAATAAACTCTATAGGAGTAAAGCTGTTACTTAATGAGCTAAGAAAATAGTGCAATATTGTATACTCCAATATGTTAATTTTTCTGCTTTTGAAAACAATATTTTAGGATATCTTAAATTCTGCAGATATAAAATTACGCTTTACAAACTAAATAAAATAAATCTAGGTCCGGAGAGATAGCTTATTCTGTTCTGTTCCGTTCTTGGTTTTAGTAAACGACCTAGGGACAGGGGAAGTAACTCCGTGTGATTTTATTTGTCTGAATAGCCGATATCAGTTAAATAATACAAAGGTAACAGTACTTACTTTTTCCTAATTGATAAGTTTTAAGCTCGTGCATGTTTTTTAATTCTATTTCCAGTTCGGGAGATGCCGGAGAACGAGGTTGCATTCTACGCAACACACACACAACATGACGTACAACATTTGGGAGCCAATCAGATTCTTACATTCGATGACGTCATCACCAACGTAGCCAATGGATACAACAACGTGAGTGGTACATTCGTTTCCCCAGTTGCAGGCACGTATGTATTTCACGCGACTGTGATGGGTCGAGATTTGCATAACGCGACACATTACAAATATGCGGCACATATCGATGTAGATGGCGGTGTATACTCGCGCTTCTACTCGGACAAATACAACCAGGCTTCACAGATGCTAGTGATGGAGCTACATGCCGGACAATCTGTCTCTGTGAGGAATGATCACCTAGATGAAGGTATCATCGGTCAACATTTCTCAACATTCTCTGGCTTTCTCTTGTACGAACATTATCAAGCCGTGACTGTTGTGGGGAAATAAATGCCGATTTATAAAGGCTTAAAATTAAATGTAAAATGTAATATTATATTAGGTTTTGTACAGTAACAGCAATGAGCGGTCATTTTTGAAAATACGGATTTCCTAACAGGTTAACTTTCATTGATATGGCCTGATGGGAGATGAAATGGTTGGTCTGTATATACAAGATTTGTTGAAGATGAGATTAGAATAGTATGGTTTTTAGAATAGGTACACCAACACAGGGACATGGTATTTAGCAAGTTTTCCTACCTTATCAGTCGTCTGGGACTATTCGGCTCACAGGTCCATGAAAAGTGTCCAATACCGTCTATATATACATATTTAAATACGTATATATAGGTGGGCTAGGTCACTTTTCATGGACCTGTGATTCGGCTAGTCATGACGCCACAACGTCAGTTCACGACGGCCTTCCAACATGGCCGCAGCCGCTCAAGAGGGCAATCCCAGAATGCCCCGCGGCATCTTGGGTAATTACTAACGCCCGTATTTCCGGGTACACAAATCCGTCACTACAGTAGAATAGAGTTTATTGCAAGGCAATATTGACCGTGAACATACTTTATAAGCCTAATACATGCAATGTACAAACATAAATATTATAAAGCATACATTCAATAAAGTAAACTTCCGGTCACGTGCAAGTGTACAGGGTGTCCCAAAAATACGGGGACCTACCTAAAACACTTATAACTTATTAAATTGTTAATGAATTTGATTGTTATTTTGTGAAAGTGTGTAAAAGTGATCTCTACTTCTAAAACAGGTACTTACTAATATGTTTTGCTTTAAAACAGGAAGTGACGTCATCATTTTACCTTCGGTGTCATTTCTTGTTGTTTTTTATCTGACTTAGGTGGAAAATGTCATCATTTTAAGACATTTCTGTCAGAGAGTTAAATTTTGAGTCAAAAAGGTTTTAAAGTCGCAAGGGTGATGAAAATCTTTGGAAAATCGAAGAACTTTGCATTGAAATAATGAACGCGGTGATAAAAGTTTACTGAACAAAAGGGAAGCAGACCACCTTCAAAATATTCATTAACAATCATCAAAGAACAAAATATAAATTTAATTGATTATTACTGAGAACAATCAACAAGAAAGCTAAGTAAAAAGCAAAAGGTAATTAGGCCAACCTTTATCCAAATAAACAGTCCATAGATATATATCAGAGTCATTTAGTGTGTCAGCATTTACAAGTCAAATAGTTCCTGCGAGCAAATGGTGTACCGACTTCATTTGACAGAGAATTGACCGGATCCTCGACCTTCTATCTGCATACATCAACAGCTGATGTGTATAAAATTAAGCATGAAAATCTCAAAATTGTGAAAAAAATAAGCGCGGTAGGTCGGTAGCTTTCAAAATGGGAAAACTATATGCACGATAATTTGACATACGAAATCTTTCAACAAATTGTTAAATAATTTCATGTATAACAAACCAATTTTCAAGACACATAATTGCATATTATGACTCCCTTGTTCCATATAATATTTATATGCTTATAAATAAAACCTCGTATTAGTCCATTAAAAGGTATTATCATAAGACATGTTTTCAGTGTTCAACAATATCAAAAATCATAAACCAATTCCGATAATTGCATGACAATAGACAAGAGACATTTAGAATTTTAAGTCTCTGAATAGCCATTAACACTGAGTGGTAATTCTCCTAATATGACTCTGGAGACCAAAAGAAACTGTATATGTTGTTAATTTTATCAAGGGAAACAACCAGCACTAATTTGACCCGCTGATCCTAAAAAAATCCGAAAAATAATTCACGGAGCGAAGTGCCGGGTACGAATTGTGTTGAGTACGAAAAAAAATTATTCAGGACGAACGGTGTTGAGTATGAAACGATAGCGAAGAATTTATCCAACGATAAAACGATCTAAACTCGTGTTTTATAATCTTTTAATCAAGTTGCGTGTACATTTTATCGTAGGGACGGGTTTTGAGGATAATGATGTACATGTAGTTCTTTCTAAGAATTTCGACTTGCCCGGGGCGACAAACGTCAGCCATCTTTTTGCGTAAGAAGTTATCGGTTGCGTAAAAAATACCAATCAGGTGTTGGTTAACACCCGAAATTCCGTTATCCTGACACATTTAACCATAAAACTAACCTATTTTCATTCAGGAAAAATTTGAAATCCTGTAACGACCGGTTTGATTAGTCTGGTTCACGACATTCTTACAAAATGAATTTTTTGGGTTTTTTTTTTTTAAATCGTAAACCATCGAAAGCAGGTCACCTGCCCCTCCATAGTGTTTTTAATTTGAGCTATCCAATATACCTGCTCGCTTAAGATCGCAGGTAATAAGAAAGTAGAAACAACTTATTACAACAAATCAATGGCAAGAGCAGGTTTCATTCGCAAGAAAGTACTGACATTTGACCTCATACCTAAGGGCAAGTGGCCTAGATTTAGCTCGGACATGAGCCTTATAGTGAACCTGTTTGCCATATATGATGAACATTAGTGTATGCAGATTCGTTATCATTGACTATGTGACACATGAGATGTCATTGGGGTTGGCGTGTAAAGCTTTTTCTATGAACAGGCTGAAATTCCTAGTTCACTGGGTGCGAATTTACTGAAACACGTGGTTGAAAACAAGGGAGGTAATTATGGGTATTGGAATAAATAATCACAATTATGATGCTGGTATTTTGAACCGTGATTGTCCCTTAATGTTTTGTCATATTAACAATGTGTTATTGATTAAAGAGACCAAGTTATGAATTTTTAACCTAGGTCCACGTTTTTTGGGACACCCTGTACATCATGAATTATGATCAGAAAAGATTATACAAAAGAGTTTTTCGATATCAACAAAAAAAGAAAACATCGTATAAAATGCACGTGTAAGTCGAGGGAATAGTAGATGTGATAGTTCATAGGTTGTCACAAAACATAACAAAGGACTAGCGTGCAACGACTTGAACAAATGTTTCGCTTATTGATTAGGCCATACCAAATCGTTTCTTCGTTTAACGTCCGCGGACTGACAGGTGTGGGCGTCTTGGGAAGGAAAAACCAACAATTTGTTTAGTTATAAATGTTTATTATTTAGCATATCCTTCGCTCTTATTCGACGAGATTTGTAAAGATTGCGGGTGTTAATAATTTTTTACTCTAAATTTAAGCCCAGTCCTCGGCATTAGTTTTTATTCCACATTAACACGCTTTCAGTTATTTCAGTAAACTATTACGATTGACTATGCTTGGAAGATATATTTGTTAGCCATAAAATGATGAGGATAAAAGTCGGTATGACTTGGTTTTTTTTCGAGTGCTTCGTTTTTTCTCTCAGGATAGCTAGATAGGTTTTTGAACATAGGGTGGACACTAAACGAAAAACGAATTGGTAAGGCCTAATAACTAGAAACAATTACGGGAGACAACTGTTACAAGGTAAAAAGTGTACAGTTAACTTGCATTACCTCCCTTGGTCAGAATTGCAGATTTAATTGAATCTTTGTTCGGTTTTATATTAGTGTGTCATTCATCCATTCACACAAACGATAATCATATAATTCCCTTTGCACGATAATTATCTGTATAATAAATGGATTCCACCTCATAGAGAAAGAAAGAAATTGACCAATGTATGAGAACATATTATTTCCAAGTATCAAATCAATATTCTATCATCAACGTGAGTAATGTGTAGTTTGCATTCAATGACTCCCTGATGACGGACAATTTCTAGAAACTCCATTAGGAAACCCGTTCTCATAAGCGTATAAATTATCACTGACGAGGAAAATGCGAATCTTATACTTTTTGTTCCCTCATACTACTATGCAACTCTCTCCGAGTGAAAATTATTTCCCCCAGTTTCCATTAATAATGTACTTCTTTCAGTGACATGGTCTAGTTCTAGGGAGGGGGTAACATTTAATACAAGTAACGTATATGCACTCCTGAAACTCTCCAGTGACTTGGAGATTTATTGATAGTACATTGTATGTATAATCAAAATTAATGTGAATTTGAAAAGACGTAGTTGAAATGGGTAACATTAAAAGTGTCATTGTACAGACGAATTGTGGAACTAAGTGGTTTTTGTTCGAGATGCATTGATTGTTCGACTTAAGGGTTTCGGTACTGTAGTGAGATGGGGGATTGGTCACAGGGGGATGCGCGTTGTACTTTGTTGAGACTGTATAGTATATTAACTAAAGGCACACTGCGAGACATGGTATTTGATCGAGAGTCAATGTCCTTTGTGGAGCTTGACATAAGAGCGAGGTTCGAAGATTACATGTATGTCTTGCTTGGTATTGGCGTGGGCGACATTCCTGTGGAGGTTGACAATTCAGTGAATAGAGTGTCCTTCGAGAAGCTTATCACTTTCAAGAGCGATGCACTTTTCGGGGACACTGTCCTTTGTTGCTTTGGCTTGATATTAGAGCAAGACAATCATATTGGTATTTTCGCATTATAGCAAGACGCACATGCCTTTATGTATTTTCACATTAGACCACGATGAGGTTCTTCGTATAGTTTCATATTAGAACAAGGTTTACTGTTCTGTAGAGCTTCCGATGATATAACAGTAAGACTCACCAGCCTTTGTAGAGTTTGCTATTAAAGCACGACGATTTGTTTTTGTTTTTTTAAGTATTTCGTATTACAACAAGACGCACTGGCCTTAGTAGAGCTTGGTATTATAGCAAGGCGCACTGTTCTTCATGGAACTGGACATTGTCAAGTGAAAATCAATGTCCTTCGTTGATCGTAGCATTAAATACTAAGTGGACAAACATCACATGCGGAACATTTGGCGAGTACGGGGTACGGACTACCATTACGTTTTGCCGTCTACTGTATACCCTGCGTTATCAAACTCACACGCGTTTATCGAGGAGTTCCAGCACAAACCATTCAACACAAATCGCGCTTTCGCGCACCGGTAAGCCGTCTAAACTTGTTCAATCAGAGTGCACAAACAGAAATAGTTCGTAAATTCCGCAATACACGTACGCTATGAATCATAAATCCCAAAATGACAGCAGAATTTCACAAAGGGGTCTGAACTATTTCATGATTTAGCCATTTTTTACTGTTATTAATCATATGATGAGTATTTGCGAAATTCAGATTAAATACATTCGCAACACATATGGTATCTGTACAGGACTTGACGTAAAAGGCCGAACATAAAATATTGTTTGCTTTTCCTTCCGTTACCTATCCACGAAAATCACCCCTGTCCTTAAAATATTAAGAAACCACAAAAGATATTGAAGAGGCGAAATTAGCGAGAGTGGCTCGATTAACTGTTCAATATTCGGTAAAACAAATAACTAAAAACTATACTTATATCTACTTTACCCTACATTGTATAGATCGGGAGAGGGGAACCAAACAATATGTGATTTGAGGCCTTTTTGTTCTTCAACTACCGTACCGTGTATAGGCCTGCGGTTATTTATGTTCCGAGGTTTGCGAGTGATGATAAATAATAATAATCGGAAAATTCATCTGCATTTGTATTGTCGGTATATCGTATAAATTGGTAATCTTTTAATGTTACTATATCTTTATGGCCTATAAAGTATAAATTAACACCTGTATATAATTATTTATGCAAAATGGACGATAATTCAAAGTATGAAATATGCAGCGGAGTGCGATGTAATAACTCATGTTCACAATTATTTATTTTTTTAATTGTATTACACTTGTTATAACGATGGCAAGTCGAGATCTTGATATGAAACGAATGATTTGTATTGTCGGCATCATCGCATTTAGTGTGAATCTCAACTTAACATAGTCTATGAAATATGACCTACGTTGGACATGAATTTTCTTCAATTCGTTAGAAGCAAATGGTTTACATTTGTTACGGTTAAAACTGCGTTGTATTTCACAACACATAAACAAGTTGTAGTTTAATTTAAACGGAAACATGTTTCTAATCTCTCAATGCGTGCGTCACCTTCCCTCTTGCCTGTCCCTTGTCGGTCCCGCAATGCGTGCGTCACCTTCCCTCTTGCCTGTCCCTTGTCGGTCCCGCAATGCGTGCGTCATCTTCCCTCTTGCCTGTCCCTTGTCGGTCCCTCAATGCGTGCGTCATCTTCCCTCTTGTCTGTCCCTTGTCGGTCCCACAATGCGTGCGTCACCTTCCCTCTTGCCTGTCCCTTGTCGGTCCCGCAATGCGTGCCCCACCTTCCCTCTTGCCTGTCCCTTGTCGGTCCCACAATGCGTGCGTCACCTTCCCTCTTGCCTGTCCCTTGTCGGTCCCGCAATGCGTGTCCCACCTTCCCTCTTGCCTGTCCCTTGTCGGTCCCGCAATGCGTGCGTCATCTTCCCTCTTGCCTGTCCCTTGTCGGTCCCGCAATGCGTGCGTCACCTTCCCTCTTGTCTGTCCCTTGTCGGTCCCGCAATGCGTGCCCCATCTTCCCTCTTGCCTGTCCCTTGTCGGTCCCGCAATGCGTGCCCCACCTTCCCTCTTGCCTGTCCCTTGTCGGTCCCGCAATGCGTGCGTCACCTTCCCTCATGTCTGTCCCTTGTCGGTCCCGCAATGCGGGCCCCACCTTCCCTCATGTCTGTCCCTTGTCGGTCCCGCAATGCGTGCGTCATCTTCCCTCATGTATGTCCCTTGTCGGTCCCGCAATGCGTGCGTCATCTTCCCTCATGTATGTCCCTTGTCGGTCCCGCAATGCGTGCGTCACCTCCTCTCTTGCCTGTCCCTTGTCGGTCCCGCAATGTGTGCCCCACCTTCTCTCTTGCCTGTCCCACAAATATGTGCGTCCGAGCAGCCTCCCATTGTCTATCCTACAATGCATGCTCGCACAGCCTTTCCTTCTCTATCCCGCGATGCGTGCCTGCGATGCCTTCCATTGTCTGTCCCAAAATGTATGCATCGCATTTCTCACCTGTTCCACCGTGCACGTCGACTATCCTGTGTGTAGATATGTCTATTGAATTTCTTACTTGGGATAACAGTATTTACATTTTGTGAAATCTATCAATTAGAGGTCTAAATATGAAATTTACCACACGTTGTTTACCACATAGCACATAATCTCCACTCTAAAAGACACTCTTCACAAAAAGTGGAGAGAAAACTGGAAGCGTTTATAGAATGATTTAGCCGGACTTATCTTGAATCAAAATATACGTCGGTCGCATGTGGATCATTTAAATACGCGTGTATTCAGTAAATATTGACACTGAAAGTAAGTCATTCTTTCTTCAATGCAATAAACAAATCATCGCTAACCTGCAATGTTTGTGTATACAGTTCACAAATCTTATCTTGCTCATCTCAAATTTTACAGAAACACATTTGTGTCTTAACAAAACTTCTCAGAAAGATAGTGAGTGTGTGTAAATGAGATGACCCGTTTGTCGCTCTGTTTCTACTGAGTATGTTCGGTAAACGGTTTATAATAAAACGAAAAAATAAATTTCAACAAAAATAATAGAGATACCTGCCAGCGTACAATTACCGAGGGCTTATCAGCGATGTTACGTGTGAAATTATGCCAAATATTTATTCATGCATGAGACGCAAAGTTTGCAGTTCGTGAAAATATTTGGATTCGGTGCTTGTTTTTTGTTGCATTTCGAAAGGGGGAAATAAGATGATCGTTGCAAGTATTTTCCAATTTGATGAAGCAGGCAGTTATGTAAGAAAGGTGTTAAGTTGTTTTAGTTCTACCTGCTTAAAGCAAAAACAAAATTCCAATCTAGTTTTTTTTTAAAAATCACAAAATCGTTGTCCACAGGAAGATAGGCTCTCGGCTCACGCATAAGATTAAACTCACTGGTTGTAGTAAAAAAGTATATATGTACATGTTGGTTGAAACCTGTCTGTAAAGACCACCCATCGGAATAGCAAGGGTAGGTATGTAATTGATAGGTGGTCTCTGGTAACAGGTCAAACATCATTGGACATAGTCTGATGGACGATTAACTTGGTAGTCTTTGTAGACGGGTTTATAACAAAATCATTCAGTAGGCACCAGTGGTTAGTGTGCTGGATTTTAACCCAGCTATAAGGCTTCGATTCCCGGCCGTTCAATAAACGAAATCAGTAATAACTTACTAATTTTAATTTTAAAATTGCTGGCCGTCGCAGTCCACACCAATCTATGGGCAACAATCGAAATTGCTGGTTCCATGTAGACGGGCGAGGTAGTACTGGTAAGGACAGTGGAACAAGCCGCCGTAATACAAGTATACTAGTATATAAATGGGGAAATTGTTGAGAAACGGCGTTTTAATTCCGAATAAAACGTGAGACAATGGCTAAATAAAATTAAAAAAAAACAACAATAGCCTCACGAGCACCAGTTATACACAGTAAATGTTTATACCTACCGGTACATCACATATATCATAATAATATTAATTACAAGAATGAATCTTACGGACACGTATAGTATGAGCATATTTTGGTGTAATGGTGTAACACCCCCCCCCCCCCCCCCCCTCTACCTTAAATATTTTATTGTCATTCGTTGGAATTTACCACGGATCTTTGCTTGCTTGCACGGAAAAAAGCAAACTGTTTTTTACCTACCTAATGTTCTACTCTATTTTTCAACATGTTACCAGAAACCCAATATTAATTAGTTTTGGTCTAATTGGGACTACTGGCTACACGATACATGGGTGAAGAATGTGGTATGTTGGGGGTTTATGTTTTCTATTGTGTTCTTAATTATCTTGTTATTAATTTTGTTATATTTTTGTTCACTCATTAAGAGAAAAAATACCATTATTTTACGAGGTTATTAATGAATCTTGTAGTTAAATTGTATATGAATAAAGACATTTATACACGTTTCTCATGTTCTCATTATTCTGATGACATGTTAACGACATTTTCAATTTTTAACAGCCAAATTAATGTCTATAATAGCAATATATTCATAACAAATAACCACAACAACTTTGACACCATTAACAACCTCTATCAGAACGTAAACAGCAGTCATCGGCATTATTATCGTCAACATTGGATGACTCTGTCCCCAAGTGGTAAGCGCTAATCCGGAAGAGTTACCTATTACAGACGGTTGGTAAAAAGGCATATTGCATGTACATAGTATGAAACTTAAGATTCACTTAAAAATCCGAGAAATGTCTTAAGTCTATCAGGTATACAAGAAATTCGATCTTATTATTTTTACTTAGTTTTTAAGCATTATGTAAAAAGCTACTATAAGAAACTAGTGGATGTTTTCAAAGTACGGGATATTGCGGCCATATGTGTTTTATGTTTCAGAAATGGCAATAAACATGATACTCCCCAAACAAACAAAGCAAAAGAGACACATAAAAAATATTGTAAAACAACTGCGTCAACCCATAACCTCTCCAAATAATAGTAATAATAGGATTCAACTCCTTTCTTGTGTATCCTTTGGAATTTCAGTCTTAACATTGTTACAGTGTTTCTCCTCGAGACTGAATTCTATCTTGTAATGGATTATTTCTTAGTTTCCATACATTACAACGTAACAAAGCTGTCAACGATTTCATTGCGAACATAACTGAGGACGGTGATAGGATTTCCTTCCATTATGTGTTGATTTAAGAAGAGGCGTTTGATTTCTCACAGGGTTTTTTGATAAAGAAATTTGATGTAAAATTGTTGACTCTAGTTTTCAAATCAGATGGGAATAATGTTTGGAAAATAAGGATAAAATCTGTCATGGCAATTTATCAATACATATTATGGACAATTTCTATTGATTTCGGTGACATTGTGAGTGTTAATTAACTTAAACCCTGTATGATCGTGCGATAGTTAGATGTCAACGGTTGAATAATGACACAGTAAGGTTTTATTCACAATTAGAAATGGAAACCCCGTAATTGTCATGTAATCTGAGACCATTTCTATACATTATACATTTATGCTCAGCAGATGGTGTTTGAAGTCTAATTTTTCCTTCTCTCTTTCTTAATGAAACATTTGAATGAGTCTCGAATTTTGATATAACTTATTCATTAATTGAACGATATTGTTCAATAAAAATATTCTTAATGATGTCTTGTTCGAGCGTAACTGCTTGTAGATCCCTATGAGTATTTATTATATTGGGAACATTTTTATTCGCACCCTCGTTCCCGCGACACTATCATCATCATCATCATCATCATCAGCAGCAGCAGCAGCAGCAGCAGCAGCAGCAGCAGCAGCAGCAGCAGCAGCAGGGACTGCAGCAGGGACTGCAGCAGGGACTGCAACAGTAGCAACAGGACTACCGCCATACGCATCATCATCATCACCACCATCGCTCGAACATGTAATCGCATTGTCTGACTAGTACGAGTGCAATATTGACGGTATGAATCCCGATACCCTGCTGTCACGGTATGAATCCCTATACACCGCTTCCACGGTATGAATCCCTATACACCGCTTCCACGGTATGAATCCCGATACACTGCTTCTACGGTATGAATCCCGATACACCGCTTCCACGGTATGAATCCCGATACACCGCTTCTACGGTATGAATCCCGATATACTGCTTCCACGGTATGAATCCCGATACACCGCTTCTACGGTATGAATCCCGATATACTGCTTGCACGGTATGAATCCCGATACACCGCTTCTACGTAATGAATCCCGATATACTGCTTGCACGGTATGAATCCCGATACACCGCTTCTACGGTATGAATCCCGATATACTGCTTCCACGGTATGAATCCCGATACACCGCTTCTACGGTATGAATCCCGATATACTGCTTGCACGGTATGAATCCCGATACACCGCTTCTACGGTATGAATCCCGATATACTGCTTCCACGGTATGAATCCCGATACACCGCTTCTACGGTATGAATCCCGATATACTGCTTGCACGGTATGAATCCCGATACACCGCTTCCACGGTATGAATCCCGATTCACCGCTTTTCAGTTCGTGAGAAAATTTGTTCTATTTTCATTTGGCTCTGACGGAACTGAAAACCGATGTAACGCTCGTCAGAGCACTATGAAAACAGAACAATTCTCTAATGGAACTGAACAGCGGTGTATCGGGATTCATACCGTGAATATGCAAAGGTTTCAGCGCAATTAAGAAGGAAAGAACTTACCCAAAGCAAATAGTATAGTGGTACTCTAGCGCGTAACGTCAATAAATATACTTTATTTGTGTAATAAATTATTTTAGAACAATTTTAAAATCTAGGTACCGTTTTATCAACGCACTTACGGAAAATTTTAAATTACGTTCAAATTTAAATTCTTTATAATTCTTTATAAAACAACTGCAAACTGGTGACGGATATGGTTTGTAGGAGTTAATCGTGTATAACCCCTACTCAACCTCACCATCTATTCCCTACACCCCTCTCTCTCGATCGCGGGCCCATCCTCGTGTCCCAAACTCTTCATTGTCCCCTACCTCTTCCTCTCTCATTCTTTTTCCCTCTGTCCGATCACTTCTCCCGCTCTCTCTATCTCCCTTTCCCTCGGTCCGATCACTTCTACCGCTTTCTCTATCTCCCTCTCCCTCTGTCCGATCACTTCTCCCGCTCTCTCTATCTCCCTCTCCCTCTGTCCGATCACTTCTCCCACTCTCTCTATCTCCCTCTCCCTCTGTCCGATCACTCCTACCGCTCTCTCTATCTTCCTCTGTCCGATCACTTCTCCCGCTCTCTCTATCTCCCTCTCCCTCTGTCCGATCACTTCCCCCGCTCTCTCTATCTCCCTCTGTCCGATCACTTCTCCCGCTCTCTCTATCTCCCTCTCCCTCTGTCCGATCACTTCCCCAGCTCTCTCTATCTCCCCCTGTCCGACCACTTCTCCCGCTCTCTCTATCTCCCTCTACCTCTGTCCGATCCCTTCTCCCGCGCTCTCTCTATTTCCCTCTGTCCCATCACTCCTCTCTCATTCTATTTCCCTCTGCCCGATCACTCATCCCGCTATCTCTATCTCCCTCTGTCCGATCACTTCTCCCGCTCTCTCTATCTCCCTCTGTCCGATCACTCCTTCCGCTCTCTCTATCTATTCTGTCCAATCCTCCTCTTTCATTCTATTTCCCTCTGCCCGATCACTCATCCCGCTATCTCTATCTCCCTCTGTCCGATCACTTCTCTCACTCTCTCTACCTCCCTCTGTCCGATCACTCCTCCCGCTCTCTCTCTATCTATTCTGTCCGATCACTCCTTCCGCTCTCTCTCTCTATCTATTCTGTCCGATCACTTCTCCCACTCTCTCTATCTCCCTCTGTCCGATCACTCCTCCCGCTCTCTCTCTATCTATTCTGTCCGATCACTCCTTCCGCTCTCTATCTATTCTGTCCGATAACTTCTCCCACTCTCTCTATCTCCCTCTGTCCGATCACTCCTCCCGCTCTCTCTATCTCCCTCTGTCCGATCACTCCTCCAGCTCTCTCTATCTATTCTGTCCGATCACTCCTCTCTCTCTCTATCTTCCTCTCCCTGTGTCGCATCTTCCGCTGTCTAGTTCATCCACATTCTCCCTATGTTTGATGTGAAACATGTTACCACTAGTATTGCTTTATTATATTGTCTGGTTTCTCTGGTAAATCTAGGAAGAATACGTTGATTTACCATCGCTAAAATCATCACAACTTATTATTCTGGTCATTGGAGTAGATCACGGCGGTCATTGTGCGGTTCTTGTGCTTGATTAGTGGCTATTTCATTAGTCATATATCATTAAAGCGCTTCGCTTTCTCCTTTGTTTATTAGACAGCCCGTAACAAAAACTGCCCTCGAAGCGTACTTTGTATTAATTGAATACACGATGCTTGTTGTCTACTGTCCATTCACTACCAAACAAAAATTGCATTTTTCAGGCTTATTTACCAGTCTCGTTTTCAATACAATTCACTAGTCTCGTTGTCAGGTTAATTCATCGGCTTCCTTTACAGTATTATTCACCAGCCTCGTTTTCAGTATAATTCACCCGCCTCGTTTTCAGTATAATTCACCAGCTTCGTTTTCAACGTAATTCACCAGCGCCTCCTTTTATAAATAATTCACCAGCCTCCTTTTCAATATAATTCACCAGTCTCAGTTTCAGTATAATTCACTGGCCTCGTTTTCTGTATTATTCACCAGCCATCTTTTCAGTATAATTCACCAGCATCGTTTTCAGTTTTCATTTTCAGTTATCACCTCAATAAAAAACTCATTTTCAAGTCCATTTGTTCATTTTGCTTTTTATTAAACTTCAATACAATGACCGAAAGTCAATTCATGAGGGTTTCATAGGTGGTTGTAGTATAGAGGTTGGACTGTTTGTAGCGGACAAGTCTGATGTATTGCAATGAACTTTGAGTTATTTTTTGTTTAGGTTATAAAAGGCGACTGATTCACTTAACCGGTTTTCTTGGTTTGTAATCCTATCCACTATTATTTATACTAATTATTTAAGGTCGATTGTGAAATAAGTTTTTTCATCTTATATTGATCACTGTCGGCATCTCATTCCTGATGTTACCAATCGCCGCGAGGGTATGAGAGAAGAGAAGCATGTTTCCTTTTTTTGCTGAGCGTCTAACAAGGGAATAACTGGTACCATTTTTATTTCGTCTTTGGTATGACGCGGCCTTAGATCAAACACGAGACCTTCCGCACTCGAAGCGGACACTTAACCACAACGCTAGCGAGAAGGATAACCAGTATTAACTTCACTTCTCTACATAAGGAGGAATATCGGTTAGGGTATACATGTACGTATATAACTTACATTCAGCTGTTTAGTTGCTCATTCTACGTTTCGACAGCTTGGACTTGGGTTTAGTTGGGCATTGTGCCTTGTATGTATTTTATGCTCCTGTGCACGGTTGGTTCAGTTGGGCATTTGGCTTTGTGCCTTTTTAATGTTTTCTGTGCTCGGTCGGTTAAGTTGAGTGCTGCCTTCCCTGTCTGACTTAATAATATCTTTTTGCAACAGCTATAAGAAATATAACAACTGTAATTCTAAGCACGATTTTTAATTCCGAGTTTATTAATGACAAGACATAATTATAACAGAACAAGTTCGCGCCAAAAATACCATTAGAAACATCAACGGTGTTGATTTACAACAGGTTATTATAATAGTTTAATCCACACTTCGATATTTTATACAGTCATGTCATGATGAAAGACTTAAACAGAATATTTGTTTCATGTATTGTAAGATACACATACACACAGAATGATATATACTATATAAAGTCATTTATAAAGATTGTTTTACAGGCTAGCTTATTTACATTAACATCCAGCGTCTAAACGTTCATTAAACGTATCCACATACAACAAAACAACGAACCCATACATAACTTTCATTCCAGTATTATTTTTTCCGTGCGCATGCGCCGACGATGCTAACCACTGCTAAAGAATTAATTTCTATTTTGTCACAAAATGTTGACGTCACATTATGTTTTGTATTTAAATGACAAAAACTGGGACTTGTGAAAAATGAGTCCACATTTGTAATACAGCATGTTTTGTTGCTATACAAGATTAGCACAATTATTACTTGATGACGTTTTTATGGGCACTATACATTTTGCAGAAACTGCAATAAATCATAGGGGTATATTATGATTTTGTCATAATTATGACTAGTGTATACACATGCTGAACTGATAGTTAGACTTACTTTTTACTGTTCAGCGGCACATTGAACAAAGATGTAGGAATGTTGTGTCTTAGACTCCACCGAACTCGCACTAGATGTTCAAGTTCAACTACCAAATGCATTAGTATTTAAAAGGAAATGGATGTCCAGTATCAATGTCCAGTATCATATACTTGTACCGAAATAGGTAATGAATAACCCATAGAATACTTCAGAAAATCAAACATAATATCATCTACATGCATGTGTATAGTATGATTTGTGTAGGTACACGAGCGTTGTCTCAGTGGTACACGAGGGTTGTCTCAGTGGTACACGAGGGTTGTCTCAGTGGTACACGAGGGTTGTCCCAGTGGTACACGAGGGTTGTCCCAGTAAAATATGTACTTTTCTTATTACATAAAATGTATTTTTACACGTAGCATAAGCGTCACATTTTTACAGATATTTAATAAATATGTCCAGAGCCGGTATCATGACTTTCATGTAAATGTGTCAAGAAATAAGGTATGTGTTTACACTATTATAACACATGGTATGCATGTCCGTATACATATACATATATATATTGTCAAATGAGTTTCCTCGTTAAATAAAGTATTCATGGTTAATATTAGTATCATTATTATTGTCCGACTCACGTTTGCTCAGGC
Organism: Spisula solida; assembly: GCA_947247005.1. Classification (NCBI taxonomy): domain Eukaryota; kingdom Metazoa; phylum Mollusca; class Bivalvia; order Venerida; family Mactridae; genus Spisula; species Spisula solida. The sequence continues at coordinate 1,125,511 of OX365950.1, read as the reverse complement.
CTGCTACGTTACGGAATATGAAACCATAGGTTTCGACGCTGACATACTTGAATCATCTTGTAGTATGGTTTACTCACTGAATTAATAAGACCATAATAGAAACCTTTAAACTGGTCTTATTATTGAGGTGGTCTTTGTGTGAGTTATATTGTATTGAGGTCCAGTGTACTGTTTTAAAAAGCACTTACGGATATCTTACATTTACGTTCAAAATAAAATTCTTTGTAATTCATTTACATGGTCAAAGTGTGGTAAATTGATACACAATACGTTATAATGATTCAGTAAATGAACTCCTAATCATCATACATGTCCGATATTTGCAGTTGTTATCTCAATATTTCCTCATTAGTATGAAGAAGTGGACTTGATCCTCGATATAATTTAACAGCTGATATATTGTCGATATTTATAAGCCATGGCTATGTTTTTATAACCAGGGAGTATCACGAAGACGCTCGAGGTGCAATGCAAACAAAACTCTTAAAAGGTCTGATATAGCACGATTTGCTTGCGAAGATATATTATACGCAAGAACCTTTAGTTATTTATATATTCAAGCATAAAAGTCAGGATCACGTCATTTTCTCCGTACAATACTACATTAAGAATGCTTTCAACCAATCGCTATTAGCCCGACTTACAACAATTCTTGTATAACTGCTATATACGGTATTAAAGATGTTCAGTGTGTCGCTAGCGCCTATCTTCACATTCCGTTCCCCTCGGCGCCAACAATACATTGGAGTATATATCATACGTAGCTAACAGCTATTGTTCTTCAGTCTTTCACAGTATATGTCGTAATTTTGTTGAATTTGATGTATGCGTTAGCAACCATTGGTACGAAATATCTCCGCGAACGAACGATAAATAAATTAAAGGTTCTCTATTTTAGAAGATGTGACGGGCTGGGTTAGCAGTTTCCCAGACTCTCTCAAAACGCAAGATGAACTAATTGTCTCACAGTGTGAACAAAATCTCCGGAGTGGATGAACAGTTCATAGTCAGTGTGATAATGGAAGCACTGAGATACTATTCATTTTATTTCTTGGTTCCCGGTTGACATAGTTTTCCTAAAATGATATTAGTCCATTTGACATAGTTTTCCTAAAATGATATTAGTCCATTTGACATAGTTTTCCTAAAATGGTATTAGTCCATTTGACATAGTTTTCCTAAAATGATATTAGTCCATTTGACATAGTTTTCCTAAAATGATATTAGTCCATTTGACATAGTTTTCCTAAAATGATATTAGTCCATTTGACATAGTTTTCTTAAATGATCTTGGCCCTGGTTTACACATGTCTTTAGTTGAAGGCTTAATGTGTTCTGGGATAATGTATTCGACTTTTACTGTACAACGAATACAACCCTTGATTCGGAACTTTGAAATAAGTTTGAAGTATTCCAGATTACCTCCCCTTAGCACTCTGTACAACAGGGAAACAGACTTAATTAAGGATACGAGTTTTAATCTCAAATAAAAGCGGATCTGTGATATTACTAAATTTACTTGCAATATCCAGTATAAGGTATACCGCTGTGACTATGCCATTACCTGCCCGGTGCCTGTCATTGGTGGACAGTAGGAGTCGGTAAGTAAATTTACTCGAACAGTAAGTATTTCATAAGCCAAGCGGGATGTCTTATTAGACAGAGGTGACATTTGAATAAATATTTTATTTTTTTAGCTTTTACATAAAATCACAGGGTCTAAACGAGACAACTTCCGGTTATCCAAATAAATCATACACGGTGCATTGTATAGTCCACCAATAAGTCATACAGTGACCAGAAAACTTTTTCTCCCATTAAGCCATATCGCGATAAGGTTTATACGCTGTAAAAATGCGAAGCAACTGAACTACATGACCGGAAATCACATATGATTTTGCTCCCAAAAGTCATACAGTGATTAGGTTTATACGCTGTGAAAATGTGTAGCAACCCAACTACATGACCGGAAATCACATATGATTTTTCTCCAATAAGTCATGCAGTGATTAGGTTTAAGTATACGCTGTGAAAATGTGTAGCAACCCAACTACATGACCGGAAATCACAGATGATTTTTCTCCCAAAAGTCATACAGTGATTAGGTTTATACGCTGTGAAAATGTGTAGCAACCCAACTACATGACCGGAAATCACAGATGATTTTTCTCCAATAAGTCATACAGTGATAAGGTTTAAGTATACGCTGTGAAAATGTGTAGCAACCCAACTACATGACCGGAAATCACAGATGATTTTTCTCCAATAAGTCATGCAGTGATTAGGTTGAAGTATACGTTGTGAAAATGTGTATCAACCCAACTACATGACCGGAAATCACAGATGATTTTTCTCCCAATAAGTCATGCAGTGATTAGGTTGAAGTATACGTTGTGAAAATGTGTAGCAACTGAACTTCATGTATTACATACTATATTGCATATTCCAAACCCTTACTGTGTACTAGTATTTGATACATCTAGTGCTTTAATTCATCACTATACGAGGTAATGAAGTCATCTTATTACATGCGCTAGCCACCTACTTCAAGATTTATTGGATTTTAATTATCATGATAATTAAGTTAATTAATGAACGTTTATACAGAATATGACATGAGGATAATGTTATATTTGGGAAACGTAAGATGGTGGGAATCTTCGCTAATTGACGTGAAAAATATCTAGTTAACATGTACAGGGTTTTGTTCTCAAAATTTAAATTGTTTCATAAATTTATCCGAGCAATGTACGCAGTGTATAACTCTAATTTCTTACCTTAATAGCTTTATGTAATGCAAGAAAGATTAGAAGAATGGTGGAACCATCTGAATATTAACCTGAAAATTGTACATTCTTCTTAGTGAAACTTCAAATTTGAGAACAAACTTTTTAACGTGTGTACATGTTCTGTCTTTTTCTCTAATAGATGTATTACGAATAGGTGTATTAAATAATGTTAAGCCGACACCTAGTGGTAAGTGCACTGAATTTGTGTTAGATTTATTTCAAAAAATAATAAGACAAACCTTGGTACACTTGACAACAGGTCATTATTTTAGTCAACAACAGCAACAACATTTATTTCGTCATGGTTACATGAGTAACAACATACATATATGGGTAAGCGTAGTAACATACATAGTACAATATTAAACATATTTCATAGCAACTTATTTGTAGTTCAGTATAACAGAAGTTTAACATATCAGTAAAAGTGGTGTCCAATATTAAGAGTTGTGCATAACTATAAACTATTAAGATGATTTTCCGAATTAAAGAAAATCATATAATTTATATAGTCGATCTTAATAACAATGATGCTAGATATTACTAGATAATGAGCATGAAGGTAACAAAGGATGTAAAAGATAATAACAAAGCAGACAGGAAATACAGTACTGAACAAACGAAGCAGACCACGTGACCAATGGAACAGACCACGAGACAAATGGAACAGACCACGAGACAAACGAAGCAGACCACGAGACAAATGGAACAGACCACGAGACAAACGAAGCAGACCACGAGACAAATGGAACAGACCACGAGAAAGACGAAGCAGACCACGTGACCAATGGAACAGACCACGTGACCAATGGAACAGACCACGTGACCAATGGAACAGACCACGTGACCAATGGAACACATACAACAAAAGTCAAAGATACCATAATGGTACAGACGTCACAAACCCTAAAATAAAACTCAACAAGAAACTGAGACTTAACCGCTACAATTTCCTAACTTCGAGCGTTAAATTAGCCCTATAAAGTTTTTGGTCTTAAATTTAAGGTGGTATTTTTGTGGAGGTATTATTTGAGTGAGGTTTTAACATAAATTTAATCGTGTTTTCTTCTGAAACTTACGAACATATTTCATTAATTATGCGGTTAAGTTTTCAGTATATAACACAAAAACTTAACACCACTTAAAGCTTCAAACAAAATTCCTATCTGATTTAATGTCTTTATCTAACCATATTTCATGAGTAACACAAGTCTCTGGATTGTCATCTTACTAATTAGACGTCTCATAATTAACAACATTGTTTAATCATACGCACTTTCGGTGGACACACGTGCACCAAGATAAAGCACGCTGCTAAATTTCACGCTCACTAAAATTTCGGCGTTTTATGGGAAATTCCTTTGATTTAACGCTTGACATTTTTGATAACTTCGCTTTGTGACAATTATTGTCATGGAAGAAGATGAAACCATTGAGAGATTTCTCAATGTCCCCTTTTTCTTTTAATTCATAAGTTTCGCTGACATAGACTACCTCTTAGATCAGTCTCGAGATAGCGTAGTGGTAAAGCGTTCACACCGATTGCGAGAAACCTCGGGTTCGATCACAGACCGTGACATACCTAAGTCGTTAAAATGGTACTGGTATATAGCCCATGGCTTGAAACTCCAGGAACTGCTGCTTCGTCTGATGTCAGAATAATATGACTGGGTAGTCTTCATGTGCTGCTTCGTCTGATGTCAGTATAATGTGACTGTGTAGTCTTCATATGCTGCTTCGTCTGATGTCAGAATAATATGACTGGGTAGTCTTCATGTGCTGCTTCGTCTGATGTCAGTATAATGTGACTGTGTAGTCTTCATATGCTGCTTCGTCTGATGTCAGTATAATGTGACTGGGTAGTCTTCATATGCTGCTTCGTCTGATGTCAGTATAATGTGACTGTGTAGTCTTCATATGCTGCTTCGTCTGATGTCAGAATAATATGACTGGGTAGTCTTCATATGACTGAAATAGTTTATAGTGCGACGTAAAACAATAGTTTATTTTTTATTTTTTAAACTATTTTAAAAGTCTTATATAAGTAGATTAGATTTAAAAATGTGTACTGAACAGTCTCGGTGGCGTGAATAAAATGCCCTGTCTAAATAAACGTTAAGAATTCCATTATCGTTGAACCAGCCTAAATTGAATCAGTTTAGTACGTTACTAACTGCAGTTATATTGTGACAGAAATTAAGGGGGTTGTAGAATCAATATTTGTTAGTCACAGTGTAAAATTAGCATTCGTTAAACAATGAAATATACTACAAATCCATCCAGAATGCGCCGGGTTGACGCAGTATCGTCTAGTTTACATTTAATATTGCTCCGGAGAGCAGAGAAATAATTCAGCGTAAACACCACTTTGATTATTTCCATACTCGCTTCATTCTTAGAAAAGTAATCAAATGCCGTCTTTTGCATTGACGAGAATGGGCGAAAACAAAGTGATTAGAGGCAGCCAATTAGGAATCTGACAATGGTTAATCAGTCATATTCGCTTGATTAGCCGCTAGATAATGTTAATGCGCTGGAACAATCTATACGGGCAGATGAAATGTCCCCAGATTACTTCTTATAAAACATTGATGAAGAATTTAAACTGACACAAAAGCTGGTGCTATAGTTGCAGTACTGTAGTGCGAGTATTTACGCTATCGCAGATTTTCTAGAGCTATTTTTTCTCAATTTTCTCATGAATGATTTTAGAAAACGTGATGTTGTAAGAACGTTTTACTCAATCTCCCGAAATACAACAAGAACTAATCTAAACATAATCTTGCTAAAATGTAAATGAGTTTGTCACAAAATTAATATTAATTTCGGATTTTGTAATGTTTGTTGTAATAGCGGTATACTCCGGACAACCAATGTCGTTTGTAATACTGTTTAATTATGTGTGTGTGTAATTAAGTTCATATTTAAGAAACATAGTATTTAGAGCAAGCTGCATTGTACATTTCAAGAGACTGGGTCCTATGATGCTTTTGTAACCCTCAAATTATTGTTTGAGCCCACTTAAATTTCTTTCAAACAACCCCAGTCAACATACGTGCTTCGCAAGCCAATCATTCGCATACCCGACACACGCCAACCCTCCGTTTGAACGAGTCCCACTGTCTTTGGAATGACTACTGTCGATTCAAAGATATCTGTCATAACCGCCAGAATGTTCCATTTCTTAATAGGTAAAAGTATGTATTGACTAGTCAGCAATCTTATTTTACTCATACCATCTTTGACCATAGATTTATGTAATAAAATAAGCGTAGTATCCATGTTATAAAGTCTTATACTATACTACTGCTGAATCGATACCTCAAATGATAATTGTTTTATGTTGCAGTGAATATATAATAAAATTGTATGATTATTATACTGTAGATAAAATAAAATTATTGGATAGATACAACTTGCTAGATAAAATGAAAATATAACACACAATAAATCTACACACCTTACTACGTGTATCTTTTTATCATATTAGTTACAAATGCAAACTAAGGTACTTGTAAAAAAAGATAAAAAAAAACTTTTACATGTAATTATGTAATTCAGATGGGAGTCGAACCAGTGGCGAAATTGAACCAAATCTCAACAAAATAATTGACATAATTTAGCGACATGGTTAACCACTACTGGACTAACGAGACGATATAAAAACTTCTTTTTTTCAAGTATATACTACTGATTGAAGGTATCTCTTTTATGATGTAAAACATAAGCCCCCCTATTCTTTTGAATGGGAAAGTTCCCTCATTAGTATTACTTATTGAATCGACAGTACATGAATATAGTAACTATATGAAAAATTAAAACGAAAAATAATCAAAAACACATTTGGTTCCGCTGGGGCTCGAACCCAGGACCTCTCGCGTGTGAAGCGAGCGTGATAACCACTACACTACGGAACCTTAATGTACACTGCATGACCCTGACCAAATTGTCCCAAACTATAAATAGTGACAGATCATGTGCAAAAGTACGGAATACCGTTAGGGCCATCGTGCGATGGCGACAATGCGACGGCGCGATGGTACGATGGCGAAAATGCGATAATACGATGACGACAATGCGACAACGCGATAGTACGATAGCGACAGTGCGATTAAACTCGCCATCGTACCATCGTGTCATCGTACTGTCGTCATCGCATTATCGCACTGTCGCCATCGCACTACCGCGCCGTCGCACCGTCGCCATCGCATTGTCGCATCATCGCATCGTCGCCAGCATACTGTTGTACTATCGTATATCGCTCTTCGTAAAAACCTGATCTATGACAAACTATATGCCGAACTGTAAAGTATTTTCCATCTAGGAAAAATACGATGTGCGCATGCGTACCGGAACGCGATAGACGGCAATGCGACAGCACGATGGCGACAATGCGACAGCACGATGGCGACAATGCGACAGCACGATGGCGACCATGCCACAACGCGATGAAATATGACTGCAAATTTTGCTTGCGTGTTTGTGATTTTTGCGTCTTTGTTGCTCTGCTTTATGCTGGTTTCCATGTCCAATATATTATTATACTCTGGTGGTACTCACACCTCAATTTTAATTAAATGGACCCATGGTAATTTACCACATCTGAGAATCGTTCTGGCACGATCGAATTATAAGTTTTTGACTTAGCGTGACTTGGCGTGCGACTTGGTGTGGATTGGCGAGACTTGTAGCTTGTATATGTTGTCTGCGATTGTCCTTCTTTGTGCGTTCCTATCTGTGGATATCGTGTTATGTTGTTTCTGTACAGTGCTGCCTCTCCGGCACGAGTTATTATTATCTGTTTTTGTCATCCTGTCAACAAAATCGCCTGACTACAGCCAACTTATTCTCTAAATAGGTATAGGATCACACGTAAAATATTGAGATGTGATTTGAAGTGTTGTTCTACTAATAACTAGCCTGACACCAAGTCTAGTCATACATATAAGACTTTATAACACTGCTTCGTCTGAACCTTAGACATTAGAATGTCTAGTTCAAATATCAATGTTTGGTTTTTGTTGTCGTATAGCTTTGATTTGTTCGCGTGTTCATGAATTCGCTTAAATTCGATATTGGAATTTTAGCGAATAGCTTTTTAATTCGCGAGACCCTGACTTTGCAAAACATCGCGAAATTCAAATCATCGCGAAAACGAATTATCGCCATAATAAAATCATCACTAATTTAATAGAAAAATTGAAATCATGAATTCGTAGATCTGAAATCGTGAAGCAGACATGTCACTGTCGGTCAGTCATACGTTTAATACTTCCGGTACAGACTTCCGTGTTATCGACGATATTTGACAAGGACTGTGATTTAATCAATAAATGAGCATCTGAGTGACATGGACTTGTCAAGTCGATAGAAAATTACCACCGATGGTGTGCGGTAAATAATCTCACGTTTGATTAAGAAATACTTTCTCATTCTATTTATATGCATCAGACTGGCCTTCTGGTTATTTACTCTGATATGTGTCCATTTCAAGTAGTGACAATTACGATATTATGCTAACGATATTCATCCGAGAGTATCTCCTGATTACAACTGATAGCGGCTAATGGCACAAACAGATCTGATCAATCGATTTGTTAAACGACCCTCTCAATCTATTTGTTCTCGATTTGTTAAATGACCCTCTCAATCTATTTGTTCAACGACCCTTTCAATTTATTGTTTCAACGACCCTCTCAAACCTTTTGATTAACGACCCTCTCTTTGGGAAAGTCGCCATCATATCGGCCCTTCCTTGGGCACCAACCTTTCTATATCAGCCTCTCTTAATCAGAATCCTCTCTATGCCAGTCTATCTTAAACAACAACCCCTTAAGATCGGCCCTATCTGACGATTGTATTATTTCAACAATTATACAATGAAAGCATACACGTTTGTATTCTATTTTTTTACCATGAATACTAGTTCCACGGCTATTGAGGATAGCAACTATTAAATATGCATCACCATTAGAATTAAATTGTTTTTGTATTTTGTTAAATCTAAACACATGTTAGTGTATCTGTATAACTGTTGTTATAGTATGAAGGTTTTAACGTGAGCATCGACTTTCTATTAGTGTCCATGGAAATACAGTTGTGCAACGCCTAACGTGTCTTGTTGTGGTGTCAAATGTAGAATTTCGGCCATATAACAAAAATCGAAATAATACGAGATGTGTAACGCATATTTCTTAATTCTGATATAAGTCTGATTTTTAAGTCTTAAAAAGTTTGTGACCTACATACCTTTTGAATAAGCCATGCAATAGCATAAAAGACTTTTGCAAGAAAAAAATATAAACAACGGTTGACGGAAACAGCCGAACAATGCGGAATGAATTAACACGTATCTGCTAATGGAAAAGGTGTTTTCTTGTCCTTTGATTTATGATATGACACATATAACACATTGTTACAGTAAAGTAGATAATTGAATACCGGAAGTCACGTCATATATATTCTGAAGGTCACGTGATGTATATTCCGGAAGACACGTGATAGTCTAAGAATGAGAACACGCTGCTAGGTCAAATATCAAGGACTCCTGAACAGTACAAATATTTCAGTCAACACCTTTATTATTGATGGTTACATTGTTGACAGGGGACATAATACAGATGAGCATCAAAATGAGAATAATTTTTAAAATACAGTAACTGTCTTAGATAAAATACAATAAATACCAGTTCTTTGTATTTTCCAGGAGTGGCCGGTCTTCACAGACTGAGTTGATTGTTATACCAATTCTATTGCTGGCTGTAAATACTGCTACGTCACTACCTAGAATTGCCCGGGTTGTTCGTGCACGTGTCAGGCAGAACATGAACTGTCTATAATGTTATATCCGGTCTTCAATCTCTGGAACAAATAGTTGTGGATAGAAATAAATGTGATCACGTTATAGAATCAATTGTCGCGAAACTCGGGATAATTTGATCATTATACACAATATGTTATTAAAAATCAGTCTCTAGATATTTCGCATTCTCAAAACGAGGGTTGTCAAGACAGTTTTGAGACTGTGTCTTTACCACAAAAAAGTATTCGAAATAAATCAATAAACGGTATGCAGCTGTGTGGTGACATGATGAAAAATCCATGAGTCTTATACTTAAAATGAAATAATTAAGTTCATTCATACATTGCAAGAACATGTTTGCTTTAAACAACCCATAGTGCGTATCACGGGACACTTCATAATACAATGCCAATGTAGTCTTACAACGTTCCGGACATCCCTCGTGCATCCATGTGAGATATGTATAGAACGTATTGCTCCTGCAGAATAAGTATAAATACTACGGCAGACATTCTTAAATAAAATGACAAAACGAAATTGGTTTCTAAATTTTAAAAGATTTATTGCATTGCATGTGCTATACACCTCTTTGTTTTGAAACAATGACTTTGGTGTTTTCAAAACGATGGATTATGATCATAATACGCTAGTAGACTTACAAACCAAACTAGATAAATTACACTTTTTAATTTAAATCATACCTTCATATTTGTATACAGAATAAGCACTATTGTATACACACATTCACGTTATTTAGTATCTTTACTTCCAAATTTGTATAGGGTATTAATACCCTAAAGAATTAACACTATATATTACTATCACTTTAATTGCCTTACATCTGTTTGCATTCGATGAAAACGATTTGCGACACGAACCGAAAACCTCACTGCTGTTTACGCTGTAGTTTGTTGGTGTAACAGTTTGATCACGTATGAATTATATAATTCCTGACTGTAAATACTGCTGCGTCACTACCTAGCATTACCCGGGTTGTTCGTGCACGGGTCATACAGAACGTGACCTGTCTACAATATTACATCCGGTCTTCAATCTTTGCCAACAAATAGTTGTGGTTAGAAATAAATGTGATCACGTTATAGAATCAATTGTCGCGGAACTCGAAATAATTTGATCATTATAGACAATGTTATTAAAAATCAGTTAAATGGTAATTTTTTTAAATATAACACAATAGCAGCCGTACACGATGTTTGTTTTTATTGACACGACATATCAGTAAGTGTTTGTTATGTTGGCTGAATTCTACCAATTCGTGCGTTCGTGTCGACGAATTATGGATGACAAGAACACACACACATTCCAGACGCAATTACTTACTTATTATTTCGTCAGTTCGTGTCGGCGGGTCGAAGTGACGTAGAACGGAAAGGGCGGCATCGTGAATTCATGTTCCCAGTCGAATGCAAGAATACACGATAAAAGAAGGACGTCAATAGTATTCAAACTGCCAAAACGAAAATACATGATGAACGCAAACGTTGAGTTTTCGTCATTTGGCTGTTAATGTTCCGTGCCGTCGTGTGCATGAAATGTTGAAAGGTGCAAATAAATATATAATATGAGCAAGTAAACAGTGTCCTACCTATCGAGTGCACATTTTCTACGATGTTTTGGCCCGCACACAAATGGATACTATACGATAGCTCGTATGTTTGACATTACGAGACGCCAACACCATCACTAGCCATTTCGCCAAATCTCGTGTCTTCGACAACATTTCGTCTGGTCAACTCTAACATACGAAGCCTCCAAAGAGGTTGTGTCCGTATACCAGACATCAGATGTTAACATAATCATGTAAATGTTTAAGAATTGTGTTGACCAATGAAAGGATAAGTAAAAATGGTTTTCAAAAAACAGGGTTTTTTGGACATGCTTGCATAATCCAAGTGACTCGCTTGACAAAACTTTCGACAGTTTAAATGGGTGGCATGTTCTCTACACCTGTCAGTTACGTTTGGCCAAATATTAAATAACTGAAAGAATGTAATACAAATTAAATTAAATAATATGACTCACTATCCGTATTATTCTGTCGGAAGCGTTAATTAGTATTGTTTGATAGTTAGTTTCAGGAAACAGTTTTTTGCACTTACAACCGTTTTCTGAAAACATGTAAACAGTCGAATAAGTTATCTAATGATAGAAATGATTAAACTGATACATGAACTACTATTGAACTGTTCATCTGACAAAGCGTAATACATATTGTACATGGATTGGGAAAATATTGATGACAATAAATAAGTGCACTGTAGTCGGTTGCCATGGTAATAGTTTCGATGTGTACATAATTGGAATCGAGTTCATTAAGCACTCGGTGTTTACTGGCAATATAGTATACATAGTCACGTAATATCACTAGAGGTTACTGATTCTTAAGTCAGAAACATATCTTTAACAACATAGTAACACGTGAATGACCAACTTAACTGCGAAATGCCCAATAAATGACCAGCCGGAAATGACCAACTAAACAGCGAAATGCCAAACAAATGATCAGCAGGAAAATTAAGGTTGTTCAGTCGACATTTCGTGGAATTTTCGCATTAGTTTGCAATTAAGATCATATATTCTAACTAATGAATGGAGCACACTCCGAGAAGGGAAATATTGTACTAAGAAAAAAGGGATCATGAATTACAATACCTAGTGCAACCAAAGATGACTACTCTATACCGGATAGTCCTAGTCAAAGACGTTGCAAGCGTCGGAACTTTATTGGATATTGAAATTATGTAACCAACATTGATTGAACTCCCCTTACGTAATAGTATTTAAGCCATAATGAGCTATTGTCGAGGTATTGTTTTCTTCTTAAATGTGCTGTCTTACAGATCGGGCTAAAAAAATTGTATGATGTTATTTTCCTACCTTACCAAGCATTTATGTAATAGAAAGTCACTTGCGGTAGCTTTTATGAAAGGTTTATAGCAAATAAGCAATGTAAAGCACTCTTGATATCGCGCACTGTGTATATTTCCTTTTAAAAATAGCACTTAAATATCTCAAGTCTTCAAAATACAATGCCAATGCGGTCTTAAAACTTTCCCTATATCCTTCGAACATCCATGCTTTTGATTTTCATAATCGAACGTATTGCTCCTGCATAAAAAGTATAAATACGTACTACGGCAGACAGTCCTAAATAAAACAACTAAACGAAATTGGTTTCTAAATTTTAAAAGATTTATTACGTCACATGTGCTATTCGTTTATTTCGTTTTAGATCGTGGCTTTGTGTTTTTAGAACGAGGACATACATGGTCATAATATTCTTACAAACCAAACGTGATTTATTACACTGTCCAATTTAAATCATCCCATCATATTTCGAATAAGCACTGTTGTATACCCATGCACATTTATAAACTACGGGGCTTGAATTGATGAGGTATAGCACATAAACACCGGGCTAAGGCTTCAAGAAGAATATGTGTAATATGTTCAACTACGGGACATGTACCGTATTCATGAGATGTTACAATGACACCGGGTTTTAAGAAGAAAACAATTATTAAATGATGATGTTACATGAGGGGTGTTGGTTGCTGTTTCTTTTCTACTGGGTCATTCAGCTAGTTATAATTTATTATACTTTTCGACAGCTTGGACTTGGGCGGATCTGCGCTTGTTTAGTTGGGCATTGCCAGATTTATCATTACACTTTGGTGGTTCTCACACCTTTGGACAATGTCTCAATTTTGATGAATATATGACCATGGTCATCGACCCATTCAGAGAATCTTCCCGGAACGATCGAATTCTAAGTTCTTGGCTTGGTGTGACTTGTCGGGCGACTTGGCGTGACTTGGCGAGACTTGGCGTGACTTAGCGTGAATTGGCGAGACTTGGCGAGACTTAGCGTGAATTGGCGAGACTTGTTTGTCATTTAGGCTTGTACTTGTTGTCTGTGAATTTGTCTTTTTGTGCGTTACTTTCTCTGACTATCGTGTTCTGTCGTTCCTGTTGAGTGCTGTCACTCCTGTCCGATTTTTATCAGCGTTGTCGTCTTTCTGTCAACAAAACCCTCTGACAACAGCGACATTATTCTCTCAACCGTATATAGGAACACACGTAAGCCATGGGGATGTGATTTGAAGTGTTAGGCTACTGATATCGATAACCATTCATGATACCCAGTCTGGTCCTACGTAATAATATAATAACACTGCTTCCTGAGAACCCAAGCTATTAGAATGTCAAGTTTAATTACTGAATGTTTCGTTGTTCTCATATGCTTTTCGCGGGTGTTCTATTACGCGAATGATCGGCTAAATATTAATTCGCGATATCGTAAAATAAGGATTTCCGTGAATTTGAAACGGGAATTTTAGAAAACAGCTTTTTAATTAGCGAGCGCATGACTTTGCAATACATCGCGAAAATAAAACCATCGCGAAAAAAAATAATCGCGAAATAACAATAACCTGGAAGTCAATGATTTTGACAGGACTATTTGGTGATGGGAGTGCCTTGTCTCACACTTTTGCAAAAAATCGCGAAATTATAATTATCGCGAATATAATTAGTTAAACAATTATACGAGGGATGATCAATATATTCGAAGACTTTCCTACTAACTTTTTAAATATTAATTCTAGAACAATGAAATTACCAGGCAATATAGATCTATCAATTATCTAGCGTTTTAATTAATTAATTATATTGTGACGTCCCAATGTTTTTTATGACGTCAGTTATTGTGACCAATGTGCAGCGCGCCCCGTCGAGCGTGACGGACAATAAATAATCACAGATAAACGGCATTTCATGAAGATTAACCCCTAACTTGGAAAACCATGCGATAGCTCGAAGATGACTTGACCAACATGTATGGGGATTCTTTGCACTCCAAATCAGTAATCTACACATAATTTCGTTGTTTATGTGATTGTAGGGACTCTGTCAAACTGACGCCATGGTAAAATCAGAATAAACGGAAGAACTATGACAGAGTTAGGGATACTCCTTAATTTCTGAGAAATAAGAGGCATATTTCTGAACGATATGTTCCTGACGAAATCTACGATCAGTATAGATTACAAAACAATATATCTTTCATTCCATTTGAAAGGAGTTCTTTAGAAATTGCGCCCTTAACTTGTTAGGTCGTGATTCCTTCTTCATCGGGATGATGCTACTGTGTAAACCAACCGCTTTTTTTCTGAGTTTTAAGTCCAGTAACGCAACGAGACAATTTCTATTCCGCCTTACATTCCAGAGTTGGCTATTTATGACTTATTTCTGTATTAAAAGTAAATAAATCGTATACAGTGGGTCGGATATGAATCCAGAAAGGAGCACGGAGCTACTCAAACGGTGACGCTTGGAATGACAACACGTGACGGTATGCGTCCCGCACCCATTACATAAAACTATGTTATAGGTGCATTCGGTCGGAGATATCATACACTGAATAATGCTAATTTGCTTTTGAGCCTTGCTAACAAAACAAAATTGCTAGGTGAAAAGTCCACGAATATATTGATCATCCCTCGTATTGGTTGGTAGAAGTGCCAAGTCTGACACTCTCAAACAAGGCGTTCTGGGGAAACTGCTTTCTAGATCAACTTTCAGTATACAATCGTACAACAAATATTAAAATCTCATACCATAAATCACGATAAAAATTCATCAAGACAATACAATTTGAGTTAGAAATGAAATCGTGCTTTCGTTAATTGAAATCGTGAAATCGTGAATTCGTGAAGTTAAAATGGTAAAGTCTTGAAATTGATGTAATAAATTCGTAAATTTGAAATAATAAATTCCAGAAATTGAAATAATGGATTCCGAAAATTGAAATCATGAATTCGTCGATCTGAAATCGTGAAGCAGATCTGTCACTGCTAGTCAGTCATACGTTCAATATTTACGGTATAGACACCCGTGTTATGGACGATATTTGGCGATATTTGACGAGGACAGTGATTTAATCAATAAATGAGCGTCTGAATGACATGACATCGTCAAGTCGAGAAAAAATACTACCGATGGTGTGCGGTAAATTATCGCACGTTTGCTAATAATTAAGAAATTCATTCTATTTATACGCATCAGACTGATTTTCCGTTTATTTACTCTGAGATGTGTCCATTTCAAGTAGTGACAATTACGAAATTATGCTAACGAAATCTTGTCTGATCGTTCATCCGAGAGTATCTCCCAATTACAACGGATAGCAACTAATGACACAAACAGATCAATCTATTTGTTCAATGACCCTCTCAAACAGTTAGTTCAATGTCCCTCTCAATCTATTTGTTCAACGACCCTCTCAATCTATTTGTTCAACGACCCTCTCAATCTATTTGTTCAACGACCCTCTCAATCTATTGGTTCAACGACCCTCTCAATATATTTGTTCAACGACTCTCTCAATATATTTGTTCAACGACCTTCTCAATCTATTTGTTCAACGACCCTCTCAATCTATTTGTTCAACGACCCTCTCAATATATTTGTTCAACGACCCTCTCAATATATTTGTTCAACGACCCTCTCAATCTATTTGTTCAACAAAATTTGATAAAACCATCACGTGACTCTGGTCTGAAGTTTCTAAAAATAGCTATACAGCCGGGACATTTGATGAACACGTCATTTTCATATTATGAAACAAGTACGATATCGACCCGGCGGAGTGGTTTTCTGCAAAAATATCGAGTTAACGAACAGTTTCACAATAATTGTTGATCTCAGAGTAAACAAATGTTGGTGATTGAATTAAATCAGTTTAAAATTTGGAGAAATATATGTAGCAGTATTGGGAATGTTGACAGTTTCTGGAACTACTTGAATGCGGATTCACATAGCAGCTTAAAGGCGGTACAGGTTGCATTAAGAAATGGGCAATGGTAGTAATGAGAGGCTGTCGCCTCCCAATTATTAAAAGTACCCGAGAAGGCTGTATCCTTAGTGTTTGGGTCGTAAACATGTAAATCTAAAATCACAAGTCTATACAATTACATTTCTAAAGTGTGTATTCTTTCAACAATTATTTCATGAAAGCCTAACAGTAAATATTTGAATTCTAAATTTTGTTTTACAAAAATACCAATTCCACAGCTATTACGAATGTTACCAATTAAACATATGTATCACAATTAGGCTTGAAATTGTACTTGTAATCTAAACCTATAACATTGTATCTGTATTTATAAGTTTTATTACAGACGGAGATTGTAACGTGAGCATCGACCTTTTATTAGGCGATGCTCTAGTTAGTGTCCTTGGAAACAAAGTAGTAGAATCTACATCGCATACAGTGTTTTGTTGCGCTGTCAAATGTAGAATTTGGTTATAACAAGTATAGAAATAATACGAGATATGTACATATTTCTCAATTCTTGGCTATAAGTCTGATTGTTTAAGTCTAGAAATATTGCGACTTGCATGCCGATACAATAAGTCATATAATAGCATACAAACTACCTTATTTTGCAAGAGAAAACAATAAACAAAGATTGACGGAAACGATCCCGAACGAAATAACATGTTTCTGTTAATGGATAAGATGTTTTTTGTCCTTTGATTTGTGATATGCCACATGTAACACAATATTTGAGAAAAGTAGATAATTATATACCGGAAGTCACGTGTTACATATGATGAAAGTCACGTGATATATAGTCTGAAAGTCACGTGATATATAGTCTAAAAGTCACATGGTATATATTTCTAAATGTCACGTAATGTATACACCGGAATCACGTGCCAGTCTAAGAATGAGAACACGCTGCTAAGAGAAATTTGCGGTCAACTATCAAGGATTCCTGAAAAGTACAAAACCGCCAGTCAACATTGTCGAACAAATAAAGCTATTAGAACAAAGATGTATGTATGAAACCAAGACAAACATCAAAATGCGTCTCCTCATTGTTAGCAGGTGTACACAGAACCAGGTCCATGATTGTGAATATTCGAATGGTGTACAAAATAAAAACGAATCAATTGAAAAAGTACAAATATGACCAGAATGAAGTCAATGCTGTCGCTAGTACAAGTTGGACTGTGCTAATTGATTAATTTATTGATTTGCAAAGACAAAACACGGTATCTCCCATAAATTTTCGATTGTATCAAATTTTAATCTGTTAAGAAAGACTATCGGTCAGAAACAACCTGTTTTTGTATTTTCCACGAGTGGCCGGTCTCCACAGACGGAGTTGAATGTGTTTACCAATTATATTATTGACACTAAATACTGATACGTCACTACCTAGCATTGCCCGGGTTGTTCGTGCACGGGTCAGATAGAACGTGACCTGTCTATAATATTACATCCAGTCTTCAATCTTTGGAGCAAATAGTTGTGGATAGAAATAAATGTGATGACGTTATAGAATCAATTGTCGCGGAACTCGGGATTATTTGATCATTATAGACAATATGTTATTAAAAATCGGTCTCTAGATATTATGTATAAACTGTGCATGAGTCTAAAAGTAGAATTTTTTTATTTTTCTCTTCACCTGGCTCTCGTTCCGTTTTAATTTGACCGACTGAGGCGGCAGACTTTCGTGAGGATGTCGTGTTTTCAGTTGGGTATTGTGATTTGTGTGTGTTTTAATGTTTTCTGTGCTCGGCTGGTTAAGTTGAGTGCTGCCTTCCCTGTCTGACTTAATATAATATTTTTATGTTAATTTCCACATGAGGCTGTACTCAAAATTAGCATCACTAAACGGAAATGTTATTCTGGGTTTATTACAGTAAACTTTCAAGAACTGAAACTTCAGATTTATCTCTAATTCCGACTCTGGTTGACTTTGAGTTGAGATTTCTACTTGAGATGCTTCGGAAGATCGGGATTTGGACAAAACATCTCTGGACAATGAGTCAGTCACATAACATGATGGCAGTAGAGTGACTTTGGATGTCATTGTTTAACAGGCGAAATGGTCAAGACACGCGAAGTTCATGTCGGCGAGGCGAAATGTCTAGTGTTGGTGTTGGTGTTGGCATCGCAAAATTACGAATACTACAATCATGAACACGCGACAGTTCTTTACCTCACAATTGTAAAAGCAAACTTGTACAACAATACGAATTGATCTTAAAGATTTGTTTGAAATCTCTGTTTGTTGTAACTAATGCTTGATTTGAATACTAGACCATCCCTTTATTTATCTTGTTGTTTTTTAGTTTTGAACACTCCGTAGTCCGTCTTGTGCATATTAAGTTTTTGAACATCCTTTAATTTGTGTTGCATGTTTTGAGTTTGTTTTTGCACATCCCATAATTTGTCTTTCATATTCTGAGTTTTTGACCATCCCTTAGTTTGTCTTGTGAATTTTAAGTTTTAGGCCATCCCTAGATTAAAGTCACCGTATAATATGTTTCACACGATGTTGGACCAATTAAAATGCGCTGCTGATTATTCTATAGAGAAAAGCACGTTTTTACTTTTTTCACAACCTTAGAAAAATGCCGCAGGTCCCTGTTTGAAGCTTGCGAACATAAATGGTGAAAACAATATTCTCCCGTAACTTGATGCAAAGTAGTTTTTCCCCATCATTGATTTATAACCTGTCTCACAAAACACATTATTCGATTTGAGCGGATAATTATGCTCCGGAGATATAGTCATAGTTCATGGATTTATCCGTACAGCGACCGAAACGGTGCCAGTTTGGGGTTTATCGATTCCAACAATATTGGTTATACGGCAACAGTAGTTTTGAGGCGATTTTAAACTGTTTAAAAGAGTCATTTTCAATATAATATGCAGAACTCTGAAATGTGTCTCCTGCCTTCAACCAAA
This sequence comes from Spisula solida, assembly GCA_947247005.1. Lineage (NCBI taxonomy): Eukaryota > Metazoa > Mollusca > Bivalvia > Venerida > Mactridae > Spisula > Spisula solida. The sequence continues at coordinate 1,106,130 of OX365950.1, read as the reverse complement.
TTACTACGAATAAAAACACCACCTCTCTAATGAATAACAAGTCTTAAAAGAAATAATGTCACGAATTGTTACAATTGGAAATTGATAAAAACACATCCAAGCCATTCAAGTCAAAAGACGACCATTAATGTCCTAAACCGATGCCACGCGTAAACAATGAGTCAGTGTTCTAACTTACAAGTAGTTGCGGGCGTTATACAGTTCGTTGGCTATCTAACCCCACCGGGGTCGGGCCCGCTGTCCCGTCCACATTTATGCTGATTTTCCTCCACATGTGGCGAAGTTGCTGGTTTTTTGTGGAAGGGTAAGTCATAAATGATAACAATACAGTCCAGGAAAACTGGAGAGATGAATCGGCCGCCATGATTGTATTGCTGAAAAAGTTTTGAGAAATGGCTATAAATTCAAATACAATGTAAAACTCAAACTTACACATTTTTGTATAATTTGTTCTTACTTGGCTACTTGTAAGGCGAAGTATTTTCCTGCGAAGTATAACAGATAATTTGTGTGACATTGTCCTTTATAGCGTTACGGAGATTTTGGAAGTATTTATTTTCATTGAAAGTAAGCTTGCCTTCATAAACTTCAACACACCGCTCACTATCCGTTGTATTGTAGTGATTACTAGTATATATGTCTGGACACTGGTCACTGACCGTTGTATGGTAGTGATTACTAGTATATTTGTCTGGACACTGGTCATTGTCCGTTGTATTGTAGTGATTACTAGTATATTTGTCTGGACACTGGTCACTGCCCGTTGTATTGTAGTGATTACTAGTATATTTCCCTGGACACCGGTCTCAGGTCGTTGTATTGTAGTGATTACTAGTATATTTGTCTGGACACTGGTCACAGGCCGTTGTATTGCAGTGATTACTAGTATATTTGTCTGGACACTGGTCGCAGGCCGTTGTATTGTAGTGATTACTAGTATATTTGTCTGGACACTGGTCACTGACCGTTGTAGTGCAGTGATTACTAGTATATTTGTCTGGACACTGGTCACTGTCCGTTGTAGTGCAGTGATTACTAGTATATTTGTCTGGACACTGGTCACTGTCCGCTGTATTGTAGTGATTACTAGTATATTTGTCTGGACACTGGTCACTGACCGTTGTAGTGCAGTGATTACTAGTATATTTGTCTGTACACTGGTCACTGTCCGTTGTAGTGCAGTGATTACTAGTATATTTGTCTGGACACTGGTCACTGTCCGTTGTATTGTAGTGATTACTAGTATATTTGTCTGGACACTGGTCACTGTCCGTTGTATTGTAGTGATTACTAGTATATTTGTCTGGACACTGGTCACTGTCCGTTGTATTGTAGTGATTACTAGTATATTTGTCTGGACACTGGTCACTGGCCGTTGTATTGTAGTGATTACTAGTATATTTGTCTGGACACTGGTCACAGGCCGTTGTATTGCAGTGATTACTAGTATATTTTGTCTGGAAACTGGTCACTGACCGTTGTATTGTAGTGATTACTAGTATATTTGTCTGGGCACTGGTCACTGACTGTTGTATTGTATTGATTACTAGTATATTTGTCTTGACACTGGTCACTGGCCGTTGCATTGTAGTGATTACTAGTATATTTGCCTGGGCACTGGTCACTGACCGTTGTATTGTAGTGATTACTAGTATATTTGTCTGGGCACTGGTCGCTGACCAACGTGCGGTGGTAATTATTAGTAAACTAATTCTGATAATACACATTACATGTACCACTGTTTGATAATACATTTTATAAATATCTATAATGTGTCGTCTGTGATAGGCACGTGTCAGAGACGCGTGGATTAAATTACTCTGATATAATACTACGTGTGTTTACAAAAAACATGTGGTAAAACGTGGTCGCTGTTTGATCTAAAAAAAACACTCACATTGCTGAGACTAGTAATGTCCATTTTCTCGTCTGTCTGGTAGGTAGCAACTATGCAGGAGAATTGTTCAATGCATCTCACATTATCAATATGTCGTTCAATATGTTGAAGATATACCATTATTGTTACTAGTATTAGAATGATTGTACGCGTTCCTTGTGTCAACATCAAAGTCAGCCTTTGATTTCGGTGATTTATATTATTGACTGCAAACATTGTTGCATGGCCATGATGTAACAGTTCAATAATAGCATATTACAGTTTCCATAAAACGTCAATAGTAATATTGATATTGATACTTCTTGGCCAACATTTAGTTACAGATTTAGTCTACCGAATGCTTCAAAAATCATTCCCTTATAATAATAAAGACTACGAGGAAACTCATTTGACAATTAAATTAAATGGCAAGTTATAGAAAATTCGACAGCTTGGACTTGGGCGGATCTGCGCTTGTTTAGTTGGGCATTGTGCTTTGTGTGTTTTTAATGTTTTCTGTGCTCGGCTGGTTAAGTTGAATGCTGCCTTCCTTGCCTGACTTAATATAATCTTTTTCCATGAGATCCTCAACAATAAACAGTTGAACAAGAACACTAGTACATAAAATGAAAAAAGCATAATGGCAATTTGGCCCATATGACGTCCACAATATCATAATTTTATATATACAACGAGTATAATGCTGATTAATTTTTAAGTTGTTAGTTCAAGTTCTTACATTTGAACTGATTTCTACACATTAGTCCGTAAGTTGCCGCATTAAAACTATTTCGTTTACAGGAGTTCGTTTAACGCATTGTAAATGTGGGCATAATTACTTTTCACTACAAGAATTAAAATTATTATAATTATGCCAAAATAGTGAGATGTAATTATAATGAATAATTCACGTCCCTCTATTGTGTTAACCTCGCCTTGTATCGGTCCAATGTTTGGATATCCGACGATCTACTGGAGTATAGAGTATACAGAGGTCCAGAGATAAATCCAGGCAATCTGGAGACGATTATCGCGTGACATTCGTTCCTGACTCGAATATAAGAGAAATTAATGTAATTTACACAAAATGGCAGAAATACTCGATTCACGCGACTAAGTCATACGTTGTCGGTATAAAGAAGTGACTACATACATACCTGACTTTAACAAACAAAGACAAACAAGAAACAAATGAAACAAGAGGGCCCAATGGGCCCTAGGTCGCTCACCTGTCGTACTAGTGCATGCACACCCCTATGGTGACCCTACACATTTTCTGAATAAAATTTAAGAAAATTCAGCCTCTATTGCAAGTTTGTTTATGATTTGACCATGTGACCTAGCTTTTGACCCCAGATGACTTAATTAATATCAAACTTAACCTAGATTGTGCTGAGATGATCATTTGGACCAAATTTCATAAAGATTAAGTCGAAATTGTGACCTCTGGTGATTACACAGGATTTGCCTCCATATAAATTTACGTACAAATACATACTTTAAAGACGAAACATTACCTTAACACTTAACAAATAAAAAATATATATTATGCTCCCAGTGGGGTTTGAACCCATGACCCTCAGGAATATGTCAATTGACATTGTGACCTTGTTTTTGACCCCAGATGACCCAAAATCGAACTTTACCTAGATTTTGTTGACATGATAATTGTGACCCAAGTTTCTTAAAGATTTATAAAAAATATGACCTCCAGTCACTACACAAGGTGACCTAGTGACCTAGTTGTTGACCTCAGATGACCCAATATCGAACTTGACCTAGATTTTGTTGAGATGATCATTGTGACCAAGTTTTGTAAAGATTAGGCCAAAATTGTGACCTCTAGAGAGCACACAACCCAATTGTTGACGGACGGACGGACGGACGACGGACGAAGAGTGATCACAAAAGCTCACTCTGTCACTTTGTGACAGGTGAGCTAAAAAAATAATTGAAATGAGACAAAAACAAGCTAATTCAATAAATGTGATCACCCGATAAAATCTTAGGAATACAGCGGTACTTTTGCGTGATGCAATTACATGCAATACTGTACAGCTGCATATTTCCACGCGACGAAAAGTGTTCGAATTCCAAACATTTGATGTACCGAAATACATATATAAGAGATTTTTAGAATTCCTACGTAGAGTTCTATGTTGGAAAATTATAACGCTAGATGAAATATTAGGGAATTTAGTAAAATCTCGAAATTCGCCAAAATGACCACGTCACTAATGTTACCACTTTCACAAAATCGTAAAAGCTCGGTCATTACCGTTTGTCATCGGTAAATATACGTGTATAGCTCTAATATGCACCAATGTTATCAGTCTGAGTTATCAGCCCAGCTACGTAACACATTATCTTTACGTGAATAAGTTGATTATTTTATATTTTTCCTTTTTTTACGATTTCAATGCATAAAGGCCGAGATGTTCAAAATGCACTTACACAGTGTTGAAATTCTATATTTCAAAGGATCTTATGCAGCAACAACGTGACGTGCTATCGACCCCTATCCTCATAGTCCATGAAAGCGTTTTAATATCCGTATTTAATTTATACCGATTAGAGACACTTCAACAAAATGTTACCCGTACTATACGGTATCCAACCTACGCTGTACGGACACCATTTTGAAAGTATGCCTCCCCTTTTCGGAAGACGAGTCCGTTGTTGTATTACACAATTTAAACATATACCTATACAAACCGACGGATAACTTCCATTATCGTCTGTTAGAGAGAGGAGGCACACACCGAGAGCAAGGATATCAACAGGCTATAACTTCCATTATCGTCTGTTAGAGAGAGGAGGCACACACCGAGAGCAAGGATATCAACAGGCTATAACTTCCATTATCGTCTGTTAGAGAGAGGAGGCACACACCGAGAGCAAGGATATCAACAGGCTATAACTTCCATTATCGTCTGTTAGAGAGAGAAGGCACACACCGAGAGCAAGGATATCAACAGGCTATAACTTCCATTATCGTCTGTTAGAGAGAGAAGGCACACACCGAGAGCAAGGATATCAACAGGCTATAACTTCCATTATCGTCTGTTAGAGAGAGGAGGCACACATCGAGAGCAAGGATATCAACATGCTATAACTCCATTATCGTCTGTTAGAGAGAGGAGGCACACACCGAGAGCAAGGATATCAACAGGCTATAACTTCCATTATCGTCTGTCAGAGAGAGGAGGCACACATCGAGAGCAAGGATATCAACAGGCTATAACTTCCATTATCGTCTGGTAGAGAGAGGAGGCACACACCGAGAGCAAGGATATCAACAGGCTATAACTTCCATTATCGTCTGTTAGAGAGAGGAGGCACACACCGAGAGCAAGGATATCAACAGGCTATAACTTCATTATCGTCTGTTAGAGAGAGTAGGCACACACCGAGAGCAAGGATATCAACAGGCTATAACTTCCATTATCGTCTGTTAGAGAGAGGAGGCACACACCGAGAGCAAGGATATCAACAGGCTATAACTTCCATTATCGTCTGTTAGAGATAGGAGGCACACATCGAGAGCAAGGATATCAACAGGCTATAACTTCCATTATCGTCTGTTAGAGAGAGGAGGCACACATCGAGAGCAAGGATATCAACAGGCTATAACTCCATTATCGTCTGTCAGAGAGAGGAGGCACACACCGAGAGCAAGGATATCAACATGCTATAACTCCATTATCGTCTGTTAGAGAGAGGAGGCACACACCGAGAGCAAGGATATCAACAGGCTATAACTCCATTATCGTCTGTTAGAGAGAGGAGGCACACACCGAGAGCAAGGATATCAACGGGCTATAACTCCATTATCGTCTGTTAGAGAGAGGAGGCACACACCGAGAGCAAGGATATCAACAGGCTATAACTTCCATTATCGTCTGTTAGAGAGAGGAGGCACACACCGAGAGCAAGGATATCAACAGGCTATAACTCCATTATCGTCTGTTAGAGAGAGGAGGCACACATCGAGAGCAAGGATATCAACAGGCTATAACTCCATTATCGTCTGTTAGAGAGAGGAGGCACACACCGAGAGCAAGGATATCAACATGCTATAACTTCCATTATCGTCTGTTAGAGAGAGGAGGCACACATCGAGAGCAAGGATATCAACAGGCTATAACTTCCATTATCGTCTGTTAGAGAGAGGAGGCACACACCGAGAGCAAGGATATCAAAATGCTATAACTTCCATTATCGTCTGTTAGAGAGAGGAGGCACACACCGAGAGCAAGGATATCAACAGGCTATAACTTCCATTATCGTCTGGTAGAGAGAGGAGGCACACACCGAGAGCAAGGATATCAACGGGCTATAACTCCAGCAGAACCTATCGACCTTCAAAGGTCTGCAATATTTTATATCCAATCTAATACATTTAATTTTCGTGAGGAGACTCAATATTAATTGACAATTCAAACATACTAACTTTTACATCTCATTTTACGGTTTTATTTGGAAAATACCGGGCTCTTGTGGGAAATCTACTGTGGTTTATAAGAATGAATACATCGTATGTATAAATTAATCATGAATTCATCACAAGTAATTAAACGCTGCAGAAGATAGCATATTGACAAAACTCAGGATCACAGAGGCGCCTAATGTGAATCCGAGTCTGCCTAGACATTTTAACCAATGGTTAATAGACCAATATCAACAAGATTAACTTCATTGCGAAAATCGCACGACGTAGCTATACTGCATGGTAAATCTTCCTCACCATAAGCGAATGCATAAAACAATATAGGACGGCAATTTTACCATTTATTTAAAACCTTTTTGGCAACATATAGTACGATTCCATTTAACGACAAACTCATTCGTAGGTTGTAAATCTAGTAGGATGGAGCTGACTAGGAAGCAAACAGTTTTGAATTAAACAATGTTTGCGCTTGTATTGCTAACTGCCCTGTGTTCATCGAAGGTTAATGTGACGATACCTTAAGTAGTGACGATATTTGTCGCTTTAATCCTTCGTTGAACGCCCAATTTGCCACATATAATTAGGACGTGTAAAGCCCCGTTTTATCCGTTCTCAATTCGAAATATGTACGGATGCACGGGTTTCACTATTCACATTATTTTGTTTGCCTCTGTCCGCCATTTTGGCACCACATAAATCAACGTTGGCATCACATGCTGATACAAATACGTGATCCTGATCAAGTCGCAGTTGAGCAAAAGGGTATTGAACGATTAACAAATATATGTTACATGAACAAAATTCCAATGTCAAACCTGCTTTAAAGTTGAAGTCGAAAGCAAGACTGAAACATTAACCAATCAGCCATTGATGCTTGGTCACGTGCTCCTCCATAGTCAATCTCATGCTTTCAATGCACATCCGGTCTCGGGGCCGGAGGTAATAAAACTAATATCTCCGTCAGATGTTTGATAAACAGGCAGGGTGTTGCATAAAAGTATACCATTGCCAGTCGAATTGCGTTTAAATTTAGCACAAAAAAGGTTTTTATATCACAGAGAATGGCCATCAAGCGAGACTAAAAGGTTGGTACCATAGGCTCAACAATAGGCATTGGTAGCGCAGGTGTCACTGTCATATCGTTATTGCCTATGATCTTAATGTACGAGTACAATGTTTACATGTTGGTCTACTCTCACTTTCGCAACGTTGCGATGTATGATCGTCCTTGTACACCTTTCTCTATTGGAGCCTTTCTGTTTCTGTCGAGTACTGCTTTCCCAGTCCGATTTGTTATTATCTTTATCGTATTGTTGTGCAAAGGAGTTTCCACAATATCATTATAACAAGAGATGTTTGTAAAACACGTATGGCCCCATGGCAGCCTAATAGTCAGAAAATGTGAAGGTCGCAAGGACCTTGACCTTTGACCAACTCACCTAAATATTAATAAGGGACAACTTCAGTTGCTGACAAATCCCCATGTACAGTTTGACATTCCTAGGTCAAAGCGGGTTCAGTTATAGAACGGAAACCATTTAAATAGTCAGAAATGGTAAAGGTTACAGTGACCTTGACATTTGCCCTACTGACTTCAAAATCAATAAGGGACATCTTCTGTTGCTGGCCAACATCCATGTACAGTTTGAATATCCTAGGTCAAAGCGTTCTTGGGTTATATAACGACAACCATTTTATACGACCGACAGACCGAGCGACAGTCAGGTGCAAAGCATTATACACCCTCATTAAATATGGGGGCATAATTAAAAGGTCTATCTGTAGAAAGTAATAAATGTTGAACGATTGGCCACAAAAACACGCGATATCTTGAAATGATCCGAGGTAACATATCAATAATATAGCAAAGCGGCGATTAGTTTTCTAATTTTCCTCTCGCAATCTGAACACATGATTCCTGTAGAAGTACGTTTAACAGTCAGAGTCTATTGGACGAATGCTTTACACAGTATCGATTAGGTTCAGTTAGCTATACAAGCGTTTGTGCGACTACCTAGAGATAGCTACTAATACTACCTCCAAACATAAGAGAATGTCATCTCGCTGCGCTAGCAAATATCTTGAGATTACTTTCGGTTTGATTTTCAGCATATGACATGATCTATGAACAAGGTGTTTAGACTGGTACTCGTAAGTCAAGTCAATGGATTGGTCATACCGTTATATGGACAGTAAGATGACCGTTGTTAATCGTTCAGTCGACCAATTAGAGATCTTAACGTCATTGGACACGCGAGGGCTGTGAAATGCAATCTACGTTTTAAAACATATTTTCTGCGAACAATATCTGACTCACCAATACGCTGTAAGTGCAAACATATGTACTTTTCCGGTATCATGCTCAAAAAGATTAAGATAACCTTCAAACAATATCTTAAAAAAGTAGCACAAAAACATTGTTGCCATTGACCTTGAAATATCTAGATTCGAGACAATGTGTAACATAGAGAAAAGTAGCAATAAGCCTCTCAAATCATTAATACAAAATAGCTTAAACATCTTTTTTTTTAATTTCATATACACATTTACTTGTATATAACGCATATTTAGGATCGTGGCAAATGTTTAAGATAGATCAGGATTCTGTAGCCACATGTTACGCCAAATAGTTGTCTGTAGTGAATGTATTTAAAAACATTTAATGTGGAATAGATAACGTTCATTATGATTGCACTGAGCGTAAAGTCAATGACAAAATCTTACCGTAGACATTGAAACATTGCCTAATAGTAATAGTACTGATAGCTGGGCTTCCAAATAACATAGCCAGTTTTAACAACAATGGGGCCGGGAGCAAACATCACCACTGTGGAACAAGTACTGGCAAGGAGAGGCAAGCATCCACGATGGACAGCAAACATTGTTAATGGGGAGCAAGTTGTGCCAATGGGTAGAAAGTATCGACAGTGGGGAGCACGCATCACCAATGGGGAACAAGCATCGTGAATAGGGAGCAAGCAACATCAATCAATGTGGAGCAAGCACCATCAATGGGGAGCAAGCATATCCAATGAGGAGAAAGTATCGCCAATGAGGAGAAAGCATCGTCAATGAGGAGCCAACCTCCTCCCAAATGTGGTTCCTGGTGGTAATGATGAAACGTAACGGACACTCGTGATATTTGCAGGTACTTAGTCAGTTCCATAACACATAAAAGAAGATTAGCACAGTTTCCGTCGCATACGAGTTTTCAATCAATGAGCATTTGAAGGAAATTATAATTGCCTGACAGGTCGATAATAATATGGCACGGTTAGTGTTCGGTTAGTACATTAGCTTGACATTGACATTGTCGTCTGATTACTGTATTTTAGATTCTCAAATTGCTCGAAATCTTCCTCGTTCCATACATATATAAGACAACATTATACAAACGAGATCTCCCTTGTGAATGTGTGAGGTGTTTCTACGCTTTATGACCATCCCTTGGTTTTCAAGTTAACGTATTATGGAATTTCGTTAGGGACATCCCTAATGAATATGTTGGCCTGAAATGTGATATTCGATAGTATGGTAGCAAGGTATCAATATCGCGATGATAACACGACAAAGTGATATCGATAATTGCGATACTTGTATGATGAGAATTGCGATATCTACCATTCGCTGATTTGAGTATTTTGAATTTTTGAACATTCCTTAATTTCTCTGGCGTAATTTGAGCTTTGACCATCCCATGATGGAAACACCGTATAACGCTGATGATTATTCTGTAGACAAATTCACGTTTGTTTAACTTTTTTCACAACCTAAAAAAATGCCGCAGGTCCCTGTTCGAAGCTTGCGAACAATAACGGTGAAACAATATTCTCCCGTAAATTGATGCAATGTAGTTTTTCCCCATCATTGATTTATAACCTGTCACCCAAAACACATTATTCGATTTGAGCGGATAATTATACTCCGGAGATATAGTCATAGTTCATGGGTTTATCCGTACAGCGACAGGAACGGTGCCAGTTTGTGGTTAATCGTTTCCAACAATATTAGTTAAGCGAGAACAGAAGTTTTAAGGCGATTTTAAACTGTTTAACAAAGTCACTTCCAATATGATATGCAGAACCACGAGATGCGTCATTTGCCTACAACATACTGACTGCGGATAAAAAACAGCACCTCTCTAATGCATACCAAGTGTTGAAAGAAATAATGTCACGACGTTTTACAATTGGAAATCACACAGAGACTGGTAAAAACAACTTTCAAGCCCTTCAAGTCAAAAGACGACCAGTAGACTAAACTGACGCCACGTATGAGTCAGTGTTGTAACTTACAAGTAGCCGCGGACGTTATACAGTGCGTTGGCTATCTTTAAACACGCCAGGTTCGGGCTCGCGATCCCGTACATGAACATTTGACAATAATGTTGATTTTCCTCTACATATGGCGACGTGGCTGGATTCTAGTGGAAGGGTAAGTCATAAATGATAATACTACAGCTCAGGGAAATGGTATTAATACAGTTACAATATGATCACATCACGTTTGTAAACGTCGTATCATGTGATACTTGAAAAGGATTATTTAATTAATCTATAATGTTTCTTCTGTGATAGCAAGTGTCAGAGACGTGTGGATCAAACAAGCATGCGGAAAAACGTGGTCGCTGTTTGATCTATAAAAAACCAATCACATTGATGAGACTAGTAATGCCAATGTTCTGTTCTGTTTGTTAGGTAGCAACTCTGTAGGAGTATTGTTCAAGGCTCTCGCGTTATCAATATGTCGTTTAATATGTTGTAGAAAAAATATTATTGTTATTAGAATGATGTATTTATCATAGACAGTCATTTATTACGGTGTTTTATATTAATGTCTACAAAAATGGTCAAGATGCAACAGTATAATAATATCATATTACAGTTTAAGTAAAATGTCAATAATAATAGTACATGTATATTAATTCTTAAGTTTTTCGTCCGAGTACACGTGCTATTTTTTCCTTTAAATGATTTCTACACATTAGCCCGTTATTTGCCACATTAAAACTATGTCGTTCAAAGGGACGGGTCGTACCATTCTGATCGCCTCGGACTTTATGGATTGCAATAGTATTTTTACTGGAGACAACGGAAATGTCCGAGCTTTCGCAATTGGTGTCGCACGCGATGTAACGGCAAACATTATGCTTCCCTACGAGAATTAAAATTGTTTTATGCCAAAAAAGTGATATTTATTACAATATTTAATTCACGCCCTTCTATTGTGTTAATATCGTGTATTGGTCAAATGTTTGGATATCCGACAATCGTATAGAGTATACAGACGTCCAGTGATAATTCCAGGCAATCTGGAGACGATAATCGCGTGATGACATCAATCCCTTCCTTACTGACGCGAATATAAGATAAATTAATGCAATTTACACAAAAACAAAATGACAGAAATACTCGGTTCAGGCGACTAAGTCATACGTTGTCGATATAAACAAGTGACTACATACGTTTCTGGCTTTGACACACACAAAAATGGTCGCATTAAATGCAACAAATAATTTAGATGAAACAAAAACAAGCCTATTCAATAAATGTAATCACTCGATAAAACCTTATGAATACAAGGAAAAGTGCATTTTGCGTGATGTGCAACGGACACGAGGTAAGCGAACACGCACGTAAAGTTCCTTCGCGGAATTCTATGTTGGCAAATTATGACGATAGTGGAAATATTATGAAATTTAGAAAAAATCACGAAATTCGCAAACATGCACTGTAGTGTAATGATTCGAGAGATAGCTAATTATATAATATTAATTGCAATGTGACTGGCATAAATATAGAATTGTACTAAGTTATATATTTCATACACTAAAGTCATACAGCCTTGAGCTTAAACCTGTCAGTGTGAGGAAGTGTAAATTTAATATCTGTCTGGTTGGTCAATACCATGTTAGTGGGATTAGAGTTAGAGTTGAGTAGAGAGTGGATTTGAGTTAGGGACCAGTTGGTGTGGGCCATCAACAAGCGAGTAACTTGGGCCATAAGCCTGGACAATATGTGTTCGAGTATGAACAGTTGACTTATGCTGTGAACCTGAAGTACTATGTTTATGAACTGTGTAACAAACTATATGAATAAAGCCACTATACGAACACGAGCGTTACGTTCTTTACCAACTCATAAGATCTACGTAACATCACGTCGCTTGTCTTAAGCTAGGTTAACACCCTGGCGTTGGGACCGACGTTTGGGAAAACGTTTAGCTCCGCTAGTACGTAAAGGTTACTAAATGTTTTGTGTTCGTTGGAAATGTTTAACATGTAAAAATTTTGTGGACGTTTGTAAATAAACGCTGATGTGAGTTATGCTCCGTTTTTAAACGTTACTGAACGTACGATTTTAGTTGTTCAAACGTAATTTAAATAAATGCCTGACTTGAACAAACGATATATACACGTGAAATTATACAGAGCTTAGTGTCCTTATATTTCCTTTATGTTTGCATAGCTTGCTCTTTAATGTTCATTTATGTCACAATGAAACAAAAAATTGGATAAAAGTGTTCTGCCCCAAAAGTGATGCTGCAATTATTTTCTTTACATGCCGTTTTATACGAGTATTACTCATATTTGATTTCCATTCTCGTCTGCACTACCTATCGACCACCAAAGGTCTGCAATATGCTATATCCAATCTAATATAACTACTTTTCGTGAGGAGATTCAATATTAATTGAGAATTCAAAAATGTTGACTTTTACATCTTAGTTTACGGTTTCATTTGGATAATGCCAGGTTCCTATGGGAAATCTACTCAGTTTATAAGAATGAATACATCTTATGTGTAAATTAATCATGAATTCATCACAAGTAATTAAACGCTGCAGAAGATAGTGTAATGACAACATTCAGGATCACAGAGACGCTTAATGTGAATCCGAGTCTGCAAGTCGCTTTTAACCAATGGTTAATAAACCAATATCAACAAAATTAACTTAATTGCGAAGACCACGTATGTCGTAGCTATACTGTATAGTAAATCGCCTTTATAGGCGAATGACTTTGAGGTCACATTTTACGATTTATTTAAAACATAATGTATGTATAATTACAGTAAACGACGGACTCATTCGTTGTAGATATAGTAAGACTGGGCTGACTAAGAAGCGAACAGTTTTGAAATGTACAATGTTTGCGCTTGTTTTGATAACTGAACATACATCAACGTTGGCATCACATGCGTTAGATGATACAATTAAAGTCGCAGTTGAGCAATATATTATGTATCGGTAAACAAAACTCTGTACAGGGTGTCCAAAAAGAAAGTATACAATTTCAGTGTATCTTTATCAAATCTCTTCATTCTGCTATCGTAAAGAAAATTTGCACATGTGTAGACCAAAGATATAAGATTTTTCTGTGACTAGTTTTGAGATTATAACTTGAATACTTTTTGGGAAAATGTAAAGTTACTGAAATTACCTTTATTTGCCCGTGAAGTCTATTCAGTGAGTTATGACGTTCACAAGACGTCCATCCTTCTTACGTTTCCCTTCGTGCACTTGTTTTAAACAATTTACATGTATAACACGTGCACATGTGTCAAAACTGATCTTCTTACCTTCTATTTTGATGTTTCATGTGAGCATAGACGTGTCTGTTGGCTTTGTACTGTATACTAGCGATTTCAGATAGCCCTACAAGAAGTAGTCGCAATGATATAGATCCGGGCTGTGGGCGGGCCATGTCACACCACAGTGATATTTCCTGGACTTTGGATCCAACCGTTTCAAGGAAGTCATCCAACCCCTTATGTACAATGTGTGGCACTGGTACCTCTGTCATGAACTATGCATCATTCAAAACAATAAAACACCTGCTGGGTTTAGGAATGAGCTGGTTTAACAAAGACAAGTAAAGGGTTAAGTTTATTTATTTCTTTTGTGCTGTCTGAATCGCCAGTGTACAATATAAAGCCAACGGACCCATCTATGCTGCCGAGGAACATCAATCGAGAAGGTTAGAAGATCAGGTAAGAAACATGTGCAAATGTAATTGATAGTTTCCAAGAACGAGTGCAAGATTGGGAATGTCAGAAGGCGACATGCATCGTGAAAACGTCGTTAATAACTACTAAATCACGTCACGGACAAAATATGGTAATTTTAGAAAATTGAAAGCTCTCTAAAAAATTATCCGGGTTATAATCTTAAACTTAATCACAGAAAAAACTTAATGCCCAACCTGTTTGCACTTACATTATATAATGGAGAACGTACAAGCCAACCAGAATATTTACCGACTTGAGTACTGGTAACTGTAAATCAATAAAATATATTTCGCGCGATTTTATTTCGCGAGTGGCAGACTTTCGCGAAATTAAGTCGACACGAAAGTGCTAAGAACATTAATATGGACTTTGCGGGGGGAAACTTAAAACGCGAAAATTTGTAGTCGCGAATATGCCGACGATCAGTTAAGATAGATAATCTGAAATATACAAGATGAGAGGTAGACTGGTAGCAAATAGTGATAATTAAATTAATGCTACTTTAAACGTGAAGTCGAAAGCAGGACTGAGACATTAGCCAATTGGGCATTGATGCGTGGTCATGCGCTCCTCCATAGCCAATCGCTTCATGTTTCCAGTAGACATGCAGTTCCAGGGCCGCAGGTAATAAAACAATCTCCGTCCGCTGTTTGATAATCAGAAAGGGTTTTTCATAAAATTATGGCGTTGCCCGTAGAATTGCGTTTAAATTTAGCGCAAAAAGTTTTTTTATTTTATAGAAGGGCCATAAAGCGAGACAAAAAAGTTGGTTCTATTGTCCTAGATAGGCTCAGTTTTAGACATTGGTAGCGCAGGGGGGGTCACTGTCATTGCCATTGACCATAATGTACGATGTTTACATTTTCGTCTACTTTAACTTTCGCAGCGTTGCTTAGTGCTCGTCCTTGTTCATCCTTCTCTTTTCGTGACCATCGTGCTCTGCTGTTTCTCTTAATTGCTGCCTTCTTCATAGATCGGTCTGATATGTATTATCTTTATCTTAACAAATCTATAGGCCAAAGCAGATCAGTTCGATGGTTAGGAATGTCAAATAGATATATTTACAATGCATTCATTTTCAAACTAATTTAAACTGGTATTTTAAGCTTTTTGTATTGTTTTGCAAAGGGTATACAATAGTATGTCAATTAAACAGGTCTGTAGGAAATAATAAATGGCGAACGATTGGTCACAAAAAGACGCGAGATCTTGAAATGATCCGAGGAAACATGTCTATAATATAGCAAAGCGGTGATTAATTTTCTAATTTTCCTCTCGCAGTCTGAACACATTATTCCTACAGAAGTACGTTTAACAGTCAGAGTCTATTAGACGATTGCTTTACCCAGTATCGATTGGGTTCAGTTAGCTATACAAGCGTTGGTGCGACTTCCTAGAGATGGCTATCTAATACTACCTCCAAACATTAGAGAATGTCATCTCGCTGCGCTAGCAAATATCTTGAGATTACTTTAGGTTTGATTTTCAGCATATGACATGATCTATGAACAAGGTGTTTAGACTGGTACTCGTAAGTCAAGTCTATGGATTGCACAGAGCGTTATATGGACAATAAGATGACCGCTGTTACAAATGTAATCGTCTAGTCGACCAATTAGAGATTTTGACGTCATTGGACACACGAGGGCTGTGAAAGTCATTCTCCGCCATAAAACTAATCTCTGTCAACAATATCTGACTCACCAATACACCAATATAGCTATAAGTTCAAGTCTTTTAAAGTCAAGAACAAATGTACGTTTCCGGTAACATGATTATGGTTACCTTCAAAAATTATTTTAAAAATTAGCACAAAAACATTGTGTCATTGACCTGAAATATCTAGACTCGCGACAATGTGTAAAATAGAGAAAAGTAGCAATAAGCCTTTCAAGCCATTCATACAAATAACGTAAATAACTTTTTTTCTCCAATTTCATATACACATGTACTAGTACAGAAGAAACAGAAGAGTTTATTGCAAGGCAATATTGCCCATGGACATATAATACATGCAATGTACAAACATAAAGGTCATAATGCGTACAAAAAATAAAATAAACTTCCGGTCCGGTGCAGGTGTGCATCATAAGTTAAGGTCAGAAAAAATATTGACAAAGTATTTGTCAATATCAACAAAAAGCATATAAAATGCGTTTAATGTATATGATAAAACGAGAGATGGTAAGTTGCTGCCTATCCTGTGTGACTTAATATAATCTTTTTTCATACATTGAATGTAGAGATTTTGGAGAAAAGTGATTGGTTGTCAAATCAATGACATGTATGAACATGTAAATTTTTAAAAAGTAACTTATCAAAAAAAATTTGTCTGCATTTTTATTTTGTTTTTTTATCGAACATAATACGTATACTCTCTTTTTGCATACTTTTGTATTTAAGAATTGATAAATTTTGCACAGTTAGAGTATTTTCAGTTGTAAACAATTCAGTAAATTTAAGAATATTTGGTCTAATCCGAAAATATTTTTTAACATATTGTTTCCTGTATTCATGACAAAGAGGACATTCTAAAATAAAATGAAATTCGAACATTACATAATTGACATTTCCGTTCTGATTGTGTTATAGCATTCGGTTTATTCCATCTTCCTGTTTTAATTTCTAGTCTATGACTTGATACTCTTAGCATAGTTAAAGCGAACCTATATTTTATAATAGTTATTCAATACAAGTATTGTTAACGTCGAAATGAGAAAATAAAATATAAGTAGAGTGTCTGACGCTCTCGAAAAGTTGTTCATTCCATGTTTGTACAAAATTGGCAGTTAGTCTTTGTTTTACAAGAATCATGAATAATTTTGAATTACCGACCCCCTGGAATAACCAACCTTATATCGTTAAGATTTTCCAATATCGATTTTTCTAGTAGATTATCTGTCATTAGAATGAATAATTGTGAGCCCAAATCTAATCATGTTTAAAAACCATAGTTCTTTAAAGGACATCGACCAAGTTCACCATATATAAACTCGTTTTGGGTTTGTTTTCTCACTCCTATTATTTGCTTGCAGAACTGTAGATGGATACTTTCTAATTTATTTGAATTTATTGGTAGCCCCATACCTCAGACCCATAATTTAAAATTGGGACTATTAGTTTGTCGAATAGACTAAATCTATGACTTGCTGATATGTTGACAAATTTGTTTAAATATGATTTTAATTTTAAAAAACCTTTAAGTGCTTGTCCACTAAAAGTGTCAAATGTTAAGTTAAATGATTCACCTGATGAGAATACAATACGAGGGATGCCCGCAAGACTGTAGTAACCGCATATTTTTACAAAAGTCACTTTTTTATATTTTTGGATAGATAAATATGTTTAACATGATAGCAAAAAGTAGTTTGGCTGTAGTTTTATAAAAACATACATTATGGCTAAAATGCAATACAGTCTTAACTGACGACGAATGAAAAAGTTCCTGCAATACTGTAGTATGTCAACTTACTACAGTATTGCGCAAACATTTTCATTAACTTGGAATATATTTTTTCCTGCAATACAATAGTAACTCAATACTAAACAATCATTATGGTGTAATGATGTTTGATGACAGTATCAGTTAATCATGGAAGGGTGCAAAATGGCTGTATCAAGTAATTAAAGGTACTAAATATAGTCCGGATTGGCCAAACCCGGCTATATGTAACAGTAAGGTAACCAACTGAGTCAGGAATGACTGTGTCTGACATTGTTAAGTACCACATAAGTATGCCTTTACACAGGGGTGGTAAGTTCCCCATTTGGCCTGGTATTGTTGGACTCTGGATTTGTTAGAACACCTTATGACCTGGTATGGCTATAACAGGTGGAGGGTTAAAACCCTTAGGGCCTAACCAGCTAGAATGGGTGTAGTTGGTGATGGTGAGTTACCCCCTCAGGGCTAGTTTCAATTTAATTTATTAATACTGGTGTTAAATACTGCAAAGGGCTTGAGAAATAGCTCTATTCTGTAAGTGTGGGTACCCAATAGAGCCTGAGGTAGCAGAATTGTGATTTTTAGTAGCCCTCACGACCAAATATAGGCGGTAAAGGTTGTTGTGTGTATCCCGTTTGGCCCTGTTAGTGTTGCTGCGTTCGGTGGTTATGACAACACCTTATGGCCTAGTATTGTTTCAAATTGACGGGGATAATGTATCCCATTTTAGATCTGGTTTGGCTGTATGTGATTGTTAGTACTTAATAAGGCCTGGTATGGCTGTATTCAGTGGTTATGAAGACTCTCAGCGCCGTGTAACTATGACTCTATGAAATAAAAACAGAGAAACATTTCCTATGTGTTGGATATTAGACTTATTTATCGAAGTAACATTTTCCAGGCAAAGAATTGGTGGGGTATATGTTGAGCTTCTAGAATACGTGTAAGTCGGGTACTGACGGCTTGTAAAACGATACATTAACTTGCACTAAAGGAAACAAGATTATGATGCCCCTTGCGATGAAACATGAGCTGAAGCCGGCAATAAAAAACAACACAAAAACCAAGCAAAGCACGCTTTTTTTATTAAATTTTGTTTTGATCGATATTTGTTCGATACGAGAACGTTCGATACGGTTTATCAACCCAACCCTAAATACCGGTCTTCGATTCGATACGTGAACCGGTACTCAGCCCTAGTTGCAAGTATCCCTTATGGTTTTAATTATGGCTGTAATTGGTTGCGGCGAGTGGTAACCAATAGGGCCTGGTATAGCTGTACCCTAATTGAGGCGTTGTTATCCTATAGATATTGAGGTTGAGTGCCTAATATGGCTTTTGATGGCTGTACCCCAAGTTTGTGAGTACCCCATATGAAATGGGTGGCTTTATATAGCAGTAAACAGTCTTGTCCAGCTAAGAAACAATGCTGTTTTTTGGTGTTAGCCCAGCTAGGAAACCATTCTGTTTTTAGTGCCCCGGTGGTCAGTGAATTCTTATACCCCCTCCCATATTTGAAGTTTATGGACATTATTTTTGGTGTTATGCTCAAAATTAAATTTTGTTGATTGGTTTGTCTGTCGCAATGTGTCTGTGTAATTTCTCAGTAGCCAGTGGGATTAAATCTGCAACCTTCTGTTCCAAACCACTCGGCCATCATGGGCAGTTCTCTACATCAGTACTTATTGTTGTTTAAAGAAGTAAAATACTATCATAAGCTTGTCAAAGAAGTACCAATTCAACAAGATTTTTTAGTGTTATTAATTTGGTGAAGTTTGAAAGACAATTTTTCTTATTAAAAAAGAATGTCTGGTGAAATTAATTTTAAAAAAGAATACTACTTAGTAGTGATTTGAGTTGCATTGTGTTACTGAGCAAGTTAAAATTGTGCCATTATTTAAAAAAGTGGAGCGAAATGATTATGTCTTTCAAGTATGTATACATTTTTATTAAGTGTGGCAAGTTTCAGTGCAATAACATTGATAGTAAATTATATAAGTCATTATAAAAAACATTACCGAATCAGTTAAATTCAAACTTCAAAAGGGCAATAATGCCTTTCAAAAATTATCCTTGTGTAATGACACTTACAATGTTGACCTATGCTAGTGTGTTTACCAAGTTTTATTTCTATACCATTCATTGTCATATAATATCACAATATATAACATTATCAAACATAAAAGCATCAGCTATGAGTGCTGGACGCTGGACTTTCTTGTACTTGATAGTGGCGAAAATACCAAGTGTCAAAAGGGGCAACAACTCCAACTCCATGATATCCTCTTGTCTAGCTAATGGGGATCAATGGGCCCATCACTGTGATTAAGTGTGTTGAGTCAATATCTCAGATACATAAGGAGAAATGGTTACCTAAAGCAAAAATTATATGTTAAAAATGGGCAATAACTCCATCAAAACTATTGATAGAGTTTCCTCATCTTGTCTACAACATCATCAATGAAATGTGCAATGACTCATCTTTGTGATCAATTATGTTTTGTCACAAGGCACACCCTCTAAGATATTGAGACATTTGACAAAAGGCAACACATTTTCAAGTCTTCAGGTGGAAACAACTCTAGAAAAACTTATTCCAGCATTTCCTTTTGTTTATACATTTGGATTATTACTTTAAAGTATTTCACGTTTCAAGATAGTTATAATCTTTGATGGTTATTGAGAAGTTTAATTTTTTCAACAAAAATGACAAACATTTTAAAGTTTAAGTCCAAACAACAGCAACTAATTATAGTAGTCCAAGTTTGAAGTGAATACCTTTGATAGTTTTTTGAAAAATGGACACCAACAATGGACGCCCCTTCAATTGACCTTGTCGCAACTGAATAGCCCTTTACTACAAAACATCAAGCTAAACATAACCTGGTGTGGTATTCAATATTGATCTTATTTAATTTGAGAATAAGGATAGCCAATCATATCGTCTGTTATTGGCCAATAGTTAAATATGGTGTGATCTGATTGGTTATACTTATCCTTACTCAAGTAAGATCAATATTGAATACCACCCCTGGTCCAAAAGCTAAGAAGGGTTTCAACTCCTTACAAGTTACACTTGTCAAGTACTATTGACTGGTGATAGTTTGTAGTTGTACCAAGTTTCATTGCAATAGCATTGATAGTGGTAACCATAATTTCTTAGTTACAAAGCATGTACAAAAGCATCCTTGAATTATGGCACTTATCTAGTACTGTTGACTAATGCTAGTTAGTAAGTTTGGCAAGTTTAATAGCAATAGCATTAATAGTAAATAAAATATTGGACTAAATACAAAACTTTATCCTAGGCCTTAAATAAATGTATTTACGGTCAGAAAGATGGATGGACAGTTCAATGTCAACAAGGCATTATGAATTGCAAGCAATAGAGAAGTCCCCTAACGGTTTGAAGCCCTTTAAATAATTTTCTGTGCATTGCAACCACACTTTTTGTCCAATTAAAAACATATCTAAATGTGCATAAACTCCTGACTGACACCTACCCACAGACAAAATTTCATAAACCTAGCTGGAAAACTGTTATGACAGGATCCAGATTTTGACGTATTTTTACTATTTCCGTATCCATAGCAACCACAATTTTTGTCAGAATCAAAAAATATTTAGACGTGCTTAATCCACTTAATGGCCCTTACTGCCCCCTATCCACATACCGAGTTCATAAACTAGCTTGGTTACTGTTTGAGTAATGTCAGGATCCAGATTTTTGACGGACAGACAGACTGACGGACGGCAAACCTATAGTCCCCTCAGGTTGAAAACCTGTAGGGGACTAATAAGACAACCTTCTGGGTGCATTAAAACCAAATATTTAAAGTATGGCTTGTGTTTTTCTGTTTATTATAACACTTACTACTGTATTGCAGTGAACTAAAAATGTAAAGCTTGAATATGTTTCCTGCAATACTGTAGTAAGTCAACACTTACTACAGTATTGCAGGAACTTTCTTGACCAGGCCATGTACTATTTCAGCGCAATAGTGTAGTAAGTCAAAAAAGTCTTCAAATTAGTTGTTTTTATACAGATATTTTAATTTTCAATTTATTGGTTTTTGCTCTCCATTCTTTACAAAATATAGAAAACTTGTGTTAACTATATTTAAGTTGGAAAATATGTGAAGTTTTTTGCTTCTCCTGAATAATTTCCAAAAATGCAGTTACTACAGTCTTGCGGGCAACCCTCGAATACCTAAGTGAATTTTGATACTATTTCTACGTTCTCATTATTACAACTAACTTCCATTTATTACAATATATATCTAAAATACCTAGACCGTTCTGTAGTCCTGTTTCTGTTTCAGAAAATATCACAGTATCATCCGCGTACAGCAATAAAAATAGTTTAAACCTTCCAATATCAACACATGCATATCCATGTAGCATCATATACTCTTCAAGGTCATTTACATAATATCAAAGGTGACAAAAACGATCCCCCTGAAAAAACGGCCAGTAGACATTCAAAACTTTCACTCAAATTGTTGTTGTGCTTTACTCTTGACTTAATCTTGCTATATAATTACTGAATAATGTTCAACAATTTCCCACGGAAGCCATGCTGTATAAGTTTATAAAAAATAGTTTCTCTTACAAGAAAATCAAATGCTTTGGTATAATCAACGTAATAAACATACAAGTACTGGCAAGCAGAAGCAAGCATCCACAATGGACAGCAAGCATTGTTAATAGGGAGCAAGTTGTGTAAATGAGAAGAAAGTATCGACAACAGGGAGCAAGCAACATCAATGTGAAGCAAGCACCATCAAAGGGGAGCAAGCATAGCCGATCAGGAGAAAGTATCGCCAATGAGAAGCAAGCAGCGTCAATGATGAGCCAACCTCCTTCAAAAGATGGTTCCTGGTGTTAATGTTGAAACGTAATGGACAATCGTGATATTTGCAGGTACTTAATTAGTTCCATGCAGCATAACAGAATATTGGCACAGTTTCCGACGCAGACGAATTTTAAATCAATGAGCGTTTGAAGGAACTTATATTTGTCTGGCAGGTCGATAATATTATGCTACGGTTAGTATTCGGTTAGTAATCGAGCATTAGCTTGACATTGACATGTCCGTCTGATTACCGTATTTTAGATTCTCAAATTGCTCGAAATTTTCCTTGTTCCCTAGATATATATAAGACAACATTATACAAACGATATCTCCCTTGTGAGATATGTCTTTAGGAATATTCCTGCGCTTTATGACAATCCCTTGGTTTTCAAGTCAACGTATTATGTAATTTCGTTAGGGACATCGCTTATGAATATGTTGGCCTTAAACGCGATATTCGATAGTATGATAATACTTTATTCAAGAAAAGGGCATATATGCCTATCATTCTACATGTATAAACAATTTCAGATATTTTACAATGGTTAATGGTGAAATAATTAGCATATTCAGTTCTAATCGTATCAAATAGGTTCATATAATAATAATAAAAATGTAATGATTTTTTTCATGTTAACTTTTAAGCATACAACATACAATGTATATAAATCGATTTGAATGTATGATACATACTCTCCTACTGTAATTGAGGTTATTCAATGAACACATATACATGTACATATATACAAAGTGAGAGCGATTTGGTGAAAAATACTACTGTACTAATTAAAAGCATACATGATTGTCTTGCGTCATATTTCAAAATTTTCTGTAAGAACATAGATAGGTTTTTCTGGATAGTCTTATTATTAGATCTTAAAAGTTCAACAAATTTTGGCACATTTGGATGATTCCAAAAATATCTTTTAATATGACATTTTCTTATTTCGTGATAAAGGGGGCATTCTAACAAAAAGTGGAATTCGTCTTCGAGGGTATTACATGTATGCCATTTTCTCTCACTGTATGGTATTTTATGTGGATTGTGCTATCTTCCGGTCTCTACCTCTAACCTGTGTGCTGAGACGCGGAATCTAGTAAGCGCAAACCTGTTTCTTATTAAAATTAATGTTATCTAAGTAAGACTGAAAGTGAAATCTACAGAATAATTTATAAGTTCTTGCCCTCGTCGAATTTTCTACTTCGTTATTCCAAATTTGTAAATAATTATCTTTTACTCTTTGTTTAAAAATAGACAGAAATAATGTACTGTTAGCGACATTCTGATTAATCCATACCTCTGAAAACCCCAAAGTATCTAACACATGTTTAACGGATTTTGGCCAAGATTTTTTATTTGGGTATAATTCCAAGTCTATAATCATCATATTATATGCAGCCTTAATATATTTTGTATCCGAGCAATGTACAACTTTTAACCAAAATCTAATAACATTAACTAAACATGTAATTTTAAGTGGGTATCGCCCTAATTCTCCATAAAACAAAAATTATTCTGTGTTAGGGATCTTGTATGATAGCAAAATATCAATAACGTGATGATAACGCGACAGTGTGATAATGATAATTGCGTTCTTTGTATGATGATAATTGCGATATCCACCCCTCGCTGACTTGAGTTATTTTGATTTTTGAACATTCCTTAATTTGTCTTGGGTAATTTGAGTTTTTGACCATCCCTTGATTGAAGTCACCATAAAACGTGTTTCACACGATTTTTTAACCACCTTAAATTGTGCTGCTGATTATTCAGTAGAGAAATTCACGTTGTTTCTTGCTTTTTTCACAACCTTAGAAAAATGCCTGTTCGAAGCTTGCGAAAAATAACATCAATTGATGCAATGTAGTTTTTCCCCATCATTGAATTATAACCTGTCTCCGAAAACACATTATTCGATTTGAACGGATAGTTATGCTCCGGAGAGATATTCATAGTTCATGAATTTATCCGTACAGCGACAGAGACGGTCCCAGTTTTGGTTTTATCGTTTCCAACAATATTGGTTAAGCGAGAACAGTAGTTTTGAGGCGATTTTAAACTGTTTAACAAAGTCACTTCCAATATGATATGCAGAACTCTGAAATGCGTCACTTGCCTACAACTTGATCATTACGAATAAATATCACCTCTCTTATGCATAACAAATCTTTAAAAAAAATAATGTCACGATTTTTAACAATTAGAAATCACAAAGAAACTGGCAAAAAACGTTCAAGACCTTCAAGTCAAAAGACGTCCGCTAGTATCCTAAACTGATGCCACGCGTAAACATGTCATAGTTTTAACTTACAAGTAGCCGCGGATGTTATACAGTACGTTGGCTGATTACTGCGCGGTTAGGGCTCGCGGTCCCGTCCATGGATGAATAGTTGACCATAACGTTGTTTTCCTCCACATATGGTGACGTTGCTGGTTTCTTGTAGAAGGGTGAGTCATAAATGGTCCAGAGGAGGAATCACCCATTATGTATTGAATAAGACCAAACTTACACATTTTTGCATAATTTTATTCTAACATGGTGTCTTATAATGGCAAAGTATTTTCGTAGGACGTCAAACGGATAATGTGTGTGGCATTCTCCATTAACGTTACTGTTTACGTAATTTCGATGATTAAAACCCGTCTATATGCAAGTTTTAAGTATGCACGTAATTATGTATTACAATATTTTCAATATATTGATTAAAAGCGACATCAACATCATCTTACGGCAACTCCGTGTTAGACGCCATTTTGGTGAAAGCTTGTCTTGCATAGTTACAACGAATACCCGTAACTATGGGAGGGTGGGTACGATGAGTCTGCAGAAAGGTCAGTTCTTTACCTCACATTTGTAAAAGCAAATTTGTACAACAATAAGAATTTACCTTAAAGATTTGTTTGAAATCTATGTTTGTCGTAATTTAGGCTTATCTTGAATAATTGACCGTCCCTTAATTTATCTTGTATTTTTGTGTTTTGAACACTCCCTACTCCGTCTTGCGCATTTTAAGTTTTTGAACATCCTTAATTTGTAATGCATGTTTTTAGTTTGTTTTTGCACATCCCATAATTGCTCTTGCGTATTTTGAGTTTTTGACCATCCCTTAGTTTGTCTTGCGCATTTTGAGTTTTAGATCATCCTCTGTAACCACTTAAAATGTGCTGCTGATTATTCTGTAGAGAAAAAAAACGTTTTTCCTTTTTCACAAACTTAGAAAATTGCCACAGGCGAATAATAACGGTGAAAACAATCCTCTCCCGTAAATTGGTGCAATGCAGTTTTCCCCCATCGTTGATTTATATGGGATTTCCCCCAGTAACGATTACATCCGAAAACGCACGATCGTTGTTGTTGTAGTTTGCATTCGCTAACGCAGTTATTTTTTGACAGACCGGATCTATATGGTCATTGGAAAGACGGACTCTCGCTTCCGGCTTCCGGTAGCGGGAATGTGATTCCGAAAATTGATCACCATTCTTGATTCTATTTATATGTTTTAAATCTGGAACATAAATAACAACCATAATAAAAGACGAGTATAAAACTATTATTAAATATTTATAAAACAAATTTATTATGCCAAAAACCCTTTAAATAAAAATAATAAATCAGTTTTCCATGGTAGCAACCGTCCCCTAGATGGGAAACACTCTTTTCTATAGTTTTTTCAAACAATTATGGCAGCCATTTTATGCCCGTTTCGGAAGGCAATTTTAACATTTTCTGTGCATAAACGATGCTTCAAACTGTTATAAGACTCATTAATACTAAGAGATTACGAAGTAAGTCGAGCGGGAATCGTTCATATGTGCGAAATATCAACCAAACGTAAGACATTCTAACAAGAAAAATATTTGATGCAAGGCATCAAACGGAAGCCATAATGTTTTGGTGTACAATCTGACAGAAACAAACTCAAGGAGTCGTGTTCCAAACCAAGACTGTAAATGTGTCTGAACCACAGGTCCATGAAAAGTGTCCAATACCGTCTATATATACATATTTAAATATGTATATATAGGTGGGCTAGGTCACTTTTCATGGACCTGTGGTCTGAACGACACGGATGCCCCTGCTTTTGTTATGTCAGTAAAGACAAATCATTGCCATACACAATAAAAAAAGTATGAACTTGAGGCTAGGTCTTGTGCATGACAAATCAGTCTCATTATGGTTAACATTTATGCCAAGTGATATGAAAATCCCTTTATGAATGGTAGAGTAATGGAACAGATGCAAAATACACCCCGTTTATTGTCTGACAGCTGTGACCTTGACCTTGGAACTAGGTCTTGGGCATGATACATTGTGTCATTATCATTTTTGCAAAGTTTTTTTCAAAATCCCTTCGTGACAGGAAAATACTTCATGCTGATCACTCCTATGAAGTTTCATTAAAATCGGACCAAGGGTATAGGAGATGTAGAGCTGACATGACACCGTCAGATGGCAGGCACTGAAAGGGTTGTAATTGTGTCAAAATTCATCTATATGGACGCACAAAACGTTCTGATATACACGCGCTGCACGATATGAAGTGAAAAACGTAAGTACATGTAGTGTACAAAACTCGCATATATGACCATTCTAAATATACATGTTCTGCACACAACCATTCGCACTATCTATAATTAGTTAATCACCCGCCTCAGACATGTTTCAATTATACAACATAAATAATGTACTATACAGCGTGATTAACTGACAATACAGGGATTTTCTATTGATACCGGACAACACCGTAGGATACCGTCGTTTAGTAGTCACTTCGCTTGGTTCCCGATTCATTCGGTAACAGTTATAAGTGGACCAGCAACCATAAGCAATAAGTGCTATTTATAGTACAGACTTAATAGACTAAACCTGTTTACTGTATGAATTTCAGCAATTTATTTTCGTTATCTGTAATTGATAAATAAGAAAAATCATATGGAACCCTATATTATTGTTTTCACGCTAAAACATCTGAGTACATCGTTTGTAAACGAATAAAACTACCGATCAGTAAAGAAGTTTTGAAGAAAAGAAAAATAGACACCTCAGCAAGTCTACGGTCAAAGGGATCAGCAATTTTTATTGAAACAGAAATTTATTTTTTATTTTAATTACGAACATTTTAAATCCAAAAAAATGTAAATAGGGTGGGATCAATAAGCATTAAAATAGGTTTATATATAGCCATCAATTAAAAGCTGCAATATTCACGCAAACAAATTTATTCATTGTATTTACTAGCAGTAACTTGTCCTTTAACCTCCATGAGATAAATTCACATAGCATTCCAAGAAGGAAGCCGCTTATCGAATAAAAACGACGCATGTTCCGGTTACTTCCCTTTGCAAAGCGGTTATTCCTCTTTAAGGTACATTATGTATAAAGTCCGTAGCAGGTCTGTACGTATCCGTACCGGACGGTGATAATCCCACATCGCAGTTGTAGATTATCGAAAGAATGTTAAACCAATGCATTTTCGAAATCCCTCGACGAGATGATATAAGAAAATCCCTCCAAATTCGTCAAAAATGTAAAATAATTTTCAGGATGAAGGTCGCGAAAACTAGTTTCAGGTTGTTCTTATCGGATACAATAAAACCTGGAATTTTCAGTCTGAATATTTTTTTTGTTTTGACGATTTGCAACTGGGTTTATTTAACAAGAAAAGATGATTGAGATTTAAGATGTTTGATATTTAATCATAATATGATGAATTGAAATGAAAATAGCACTTTCTCTTGAACGAATGTACTGTCTGATATACTCATGCAACCCATTATAAAAAGGCAAACTATCAAATTACGTCAATTTGAAATCACTTGTCAACTGTGTTTATATTTAATAATGCATTTGTAAATTAGTAAAATTAGTTACCACTGAATTAAGAGGACCTAGAATTTAATAAATTGAAAAACGAAAACGTTTTCCACAGACAGATCTATTTTCATTTTGATCGGGCTGACAAATGTTCATTCGGACTGACAACGTTTTTAGTTCTTCCAGTCCGATTGACTGAGAGACTTTAAAATTTTTGCGAAGCCTGAACTTTAAAGCAAGCATGATAAACGACTAAGCAATTTTTCGCTGTGCCTTCTATGTGGTTCTGTCTGGGAGCTAAATGCTATAGTCTCAATGGGAGCAAACAAATTCCTTGGTCATTCTTTCCTCTGCCAGATTATCCAAAGTAAAAGACCTGATGGGAAATTCCCTACGGAATGCAGTACATTTGTTCATATTAACCTGTCTCCCAAAACACATTATTCGATTTGAGCGTATAAATATGCTACTAAGATACAGTTATAGTTCATGAAATTATCCGTACAGCGACAGGAACGGTGCCAGTTTAGATTTTATCGTTTCCAACAATATTGTTAAGGCGAGACCAGTAGTTTTGAGGCCATTTAAAACTGTTTAACAGAGTCACTTCCAATTTGATATGCAAAACTATGAAATGTGTCACTTGCCTACAACATAATTACTACGAATAAAAACGCCACCTCTCTAATGCATAACAAGTCTTAAAAGAAATAATGTCACGATTTTTCACAATTAGAAATCACAAAGAAACTGGTAAAAGACTTTCAAGCCTTTCAAGTCAATAGAAGAACTCTAGAGTAGCCTTACTGATGTCACGCGAAAACAATTCACTATTTATATATAGGGGTACACTAACCCCACCCACTGGCGGCCATGTTTTTTGAAGAATCATGACAAAAAGGTCAATTTTGTAAGAGTGTCACACAACAAATATTTCTATAAAAATATTTGAAATCTGGCCAATAGTTGATTTTTTATCAATGGCAACCAGAGTCATTTATAGATTAGAAAAATACTTGACGGGCATCATCCCAGTATGCTAGTTCAAGTTTCATGAAATTCTACCAGCTAGTTACAGAGAAATTGCTACGGACGGACTAACGGACGGACGGACGGACGGACAACGCCATTTCAATACCCCCTACCGATTTCATCGGCGGGGGATAATAATACGAGCTGATACTTCTTGGCCAACATTTAATTACAAATTTAGTCTGACGAATCCTTCAAATCATTGCGCTATACAATAACTATATAGTTGATTTTTTTAAGTTGTTAGTTCAAGTTTATCATTTGAACTGATTTCTACACATTAGCCCGAAAGTGCCGCATTCAACAGACGTGTCGTACCATTCGGCTCAATTTACCGGAGACAAACGGAAATGTCCGAGTTTTCACGACAGGCGAACATTATTATCCTTCACCACAAAAAGCTAAAATTGTATAATGCAAAAACGTGAGATGTAGTTACAATGTATAATACAATATACAATGTATGTCCCTATAATGTGTTAACCTCTCCTTGTATTGGTCCAATGTTTGGATATCCGACAATCTACAGAGTATACGGATGTCCAGTGATAACTCCAGGAAATTTGGAGACGATAATCGCGTGCGAACACCCATCCGTTCCTTACTGACGCGAATATAAAAGAAATTAATGCAATTTACACAAAAACAAAATGACAGAAACACTCGATTCACGCGACTAAGTCATACCTTGTCGGTATAAACAAGTGATTACATACATTGCTGGCTTTAATTAACACACAAAGAGATGTTCGCATCAAATGCAACAAATAATTTAGATGGAACAAAAACAAGCTAATTCAATAAATGTGATCACTCGATAAAACGTATGAATACAATGGTCGGTTTATCAAAGTGCATTTTGCGTGATGCAATTAGATGTAATACTGTATAGCTACAGATTTCCCAGAGACAAAAAAATAGCGATTTCCGAATTTAAGACATTTGGTGCACGGAAATAAACGTATATAAAATTCCTTCGTAATAATCTATGTCGGCAAACTATGACGATAGATGAAATATTTAGCGAATTCAATAAATCTCGAAATCCGCCAACATTTCCATGTCGTCAATGTAACCACTTCCACAAAATCGTGAAAGCTCGACCATTATCGTTTGTCTGCAGTTAATATACCTCATACATAGCTCTAGTATACACCAATGTCATCAGTCTGAGTTATAAGTCCAGGTACGATTGTGTGAAAGTAGCACATTATGTATCCGTCAATAAGATGATTGTTTCATTGGTATAAATTTTAAGTTTTTGAACATAACTTAATTTGTAATGCATGTTTTGATGTTGTTTTGCACATTCCTTTATTTGTCTAGCGAATTTTGAGTTTTTGACCATCCCTAAGTTTCTCTTGCGCATTTCGAGTTTTAGACCATCCCCTGATTAAAGTCACCAAATAATATGTTTCACACGATGTTGAACCACTAAAAGGCGCTGCTGATTATTCTGTAGAAAAAAGCAAGTTTGTACTTTTTTCACAACCTTCGAAAATTGCCGCAGGTCCCTGATAGAAGCTGGCGAACAATAATGGTGAAAACAATATTCTCTCGTAAATCGATGCAATGTAGTTTTTCCCCATCATTGATTTATAACCTGTCTCCTAAAACACATTATTCGATTTGAGCGGATAATTATGCTCCGGAGATATAATCATAGTTCATGAATTTATCCGTACAGCGACAGGAACGGTGCCAGTTTAGGGTTTATCGATTCCAACAATATTGGTTAAGTGGTAACAATAGTTTTGAGGCGATTTTAAACTGTTTAACAATTTCAATTCCAATTTGATATGCAGAACTCTGAAATGTGTCACTTGCCTACAACCTAATGACAACGAATAAAAAACACCACCTCTCTAATGCATAACAAGTTTTAAATGAAACAATATCACTATTTTGTACAATAGGAAATCACACAGAAACTGGTAAAAATACTCTAAATGCTTTGAAGTCAAAAGACGACCACTAGTAGCCTAAACTGATGCCACGCGTTAACAACAAGTCAGTGTTCTAACTTACAAGTAGCCGGGCACGTTAAACATTGCGTTAGCTATCAGTACCCCGCTGATCGGGCTCGCTGTCCCGTCTATGAACATTTGACAATAATGCTGATTTTTCTCCACATACGGCGACGTTGGTGGTTTCTTGAGGAAGGGTATGTCATACATTATGAGTGTCATATATAATGCAAACTTACACATACATTTGTATATGCAATATTAATCATTCAAGCATGGATATAATCATTTAAAGTAACCTTCTTTACATTCAATGACTGACTTTCATCATTTCGACAGAGCTTCGTTTAACCTGTTCCGCAAAATAGATTGAACTACTCTCCTTTTCCTGGACTTTCTTTTCGCGTGTAAATATTCTGTCTCTTTTCAAAAATATCTCATTGTTTGCTGTTTAGTATGGGCCTGTATATAGGTATCCCGTCCTGCACACTGGTATTCTTTGATTGCGATTCTGCCGATCGTAATTTCATTTGATAGTCTTATCACTTCGCAACATGAAAGAGGGCATTTTAACACAAGCCTGTGGTAAGAAAAATAGAATGTGGAACTTTTGTTGTATTAACTACGTTAGTCTCGAGACGTTACCGTGTCCATGTTGTATAAAGTGACGTCGTAGCAAGGCGCGCGCTGATGACCCCATCGACGTAAAGGTCCATAAAATTTCTAAATAAAGCGAACAAGATTTAAATATTTATTGTGCGAAATATAGTTTAATTAGCATGGCGGGTTTTAGAGACAATTCATAGTTTGCATTATATATTGAATGACCCACGTATAATAATAGTCAAGGAAAAGCTGCAGAGGTGAAAATCGGCCGTCATGTATTGCTGAAAAGGATTTTAGAAACGGTTATAAATCCAAATAAAACCAAAACTTACACATTTGTGTATAATGTTATTCTAACATGGCTTCTATGACGTCAAACAGAGAATGTGTTTGGCATTGTCGTTTAGCGTTACGGAGATTTCAGATAAACAATATTGGAAATATTTATTTTCATTGAAAGTAAAAAGATTATATTAAGTCAGACAGGGAAGGCAGAACTCAAATTAACCAGCCGAGGACAGAAAACATTACAAACACTCAAAACACAATGCCAACTGAACCAACCGAGCACAGGAAACATAAAACACATAAAGATCCAATGCCCAACTAAACAAGCACAGATCCACCCAAGTCCAAGCTTGCCTTCATAAACTTCAACATACCGCTCACTGTCCGATGCATTGCAGTGATTACTAGTATATTTGTCTGGACACTGGTCACTGTCCGTTGTATTGTTGTGATTACTAGTATATTTGTCTGGACACTGGTCACTGTCCGTTGTATTGTTGTTAATACATGTATATTTGTCTGGACACTGGTCACTGGTCGTTGTATTGTAGTGATTACTCGTATATTTGTCTGGACACTGGTCACTGACCGTTGTATTGTAGTGGTTACTAGTATATTTGTCTGGGCACTGGTCACTGTCCGTTGTATTGCAGTGATTACTAGTATATTTGTCTGGACACTGGTCAATGTCCGTTGTATTGTAGTGATTACTAGTATATTTGCCTTGACACTGGTCACTGACCGTTGTATTGCAGTGATTACTAGTATATTTGTCTTGGCCCTGGTCACTGACCGTTGTATTGGAGTGATTACGAGTATATTTGTCTTGGCCCTGGTCACTGACCGTTGTATTGAAGTGATTATTAGTATATTTGCCTGGACACTGGTCACTGCCCGTTGTATTGCAGTGATTACTAGTATATTTGCCTGGACACTGGTCACAGGCCGTTGTATTGCAGTGATTACTAGTATATTTGTCTTGGCCCTGGTCACTGACCGTTGTATTGCAGTGATTATTAGTATATTTGCCTAGACACTGGTCACTGCCCGTTGTATTGCAGTGATTACTAGTATATTTGCCTGGACACTGGTCACAGGCCGTTGTATTGCAGTGATTACTAGTATATTTCCCTGGACACTGGTCACTGTCCGTTGTATTGCAGTGATTACTAGTATATTTGCCTGGACACTGGTCACTGTCCGTTGTATTGCAGTGATTACAAGTATATTTGCCTGGACACTGGTCACAGGCCGTTGTATTGCAGTGATTACTAGTATTATTGTCTGGACACTGGTCACAGGCCGTTGTATTGCAGTGATTACTAGTATATTTGTCTGGGCACTGGTCACTGACCGTTGTATTGCAGTGATTACTAGTATATTTGTCTGGACACTGGTCACTGTCCGTTGTATTGTAGTGATTACTAGTATATTTGTCTGGACACTGGTCACTGTCCGTTGTATTGTAGTGATTACTAGTATATTTGTCTGGACACTGGTCACAGGCCGTTGTATTGCAGTGATTACTAGTATATTTGTCTGGGCCCTGGTCACTGACCGTTGTATTGCAGTGATTACTAGTATATTTGTCTGGACACTGGTCACTGACCGTTGTATTAGTACACTTATTCTGATAATACACATTACCAGCCGCATGATAAACAACACTTTGATCAAAACGTGTACAATCAAATCACATCATGTCTGTAAACAACGTATCATGTTTGAAAAAAAAGTTTATTTTATAAATATCTATAATGTGTCGTCTGTGATAGGCACGTGTCAGAGACGCGTGGATTAAATTACTCTGATATAATACTACGTGTGTTTACAAAAAACATGTGGTAAAACGTGGTCGCTGTTTGATCTAAAAAACACTCACATTGCTGAGACTAGTAATGTCAATGTTCTGTGTTGTCTGGTAGGTAGCAATTGTGCAGGAGTATTGTTCAAGGCTTCTCACGTTATCAATATGTTGTTTAATATGTTGTAGAAAATATACTATTTTTATTAGAATGATTTCTACATCGTGGTACATTTATTACGGTGTTTTATATTAATGCCTACAAAAATGGTCAAGATGCAACAGTTTAATAATAGCATGTTACACGTTCAGTAAAATGTCAATAATAATACGGGCTAATATTTCTTGGCCAACATTTAGTTACATTATTATTATTATATATATATTTAGTCTCACAAATGATTCGAATCATTCGGTTATACAATAATTATATAATGAATATAAATTCTTAAGTTTTTAGTGCGAGTACACATGGTATTTTTATTTGAAATGATTTATACACATTAGCCTGTAATTTGCAATATTAAAAATATTTCTTTCACATAGACGGGTAGTACCATTCCGATTACGTCGGTCTTTATGGATTGCATTAGTTTATTTACCGGAGACAAACGGAAATATCCGACCTTTCACAATTAATGTCGCACGCGGTGTAAGGGCAAAAATTATTATCCTTTACTACGAGAATCAAAATTGTTTTTTTGCCAAAAAAGTGAGATGTAATTACAATGTATAATTCATGTCCCTCTATAGTGTTACCCTCGTGTATTGGTCCAATGTTTGGATATCCGACAATCTACAGAGTATAGAGTATACAGACGTCCAGTGATAAATCCAGGCAATCTGGAGACGATAATCGCGCGAGGACATCAATCCCTTCCTTACTGACGCGAATATAAGAGAAATTAATGCAATTTACACAAAAACAAAATGAAGGAAATACTCCAATCACGCGACTTAGTCATACGTTGTCGGTATAAACAAGTGACTACATGCGTTTCTGGCGTTAACACACAAAGAAATGGTCGCATCAAATGCAACAATCAATTTAGATGAAACAAAAACAAGATTATTCAATAAATGTGATCATTCGATGAAACTTTATGAATGCAATGATCGGTGTATCAAAGTGCATTTTGCGTGATGCAATTAGATGCAATACTGTATAGCTAGGTATTTCCCCGGACAAAAAAAGCGATTTCAGAATTGCAGTCATTCGGTGCACCGAAATACACGTATTAGAGTTTTGAAAATTCCTTCGAAGTGTTCAATGTTGGCAAATTATGACGCTAAATGAAAATAATTAAAGAATATAGTACCATCATGAAATTCTCAAAATGTCCATTTCGTCAATGTAACCACTTGGTTGATTACCGTTTGTCACCAGTAAATCTGCCTCGTGTAAAGGTTCTAGGCTACAGCAATGTTATCAGTCTGAGTTATAAGTCCAGCTATGTTTGTGTGAAAGTAATTAATTATGTTTCCGTCAATAAGATGGTTGGTTATTTTATAGTTTTATCAGTTTTCTTAATTTTACGATTGCAATGCATAGAGGCCGAGGCGATCAAAAGGCACTTTCACAGTGTTGAAATCCTATATTTCAAAGGACCTTATGCAGTCACAACGTGACGTGCTTGATTTGATGTATTTTATTTTCGTTTAACAATATACATTTATAGCAACAATAAACCTTCATATGGTTATGTTGTTTCTATTTATTTGTTCAGACTAAGTAACTGTTGGTTAGAGAATTAATATATTAAAAGTTGGGAATCGGATCAAAATCGAAACGGCGTCAATTAATAGCATACTGCTTGGTTGGCAATCGACCCCTATCCTCATAGTTCCTGCAAGCGTTTTAATATCCGTGTTTAATTTATATCGATTAGAGACAACTGAACAAAATGTTACGCGTACTATACGGTACATATCCATAATACACTGTGCGACCTCCATTTTTAATGTCAGAACACAACATCAGCCTAGAGGGAGTGAATGAGTGAGTGAGTGAGTGAGTGAGTGAGTGAGTGAGTGAGTGAGTGAGTGAGTGAGTGAGTGAGTGAGTGAGTGAGTGAGTGAGTGAGTGAGTGAGTGAGTGAGTGAGTGAGTGAGTGAGTGAGTGAGTGAGTGAGTGAGTGAGTGAGTGAGTGAGTGAGTGAGTGAGTGAGTGAGTGAGTGAGTGAGTGAGTGAGTGAGTGAGTGAGTGAGTGAGTGAGTGAGTGAGTGAGTGAGTGAGTGAGTGAGTGAGTGAGTGAGTGAGTGAGTGAGTGAGTGAGTGAGTGAGTGAGTGAGTGAGTGAGTGAGTGAGTGAGTGAGTGAGTGAGTGAGTGAGTGAGTGAGTGAGTGCACTCATCTAGAGCAATCGAGAGCAAGGATATCAACAGGCTAGATCTCCAGCAGCACCTATCGACCTACAAAGGTCTGCAATATGCTATATCCAATCTAATACATTAATTGTCGTGAGAAGTCTCAATATTAATTGACAATTCAAACATGTTGACTTATACATCTTATTTTAAGGTTTTATTTCGATAATGCCGGGTTCCTGTGGGAAATCTACTGTAGTTTATAAGAATGAATACATCTTATGTGTAAATTAATCATGAATTCATCACAAGTAATTAAACGCTGCAGAAGATAGGATATTGACAAAATTCAGAATCACGGAGACGCTCACAATGTGAATCCGAGTCTGCATAGACGCTTTTACCAATGGTTAATATACCAATATCAACAAAACTAACCTCATAACGAAAACCGTACGTCGTAGCTACTGAATGGTAAATCTTCGTCACCATTGGCCTTACCTGCATAGAATTACGTGTTCTTAAATAAATCGCCGTTGAACAATTATAATATATAATTGATTAACAAAACTCCTATATCCAACCTGTTTGCACATTCAACATATAATGGAGAAAGTTCATGTCAAATTGTTTTCTGCGGCCTTATTATTTACCGACCGATTTTATTACCGGTTAAGACGCTAACTGCATTTCCCGTGTACCGCTTGTGTACGGTAGATAGTCCAAACTATACAAGAATGAGGATCATTGGTATCTAGTAGTGTTACATAATGCTACTTTCATGTTGAAAGTGAAAGCCAGACCGAGACATTAGCCAATCGGGCATCGATGCTTGGTCACGTGCTCCTCCATAGTCAATCTCTTCATGATCTCAATAGGCGAGCTCGATAACATGACAGGGTCTTTTCATAAAGTTATGGCGTTGCCAGTGCAAATGCGTTTTAATTTAGCTTCATAAAGGTTTTTATAACCCTGAAGGACCATAAAGCGAAACAAAAAGGTTGGAACTATAAGCTCAATATTAGGTATTGGTAGCACAGGGGCCACCATCTTGTCGTCATTGTCGTTGACTTTAAGCTACCAGTACAGCGTTGCGAAGTGCTCATAATAGCACGCTCTTCTGTTTCGTGCATTCGTGCGCTGATGTTGTTTTTGTTGAGTGCTGCCTTCCCTGTCCGATTTGTTATTATCTTTATCGTATCCAATTTATAAATTGCAGGAAGATTATCCCAAGGTTCTCAGTATTTAAAAACTATCTTTCATGTAATTTAAAATTTGAGGCTAAAATTGCACTAAAAAATGACACATATGAGTCCTACTGTCACAATTGGAATACATTTTCAATTATATAATTATAAACCGGCATTATGGTAAAGAAATTCAAGTTAATGTAAAGATAAACTAAAAATATGAAATAAATCAAAAACTCTCTGTTTCCTATTTTTGAATATCTTAGTCATAAATATGAGTATGTGTTATTTTGTAATGTCTGTAAATGTATTGTTTAAAGATAATAGTTAAATGTAAGTATTTGTATAGAACGTAACTGTGTATGATTGTTTGGAATGAAATGAGAGTGTGAAAGAGAATGAGAGGGTCAGAAAGAAAACTTTAAAAAACACTTTGAGTGCATTTTTGTCATGATTGTTATATAACAATATGCATGAATTTATTTTAAAGTAATAAAGAATGAGGAAAAAAATATAAATCAACACAGATCAGTTCGACTGTATAGATTTTTCGAAGTATATATTAACAACGCATTGATCTTCTTATAATAATTTAAAACTTGATCTAAAGCTTTATGTATTGTTTTGCAAAGGGGTCTCTACAATTTTATTACAATTAACCAGGTCTGTGGAAAGTAATAAATGTTGAACGATTGGCCACAAAAAGACGCGATATCTTGAAATGATCCGAGGAAACATGTCAATAATACGTAGCAAAGCGGTGATTAATTTTCTAATTTTCCTCTCGCAGTCTGAACACATTATTCCTACATAAGTACGTTTAACAGTCAGAGTCTATTAGACGATAGCTTTACCCAGTATCGATTAGGTTCAGTTAGCTATACAAACGTTTGTGCGACTACCTAGAGATAGCTATCTAATACTACCTCCTAACATTAGAGAATGGCATCTCGCGACACTAGCAAATATCTTGAGATTACTTTAGGTTTGATTTTCAGCATATGACATGATCTATGAACAAAGTGTTTAGGCTGGTACTCGTAAGTCAAGTCTATGGATTGCACAGACCGTTATATGGACAGTAAGATGACCGTTGTTAATCGTCCAGTCGACCAATTAGAGATCTTAACGTTATTGGACACACGAGGGCTGTGAAAGTCAATCCCCGCCATAAAACTAGTCTCTGTCAACAATATCTGACTCACCAATACACATATGAAGCTGTGCAAAATACCTTTAAGCCTAGGAATTATTTTCCGAATGTCAGGTATAGTCCGACCAGGATAATGTGATATTTACAAACATGAATCGGTTTGGTTAACTGTGGCAAAATTGGTTTTACAAATCACTTAAATAAACAGATAAGGTCAGTATTGTACTTAAAACATCACTGATAATTGGTGCATATAATAGTAATCCACCGTTGTGGACCATTCCAAAATTTGCCCGCCTTTCACATTATCCTGGGCGCACTATACCCATGGCTATTATCATGTTACCAAACCGGTAGGACGGTAGGTCCTCGACCGACCGACAGAACCAACCCCTTACGTGACTCTAACATTATATCGTGTGGAAGAGACTACAATTTTACTGATACTATCGCTACAGTGAAAATGTAACGCGTACATGAGTAATTCTGAACAGGCTTGTATTTAATTCTGATCTAAGTCTGAATGCAAACAAAAAATAAACACACGGGGAAACCTATACATGTACATATATATGAATAATTACAGTGAAAAGTCACCTCCACTTGGAAACAAACCTGGTCACATCGGAAGCGACAAATGTCTATGTAATGTATTGCATTACGATCACGGTACTATGACTTCTGATTATTTATAAAATTTACATGTAATTAGAGTAATTCGAATCTTAAGCAGCGCTGATTGGCATTCTATATTTATCACGTTCTTTATTATTTTTATTTTTGATACCGATAGTACACGATATTTACCAGCTACTACTTCCCATAACAGTCCTTGATAATTGCTTAGCATTTCTAGATACACTGATTACAAAAAGAAACGCATGTACGAAACACACTCATACAAGCATTCTATTTTCTTCATAAGGCTAAATGTTAAACTGATAATTTCTGGTTGGTCTCATTCTTTTGTGAAAATACACAATGGGTTTGGAGTGTTTTGATTGTTAACACGATGCAGTTGTTTTTTTATTCTATTTCAAAGCGTTACCCTTCTTACCAGAAATCTAGGAAGAAAACGCTTAATGAGGAAAAATTCACTCTTTAAATTCAGAATCTGTCAAATCAGAGTCACATATAAATGCAATAAAAAATATGGAATCAATAAGACACAAAAATGACGGATATACGAAATACATGAAAAAAACCTTTCTTTGGCGAAAACATAAAATGAGCGTTTTTGTTTATACTCAGTGTAAGAGCAACTGGAAATTCTCATCATTACAATTCCATTCTATTCAATACCGAAGCTGAAAACCACATCACTGTCTGTCTATAACTGACAATAGCTCGCAGGTCTCCTACATCCAGTAATGAATTAACCAAATGGTTCATCAGATCGATAAACATAAACTATAATCACGAAACCACATCAATGTAATTTCACTAATTTAAAAGTCGCCATGAAAACCCATAAGAACGAGGCATAATCATGCAGTTTCAAAATTAGATACAATTGCCTTATTTTATTTGAGATGAGGAAATATGTAGTAAACTATGAGGCGCCAAATCTACATGAAATCAGTTCACTAATACATTCTGTATATGTTTTTGCATATTTACATGTTATTTGTAAATGTCCAAAAGCAATGTTCTTTGCCAATTTACTTTGGACTTTAACTTGTATTTACATGTACAGCGCTATGGCGATCTACATGCATTTCATTTCACTATAAAATAATATTCAGATGCAAGAATGAAAGGCTCAAAAGAGAAGGAATTTATACAAATGTACATCGTGCAAAATGATCACCAAATACTGTTTGCATTTTGTGAAGATACATTTCGACTAATCGGGTTTATTAACATGCGTAATAATATCGTTTTTGTTCATGACTTGACAGCACATGTAATGGTAACAGTCTACTTTTTGTTAATGTTTATCTTCATGTAATAGTGTTGCTTTACATGCCTAATTTGAGATAAATTGATAAATAACTCACCTTTAAAGTGTTGATCAACACTTCAGATGTATTAGTCACGTAAACATATCATACTATCTAAATTTATCATACTATCGGAAAAGTTTAAAAGAGAAACTAAATTTACAGAGGCGAGATTACCGATATCACTTGTATATAAATATAGATTTTAATAAGTTTAGTTATCTCCCTTGTATATAAATATAGATATCAATAAGTTTAGTTATCTCCCTTGTACCTAAATATAGATTTTAGTAAGTTTGGTTCTCTCCCTTGTATATAAATATAGGTTTTAGCAAGATCAGTTATCTCCCTTGTATATAAATATAGATTTTAATAAGTTTAGTTATCTCCCTTGTATATAAATATAGATTTTAATAAGTTTAGTTATCTCCCTTGTAGATAATAATAATTTTACATAAATATAGATTTTGATCAGTTTGGTTATCTCCCTTGTACATAAATATAGATTTTGATCAGTTTGGTTATCTCCCTTGTACATAAATATAGATTTTGATCAGTTTGGTTATCTCCCTTGTACATAAATATAGATTTTAATCAGTTTGGTTCTCTCCATTGTACATAAATATAGATTTTGATCAGTTTGGTTCTCTCCCTTGTATATAAATATAGGTTTTAGCAAGATCAGTTATCTCCCTTGTATATAAATATAGATTTTAATAAGTTTAGTTATCTCCCTTGTATATAAATATAGATTTTAATAAGTTTAGTTATCTCCCTTGTAGATAATAATAATTTTACATAAATATAGATTTTGATCAGTTTGGTTCTCTCCATTGTACATAAATATAGCATAAATATAGATTTTGATCAGTTTGGTTCTCTCCATTGTACATAAATATAGATTTTGATCAGTTTGGTTATCTCCCTTGTACATAAATATAGATTTTGATCAGTTTGGTTATCTCCCTTGTACATAAATATAGATTTTGATCAGTTTGGTTATCTCCCTTGTATATAAATATAGGTTTTAGTAAGTTTGGTTATCTCCCTTGTACATAAATATAAGTTTTAGTAAGTTTGGTTATCTCCCTTGTACATAAATATAGATTTTGATCAGTTTG
Source organism: Spisula solida (assembly GCA_947247005.1). Lineage (NCBI taxonomy): Eukaryota > Metazoa > Mollusca > Bivalvia > Venerida > Mactridae > Spisula > Spisula solida. The sequence continues at coordinate 1,064,272 of OX365950.1, read as the reverse complement.
GTTATCTCACTTGTACATAAATATAGATTTTGATCAGTTTGGTTATCTCCCTTGTACATAAATATAGATTTTGATCAGTTTGGTTCTCTCCATTGTACATAAATATAGATTTTGATCAGTTTGGTTATCTCCCTTGTACATAAATATAGATTTTGATCAGTTTGGTTCTCTCCATTATACATAAATATAGATTTTGATCAGTTTGGTTCTCTCCATTGTACATAAATATAGATTTTGAACAGTTTGGTTATCTCCCTTGTACATAAATATAGATTTTGATCAGTTTGGTTCTCTCCATTGTACATAAATATAGATTTTGATCAGTTTGGTTATCTCCCTTGTACATAAATATAGATTTTGATCAGTTTGGTTATCTCCCTTGTATATAAATATAGGTTTTAGTAAGTTTGGTTCTCTCCATTGTACATAAATATAAGTTTTAGTAAGTTTGGTTATCTCCCTTGTACATAAATATAGATTTTGATCAGTTTGGTTATCTCCCTTGTACATAAATATAGATTTTGATCAGTTTGGTTATCTCCCTTGTACATAAATATAGGTTTTAGTAAGGTTAGTCATTTACCTTGTACATAAATATAGAATTAAGTAAGTTCGGCTCACTTACTTGTATAATAATATATGAGCCGTTCTCCAGGAAAACCGAGCCTAGTGACATTGTATTAATATTTATGTAATAAGGTTTAGAAAAAATATTATATTAAGTCAGACAAGGAAGGCAGCACTCAACTTAACCAGCCGAGCATAGAAAACATTAAAAACACACAAACCACAGTGCCCAACTGAACCAACCGAGCACAGGAAACATAAAACACATAAAGACACAATGCCCAACTAAACAAGCGCAGATCCGCCCAAGTCCGAGCTGTCGAAAAGTAAAATAAATTATAACTAGCTGAATGACCCAGTTTCCACAGCAAAAGGACTATAATGCCTAGTTTTAGCTGTCAGAAAACTTAAAACGAAGAAGTGCCCAACACACTACCGACCAAGAAAATTAAACATCCCCTGTCCCACTGTTTAAAAGCTGAATAGAAAAGATTCAGCAAACAAAAGGCGGAATGCCTACGCTGAATGACCTAGTTACAACAGTAAAACTGCTGAACTACATAGTTTTAGCAGCCTTTAGTCTCAAAAGTTAAATAACAGTATTAAAACGTTAAGAGGCCCGTATAGTCGGATAACCTACTTTCAATTAGTAAAATGACGTAATTGAAAAAATCGAGATATAACGTAATGAACAAGTCATTAAGAATTGCAAGCAATACAGACGTCCCCTACCGGTTTAAAGCCATTTTCAATGTATATATTGCCATAGCAACCACAATTCCCGTCAGAACCAAAACTGACGGATAATTATTATTTAAAACCCTCTTAAATGAGAAAATGTCATGCTCTCTAATTCAATTTTATGTTGGATTATATAGAACGATGTCTTAGATTTTTTTTCTCATGAATCTTGTTAAAATACTTTCTGTCGTTGCTATGGTGCCCAATTTCTGAAGAATATCCATATTGAGAAAATGAGGGGTCAGTTGTTAAAAACAGTAGCTACATTTCTCTAAAAGCTAAAATTCGCGATTTAGATATATTTTATCAAAAACGAAATTTAATTCTTAACATTATACAAGGTTACTTCAAAAACTCATCACAAACTGGATTTATGAAATTCTTGTTGACGTAACGTCAAATGACGTTTGAATGACGTTTGCGACGTCACTAACTTAATAGGTTGGAGTGGTTAGTATTAAAGGTCTGAAACTTTGTAATTTGATGTTAAATTTTGCTCATTGTTTTTAGAAACTGTTCAAAAGGGTCTTGTCTTTCCAATGATATATTATCATAATTTTCTTAATTTTATTACATAGCCCGGTTTTCCTGGAGAACGGCTCATATATATAATATATTAGTCCTTTCGGTTCACTCCCTTGTATATAAATAAAGATTGTAATAATATAGGGCCACTTTTTCGTTCTGGTATATAAAGTTTTATTCTGAATCTGAACTTGATCGATAGAAAAATAGATAAAAAATTATTTAACAGTAAGCATGTATAATACCTTCGGCGTTCCATATTATCAATTCTAGCTCGGCGTTCAGCTTCTTATTTAAATGTCTTGATTCGATTCCTGTAGATTTACAGATTTTGATAACAAGAATGTTCTATCATACAGATCTATACAGAAATGAACAGATAAATACTTCAAAATTGGTTTTATTTATGTAGTCGTTCTACTGAATTGGAAAAAATTGTTGCGTTGCGTTGCGTTGCGTTGCGTTGCGTTGCGTTGCGTTGCGTTGCGTTGTATTGTATTGTGCTGTATTGTGCTGTAATGGTTATTTGCGTTCAGTTGCGTCCGCCAGTGTATTATTCACCAGAATCCTGGGAACTTTACTAATCACTTATGTATGAGGATTGTTTCTGATCGATTGAAACAGTCGTAAGCGCGTAGTCATTTTTTGTCCCTACCAATTGGTTCCATGACCGCCGACTTCGATGGAAATGTTTCTGCGTAAAAACGTGGCATTCCGAACAGGCATACAGTTTTAGAAGTCGTGTCCATGTTTCAGTGGCTAGTGGACATGATTTGAACCCAGCAATCCGGGTCATACATTCCAGGAAAACGAGCTAAGTAATTCGACCGCCGTATACTGCAAAGTCAGAAATCTTTACGAGGGATTAATTTTCGCTATAGTCGCGAAATCGATATTTTCGCGAAAATTAATGCTCGTGAACATAAATTACGGCAGTAAAATTCAGAATATATTTCTCTCTGTTTAAAAGTTTAAAAATCGCGAATATTTGACTCCGCGAACTAACTGCCAATATCAATGTCGCGAAATTTTGACATCGCGAAAATATATTAGTTTACGGTACGACGGTATATATCCCGATACACCGCTTCTCAGTTGCGTCAGAAAATTGAACTATTTTCATATGGCTCTAATCTAGCACTCGGACGGAACTCAGGCGTCAATGTCAAGTATCCGGAGTTTCGTATGAGCATTACATCTGTTTCCTGTTCCGTCAGAGCCATAGCAAAACAGTTCAATTCGGAACTGAGAAACGGTGTATCGGGAATAGCCCCACGGATAAGTAAACTGGTGAATGAAACAAGTGCCTTTGAGCCCAAAAACAATTTGTTTGAGACTTCTTTCAGTGTAATACAAGACTACCTTTTGACCGATCTGGGTAAGTCAATCACAGCTTCAAGCTGAAATGTTCTTCCAATTCGAATACCAACTTCATACCTAAGAGCCTTTAACTCCAGATCGAGCAGGACGCAAATAGTACTTAGGTCTGTTTTGCTTCATTCTGTTTTTGAGATGACACTGTGTCCATTTATACAAACACTGAACAAATCATATTATTGGACAATCGCCCGTTCACTAAGAAACTGTAGCAGTCAGGTTGTGTTCAGGTGAAAAACAAATAACTCCAACGACGAAATATATTTGACTGTGCATGCTCAAATATTCCCTAGCGTGGCTGTCGGCATTATTGGAGTATTACATGGCGGTCAGTTGACTTTGAATTGATTATAATTTGATCATTTAGCCAGGACAAACTTGCTCTGAAACAAATAGCTGATACGTTGACAACGTTATGTTGCGCTCAAAAGCTGCTTGTATCTGTGCCAACGTTTTTGCGGGCGGCAAATATTTATAACTTATAAACACCCCGTGTTACTAAGAATTCCTTAAATGTGTATGTAATGATATCACGGTTAAATGAAGCTGGAAAATATGCGTCTTTCAAGTGCATGCAGTCCGTGTTTTCTATCCTAGCAACCAATACGGACTACATGCACGTGTTACTCGGAAATTGCAAGTTTCATGACACCGTGATGTAAGTTACCATAATTTAGTAAACAAGAATAGAGAGACAATGTAAAGTATGAAAATTACCGTTATTGAGTTCTAGCAGCATCACATTAAAGCTTTGCTATAATTATACATGTAGAAAATGTTTCTATTTTTGTCTCCTCTGTAATATTGTCGCCAAATCAACCTTTCATCATTTAAATATTTGAAGCATTCAGCAAATGGGTTTAGACTTAAGTTCTCCCCCGCACTAATCACTTGTAGACATTTTATATCTGAGGCATCTAGAGTTACTGTGTAAACAACTGTTTTTAGCCCGAGACAAAAGTTAAAACTGAGAACTCGAGTAGGTGGGGGCATGTATTGCCCGGATCAGTGTCCGTATGTTTAAATCCAGTTTAATGTAATAGTTATCTCTGGACCATTTCAACGTTCTCCGGATTTCACAAAGATCGCTAATAGCATAATGTGATCGCCCACGTGTATATCAATAATACATTATAGTCGCTTTAATATTGCTTAAAATAGACGTTGTGTCAAGTATCTGCAACAGTTCTACGAGTATAAAACGTATTTGCATCAAAACAGGAAACTTATTAAGTATTTAGAGGTTATCAAACTTGTTTGTCGTGCGGGGGACACAATTTCAGTCAGCCCTAATGAGTTAACCGCATACTGCATGCACGTACACTACACGGCATTCATAATCCCTCACTTTTCAAAATGCAAGAACTCCGGTGACGTACAATGTATTTCTATGCAATTCTAAAGTCGTCATGTAGTAAACTCTGAGTATATCGGCACACAGATCAAGAATGAAGTCCACGTTGTGCACGATATTATTGTACATGTTTATATTGACTAATACATATAAAAACCTTTAACATATGAACAAATTAATGTATCAAGTTAAAGTCATAAGTCGGCTGTTATATGCATAGCAGTCATAGCGCATTGGCTATGCTGATTCTCGTAAAATACAGCCACCGTATTCACCAGTTATACTATGAATCTGGCTTGGAATAGAATCGAAATATTTAAGAAAACAAGAAATACTGTCTGAAAACTACTCTAAAACAAGCATTTTCCACTTCAGTTTGGTCAACATGACCACTTCCAATTTTCATGAAAATAGGCTCATAAGAAGCTTACGGCCTTCTCATTCTTAGCCAGCGATATGTCCAGTTGACTGATTATATAACATATAACAGTATGTTGCTATACTACTAGTGTGAGAAAATACAGGATATACTGTTTTACAGGGACACAGTCTAAGTCTGCATGTAGCCGACATAGCTATTGTTCTAGCTTTTGGACTCGTTCTTGCCTCTATGTTTTTTATTGATCTATATATTACACATTTACATGTAATTAGGTTCACATTGACATACTTAATGATTTGCACAGTTAATCTGACCTAATATGGCAGAATGTTTAGGACAGAATACGCCGGCTCTATCGTTATTACATTGACAAATGTCACAGAATAGACACTTAGATACTAGTAATGAAAGATGGAAGGCTATAAATTGAAAGGGTTGACATAATACCACTTGTCAGGAGTTTATTGACAAGTTATATTTGACTTCTTGTAATTACAAAGGAAATGAACGAGACAATAAGTACGTGATGAAAATTTGATTAATGCTATGTTGGTTGATGTATTGTGTTACGTAACTTTATAAAACAAACTGTGTCATAATGAATTCTGGTTTACCTTGTTCACAGCAGAGGTTAAGAGATCAGCCTGGGAGTTAATAGAGGGGCATCATCTAGAGGTTCTCTGGCAAGAATAAGATTGTTCCAATCATGCCCCTGACGAGCATGGTCCTACCACAAAAGTGATATATATATTATATGCAGAGATGTACAGGTGTATGGGACCCTCGTGAGTCGACCCTTTAGTTTTGACAAACGTATATTTACATGAAGATTTTTGAGATTTTAACGCACTTGTCAAACTTGTATAGTCCGTCAGCGACTTGGCTGGACCCCCATAAACCTTAAATATCTTTCAAAGTACTTATGCATTTTGATTGAAATTTGGTATGGTACACTGAATTACCTTTACCAACTCTGTGTTTAAATTTCAGAATGTTTTACGAACTCATTAATTTTTTCACCATTGTGTCTAATGTATTAAATGTTAGATTTTAATCAACAAATGGACAGGGAGTAAAAATAGCCATTACGATCAGGGGTGGTATTCACAAAGCATCTTAGCAGAAAACTTAGAAATTTCTTAAGATCTTAAAATTTTCTAAAGTGTACCAGCTAAGCAAGAAAGTCAAGATGATTAATATTTTACATAGTTTGAAGCATTATGTAAACAGCTACTATAATCACTAAGAAAACAGGGATTATTTTTCAAATTGCAGGACATATGAGCTGCATAAATTATTGACTTAAGTCAAAATATTTAAGTTTTCACTTAAGATGCTTTGTGAATACCAGCCCAGGTAGTTAGACTAATGCTATTGTATTTGTAATCACTGTAACGGGACATATATGGATAACTTTGACCTACATTTGACTGGTCATCAATGTGTATATAGTTGAGGCCCACCTTCTGATTGTAATGATCATTCGTATAAACAAAATGTTGAGTCTTGAGGTGAGCTTAAACGTCAAACACATATACTTTGATGTATGGGCCTCATTTTATATTTACAATCGTCACTTGTGTGTTACTTAATGTACAGTTATATTGGACCAATTTGCTTACCTTTTATTTGCTGTTCCAGTCACTTCAATCACCCGTACGTATTTACCCTGTTTTAGACTTACAATTTTACATGGGAAGTAAGTGCAAAGTACAATTTTCTGTGGACCAAAAATTCTGTTTTAATTTATGAGAGTTGGTAAGGTTGATTTATGAAGATATACCAATTTTTAGCATAATTAGCATCGTACTTTTTAAGATATTTAATGTTTATGGGGGTCCAGCCTAGTCGCTAACGGACTTTACACTAGACTAACCACTATTCTACTAGTCTTCGTAAATAGATATCTACTTCTATTGGCACATAACATATCGGATATGCATTTTATTGTGACTGAATTTATATAACTGTGAGCGCATTGCAAGTCATGTCATACTGAATTTATTAGCCACTTTATGTGAATTAGAAATGATTAGTATGCGAACATACTCACCAGAATTGCTAATAATGTTCATCAGTAAATTTAAAGGGCAGTATATTATATGACTCGAGTATATGATTGTATATGTTATGTAGACATGTGCACTGTACAAGTGAATTATTGTTGTGTGTCGAAAAGTTAACAAAAAACTAATTTCAGCCATTTGGTGTAAGGAAAAATGTTCATTCCACGTCGTTAAGTAAGGATTGGGGTTTTGGCGCTAACTATACTCGCATTTGTAGTCTAGCCTGGTCCGTTTATCTGCGCATGTCTGGTTTCTTCGGACGCCGAAACCAATGATTGCGTTTGGGTAGTTTCAAGATGGCGCAGAATACAAGCGAACTAGCATTGGGTCGACCATAGTTTAACCAATGAAGGTTTTCGCGGTTTCTAGTTGAACTAGGTTGACCATGGTTGGTACAAAACCCCCAGCTTTAAGCACATATACGTACAGTACAATCTCCACAGAACAACAACCCCTCTAGAATAACACTATCACAATTTCTCTAAACATGTATTTACTATAACTTAACCTCTGTATAGCATATACATTTAAACAAAGATCAATAGTTGCAGCTCACAAAGGGTGTTGCTCTAAAGCGCCGAGCGTAGCATGTCCTTTATTTGCCAATCAGCTTTCTGATGAAACATGGCTGGCATACGAGTGCCTTTACCCGTATAAGAACCCGGGTCGCCAGGTAAGACAACAAGCACGCAAACCATTGTGCTACGGAGGCACGCAGATGTTGTACTGTAGTACTATAAGCGCGTACGAAAGCATGAAAGTCCAAATGACAATCTACTTATCGGTCAATTTAATGTGTTCATTTAAATTTATGTGACAGAAAATGATTGAGAAGTGACAGAAATTTTGACAGTTTTAAGATCAACCAAGCGTAGTAGACGACAATAATCGAATTTCGTGGATATCTATATATAAAGATCTGGTTTAAGTCATCATAAATGTTTGTAATAAATGTCTACATTTTATTTATTATGAATTTGGTGATAATTATACTGTATTTAAGTCATTGTAAGCGTAACTTATGCAACATTTAAGTAAATACAAGCGTAACTCACAAGTCTATGTGCTAGGTATCAGTGGTAGAGTAAACAAAAGAAATAACGTGGATTCGAAGTATCAAATTGCGCCATACAGTTGGAGATTTCGGAAATTCTAACTGTATGGCGTTATTTGGAGACCGAATCGATTCTGTATGTGTCTTACCAATAATTTTAACGTTACAAGTATATATACTTTGTATAAAAAGTCCAAGGATCTAGACTACATTTTGTTCAGTATATAAACCTTATTGTTATTATTCAGCCCTTTTATGTGTTTCTAAACACAGATGAAACACCGACAATTTCGAACTATCGAAGACGTGTTGGATTAATTTACCCTCGCCACCAGGATAACCCGTATGTGCGAGCATAACTAACGAATCAATGATGTTGACAAATGTATCAGGGTTTCAGCGAGTAGACTAATCACGTCACGTAGTATCCGCCAATGAAATATCCGCTTTCACAAATGATAGTTTCGAACGATGTTATATTCATTTATCAACATATCCGTCATCTGTTGTTATAAAAAAACTTGCAAAAATGGTTCGTGCGATTCGACTGGGAAGTAGGTTGCAAAACAAACAAGAAATGTTCAGACATGCAATAAGAAAACACCAAATTAAAATCACAAGGGCATCTCAGAAATGTACATCAGATAAGACTACGAGCGGCACAGAGGAAGGCCAGTACAGACATTTAGCGATAGACAATCAATCGTGAAAAAAAGAATAAAAGGGAGAAAGGTCCCAATTGAAGGCCGCAGCCGACAGGAAGAGGCCCATCAACCGTTAAATAAGGAATAAAAGGGAATAAAGCCACAGCTGAAGGCTACCACGTTCGCAATGGAGGGCAATCAAAAGTGAAATAAAGAACAAAATGGGTATAAAGCCACAAATGAAGGCCCAACGGACACGGCGGAGAACCATTAACAGTAAAATACAAGCAAATAATATAGGACAAAGGTCACAGATGAAGGCCAAACAAGACATAACGAAGGACAATGACTGGTTGAGAATATGAGAAAGAAGATGCAAGGGAATGCCGAATGAGACATGGCGAAGGACAACAACACTGAAATCAATTAAGAATTTGAGATATACATGTATTTATATACATTGTATTAGGAGAAACAGAACATATCTGGTAGCAGTATAAGAACGTGCCAGCGGAAACAGCGAGGATAAGAAGACGTCAGTAAATGAACCTAAACATCGGCATTATACATTATATTTCATGTACTAGTATTGCACTAGTTTGAGATCATTCCCTTGTATAGTGTTATTTCTAGAATAATAAAAGGAATAGATTAGTGCGTCAAGAACGCGCGTACTGTAGTGACGTTTGTTACTATAGGCACCACAATGCATGGCTATTGTTTATTACACATTACCAGTAGTGTACGCAACAACTTCAATATCTTATTTGACGAAAACATAAGAGTACATGTATGTTTATTTCCAATACAATAAATAATGTGGCAAGTTGAAATGTTTTACATGTACATATCGCAGGCTCGGTCGTCAGTGCGACTCATGCATAATTGACATCAGCATCACAAGGCGCTTTTTATGAGCCTATTTTCATTAAAAGTGGAATAGGTCACGTTGACCAAGGTCATTATTGCCAACTATTTTATCTGTCTGTACAAGGTATATCAAACCTGTTATATCAATCAAGAACATATTTATGGCTATGATTTGGGAATTTCTAGTTCGACCATTTTTTAAGATATTCTTAGATTTTGGGGAAACCCCCTAAAAACTGATATTTGCATTTTCTTTAAAATGTTTGACATTTAACAACATGAAACTTTAGCTTGGCACGTTCGAAATTTTCTATGTACGGAATCATACGGAAACGTTTATGTTATAATGTGCAAATTATTTGTATTTTTAAATGTTATTTTAAAATATGTTAATTTCAAAAATGAGTGAGACAAAAAAATAGTTGAAGAACATACTGTTTTCGTACACGCAACAAGTAGAGTATCAATTATATAAGTTTTATCCCAAATTTCATCGCAGTTGCTCGGCTGGAATTTTCAATTTATCACTTTATTGACTTCGGAAATGTTGAAAACCTGATGAGGTGACAAAATATAGTTTTGGGTACGTTGAACATATCCAGTGTTCGCGATAATTTGTTTTTGAAAATCGTGTGTACAAAATCGATCTTTTGGGAAAACAAGAGAAAACCCGTCGGAAAACTACTCTTTATTTATGGAATCAAAGCGCTGAAAGCTCTGGGGTTGTTCGAATGAATGTCATTCTGATCACCTCGGCCTTTATACATTGAAATATTTACCGAACACAATCTTTCACGATTTGAATGCATCCAATTACAATTGATGAGAACTATTTTGCATGACTGGTTTACATCTGCGTGGGTAGTTACGCAATATTACTGCCTGACCGGTTTACTATTGCAAAGGTGGCGCCGCCTCGCGGCGGCGTAAGAAAAAAGTAGTTTCATCAACTTAAACTACCGTCGATTTTTGAAAGGTGTCTATAAATCTGTTGTTCGATAGAAATAAAAAGAACCAGACTTTATGTTTATATTGGTGTAGGACTTCTAGTTGTCAATATATATAATTATGTTGGGAAACAAAATTGAAAATAAAGCAGACTGTGTATTATTCGACGATAAATCACTGACAGGAAAATATGAAATAGATAATAATAGCATGCACTGAAGTCATTGAACTCAATCCTTTGAAAAATAAGACCCACCCCATCAATTATCATAGTATTAGCATCACCTAATCTCTTAACATCAATGTAAATTGTCATAACTTTGATACAAATATAGATATATGAAAGGTCTAGTACGTCACCGACTAATGTACAGTGTCTGTTCCTAGGTAATTATAATGATTTGAAAGTTGATATGATTGGCAAGATACGAACTATATAACCTATATTGGGACAGGAGGTGGAATATTCGAATCCTGGAAGGGTTTGTTCTGGAAGGGCCCAAATGGGTTTATTCTGATATGACCAATTGGTAGGTCGCCAGTTAGTTATACATGTATTTAAGTAATGGTAACTGGATGCCTTCTTGTTTATATAGTGCCTGACTTATATGGTGCCTAGTGCTACGCACTTTCGATTTAATTTTTTGGCATCCGAACTCCTGTCCGTGTTTTATTCACCGACAAAATACGCGAACAGATTTTTATTTCTAAAGTAAATTACAAGTGACCAAATACAAATTAATTGCCAACTACTTTCTAAACATCTGCCTTGAAATCCAATATTGTATCTATCTATCTCCCGTAGATGTCAAACCCCTTACGGGGACGTAGACATTTCGCACGTCAAAACTGCCAAGACGAGTCAAAGAATAAAATAACAGTAAATAAATATAGGACAGTATAATACATAGATAAAAGTAGAAAGATAGGTTTAAAAAGTAGTAAAAACAGATTTCATAAGACTGACTTATGGTGAAACATGCTCAATGCGACTGACAGCCACATTGAACGATGCTATAGTGGGAAGACTGACTACTTGGTGTGGTAAGCTATTCCAGTGGTGAATGGTCCTGGGAAGAAGGCAAACTTATAGTAGTCAGTTAACCTATATGCTAGGGGGTGTGTTGATCTTGAGGGGCGAGAAAGGGGCACTAGATAACCTTCGATTGGGATAGCTACAAGTTTGAAGGTGATTGTATACATGAGGGGTAGCCGACTGTCAATTCTTCTAAGGTCAAGGCGCCTCAAGTTAAGAGAGCTCAGCATATCAGATACACTAGCAGTTCTTTGGTAATTTGCCTTGATCCATCTGGCTGCCCGCCTTTGGACAGCCTCGATTTAATCCATCTGGCTTTTGGGTATGTGGGGACCAAACCTCGGAGGCATATTCTAGCTTGGGTCTGACTAGAGTCTGGTAAGCGAGGGACTTAATGGATTCAGACTTGACCTTTATGTTCCTGCGAAGAAAACCCAGTGTTTGGTTCGCAGTTTATATGATCATCCCAGGATACATTATTAGAGATGTCCACGCCCAGGTATTTGGCTGATGTGACTGATTCTAGTAATACTCCATGGTGATAATATCAGGTCGGTATAGGGTGTTTCCTACGGGTGACGTGGACAACCTGACATTTGGAGGGGTTGAATTCCATATCCCACTCCAGCTCCCACTTTTCTATTGTTTTAAGGTCATTCTGGAGGGTTGTAGACTCCTTTGCAGATGATAATGATAGGTATACTGCTGTATCATCTGCAAAAAGGCGGACTTTCGAGCTGATATTCTGTGGGAGGTCATTGATATACGCTAGAAATAGGAGAGGACTCAGCACTGACCCCTGGGGCACTCCTCAAGAAACAGGGATATCATCCGAGCTAGTTCCACTCAAAACTACCGACTGGAGCCGATTATCTAGGAAGCTTTTGACCCATTTTAGTGTTTTGCCTCGGACTCCGTATGAATGTAGTTTAAGCAGGACTTTCTCATGGCTGACCTTGTCGAAAGCCTTGCTGAAATCTAATAGTATGAGGTCTACCTGCAGTTTCTGATAGACTGTGGTAATTAAGTCGTTAATGAGCATGATAAGTTGGGTAACACATGACATTTTCTCTCGAAACCCATGTTGGAGGTGGTAAAGGATGTTGTGTTGTGTGAAGTGCTTTACTGCAGACGAGGCAACAATATGTTCAAGGGTTTTGCATAGAACACATGTCAATGAGATGGGTCTGTAGTTGGCGGGATTGACTTGTCCCCTTTTTGTAGATGGGAGCTACATTTGCTGTTTTCCACTGAGAAGGCAAGCAGCCTTCATCAAGTGATTTTTGGAAGATGGCTTCGAGAATTGGTGAGAGTTCTTTTGACAGGGTTTTTAGTATGATGGGCTTTATCTTATCTGGGCCTGCTGCCTTATGTGGGTTTAGATTGTTTAGAAGTTGCTCGATGCCATTTGCACTGACCTGGATATTGGGCATTGTTGTGATGGTATTGTCTGTGTTTGTCGTATCTGAGGTGGTACCAGTTTCCTCAGAGTTGTCTTGGTTTTCATTTTACAGAGGGATGAAAGGCTTAGCGGGGATTTAGGACTGAATGCGGATTGAAACTGGTGATTAAGTGCAGTTGCTTTCTCTTTATCACCATGATAGAGTTTGTTTTGTGATTTGAGTGGTGGTAAGGTTGCAGGGTCTTGTTTGTAGTGTTTAATAAGGGAGTATAGATTTTTGGTGTTTGGTCTGTGAGACTCGGTGGACAGGGATGCATCAGTGACATTCAGGATATCCTCTAAGTACTGGTTGTAAGCCTCTTTAATCTTTCTCCGCACAAGATGTTTAAGGTCTAGGAATTTCTGGCGGTCAGAAATTTGTTAGTTTTCCTAACTTTTGTGAAAGCTCGGTTTCTTCTTCTGATAATTCTTTTGATAGTTTGGTTGACCCAGGGCAGATGATCTCTAAGTGATGACTTTTTAGAGGGGATGAATTTTTCGTATCAAGTCATTATGGCTATACATTATTTTTATTTCATTCCTTACGAGGGAATAAAGACGCTTGCGCGAGGACAAATATTGTGCATAGTGTGTTCTAAATTTGAGACAAACTAATGAAATTATTAATGAGTTTTCCGGAAATATTATATAATATAAGATGACAAGCATGGTAATGTTCTTGGTCGTTTTTTCGTAGTTTTCATTAAAGTTCTTACTTGTTTTTATGGAAGTAATTTATTATAAGCAATCTCTACGCATTACTTAGATGTAGGACGTACGTGCAAGGTGTTTAATGCTCCTATTAATTAATTAAACATATCCGTGCATTTTCATTTTGAAATTGCAATTTAATTTTGAGACAACGTTTTCTGCAAAGTACATTGTAGCTTTAATGGAGTTTCAATAGCAATTTGTTGTAATTTAAATTACGACATTTTTACTATATTAATAGTCATTTAAAGATTAGCAAACATTGCCTTCATGTATTGAAATGTATATAATTATACAAAAAGATAAGATAAAGTCGGACAGGGAAGACAGCACTCAACTAAACCAGCCGAGCACAAAATACATAAAAACATGAATATGCCTATGACGTATTTTTTGCGGTCTTAGCTGAAAATCTGTAAACCCAGCAGGTTAAAACTTATTTCTTATACATAAATATATCAAGTCGCATGGATATTACCCATTCATATATTTAGCGTCGAGTGTGTCTCGTTTAAATCGTCCATTTGAAGAATAAAATACTGTAGTTATTAACGTTGTGTTAGTAGATTTTCTCTTGCAGTCTTAGCTGAAAATCCGTCACTGTATCTACAAATTAACCAGTTTATGAGATGTGAACTTAAACGAAAAAGGGTGCAGCACAATTACATGTAACATGGTATATGTATACGTTACTTCCGGTGGAACCATTGTTCCCTTGCAGCTCCTTATAATGTAGTCACGCTATCACATGTACTTAACGTGTGGTATCTGATTTCCAAACCCACTCCGTGTATGATCTACTGAGTGAACACAATTGATATACAATGTAGTACCCTACGAGCATGCTTCTATGAATCCTATGAGTGTGTATGCAGGTCCTTGGATTCAAATGAGACCCTATTTGGTAACACTATATATATGGAGTATTTTGAATTTCAATTGGGACCTTCTACAATGTGACCAAGTCCATACAAGACCTATTTAAACATGGGATGTACACTATAAACCTATATAACATTAGCTTATAGCCGTTTTCCAACATAGAGCTCTATTTTCCAATGTCGCATATGAGCTGCTTTGGGGAAAACCTATAATTATGTGGTTATGTCCATATTGGATCATGTGGAACTTATGTTAGCACCCACATGACCAATATGAGCTGTACTATATGGGCCTTCTCATTTGGGACAATATTGAATGCTTATGGGCTTCCATATCATCGGATCCACATGGAAGGAAACATGTTGTATTCTACAATGTTTGTTTCTACGTACATGTCCTCGTACTCGGTCATGTGACCTAATCATAGTTCCTAGATTTAACAACAACAAGTGATTAACCTAGGTCCTACTTGTTATTCCACAATACACTGATGGTTTCTCCACATGTGGAGTACATGAGTCACGCGACAGTGGACATTTATTAGACAATGACGCCGAAGACGATAATCTTTCTACACCAATTAAATCGCTAGCCTGTGTTATACCTAGGTATCTACAGCTGCATTATAAACGAACCGCATAGGGTGTGAATTGCGCGAAAGAATCAGATAGGGGATACAAGAAAAATTGACAGACATGGTCTCGAAACTGGATGGAATATTTGTATGGAAAGGGTTGTTTTGACGATATACGCAAACTATTTAGCTGAATATATGTGGTATATTAATTGACACAACATCGATCGAAACTATAAACATGAGGCGCTAGAAAAAAAATAGCAACTAAAACTACACAAAATCCAAATTCTTAAACTCTAGCTGCATACGAACTGGTTATGATTTGAGTAGTGCGAACGATTCAGAATGAGGACGAAACACAAATCCGGTATGGTCTCGATCACGGCGGGAAATGTGTAAACAACAGCGCTTGGAAAAGGGAAATAGGCACAAACTATTCAGCTGAAGATCTCAGGTAATTTAATGGATGAAACGTCGATGAATTTACTATTAACTATTGCAAAATACATGTATAGTAAATAGTGAAAATAAGCACACATTATAATAGGAGTCTTTAGTTAAACTGTTAAAATTTGAAACATTTTTGAAACGGATTTGTGAATTGCTTGTTTATGTTACGTCAAAAAAAACGTATAAGTGGCGTTTGCAACACCGCACAATAATTAGCCGGGAGTGGTTAGTTTAAAAGGTCTGTAACTTTGTAATTGGATGTTATAGGGTTTTTTCATATATATCTATGCAATATGAACATGCCCGTCGTTACTTAGCGTAGTTAGCACGTTACCATGATGACATTGTGCATGGGCTCGTAATTGTAAACCGCTACTCATTCTAATTAAAATCCAGTAGTACGGTAAAATTCCGCTAAAAAGAAAACTTTTCGTGTGATCTCATTAACAGATCTTTACTGTACATTTAGTTTGTCCTTATACACGCATCCACCAGCTTCTCAACATGTAAATACTATCACCGAAGCCAAAGCATGGTTTAAGATAGCAAGATGATGAAACAACGACGATATGATGATGAAACAACGATAATATGATGGTGAAACAAAGATGCCACGATGATGAAACAACGATGATATGATGATGAAACAAAGATGCCACGATGATGAAACAACGATGGCATGATGGTGAAACAAAGATGCCACGATGATGAAACAACGATGATATGATGATGAAACAACGATGGCATGATGGTGAAACAACTATGATATGATGATGAAACAACGATAATATGATGGTGAAACAACGATGGCATGATGGTGAAACAAAGATGCCACGATTATGAAACAACGATGATATGATGATGAAACAAAGATGCTACGATGATGAAACAACGATAATATGATGGTGAAACAAAGATGCCACGATGATGAAACAACGATGATATGATGATGAAACAACGATGGCATGATGATGAAACAACGATAGTATGGTGATGTAACAACGATGGCAGGATGGTGAAACATAGATGCCACGATGATGAAACAACGATGGTATGATGGTGAAACAAAGATGCCACGATGATGAAACAACGATGATATGATGATGAAACAATGATGGCATGATGATGAAACAACGATGGTATGGTGATGTAACAACGATGGTATGATGGTGAAACAAAGATGCCACGATGATGAAACAACGATGGTATAATGGTGAAACAAAGATGCCACGATGATGAAACAACGATGATATGATGGTGAAACAAAGATGCCATGATGATGAAACAACGATGATATGATGATGAAACAACGATGGCATGATGGTGAAACAACGATGGTATGGTGATGAAATAACGATGGCATGATGGTGAAACAAAGATGCCACGATGATGAAACAACGATAATATGATGGTGAAACAAATATGCCACGATGATGAAACAACGATGGTATGGTGATGAAACAACGATGGCAGGATGGTGAAACAAAGATGCCACGATGAT
Source organism: Spisula solida (assembly GCA_947247005.1). Taxonomy (NCBI): domain Eukaryota; kingdom Metazoa; phylum Mollusca; class Bivalvia; order Venerida; family Mactridae; genus Spisula; species Spisula solida. The sequence continues at coordinate 1,047,146 of OX365950.1, read as the reverse complement.
GAAACAACGATGGTATGATGGTGAAACAAAGATGCTACGATGATGAAACAACGATAATATGATGGTGAAACAAAGATGCCACGATGATGAAACAACGATGGTATGATGGTGAAAAAGCAATGACACGACGGTGAAACAACGATGATATGATTGCATGATGGTGAAATAACGATGATACGATGTCACAATGGTGACACAACGATGGTACGATGATGAACCGCGATATTTCGTCGCGTTTTCACCATCGTGCCTTCGCGTTTTTATCATCGTGCGTTCGCTCTTTCATCATCGTGCCATCGTACCACCGTGTGTTCACCATCGTTAAATATGGTAAACAAGGAAGATCGTACAAAGACGCAGCGAATGTAAGCTGTGACCAACGTGAAAATCAAGTCAAATGCACACGCACAATATCGAGTGTCATATGAAGGACAAAACTGTTCGTCATTTCTCCGAATTATGGAATTTGAAAGGGAAAATATTTCTTAATAACATGGCTTGGTGTATTCGCAATATGTAGTTCTTTATACTTCAAATGAATTGAAATTAAATTAGGTATCCTTTTTGGAAGGCATATAGTGGGAATAAATGATCTCTCTACCAAGAATTGTTTGGTCACATCATGTAAAGGCGTGGAAGACCGGTAATGCTTTTGATTTGTCTATGCCCGAGCGAGTTGCAATTGTGTGAGCAGCTAAACAACGTAAGGTTTTCCAGTCCCAAAGCAACCCAAATGTCTTCCACTGCAACATGAGATCATGCAATAGTTAGCAAGAGAATTTCCATATCGACAGTTTGAACCATTATCCCCGAAAATTCATATTATACATCATCTTTGACATGCAACATATTGTTGGTTTCTACTTTTTCCTGTGTACTAATCCTGACAGGTCTAGCCATGGAGATCCGACAACGCCATTGCCTTGTTTCATGAAGAAAGTCTGGGTTAGTAAAGCTTTGACTCGGAATCATGGACCATGTTTGCTGGACTTGAGGAATTTTAGTCTACGATCATGCATCGTCTTCACCGATATTTATATGCTAAGGTGTGGCAAAAACAGTATAGTGGTTCGATGCGGACAATATTGAAGCTTTATAATTATTTTGAGCGGAATCAGGTGAACCTACAAGGGAATTGCTAAAATATGACTTTCGCACTTGTTTTGAATTACATCTTTTTAACATGCATGAATTACATCTTTTTAACACGCATAATATTTATGTTAAATACAGGGGCATTGATCCACGAGATTAGTTGAGCAAATTACACATTAAGTAAAGATAATAAGCACATCATAATATTATGTATTATAACCAAAGTAACGATTATGTGACCACGCGTTTTCTGTGACCATAGTAAAGTTTAATAATATGTAATAATATACTACGAATTGCAAGGAGGAAGTGCACTTAACTGTATTACGCTTGAATGTGCAGATGACATCATACCAAAATTTGATGTCGGTATGAAATACTCGCGGTAAAAAAAGTCTGTCATGTTCTCCGCAAAACACCGACACTGCCAGCGTTTAAATAAAAAGAATTCTAATGGATCATGGACGTCCGTCCTTGCACTGCTCATGTCATCAAGGAGTATATTGAAAGGGAAAGTTATAAAGTTCTTAACTGGTCATTTCGCTCTCCAGACTATGCCATGATAGTCGCAATGAGTTCAGCTTGCAATATCAACCTGACAAGTCCAACCACGCTGTGTTTAACGAACTTGGTGCCAATTAGAATTGTTCATTAGAAGCATGATATGACGATATTGACAAGAAACATTTCACATACTCGATATTAATGTTGGATTATGTGTCAACAGCGAGTTCAAACCAATTTCGTCTACACAACAAGTTTTACCAATTTCGATTGTTCCAGATTTGCTAAAATACCTATTTTCCATTGGTGTCAAATTCAAATAAGAACATAAACATAATTTAAAACATTTAAAAGATGCATATCAAACTATAAAATACTACACGAATTACCAAAAATTCAAGTTATTATTTCAAACAAGACTCAAATAATGAAGCTTTGAGTGGACAAACTTTGAGTAGTAAATGCATATGCATATATATGTACAAACATAACTTGTATGACTGGGTTTGGATCTTAACAAGCGCGGGTTAAGACCAATAACCCAATTAGAAGTTGCTTACATTTCTTATAAAGCAATTATTGTCTCTTATGAGTGATGTTAAAATCCATATAGGTGATAAAGATTCCGAGTTTTAATTTTCATCTTTACTCTTTTAGTCTCACCCGTTGATAAATGTTTTACTAAACAGATAATAGTAATGTTCGGTTAAATTGATGCAGGCTTTAGGAAACCATGATGAGTATCTGTGGTGACGTTACATGTCCGCAGTTGGTATTAAGCATCCCGTAGGACTCGCAATGGCTGTTCCAATAGTTGATTAATATCCTTTTTCGCTACGAAGAGTTTAATCTGCTAGTGATAGGTTACCCAGGGTTCTGGGAATCACAATGTATATACACTGTAGCTGTATACGTAATAATTATTACATAATAATAACAGAAATAAATAGGAATGTGCGCTGTTATGATCAAAACATTTTAGGGAAAATCAAACGTTGGGGTAATATTTTAGCTTATCTGCCCACAAATTGCTCATGATGACTTATTTAATCTGTCGTGCATCGTATATTTTTTAAGGTTTAACCCAAAAATATTTCATTTTGCACAATAGCATCAAACTTGATTTAAGATATCTTGAACTAAAAGTTACTACTAGTCTTTCCGCTGATTCCGAATATTACACTTTTTGTTTATATTTTGGGAGGTTTTGCCCCAAAATATCTAGAGCCAGATAATACAATTCATTCTTATAGGGAACCGTGTACTTAGTATACATAGGTAAAACATGCTAGACTTCTTTATGCATCAGTTTCGTTAAAAATCAAAATCTGTTCTAGCCGACGTTGCAAGCAATGGAGATGAGGAGTTTAACCGTATGATGATGACATGAGAGTATGCAGCGTGTGAGAGAACTGAATCAGCCGTGAAAGTTAAATTGTTTTTCCGCAACGTGAACTCCAATTTGCACGATGCGTATTCTTAAGTCTATAAACTGCTAGAACGAATTAATTTTGTATATTTTATGAGGCAGCGAAAGATTAGTAAGTTACTCATCAGGTAATTTAGAGAAGGATACATTTGATAAGTTTCGCTCGTGTGTGCGCATACCAAAAATATTACCATGGATAACCATCAATGGCACCACAACACCGGGATCTCAATGTCCGTGTTCGACCATTCCTGTACCGTGATTGGCACAATAACAATAATGATGATAAAATGTACTAATAATAGTAATAATAAAGACAATCTTCCTTAAGATCTTCAACAGAAGTCGCATTTGAACATTTTGTGCACATCTTACTTGGTGTGTTGCGGTACCAGTGATAACCAGTCTTGCAAACGAAGATATTCGAATTCGGAACTATGTTGTATAAATGTACTTACAAAAAAGTAATGCATGTATAGTCGGTTTAAGCAAGTATGTCACTTGTATTCCAACATTGCAATAGTATCGTATTTCCAATACCATAAATCCACATACTAATACACAAACTATATATTAAAATGATACATTAATAAGACAATGTTTATGTACAAATTGTAATGTTAACAAGTGGCCGACCTGATCAATCGATTTATACAAAGTGTTAATAAAGTAATAAAGTTTATAGAAATAGGTACGCGTACCGGGAACCGAAGTGGAACAAGTATTTACAGATACGGGATAATTCATTCATACGAAGTTACACCACCGATCGTGTGGCGTGTTCACCCCTCGGCATGATATTTTAGTTCCATGAAGACAAAACAGTCATTGTTACGGCACCAGGAAGTTCGCTTGTCTACTCATCCAGTTCCGGTTCACGCGGTAAAAGACGAACCGACGTGACTAGCAATTTATCAAACAGATATAACCTATGATAATACAGTTACCTGTCTCAGTAAAATATGTTTGATCAATATCACACAGCTCAACCACGTGTTGTATCATGATACATGAACATATAGGTATACTCAACCACGTGCTGTATCATGATACATGAACATATAGGTATACTCAACCACGTGTTGTATCATGATACATGAACATATAGGTATACTCAACCAGGGCTGTATCATGATACATGAACATATAGGTATACTCAACCAGGGCTGTATCATGATACATGGACATATAGGTATACTCAACCAGGGCTGTATCATGATACATGAACATATAGGTATATTCAACCAGGGCTGTATCATGATACAAGAACATATAGGTATACTCAACCAGAGCTGTATCATGATACAAGAACATATAGGTATACTCAACAACAAAATAAAGTATTCATACTTCGTTCGTCTATAGTTCGTGAGTCTATAGTTAAATGCTCATAATCGAAATAATCAAGTACATGTACAGACATTGTGACTTTTAAACTACCCGGGGCCTACAACAATTCCAGGGAAACGGCACCAGTTCATGATAACTGGTAGCAATGGGCAATAACTTTTTTTCCAACAATGTTGTGTCCAGGCGACCCCTCCGATCATGCATGGGCTGGTGAGCTGTTTCGGTGTTGTAAACTTCAGTACATCATTGTTGCTACTATCCTCATCCATCAGTGGTTGATCAAGTTCCTAGTGATATCACAGGTGAAGAATACTCTGGTGAACGATAATACAGTGTTGCAATTTTAATCAATTTTGCTACCGAAAATGTGGAACGCAGATTGCAGCACATTCCAAATTACTTCCCCTTGGAGCTTATTTTCCGTTGCGTTGTTGGACGAATGTTATCAACTGTATCTTTTTTAATGGAAAGTGTTTGTTGTAGTCCATGCGCATTACAATCTTTATTTTTAGTAAACATGAGTACATGTGCATCTACAGTTACGTCAATGGAAACCTTAGCTAAATTGTGGATACGTTTTACTTATGTTGAGTACATGTATATTAGGCCTAAAGATACATGTAGTTCTGCTACTATTCCGGCTATGCGTTTTCATAACTTTACGGAGTGGTTACGGAATTCGTTACTTTATTTTAACAGTTTCGGCACACAAGCAATGAATAATTCATAAAATAGTTTTTTAAAGTGACGCATAAATATATATAATTTATATATAATTACCTACAACTTTTCCAAGAGGACCCAGTAATTTAGGTTGCGGCATTGTTTTGAAATTTTCATGCAAGGGCATTAACTGTCGCGACCGGAGATCGACCGCAGGAAACCAATCGAACACACTTTAATACCACTGGAATACTGAAGTACAAGTATGCAGAACACAGGAATACCTACACATATACCTCCTGTCCGCTATCGGATTTTCAAAATTTTGAAAAGGAATTCTCAGCTTCTAATGATGATGATACGAACATTTGACCCGGCGGCCATTCCTGGAATTAGTCTGAACTCATAATTCTATTTTCTGCCGAGGATGACCGACGCAAGTGTGTGTGTCTGCGTAGGATAAACGGTACCAAAGCTAAACCTGCGTTGACTGTTTTCATAGATCCTGCTTTAAAAAACTTTATGATAAACCGATATTCATTCACGCACTTTTAAATTAACAGTTAACTGTCCATAAAAGGAAATACAAATCACCACAACCTTCACAATTCGTGCAGGTTGTTGTAGCGTCATAATTAATATAATTGTATATGACGCCAAACAACCTACGTCAACGGTGTTGTCCAATGGCGAATCGTGACAAAATATCATGACAGTTTGAATTAACAACAAGAGTAAATATATTAACACTCTCGAATGCCATGAACAATGTAGCAAAATATTTGTATTTGATATGACGGTAATGTAATTTACATACAAATCAGTGACTCTTCCCTTAACGCTTGGAAATCGTGTAAACAAATGCTAATTCTTCACAACATAATTCAACAACTGAGGCATTTTGGTGTCGTTGTGTAAGCCCCGATCCAGATTCACTGAATAGGTTAGGAACTAGGCCATCCACACAACATTAACTTGTCATATACATACTAGTAACATTAATAGTATCTCCACCAAATCATGGTGTCCCTGATCTCATGGTGTCCCTGATCTCATGGTGTCCCTGATCTAGCTATTGTCAACCGTTTCGGTTCCAAACTTACATAAACTCGAATAGCATTTTATCAAAATTAATAGAATCTATGTTTCTCATATTTTCCAATTTCAAAACATAGGCCTAAGTCGACACTTTAGGACAATATACAACATTCATATATCCTCATTCCAGGACCCTGTATGTAAATGTTAAAGTCTATATCGCTTGTAGGTGCTCAAAACAATAGTAAATTCCCGCTGAAGTGACGTTTTCTGTGCTACAGGAATAAATAAATCGCCCATTCGGTAGTTGTACATACTCAAGTAGTATGGTAAATCAAAATGAAATTAATAACTTGACGGTGCGTGCAATATTACCTCATAAAATAGATACTCCTGTTACAATATATATATATACACCATTGCCAGGACCTACGTACGTGTATGATTACATTATCATCTTCTTCAACAACATCGCCATTTTCATGATCATCATCAATGTGACACGATGGCTCAGTGGGAAACGCTCTTGACGACGGATTGGGTAGGTCTCTGTGTACTGTTTTATCATAGCACTCACGGCATTGTTAAACTTTTGCTACAATTATTTTAATTCCTTATAACCAGCAAGTAACTAGGGGGACTTGAGTGTTTTGTAGGAGTGGATTTACTAGAGTATCGTTGGTATTGTAAATCCTCTCGCCGCTGTTGCTGTTGATTTCGTTATAAGTTAACTAAACCATCTTCATCGCTATCAACTTCATTATTAGCATCAACAGCTCGGGGCAAGAAGATAATATATAATCGGACAGAACAGACAGCACAAAACTAAAAACACCGAGCACACAAAGTTGTCAGCTTTATTTTTCCAGACTGTTCATGTGTATCCTAATCATTTCTTCATTATCGTCGTTGTTGCGAGTGTCATCATCATTACCATTACATGTATCACCACTATCCATTTCATCATCAGCATCACCTCGGTGCATGTTAGAAATTCTGAAAAACCTGAAATCCTGGAATCTTGTCAAAGAAACCCCGACTTTATGATGACTCACAAACGTGTTCAAAACCGGTTCGATTCTATACTAGTATACTGTGCAACCTCTTAAGAGTGGCCCTCCCTTGAGAAATCACATCTGTTTAACAACATTATTTTGGTTTCAGAAGTCATTTATATGAATCATGGGTAACATGGTGGTCGAATGTGTAACACTTGTGTCTACGGATTGAGAGGTATGTGGTTCGAATCTCGACTGGGGCACTTAGTCATTTGAAACGCTTTTCAGTGTGTGAAACGCTTTTCAGTGTTTTCCATCCAACTAGATATGAATTAATTGGTAACCCAGAGGTAGTTTCGTGTGTGTCGGTGTAATACACCGGGGAAGGGAACGTAAATAAACCAATGAGTCTTGTCGGAAAGAGCTAAGTAGCGCGCCCAGATTCATTATATCACAACGTTGAACACTCTCTTCTCTCAAAGCCGGAGGTCATTGACCAATTAGGCAGGGATAAAACCGAAGTCTCAGTTATTATCTCTCCATAGCAGCTACCTCTGTATAACAACCAATGTTTATGTTTCCTAATGGTTATTGCTCTAGAGAGGATGTACTCTAGAGAAGATGTACTCTAGAGAGGATGTACTCTAGAGAGGATGTACTCTAGAGAGGATGTACTCTAGAGAGGATGTACTCTAGAGAGGATGTACTCTAGAGAGGATGTACTCTAGAGAGGATGTACTCTAGAGCGGATGTACTCTAGAGAGGATGTACTCTAGAGAGGATGTACTCTAGAGAGGATGTACTCTAGAGAGGATGTACTCTAGAGAGAATGTACTCTAGAGAGGATGTACTCTAGAGAGGATGTACTCTAGAGAGAATGTACTCTAGAGAGGATGTACTCTAGAGAAGATGTACTCTAGAGAGGATGTACTCTAGCTGCAAACTTACCCCCATGTCAACCTCATCATCACCTACATCACAAGTAACAACATCCATGGATACGGTATTGGTGGTGTGATCACCAGTTTTCTAATTAGAAGTCGTACATGTACATAGTTTCTATATAGCATCACATCATGTTTACTATACCAGAGGAACACAACACAGTCACCTCTGTCATCATCATCATCATCAACAACAGCGTAGTTAGTTATAGTAAGTCCTGAAATAAAGTACGAACAAAAAACAACAATAAGTTCGACGAAATAATTAAATATAGCGGTTTCCATGTTTACAGCAAACACAATTCAAGTCATCATCATCACCATCATCATCATCATCATCACCACCACCACCACCACCACCACCACCATCAGCAGCAGCATCAGCATCAGCAGCAGCAGCAACAGCATCATCATTATCTTGCTTATGTTTTATGACTCAATCCAAGCTCTAGAATCCTAGTGCGTCATGTAATTGTGAAGCGCAATATAATATGTTTACATATTGTTTGTTTTTGTATTTATAACAATCACCATCGGCGGAAGCAGAAGCAACATCATCATCAACAGCAGCAGCAACATCATCGGTGGTAGCAACATCATCACCACCACCATCATTACCAGCAACGTCATCATCAACAGCAGCAGCAACATCATCGACGGTAGCAACATCATCATCATCACCACCATCATCAACAGCAGCAGCAACATCATCATCAAAAGTAGCAGCGTCATCGGCGGCAGCAGCAGCAACAACAGCATCACCATCATACAAAATGTGTTGCAACAGTAGATATATTTAAATAACATAAAAGTGTACTAGGGAAGACTTTAGCCCTTCATGAAATGGACCTGTTATATACATGTACATTTGGTACGTCCGCCCTTCGAGAACTTGGAAAATAAGCTCCGTGTCTGGTATATGTTAAGTTATGTTATATAAACTTACGTTTAGACAGTGGTTGTTGTTTTACCTTCGACATTACATGAAGACCGAAGTTGTGACCAACAATTTAATATATGCCCATCATCTGTTGACAATAACTTGACATTGTACATAAATGCGTGGTCGAGCTAATTACCCCGCGGGTAAAGTTCTATACTACAACGTGTGACTAACACACGAAACGTCAAAATCTATCTAACGGTTAACTTACACCTGTGTATAAAACACAGACCAGAAATTTTATACGAAATAATTAATAAATTACTCACATCCTCTCGTGCACACGCTCGCTACATGCCTTTTGTACACGCTTTACCGTTACATCGCTGTCCTACATTTCAGCTAAAAACGCGACTTCTTCCCACGCCTGTAGCACACCCCTTGTTTACAACAATCGATCCGTCCTACTCCGTAAGCGAACTGTTATGCATTATCTTCGCTTCCTGTGTTATTAATGAACGTATCGGAGCCGTTTGACAATTGAATCATACATCCACAGTGACTTACATGGATTGTTTAAGTTAACTGACGATCAGTGGACATGTATGGACTATAACTCACGGATAAACAAACTTGTGACATTTAAATCAGCTTGCTTCAATTTTGTGTGTATATTTTAATCGAGTAGACGGCTTTGTTTGGCGTAACTGTGTCCTACATTCGGATGTAAACACCGAGTGGATCGGGTATAATTTTTCAATTTTGGGGACCCACTACCGCAACAATACGGCGTTTTATGACACTATGGGGGACTATATGTCCCCTAAAAGGAAAGACGTTGTGGACAGGCTCCGTCGGCGTATAGAATTATACCGCCGACGACAGACGGATGTTCAACAACGATATGAATACGGTCAGAAACCGATCTACGACCAACAAAAGCAACATGCTTTATCGTTGAGGCAGATGTGGCTGGAAAGTAAAGCGAAAAAGGCTTCGAAAAGTAAATCAAAATCGTCAGACACAAACAGCTCCGACCATAGAAACCAAATAGTAGCCGTAAGTTTACATTTTCTTTGTGCCGTCATAATAACTATATACATGTAGTATCGTTCGTCTGTAGTGTATACACGCATAGGATGCTTAGTGCGCTCGACCCACACATTTGAAGTAGGACCGTCCGGTGTGGTTTATAAACCAATCAGAACCGTCCCTACTCTAAAACTGTGTGTTACAATATAATGGCCAGCGATGTGTAACTAAATTTGCCATGATTCGCTGTTTACAGAGCGTAGAAAACTTGTACCGTCGGCTCTCAGTTAATCGGATTGAAATTGTACAGCCTCACTTGTCACATTTCAACTGCAGGTGCTCCGTGTTAATTGGTAATTAAGTGTTAATTGGCGTTAACTTTCAGGATTTACCTCGCATTTAAGACTTAAATATTGCATTATCTCGTTATTTCTGAAAGGCAATTTGCCTTTCTTAATATATGTTGGAGTTTAAAGTTTGTTTAGCGGAAATTATCGAATTTTGATTATAAGAGTTAAAACGTGTGTCGAATTAGTACAACGATAATACTGATTTGTATAGCCGTTTAATATGGATTTTAAGACGTTAATGAACACTCAGTAGTAACATTAACTCTAACGGACTTTAATTTAAATTTGTATTAAATTTACTGACTTTCTTTCGTACTTAAAAACTAGTTTATCTTTAATCAGTTAGTACTCATTAGTTGTAGTCTGTGCAATGATTTATTTCATTTAATATAAAAAATTAATAAGTACTTTTATACATTATTCCTAATAATTCTACCTTTACACATGTAAACGTATGCACATTCGCAATTACTATTATTGTACATTATAAATTAAAACACCACCAAGACATTGCTGCGTATATATTTTTATATAGAATACTAAGGGTATGAAATTGCACAACATGTTAACCCCAAAAATCGCATTCATGAACAAATGCTTAGTTAGTGAACACTTGTGCACACAACACACATTAGTACACTCGTAGACAGTTCCATTAAAAAAAATCTTAATAACCTAATCTTACTAACTTTCGCTATTTAAACATCGATCGGTAGACCCAATGTACTTTTTGCATTTCGTTTTACTAGAAGTATATTACATATTACATACAGTAGCAATTTCTATTTAAGTATGAATTTTCTAAGTTAGGCTGATATGTAACACAATTTCACTTAATTATTTAAGTAAGATATCACAAAATATTCATTATCGCAGAAGTGAATGTTTTATTGCCATGGTATTCACACGCATGTAGAAATATATTGTGCTGTCAATTGTGTGAATTAGATTACATACTCCATAAAAAGGCTTTATAATATAGGGAGATATTGAATACTTCTCTTCGCAATACGTACGTGATGGGAGGCACTACAGACATTATATATATATATACAAATGCCACCGTTCTATTACTGTATTAGCATCAAGACTCTAGTCCACATTAGTGTCGTAACTCTATTAATTCTACTGTGAGACTTTGTGTACACATGACCATTCCAGGATTCCTGAGGATAAATATGTTGTTTAACATATACAAATGTGTTGTTGATCGTTTCGTAGTGCGAGTGTTTAAAATGCTGGTTATGTTTTGGTAGTCACTAGTGAGCTAAATGGAGTTTAATATATAAACAGTATTCCAGATTTCCAGTGAAGAGAATGGATATTTTTATTTCATTAAAATGCAATCTTATGCATACAATTTGAAATTGAGCCCATTGGATTTTGAACATGACGTCGTGTTGGTTGCAAATGGCATTATTTAGTGTTCAAAGTGAGCAGTTCTCTAATGTTGAACTCTGTTTAAAATGCTAGTAATGAGACGAGACAAGAACTCATTTTGAAGTTAATTTAACTTTAAATTATGTTAATATTTGGAGTCCGGTTTGTTATTGAATACTATTTAGTAAATTGATATATTTAATAATTTATAGTTGAAGTTCTATAAATCATAAAACAGACAATTAACCATTCTAGTCAATGTTACAAATTGAAGCATTTTAAGGCACCATGCAAATTACAATGATCATTTGGTGACAACTTGCTAGCCCTGGTCGAGTATCATTATCAAAGTCCACTGCGATGTCAAGTATTTTAACTCTTGTCGGCTGTGTAATTCACGGTTTAAACTTTAAACTACCGAGTATCTAATTTCTAAAGTTAAGACTGTGTTATGTTCGGGCCGTGTACACCTCTTGCTATTGAAAGCATGTGGATTGAACATCTCCAACTTTTACGATTCTCCATGGTGATAGTTATTGTGGTTTCACTACGGGATGTTTTGAACGTGACCTCTGACCCCTGATTATCTGCGGCCAATTGTAGGGCACTGACTGGACGCTGTAATTTGATATTTCATGCATTGGCTTCGCTTCTCGTGTATGAACGAGTTGGATATTTATCATTGATAATAAGGCGTGCATGGTGATTATAGCTGTTAGAGATTTAAATGTCATTACCTGTTCTGGTTAGGAGACTCCGAGTATGATAATTTGTTTTAACAGAAAGAAGTTAGGGAGTCCTACAAATTTCTGTGTACCGAGTGGAACAAAAATCCGGATTTCGAACCGGTCAGTTGGAATTTAACCATGTCTTGATACACCCGGAGTTCCTTCCCTTACTAACAAAAACTCCACTTGCTAAACATAAATCGAGTAAAATATCGTCTTTTATTTGAAGTTTCTGCTGGAGCAAGCAGCCTTAAAACTCTAGATAATTCCAAGATTTAGACTATTAGGTCTTGTAGAACACGTGCTTCATTTGAATTCTTTCCAATTTTGGGGACAGAGTCCTTAAAGCCTATGTAATTTGTTGACAAAAAACAATGGTGTTATGGTGTCATTCTATAGTTTAAAGGCCCTATTCACATATTGACATTACAGGTTAAAATCCGTTTTCCGGGATAAAGAAATTTATTGAGCGACAATGTGCGTGATATTCCGAATGTATGTCAGGGGGGGGAAAATGCATATACTGTAAACGTTGAAAAAAGAAATTTTATATACACTCCCGCTATACGGCTTATTGCTTGCTGCCCCCCTGACCGTGAAATTTTGAACCCGGAAAAACGGGTTTTATCCTGTAATGTCGATATCCAGAATATTTGTGGGAAACCTTAATATGGTTTAATTTTGATGATTTGTTATGTAACAGCTATACAATATTGATATTTCTAAGGAAAATTAATTCAAGCAGTGAAATTAACTTGGTTACATATTTTAGCGTAGAACTATAGAATATTTTAATGTAAAAATCGTGAAATTGTTAACAAGCTATTTTAATAATTTTGCTTCGGCACCTAGATACCAGGCAGTTGTCCAGATGAGATTTAAGCCCTGATAATACAACGTTAAAATATTTGTATATAAGCTTACTTCATTTTTACGTCAAAATTCCTGTGGGGGGGTTTGGTCCCTCCTGTCCATCGCATGTTAAAGTCTCTATGGAAGTAACCTTATTCGCTACATGTACTAACGACATAAGTGTGGCTCTAAAATAGTCATTTGTAAATAATCAAGCAGTAATATCATCTATATGACAAGTTTTAGTGCCTACATTGTCATCAAATATGGTTAACCTGTATTTTATGTCCAGTTATTTATCATATAAATGAATTGGATTAAGTGTTTCTCATCTTGGACAGCCACATTCCCTGCGTCTTTTCAATTTCACACTGTTCTCATCATCAAGATGTTGTCCAGTAATTGAATTAATTACTTCAGAATTACTAAGCATTATTAAGCAAGATTAATTATAAACATTGTGTCTACTCATTAGTGTTATAAATAAACCCTTGTCCAAATGTAAGTGTATGCTGTTTAGGTTTTTATGTTGCATTTGTGTGCGGATAATAATTTAATAATATCAGATAATCTTTGCACAGGTCCATTTGTTAAAATTAACATAATTAAATGGGGATCTGTGCATGTTTTATTGTTTAGTGACTACAACACGTTAACTTAAAATTCATTGACTTAAAATTGAAGTAAATTTGATTTTAATGATTGCAGTAATATTAAAAGTTTAAATACTTAATAATTATAGTTTATAAATTACTTTTTATCTATTTTCTTTTGAAATTTAAAAGCACGTTAGTTGATGTACTATTACAAAAAAGTATTATTAATTTACATTGATCTATAGAAGTTGACTGCACCTGCTAAACAGATTTTGACAATAGTCCATTTAAGTTCTGTTCCAATCTCCTCTACTGTTTTCTACCTAATTTGATTATGTTTATCTTCAAATTTCATTTATGTACATAATTATCTTTGGTCTAAATCAAACTCAAAAGACGTTTTAAAAAGTCCCTGGTTTTTCAATGCATACATGTCTGTCCAGACGATGACACAGGACATTTAATGGTGGTTTAATAGATTCATTCGAAACTCGTAAATGCGCATTCTTCCGACTCCTTTAAACTTTTAACTATATCGTAAACAGGCCCTTCACTTTGTGTACCAGTGTTATTGAACACCCGTTCTTTTGATGAGATTTTTGAAATGATTGTTAACCCATTGTGTATCACCTTAGATGGGGTTCTACCCGTGTTCGTTTGTATTGTATTTAAATCTTCACCGATACTTGTATTATATGATTATATCCTTGTAAATTTGTAACAGGTAGATTTGGATAAGATCCATGGTGTGTGCGACTGACTGTTCTAATCTGGCCGATGTCTTTCTGATTTTGGTGATATTTGGATAAGGGATGTTTACATTGCGAGTGTTTTATTATACTGAAATGGATCAATGTTTGGGCTAAGATTAGCCTATACAGTGAATAAGAAAATACTTAAAATTGTTTTCGTTTGCACCTCCTTATTATATGGTCCGCTTGTAACCCGACTTGATAAAGGGTTCAAACGTTGCATGAAGTTATTTTTCTGTGTGTAGATTCTATTGTATATGTAGTATGTGACTGATACTTGTCGTCTGCCGTTTCAAAGACACTATTGTGTCAATCATTCGCGTTCTAGTCCACGGCTTATATGGATCTATGGTTTTCATTGTTGATTTAAAACTTAAATAGTTTAACAGGATTGATTAAGTCATTCATAAACTTTCATTCCTCAATTCGGGAGAGGGATAAAGATTTACTTCGTCTAGGAAGAGATTGGTTTCGATAGTGTTTTGATCTTTGGATTATTTTTTGTGACATTCTGTTTTAAACGTTCTTTCCAATTTCGGGATATTATTTAATTGTGTTGTAACTTTTATTGTGTTATTCTGAAGTGATCTTTTAATTGATCCAGTTATACACAGGTAAATAATTACAAATTTATTTAAATCAGGCCTTATACTGCAACAAGTGGTTATATATTTAATTATTAATAGATTGCTTTTTGAATGCTATTCTGCTGTAATAGTTATTAAAACAAAGACTAAAAGAATTAGGTTAAACTTGGATATTATCTTGTCTATTCTAGATACCTCAGCTTAACTTGAATCCTATGATTGGGGACATGTTGCAATCACCGATTAAATAAGAAGTTTCTGTTACACTTTAAATATTGACTACCAGTAGATCTTTACTATATTAGATACCTGAGATTTCATAGTTTTAATTTGAATTATTTCACATGCTTTCCATGACACAAGTATGTTACAGGCTGCATTTCTGGTGATACAGGTGTCAGTTTCCATTGCTACCCTTTTAATTTTATATAAAACATGTGTTATGTTTACTGTTAAAAGTATATTAGTAATATTACGCAGTGATTTCACTTATGTTTACTGTTAAAAGTATATTAGTAATATTACGCAGTGATTTCACCTCAAGTGAAAATACTGTGGTTGGGTTTCACTTTGGTCTGATCATTGTGTACTATAATGTACCTTTTTATATCTTAATTATATGTAAGTTTCTAACCTACAATTTAAAGAAAATTCAACCCTTCAGTCAAAGGGTTTATATCGAAGGTTCGTATGGAATCCATGTCAGACTTATTGGCAAGACTAAATTCTCTGTCTCAGTATTTATCAAATTATCAACTTGTTTTGTAACGACAATAGAAATGCTGAATGTTGAACTTCAGGAGATACAGTTATCACTTGGACACTCCCAATGAGCTAATTAATATATTACACAGTAAACAGTGAAGACAATGACCTGAAATAAGTGTACATTTATAGCTTGCTGACAGTCTACTAACCGCTTGTTGACATCGTAGATTGAATGTCAGAGTATATGCATTTAAAGTGATTATAAATGCAGTAAATTGAAGAAAAAATAAAACATCGAAAATGTTTTGATTTTTATTTGTTAACAAAGACTAGTGTTTTCACTGACCAATTATACTAAACATTGTACAGCTGCTCTAAAACATTTCCACTTCTGTCTATTTTAAGATCTATGCTTGTTCAAACCTCCTCAATTGCATTTGTTTAATATTCTAAAAGATCGAGTACGGTACTTACTAACCTTAGTTACCTGTTGAACTACTACTTACTTGTGTTGTTAATTTGATTTATAATGGGTCTGTATGTAGGGGAGACAATCCAATCACAGAAATTGACTTAAACTATCAAGGGAGGTAATGTTTGCACATCTTATCAGGAATGTAACTTATATTATATATTTAGGCTTCGTGAGGAAATTTAAAAGTTAATCTAAGCAGTTCCTCATTCTGAATAACAAAAATGTCACCATATCTTTAAAATGTAAAATACTTAAAAAGTATCATTCAATTTCTTGTTATTCTTCACTGTGACAAACGTACATGTATAGATTAATATACGCCTTTGAAGCTTTAATTTTAAATTTTTTATATTCTTGAGACTTGATTGAGTGACCCGGCTTACATCTACCTGTATTGGTTATGTACCAGACTGTAGTAATATGTTACATGTCACTGTCACCATCACCTCTATTGAAACATACAGTACAACTTCTCTAGAGTAACACCATTTAGGTAAGACAGAGTTCTGTTGTTGTACGGAGATTGTTGCTCTGGACAGGTAAAATTTATAGGAAATGGTATTTTCTGAAACAAAATGGTTACGATGGTTTAAAATAAAAAGATTGTTGCTCAATGGAGGGCTGCGCTCTGGAAAGAATGAGGTTCACTCTTCACTCTTGAATTGAATAATTATGATGGGTCATATACTGGTAATAATGTAGGTTTATCAGTGTTGAAGTTCACAGACAGTTCATGATGCTTCAGACAGATCAATGTGATCAATTTTATATGTTAGATAATCTATTCTTAGTTCCCTATAGTCCGGTAAGACCATAACAAAATTATATTGTGGTTCTTGGAATGCTACGCTACCTACATGTACCTTGTTATGTGCATCTGCCACTACCCTTTATTGGAAATTAATGCTGAGAGTCACACTGCCGATGAATGATTTCCTGAGTGCTTAAAATCAATGCAATAAAGACTATGGAAAATAAAATGTTTGTCCCTACATTTATTCAAATTTACAGCATATAATGATGTTATCAGAACAACTGTATATTAATTTGTAACATTAACCAAGAGGGTGTCAATTTGTGTTTACAAAGCATTGTAAAATTCACATCAAGTAAGATTTTATAAATAAGTTTAATTAAAACCAAAATGGATAATCTTAAGAAAGGTTGTATTTCTATAAAGATTTTGGTGACTACATAATTTATTACAACATATAAATCTAAGTGAAATACCAGTATTATCTGGATGGTCAGTTTGAAAGACAACCCCCATTATAATTAATAGTGAGGATCCTAGGACATGTGTAAATGGTTTACCAGTTATCTAAATGTGACCCTCCCCATACCTTATCTCAATCTGCATTACTGTAAACCAATAAATTATTTCGCGCAATTTTATTTCGCAGAGTTCGCGAGTGTTAGAATTTCACGAAATTAAGTTGCTGCAAAAGTGCTAGAAACATTAAAATGGACATTGTGGGAACCTTTAAAACACAAAAATTTGTAGACGGAAATATGCCGACATTTAGCAAAACGCAAAAGTTAGTATTCGCGAAAGTAAATTGGTTTACAGTATATGGCATATATGCAAACATCACAGACACAATCTGAATGGCAAGAGCTGTATTATATTACCAAAAATTTGAGTCTTAACCTGTAACATATTGCAGCTATGGATAGGACCCATGGGTTTTAAAAAAGGTCCCTCAAAACTTTTGAGTGAAGGTTCCTGGGACTGATAGGTTATCAAGTCTATAAATGAAACTGTTTTAAACCCCTATATCATATATGTTTATGCTCCTGTGAAGATTCTTAAGGATATAAACAGTGGTACTTAAGTAACGTACTTCTCAAACACATATTGATAATTTCTAAGTGTCAATTTCTACAATGTAGGTGGTCTTTGAAGACTAAAGTGAGTGTTACTGCATTTTAATTTCAAGAATTAAACAAATTGTCTCCCTTGTTACTAAATCGTGGACCTATCAACTCTTTGTATGTATGTCAATTGAAGTTTGCAAAAACACAAATCTTGTATGTCAGTTCCTAAGAGCCTCATAGATAAAACACTGGGGGAGAACGCATGCAGCCACCAGTGAGTAAAGCTGCATGCCTGAATGAGAGGGCTTATAAAATGCTCTAAAATATGATATATGCTGTGAGCCTGTGAAAGAATTAACTGCAAACAAGAATTCCTGTGGTTAAACTTGTTGAGATAGATTCTGTACGGATTTCCACAGGTGGTTGCGGCTCTACTCTGCTATCTTTGTACTGAAGTTTATGTTTGTGGTATCAGATAAAGGCGAGCATGTAACATATCACTGTCTTGTCTAACCTGGCCAGGTGAAATCTTGCTTTCATCAAGAGCGTTTTTTTTTGTATTTTGTATGCTAAGATAATAATTTGATATCTTGTGAAAATATTGCTGTTTATATTGTGTAGAACATAATTATACATGTGTACTGTAAATCACTTAATATTCGTATGGTCTGTATTTTGCATATTTTGGTAATAGGCTTTTTTCACAGATTAATTGACTGTCAAAGGTTCCATATTTTATATTTACGCATATTGATCAATTTGCAAGTAACTCACTTTGTGAATAATAGCGAAAGTAAAAAACATTGAAAATTATCATTATTATGCGCGCGCATACAGTATTGAGTTGATGGATGAAAACTTTGTTTGTTAAGTTTGTTCTTTGAATAATTATTCATGTACTAGTTATCTTCTATTTTACACCCATTTATCATTGCTGATCAGATAACCTAATCAATGAAAAATAGCTGGATCCAGCACATGAGATTAAATTAATATGAACAATTGATAGTACATGTATATTAATTGGCTAGCTTAAGTGAATATTGATATTGAATCATTTTCAAATAAAATCAGACTAGAGTTAAATAAATGACATGAAACTTAAATACGGTCCCCGGCATACTTAAGAGTATATGGCTTAAATATACAATATCAATATGATTGCATGATTGCCTGTTTATTGATCAAGATTTGTCTGTTTTAAGCACAGTAAATTATGTTTGCACTAGATAGATTGGTATCATGTTCTCGTACTGTATATTACATTGTGTGGTATTCATTAACAATGCATGACCTTTACTCCAATAGATAGTAGATTTATCATGCACTGACTGTCGCATACATTGTACAGGAAGGTGTGTACATGAACTAACAGTTCACAAGATATGCAGGGGTGTAACTTACAATTGCCTCTCAGAAACTGCACTTTCCCCAGGACTTCTAACTAGTACTATGTTAGGTGTGACATATTGAAAAGCATTTCGGTTTTGCGGAGATATTTATGCTAAGTATTTGTTATAGTCCGCCCAGGATAATGTGATAGGCGGGAAAATTTGGTATATTAATTCCGCAAAGGTGGATTACAATTATGTGCACCAATTATCAGCGATGTTTTGAGCACAATACTGACCTTATCTGTTTATTTAAGTGATTTGTAAAACCAATTTTGCCACAGTTGACCAAACCGAATTTGTAAATATCACATTATGCTGGGCAGACTATAATATACTGGTGTATTGTCATGTTGTCTCTTTGGTTTGACGTACGCTATTTATAACTGCTTCAAAACCTGTTGGAACACAAGGAATAATTTAAATAAAATCTCCATAAGAAAAATAAAGATAAAAAGTTATCATCATTGCTTATCTCTGATAGATTCACAGATGTTTCATTTATAATACTGTATTAATACCTTTATTTCACCTTGATTGAAATAAATTCTCGGAAATTCCTGGAAATTTTACGTTTGAACAGCAAGCCATTTTGCTGTAAGTTCCAAACCATTTATAGGATATGATAGAAAATCATTGCTATACCAAACAGGATAACTTTCGTCTGATTGCTTTGATGTTAATCTTGTATTCTACGGTTTCCATTTTGTGTGTAAAGAATTGATCCCTATACGTCTATGTTAGCTTCTCTATGAACCAGTCCCTATACGTCTGTTAGCTTCTCTGTGAACCAGTCGATTTGTGTTTTTTGTCGAGTATTGTTAACGTGTATTCGTAATGTTGAGTTTCAATTTGGGAAACACTGTTATATATCTCTTGTCGTTATAGTTTTTGTTTCTTTTGAGGTTGACTTTCTGTTAGTTTTTTTACCCTTGGGTTCAATTTCTGGAAAATTTCAAATACAACGTCGAATGTATCATTGAAACATTTTTTTCATTTGAAGTCTTGATGTTCCACTAAATGCCAAATATGGCTCCATTGATATTGAAAAATGTGAAAAAAACTGGCATACATGTTCAGAGTTGTCCCTAGACACGCTCTTTTACTATTGATCATGACTTGTATTCTTTCGGCTTCCTTGTCTACATGGGTTATATATGTGTCCGCAATATGTCCCAAAATCTTGTCTGCTTATTATAATTATATGTTTTCATGTAAAAACTCGTGACAACAAAGGCTTGGTAAAATATCCCCGATACATTTCATTGTATTTAGAGTAAACCAGCTGGGGGGGTCTCGACTTTTAATAATGGTCACTCAGGTCTAGTACTCCAATGATTACACTTAAGGTTTTGTTTACAAAAAAATGAAATTTGAATGCATTTTCGATGTTAAATTTGTGTTCAATCTTGTGCATGTTCATTTTGATTTATATACTCTTTCAATCTACTCTGAAAACGAGCACTCAATCGACTGTGCAGTGTTTATATTAGGCGTGTTTGTTTATTGATGAGGCTAGAGTTATCTCCCGCGATCTATATACAGTGTATAATTGATTCAACTTACGGTTATCGCAATAAGTCAAACACATTAAATTGTATAGTCTACTTAAAAGTCACTCAGTGACCGGAAATCTGATATATTTTTGCTCCCAATAAGTCATACAGTGATTAGGTTTATATGCTGTGGTTCATATTATATACTGTTCTTACAAATCGGGCTAACAAAATTACAATTGCTACTTACATCTTATTTATCACCCAGACTTTCAACAGTTGGAACATAATATCTAGATCAGGACTTCAAAATTTCAGCAAATAATAATCTACCTTGCATGCAAATGCAAAACATAGTCAATTATATGAAATAGATATTATAATATTATAGCATTATGTATCATCTTCTAACTTACAACTAATTTCATAATTTCACGATCAGTCAGTGCTCACACTGATAATAAAGTAATAACCCGGTAAGTGCCAAGTTTATGCACAAGCAGTTAAATTTTGTAGATTAATGAGGAGATGAGTTCTATAATATATTATACAAGTGTGTACCTCCATAGCTCAATGATTAGTGTGCTTGCCGTCAAATCTGGCTGGAGGCACACATATGGCTGCCATATTTCAGCAGGATAAAGGCGATTGTAAATATAGGCGTAGACAATTTTTGAATGTTTTGTTATTGAGAGTTTGTTTGTCAACAGAGGGTTGCTCTCTGGAGAGGTTGTACTGGATGTCAGACAGTACATGTCAAGATTAGAGCAATCTTTCTGTTAAGTTTGTACTACAAAGTGCAAAAATCAGTTCATTATTGATTAGAATATCCTAGATCAAAATGAAGTACTATTTATATAAAGAGCATCATACTCTACTCCATAAAAATCAATTTCGAAGTCATGATATAATATAATATTGTAATATTTTAGATTGTCTAGCTGTGAGCTGTAAGTCCTGTGGGTGGTTCAAATAATCAAGCTTAGAGGCTTGTATATCATCGTACACACTCGCATTTCATCCATTATGCATTGTGTCTGGCATTTAAATTGGTATATCAAAATTACTGAACCTATAGTCTTATCTGAAAGTGCTGTAGACATCCGACATCCTTAAAATCGGTAACAATATGTATTCTGTAGAGATTTACCTTGTGTTAGAAATATCAGCCATGCAAATGATTGATCATTTTCTTGATGTATTTTTCAGAAACGTCTGAAAGTCAAGCTAGATAACAACACTTTAGAAAATCAACAGCAGCAACAACAACAACAACAGCAGCAACAACAACAACAGCCGAATCATCCGGAGAACGTGTACAGGTTTGAAGACGATGATGCGACATCTTCGACTAAAACTCACACAACATCGACCAGTAACTCGACTGTAGAAGCTGGGATCTCATCTAGTGTATCTGTACATATTGTGCATCAAATAAATGGTGGAAATTCTCAACAAGAGCAAAAGATCTCAACAAACGTTACTGTGAACCAGACTATAAAATCGCAGACTGATTCCGAGACTGATATACAAACTAATGTAGAGTGTAAACAAGAACCCAGTGAAGAATCGAAGAACCAGTCTAGTTCTAGCAACAACAACAACAACAATAATAATAGTGATAACATCAATGAACAGGATTTAGACGAATCAGATTTAGTCGAAATTTTATTGAGATATCGTGAAGGTGGCGAAGATATACCGGTAGCTTTACGAGATGAACTCGATATATTCGATGAAATTTATCAAAAGTTTAAAAGTGATCAAGATTCAGAAGAGAATGATAGCTCTGTAAAAACTCCCGACTCTAGCGGAAATATGTTCCCATCAAATATGTATATGGACCCTAGTCAGGGTGGTCAGGGGGGACAGGTTCGGACACCCCCTTATCGGGCGAATCAGTCTCATAGTGGTTTAGCAATGTCTGAAGGTAGTCTAGCGGCGGAAGCTTTAAAACAAATGGCAGCTCAACATCAACAACATCATCCTGGGCAGGAACAATTTGGGGTCAAATCTGCTGTGGACCCTTTTAGTGACCTTTCTGAAACGGGGAATTTTGCCCGGAATGGATATTCTCCACAGGATCAATACTATAATGGTGGTATGCCGCCGAGTCGTAGTGGTTCAACGGGTTCGTACCCTAATCAGCCTGCTATCGGTTATCAAACAGGTAAACAAACATTGCCGTCTTTTGGTCCAAATAATAAACAAATGACTCATTTTCCTCATAATACCCCAAGTACTCAGGCAGACACGGGGCCGTCATCGTTACAACAGTTACAAAACCAGGTTGCTCACTTCAACCAAGGACCTCAAATGGAGATTACTCAGACACAGCATATGCAGGTCTCGGACGGTTCTCATCGTATGCAGATGTCTCAAACTCAACATGTTCAACTTCGTCAACCATTTCCAAATATTTCACTAACACAACAACAGGGTTTTTCTGCATCTCCGCCCAATGTGGTTCCCCCGAATACATCAAACACTTCACAATCTCAGACATTCATGCCCAGTGATCAAATGACCTTACAACAACAACAGCAACAGCAACAACAAATGATGCAGCAGCAGCAACAACAACAACAAAATAAATTGCATTCGGACCCTAGACAGGCACAAATGCAACAATATATGAATCGACCGCCGCCAGAGTATAAAATGCAACATAATAGTATGAACGGGGCCATGGCCCCTAATAGTATGGGACCAAATCCACTCCAGACAATTCAAAACATGGTGAATCAAACGAATACTCATCCAAATCAGGCGTATCCTTCTGTGAAAAGTGAAGCGAGTGCTGATATGCAGAATGGAATGCGTTCGGCTCAGATGTCTGCCATGCAGCAACAACAACAGGCACCGGGTATGGGAATGACAATGTCTCAGGCACAAATGAACTACTCAAATCAGTCAAATATGCAGAGACAGGCTTCTTACCCTGGTGCCTTGTCTCATCATATGGCTGGTCGACCCCCACAACCACAGAATGCGCCTACATATACTAGTGCAATTATGAGAAATCAGAGGCCACCGAATGTAAACATTGGACCTGATGGACTTAACATTTCCCAGCCAATAGTTGGTAACCCCCGACATCCTCAAGATGTTGCAGCCCAGCAGTGGCCCCGTGCTATGAACCCCATGTCTGCTCATCCTGTGCGACAAGGGGCTCCCTCAACGTCGGCGGGAATGATGCAGTATCGATCATATTCCTCGGACGGACATTCTGCAAGCGCCTCTCAGATGCAGATGCATCATCAGAGTCAGCGGTCTATGCACATGGATCCCATGCAGTCGCAACAACAAGCGGCCATGATGCAACAACATAGTACCACTCACGCACAACAACAACAACAACAAATAATGATGCAACAACAGAGAATGCAGATGTCACAACAACAAATGAGTCAGACACAGAGCCACACGCGGCAGACCCCTCCGTATGGAATGGGCTCACAACAGCCGGGGAGCAATTTCCCACAATCAAGTACTTCGCAAGAGGACTTTCTCAATTTATTAGACACTACACCTAATCAGAGTACAGACTTCTTTGATGTGCAAACTTCTGATGCAAACTGGTGTGATATCGAAGAAATATTAGGCAATCCAAAGTGAAACTGATCGCATCTTTGTTGTAGGAGTATTGTTGTTTTACACACTGTGCTTTTTCTCTCAACTATCTATCTCTAAGTGTAGCTACGGACAAACTGTGATTGTTAAGCCAGTATTGGACATACATTGTTTGTTTTTATGAGAGATCTTGAGGCGGTTCTGTTGCTGTGTTCCTGCAAACCAATGGTCAATACGCCGAAATATTGTTAAATTTGTTGATCAAACTCTCAAAGTAATTAGGCGCCGAAAGCGATTGAACAACCTGTATACTTTAAACAAAATGACCCTGAAAAATGACATTCTGCATAAGAAAATATAGTTCTCCAACTGTATGACTTGTATAAATATATTGGTTTCCAGGAACACAACACAAGTTAGGTCGGTCTGGAAATTTTATGCTGCTTCAAACAAACATGAATATTGTACATCTATTTTATTTCCCTTAGTTTTGTTTGAAACTTCAGTTTCATTTGTTGACTGTAAGTTTAAGTATTTATTGAATCATAAATTACTGTATTCATCCATTCTTTGCCTGCACTTTTATTAATATGGAATTATAACTAAAATTGGATGCGTCCTTGTCACAACCTTATAATGACATTTTCCAAGTCTTTGATGGGCTAATCAGGAAAGGCAATGTTTTTTGGTATTTTAATTTTTTTTGCAACTTGATGACTTTTCTTGGAATCTTCTTTTTATGCCCTGGCATCTACTGATACAGGAGGCACATAGTGATTGTCCTGTCCATCTGTTTGTTCATCATTCAAAAATGTTAACCAAAACTTTCAAGTTGTTGAAACTAAAATATTTTTGAAGTCCATCAAGGCCTGTAACTTTCAAAATTGGCATACTTGTTCACCATCATAAACACCTTACATTGTCGAAGTGATGTAACACTATCCAAGATTTCAACAGAATTATGGCCCTTGATTGACTTAGCTAGTTTTATGGACAAGGCTTCCACCGGACATAAGTATTATTGAATGCACTCTGCGTCTTATACACAGCTGTGTGCTATACTCGGGTCAATGCGGTGTTTTACAATTCAAGTTATTCACTGGTTCTCTGACATATTTTGTTTTAAGTCAGAGCTATTTTAGATTTTTAGTATGTACATTACAAATTGATGAAACTTATCGCAATATGTCAAAATATGTTTTCATATAATTTTCGTTGTTTTGTTATGCTGGACATTTAACTGCATGTCTTTTATGTCTTGTTTTAATCAGATATAGTTCTAAGATTTATTTAAAATTTTACAGATATTTCATATAGATCCACTGAATTTATTGCTCCGATATGAATATTTTAGAATTTTTTATATGTGTTTACAGTAATTTTATCAGCAAAAATATTTGTCCCTATTTTTAGAAGCAATTATTAGAGTGTGCCAACTTTAACTTAACTCAAATATTTCTCCCAAGTTCAGCAAAGTTTAAGGTTGATAATTTTAACTTTCTACACCCCGAAATTTAGTTTCCTAAATATCATTTCTGCCATCAGTTAGTCTATTAGTAGGCTATAGACCCTCTTCTTCTTGAAAATCTATGTTACATTGACAAGTATCCATTTCACACATTTAGGCCAAACTAAAAATATTCGTTGTTTCCCCTGCCCGACCCAAGCAGATTTAGAATGGGTAGGTATGGGTTAAAAATATTTTTTTGAATTGTTTCATGATGATTGGTCAAGACATACATGATACAAAAAAATAATTACTTTAAGGTGAAAACCAACAGTCTTAAGTTTAAAATAGGTACCAAATTTACTAGAAAGAAACACAAAAAATAACATTTTCATACCCCAATTTTTCAATTTAGTCAATAAAATATTTTTGAGTAGATCTAGGGCCCTTTTTTCGGGTAGTTAGGGGAAGGGTAACAAACAATATTTTATTTTAGGCCTTAGCATATATTTCTTTGTCACATTCTTGCGAAACATAAATATTTAACGTCACATTGTTCCTTGGATTCATTTAACATTTATAACTTCAGCTACTGTGAAACATTTGATTGTACTTAAATATTGATATTTCTTTTTTGTTAATTTGTGAACCGTATAACATGTAAGTGAACACATTATGTCACAGATTTGGTATGTCATTAAAGTGGAGGGTTAATTTGAGAGGTGTCTAAAAAGTGCCGTGGACAAAATGCATCCCTTTGGTGCAACAAGGTTGTGTCTTACTCTATATTATCTCACCATCTAGTAAGATACAGCCTTGTTGCACGAAAGGGACGAAATTTTATGCTATTTAGTCAAAAATCAAATAACGACTGCAGATGAATTGTGCTCAGAAATGTTATCAAATTTTGTGTCAAGTTTAATATGACACACTTGCATGTTTTGAGACAACCCTTAAAAGTTTACACCACTGTCAGCATATGTTTGGGACACCCCTTATAATAAGCACTATGTTTAGACATAATTGATACAAAATATTGGTTATAATTACCTATGTTTTTCATTTGAGGCCCCTTTTCGAGTAACCCTGTTTATTTTTCCTTTATGATATATTTATAAACAAGGTGTATAAGGTTATAATTACTTGCATTACAAACCTTTAATTTGCTGATCGTTAAACATACCCGGTACATACATTTTTATGCAAATTATTTTTTTTAGTTATCGTTCAAAATATCTACCTTCATTATTGAGTGACTTACGTCAAGAAATATTAATTAATTGTCATTCAGTTTTACATTAAAAGTGGTTACAATTGTCATACATGAATCCTTCAATTCATTCAGTATCGGCTTTAAATCAGTCCTCTAGGGCAAAATATAAACTACTATTTTGGTTGAACAATTAATTTTAATGTCTTAGTAAATGGGCAAATGACAAATTAGTACTATTAATGTTTGTCATAGATTTAGATTAACTGTTCAGATAGTTAAATGGAAATTTTCATCATATTCTGTTACAAGTTTGTATAAAGATGAGGACGGCGTGTATCTTGAGTTTTGCTCAAGTTTCATAGCACAGTTAAACCAAGTTTTTAAATTTTAGCGTTTTCTAAATTCTATCAAAGCTCAGTAAACTTAACAAATGAAGCGGCTAAACACTCCCGTATTTCTGTTCCGTGCGTCAAATCATTATTGTAATAATCAATAAACGCATTCCTGTGTAAATAACCGACTTCATTGAGTCACCCACGGTAAAGTGTGTTAAATTGTTGCGAAGTTTATTGATAAGTTACGGTAGTATTCTTCTATAAAGAGATAACTTGTCTCCGTGTAGATGTCGAATTCAGTACAGAAATTGTATCGTCTACTGGCTCAGCGATAGAAATCATTCCATTACGTAGCAGTTACACGGAAATACTGAAAAAATTATTATATATAGATAATTTCTTAATCATAAAATGGTTAAAATAGATTTTGATTTATAGAGTTCTTGCAAAAATATTGTGAGATAAAAAAAAATTTTAACTGCTGCCTTGCAAATCTTCTTATATAAACTGTTGTCATTGATATATTGATTTAAATCACTAATATTTGTACAAGTAAAACCTTACTTGGTTATTAATAAGGAAACTAAAGAAAATATACTTGAGCATACTGAGAATATCTGTAGGTTTGATCATCTTTAGTCATTGCAAATTTGATTTCATTCTGATTTGATGGTGTTTTAAGATGCATCGACAGCTAGGGACATTTAGCCACTTTAACAAATAGTTAGAGATGAGTTTCAATATACGTATATAGTTACATGAGCAAAATATTCAGGCGGACAAAAATAATTAGAATACAAAAATACTGTGTAATAACAATTACTTCATTTGTTTGCAAGGATTGAAGCACATTTTTTTATGTATTCCTATGCCGGTATATATATATGAATGTAAGTTGTGTCAGAAAGCCTTAAATAATATGGTCAAAAGTCACTATGTCATCATATTAACTTTTTATAAACTTAGGTTTCATTTTGTAGATCTTTTAGTGATTTGCTGATTATCTTATCTGATAAGTAGATCAATTGATGATAAAACCGCAATATTTTTAGTTTTCTATACTGGGGTAAATAATTCATGAGAGTAAATGTAAACACAACTTGTTGCTATTATGAATAACAGTATGACAGAAGAATTTATATTCACCAACTTTTGATATTCATTCTATTAAGTGTAAAACTATGTTTCAATACAATTCTCATTTTTTATCTTTATTTTTATGATGGAAAGAAAGAAGCCATTTATACAGTATATCTGTTGTATTGGAGTGTATTAACTCTGCAAGCTTATCATACACTCGTCTGTTTGTCAATTATTTCATTTTAATTGTATTTGCTTCTCCGGTGTATTGACAAAGTATGTGTGTTACCATTTTAAAAATCGTTAACCTGATGCACCGGGTACACATTCAATAAGGGACCATGTTATTTGTTAGGGGTCGATACAAAAAAGGGCTATCTCTTAACAGCATACAATTGATATAGACTCCTTTGTGTAATGCACTAAAATCGCGACACAAAATGAAACCATGCGACGTATTCAGTGACTCGTACTGGACTAGTTTTTGTTATTTTGCAAGAGAATCCAATTTCAATGATAGTATTTGCTTCATACAGGTCCTCTATTCATACATTGTTTGCCAGGCACATTACAATCAATTGTTGGGTTTCTGTAGCCAAAGACAAAATCAACCCCTGTATTTATAACGCTATAAATTTCATTCAGCATTTAATGTTTGTATAAGAAATAGATTGATACAAACTTAATTGCTAGTTTAAGAAAACTGAAAACTGTCGACTGATAAAATATACGATGTTAAACCCACTGCCATCCTGTCAACGGGGGTAACCTAGTGCATGCGATGATACTAGTATGGCGGCATGTCAGTGCAAAGTTAGGCAGTATATGGTAGAGGAATCCTTTTCTCAAGTCGGAAGAGTTTTTTGGTGCGTAATGTGGTAATGTGTTCTATATAATTTAAGCTGTCTGTAAAACCACTCTTGAAAAATGGAAAACTATCTTTTATTGACTTAGAGCGTCTGGGAAGGAGATGCATTGAGTATAATTATTACAGATGCGGCGGTATGATACTTACAGCCCGGAGAGAATATTGCTGCATTGTGACCCCAATTTCCTATATTTTGTTTCTAGAGATAAAGAAACAGTTTCATACTTTCCAGCAATTCTTTTGTAAAATTCTGCTATTAAGACACAACTTCCTTTATTTTTAACCCTTGCAGGCATTTGCAGTATTTAAGAACCAAAGTATTAAATTTATAACAACAAATGTCTACTATTAATTAAAACCATTCTGCTAAAGACCACCGAGTTTTGTCTGATCTTATTCAATGGACTTTGCTGTAGTATAACTTTGTAACGAAATAATTACATACAGTAAATTGTTAAAATTGTTGCTTTATGCAAAATGGTTCAATTTTTGTTATCTCTCTGAATGTGTATAAAAATTAAGATAGAGGTTTGCGTGCTGTGACTATGATTGCCCGCTCTCCGTGCTGTGACTATGATTGCCCGCTCTCCGTGCTGTGACTATGATTGCCCGCTCTCCGTGCTGTGACTATGATTGCCCGCTCTCCGTGCTGTGACTATGATAGCCCGCTCTCCGTGCTGTGACTATGATAGCCCGCTCTCCGTGCTGTGACTATGATTGCCCGCTCTCCGTGCTGTGACTATGATTGCCCGCTCTCCGTGCTGTGACTATGATTGCCCACTCTCCGTGCTGTGACTATGATTGCCCGCTCTCCGTGCTGTGACTATGATAGCCCGCTCTCCGTGCTGTGACTATGATAGCCCGCTCTCCGTGCTGTGACTATGATTGCCCGCTCTCCGTGCTGTGACTATGATAGCCCGCTCTCCGTGCTGTGACTATGATAGCCCGCTCTCCGTGCTGTGACTATGATTGCCCGCTCTCCGTGCTGTGACTATGATTGCCCGCTCTCCGTGCTGTGACTATGATTGTCCGCTCTCCGTGCTGTGACTATGATTGCCCGCTCTCCGTGCTGTGACTATGATAGCCCGCTCTCCGTGCTGTGACTATGATTGCCCGCTCTCCGTGCTGTGACTATGATCGCCCGCTCTCCGTGCTGTGACTATGATCGCCCGCTCTCCTATATTGTTCCTTAAGTTACGAGCCGAGGCAACAATTTTAGTTTCATGGTTTTATTTTATGATTATATATAAGCTCTGTAAAGTAAATATCTGGTAAATTGTTGTCTGAAGGGGATATAAAGTATTGGCAATAGTCGCCTGAGACAGAAATGTCAGAACGAGCCAAAACAGTTCAGATAATGAGACATCCGATCTACCAGTCGAGTTGTTTATTGACAATTTGGCGTACAAGCAACGAGGCAAAAAGCAAGTTCTATAATATTATTGGTTTAAATTCTGTAGATAGATTTCGAGTTCCTCAGTCTCTTAAGAATTATGAAAACATATTTGCATTATTTTTGTCGATGCAAGATGTGTTATTTCAGCGTTTTAGCCTAAATTCTGGAAACTTCTCACTATTTCCCAGTACCAATACATCATTTTCTAGTACAAAGTATTTATGTAACATCCTTGCAGGGTACCCATGCAGTAAATATTAAGAAACCTTTAGAAAAGGTCCAACATGCAATTTTAATGGAGATATTCAGAGAGGTTTCTGCTGGTATAATAGTTACATTATTTCTACATATAAAATCATTTTCTATAATTTTCTTCCATCATTATTACCAACGTATGTATTGACAAACTGTCAAATTTAGCACACAATATATATATAAATAATAACTGCAGACAAAATTTTAAATTGAGTGTTACCGTTGCAGCTTTTGTTGATAACAAAATTGCTACTATCGGCGGTTTTGAAATAATCTGGATTTGGGACAGAAGAAGGAATGAACTTTTCTGAAGAAAATACAAGTTATTTAAAGAAAAAATACCAAATATTGACTAAGTTATGGTCATTTGAAATTTCATATTATTAATTTTAACAATTTAACATATTGAGACTTAGGCGTTTTGGAAAAGGGATGTTGGCTAATGTTATGGATATAGACCTGCATCTGATATTCAGGATTGGGCATTATGCCACCGTAGGACCCCTGCTTAATGTAGAATTTCAAGTTTGAATTACTGCTTATGTAAATGATGAAACTGCTGCTTATGTCAATGAAAAATCTGTACAAAATAAAAATATGACCTTAGGTTAAAATACTAAGTACTCAAAGTAATTAATATATACATGTACATCATTTCTACTGGCTTTTGTTTGGCTGTCATTAGGATAATAGATTCTCGTAGGAAGAACGTTAATTTTATTAGCAACTTTATGACACTAGAGGGAGTCACCAGTATAAACATAAATGTACATACATTGATCGACTGGCAATATTTAGGAAGGCATTGAAAATCTTTCAGCTTTAATAATATGGAGTGTAGCTTCAGGCGATAAATGACTTAAGATCCTGTGTATGTAATAAACACTAAGAAAGACTGTAAAGTTTAATATTTGATGATAAAAATGATACAAAAAACTTCCATTTGATACAAAGAACTGTGTTGACCTAACTAACGGTGGGTAAATTGGTTGTTTTATATGGTACTATTAAAACTAATAGCTCTCACTTCATTGATTTTACTAGCTTTTTGATAAATCTATGTTTGATGATATTTCTGACATTGGCCTGGATTTAAGTGAATTTATAAGTCATTTATAAGCTACATTTTAAGCCGTATCATTATGACTTTTGACGTCTTCAATTTCTCTTCCGAATTTTAGGAGAAATTCGCTTGGTTTTGCTCCCACTTTAAATATTTGACTTTTTGTAGGGAATATTTTCCGTATCATACGTTAAAGTATTAATTGTTCGAGGCAAGATGTCTCTGTTATCTAGAGCTTGTTGCATTTGCATAAAATTTCTTCCCATTATCTGTTCAATGAAAAATGTAACTCGCTAGATCTTGCTAGCTTGCTAGCACACACTAGTTGCGAACAAGCTAGCACACACTAGTTGTGAACAAGCTAGCGCACACTAGTTGTGAACAAGCTAGCACACACTAGTTGCAAACAAGCACACACTAGTTGCGAACAAGCTAGCACTCACTAGTTGCGAACAAGCTAGCACACACTAGTTGCGAACAAGCTAGCACACACCAGTCGCTGCTGCATGTACCATAGTATCGTGTAGGGAGTACTTAATTTTTTCTGTTAGACAAATTTTATTTTACATCAATTTTGAATTTGAACAAGTTCTTAGAACATATATAAATCTCTCTTGACACCTCATTTCTGATGGTATCCATCTCCACAAGGGTGTGACAGTACATTACATTTGCTTTAGAACAACACCTTCTAGGCAAACATCTAGTGTGATGGTTGTACAAGGGTTGCTGCTTTGGTGAGGTAAAATGTATAGTTAAATGGTTACTTCCGGGACAAAATGGTTACGTTTTAGAGGGCCGCTCTGAAGAGGTTGCATTGTACTGGTAGTTTATATAATAATTTCTGGGCCAAAATGATTTTGTTGCTTAAGAGAGGTTATTGCTCTATAGAGGGCCACCCTGAAGAGTGAAGATGTTGCCTTTTACTAGTATTTAATATTCTGAACCAAAATTGTTATGTTGCTTTAGAGAGGCTGTTGCTCTATGGAGGGCTATTCTTGATCGTTAGCACAGTAGGTAACTAGTATTTTATATTCTGGGCCAAAATAATTATATAGCCTTAGAGAGGCTGTTGCTCTATAGAGGGCCGCTCTGAAGAGGTTGCAGTGTACTAGTATATAGTATTCTGATTGCAACATGTTGGCTCTGATCTCTTGTTACTTCAGCAGGCAAATGAACTTACATGAGATATTGATTGTCTGGGGTATAAATAAAATAATGTTTTGTCTCAACAAGATACTGAACTCTACATTTCTCTACAGCTCGACTTTCTCTCGATGGCAATGAAAGGATTCTATACTCTTCTGTGTATGGTTTCATAATGTATATTATATAAATTAACCATATAACAATGGAATGTGTTATGAAATTCTGTGTCCTTTTGTATTACATATTAATTAAATCAGTATCTCAGAAAAGTATAATTGTGTCCATTTACTGATATTGTGAACAATGTCAAGTCAGCACTATATTTAAGACCACCAGTTTAAGCGCTGGTCTTAACAGATCTTTACTTATTATGTATTAAAGTTACTATCAGATCTCTGTTAAGTGCAATCATCCAAAGAAGTTTAGTAGAATTTTTCTGTATTTTACAAATTAAGCTTTAATCGTGACCACTCGACACAATTCATCCCATTTTTGCTCTGAACCCAAAAAACTACTTTTTTTAAAGTGTGTGTATTAACTTTCACATTTTTTATCTGCAGTATTGTTAAGCATTTCTATCCTGTCTCATTTTGCATTTGTATTGCCATGATGTTGAAAGAAAAATTAAATTTTGACCAAAATATCATTACTGTTGTCACGGCAACCATGCTGTTTTTTTGCTGACCTAATTTTTCACACTTCAGCATTTATTCTCCATTAGTCATAATGAAACATTTTCTCCCATTTTCGCCTTTTTACTCTTCAGAATAACAAAGGCCATCAGAAATTAATGTAGACCAAAAATAATTGATAGGCTAAAATAATTATTTCATGTTTGCCTGTGTATACCCTTGTGCTTACAGTCTCAGTTTCTATGAGAAGTTCTAAATAGAAAAAACATCTTTCATTGAATTGATAAGTGCTTTTATTTTCCCATAAATTGCCAAAATATTGTACATGGTTAGAAGTGCTATGGGAGTCTAGGCTGAATGAATGATTTCTGTCGAAATCAATTACAGACACTGTATATATAAAACTAACAGTTTTATTTGGCATACATATTCTTTATATACTTCCATTTTTCCAAATCATATTGAGCCTTTTGGAAGTGAACATATTTTTATTTAGTGTATTCTTTATGCTTTAATATTTTCCAAATTAGAGCTTTTCGTAAGTGGACCTGTTTAAGAGATTGATTATAGTTTATATAGACAGTCAAACCTGTCTTCAAAGGTCACCTCATGTTACAATCATTAGTGGTCTTTGTTTACAGGTTGTCTTTAAGATTTTAGCTTTAACACTGAAAGTCGTTCATACCTTTACACTTACATAATCATGTTTACAGTGTTTGGTTTGTTAAACCAAGCTTGTATTATACCATCGCCTTACATTGACAAATGTTTGTATGAGTCACAATCTGAATGGGATAAAAAAGCATCTACCTCTTTACATTGATACAAGTAACACTACTTTGGGGTTTCAAAG
The DNA here is from genome assembly GCA_947247005.1 of Spisula solida. Lineage (NCBI taxonomy): Eukaryota > Metazoa > Mollusca > Bivalvia > Venerida > Mactridae > Spisula > Spisula solida. Next base: position 1,012,213 of record OX365950.1, on the reverse strand, counting down.
TTGTACAATTTGTGATGCAAAAAATAACACGAAAATGTCTTGGTTTTATTTGTGTTTGTAATAATTACTGTAGACGGTGTGGTAAAGGTCTACCTTACTTTTGCTTTATCTTTTGTACTCGGTAAAGGACAAGAGTTTCAATCTCAAGATTTTTTACTTGCATTGAACTTTTCCCCGGTAGATGTTATCTCTGTGGACATTTTGTTTGTCATACAAGCTGGTACAGATTACCATACATGTATATGCTATGATAAATATAACTCACAGTGTTTATAAAACAAAAAGGAAAATATTTGTTAAAACTTTTATCAGTGTTATACAGTTATACAGCACTTTGTACTGAGATTTAGTTGAGATCCATCGTGTCTATGTTATTGACATGAGTTTGAGCAGAGATCCTGTTGAGATCAGAACTATGTAACTTGGTTACATGTTTGGTCCGAGATTTTGTTGAAATCTCAACTATATCTCATGTTACAGGTTTGCTCTGAGATCTTTTTGAGATCTCAACTTGATCTTATGTTACGTGTTTGTACTGAGATCTGTTAGAGATCCATTTGAGATCTCAACTATATTTCTGTTACATGTTTGCAATGAGATCCTTTTGAGATCCATCTTAGCTATAGTTATGCTGTTAGTACTGAGATACTGCTAAGATCTCAACTATGTCCAATATTGTTACACTGAGATTTTGTTGAGGATAATCTCAATAATATGATATACACTAAATCAAATAACTTGTGATTGATTCAATTAATAATATCTAAGGTTGAACAATTAGTGCAACCATGTGTTCATTGCACATTCACATTGTATATTGTTAGATTATTTCTTTGAACTCACAAATAAGTTATACTTTAAGGTAAGATATTAGATAAAGGGTCAGATTAATGTACATGCTGCTTATGTCAGGTTACAGCTAATCATACCTGTAAAACATTTATATTTATGTTGACAGTCTCTTCATTTTCATATTATTGTTCAAAACTATTTACCTGAACTGATATAAGGGTACAAAACTATTTACTAGCAACTCCTCATTAATCAGCAAGTGGTTTGTGTTATTATTTTGTGAAAATGTTTTGACTGGTTTAAATAATAAGTCCCTGATAGGACAATGAATAGGCATGAATTTTCTAGGGCTCCAGGTAAATAGTTTTGAACAATAACAATTCAACCCTTTTCTCATTTTGAGTAAAAAAGACATTAAAAGTTGCATCTATGTATATACATGATACATTCTGTTGTAAATATTTTATTTATTTCACCGAAATATTTTTTTGTTAATGAATGTTTTCATAATTTGTAATTATTTTGAATAAATTGTTATTTAAATGTAGAAATAAAACAACTATGACTGAAAATATTGATTTGTTGTTTATTTGATGTTTCAATTTTTCTGTTCAACAGTAACACAGTGACCAAGTCTCATGATCAGTTTTCCGCAGGATTGTATTTCAACCAGTACTAACTTACCCTTTCACACGAAACCAGCAACTGCTCCACATTTAGGGGAAATTAACATTGTTAAATTTTCATGAAAGGGTATGGCATAATGTTACACCAAACAAGTTTGATAGGGCCATGTGCAATGCTTACACCAAACAAGTTTGAAACTTAGTCATGTACAATGCAACACAAAAGAGTTTGGAACTTGGTCATGTGCAATAAATCTTAAACGAATATGAAACTTGGTCATATGCAATGCAACACCAAACGAGTTTGAAACTTGGACATGTGCAATGCAAAACCAAATGAGTTTGAAACTGGGTCATGTGCAATGCTTACACCAAACGAGTTTGAAACTTGGTCATGTGCAATGTAACACAAACGTGTTTTAAACGTGGTCATGTGCAATGCAACACCAAACTAGTTTGAAACGTGGTCATGTGCAATGCAACACCAAACTAGTTTGAATCTTGGTCATGTGCAATGCAACACCAATCTAGTTTGATACTTGGTCGTGTGCAATGCAACACAAAACGTGTTTGAAACTTAGTCATGTGAAATGCAACACAAAACGTGTTTGAAACTTGGTCATGTGCAATAAAACTTAAACCATGCTAAAGCAAAGGACAAGCTTACCTTACGTTCAAATTTAGATTCTTAATAACTCTTTAACAACTGTAAATTGTGTTAAAATGGCCTACAATATAAACACTTTAGTTAATGAATTCCGAACTACTATATAACCATACTTATCCAAACGTTTTAGAAGTAAAAGCAATATAAGATTTTTAATTTGAGCGTAAGGTTACGATTGACGCAAGTGCTTTGATAAAACAGTTAGTATTGTCCTGATTTTGTTGACCCAGTATATATATATTATAACAATGTGCTATATTCTGGTATTTGATTGACGTATTTTATTGTAGACAAAGTCAGCAAAGTCTAAAATTGTTGACCGGTGTAAATACTTGAAAAAATTGTTATACATTTATTGGACTAATACCAAACCCTATTATTTGAACAGTAAGTTAAGTTATATTCAGAGCCTAACAATTGACAAATATTTTTCTTGCTGCTTATCTACGCAACTGATCTATTTTGCTCGCTTGTGGTCCGACGATTTTAAACATAGATTATTGTACCATCCTTTTCCGTTGTACTTAAATACAGTCCCCCGATATAATCTACTCGATTGTTCTTAAAGCGTTTATCTGACTATTACATACCTTGTACCATGTCCCTGTCATTTGTTTTTTTTATAGTTTTTTAAATGCTTAAACGAACGTCAATTTAAGCCAGGAAATGAGTTTTAAATGAAAGCTTTTCGGGGTATCATTACCCTACCGTATTTATGGTATTTCGAGTTGCTGAATTATGGATTTTTGAATAATGTTTTAAGTCCTACTGGTGGAGAGTATTTTAATCATATGGAGACTACCTTGTCACATTATTCTGACAGCAGGCTAACCAGAAGATACCTTGAACTAACTATGCTGAGCGCCTGACAAGGGAAACATATTGTTGATCTTGTAAGTATTATAATAACGTGAGTGGTTTGAAGATTTACTGTAGGAGGCCTTGACCTCTTGCTTCTACAGCTGTGTCCTTTATACATCAGTGGTTAGTCCAGTGTCTTCATACATCAGTGGTTAGTCCAGTGTCTTCATACATCAGTGGTTAGTCCAGTGTCTTCGTACATCAGTGGTTAGTCCAGTGTCTTCATACATCAGTGGTTAATCCAGTGTCTTTATACATCAGTGGTTAGTCCAGTGTCTTCGTACATCAGTGGTTAGTCCAGTATCTTCATACATCAGTGGTTAGTCCAGTATCTTCGTACATCAGTGGTTAGTCAAGTGGTTATGATGGACGAGAATGTGGTCCAGTGGGTTAGTGCGCTAGATTTGTAACCCGGCGATCTATGTTCGTTTCCTGGCTGACACAGGGTCATACCAGTTCATGAACAAAATTGACTAAACATGTTAATTTACCTCCACATGTGGAGAAGTTGCTGGTTCCTAGTACTAGTTAGTGCTCGTTAGGATACAGTTCATGATAACTGGTTAGGTTAATCTGCCACACACGCCATGGATAATAACAAATATTGTTGAGAAACGGCGTTAAATCTCAACAAACATTCAAGTATCTAGCTTCTTTATTGTTCAAGTGTTAAATGACTAACATGGACTTATAAGGCAACATATGACTGTGTGAAGTACGTGGGAGCAAGTACATACATACATACACTACTCAAACTTGTATACGGGTCAACAACTCAACATCCGCATCCATGTTATATTAGCTATAAGCGCAACCGACGGATAAAACGTTGTGTTATTACTGAACTACCATCTACATCTAGCATGCTGCTACATTTCGAATAAATCAGGCCAAACACAGATGCTGCTTGAACTGAAGTATAAAAATAAATTGGAGTGAGGCTTGGGCCTATCAGCACTTAGACTTGATTATTTGAATCAATGGTTCGTCTGTAAATAAGACCTGTTCAGCACAAAATGTCATTTTTAGCCATTTCCATGGCTTTTCATGACGTAAAACCTTCCAAAAAAACCATCACTTTTTTTATTTTGGACACATATATATATAAATATGCCGAATACTGAGCATGTAAAAATATAAAAAGGTGTAGCAAGACTGCGATCGTGGTTTTTTTGGAAGGTTTTATGTCATAGATAGTCGTGAAAATGGCCAAATACGATATTTTTGGCTAAACGTGACATATTTTCTGCAGTTTTGTCACATTACATATAGGAAATTGGGATGTATGCTCATTATACTCAGGTAGTGTTAAGTTTTTGTAATTACAGGACTAATTTATAGGAACATGCATTTCTTTTTTGAAAATCACAGGACCAAAATAAACCTTTTGTGAGCCTTGTTCTTCACAATACATTATCTACAATAACAATTTGTTGACCCTTATTAAATTGTGAGTAGTATATTTCACACGGAGAGCATCTGGTGCAAGAGGAGTGTTTATATAGGAGCTTGAAAATCATGTAACGGAAATCACAATTAAGACATTTAACAATAGTAACAGTTTTTAATGTCAAGCAACAACTATTTGTATTTAGTATTTAGAGGCTTATGTAAGTGTAAGACTGCACGTAGAAATCTCCCTAAAGTATAGGAGGGGCTTACAGATCCATTGTCAGAACTTTTAGAATGACACTTGTAATAACTTCTTGGCACAAAAAAATGAAGTCTTTATGGCGAAACGTACGACGTTAGTAACATACTTCCGAATAAGTATTATGTATTTAGTGTTTGTTTTAGTTTGTATGATCCTTCCTTATTCGTCTCTAAAATGTGTGTATAGTATGTTGGTACTATGGAAGGTACCCATATTATCGTTTCTCCTTTCTATTACCAAAGAGCAGTCCAGAGAAAACAAACATAATCCAGACTAAAGTTCGGACGACAAAACATTTACGGACGTTTTCGCAAAATAGCCATACATTAATCCATAATGAAATGTTGCACATGAATGTTACGAACAAGAAAAATACAGTGTATCTATGTAATATGTTAGATCTAAACGACTTTTACTTTGAGGATCAAGCACAGGCTGTGGGTCCAGCATTGTTAAACATTGCAGCCACAGTTATGAGCCAGATGATTACTTGGACATTTTTTCCACCCACGCACATCCATAACTTACCATACATGTCAGGACGGCTATAATATTATACGTACATGAACAACATAAGTGCATCAATTAAGACTGTCAATTAATTTCCTTATAATTTCAAGAGCTACGTATTGTAGACTAGCCGATTGTTTCAATGTCGTAAATTGTTTGCAAGGAGTAGTTAATGAAACGATCGTTGCATATATTTCTAGTACAGTCCACCGATGATAACACATACCTTTACAAATAAAAAATGAAGAATAAATACATTTTCTACATAGCATGCGGGTAGTTGACACAATGTAATCATTACCACCACTAGGACCAACGCCAGGCCCGATCTCCTGAAGCATCTCAATTTGAGCAATATCCCATCTTTAATATTGTCTTTCTGTTAAGTTCCATTGGATGCTGGGTTCAACTTGCATAAAACAACGGAAACATTATTCTGAGTTTATTACAATAAATACCACAAAACCTCAACTTCAGAGATATATCTCAACTTCAGACTTTGCTTTAACCAAAAATTTAATTTGAGTTAAGTTTTCTATTTGGGATGCGCCTGTATGCACTATTGTCTTTCTGGATTAGAACCATCAACCTGCCGCGACGGATGATTAAACAACTCGGTAGACTGAAACAAATGTAGAGGATTGGTGTATAACCCCTGATGAAACCTTGAACAGTTTTATACACATTGGGTGTTCTGTTAAGATTATATACAGTCATGGTATAGGGTACATAATGTAGGTCGATTTAAACAAAACTGACACGCTTATTTTATCTTTTAAGATCCGCGCCGTATTTTATTTAAGTCCGTTAGAGATTTAAGAATTGTTTCAATAGGTAAACATAGGTTTTGAGTACATTGTGTGACTACCAATCATGCCGCGTGTATATCGATTGAGCTGTAAAGATATTGATTTATTGATTCTTAATTCTCTGTTTGATTTTTATTGTTACGATTTGCATGACACAGTTTTATCGTTTGATATAATTATACTACTCACCATTTTATAAGGGTCTAGCAAAAAATAATATTGATTTATGTCCGATTATGAAAACGTGCAAATGTAACATATTTACTTCACATTTAATATTGTCAATAATAATAACTTACTTTAAGTTGTCTATTTTGGCAGTATTTACTATAATATTATTTAAGATATAAGTAATAGATTATTTAGTCTACTGATCTAGGTAAGTTGCTTCTTTTATTTCTCTCAATTATGTACATGTACATTCGGTATGCATTGACATTATGTCGTCTTTTTCCAGGTGACTGATGAGCCCTATTGGCAGAGCACAAAGTGATAAGAATAACATGACTCAAAATGCTAAATCCCGGACCGTATTCTGTTTTCATCGAGTATTTAGCCGTTTACATTATAAAGATGTAACATTATGTTTAATGAAAATCCGTCAGTCCGTCTTATTTATATTTCACAAATATTCACAGGCGCAGCACGGCGAGGTCAGAGAAGTTTGAATGAATACCCTGCTGAATGAATGTGTTGCTTTTCAATTCACCGCTGTGACGGACTTCACACGACTCGGAACATCGTATTCAATTTCATTTTGTAGGAGGAACGCAATATCGCTTTCACATTTTCAAGTTATTCGAGCTGCTTAATTTATGTTTTGTTTCATTCAATACTAAACAAAACGAGAGTTTAAAGAAAGTGCGTGAACGTTCAGCGCTCGGTTTATGCGTTCATGATTTATACATCGCCGTAAGATAATTTGTTAGGATACGAGCTACGGAATTTTATTATTTTACGACATCAATGTCTAAATTTTACGACATTAGCTTGTTTATGGCAGGTATGGGCTAATCAAAATAATTAAAATTGGTAGTCATGGTGTTCTGACCTGGCCTCTGATTGCCTCTTGCTATATGCATTGTACGTGAGATCATTTAGCGTGCCAGAAGTTAACAAGTCAGTTAGTGAGGTATTAGATTTGTAAGGCGCCAGCATTGACTAGGTTCTCACATCTTATGATGCATGCATCAACCAACAAAGGTGAAGATACACAATATCCTCGTCAGATTTTTATAACAATTTAACAGCTTAATAACCGAGAAAGAAAAACACGCATAGATGAAAACAGACAGTCATTATAATGTTACACTTCTAGCAAAATCATGATATTCCTCGCTTAAAGTTGCTGAACTCCGTAAGATGGGGATCAATTACCCACTGCAAATAGTTGAAAGGAGGTTGTTTTCATTTTAAGACAGTTTCGGTATATAAAGTCACATGTTTGTTTGTCCTGTTAAAGTTGTTTATAATGGACATGTTTATGTTTTCTGTGCTCGGCTTAGTCCTGCCTTCACTGTCTGACTTAATATTATCCTTTTTCTATGAATTTATCAAGAACGTGTCTATTCTTTTGTTTTATAAAAAAATCAAGATATTGTTGTCCCTTTTACGTTCTGCACACATGTTTTGTGTGATTCAATGACATTTTCATTTTAAAATTATGCATGTTATTTTTTTTCTACACCTCGCACAATGATGTAAAACAATTATCAAATCTGATACTGAATTATATTATCATCATTTTTGCACTCAACTCTTGAATGTTATATTCACTATAAACCCTTATTTTATGTCACCGTTACTGAACTTAGAAGCTCGGTTACTTTAAAGCGATCAGGATATAAATGCAATCATATAATTATGTATTAATCTTATTGCAGACACATTATTGCAGTTACTTGTCCTCTTTTTAAAATTATGCTTGAAATCTGACTGATCAACAGTTTTCCAATTATAATGATGGAGACTACAAAGTCAGAGTATCCTGATAGCCGATGAATCAGTTGTTCACGGAACTACCTCTATATGATGAACGTCAAACAAGGGAGCTAAACCAGTACAGATATATCACTGTTAACCACTTTGTTATGTAGCGACATGGGATCCAATCCGCAACGTTCTGTTTCAGAGGCGGACGTTCAAACCAATCCGCCAACGATTACGGACACTTGCCTTACCCAATTGTGTATTCTCATTTCGAATAATCTTACCCGCATAATAATTATATAAATTTAGAAGGTTTGCAAACGGGTAACCAAACGAGGTCAATTCCCATCGCTACTTTAAATATAATAAGTGATTGAATAATCCGGTTATGAAATTCCTGTTTATTTAACAAGACTTTGCTGATAAAAGCTGGAATGTATTACGAATATGACGGATTTACAGCTCAGATTACTGATATAACAACAGTCTGAAGATAAGCTGACAAGATGTGTATACGAGCTGTATGTTTCTGCTTAACAGACAAGCTTTTATCATGATAACCGATGTTATATAAGCCAAAACACCACCTTTACAATTATTCATACGTGTAATTATTGGCGCGAAATTTCGGGTACGAATAGAAATGATTGCGAATTATAAATGGCGGCAATCTGAGTTTTTCTGGTTGAATTTTTTTTATTTCCAATGCGTTATTTCATAAATTGTGACTATGTTAATAGTTTTTTCTATTTTTCAATGATATTTCCCACTCATGACCGTGTTTCCTGTGAGGTCCGCCGTTTATACGCTTTCCGGGACCTAAAGGGGCGCCGTCCTGACTTGAAAGGTAAGTAACATGTTCTCCGTTTTTATAGAAGATAGTTCGCTAATTTATTATCTCAGATCTGTGAAACAGGTTCTTATAATTATATTAATCAATTTTAACATATCATTCCTGATGGTATCCGTCGCTGGAAGGCGAGCCAATTTTTATCAAGTTTGTCTTTGGTGAACGCGGCTATATAGCGAAGTCGTATCTACCACACTTACTCTACCACTGCGTCATCGAAGCGTTTTATAGCTTAATAATAGTAATAATAATAATGATATTAAAAGCTTTAGTTTACGAGGAAACTCATTTGACAATATACTCGTATATATACATCAATCTTCAATAAGCATACACGTAGAGCATGCATGTATGTATAACGCTTTTTAATACAGCGAATATTAATGACTATACAATAATCAATGACACGGTAGGTCGCGCTTCAGCCTTGTAAATTTACGTTCATCAAATCATGAACTATATTTATTACATTGTTTCTAGCTGACTGTTGTTTAACTATATTACATCCATTCTCCATCCGTAGATTTATTAATTATGTAAATGACTATGCTAGATCAATGCAGTGTACCGCCTTTGTGTCGTATATACCACAAGCACCGACTCTTTATATGGATTCGTGCTACAAACGAAAAAAGGAAAACATTTAAGTAGATTGCATCTTTGTACATCACCCTGTGAGTGAATCAATCACACAGAAAGCTATCTGATCAACTATCAATATGTTTTAGTATGTTCATTGTTGAACACCCCCATTTGCCCGCGCGCGTGTAGACAGGAGAAGGTTTTTTCAATGGGACACGAATTGTATAAGTTATGGAACGACGTTTGTATATAAAATACTGCCAGTCTGCAAGCCCGCATACTCACGGTGTTAAAGAAAACGTTGACCGAAAAATCACTTTTGTTCTGCCATAAAACGACTTTAAGAGTATTTTATTGGACACTAGCTTATCATTAGGGAATTGTTGTGATAGCTGAGTTGTCTAACGTATTTGTACTAGACGATGACACCGTACAGTTTCGAATCCCACTTTAATTATGTACATACTTGTATATTATACATCATGTGTATTAGCACGTAGCTAAGTGAAATACACCGCTCTCTTCTCCAATTAAAATGTTTAAAACAATAATTCTGTCAATATGTACAACGTTATGACATTACAATGTTTGTATATAAGTGGCGTACCTGAATAAACGGACTATACTCCGTGTCATTGATCGGTATATACTACGATCATACGAATCTATCTGCGGGGCAATATGCTAACACAATATTAAATTATCAAGATGTGTAAACTAGATACCGTCAGAATGCTGTCGTGATTAACATAATTTTTGACAGGCTTTTTGGGCTAATTACTTGTTTATAGCTCGTAATTAAGAAATGTCGGCTTTACCTGACATAAAGCGTTGGGCGAGTTAACGCCGACACAGTTTAGCACTATGTGCTGTCCAGATAGATCGCCAATCATCGTGAAACATCGGATATTTACGTTTACTACGATAAATAGTCTTTTGTAAATTAAGGTAGCAATAAACGGTCTCTTGTAAATATTCTCTGTCGACACACACCGACAACTTAAACCAGTCTCTCATAGCCACACACAATCATACCTGAAGTGAAGAAATATGTCACACCATTTACCAAATTCTGAAGTTTCAAAAATGCAAGCACTAATAAAAATGTCAGAACCTTGGGATGGCTTGTGCTCACATCAGCATACACAATTCTGACAACTATTTTATGCAAAAACACAAGTTTTCGTACTTGCGAAAAAAACCAAACCGGCGAAATTAATTATGCACAGCAAAGTCTAAGCACTATCCTCTAATAACAAGCTAATAAGGAACCATCCTCGGACATATTTCGTTATCAGGAAAAATTCTGTACTTCACCCTGTTATTCACTGAAGCTCACATGACGAGCCAGCCGACTCCCGGTTTCGCGTTCAAGCTGCCACATTTTACATACTGGTCAGCGGTCCTTTTCTAGCACATTCCACTTATTGCAAAAACATTACATCCATGATATGTATACAAAATGTACATGGATATGTCACGGTACTGGCGATCCCTGTTCGATTCCAGATAGGGGTAGGTCGCACTATTCTACGAATATTTGACAACAATGTCGGTTTTCCTTCACATGTTGCTGGTTCCTTGTGGAAGGGTAAGTTTAGTTTTAATTATTAGGATAGGGTCCAGGAAAACTGGATTGGTGAATCAGCCGCCGTCAAGATATAACTGGATTGGTGAATCAGCCGCCGTCACGATATAACTGGATTGGTGAATCAGCCGCCGTCAAGATATAACTGGATTGGTGAATCAGCCGCCGTCAAGATATAACTGGATTTGTGAATCAGCCACCGTCAACATATAGCTGGATTGGTGAATCAGCCGCCGTCAAGATATAACTGGATTGGTGAATCAACCACCGTGAAGATATAACTGGATTGGTGAATCAACCACCATGAAGATATAACTGGATTGGTGAATCAGCCGCCGTCAAGATATAACTGGATTGGTGAATCAACCACCGTGAAGATATAACTGGATTGGTGAATCAACCACCGTGAAGATATAACTGGATTGGTGAATCAACCACCGTGAAGATATAACTGGATTGGTGAATCAGCCAACGTGAAGATATAACTGGATTGGTGAATCAACCGCCGTCAAGATATAACTGGAACAATGTCGAGAAACGGCGTTAACCTCGAATAAACAAACACGATCGAGTTCTCGTGGTAAACAGGTTCAAACGGAAAGAAGTATTTGAAGTATTGAAACATATCATCAATGCAAACAACCTTCCTATGCAATCCTCATCACATGTGGCGAAGCAAATTGATATATAAACAAGACATGTAACAAAGTTTAACGAAGCATCGGTCACTAATAAAACAACGACTAACAATTCACACATCATGGAGCGAGTTACTTAAGAGGGAGGAAACATCGAATGAATTATACTTCTTTTGTGATATTCTAACTGAAGAGACCATACCGTATATGTGTGTTGTTCTTGTTCCAGCCACCACGACCACTGCCACTGTCACCGTCACGACCTCCACTGCCACCGTCACGACCTCCACTGCCACCGTCACCACCACGACCACTGCCACCTTCACGACCTCCACTGCCACCGTCACGACCTCCACTGCCACCGTCACGACCTCCACTGCCACCGTCACGACCACTGCCACTGCCACCGTCACGACCTCCACTGCCACCGTCACGACCTCCACTGCCACCGTCACCACCACGACCACTGCCACCTTCACGACCTCCACTGCCACCGTCACGACCTCCTCTGCCACCGTCACCACCACGACCACTGCCACCTTCACGATCTCCACTGCCACCGTCACGACCTCCACTGCCACCGTCACCACCACGACCACTGCCACTGCCACTGTCACGACCTCCACTGCCACCGTCACGACCTCCACTGCCACCGTCACGACCTCCACTGCCACCGTCACCACCACGACCACTTCCACTGCCACCGTCACGACCTCCACTGCCACCGTCACCACCACGACCACTGCCACCGTCACGACCTCCACTGCCACCGTCACCACCACGACCACTGCCACTGCCACCGTCACGACCTCCACTGCCACCGTCACGATCTCCACTGCCACCGTCACGACCTCCACTGCCACTGTCACCACCACGACCACTGCCACCATCACGACCTCCACTGCCACCGTCACAACCACGACCACTGCCACTGCCACCGTCACGACCTCCACTGCCACCGTCACGACATCCACTACCACCGTCACCACCACGACCACTGCCACCTTCACGACCACCACCACTGCCACCATCACGACCTCCACTGCCACCGTCACGACCTCCACTACCACCGTCACGACCTCCACTGCCACCGTCACGACCTCCACTGCCACCGTCACGACCTCCACTGCCACCGACACGACCTCCACTGCCACCGTCACGACCTCCACTGCCACCGTCACGACCTCCACTGCCACCGTCACGACCTCCACTGCCACCGTCACGACCTCCACTGCCATCGTCACCACCACGACCACTGCCGTCTTCACGACGACAACCACCACCACGACCACTGCCACCGTCACGACCTCCACTGCCACCGTCACCATCACCACCGTCACGACCTCCACTCTTGTTTGAATGTTTACACTGCAGGACCTAGCGGTATAGTGTTAATGCTGTTGTGGTTGAGAGATCAGAACTGTCTGCTCATTTCCAGGAATTGCCAAAAATCTTAACAGCTTGCTATTTAGTTAATTATGACTAATGTTGCATTTTATCATGACCTTGTAACATTGACTTATATATAGATTTTGGCTAATTTTCATCCTTGGTTGACCAGTTTGTTGAGCGCTTTGTTCAGTGTTTTCAATCATGACTAGATGTGATACACGTTGTCCTTGACTTCTCCAGTTTTCCTTCTTTTTGTCAATCAGAATTGAATTCAAATAAAGAAAACACTCTTTCAAATTTAGCTATAAATGATTTGAATGGTATTCAATGAATAACTCGTTCCGCCAACGGTTCTGTTTTATGACAATGCCTCTATTAAGGGATTGTCTGATGTGCCTATACCTCACCGGAGATAACTCTAGCCTTATCAATAAATAAACATGCATAATATAAACACTGTACGGTCAACTAACCGCCTGTTAATAGCATCGCTAATTGAAAGAGGATATCATTCAAAGTGATTAGGCACAAGATTGAATAAAAATGGACATCGATAATGCATTTAATATTCATTTTAATTTGTCAACAAAGCCTAGTGTTATCAATATATATCTATATAAAAATACGTGTACTCATACATTTGTTACCATAAATAGTCAGAAAAAAACATCGAAATGTTTAAGCATGAGTCATGTTTTGTTGATTCAGTTAAAATGTCTATATTCACGCGATGACAGACAAAATGTTAATATTGTTATTAATTAAAGTGTTGTATTAATAAATTATGACACAGAGCGTGCTTGTCAATGTATTTTGTTGTCAATGTATTGTATTGTTGTGTTATGTGTAACCCTAGCTGGCTGATTGCAATGTGTGCCTCTTTAGCTGAAGCAATGGTTAACGCGCTTGCCTAATCAGGCGACCCAGGTTCAAGTATGGATGGAGGTACTCATATGCCTGCCATATTTCAACAGAAAGCTGACTGGCAAATAAAAGCTATGCTCGGAATTATAACAAAATTGAAAAATCACTTGGCTCCAAATATCTGAGTTTTCGCTTCTTTAACCACACCGTTCTTCTTCTGTACATTTTATATGAATAAAGTGCACTAGATAAAATGTACAAACTTCTTGAAAAATCGACATACACATTAGTAGTCTAGTTGTATGACACTCTAGTTTGTATCTGTTGTATCAATTGTGTATCTATTGAAAAGTTTCAGTGAAAGTCAAGTAGCTGTAATCTAAAGACGATAGTACCCGTATTTAAAAAAAAGATCTTCTTTGGGGTAATTGAAATGCCTTAACTTGCTAGGACCCCACTGGGCTGAACAATCTCTTTACACGTTGTCTCATTCTTTTGTATCAAGACATGAAATCAAGTTGACACACTCGTGAAAAATAAATGCATTTCGAATGATCGTTCTGTTAAAGCTAAGATACTGGTAGAATACGGAATCTGTGAATAGCAATTTAACAATTTTGAATGTTAATCAGGCAGGAATGAGTGTCCCTTTGAATAGAGAATTTTGAATTCTGTCATTGATTTTAACGGAATTAAGCGTCGCGTAGTGTCGTTTAAAACTTGATGAAATTGCTAAATCGTTTCCCCATCGTTTACATATTTTCTACATTTCTAATATTGCCGACGTCACAAGTGGTGTTAGAACTGAGACAGTCTTGTTTGTTTTGTTTCTTTTTTTAAATAACAAGAAGAATATGTTGTTGCTGAAAATAGTTGTTTATATGAAATACACTGTATTGCAATGTATTGTGGCTGTCATCAGCACCGAGTGTAACAGCCGACTTAAATGTTTGTTTTCCTAAAACGTGTGAAGGGAGTGCGGCTGGGGGGGGAGTACGTCAACGTACAATCTGCGTGCGGTTGTCACGTGATCATACATATACCGTACTTCCACGTGCTGCTCATGTACGTTGTCTTAAGCATGTGCGTTTAACATACGGGGATGAATTCGTAGCCCGGACGCAGCTCGAACGCAGCGAAAGTTCCTTATAAACGAAACGTGATACATACCGTCTGTATGCTCCCAAATCCGTACAGAGGAAGTACTCACCACGTACGGAGGCGGTACTTACCACGTACGGAGGCGGTACTTACCACGTACGGAGGCGGTACTCACCACGTACGGAGGCGGTACTCACCACGTACGGAGGCGGTACTCACCACGTACGGAGGCGGTACTCGCCACGTACGGGGGCGGTACTCACCACGTACGGAGGCGGTACTCACCACATACGGGGGCGGTACTCACCACGTACGGAGGCGGTACTCACCACGTACGGAGGCGGTACTCACCACGTACGGAGGCGGTACTCACCACGTACGGAGGCGGTACACACCACGTACGGATTCTAAAATTATGCCCACGTTTTTGGTAAAGAACCACTAAATACATAAGCTACACACAAAGAGACCTGAAAGAAACATTGGATTGACTGGAAATATTAGTATGGATTGACAAGTCTGCTTTGAAATCATGAAATTGAGTTTAAAGTGCATGACTGTGCACTTGTATGTGATGTAATGAAACTGTTTAATTTTGATTTTTGTGACATTTTAACATAAATATGACAGTGAAAGTAAAGTAGGGTTTAACCGGTCTGGGATCAATCCGCGCGATTGCGAAAATGTGTGCTGTATCTTTGATCAAAATTTTTCTTAGAAGATACATGACCCCCCTTTTTATTGTATCATTTTGAAGCTTAAATATATTTCTTTGATATGGCATATGTGTGTGAGGTGGCCATTGACTAAAACTTGTCACTTTATATTGAACTAAAGAACAAATCTATTTGGTGGTTCTTAACCTTTTGCAAGTACGGTAGGTTGTTTACCCTGCTTATGACGGAACTCAAAATCAGCATATCCCTCGGAGTTTTATTCCAACGTATTTTTGTACAACGAGTTCTTTTTCGAAACCTTATGTCCAGGTGTCGGTTTCGTTCGTTCGCATTATTGAAGTCCAACCACTTCATTGAAACTCTTGAGTCGGGTTTAGTCGCTCGCATTTTTGTAGACCCACATCTTCATCAAAATTATTTAGCCAAGAAGTCAATTTCATTCGGATGCACAATTGTAGATCGAACTATTCATAGAAACTCTTTAGTCAAGAAGATCGTATTATTTGTAGAACAAGCTCTTCAGCCAAGAAGTCAGTTTTATTCGTTGAAGTGTCAGTCAATGCAGATAGTGTTGTTTTTATGTGAGATATAAACTGAATGTTTCAATGAATTTATATCGCTCCATATCCTGATAACGATGTTTTTATAGAAAACCTAGAAACATGGAATCACGATGAGATATTGTAGCTTGAAAGATTCCAAAGCTCAAAATTAACTAGGCTTATCTTAAACACATCTGATTGAAATAGCAGGAGATTTCTACACGAGTATTTAGCTATTTGATGCGAGAAAAACAACATGATTTATTGATATAGTGAAACTTGTCGCTTCGGAATTGAAAAAAGGCGTTTGTACAAGATTTCAGGATTAAAAGATGTTGTCGGAAAACGTTATTATGTGATTTCTATTTTGTTGGTAACGTTTGCAATTAAATGGTACTATATTTCACATGATGGCGGAGACTAAACGGCAACGACATGACAGCTATATTGGTGTCAGGGACCATTCAATTTAGTTGATACTTATTTAGTTTAGGTTCAATTGTGAAAGCTTCTGAAGCTTTAGAACTTATACATGTACTATAATAATTGCCCTCGACGCCTCACTTCTGATGTCATCCCTTGCCACCAGGGTATAAGAGAAACCAGGCCCCGATCTGCCGAAACATCTCAATGAGAACTCAGTCTCAACTCATATTTTGTCACCTATCGTTTGACATAGTTTCCGTATGAAATAGTACTCTAAATTGGTATAACAAAACAGAAACATTATTCTGAGTTTATTACAGTAAAATTTCGACAGCTCAAGGTTCATATATATCTAAAATTCAGACTCATAATTTGAGCAAAATCTCAATTTGAAATGAGATTTCTACTTGAGATGCATCGGGAGATCGGGACCAGTTTTCCATGTTGTGCGTCAAACAATGGATACACACGCATTATTTTCGTTGGTATGACGCGGCCCTGGAATCGATACTATCGAACACCGAACCCCAAAATTCCAATCGGACGTTCTTTTAATGTGCCATAGGGGCCGTTATATTTTGAGAGTTTGTTATAATCACAATGTACAATTTACTTTATATCAGAGCTGTATATCGTTGGGTGCCAATTAGTGCTGGATTCGAACTTCGAACTTGGTATGACTGTACATATTAAACAGAGATGGACCCATTAGCAAAGGTCCTGGGTAAGAAATGTTCCTGGACACTCGGTCACACACTGTTACTTTTTGGTTTAGTGTCGTTTAATCTTTCATCAGCAGTGTTTATACCTCATCATTGTTTAATGTTTTTTCTAGCGTTAAAACACATTTATTAGTTGCCTATGGACCCATGCTTCGTCTTCTTGTAACAATACGGTATGGTCGCCGTTCAACTACTATAACATCTCTTATATTCATGGGCATTTTTTTTCGTTGATTTTGGCAAAATGCAATTTTCGTGGGGTTGTAAATTCGTGGATTACAAAACATGTTATGAACTTTTGAGGTCGATAACTAGTAATTTAGTATACGTGGACATTAGATTTCGTGATCGGGCAAAATTACGAATTCAACGAAAATTCTACCCAAATGAAAAATCCAGACTTTACAGTATCAAACGTGAATTATTCTCCCAAGTTAATCTATTAACGACATTTGATACACTCGCTCAAGAACATGTTCAAGTTCCGCCATTGTATGCAAGCGCATTAATTATTGAATAAATCGATCAGTATTTCAATTACACTAATTGGTGAGGTTTGTTGCCTCTTAGATTCTACAATTAAAACACTCATCATTTATGATTTGTTCGTAGATTCGTAGATCGAACAAATTATAGACGACGGGAGTCAGGTTTTTCAATCGTTGTACATAAATGGACTTTTTATTAACTAAAAATGCACTTTCCGATGCAATGAGACACCCCACTTGTTGTGAAATTCATAGACATTACAAATAGTCATGCTAAATAAATTATTACTATTAAGTTGTTGAAATGTTGCTCAAATAATTATTGAACGAGCTATTTGTATAGACTGATATACGAATTAAGTAGAATATCTACGTATACTGGTATACATGTACTAGTAACTAATATATCAACAACAATTCAACTGTGATGTATTTTATCTTTCTAATGTAATATCTGTCATTTAGTATTGTGTTCTTTACTGGAGCTGTAGCCGTCTTCTATTGACTTCTCGTTGCCAAGAACGAAGAATAGACATCAGAAAATAGTACTTTTTTCTGCGAGGCGAGGGTGGGAAATATTGGAAATCCATATCAAATTTACAGAACGTTCGAATAGTACTGATATTATTGTATGATATAGATTGTAGCAAGCATCTAAGTGATGTTGATATTGCTATAATCGAGGAGTGTTATACTTATACATAATGTACATAGATACCCATCTCATAAATCTCCACGCCTATTATTTGTCTAATCATTTCTGAGTTAACATTGATCGTCGCTTTAACTGTCTACTCCATGAAGTCCGAAAACCTGTATACATAACATGTATACACAAAACATGGATACAGCCCAAAGCCTATTACGATAGACATTCAAAAATAAACCGGACATTCGTCATAAAACCTGCATGGTTAAACAATATAAATCAAAACCTATATAATCAGCAACCGGAACCCTTTTTCTACATGCAGAACAATTATTAATGAAAATAAATACGCGGTCCGGGAGGTATTTTGTGTTTTATATTATTGCCCTATCTTTCAAGTCTGAACAACCATCCCTATGACGGTCTTTCTAAAACTAACTAACGACTTGTAGGACTATCCCTTTGTAATTACGATAATTCCATACGATGCCGAGGACATCTCAACTTGCCGTTGACAGAATTATGTGTTTGTCCGTTTTTCCTTACGTTCTGGTCACTTTTACGTTACGACGTTATCATTCCTGGAGTTCAAGATCTGATTATGTCAGCACGTATCGTTCAAATGTCTTCATTTTTGCTGACAATGCCAAGCATGTTACATGTAATGTTTTGGCGATGTTTAAAAACTATCGATAGGGAAGTATAAAAATATGTCTCATAACGTAGTCGACGTAGTCGTCATTAATGGTTATTGATGGGCTGCGCCGGGTGAGTGTTACTATGATTTCGAAATTGACTATTATGAACAGACATTTTAGTGTTGCATGATAGATCGGATAACGACTTTTCGCAATTGAATTCCGATTCAAGATTGTGTAATAATATTTGTATAAAATCAAAACCTGTTCCCACGAGGGCCCCGGTCCTGTTTATTTTTGAACGTCCAGTTGTATTTGTGCTTCCTGTCAGTATGTTCCTCTTTGCACCTTTCTCTGCTCTTTCTGATGGCTGCCTGATTCTATTTTGTCTTTTTAAAACTATGATTACCGCTTTAACTATTTACTACATTATGTACCCCTTATATTTAAACATGCCGTATCTTGTTTGATGCTATAGGGGCGATCACATATTCATATGTAAAGTGCCCGCCGGAAGTTTATCCGGGTGGAGGCGCTGATATGCCTGTCATGTTTCAGCGGAGAGCTTATTGGCAAATAAAGGCTATACTTGGCATATTGTATTAATGATCGATAACAAACTCACATTTCACCAATAGTTAGATAGTGGGCCAATTGCAGATAGATACCCCTGTATAAAATCATGATCTCTCCTTTATATGGCGTGGAAACTTAATTTGGGCTTTCTTGTCGTTGAATCCGTTTAGTAGCGTGTTTGGACTACATGGTGTCAAACATTAGGTCGCGTCATAACATCTGGATCATAATGCCCCTCGTATCTATTTCAATGTTTTTAAAATACAATTCAAATTCATCTTAATAATTATACATTAAACTTTTCTACGTACGTAATTAACTCTGATAATTATTATACTGACTATAAGATAATATAAGTTTAAAAGGTTAACCAATAATAGCAATGAACTCATAAAACACTTGTCTTAAATAAATTGACCTGATTTTTGTCTTTGTAGAAGTTCCATTCCATTTTATATTAAACAAATTTCTCGGACAACAAACATTTTTTTGTAAAATTCTACAATATGATTGACAATATTTTTACTGGAATAAAATCGTGCTGAGTTATTGCTTTGATGAGTTGAACACCACTGACGTCCCATCATCATTTGGCTTTATCATCAAAACTTTCTTCAAATTTCTAGCGCACATGTTTATTTAGTGGATATTCGATTGCTGAGGTCAACTCCTTTATTCAAACATTCGTTCATATGGCGCTGCTTTTCTTTCATGAGTTTTTATTGATTCTACAAGCGCTTAGAATGGCCTCTCTCATTCTCTCTCGCTCTCACTCTCGTGCTCTCTCTCTCTCTGATTTTCTCTGTCTCTTCATAGTTCTAGAGTTACTGTGTTTGTTTTAGCCTAATATGGTCCTGTTTTTATTGAGTTTCATCTAACTAACATATTGATCAGGGTCCTTTACTTTCTCCTAACGCAGACTGTGACACCATTTTTATAATTGCAAAATCACATGTTCATACAAACTTACTGTAGCCCAGTCTATCTCAGAGCCGTTTTATAATACCTTAGAGAAATTATGGCAATACCATCGCGTAGTGCTATCATTAAGTTCATCTCTTTTATTATATTACATTGTTTTCTTAGTCGATATATTTGCTTTATTTATATGTTGGGTTTACGTCCTGTGCCCTTTACAAATACACGAGCATATTGCTTCATTGATTTTATGGCTTCTGATGTTGTTTTTCATTGTTTCTGATGTTGTTTTTACTTTTGTTTTGGTTTATTTATATGCTAGGTTTCTGTCCTCTGAATGTAACAAATGCTTCAACATTTTGCTTCATTCGTTTCATTTATTTCCGATGTTTTTCATTGTTTCTGATGTTGTTTTTCATTATTTCTGATGTTGCTTTTCATTGTTTCTGATGATGCTTTTCGTTGTTTTTAATTGATTCTGATATTGTTTTCATTGTTTCTGATGTTGTTTTAATTGATTCTGATGTTGCTTTTAATTGTTTCTGATGTTGTTTCTGATGTTGTTTTCATTGATTCTGATGTTGTTTTCATTGTTTCTAAGTTTGATTTTCATTGTTGCTGATGTTGCTTGTCAGCGTTTCTGATGTTGTTTTCATTGTTTCTGATGTTGCATTTCAGCGTTTCTGATGTTGTTTTTAATTGATTCTGATGTTGCTTTTCAGCGTTTCTGATGTTGCTTTTCAGCGTTTCTGATGTTGTATTCATTGTTTCTGATGTTGTTTTCATTGTTTCTGATGTTGTTTTTAATTGATTCTGATGTTGTTTTTAATTGATTCTGATGTTGCTTTTCAGCGTTTCTGATGTTGCTTTTCAGCGTTTCTGATATTGTATTCATTGTTTCTGGTGTAGTTTTCATTGTTTCTGATGTTGTTTTTAATTGATTCTGATGTTGCTTTTCAGCGTTTCTTATGTTGCTTTTCGTTGTTTCTGATGTTGCTTTTCAGAGGTTCTGATGTTGCTTTTCAGCGGTTCTGATGTTGCTTTTCAGCGTTTCCGATGTTGTTTTTCATTGTTGCTAATGTTGCTTTTCATTGTTTCGGAAGTTTTTGATTTTGTTTGAATTTGAAAAGCGAATTAAACTTGTGCGTGTACATGTCCGTGTTACACAACCACCCTAGTATCAGCAAAACAAAGTCATTTACGGAAATATAAAATATTCTATCCATGGTATATTTGCCTTTATTATATATTGTCACGAATACAGGCCAAATCGCGCAGTTGATTACAACGCGACAGATTGCATTTTACGTATCATACATGTCTGGTTTTCCGAATCCGTATAATGCATGTCTGACGTGTTATATGCCGAACATATGCCGACGTTCATGACGTCAATGTATACACAGCAAACGCGTAAAAGCGCTTTTTTTCACTTTTAAAGGTATATAAAAAATACGGAATATCACTGTAGTGTGTTGATCCGTTGGGCCGTATTACCTCGAGTTGCTTGTGTAATGCCGTATCTCACGAAACCGCTAGGTCGAGTGAGATGCGGTATGGCGCAAGCAACGAGAGGTAATACGGCTTAACGGATCAACACACTACAGTGATATTCCGTATTCATCACATGTTTGACGTCGCGGCAGCGTAATAAAGCCATTATTTATTAGTGTAATAAAGCTATCACGCGACGTCATTCAAAGGATAGGCGACGTCGTCAAAATTGCGCGTTTATTATAGTGAAAAATAAGTAGCTATTTAATTTTTCGGCCGGAAAAGGCTAACATGTGAAAAAAAGAACATTACATTTGTAACTTTCCACATTGAATTTATTAAACTCGTTGAAAAAAATCGATAAAATGCTCGGCAGAGCCTCGCATTTTATTATTTTATTCAACTCGTATTATTGTATAATATACAAGTATATTATATGGCCAGTTTCAACCACCCTAGACAAGAAGCCCCATGGCAAGAAGGATGACCTCAAGAGGACTGCTTTCGTTATCGCTATGACCGGGGTGGTCGTGTAGACAGTGAACGAAAAGAAGAAGATAATTATGATAAGTACATATACATGGCTTTCTTTAATCGGGTGAATTGAAAGTGAGTAAGTCCACTTCATCATTTATTCGCGCAATCACCCTTCAAAAAGGCAACGCCACATTCCCCCTTCCCGACCGTTCACCCGAACTATTTGCGTCAACATTGCATTTCGTCACAAATCAACTCATCATTGTAAAGATATTATCTTACAGATGAATAAAACAAATCCGTGAAATTTACAAATTGTAACAAACCGATCGCTCCTAGTTTAATGTCGGCAAACGTCGGCAAACATCGGAAAACATCGGTAACCACCAGAAAACTAGATTTTTATCTTTTATATCACAATTGAAAATCTACCGGTATCAACAACAAACGAACACAAACAAGTCGGAATAAAATCCTCAGGTGGTAACTTAAACGTGTAACTTCAGGCCTCGATTTAACGATTGTTTTATTGTATATTTTCAAAGCAAATTAACTGTTTTACGTCTCCCCGGTCTATAATAGAGGCTTGAACTAGCGCAGTATCATGTTTAAAAGATCAGTAATTTTATGCAAATCAACAGAGGTTTATTTAAAACTATAGTATTGTGTGTGTGAGAGCTATGTCGATGTCAGCATCGCCAGCGAGTGTTTTTTATCGAGGGTATCATATTCATTTACAGTGCTATTTTATCATTCAAAATTCTGTTCAATAAATTCATTTGAATTTAGATGGAGTCGGTGTTTTTATAAATGGAAATGTCGGAGATGAAGTGGAATTATTCATGGTTCTAGGGGGAATGATACGGCAATCCGAGGCAAAAATGATGAAAACATTAGAGCTTGCATCCAGAATTATAAATATAAAAATATTGCATCGAATGCGCGAAATGACGGATAAATTAAACACAAATTCCAGATTAATAGTTCTAGTTTTCCAAGCTTACTGTGTCGATGTCTGATAATGTGTAGTCATGTTTAATAACAGATAAAGCTATATATCTATTTAATATTGTTTCGATTATCGATCGAAAATCTTCACAAAATCTAAAATCCGATTGCCATTATCAAACATCTAAATAAGGTAATATTACGTGCGTGCATGTCACAACTTTATACATGCAAGTACACTTAGTAGTTCATGGTTTACCGTATGCATGTATAGACTTTATACCCTTATGGTACGCGATCATGGTTGTTCACAATATGTACAAGGGGTTGTCAATAGATAAGAGCAATTTTGGAAATAAGAGAAATAGAAGCATTTATCCAAATATTTCTTGAACATCCCAACTATACGCTGCCATACATGAACATCCCCACCATACGCTGTCATACATGTACATCCCAACTATACGCTGCCATACATGAACATCCCCACTATACGCTGCCATACATGAACATCCCAACTATACACTGTCATACATGAACATCCCCACTATACGCTGCCATACATGAACATCCCAACTATACGCTGTCATACATGAACATCCCAACTATACGCTGTCATACATGAACATACACACTATACGCTGCCATACATGAACATCCCAACTATACGCTGCCATACATGAACATCCCAACTATACACTGTCATACATGAACATCCCCACTATACGCTGCCATACATGAACATCCACACTATACGCTGTCATACATGAACATCCCAACTATACGCTGTCATACATGAACATCCCCACCATACGCTGCCATACATGAACATCCCAACTATACGCTGTCATACATGAACATCCCAACTATACGCTGTCATACATGAACATCCCAACTATACGCTGTCATACATGAACATCCCCACCATACGCTGCCATACATGAACATCCCAACTATACGCTGTCATACATGAACATCCCCACCATACGCTGTCATACATGAACATCCCAACTATACACTGTCATACATGAACATCCCAACTATACGCTGTCATACATGAACATCCCCACCATACGCTGCCATACATGAACATACACACTATACACTGTCATACATGAACATACACACTATACGCTGTCATACATGAACATACACACTATACGCTGTCATACATGAACATACACACTATACGCTGTCATACATGAACATACACACTATACGCTGTCATACATGAACATCGCAACTATACACTGTCATACATGAACATCCCCACCATACACTGTCATACATGAACATCCCAACTATACACTGTCATACATGAACATCCCCACCATACACTGTCATACATGAACATCCCAACTATACGCTGCCATACATGAACATCCCAACTATACACTGTCATACATGAACATCCCAACTATACGCTGCCATACATGAACATCCCCACTATACGCTGTCATACATGAACATCCCCACTATACACTGTCATACATGAACATCCCAACTATACGCTGCCATACATGAACATCCCCACTATACGCTGTCATACATGAACATACACACTATACACTGTCATACATGAACATCCCAACTATACACTGTCATACATGAACATCCCAACTATACGCTGCCATACATGAACATCCCAACTATACACTGTCATACATGAACATCCCAACTATACGCTGCCATACATGAACATCCCAACTATACACTGTCATACATGAACATCCACACTATACACTGTCATACATGAACATCCCCACTATACGCTGTCATACATGAACATCCCAACTATACGCTGTCATACATGAACATACACACTATACACTGCCATACATGAACATCCCCACTATACGCTGCCATACATGAACATCCCCACCATACACTGTCATACATGAACATCCCAACTATACGCTGCCATACATGAACATCCCAACTATACACTGTCATACATGAACATCCCAACTATACGCTGCCATACATGAACATCCCCACCATACGCTGCCATACATGAACATCCCCACTATACGCTGTCATACATGAACATACACACTATACACTGTCATACATGAACATCCCAACTATACACTGTCATACATGAACATCCCAACTATACGCTGCCATACATGAACATCCCCACCATACGCTGCCATACATGAACATACACACTATACACTGTCATACATGAACATCCACACTATACACTGTCATACATGAACATCCCCACTATACGCTGTCATACATGAACATCGCAACTATACGCTGCCATACATGAACATCGCAACTATACGCTGTCATACATGAACATCCCCACTATACGCTGTCATACATGAACATCCCAACTATACGCTGCCATACATGAACATCGCAACTATACGCTGTCATACATGAACATCCCCACTATACGCTGTCATACATGAACATCGCAACTATACGCTGCCATACATGAACATCGCAACTATACGCTGTCATACATGAACATCCCAACTATACGCTGCCATACATGAACATCCCCACTATACGCTGTCATACATGAACATCGCAACTATACGCTGCCATACATGAACATCCCCACTATACGCTGTCATACATGAACATCCCCACTATACGCTGTCATACATGAACATCCCAACTATACGCTGCCATACATGAACATCGCAACTATACGCTGTCATACATGAACATCCCCACTATACGCTGTCATACATGAACATCGCAACTATACGCTGCCATACATGAACATCGCAACTATACGCTGTCATACATGAACATCCCAACTATACGCTGCCATACATGAACATCCCCACTATACGCTGTCATACATGAACATCGCAACTATACGCTGCCATACATGAACATCCCCACTATACGCTGTCATACATGAACATCGCAACTATACGCTGTCATACATGAACATCCCCACTATACGCTGTCATACATGAACATCGCAACTATACGCTGCCATACATGAACATCGCAACTATACACTGTCATACATGAACATCCCAACTATACGCTGCCATACATGAACATCCCCACTATACGCTGTCATACATGAACATCGCAACTATACGCTGCCATACATGAACATCGCAACTATACGCTGTCATACATGAACATCCCCACTATACGCTGTCATACATGAACATCCCAACTATACGCTGCCATACATGAACATCGCAACTATACGCTGTCATACATGAACATCCCCACTATACGCTGTCATACATGAACATCGCAACTATACGCTGCCATACATGAACATCGCAACTATACGCTGTCATACATGAACATCCCCACTATACGCTGTCATACATGAACATACACACTATACACTGTCATACATGAACATACACACTATACACTGTCATACATGAACATACACACTATACGCTGCCATACATGAACATACACACTATACGCTGTCATACATGAACATCGCAACTATACGCTGCCATACATGAACATCCCCACCATACACTGTCATACATGAACATACACACTATACACTGCCATACATGAACATACACACTATACGCTGTCATACATGAACATCCCCACTATACGCTGTCATACATGAACATCCCCACTATACGCTGTCATACATGAACATCCCCACTATACGCTGTCATACATGAACATCCCAACTATACACTGTCATACATGAACATCCACACTATACACTGTCATACATGAACATCCACACTATACACTGTCATACATGAACATCCACACTATACGCTGCCATACATGAACATCCCAACTATACGCTGCCATACATGAACATCCCCACTATACGCTGTCATACATGAACATCCACACTATACACTGTCATACATGAACATCCACACTATACGCTGCCATACATGAACATCCCAACTATACGCTGCCATACATGAACATCCCCACCATACGCTGTCATACATGAACATCCCAACTATACGCTGCCATACATGAACATCCCAACTATACGCTGCCATACATGAACATCCCCACCATACACTGTCATACATGAACATCCCAACTATACGCTGCCATACATGAACATCCCAACTATACGCTGTCATACATGAACATCCCAACTATACGCTGCCATACATGAACATCCCCACCATACACTGTCATACATGAACATCCCAACTATACGCTGCCATACATGAACATCCCCACCATACACTGTCATACATGAACATCCCAACTATACGCTGCCATACATGAACATCCCCACCATACACTGTCATACATGAACATCCCAACTATACGCTGCCATACATGAACATCCCAACTATACGCTGCCATACATGAACATCCCAACTATACGCTGCCATACATGAACATCCCCACCATACACTGTCATACATGAACATCCCAACTATACGCTGCCATACATGAACATCCCAACTATACGCTGTCATACATGAACATCCCAACTATACGCTGTCATACATGAACATACACACTATACGCTGCCATACATGAACATCCCAACTATACGCTGCCATACATGAACATCCCAACTATACACTGTCATACATGAACATCCCAACTATACACTGTCATACATGAACATCCACACTATACGCTGTCATACATGAACATCCCAACTATACGCTGTCATACATGAACATCCCAACTATACGCTGTCATACATGAACATACACACTATACGCTGCCATACATGAACATCCCAACTATACGCTGTCATACATGAACATCCCAACTATACGCTGTCATACATGAACATCCCCACTATACACTGTCATACATGAACATCCCCACTATATGCTGTCATACATGAACATCCCAACTATACGCTGTCATACATGAACATCCCCACTATATGCTGTCATACATGAACATCCCCACTATACACTGTCATACATGAACATCCCCACTATACACTGTCATACATGAACATCCCCACTATATGCTGTCATACATGAACATCCCAACTATACGCTGTCATACATGAACATCCCCACTATACACTGTCATACATGAACATCCCCACTATACGCTGTCATACATGAACATCCCAACTATACGCTGTCATACATGAACATACACACTATACACTGTCATACATGAACATCCCAACTATACACTGTCATACATGAACATCCCAACTATACGCTGTCATACATGAACATACACACTATACACTGTCATACATGAACATCCCCACTATACACTGTCATACATGAACATCCCCACTATACACTGTCATACATGAACATCCCAACTATACGCTGTCATACATGAACATACACACTATACACTGTCATACATGAACATCCCCACTATACACTGTCATACATGAACATACACACTATACGCTGTCATACATGAACATCCCAACTATATGCTGTCATACATGAACATCCACACTATACACTGTCATACATGAACATCCCAACTATACACTGTCATACATGAACATCCCAACTATACACTGTCATACATGAACATCCCAACTATACACTGTCATACATGAACATCCCCACTATACACTGTCATACATGAACATACACACTATACGCTGTCATACATGAACATCCCAACTATACACTGTCATACATGAACATCCACACTATACACTGTCATACATGAACATACACACTATACACTGTCATACATGAACATCCCAACTATACGCTGCCATACATGAACATCCCAACTATACACTGTCATACATGAACATCCCAACTATACACTGTCATACATGAACATCCCAACTATACACTGTCATACATGAACATCCCCACTATACGCTGTCATACATGAACATCCCAACTATACGCTGTCATACATGAACATCCCCACTATACACTGTCATACATGAACATCCACACTATACGCTGTCATACATGAACATCCCAACTATACGCTGTCATACATGAACATCCCAACTATACACTGTCATACATGAACATCCCAACTATACGCTGTCATACATGAACATCCCAACTATACACTGTCATACATGAACATCCCCACTATACACTGCCATACATGAACATACACACTATACGCTGTCATACATGAACATCCCAACTATACGCTGTCATACATGAACATCCCAACTATACACTGTCATACATGAACATCCCCACTATACGCTGTCATACATGAACATCCACACTATACACTGTCATACATGAACATCCCAACTATACGCTGTCATACATGAACATCCCAACTATACGCTGTCATACATGAACATCCACACTATACGCTGTCATACATGAACATCCACACTATACGCTGTCATACATGAACATCCACACTATACGCTGTCATACATGAACATCCCAACTATACGCTGTCATACATGAACATCCCCACTATACGCTGTCATACATGAACATCCCAACTATACGCTGTCATACATGAACATCCACACTATACGCTGTCATACATGAACATCCCAACTATACGCTGTCATACATGAACATCCCAACTATACGCTGTCATACATGAACATCCCCACTATACGCTGTCATACATGAACATCCCAACTATACGCTGTCATACATGAACATCCCAACTATACGCTGCCATACATGAACATCCCAACTATACGCTGCCATACATGAACACCCCAACTATACACTGTCATACATGAACATCCTAACTATACGCTGCCATACATGAACATCCACACTATACGCTGTCATACATGAACATCCCAACTATACACTGTCATACATGAACATACACACTATACGCTGCCATACATGAACATCCACACTATACGCTGTCATACATGAACATCCTAACTATACGCTGCCATACATGAACATCCCCACTATACGCTGTCATACATGAACATCCCAACTATACACTGTCATACATGAACATCCCAACTATACGCTGCCATACATGAACATCCACACTATACACTGTCATACATGAACATACACACTATACGCTGTCATACATGAACATCCTAACTATACGCTGTCATACATGAACATACACACTATACACTGTCATACATGAACATCCACACTATACGCTGTCATACATGAACATCCCAACTATACGCTGTCATACATGAACATCCCAACTATACGCTGTCATACATGAACATCCCAACTATACACTGTCATACATGAACATCCACACTATACACTGTCATACATGATCATCCCAACTATACACTGTCATACATGAACATCCCAACTATACGCTGTCATACATGAACATCCCAACTATACGCTGTCATACATGAACATCCACACTATACACTGTCATACATGAACATCCACACTATACGCTGTCATACATGAACATCCCAACTATACACTGTCATACATGAACATCCACACTATACACTGTCATACATGAACATCCACACTATACGCTGTCATACATGAACATCCACACTATACGCTGTCATACATGAACATACACACTATACGCTGCCATACATGAACATCCACACTATACACTGTCATACATGAACATCCACACTATACGCTGTCATACATGAACATCCACACTATACACTGTCATACATGAACACCCCAACTATACACTGTCATACATGAACACCCCAACTATACGCTGTCATACATGAACACCCCAACTATACACTGTCATACATGAACACCCCAACTATACGCTGTCATACATGAACACCCCAACTATACACTGTCATACATGAACATCCCCACTATACACTGTCATACATGAACACCCCAACTATACACTGTCATACATGAACATCCCCACTATACACTGTCATACATGAACATCCACACTATACGCTGTCATACATGAACACCCCAACTATACGCTGTCATACATGAACATCCCAACTATACGCTGCCATACATGAACATCCCCACCATACACTGTCATCCATGAACATCCCAACTATACGCTGCCATACATGAACATCCCCACCATACACTGTCATACATGAACATCCCAACTATACGCTGCCATACATGAACATCCCCACCATACACTGTCATACATGAACATCCCAACTATACGCTGCCATACATGAACATCCCGACTATACGCTGCCATACATGAACATCCCAACTATACGCTGCCATACATGAACATCCCCACCATACACTGTCATCCATGAACATCCCAACTATACGCTGCCATACATGAACATCCCAACTATACGCTGTCATACATGAACATCCCAACTATACGCTGTCATACATGAACATACACACTATACGCTGCCATACATGAACATCCCAACTATACGCTGCCATACATGAACATCCCAACTATACACTGTCATACATGAACATCCCAACTATACACTGTCATACATGAACATCCACACTATACGCTGTCATACATGAACATCCCAACTATACGCTGTCATACATGAACATCCCAACTATACGTTGTCATACATGAACATACACACTATACGCTGCCATACATGAACATCCCAACTATACGCTGTCATACATGAACATCCCAACTATACGCTGTCATACATGAACATCCCCACTATACACTGTCATACATGAACATCCCCACTATATGCTGTCATACATGAACATCCCAACTATACGCTGTCATACATGAACATCCCCACTATATGCTGTCATACATGAACATCCCCACTATACACTGTCATACATGAACATCCCCACTATACACTGTCATACATGAACATCCCCACTATATGCTGTCATACATGAACATCCCAACTATACGCTGTCATACATGAACATCCCCACTATACACTGTCATACATGAACATCCCCACTATACGCTGTCATACATGAACATCCCAACTATACGCTGTCATACATGAACATACACATTATACACTGTCATACATGAACATCCCAACTATACACTGTCATACATGAACATCCCAACTATACGCTGTCATACATGAACATACACACTATACACTGTCATACATGAACATCCCCACTATACACTGTCATACATGAACATCCCCACTATACACTGTCATACATGAACATCCCAACTATACGCTGTCATACATGAACATACACACTATACACTGTCATACATGAACATCCCCACTATACACTGTCATACATGAACATACACACTATACGCTGTCATACATGAACATCCCAACTATATGCTGTCATACATGAACATCCACACTATACACTGTCATACATGAACATCCCAACTATACACTGTCATACATGAACATCCCAACTATACACTGTCATACATGAACATACACACTATACACTGTCATACATGAACATCCCAACTATACGCTGCCATACATGAACATCCCAACTATACACTGTCATACATGAACATCCCAACTATACACTGTCATACATGAACATCCCAACTATACACTGTCATACATGAACATCCCCACTATACGCTGTCATACATGAACATCCCAACTATACGCTGTCATACATGAACATCCCCACTATACACTGTCATACATGAACATCCACACTATACGCTGTCATACATGAACATCCCAACTATACGCTGTCATACATGAACATCCCAACTATACACTGTCATACATGAACATCCCAACTATACGCTGTCATACATGAACATCCCAACTATACACTGTCATACATGAACATCCCCACTATACACTGCCATACATGAACATACACACTATACGCTGTCATACATGAACATCCCAACTATACGCTGTCATACATGAACATCCCAACTATACACTGTCATACATGAACATCCACACTATACACTGTCATACATGGAGATCCACACTATACGCTGTCATACATGAACATCCCAACTATACGCTGTCATACATGAACATCCCCACTATACGCTGTCATACATGAACATCCCAACTATACACTGTCATACATGAACATCCCAACTATACGCTGTCATACATGAACATCCCAACTATACGCTACCATACATGAACATCCCAACTATACACTGTCATACATGAACATCCCCACTATACACTGCCATACATGAACATACACACTATACACTGTCATACATGAACATCCCAACTATACGCTGTCATACATGAACATCCCAACTATACGCT
This sequence comes from Spisula solida, assembly GCA_947247005.1. Taxonomy (NCBI): domain Eukaryota; kingdom Metazoa; phylum Mollusca; class Bivalvia; order Venerida; family Mactridae; genus Spisula; species Spisula solida. The sequence goes on along the minus strand of OX365950.1, from coordinate 978,756 downwards.
ACCATACATGAACATCCCCACTATACGCTGCCATACATGAACATCCCAACTATACGCTACCATACATGAACATCCCAACTATACGCTGCCATACATGAACATCCCAACTATACACTGTCATACATGAACATCCTAACTATACGCTGCCATACATGAACATCCCAACTATACACTGTCATACATGAACATACACACTATACGCTGCCATACATGAACATACACACTATACGCTGCCATACATGAACATCCTAACTATACGCTGTCATACATGAACATCCCCACTATACGCTGTCATACATGAACATCCCAACTATACACTGTCATACATGAACATCCCAACTATACGCTGCCATACATGAACATCCCAACTATACGCTGTCATACATGAACATCCCAACTATACACTGTCATACATGAACATCCACACTATACGCTGTCATACATGAACATCCCAACTATACGCTGTCATACATGAACATCCCAACTATACGCTGTCATACATGAACATCCCAACTATACACTGTCATACATGAACATCCACACTATACACTGTCATACATGAACATCCTAACTATACGCTGTCATACATGAACATCCCAACTATACACTGTCATACATGAACATCCCAACTATACGCTGTCATACATGAACATCCACACTATACACTGTCATACATGAACATCCACACTATACACTGTCATACATGAACATCCACACTATACACTGTCATACATGAACATCCCAACTATACGCTGTCATACATGAACATCCCAACTATACACTGTCATACATGAACATCCACACTATACACTGTCATACATGAACATCCACACTATACGCTGTCATACATGAACATACACACTATACGCTGTCATACATGAACATCCCCACTATACGCTGCCATACATGAACATCCCAACTATACGCTGTCATACATGAACATCCCAACTATACACTGTCATACATGAACATCCACACTATACACTGTCATACATGAACATCCACACTATACACTGTCATACATGAACATCCACACTATACGCTGTCATACATGAACATCCCAACTATACGCTGTCATACATGAACATCCCAACTATACGCTGTCATACATGAACATCCACACTATACACTGTCATACATGAACATCCCCACTATACGCTGTCATACATGAACATCCACACTATACACTGTCATACATGAACATCCCAACTATACACTGTCATACATGAACATCCACACTATACGCTGTCATACATGAACATCCCAACTATACGCTGTCATACATGAACATCCCAACTATACGCTGTCATACATGAACATCCCCACTATACGCTACCATACATGAACATCCCAACTATACACTGTCATACATGAACATCCACACTATACACTGTCATACATGAACATCCACACTATACACTGTCATACATGAACATCCACACTATACGCTGTCATACATGAACATCCCCACTATACACTGTCATACATGAACATCCCAACTATACACTGTCATACATGAACATCCCAACTATACACTGTCATACATGAACACCCCAACTATACGCTGTCATACATGAACACCCCAACTATACACTGTCATACATGAACATCCCCACTATACACTGTCATACATGAACACCCCAACTATACACTGTCATACATGAACATCCCCACTATACACTGTCATACATGAACATCCACACTATACGCTGTCATACATGAACACCCCAACTATACGCTGTCATACATGAACATCCCAACTATACGCTGTCATACATGAACATCCCAACTATACGCTGTCATACATGAACACCCCAACTATACACTGTCATACATGAACATCCACACTATACGCTGTCATACATGAACATCCACACTATACGCTGTCATACATGAACATCCACACTATTCACTGCCATACATGAACATCCCAACTATAGGCTGTCATACATGAACACCCCAACTATACACTGTCATACATGAACATCCACACTATACGCTGTCATACATGAACATCCACACTATACGCTGTCATACATGAACATACACACTTTACGCTGTCATACATGAACATCCCACCTATACGCTGTCATACATGAACATCCCAACTATACGCTGTCATACATGAACATCCCAACTATACGCTGTTATACATGAACATACACACTATACGCTGTCATACATGAACATCCCAACTATACGCTGTCATACATGAACATCCCAACTATACGCTGTCATACATGAACATCCACACTATACGCTGTCATACATGAACATCCACACTATACGCTGTCATACATGAACATCCCCACTATACGCTGCCATACATGAACATACACACTATACGCTGTCATACATGAACATACACACTATAGACTGTCATACATGAACATACACACTATACGCTGTCATACATGAACATACACACTATAGACTGTCATACATGAACATACACACTGTACGCTGTCATACATGAACATACACACTATGGACTGTCATACATGAACATACACACTATACGCTGTCATACATGAACATACACACTATAGACTGTCATACATGAACATACACACTATACGCTGTCATACATGAATATCCACACTATACGCTGTCATACATGAACATCCCAACTATACGCTGTCATACATGAACATACACACTATACGCTGCCATACATGAACATACACACTATAGACTGTCATACATGAACATACACACTATACGCTGTCATACATGAACATACACACTATAGACTGTCATACATGAACATACACACTATACGCTGTCATACATGAATATCCACACTATACGCTGTCATACATGAACATCCCAACTATACGCTGCCATACATGAACATACACACTATACGCTGTCATACATGAACATACACACTATACGCTGTCATACATGAACATCCACACTATACGCTGTCATACATGAACATCCCAACTATACGCTGTCATACATGAACATCCACACTATACACTGCCATACATGAACACCCCAACTATACACTGTCATACATGAACATCCACACTATACGCTGTCATACATGAACATCCACACTATACGCTGTCATACATGAACATCCCAACTATACGCTGTCATACATGACCACCCCAACTATACACTGTCATACATGAACATCCACACTATACGCTGTCATACATGAACATCCACACTATACGCTGTCATACATGAACATCCCAACTATACGCTGTCATACATGACCACCCCAACTATACGCTGTCATACATGAACATCCCCACTATACGCTGCCATACATGTACATCCCAACTATACGCTGTCATACATGAACATACACACTATACGCTGTCATACATGAACATCCACACTATACGCTGTCATACATGAACATCCACACTATACGCTGTCATACATGAACATCCCAACTATACGCTGTCATACATGACCACCCCAACTATACGCTGTCATACATGAACATCCCAACTATACGCTGCCATACATGAACATCCCCACTATACGCTGCCATACATGAACATACACACTATACGCTGCCATACATGAACATACACACTATACGCTGCCATACATGAACATACACACTATACACTGCCATACATGAACATACACACTATACGCTGTCATACATGAACATACACACTATACACTGCCATACATGAACATACACACTATACGCTGTCATACATGAACATACACACTATACGCTGTCATACATGAACATCCCCACTATACGCTGCCATACATGAACATACACACTATACACTGCCATACATGAACATACACACTATACACTGCCATACATGAACATACACACTATACGCTGTCATACATGAACATACACACTATACGCTGTCATACATGAACATCCCCACTATACGCTGCCATACATGAACATACACACTATACACTGCCATACATGAACATCGCAACTATACGCTGTCATACATGAACATCCACACTATACACTGTCATACATGAACATCCCAACTATACACTGTCATACATGAACATCCCAACTATACGCTGCCATACATGAACATCCCAACTATATGCTGTCATACATGAACATACACACTATACGCTGTCATACATGAACATACACACTATACGCTGTCATACATGAACATCCCAACTATACGCTGCCATACATGAACATACACACTATACGCTGTCATACATGAACATCCCAACTATACGCTGTCATACATGAACATACACACTATACGCTGTCATACATGAACATCCCAACTATACGCTGCCATACATGAACATCCCAACTATACGCTGCCATACATGAACATCCCAACTATACGCTGCCATACATGAACATACACACTATACGCTGCCATACATGAACATCCCCACTATACGCTGTCATACATGAACATCCACACTATACGCTGTCATACATGAACATCCCAACTATACGCTGCCATACATGAACATACACACTATACACTGTCATACATGAACATCCCAACTATACACTGCCATACATGAACATACACACTATACGCTGTCATACATGAACATACTCACTATACGCTGTCATACATGAACATACACACTATACGCTGTCATACATGAACATCCCAACTATACGCTGCCATACATGAACATACACACTATACGCTGTCATACATGAACATACACACTATACGCTGTCATACATGAACATCCACACTATACGCTGTCATACATGAACATACACACTATACGCTGTCATACATGAACATACACACTATAGACTGTCATACATGAACATACACACTATACGCTGTCATACATGAACATCCCAACTATACGCTGTCATACATGAACATCCCAACTATACGCTGTCATACATGAACATCCCAACTATACGCTGTCATACATGAACATCCCAACTATACGCTGTCATACATCCCCTTGAATCCACGTTCTGCATGAAATGAATGAGCACCCGTTGCCAAATGACAGTAAACGGCATGTGGCTGTCACTAAATTAAAGCACCCAGCATAAATGGCGGTGTACGAAAGACCAAAGAAACATACAAATTACTAACTTTGCATGAAAATAGCCCCGGTCAAAATGAAGAATGCTGTGATTTGATACATACATTATATAGAGGATATTTGTTGATTTTGGTGTAAGATCGAATTTTATTTCACCGAGTGATCACAGAAAATCAATTTTCTGTGATCATGAGTGAAATAAAATTGATCTTACACCAAGAATCAACAAATTTTCTGTTTATTATATGCCTCAATTCCCCTTAGAATATAACCTACATTATGAGCCAATGAAAACGCCGCATTTTCGCGGTTAAATGAAAATTTAATCATTAAAATTTTCTCTTAACAGACTTGACGTCTTGCGTTGGCGCTAATTTCTATCGGCCAATCAGAATGCAGAATTCGCTCGCTCCGCCCTTTTTAATCATTAAAATTTACTTAATATGTTCTAACTATAACTTAAATATGTTCCGTAATTGGCTTAATTGGAAAAATCACGTCGAAATTAGAACGTCACGACGTGAGAATAATGACGTCTTGATGACGTTACGCATAATTTAAAGCCCGGCGCCGTTGACGTTACGTTTCTTTTTCTGCATGATACTGGAACTAGCTTCTAAAACAGTGAAAATAACAAAGTGGTAATTTCACTGTTATTTTCACTGTTATTTTCACTGAAAATGTCCATAATCCATTGAAAGCAAATAATAAAAATTATAATTATATATTTAATTAAACAGTTTACCACAAAAATATACTGAAACACTTTTAAACAGCCTAATGCTCACTTCACTTGGAGATATTACATATAAAGTGGGAATTAATGAACACTTTCCTATCCATTTCATTGCCTCAAATGTAAATTTTATTCTTGAATTACATGTAATTACCTTTAAATGTCACTCACTTCATTGCTGTCTTCAGACAAATATGCCACGGTGTTAAATGTAGTTTATAAGACGTTAGATGGTAATAGCGAAATCACCATTTAACTTTCTAGTTTTCCTAACTTTGGAAACAATTGAGCGCCTCGATAACGTTGTCGTAGATCGTCCGTTTGAGTGCGGGAAAACCGGCGCTCGCTCCAACGCCTTGTCATACCAATGATGAAATAAAAAGTGTACGAGTAATGCCATTACATTTACAGATTTAAATATTGTAACCATACCACATGGTTGTAGATTTATATATAATTATATTAGTTTACAATGTACACGTTATTTCCGGTTAGACAGTCTCGTCATTAATATTGACACCGAGAGTAACACCACCGGCACGATCAATGTCTTAAAATAAGTTTATCTGGTAAAAGTGTAACTATTTCTGTATCTGTGTTGCCATTGAAACAATGTGTCGGCGAGGTAATGACGTCATTCGACCCACCTTCACGCACTGTATATAAACTACTTGTGTATCGTATGTACATTTTACCTTTATATAGCAGAAAAAGTCTGAAACGTGTAACAATATTCTGCAATTATACAAAATGTCAAGATAGAAATAGACAAGAGCGGTTAGAGTGTGAAGGATGAACTTCCAGTGGCGTCATAACCGACCGTAGTCAACGGTAACACACACTGGACATTCACAATACATTAGTAGAGAACGCCGAACTGTTCTGATACATCTGCCCTCAGCAATTTTCTGTCGGGCGTACCTTAACCTTATGGTGTATACACCTTCCCTGAAAACACAGGGGATGTGATAGAGGTTCCAACCCTAGCTATTTATCCCCACCACAGTTGGACAAGTTCATAGATATCAGGACATGTCCACACACCTGTGGGCCTTGTGTACCGCATGTCTAAGGGCAGCACTCCTCCCTGACCATTGTATTTCAGCCTGGGGCTCCAGGGTACCAAGTTATTGCGCAGATCCATCGAGAGGCACTACACGGGGCTCATCCATCGAGAGGCACTACACGGGGCTCATCCATCGAGAGGCACTACACGGGGCTCATCCATCGAGAGGCACTACACGGGGCTCATCCATCGAGAGGCACTACACGGGGCTCATCCATCGAGAGGCACTACACGGGGCTCATCCATCGAGAGGCACTACACGGGGCTCATCCATCGAGAGGCACTACACGGGGCTCATCCATCGAGAGGCACTACACGGGGCTCATCCATCGAGAGGTACTACACGGGGCTCATCCATCGAGAGGTACTACACGGGGCTCATCCATCGAGAGGTACTACACGGGGCTCATCCATCGAGAGGTACTACACGGGGCTCATCCATCGAGAGGTACTACACGGGGCTCATCCATCGAGAGGCACTACACGGGGCTCATCCATCGAGAGGCACTACACGGGGCTCATCCATCGAGAGGTACTACACGGGGCTCATCCATCGAGAGGTACTACACGGGGCTCATCCATCGAGAGGTACTACACGGGGCTCATCCATCGAGAGGTACTACACGGGGCTCATCCATCGAGAGGTACTACACGGGGCTCATCCATCGAGAGGTACTACACGGGGCTCATCCATCGAGAGGCACTACACGGGGCTCATCCATCGAGAGGTACTACACGGGGCTCATCCATCGAGAGGCACTACACGGGGCTCATCCATCGAGAGGCACTACACGGGGCTCATCCATCGAGAGGTACTACACGGGGCTCATCCATCGAGAGGTACTACACGGGGCTCATCCATCGAGAGGCACTACACGGGGCTCATCCATCGAGAGGTACTACACGGGGCTCATCCATCGAGAGGTACTACACGGGGCTCATCCATCGAGAGGATATGTACTGGCAGGTGAGGCTTACGCATTGGCTCCATATTTGTACATGGCTATCTAGCGACAGTTGCTAAAAGCACACATCACTGGGCGCATCATATAAACCTAATTGATGTACGTCGGTTACCATAATACATCTACAGGGTGTCCCAAAATATATGTTACAGTTTCGAAGCTTAATAACTTTTTTAAAACATGTATATGAATAGCTGTGTGAAGTTGGCTCAACATACGACTTACGACATTGGACGACATTCAAAAATTCGAATGTCATCCAGCTCGACATACGACATTGGACGACATTCAAAAACTCGAATGTCGTCCAGCTCGACATACGACATTGGACGACATTCAAAAAATCATCAAAAATCGAATGTCGTCCAGCTCGACATTGGACGACATTGGACGACATTCAAAAAAATCATCAAAAATCGAATGTCGTCCAGCTCGACATTGGACGACATTGGACGACATTCAAAAAATCATCTAAAATCGAATGTCGTCCAGCTCGACATTGGACGACATTGGACGACATTCAAAAAATCATCAAAAATCGAATGTCGTCCAGCTCGACATTGGACGACATTGGACGACATTCAAAAAAATCGTCTAAAATCGAATGTCGTCCAGCTCGACATTGGACGACATTCAAAAATCATCAAAAATCGAATGTCGTCCAGCTCGACATTGGACGACATTGGACGACATTCAAAAAAATCGTCTAAAATCGAATGTCGTCCAGCTCGACATTGGACGACATTGGACGACATTCAAAAATCATCAAAAATCGAATGTCGTCCAGCTCGACATTGGACGACATTGGACGACATTCAAAAAATCATCTAAAATCGAATGTCGTCCAGCTCGACATTGGACGACATTGGACGACATTCAAAAAATCATCAAAAATCGAATGTCGTCCAGCTCGACATTGGACGACATTGGACGACATTCAAAAATCGTCTAAAATCGAATGTCGTCCAGCTCGACATTGGACGACATTGGACGACATTCAAAAAATCGTCTAAAATCTAATGTCGTCCAGCTCGACATTGGACGACATTGGACGACATTCAAAAAATCATCAAAAATCGAATGTCGTCCAGCTCGACATTGGACGACATGGGACGACATTCAAAAAACATCAAAAATCGAATGTCGTCCAGCTCGACATTGGACGACATTGGACGACATTCAAAAAATCATCACAAATCGAATGTCGTCCAGCTCGACATTGGACGACATTGGACGACATTCAAAAAATCGTCTTAAATCGAATGTCGTCCAGCTCGACATTGGACGACTTTGGACGACTTTAAAAAAACATCAAAAATCGAATGTCGTCCAGCTCGACATTGGACGACATTGGACGACATTCAAAAAATCGTCTAAAATCGAATGTCGTCCAGCTCGACATTGGACGACATTGGACGACATTCAAAAAATCGTCTAAAATCGAATGTCGTGCAGCTCGACATTGGACGACATTGGTCGACATTCAAAAAATCGTCTAACAATCGGAAACATAACAAAATATAGTTTAATTCACTTAATCAATTTGGTTAGGGGAGTTTATAGATTCGCTAAGACTTGTGTACTTTCAGTAAATCGTGAATAGTTTGGAAGATTTGCGAGTTGCTTTGCGATATTACCGGATATTTTGGTTTTACTTTATACTTTTCTTGTGTCAACTGGAATATTTGTTATAATAATAGTTCTGTTAATAAAGTCACGGACATTTTATCTAAACTTGTGTTTGTTCAATAATTAATAGTTATGTTCAGGCAGCCTGACAAGGATTTAAGATAATATTTTGAATGCTCTTGTTCGTCCGTCTGTTGTATACTAGTATCTACAGTTGCTGTCCACGGTGCCTAAGAGTCGAGTGACACTCGGCACAAAAGTAGCCTATTCATGGGTAGGTGACAACTAAAATGCAACAAGCAATGTTAAATACTAATAGAACAGTGTATAAACGAGTCAACTTCCGGTTTTCACAATAAGGAGTACACGTTGACTTGTAAAGTAGTGCAATAAGCCGTACAGTGATGGGAAGTAACCGGATATTTCAATCACAATAAGTCATAAAAGTTAAATTGTATAGTATCACAATAAGTTGTACAGTGATTTGGTTTGTATATGGAATATGTAACTGTCGGCATGAATTGTCAACATAGTGTACGAACCCGGGAATCCAAAATGACGTCAAAGATGGACGCCATATTACTTACGAATACACCTGAAATTATATGTGATGCAATTTGATATTTATGTACATTTGTAGTCTCCAATGCTGGTTTGGTTATTATTCATTTCATAATGTGCATGAAATGACATAAAACAAATCGAAAAAACTTACGAGGTTTGACCGCAAAACTTGAGTAATGCTGTGTACACTTCCGTTAGTGGAAAGTGCACAGCCGAACCACAGGGTCAGAATCAGTCTAGCTATGCGTTCAACATACACTATTACATCATGATTGATAAGCGAAACAATAGGGACGTGGATAAACACATACAAGTTCGTTACTCATGTGTATGTAGTTTTTACAGGTATCGGGCTTGCGATAGACGTAATTGATACCCCAATCATACGAATCTCGAATCAGCCGGAATGGGTCCGAATGAGTCGGAATTAATAAAAACTAAAAATTTGAAACACATTCCGAATGATGATTCGAAATGACCAAAATTATTACAGCTTGTCTAAATGTCGTTAGAAATACTTCTAAGATAATTCGAATACAATTCAAATAAAATTCGAATATAACAATCATGCATTTCGAATCCGCCGACAGCGGAGAATGTGCACGCATATGTTTCCATAATACGGTACACACAATCATGGGGCCGTTGTGAACGGGATTTCGCGCGGGTATAAATAACTACATACACTGGTTTTAATTATTGTTTTGAATGGGGTCAAAATGCCGTAACAATATTTAAAATGTAATCATCACTGCGGTATACTGTACACAGGATATTGCTAGTAAAGGTGAGTAATGTAATTAATTTTCGCGACATTCTAGTGTACACCAGAGACGATATTTTCCAAATTACTGACTACAAACATCATCTCAACTATGTTTTAACGCCTTCGAGCTGTAAGGCATTCAATTACTGACAACTTTTTGAATGTCGTCCAATGTCGTCCAATGTCGAGCTGGACGACATTCGATTTTTGACCATTTTTTGAATGTCGTCCAATGTCGTCAAATGTCGAGCTGGACGACATTCGATTTTTGATGTTATTTTGAATGTCGTCCAATGTCGTCCAATGTCGAGCTGGACGACATTCGATATAAGACGATTTTTTGAATGTCGTCCAATGTCGTCCAATGTCGAGCTGGACGACATTCGATTTTAGATGATTTTTTGAATGTCGTCGAATGTCGTCGAATGTCGAGCTGGACGACATTCGATTTTAGACGATCTTTTTGAATGTCGTCCAATGTCGTCCAATATCGTCCAATGTCGAGCTGGACGACGTTCGATTTTTGACCATTTTTTGAATGTCGTCCAATGTCGTCCAATGTCGAGCTGGACGACATTCGATTTTTGATGTTTTTTTGAATGTCGTCCAATGTCGTCCAATGTCGAGCTGGACGACGTTCGATTTTTGACCATTTTTTGAATGTCGTCCAATGTCGTCCAATGTCGAGCTGGACGACATTCGATTTTTAGACGATTTTTTGAATGTCGTCCAATGTCGTCCAATGTCGAGCTGGACGACATTCGATTTTTGATGTTTTTTTGAATGTCGTCCAATGTCGAGCTGGACGACATTCGATTTTAGACGATTTTTTGAATGTCGTCCAATGTCGTCCAATGTTGAGCTGGACGACATTCGATTTTTGACGATTTTTTGAATGTCGTCCAATGTCGTATGTCGAGCTGGACGACATTCGAATTTTTGAATGTCGTATGTCGTATGTTGAGCCAACTTCACACACCTTATATGAATTACATAAAATCCGGAAATACCAATTTAAGTAGAGGCTTTAATTTTTTTATCATATGCCATAATTAAACTCTTTTTATAAACCTCACTACTAGAAAAGTTTGAAGCGCATTTTTATGAAAGTGACGTTTTGCATGTTAATATTTTACGTCATTGTTAAAGAGTAAAACTTGAATGGTCTTTTGTTAAATGTTTGGAAACACATTTGTGTTCGTTTTATATACTTATCAATATAAATGCTTGATGAGTTATGAAACAGAATAAGACGTTGAAATGTGACAATATGGTATACATGTGTGTTGCTAATCAACAAAAAAATATGGTAAAAGGGCTTTTCATACCCATACCATTGGAGGAAATTGGTTGCCATAGTAACCAAAATAATTTATTTTCACTAAAATGTCCATGCATTTAGAGACCAATTACGTATGCACTAAAATAAATCCCAAAATGCAAAAATGCCTTGAATACTAAGAAAATATTGTATAATTATTTGGGCCCATGTAGTTAGTTTGCAAATTTCTAACGGCTCTAAGCTGAACGAGAATACCAAAAGTCCATTTGTTCTCTTTAAACATTGTTTTAGTGTTTCGGAATGCAACAATAGGCACATGTCAGTACTTTGTTCTATAATGTCCTGTTGCTTAGAATTGATATTGGAATGAAATTATTCCAAGCATATCAAGATTAGAGAGATGATGTAGTTAAAATCATAATCAACAAAAGCAAAATTTAGAATAATTAGATTGTTGCTAGGCAACGGGGCAGTTATGGTTTATTCACAAAAAAGTGTACACACTATAAATTTGTGTATATACCCTTTCTTATGACGTATTTATCATTGATGTAGCCCAAGTATCCATGTTATTATTACGATTCCTTATTGTAACATATATTTTGGGACACCCTGTATATAATAAAAATGTTCCATTGCAATCTTAGTAAAACGTGCATGATATACTACAGCGAAGTGGGCCGGACTCAGAACAATTAACTCTCGAGTTTCCACCCTCATACTTTTCTCAAACATATTTTCACGTAAACCTTAACAAATGTGATTTTTGTTTTGAAATTCACAATTAACATAAATCTACTTGAATATTGTAGGGTTTTGTTCACCGCCATTAATGGATACGGAATTCGCCCCATCACGCCAAAATATTCTGTTAAAATGTCACCTCAGTAAAGCTTTTAGAGTTAAGCCTGCAAGAAAAAAAACATCGCGATACTAAAACACGTAACACTATCATGAAGCCTACCACATTAATTTTGTTTTTAAATTCGTTTCTAAGAGAGTCGACTGAACTGAATCAGAGACGCTTCGACTGAATTGTTAAAACATTTCTTGAGAAGCTCAAAGTCCTAAAAGCGGAATTTTGAATTTATGGTTTGTCAGAAATGAGTTTTGATTGTAATTATAACTATGAATGTATAATTAATGTGATCATTATTGCCAATTGGTGACAGGGCGCTATCTGTGCGGCTTTACAAGCCCGGGCAGTGACCGACGTGTCAGCTTAGAACAGAACAGCCAACAGGTGGCGCTTCTATTACACCAAACATATTTTAAAAATCCAGTGAAAGTTTTATAGCTTTCATCCTAGAAACTTGATTGTTTTCGATTTGAACAAAGTTTTAATTTTTATTCAAACTTTATCAGAAATTCATGTTTTGTTTTGATATCACATAATAAAAGGGAGATATTTATGTGATTGAGAAATTATCATAGAAGATCTTACAATAGCCCAGACCCTGATTCATGATGATGCCACATGATATTAACATAATTTTATCTTTTGTCGTGTATCAAATACAGACACATGATTGAATCGGTGTCATTGTGATGTAAGGTGTATTGTATGTATTCTAATTGGCCTACTATATTGCTGTCGTTTTGTTTTATGTCCACTGAAGGTATGTTATTATACTGATGTGCCCATGAACTTTGAAACTTGGTGTCATTACAATAATGCGATGATTCCAATGTCTTTGAACAAGTTCAAAGAAGCGTTTGTTCAGAAACGCAACACGCAGGATGATTTTAGCGTCGTATTTTTCCTACCAACTTGGAAATCACTACAATTTTAACCATGTAATTTCTCCACAACCACTTCATCCGAGCAAGAAACAATTGCTAGCAAATCTCAACCAATATCGTAATTTTCAACCATTTTAAAGAAAATATGTTAATAACAATTGAATTATTTTTATTTGTTTGTATTGTGTGAACCTTTTCATTTTTTTTTCAATGAGTAAAAGTATTTGTGCGAATAAATTCCTGTAAAATGGCAGAAAAAACTAGTAACTAAAAACTACCCAGAGTGCTATATTCCATAACACTGGATAGCGAACGATTTAGATGGGGACCCATGCAGTTAATTGTAACACTTCTATCGGATCATGAAGATTTCGTGTCTCAACTAGTGTCACTCAATGGTACTTCGGCGTATAACTTAAATAATTAGAGAGTTTGCGAAAGTCAACGTGTAACGTGTACGTCTACGTGAATACTACTTTTTGAGTATGTAGTCATCCAGGTATGTGTAATTTCTTCAAGTAACGGACGTGTGACAGACGAAAATATAATGCGTACTTTGTTACAAAGGTATGCCTATGCACGGGAAAACTAAGATTTCTTTGCCCGTGGTCTCATTGAGTTTATATAAGCTCTCGTTATCGATTCACGAAAAAACCATGTAATAACTGCCATGTGATGCTACACGTGTTTCGCAAGCTAATAGAGAGGTTGCGAAATTCAACGTGTAACGTGTACGTCAATACTACTATTGAGTATTTCGTCTTCCAGGTATGTGCAATTTCTACAAGTAACTGACGTGTGACAGACGAAAATATAATGTGTACTATGTCACACAGGTATGTGTATGCACGGGAAACCCAATAATTCGTCGACCGTGGTTTCATTGCGTTTATATGAACACTCATTATAGATTCACGAAGAAATCATGCTACAACTGTCATGCGATGTTACACGTACACGTGTTTCGCAAGCTCATTTTAATTGCAGCGTGTACGTATACATGTACGAGTAGCCGCACGTACACGTAGATCTAGTCGTACACCGATGTATCGCAACCTCTCTATCATTTCCACCTGTACGTATACATGTACGAGTAGCTACACGCACAGTTACTCGTACACGGTCGACTCGCAACCTCCCTAGTTATAGCTACACATCCACCTCACATCCACCTACCTCACATCCACCTCACACCCACCTACCTCACATCCACCTCACACCCACCTACCTCACATCCACCTCACACCCACCTCACAGACACCTCACAGACACCTCACATCCACCTACCTCACACCCACCTCACATCCACCTACCTCACATCCACCTCACACCCACCTCACAGCACCTCACATCCACCTCACGCCCACCTCACAGACACCTCACATCCACCTCACATCCACCTACCTCACATCCACCTCACATCCACCTCACACCCACCTCACAGACACCTCACAGACACCTCACAGACACAGCAATTACAACACGATCCGAATCATTCCCGCGTAAAACATCAGCGACACATCGCGGGCTTTTAAAAATAACACTCAGCATTTTTCAGTCTGTATTAAGTATCGATAAACATGTTTTATAATTCTAAATATGATTCATTATAATTACACAAGCAACTGTCAGTAGTCGCTGTGAAATAAATCGATTCATTATTGAAATGCAATCAAGTATGGAGAACATATTTGTATTTTGTCGTTTAATGATTTGTGCCTGTGTCGGTTTAACATACAGGTGAGACAGAGACCGTCATTGAACGCTTGTCAACTGCGTGCTTTAGAGTTCAAATAACACAGTTAATCGAATATCTGCTCTGATTTGCTCTCGATTAACTCATGAGATCAAACTGAAGCTCTTGGTTAATTGCATTGCAGTATTGGATCCTGCAAGAAACAGGTCAACTGGAGGCGTATTGTGCACGCATGCGCACACGTATTGCATTATTGACGCATGCGCACACGTGTACTAACTACAAAACATTTCACTGGAGTAATGGAGACCTGCAATTTAAGTTGTTTTATGTAATCGAGTACTTACAAGCGTTATTTAGGGAGTATTTATACATATCCAGTATCACTATTTGTGAAATTTTATACGTTTTTTCATAAACAGTTTAAAATATTAAAACTTTTCAATTAAGTGATAGGAAATATAATAATTCACCACATTTTAAAAAATCTTATTTTCCAAACCGCGGGAAGATCCCTTTTATTTCCCCCAACGGCTAGGGAACTCTCTATGTTTGAGCTTCGTATCTTTTCAGCAAACCACCTGTTGCCTGCCTGTTTTAAAGCCCCGTCCTAGTTTGCCCCTATATAGTATTGTTTTCGTTTGCTTAGACTATTAGTTTCACAAGGTGTGTTTAAACTGAACATGTTTTATCTTAGTTTTAACACACATATATTGTATTACCAAATTTTGTATATTTTTATGCGGTAATATTTGGCCACATCATTTGTTTTAAATTGTCAATGTTATCTAACCATTTTAGTAACGCGTTCTGAATGTGAGTCTTTAAACTCTTTTACTAGCCATGGGCTACTAGATATTATTCGTATATAATTCTCATTAAAATGTCTACGTTAAAGAAGGATGCGTGAGATAGCATCTTAACTGATTATTATCCGATACATTAAAGTCAACCTCATGTTGTCATATTTTCAATATTGGTAAACCCTTTGTTTTTGAAGTAATTATGCAACAATGTTGTAGCCACGTTTTAATTGGCTTACAAAGTATATAACATGACATTTGATTGGCTAAGAACGTTTTAAGTATTTTGTAACATGTAATTTGATTGGTCAAAAGTTTTTAAGATTTATTTTCTATGATTTGAAAATAATGTATATTAAGTAAGATTTGAATTAGACTGAATATATACAAAAAAGTAATGATGTAGGACTAAGACAGTTATGATGTAGGTTTTAAAAAGTTAGCGAAAGTGGAGTTCCACTCTGCTACGCTAATTTACGAACTTAGTGTGTTTAAAACCATATTTGTTAGTTGTTATTTACTTTGAGAAAGGACGAAAAATAAAAACAGTAAAACTGACGGTGGATTTGTCATAACTTATTTAGTTGAGACTTTGTTTTCATATTTGAAATTGTGCTGGATAAACGCACTGGACTTACAACGTTAGCAGAGCTAAACTGACAGCTCACACAACGAACGACACAACGCTGTTACATACGAGCTAATTCCCGAAACAACAGACATAACACTGTTGGTCTAACAACAAGCTGGATTCCACGTACTACAACAACCTCAAGAGTTAACGCAAAGTTCTGAGATTAGAGTTCAGAATCAGAGCTGATCAACACACAGCATTGAAAATGAGTTCAATTCCACACAAACTGTATATCAACGCCTAAACACGGCATTACACTGGCGGAGAAGAGAGGGTAAAATTTGCGGTACCTCACAACATCACAGCCAAGCGAGTGAATTTCAACAAGCGAGTTACTACTACCATGTTAATTCTACCAAACGAATAATTGCAACCAAGCGAGTGAATTTCTACCAGCGAATGATCACAGCCAAGCGAATTTTTACCAGCGAGTAACTACTGCCAAGTGAATTTTTAAAGCGAATAAATACAGCCAAACGAATTTCTACCCGTGAGTTATTTCAACCAGTGATAAATTACAGCAACGTGAATCAGTGCATATTTGTGAAATTAAATAATCATGTTAAATTATATCAGTGTGAGAATACCTATTCTCGAAAATTAGGTGTGTTCGAATTCTACTAGAATGAACAACCGGAGATATTCATTGGATTTCCAACATCAACCAAGAATGAACATCAACCATATTGATTACTACGTATACCCATGGACTCATTAAATCACGATCTCCACAAGGACGGTGGAAACATGCGTTTAACAAAAACAGTCGACATTAAATTTTGGATGTGTAATTATCAGTGCACCTTCTGTGTCGATGAATTTGTACTTATTTCATGTAAATTTTGGTACTTTTGTTATATTCACGTCACAGTTGAAAACTGTATTTATTATCATTGACTATGTGTTTAGTCTAACTTTATTATGCATTTGTATTAAATGCGCGTAATTGTTTCCATGCGAAAAATTGTCTAAACATGTGGTCGACATAATAATGATATCATTAATTTTATTTTTACAAGATCAGATGAGATTTCGGATTTATAAGTATATGGTCATCTTAGACATTTTGCAGTTTAGCTAAGATTTATGCGAAAATAGAGAAATATGTCAACTTTAATTTAAAAGTTTAGGCATAATCGGCAACACATGGCATTAAAATGTATGAGAGACATTTAATTAAGTATACATGTACAATATACAATGAGTTACATTATTTCTAAGGGGGTATGAGTAAGCAATATTAAAAATAATTTATTAACTGTTTTAGGCGGTAATAATTATTTTGTTACTGGTAAAAATGGGTTAAAGCAGCAATGTTCTTGGTTGTTAAGAGCTCACAAATACTTCTAAGTTTGTATGCATGTTACGTCCTTTCAAATATCGAGGACTTCATGTATAAATAACACTTTGGACCGCAGAATTATTATCATATGATAAATTAAAGAAATGCAGGCTCACTAAGCTCTATTTCAGTCAATCTATTTATTGTGCTACAGTAGCACTTAATATTGGTCATTGGTTATCCCAATACCATTACAGGTGTATATTTTTTTGTGAAAAAGGTGTGAGTGTGTTATCTAGTCTATCTATTAGTGTGAGTAAGGTATTTTTTAACACCTAGTACTGGTATATGTAGGATGCAGTAGTCTGCGCGGATGTTGCTTCTATGGTAGATAACAGTCAAATTCTTATATTTTAGTTGACTGGAGTCGACTGGTGATGTTTCTGCTTTCCATCGTTCTGTGTTTCCATACGGTATTTTGGAATCAACCTTAAGTGGGCTGCAGTTTAAGAACTTTATAGCTGTCTTTAATTCACGGGATATATCCACGGTATATAATGCACTCAGCTATTGTGAGCGGGTAGCATAGGCATAAATTAATTAATTGTGCATTTACCAGAACATTGGGAAATGTAATTATATAGAATTACATAATATTGCTGATCTCAAAACCCTAGGGACGTGAACTGCATGTATAAAGAACGGAGTGTTGTCCGAAAGTAATCAGTTTATAAAAACAACAGGAGACAAATAAACTAAATAATTGTCTGTGTTATTTACATGATTCTTGAAAAGATTTTACATTGCCACTTTGAATATGTTGGTAGCATTACTAACTGAAAACGTCCGAATGTTAGGACATGGTTCCAATGAACTGTTGAAATTTGGAAAACTTCAACACTTTCCAGTTTTAGCCTTGCTGAACACTATGTTTATTAACTCTAACATTTGTGGAATAGGCACAATATATTCAATGGCTAATAGATAATGTGACCGTGTACATGGCTTTATTTGTAACTGCATATTTTTTGTATATTTAAGTACTGTTGATAAAATTGGATGACCACTTCATAGGAATGAAGTTAAATACGGGAGGGGAAACTTTTATGCGGTAATATTTGGCCACATCATTTGTTTTAAATTGTCAATGTTATCTAACCATTTTAGTAACGCGTTCTGAATGTGAGTCTTTAAACTCTTTTACTAGCCATGGGCTACTAGATATTATTCGTATATAATTCTCATTAAAATGTCTACGTTAAAGAAGGATGCGTGAGATAGCATCTTAACTGATTATTATCCGATACATTAAAGTCAACCTCATGTTGTCATATTTTCAATATTGGTAAACCCTTTGTTTTTGAAGTAATTATGCAACAATGTTGTAGCCACGTTTTAATTGGCTTACAAAGTATATAACATGACATTTGATTGGCTAAGAACGTTTTAAGTATTTTGTAACATGTAATTTGATTGGTCAAAAGTTTTTAAGATTTATTTTCTATGATTTGAAAATAATGTATATTAAGTAAGATTTGAATTAGACTGAATATATACAAAAAAGTAATGATGTAGGACTAAGACAGTTATGATGTAGGTTTTAAAAAGTTAGCGAAAGTGGAGTTCCACTCTGCTACGCTAATTTACGAACTTAGTGTGTTTAAAACCATATTTGTTAGTTGTTATTTACTTTGAGAAAGGACGAAAAATAAAAACAGTAAAACTGACGGTGGATTTGTCATAACTTATTTAGTTGAGACTTTGTTTTCATATTTGAAATTGTGCTGGATAAACGCACTGGACTTACAACGTTAGCAGAGCTAAACTGACAGCTCCCGACACACATACGACAGAGGTGTTCAACAACAACACACAGCATTGAACTTGAGCTAAATTCACACACTGTATCAACGCGAAATTTTCAACGGCATTACAATATCATTATCACAATATAACATAAAGGGTCCGGCAACAAGTCCTCTAAAGTTAGCAAAATCCGCATATAAAGATACTGCGTTCTTGAAATAAAAGAGAAATACAAGAACATGTAAGAAATCGTATGTGGGCTATTGTACGGAATTATGTAAGGGACATCGCATTCGAATGTTTCTATCTGTAGCGAACAATATTTCGTGATTTCGTCATGATAATTTCGCGTTTTCATCATCGTAATAAGCGCGTTACAAATATACACATTCAAAAACGAAGACACTAACACGCAAACCTAAGTTCAATCGCCTCCTCGATAGCCTAGTGGTAGAGCGTCGGCTTCGAGTGTGGGCGTCACTGGTTCGATCCAAGGCCGTGTCATACCATAGACGAAATACATTCCCTTGCTAGATGCTCAGCATAAAATGGAAAATAGCTTCTATTCTCTGATACCTGCGTGGCGATGGATAACATCGGGAATGAGGTGTCAAGAGTGATTAATATAAGTTGTAAAAACTTGTTTCATGATCGACGTAAAATAAAGTATATGTAGTATTAACTTTACCAAGTAGGGAGCTTACACCTAGCGTATCGACCGTTAAATAGACTCTAATCAACTTAGAATACTTATTATATAGCTAGATACGTTTTCAAAAAAAACACTTATATAAATTAGTGTGGTACACTTGCCCATGCCTAATAGTTTCGAAATACATCTTGGTGAGATGGCGTTCCCTTTTCATTATGAATGTTCTTCATATATTAGAAGATGATAATCGAGGCCGACGATGGGTAGACAAAGCCCATAGGTAATACACAATGCACGTCAGTACGCCTACACCGAGCAAGCGCTGCAATTATGTAAAACTATATATACGAGGGGTGTTCGAAAAGTTTCAGAATGAGTACCATTTTTATTTTTATGACATAACAACATTATCAATCGTCTCCAAGGAATGAAATCAGTATTCATACATGGAATGAATAGAAAGAATAATTGTTACAATTTAATAGAAAATATTATTAAATAAAATCATTACGGCATTTGTCCCGAAACTTTTCAAACAACCCTCGTAGCTATACATGCAATTATCGAGTCTGATAAAGGTCAGTCATGTTGACTTAAATGAACTGAGGTCTAAGACAAAAAGCAAAACCACATAACATGTTTCTCTACAGTCACGACTGTATGTGGTAATCGTTTCATAAGTTAGACGTATTTATTAAACAAGTGCGCGCTCTTAAACAATACAAAAAAATGTAATTGACATACATGTATGTAAATGTGAAACGATCATCAGACGATGGTTATAATATATGCGTGGGTGATCAATGCTGTAGACTGTTGGTTTAAAACTACGTGCCTTCTTAGTGAGTATATCATACATTATATAGTTATTTAATTATAAGCAGATGGGTTGGAACGGTGGCCGAGAGGTTAGCGATATCGTCGACCAGCTCCGATGTCCCTGGTTCTAATCTCGTCCCGGACACTGGACCTTTCAGAAATCTCACCCAACTAGAGAACAACTGGTTGAGAACACAGCAGTAGTCTTGAGTATATCGGTCTTTTACACTGGGCACGTTAAAGAACCAAGGAGTCTGTTCGGAAAGAGCTAGGACATTGCGCCCGGATTCCTTGTATCACATAAACGGTATCCGTCCTGTAATGGGATACCATCACTAGCTGTGTTTCTAAGATGGTACATGGCGGAGAGCGGTTGTGAGTTATTCATCAAATGATATCAAACAATAAAATATGTCGTATTAAATCATTGATTAATCTGCATCAGCATTTCAAATCATCCGACATCGTTAAACTGTCTCATGATGTATTTAATTATATGTACATGTTTATCAAACCGCAATATGAATTGGTTAGTTTGTTAAAACTGTGTTTATGGTTCAGTGTTGCATATTTGACAGTACATGACCGCCAATAATAACACTATAGCCTTTGTTTATAAATAAAAATGAAAATTAGTGCATTAATTAATAAACTTATTAATTCTTCTCAAGAAATAATTATAAATATCACATGTAACATTATACATGAGGAATAACAACATTTGTTAAAGACATTTATTATACGAGGGGTGATCAATATATTCGGTGACTTTTCATCGAGCACTCCAATACAATACAATCACATAAACAACGAAATCATGTGTAGATCACTGATTTGGAGTGCAAAGAATCCCCACACATGTTGGTCAAGTCATCTTCGAGCTATCGCAAGAATTTTCCAAGTTAGGCGTTAGTCTTAATGAAATGCCGTTGCTCTGTGATTATTTATTGTCCGTCACGCTCGACGTCGCGCGCTGTACCTTGATAATGATATAATTAAAACGCTAGATAATCGATAGATCTAGACTTCTATATTGCCTGGTCATTTCTTTGTTCTAGAATCAAAATTTAAAAAGTTAGAAGGAAAGTCTTTGAATATATTGATCACCCCTCGTATCTAAAAAAGATGTTATCATACCAATCAATGTCTGTATCTTTATTATTTATGAATGATAGTGTTACTTGTGGTAGATCGATAGATCTGTGAATGAAATAAATTTCATTTAATACTTATCATCTAACAGGTAGGAGTTCATAAGTCGGAAGTATTCGCGGTTGTTAAAGTATTAAATGATTCAATAACGTGAAGACCGGTGTACTTTAATGTAACTCACCACATCCGCTTGCAAGAGCAATCATCATGAGAAATAAATCTACATGTATTTACATGGGAGGTTGTTACATTGATGTGGTGTATTGTATGTTTCCTTTCGGTCAATGATAACACATAAAAGTACAAGCACTTATTTCAAATGTGTCCTGGGGACAGCAAGTAGAAAACCCGTGGTGTGATACAAGGAATCCGGTTGGGATGCCCTAGCTCTTTCCAAATAGACTATACGGTTCTTAAACGCTACTGGTTTATAGCACCGATACACGCGAGATTATCACGTTCATCTCTAGTTCGAACTGGGAACCTCTCGATCAGTAGTCAAGAACGTTATCCACTCGACCACTGCGCAACCTGTTCATATTTGCCCGCAAACCACGTGTCTCCTAACCTCATATCTCCATTACTTAGAATTATTGCGCAATAACAGGAAAGTAGAAATCTAGTATTCATATTTATAACAGAGCTTGAACCTGTACGCGGATAATGAAATTGTTTAATTCCGCGAATATTCTGATGAAATTATTGGAAATTTTCACCTGAAAAGTTCTGCGGCAGCGTGGAAAAGGTCACTATATACGTCTGCTGGGTCTAATCTGAAACACGTCTTTGTTAATTATACAGACTTTGATACGCTTTGATTTTAATTGCTGAAATTAAAGGAATGCGAGGTTAGACAGAATCACAGCCAAACACGTTTCCTGATAACAAGAATTAAGACGGAGTTAAAGACCTTCGGTAAGTTTCGGCATTTTCCGGCAGAATTCGGAGACATTTCCAGATCTGAGTTTTCCATTAATTTTCCTGGCTTAGAACACACTGTGACTCATTTAATGGATTGCTACATGACAAAAGACTTTTAGAAGTGAGACAATGCTTCTCCGAATGCTTGGCGACGCTAAGTCCACAGTTTTCGCACCAGTCGACAATCGGTTAAGCGTTGTCATTATCACCATAATATCAGAGGTTTCGGTAACGTAACGAATCGAACTGAATATCCGGTTAGTTTGCTGTACCGCTCGGAAATGGAAATAATTTCGGTTATTTAATTGGAATTTTAAAGCTTCGACAGAAATTCGATTTAATGCGAGTTACCGATAAGAGTCGATCCCGCAAAGAACAGATAAACCGATAGCGCAATGGTCTCTCATGGAATTTTGTAATAATCTTGAGAAAAATCTCAATCTCTGAGTTTAATCTCATTTCACTGAAATAGTGTCGCATTTGGTAGAGATTCGTTTTGTTCTATTTGAGACGTACCTCGAACAGTCCGAGGGTAACACGAAATGAATACAATGTACATTGTTTACATAGTTTATTTTTATAGCAACATTGTGGCATGGTGGCCTAGTAGAAAGCGCTCTCCACTACCAATCCGGAGGTCACTTGTTCGAATCTCGGCCGAGGCACTGGGAATTTCAGAAACGCATTTCAGTGTTTCCCACCCAACTAGAGATTGACTGGTTGGTATCCCAGACATAGTGTATCAGTGCTATACACCAGACACGTTCGAAGAGCAAAATAGCCTATTCGAAAAGAGACAACGGGACAACGCATCCAGACTCATTGTATCACACAACTGTCTCTTCCCTCGTCGAAATTGGAGGCCAATGACAAAGACTGCCAGGAGAAAAACGAATGATCACATGCTTATGACTGTCTAAGTCGATCGCCATAACATACAACGTAACAACATTGCAAAAGTCCTGACTTGAGATTTATCTCAAACTGAGACTCTGATTTAAGAAAGTTTTTATTCTATCTTAACTATGTCTATAATATGTAAAATAATTATATTTGAGGTGTTTAGAACAGGTTAGTTAAATCTGCCGCCGTATATATAACTGACAACAAATTATGAGAAACGGCGTTATATGAGAAAACACACAAACAGAAAGAATGGGTCCTTGTTCGAAGGTGCGGTTGCATAAAAACGAAAGCTTCTATACCATTACAACTACCATCGGTTCTGGAACACCAATACTTTGTCTTGATCGTGTTTTCATTCACTTCAAACAGTTCACTCTTGTTCAATATGATCAATTGAACGAACTGTTTACTTGTTTGCGTTAAAATAATTCGTTACAGTTACAAGTCGTTTAAATCGTTGCCATATATGGGACGCCGCGTTCGACGTAATTTTAATCTGTAATTTTGAACGCTAGCGATCTAGTTCTTCATCGTAGTCTAGCATTTGGACATTTTAGTGTAAAAAACGTCCAGAGCGTTTTTTGTGTATTCGTGTAAAGGGATGCTTGAAGATTTTAGCGAGGGTGGACATCTGAGATCCTGTATGTTACCATGGAAACCATGATGGCGTCAAAATTTTCCGCCATTTTTTTAGCACACATCATGTCTTAATCTAACCTTTCTAACTATTATGTACAAACACATGAATATTGTCAAAAATGGAAATTAAGTGTAAATGTCGAAAAAACTAAAATTATGATCATGAAAAAGGGCGGGAAAAATAAAAGAAATTTATCATTCACCTTTAATAACATAGATATAGAGATAGTTAATAAGTTCAAGTATTTGGGAATAATATTTACAACAGGCGGGTCTTTTAACGCTACGTATGAAGCATTGGCGGGTCAAGCGCTTAAGTCATTATTTAAATTAAAATCATATTTGATAAAATTTCCCAATATGTCAGTTAGTCATAAGTTAGATCTATTTGATAAACTTATTGTTCCTATACTATGTTATGGTAGTGAAATTTGGGGGTTTAACGATGTAAATAAGATAGAAACGATTCATTTACAATTTTGCAAGCAAATATTAGGTGTGAGGTCTCAAACACAGAATAGCTTTATTTATGGTGAACTTGGTAGATACCCTTTAAAAATAAGACGTTTAAGTAATATTATAAGATATTGGTTAAAAATTATCCGAAGTCCAAAAGAAGATACATTCACATTATTTACAATATGATGTTAAACGCTTTAGAACAAAACATAAACAATACGGGTTGGGTAAGAAATGTAAAAACAATTTTAGAAGCGAATGGATTTGCTTATGTTTGGTTGAACCAAGGGGTTGGTGATAAAAAAGGCTTTTTTATGCACATTTAAACAACGACTACATGATAATTACTTACAAATCTGGAATAGCGATATTGAAGATTCATCGAGAGCTAGAACTTATAAATTATTTAGTACCTTTAGATTACAACCTTATTTGGATGTTATAAATATAGAAAAATTTCGCATTGCATTAAGTAGACTAAGAACATCATCTCATAGATTAGAAATCGAAGCTGGAAGGTGGCACAAACCAGTAAAAACAACATATAATGAACGTAAATGTAGGTTATGCAATGTCCTTGAAGATGAGTTTCATTTTTTGTTTGAATGTCCATTATATAATGAAATTAGAAAACTACATATAAAGAAATATTATTGGAAGCGTGCAAATATTATTAAATTTATAGATTTGATAAATTCTGGAAATAAAACTGTCATTAGAAATCTTGCTATGTATACATACAAATCCTTTGAATTGAGAAACAAAACATTTTATACAAATTAATACACTCTTATGCAACTTCCACTCCAATTGTAACGATTTTGTGTGGAATCAGTATACAACTGTACTACAAACATTCTTATAGGTATTGTATTGTACTTACTATAACTTTGGAAGTTTATTTTGTTTCGTGTTTTCATACACAATTTTATTCACTATTAACGTTGTAATTGTACGTGTTTCAATTTATAATGTATTTTCAATAATGTTGACTTGAGTCAGTGACTATACATAATTATGTACATGTATTATTAATGGTGCCATTGACCATTGTATGTTTAAATTTGTATTGTAAATATTTGTAATGCTCATAGACTGTAAAGTCTCATGTATTGGAAAATAAACTATCAATTTTATTTAGTGTAATAATTAAATAACCGGTATAGAGCTCTGAAGTGATATGTGATATAAATACCAAAAATATTTGTTACCCAAAAAGTTTTCATTCATATGCGCAATATTATTCATAAACTTAATAAATGTATTTCAGCATCGACTGCCGTCAGTTGCACTTACAATAAAATTATTTCGTGTTGACATGGCGAATAATAATGAAATCAGAGGGAATTTCGTAACCACACCCAATTGAAAGTTTCCATATATTTTGATTATCATGACAAAACTGTATGCGTTGCATTTGCTTCACCAAGTGTAAAAGTGCAAAATGTGCATACATGTTACTGTATGTGCAACGTTATTATACACTGATATCTAGCTCAGCATTTAAATTGATATGTTGACCAAGGTCACGAAGGTGAAGGTCATTACACGGTGAAAGCTAAAGACAATTGTTCCAGTCACATTTTTATGTTGTTAAAAGTGCAATAGCTTTGGTTTCTTTTGCTTCAGCGAGTAGTATTCCCTCAAATCATGTGTTTTTTGAGTTTATTTATGTAGGCAGGTGTTTGAAGTTTAATCCTAGAAAGGGTGGATAGCTGAAATATAGTCAGTTACCATGGAAACCAAGATGGCGGCCAATATTACAGCTCATAACCAGTCCAAATTTCATAGTCCGGCCCGAAAACCCACAAAATTGACCTAACTTTTCATTGTTTTTTCTTTTATGATTTCAGTAGACTAGACCGTTGGAATGGAGTTTCAATTGGGGTGAGGTTCTGATTTCATTATTTTTCGCCATGTCAACACGAACTAAATTTATCGTGACGCGTCGGGGTATTTCGTCTTCTCCAGTGAATAAAATGTTGCATTGCATATTATGCATGTCTTCGAGTTGTATGTGAAAGCAGAGTATTTGTATAATGATTGTATAATCGTATAGGATTGTCAGCCGGATTACTATACTATAAACCACGAATTGTCAACCATTTTTTACTTGCCTTTCCTAGAACAACCGACAAGTGCTCAACATGTAGTGGACATCACTGTAGCGAACGTCACATAAAATCAAGGCTGCCAGTCTGTGATTCGAACACAGGAAACAATTAAACACTCAACCAACAGCGCCATTATCATGAAAACTGTTTTATCTAACGCTGTATGAAGTTATTCACATATTAATGAGCCGGTTTTTATATTTCATACATGTACTGTACCACGATTCTGTCAAAATGCCTTACATTATTCCCATGGGCTATCAGCATATTGAAAACTAAAATAAAGTAAATAAATAAAGATATCACATTAGTTTACTGATGGTTTGAAAATGGATCGCTTATTATAACGTCTCATATTGCTTAGCAACAATTACATACAAAACCATCCCTGCATTAATCTAACGTTATTGGACAGTTCAGATACAACTAAGAACTAATCAGAACCGACACGGCGTTCCATACAAAATCTAATCAAGGAAATTGCTTGTTTGTATCACAGCGAGGTTTAAGTAATATTTTCCTATTCAAAGATTTGCTTGATAGACAGTCTATCAGTAGAAAATACAATCTGACAAATTATCATTGATTATTATTGGAGGAGAGGAGAGTAGAAGATCAAGGCTTGATTATAGAAATCGTGCTACAAACTGCAAACCAACAGAATACTATATTGACAATGTCTTACAAATGAAATTTTGACATCTTGGCGAGCGAGTTGATACGCGTTTCCGTCGCACGCGACAGCCCGTTGTATCGACTGCAAATATTATGCAAATGAAGAAATAAAATATTGGCATATTTCATTTGTAATAATTCAGTTACGGCGCGATGTTAGAGTGAAGCTATTAGGACGAGTTGGAAGTATTCACGGCTTATTGACCACGGCTTCTTGTGAAAAGGATGCAAGTAATTCTGATTGTGATTGATTCATATTATCATGACATTGATACACATGAAGATGTCCTGGCACTTTGTTGCGATGTCTAGTGCATGATAATTGGGCGCCAGTCTCTCCATTCTGTGGTCGCCATATTTGTGTTAGTTAATCTATTTGCTGGTCTGTAAGAGGCGCTAAATGTAATGTTGTTTGACAAATGCTTCCTAGCGGAAATATTTCAATATTTCTTGGGGATTTAGTCTCATGCAGAGGTTATACAAATACATTACAACTGTACTTGTTTGTAATTGGTTTGTGTTGTTCACCTGACCTCTGCTGACGTCATCGAGAACGTAACTTGCCCAACCCGGGACTCGAGCCCGGAGTATCCCCGATTGTCCGTTTAACACTCTTCCTGACGCCATATCATCAAGTAATTTTAAATCGTTTATTGCCTCGTTCAATCTTCAATTTTCGTGTGCTCTGCTCTGCTCTGCTCTGCTCTACTCTGCTCTGCTCTGCTCTGCTCTGCTCTGCTCTGCTCTGCTCTGCTCTGCTCTGCTCTGCTCTGCTCTGCTCTGCTCTGCTCTGCTCTGCTCTGCTCTGCTCTGCTCTGCTCTGCTCTGCTCTGCTCTGCTCTGCTCTGCTCTGCTCTGCTCTGCTCTGCTCTGCTCTGCTCCCAAGAGTCCTTATGGGAGTTAATGCCATATTTTATTATCGACGCTGCTGTGATTTTTTTGTTGATATTGCCGTTGTTGATGTTGTTGTTGTTGTTGTTGTTGTTGTTGTTGTTGCTGCTGTTTCTATTGTTATTGTTGTTGCTGCTTTTGTTATTGCTGTTGTTGTTGCTGCTGCTGCTACTGTTGTGGGGATAAGGGAGAAATAACGTCTGACTGTAAACTATATGTATGGAGGAGTGGATGTTGTCATAGACTCCTGAAGATTCCGATGGACTTGTTCCTGGTTAAGCATGGACTATCGGTAAATATGTACATAACAGTTTACACAAAATATACTTTCTTGCATAATACAAACCATTATTATGTGAGTTTTCTCTAACATGAAGGTAATACTCCAGGAATATAGAGAACAGAAATTTGAAGCAATAGTGGACAGTAAACAACTTCTTCAAGGCACCTTTGTGTTTGATTCTAAACGTATAGCATAAGTGTGATATGTTGTTGATACTCGCCGAGTTCAACTTGTTAAACAACAGTTAGACCGACATCATAGTGGAAATACTATAACTTGTTAGTATGTAATAAATTGTTGTAGTATTGTTAGTGTAGCACATCTGATACCTGTTAGAGCGTTATCCTACTTTCAGACGATATTTAGTGATAGTAATTTATTAGGTCGATTGTGAAACGAAAAACAAACTACGTCACATTAAACTACATTAAACTAAAGCCCTTTGGACACATTGCAGAACATATTGCATGAAACAACGCATTTTATAAGAAAATATGGCTAAAATAAAAAAGACCACCTTACCGCGACCACCACACAGCGCTATTTATATTCTGACGTTACTGACGTTTCGCTGTGTCTCAAGTGTTAAGCTGGAATGATATTATGTCATTAGTATAGAAATAAACATAAACATTAAAATCGTATATGATTAAATACATCTACCACAATATATTACATTGTCTAAATTAAGGATTAAAGGTAGACCTAATATGGTTGTATGTTAAAATGAAAACGCCTCACACATTGTATAAAATGTCCCTACGTTTGTCTGTCTCAATAGCATGCGGCTCTTCAGATATATCGTCACCCTAATTCCAGAACCCCGTAACGCAACTTTTGGCGATATTGAGTGTTTGGTATCATTGTTTTCGCCTTGACGCGCTCTATACAGTCAACTAACTTACATGTCTATGGAATCAACATAAAAACCAAAACTTTCAATTCCAGGACCCCGTAAGTCGTTTATAAACGTCAATATTGAATACCAGATGCAGATAATGAGGCAACCAATCAAATGTTCGGTATTGTACCACGTGTTACACTGTAACCTTACGATTATCTCCCTTTTCCAAAAACAAACACAATGTTTGGGCATCATTTAGAGTGATATCTTAACAATTAGGTAATTAATCATAGGCCTATTGATTGTGATTTATAGGTAAACTCAAAGAAACATATGTGTTCTTATTGCACTTTAAAGCCAAACCACGAAATATACGATCGTGTCAATATTACGTCATTTCGGATATCCGAATTTCGGATGATCGTAGATAGTATTGTCAATTTTCTGAATATCATATAAAATAACAGACTGAACATTGCTTTCTTGTTGTCGTCAAATCTTTATCCACTTCTGTATCCCCTTTCGATGGTGGTGGAGTCGGTACCCCTTGCATTCATCCTATCGGTGATGCCGTTGCTTCCAAGATGGAAGTTTTTTCTGGCATGTTGTTTATGAGCGATATAATATCACTATCTAACTGCTGACATAGTTTCCATTGAATGATATTAATCTTGTCTTCTGTTCTCTTGTTTATTATCCCTCCAGTGGTAAATAGAAAGAGGAACTGAGAAATGAGACATCCATGACTAACTCCTGTCAAAATACTGAATTTCTCAGTTACTAACTTGACATGCCATACTTTCTTAGATAATACTTGTGATGGACATACATGTACATATTCGGTATGCCACAATGATCCATCAGTCTCCAGAGTAATCGTCGTCATGTGTTGTCAAACACTGTTTCTATATTTTACAACGTTTCTTAATATATTTATGTTTTTTAGTTTAAATATCACCATCCGAATACTAGTGCATTTAGACAAAATGTCTGCCAATTTTAGTTCCATAATCCCATAATTTGGGTTTAAAGTAAACTTTTCTTGTTCAAAACCCCGTATCTCAATTATGTCTTTCTGGAATTCAACTTTAAGCATCACATTCTAACGTTGAACCCGTAACGTAAATTTTGTTTTTCAATTTTTAGCAAAAATAATAGTTTTAAACGTATAAAATTTCGTTTGTGGCAACAAAATATAATACTACACCTGCAGGTAAAATTTCATGAAAATTCGTAGTATCATCACGAAGATATAGCTGTTCAAAACTTCAAACGCGATTTTCTCAAAATGACTAAAATCGCGTTACTGGTTTCTGGAATTAACGTGACGATATGTTTTTCTACATGTTGTATTTTCTCCTTTCGCTCTCTGTAGCAGCTCCTGTTGGCTATAACTATATGGCTTATGTGTATTTCACAGTTTATATTGCTATGACAACAATCACTTCACTAGCTTGACAACACTTTCATATTTGTAAATTGCATTTTTAACTTGTAGTGCGATGGAACATTTTTTATCTGTGTTTCCAATAAAAGAACCACGCGCTTTTACCCGCTTTCATATAACAGCTACAAATAAGAGAATAAATATGTTTAAGGAACGCCTACTTACTGTCATCCCTCTTACTTAATAATGGTTAAATGGTAGACACGTTTTCGCTCTGTTACATAGTAAGATACTAAATGTCAGATGCACTGTGCCATATAGTCGTAGGTGTGTGGTCATTCTTTTTTTCTTGCCAAATCGGTCAATGACCTCCAACTTCGAGGGAAGAGCCGGGAGTCCGGGTATAATACCTTAGCTCTTTTCAAATAGACTTTTAGCTTCTCTCCCTCGAAGCCGGAGACCATTGGCTCATGCATTAGGCAACTGTCTCAGTTGAACGCTAAAAAGACTCCTTGGTTCTTTAACATGCCCGGGGTACAGCACTGATATACACGAGACTACCTCTGGGATGCCAATAATTTCACTCCTTCTCAATTTATGTTATCGTTATGTTATGAGCAAAAAATAATACTGAAACCGATAATATGTCTCTATACGAGGATACGTATCGGCTAGGTTTACATATTTATCATTTCGATTATGTACTGCAGGTATCGGTTTGGTACCCCTTAAGGTCATTCCCAACTCTTCATTTGATCGGAAGTTTAGAAATTGGTGTAAATAAACGTATTGAAAGCGTCTGATTACCATGATGAAATACGGTACGAAAAATTAAAAATTGATTCGTCAACATGTTCTCATGTCTTAAAATCGCGAATTTACTGTACAGTTATTACTATATTATACTATAATAAGCTTGCATAATTAAGCTACAGCTGCAATTTTATGTACCATTTAGTCCAAACTTTGAAACATCAACACTCGCGAATACTAGCTACAACGTATGTGAAACGTTTTATAATGCGCCCACACAAAATTGTATCCAAGTTTTAATATTTGTTTAGCAAGCATCCCGACTACATTAGAGGAAGGTTCTTTGCATTTATTTCGTAAGAATATAGACTAGCTAATGCAAAAGGGCATATAGCTAAAACTCGGCTCATCTTAAAATATACACATTTTTTTCAAAAACAAATTATCGCGAAAACTTGATACAACGTATTCAAAACGTTGATGTATTTTGTAAACTCTCCTAGTTTTTGACATTTCTACTGGTCGCATGTACGAAAATAGTATGTTGTTCAACTTTTTTTTCGTATAACTTAAAAATGGAAAATCTCATATTTTAAATTATCATTTTAAAATACATATAACATGCATATTCTAAAACAAACGTTATCGTGTGATTCCGTATATACGAAATTTCGGTAAAATGCAAATATCAGTTTTTAGGGGGTTTCCCCAAAATCTAAAAATATCTTAAAAACTAGCCGAGCAAAACTGTTATGGGTTTGCACAATCACTATCATGTGTCTGTTCTTCATAAAAATCAGGTGTTTGATGGATACCTCTTGTACAGAAAAATTTAAGAGTTGGGAATCACCTTAAATGTTTATGTGATAAACCGAAATTGTACATAGGTATATCGTATTAGTGTCAAAATCGAACGCCCATACCGATATCAGTTTATGATCTATATCGGGTATATATTTTCTAACGAGAGCAGTGGTGTGTTCTTATCACAATATGATTACATGTGACGACAATCTGATCCACTTCATGCATCTCCGGGACCTTTAAGACAGTATTTCATGTACATCATTGTACTGATTTAGCAAATATCACAGACGTACTTCTCTGCAAGTGATACCCATGCCGTTCCTAGACAATTCCAAATTACACGTCAGTAAATCGCAGAGTTGCTAATATTTCGGTAATTTTCATCGTAAGACAATTAGTCTGCGGCCACTAATATACCAGTGCGTGTTAAGTTTACACTATTCTCCAACGCAAAGGAAAGTAAAGGGCGCGGGGTTGGTACTGTATGTAAGAGGTTATTGGGAGCGTATGATTTAGATGTCATTTCATTTCAAAATGTATCCATTAGTTTTACATGTACTGTTGTTTCTACCATTTTTTTATACTAATTTATATAAGGTCGATTGTGAAACAAGTTTTTCCAACTTATATTAATCACTCTCCACACCTCAATCCTGATGTTATCCATCGCCACAATGGTATGTTTCTACCAAATCGTCAGACCTTTACCTCATAGTGAATTGGCTTATGATTATATAAGATCTCTAAGCCGGACGTCATTGGTCAATCATAGAAGAACATGGACAGTCACGTGTTTTTTTTATAAAGTACAATAACCAGGCATCGAGTGCGCTAACAATTGCAATAAACAGACGGGATTATAAAACCAGAAGTTCCTAAAAGAACTTGTACAACCAGTGTCGGTCATTGATTGTGCCATTATGATAAGAAATTATTATAATATAAAATTAATAAGAGTTTGTCGTACGAGTATAATACACGTGTTGGCGACAGTTACGTGACTTCAGGCACTACTTTACTCATCCTATATCTCATGTTCCCCATAAGAAGCAGCGAGCAATATTAACGTCTACGTAAATATTGATAACTCCATGATCTCCTGACATTGTCTTCCTTCTTCTAACAAGACAAAATACGTATCCTAACTCCAAATTGACCTCCATCCTGATCGTAGTTATCGTTAACACTCAAACCGCCTTGACAAAAAATCTCAGATTCCACTGGAAAATTGGTTATAATTATTCCAATCAGGTGCTATCATTAGCGACTTTATCAAATAAAACAACATGAACACTCCCGATGAACTGTATCATTTATTTAAATTGTTTTTGTATGATCTGTACGCAGTCTCACAAATTGTTCTTACCGTGTTGTTAGAAGTATGTCGTTTGTGTGGTGCAAATCTGATTACTTTGTTCATGAGGCCAAAACAAATTAAGGTTGTGGTTCTGAAAACATGTCGAAAAAAGACTTGGGTTGGTAGGTAGGAATACATTTTATTATTTAACATTATTTTATTGATTTTATGTTCTGGATATGATGATTTCTAGCAAAATGCCAATAAAATGTTTTGGGTATGTGCAGATCATGGTTAGAAGGGTTACAAGAGCAACAATTATATTTTGTTTGACCTAAGCTGAAAGTCTGATATACAAATGTAGTTGCATAATGTACTGGAGATATATGGACGCTGTATTTCACCCCTTGTAAAAAGATACATGTTCGAGGGGTGTACCAATACATAAATGATTAATAACGAGGGGTGTCCCAAAATAACGATTGATAAAAAATGTAGTATTATGTATACGAGATGTAAATTTAAATAACACATCATATAACCGGGTTGTAGTATTTGTCTATGGTATTTTGGGGAATCCCTCTATCAACAGTTAATGCTTTACTTTATGAAGACCGCCCCAATAAGGAGATTTCCCCCAACGTGAAGACCACAATTTCCATGTTCAATTTTCAATATTCAACCTGAATATTAAGACCTACTCAATTACGAGACCATTTATAAGTGTCCCAAGGTTGGTCTTAATATTGAAATTTGTTGTACCAGTATACACAAACATGCATTTACAGTAAAACCTGACTTCAAGACCATCTCAACAAATGGACCACCACAATTTTCAGGTCCATTTTCTGTTTTTCCATATTTAATCACAATATGGCCTATAGTTTTAAGTTGAATTGCACAATTAAACATGCTTTCAGTCATATGTAGACTTATATACACAATCACATTATCCTGACTGCAGGCATATAAACAGTTACCTGGAACTAAGTCTGTTGAGCGCCAAGCAAGGGAGATATAACAATACCATATTAAAATACCTTTGATATGTCGTAACCTGGGATCGTACCCAAGACAGGTTCGTCTCTAACTATTCAATGTGTGCATGATTTAATAGACAAAGGTTACAAAGAAAAAGGATACATACAAAGTACGTTCAACCTTCTTGTTAACCTAACCATAAACATAGCAGCAGCATTTTTTTCTTGTGCTAACGAATACTGATGTCAGTATTTACGTATTCTGTTATCATGGCAACGCGACCAAACTCACCTTTAATTAAGATCGTTTATTTATCACGTACAACGAGGAAGTTTTATGTAAAGTTAAAGGTGAAATTTCAGATGATGGAAAAATACGTTTTTTTTATTTTGATAAATGCCAGTATTGCTGCGAGCAGCACAATGACATCAATTTATGAATCAGCCATACACGTATTGTCTGTAGATTATGAAACATATGCCAAAAATGTTCAGTTCCATTTTCAGTGTTTCGATTGAATTGGTCAAGCTCATTATTGATCATTAGTTGCAGAGGTTTACAAGTACATAAAATAAACCGTAGATATACGACGATCCGTACATTTCTACTAACGCGTTGTTTTTGTAGAAAACGTGAGTTGTCAGCCATTATTGGTAAAATGATATTCTATAATAATTAGTGATTTTTTTCAACAAATATGACTTATCGCGCAGTGATATCTCGCAGTGATTACGTATGTAACAGTACACCGGGAAATAAACCGTCTGCGAAATTGCGTCTAAAATGTGTTTTTATCGAGAATCAGACGTATCCATCGACTAGGTCAACTATATTCACAGACAACATCGCCAAGTTCCTTAATTAAATGTCATCATACTAGTAGTGAGGAACACTAAATTATATCAGTGCCGTATATCTGTTTACTCTGTGGGTGTACGGCCTCGCCTCGCCTCGCCTTGCCTCGCCCCTCGCCTCGCCTCGCCTCGCCTCGCCTTGCCTTGCGTAAGGTCGTAATATTTCTCCATTCAAAGCTTAGACCAGATTAAAACATTTAGTTAGATATGAACATGTTAGTTGAATATGAATACTTAACTTCCGCTGCTTACTACTTTATTTAATACTTAATTCTTTGTGCTACCCATTCTGGTCGGGATATACCAAAACATTGGCATTAGTATAATGCGGTCCGCAGACATTCTAGCTAACAAACGTCCTCCTTGTAACTTGAGTCTGCAGTCTACAAATGGTGCTTACTACAAGACACGGTTAGTCAATGTCACTGGTCACTGATCAATCATTGTCAGCAGCTGTACCGTCTTGTCCAGCATCCTGTGAAACCTTGGAAAATACAGGTTTAACAGGGTGCTGGAAAAAACGACCAAGCTGCTGAAAACGATCTTACATTTCCTGGAAAGCAAATAAATTTACCCTTGGCGTGGCGTATATTGCATAGATATCGATGAAGAAATAAAATACTTATGGCTGTTTTCGAAGTTGAGCAAATTCCGTCTTGAACCTGTAGCCAAAACTCACGCGGTGTTGCTACACTGTCAATAGTCTGACTCTGCTGCGTGGCAATGAAATGTAATTGATACATTATCTTGGATTTCTTAGTTTGCCAAGAGTTCAGTGTCCACGAGGTGATTTGTCTGGCTTGTATAATGTCAGTCACACTATCCTCTAGCAAACGATATGTGTTTACATCACCTAAATATATAATTTTAACTTGATGTATTCGGTTAAAGTCGGTCTGGTGACTGCTTTGATGCAAAGTTCGTGTAGGTTTTTCAGTTCAGTCGAGATTTGATAAGATCGAGCGCCTCCCATGTCGATACAGAGAGACTAGGGTTAGAAAGAAGGTTGAGTAATTACTTTCGTCACATCATCTTATACCATTCTCCAACATAGGCAAATAACATTACAGGTCATTATTAATTTATCCAAAACTGATATAGCCGCGTCTTCTGTTTTACGGAGTCTGGTTAAATTACATTACATTGCAAAATGGGAGTATAATTCCTTTAAGATTCTTTGTAACCAGTTTAAAAAGACGTAGAAATATTTCCAAGTGTCAAATTACGCTGTAAGAAAATCATCAATCCGTCTGCTGCAAACCTTTCCGTGTGACTCGCTAGTTCATGTCTTCTTGAAAGAAGAGACGAAAATTAGCCTTTACTTTTGTTATATGACACTCGATTTCCCCCGCTTTCTCGCGTGATCTTAAGACATTCGGCTCTCCTTGGACGAGATGGTGACTTCAGGGGTTTGATTTATGGCGCTAACATTGTGTTACATTTCCTAATTTGTGGATCGTTATAGCAAAGTATAAGAAAATTGTTACTTCTACACTATAATCGTGTAAACATTGGTTTGAATGTCAGTTCGCTTAAATGACTGTCGGTGTTACACGTCTGGCATTCGGTATATAGTTCTGATGACACACATGAACATACTAAACTGAAGTATTAAAATTAACCGTTTTGATAGCCTGGTGGTTTTGCGTCGGCTTCGAGTGCGGTGGATCTTGGGTTTGATCTTAGGCCGCGTCATACAAAAGACCAAATAAAGATGGTATCAGAAATTCCCTTAATAGACGCTCAGTATAAAAGTGAAATTGGCTTCTCTTCTCCCATACCCTATGGTTGATGGATAACATCTAAAATGAGGTGTCGAGAGTGACTAATATACGTTAGAATGAGTATATATTATTAAACCGCTGCATTTATATGTGTAACAATACTCTGACGCATTCCCACGTTAGATTTGCAAAAAGTATGCAGTTCACAGATTTACATGTTTAGCGAATTCGGAGAAAATTGCCGTTTGATCTAATCATGTATAATATAATGAGTTAAATACAACATCTATTTAAGCGGATATCCGTCTTCACTGGTGTCCAAGGAGTGTTTATAAATGTTGTCAAAAGTTTCGTGTTGATTTATTAACAATATCCTTTCGTCTTCAGATCTATTCAAATAAAAAATTGGCTTCAAGAGAAACGTAATTTAGCGGCGATGATTTCCCGTTGAAAATTTATTCAAGCGCCTACGACACGGGGAGCATGCTCGGTCAAGCATCTACGTTTTGCAATTTCGGACAATTTCGGACACAGTCTAGATAATGGAGACAATAGTTGACAGGTCAAGTTGACCATCTTTTATGACCATAACTCTTCACACACAGACAGTGATAGTGCGGGGACAATTTAAATTAGCCTCCAGTTGACTCCAACAACACTCGAATATTTTGTTTAAAATTCAGATTGAATTTAAAGTTACTAAACGTCTTGATAATAATAAATTAGGATACACATTGTCTGAACAAAGTGATAACATTAGTACCAATTTATATTTTAAGGTAACATTGGTAAGTACTCGTATTAGTGTTTGCTCTAGTTTTTTGGACAATTCGCTGGCTTAGAATGAGAAGGTTGTAAGTATTAGGCTCATACATTTCTGAAATTCGCATCACAAGACGCTTTTTATGAGCCTATTTTCATGAAAATCAAAACAAGTCATGTTGACCAAAATGTCGTTGAAAATGCTTGTTTTTCCATAAGTAAAGAGTAGTTTTCAGACAGCTTGATCTTGTTTTCTCAAAATATTGATTTAATACTTACGACCTTCTAATTCTAAGTGTTCCTATCGAAAAGGAAACATTGTTTTCAAGAATAAGTGATTTGAAGCCACACGGCACGTGCGAGTACAGACCATGGACAAAGACCAAGTCGGTAAGAGTTTGTTAAATGTTTACTTCATGACTTCATGACTACGAAATTACCTTTAGAATTGAATCCACGGTCGCTACGCTTTTCTCTCGTATGTCATCTATTCACGAAGAAAAAGATTAGTTAACACATATGGCCCAATCCTATACTTGGTGGTTGATTCTGGAATTCTATCTGTATTATTCTAGTCTCGAAACGGAGACGATACTTTTTATTTCAATCTGACATTGACTTGTCTCCGGCTTCTTTATTTTGTGATATTGTACGATTATTGGCAGACAATTTCAAAGTATCAACGTTACCAGAACTTGGAGAGCAGTCATATACTGGTAAATATACACGGGGTTGTCTCTGAAGTATCAACGTTACCAGGACTAGGAGAGCAGTGATATGCTGGTGAATATACACGAGGGTTGTCCCTGAAGTTACTGAAAACAAACGAAATTTAAAAATAATTGAATAAAATAAGGCATCTTTCTGTTGAATACGAGAGGGGTAAAATATAAATATTATTTTTGAACATCCCTCGTACTTTTTTATTTCAGGTAGATTGTTAAACAAGTTTTGAACTTATAAGAACCGCTATCGATTCTTCATTCTTTCCGGTATCCAGATACACGAGAGGGTATGAGAAAATAAGAAAATACAAATAATTCTGCAATCACATATATCTGGGATAATTTTAAACAAAAATAATGTTCTATCTTTAAAAACACCTACTAGTGAGAAACAAGATTTTACTATGTAAATATGAGACAATTCTATCAAATAATACAACACTCGTGAGGAAAGTCTACCGATTTCTTAAATAACCCTCGTATATATAAAGTCGATTAATGTCTGGACCGGGGTATATGAGTTATGTCTAATAAGCACAAAAAAATGAAAATAATTTCCCCAAATGCTTGTCAGACAGTAAGGATGGAAGAAGAACTGATATAAATGATTTATATTACTTATTGGATGAAAATTTAGAGTTATTACATCCGATAAACGAGTCTGAATTTCTCACAATAACAAAATGAACCCTGTACTAAAGTGTACCGATCCGGACTCTGTATACCATTCCTTATGTTTTGAATTTTTTTATGGATAATAAATTATCTTAGCCCAATTCTCATCGTCCCCGGTGGGACAAAAGGCTGCAAGGATCTCTCCGCGCATTGAAGGAGTCAGTATAACTGTATGACTATTTAATTTAGTTCTATTAAAGTACATATTATATACAACAGTTATAAGTGTAGTAATCCGGGTTTTCCCTGTCAGAATGATCCACGATCTCCAGCTTCGAGGAAGTACAACTTATATTATATAAATCACTCTCGACACCTTATTCCCGATAGTATTCCGGGTATAGTACGAGAAAAGCCAGCCCCCCCCCCCCCCCTTTTAAGGCTGTGTGCCATGCAGGTGAAATGATCGGACAATTTTTACTTCGCCTACGGTGATGGTATGACGCGGCCTGAGAGCGACCCCGAAGCTCGTGCACTCTAAGTCAGTCTTTGATTTTACAAACTTGCCCAATACCTCGGACAGGTAAATATTCACTCGGCGAGTAAAAATTGACAGCAACTTGACTGATCGGACAAGTGAAAGATTCAGATATACATGTTTTTGGTGCAAAATGTGGTAAACTTCATACGTTGCACTCTTAAAGGAAACATAATTATAATGTTAAATTATTTCTTTTTTACATCATAACGCAAAATCAAAACAGTAATTAGAGCTTGGCTGGTACGGCGTATCTTGATGTTGAATGCACACCAACCAGGAGAGACATAGTCTCAGGGAGACTCCAAGTTAAATGTCAAAGGGTGGCTGAGCGGCTGAATTGCTGACAGTGGCCCTCGAAAACTGGTAACTAACTTACAAACTATACCGGGATTTACTTCGCCGCATTATTTTGAAATTTAAACTAGTTTTGTAACTACTCTTACAGACCGAGCACACATCGAAAGAGTCATTACCTGGGAGCTTACACGTCACTGCCTAGGGTCCGAAAGTCACAAGCTCCCGGTGCCCATAGATTACCACCCTGTTGGTATAAATTTAAACAAGGAAACATTACCTCCGGTCGTTTTAAATATTTTACTACCTCATATTTTATATAGTTCGTGTTTATTTATATAGTAACCAGAGAGGTAAATTTATATCATCATTGAAACGGTAAACTCTGCGCCCAAGAAATGTGCAGAAATTGAAGCCTCTATCGTAAACAACCCCACAACTTTTGTGTAAAACATTTCAATGTAACCCAGCACACTTTATCAGCTGAAAGGGTTACAAAAAGCTATCAATGCAAGAGTATCTAAAGTAGTAAATTGTTCACATTAAATTAAAAATCCATGTCGTTATTTTATTATATGCAACATTTCGCACGTTATAATTATGAATAGACCAAGAAATGAAAAGAAAGTTATACTATTTCAATTTTGATTTACCGTGTAAAGTGTTAGTCATCATTAAATACTTTGTTAAGTCGAGCTTTACCGTCAACACATACAACTGAATTCATGTGATGTGCCGCATAATTAAGAGTTTAGTCACAATGTACCCAGATCCCCTCGAAAAAAATCCCAACTGTAGTAAAATACATCAAAAAATATCAAATGAGTAGACTATGATATTGTATTGCGAGCCGTAGCCATATTGTCACCGGACATGCCATTCTCTAAAAAACTAATACTTATAAATAAAAAAGTAGGCTATTTTATCAATGAGGACGTATAAAAAGTCACCGGACATGCCTGTATCTATTGTCTCTCTCTCTCCCTTCAGGGGCTTTCTCTCAGCCTGTCCCTATGGTCAGATCATGCTGTATCTGCACTGTTAAAGGATGCACCTGCGCCCTTGTGGCTGCAACACTGTAATGTAAAGTGCTGTTGAACGTGTATTCGCATGAAAAGGCGCTAGATCTATATATATCTGGTATATTTATTTATTTATAAAAAATAAATTGCATAGACAAATGATACATGTAAAGCTTTTTATGTTTACATGTAATTAAGTTACGTAACGTGGACGTCTAACCAAGCTGTATCATCGTTACAACGCGGCTTGAACATTTTAAAACTGCAAAGGTAAACGTAAAATTCTAATGATGACGTATACAAAATATGAAGCATAATGTTAACAAACAAAGGTCAAGCGTACATAACATTGAAATATGACAGAAAATTAAGAAGATTCGTCCAATTTCGTCCGAATTTCGGAGAAGATGTGTTCCGGACATGACGGGTGCACAACTGCACAATGTGACCAAACCGGACATAGTGCACATTTTCTTATTTACTTTTCTGTGGACTGTTCAATTCCGTTTGGATCACGCCTGACATGTTAGTACTTGTGTTTGGTGTTTGAGTTACCGTGTTTTAACTAACGACTTATCCACTCGTACCAAATTCTATAGCTATCATTTTTCTTTTTTTTAAATTGTTATTTAGACCAATTTGAATTTGAATAGTGAAGACTTAATTCAATACAGGAATGTATATTTAATATGTACATTTAATTCTAATTGCATATTAATCATATTAATGCGTGCTAATTATTAATGAACTCTATACATTATGCAGAAACTCTTTTTTCTATGCGATGTGTTTATTAGTTATCGAAACAAAGGCATCTTGTTTTACTATTTTGGTGTGTATTAAATTATAAATCGCAACACCTAATTAAATTTAATATCCAACAATAAGTATGGTATTCTGCTGATTCATATTTCAATAATTTATGACGATTAAATACAGCTACTCAATCCAATCACATCAAACCAGCTATATACTTTGTATGTTATATTTTTGCTACAAAATGCAAAACTACGGCGTCCCTTATATGACATCAGGAAATTGTGTTAGGGATCAATTTTAGCTTAATTTGCGAATTCGATAGGTGCGCGAAAATGTATGCTAGTGAACGGCAGTAAAACGCATAAATAGAACTTTGAAAATTGCTCACCTCCACACCAATTTTCCAGAGCTGCTTTCAGTAGTTCAACCGTTCAGACACCCTTTGACATTTTAACTGACCATCTCGGCTTTTATTCAACCGGAGACAAACGGAAATGGCCGAGCTTTCGTGATGGGAACTGCTCCACAATAATAACGTGTAGAATTGCTGTAGTAACGGTTTAAACGAAAATGCGACATTGTCAACGGTGACACTTAACTGATCCCCATTCGTACACACGGGTTACCATCATAGGCTCATGGTTTATAGTATACCCTGAATAGAGAGAAGGACATGTTTAGCCAAAACATGATATGACATTACAGGCCAGTATTGGTATCCATGCTTGCTTTGACTACATTGGAAAAACTGGGTTCCAGCTTTCGAAACGTCATATCCGTTGCGGCTGAACCGCTGTACAACCTTCTCTCAAAACAGGGTACACTCAGATAATTTTGACCCAGATAATTTGAAACCCTGTGTCTATGGGTTCCATCTCCGTCACGAGAGAATAGGATCTCTGACAAGAATATATAGGAATAGATGTCTGTCGAGCGAGAGTGTTGACGTAACAGGTATCAAATTATTCGTGTTATTTTCGCAAAGAAATTCA
The DNA here is from genome assembly GCA_947247005.1 of Spisula solida. NCBI lineage: Eukaryota > Metazoa > Mollusca > Bivalvia > Venerida > Mactridae > Spisula > Spisula solida. Next base: position 934,915 of record OX365950.1, on the reverse strand, counting down.
GCAGGTATCTAATTCACGAATAACATAGGCAAATATGCACAAATCTGAACACCTTCGACTTAAAAGGAAAAATTCACTAAATCAAGTTCGACATTTCGAGAGTCGATTGTAGTTGTATTTGCAGTGGAGTGTGCGTTCTTTACCACTGCTTGGTTTTCTGATAGATCTCCTTGTAACGTAGGAACATAGGAGTGCAGAATGTTGTACTTATACGCTATAAGCAATCCACACATATAGCAGATAGTTAAGGAACATAATACCGTATGGATGATTACATTGCAACCACATTAGACGACGGTCACGTGATAGTATATATATACATAATTGATTTTTTTTGCAAGATGTAAAGATAAACTAACGAGTTCTGCTGTTTTATGAAGAAGAAGAAATTTATTTCAAATTCAAAGGTCACATGGCCCACACAAACATTTATGTACACCTACATGGATTTTATATATAACACAAATTACACAAGTCAAACTGGTCAAAGAATATCACTTATCAGCACCCCACATAGTATTTCTATAATTATGTAATGGGTGTGTTTCCGTAGAAAGTTATGACCAAGTACGCAGACAATGTATTGACAGTATCAAGTACGCAGACAATGTATGGACAGTATCAAGTACGCAGACAATGTATGGACAGTATCAAGTACGCAGACAATGTATGGACAGTATCAAGTACGCAGACAATGTATGGACAGTATCAAGTACGCAGACAATGTATGGACAGTATCAAGTACGCAGACAATGTATGGACAGTATCAAGTACGTAGACAATGTATGGACAGTATCAAGTACGCAGACAATGTATGGACAGTATCAAGTACGCAGACAATGTATGGACAGTATCAAGTACGCAGACAATGTATGGACAGTATCAAGTACGCAGACAATGTATGGACAGTATCATGTACGCAGACAATGTATGGACAGTATCAAGTACGCAGACAATGTATGGACAGTATCAAGTACGCAGACAATGTATGGACAGTATCAAGTACGCAGACAATGTATGGACAGTATCAAGTACGCAGACAATGTATGGACAGTATCAAGTACGCAGACAATGTATGGACAGTATCAAGTACGCAGACAATGTATGGACAGTATCAAGTACGCAGACAATGTATGGACAGTATCAAGTACGCAGACAATGTATGGACAGTATCAAGTACGCAGACAATTTATGGACAGTATCATGTACGCAGACAATGTATGGACAGTATCAAGTACGCAGACAATGTATGGACAGTATCAAGTACGCAGACAATGTATGGACAGTATCAAGTACGCAGACAATGTATGGACAGTATCAAGTACGCAGACAATGTATGGACAGTATCAAGTACGCAGACAATGTATGGACAGTATCATGTATTGAACACTTCCCCGGACACAATTACACACATGACACTCTACTGTATGTGGCCTCATGGAGAAACCAGGCAGAATCGGCCAGAAAAGGGGTACACTTCGGATAAACGGAAAGTGTCCGATGTCCGGGTGATTTTTGTACCGGAATTTAGACATGAGTTGCTTAGACATTGATATCCAGCGTTTATTTGTTCCTGGAACTACATTTTGACAGTTGAATCTACTCTCAAATACTGCATCAGTCAATCGCAGACAACATCAAGCAACCAACAAAATGTACCAAATAATCTGCCCGCACAGATTACGATAAGGCAATAGAATATTTTCTAACGTCTAATAGGAAAAGTATAGATTGAAGAAGTTCAGTGTATATCAGACTTATTTGTTTGGTATATAGACAGAATAGAGTAGGATAGCATCGTTTATCGTAGGTATGAATTCGATAGACAAACACATAAACCATCATTATCGGGAGGCTGTGCTGGAGGTTCTTGTATGTAGAGAACTACTGTACCAACCAATTCGTCTTAAGTCGATATGTGATTCTCTAAACAAGTGCAGTGTTAGTAAAAAAGAAAATAACAAATCGGACAAGAAGAAAACACTTACAGCGGTACTAACATAGACGAACGAGTTCCCTAGCGTCAGTATCCGTTGTACAAAGTTAACCTTAGTTACGGGAACGTTGGAAAATTCGTGCGCGATCACCACTTGCTTTGCTATTGCGTTCATTGCGACTGATACCCGTAGTTATGTATTACATGTATAAGTCATTCACTTATTGGCCTTTGTTAAACAAACGTTCGGTTAAAAACTCCCCGGCACCACCAGCGTTTCATAAACAGTTTACCTACGGCGTTTAGCTTTACCGGACATAGTACACATTAGTTTATCGTTCAGAAACGTATACAAATTGAGCACAACTTATACCAACGCTTATTTTCAAACTTTTCTAACTTTTAGCAATGTGTACTAGTGGAGTTGAACGCTTGTCCAAACGTCTGTAGACTGTAAACGGTCAAGACGTTGTATTTTAGTCTGAACATATCTTCAGACAGAGGCCATATCTACTCCAAAAGCCAATACAAGCATTATATCGTCAATACTAATTGAAACAAAAGACGAGCAATTAGCAAAATACTACAAAAAAGAGCATGTAATATACAAGCTATAAACGTAACATTAAAATATTACTGATGGTCGTGAACGTTTACATAACTAATGTTCCACAAACGCCTTCATCAAGAGGTGACGCTATGTTCGGATTGCTTCGGATTTAATCGTTACAAACGTGTAGGTTGTCGTATTGTTGGTATGACCAGGTATTTAACAGAGTAACGATATAATATACATAAGTCGACCTTTTTATAACGTACATACTCTAACTATATGGTTTAATATCAACTTATATACGCCCGCTAATTAATTTCTGTATAAGGCGTAGTATTAAAACATGACAAGTTATTGTGGCTAACTCATTAATTAACGATCCGTTCATTTGGTTAATTAGCACTGTCGGTGTTTGCCCTAATTTTTTCGCATATTTTTACAAGTTTATACAAAATGTATCGTGCGATCAAAATAATCTCGTCGTCGACTTTTATGCATACTAGTAGTTTAGTTTATACTAATTTATTTAAGGACGATTGTGAAACTAATGTTTCCAACTTATATTAATCACTATCGAAACCTCATTCCTGGTGTTATCCATCGCCACGAGGGTATGAGACAAGAGAAGCCAGTTTCCCTTTTATGCTGAGCGTCTAGCATGGGAATTTCTGATACATTTTTATTTCGTCTTGTGTATGACGCGACCTAGGATCGAACCCGGGACCTCCCGCACTTGAAGCGGACGGTCTACCACTAGGTTATAAAGGAGGCCTATAACATGGAATATATATGTTTGTATTACAAGCTTCTCGTGTAAATCTTCAGCTAGTGTGGAATAAACTAGTTCCAGTGATAACGTCGTAATACATAGAGGATATTTGTTTGTTTTGATTGAATATAGTTTATATCTCATCGTGTAGTGATAAAATTCAATATTTTCAAGAGCGCGTAGCGCGAGTGAAAATATTAAAATTTTATCACTACAAGATGAGATATTAACCATATTCAATCAAAACAAACAAATATTCTATTTATTTAATGCTTTTATGGTGTCAAAACTGGTACTATTTATGCCAAATTACCACTGTGGTTAGGCTACGTATGATTATGTTATTCCATTCATATTTTTCACTTCAAAATCCGCCATCTTGGATTATGGTGAATAGGTGAAAACGACTTTTTTGAGAACTTTGCATTAAATCATACACCAACTTGTAGGTAATGGTCTAACTAAGAATAAAACCCCCCACATGACACGTTTCCGTTCAGTAATAAAAAAGTTACATACATTTTAGTGTTGAGATTTTGGTAAATTAAAGTAGTCCCTGTGAGGGGGCGGAGCTTATATCAGTCACATTGTAGGTGATAACCAGTGACTGATATAGGTTTTATTTCACTGATAGAACTCCATATCTCATCAGTTAGCATTAAATAATTGTATATAGTACACCTCATTCGTTATACTCCCCGCTTATGCAAACAAAGGCCGGCTGAAATTTTAGACATGAAATCAACATATGAAAGTTTGACAGTCAAGTTAATTTCTTCGCACTGTACTAAACATTGTCATAATCTGTGTAAACCATACTGTACCGGAAAATACCATCTGCATAAAAGAGGATGTAGTGACATTTTTTGCAATTTACTTATAAATTATACGATTTCTTTATTCCATCTATAAGATTTCTTGCCTCATTTAATGTATTGTGAAGTTTGATGCTGAAAATAATAAGCTACAGAAAAAAGAGGGACCAACGAACTACTTATGCTGAATCACAAAAAAGGTGTTCCCTCAAAGCTGATGCACAGGCACTACTGCCGAATATGTCTTTAATTGTACACTAATATTCATTACTAGTTTGTACTCTTTTGGACACCATCCAGGAGAACTTGTTGCTAATGAATGTGCGGATCAATAATTATTAATGCATACTTTCATGCTTGAATTTGTTTTGGATAGACACAATATAAGTATTATAATTACGTGTTACAGACGTTGTAATTAGTCTATTGGTTTTTGAAATGCGTTTGTAAATAAAGAACCGTTCGTTTTTAACAATTTGTTCTTCTGCATTTTTTGTTTCATAATTATGGGATAGAATCTGGCCTCCGAGTCGTAACCTTTGGATATCTGCTATATAAAGTATATACCCTAGACACAATGCCTGTTTTCGATCTATAGATAGTAATAATAAATGTCCGCTAATTCGCGATTTTAAGAAATATATGTATGCAAATGCCGCTACAGTCCCCTTTAATATATAGTTAAATATGAACAGTTACTAGAAATATCAAAGTAAAAATAGTCAAGTCAAATATCAAGAAATCGTTTAAATACCTAATTTAAGCGATACAACATTTTTATGTCATTAGTGTATTGTATTTTAGCATATTTGATGGGGTATGACATTTCATGAAAGTAATAGTTTCGTTGTATTTGACATATTATGTTTGCTGCAAGTTTAAGCTGTCGTCTGGAAGACACCATATACTGTCATTGTGGAACTTTGGTTGTAACGGCAATCTGACAACAAGTATTTGAACATCGTCGTCAAGTATTAAAATGAGATTTGTTGACGACCTGTTCAATGACGTATTCTCTATCCAGATTTCAAACAGTTTTAAAGTAAGCCAAAAGGTGCACGCGTTTAAACCGACTTCCGGTCTAACCATACTGACATTGCGGCTTTCTTCAATCTGTATTAGAGGCTATTTTTATTGTTGTTAAAATCAAATATCATATCTACTTACGACCTTTTAAGCCCCATACAACCATGAAATCTGCACCTATGAGCCTATTTTCATGAAAATCGCAAAAGATTTGTCGTGTTGACTAAACTGAGGTGGAAAAAGCTTATTTTTCCATAAGTAAAGAGTAGTTTCTTTCTCAAAATAGCGATTTTGTACATACGACCTTCTAATTGTAAGCCAGTGAACAATGCGTACAAGTGAAAGTAACATTCATCACCAAACAAAACTTGCAAAAAGTGAAATTGAAGCTGCGATTTTTCCACAATGCAAAGTAACACTATCATCTCACGAGATTTCACGAGCTTTTGTGTGGTTTCGGTGTTGTTTTTCCGATGCGACAGTCAAGCTGTCAAAGTGTGATACGACATTATGTCCGCTGTGACAAATTTAATGGTACATACTTACGAGTAGACGTTTAAAGCCGTTTTATTAATTGATATCCTGATAATGATAGTGTCATGTTGTTGTTGTTGTTGTTGTTGTTGTTGTTATTGTAATGTTTTACAAGCAATTACGGAGTTTGCGACGTGAACATGTACGAGTACCTGTTGGTATGTCTACCCGTACGTGTTAACACGCAGGATGCCAATTAAGTTAGGGATGTTGCAAAGTTAACATGCACTGGTGATTATTTCCAGCAAATATAAATTGTGTGTGTAAAAACGTGGACGATATTCTTGCTTAAACATACATTGCACGCCTACATTGCACTCCTACTTTGCACGCCTATTGCCTACCGCCTAATCAAAACACATTTACCTTACATTGCCTGCTATTCAAAGTAAAACATGCTCAATAAAAGATCACCAATTCTTTCTGGAAGACCTTGATAACCTACAAAAATGGGCCCAGGACTGGGAAATGAAGTTTAATGCTAAGAAATGCTATCTACTCAGTACCAAGATTAAATCTACATACTTCTACAAAATCAACAACGTCATACTCAAAAACGTCCAAGAAAACCCGTATTTAGGCATCACATGGAAGACGCACATCTCCAATATCAAAGCGAGCCAACTTTACGCTAGGCTTCCTGAGATGGAACCTTCGACTATGCCTACCATGCTCTCATCCGACCCTATCTGGAGTATGGTAGTGTAGTATGGGATCCCTACCAGCAAAGTGACATAGACAGGCTAGAACGCATACAACCAGCTTCAGTCCGTTTCATCACCTGGCCCCGTGTTCACAAATAATTGGTTATCAGGATCAAGCTCAAGCTCCATTTTATTTTATTTCAAATACAGAAAATATGTTTATATAAAGATTATTTCTTTTAAGCAGAGGCAACAATATAGGTATTTCCTTAAATGTTCAAGACAAATAAATAAGTTTTAATGCATAGATATAGAAATATTGTGCTTAATAGATTGAAGCTGGATTTTCGAGCTTGATCCTGAATGTCTCAGATCAGTTTCGGTTTCAAGATCAATTAATCTCTTTTTATAGGAAAGTAAAAGTTTTTAAGGGTCATAATCTGTTATCTAGAAACTGTTTTGATATTCTGTAACTGCTAAGGAATATAATTTCATAACTGTACATATTATTTGAAATACCAAAAACAGAATGGAGCTAGAGCTTGATCCTGATAACCAATTCTTTGTGAACACGGGGCCAGGGACTACAAATCTAGACAAGATGGATGTGTATCTACCATGCTGGGGGACCTAGACCTACCCACACTACAGGAGAGACGGCGCCACCAGAGGCTGACACTCTTATACATGGTAGTGGAAGGACACGTACCATGCAGCCATTAACATAGAGCACTATTTGAAATCCCTCAGACCGAAACACACCATTAGGACTAAGGAATACGAAAACATTATACAACAGAATATTGTGGAAAAATCGGTGAACAATAACTGTAAGTGCTATCAGACCATTCATGCCAAGAGTGATAATTTTAGACACTCTTTCTTTGTGAGAACGGTCCTTGATTGGAACAAACTTATTGACAGTGTAGTGAACTCAACATCAACATTACTAACGGCAAAAGTGGGTGCTTTGCCAAAGACTGATGTTTTTATGCGCACCCCGTTGAAAAAAACCAGAACCGGTATCTTCAACGTAGAAATTCAGATTCAGATCAGAATATCAGCAAATTGTTTTGTAATCATAGATGTACACGGACTATCGTGTAATTTACTTAATATGCAATACGAGTATCTTTGAAAAGGCATGTCACAATACTTATAAGTTAAATGTCAAAGGCTAGCTGAACGGCTGAATTGCTGAAAGCGGCCATAGAAAACTGGTACCTAATGTTAACAATATAATATAGTACAAGGGTTCCCTTTGTTCATTGACATCAACTCTTTGACCCCCGAATTTTCCAAAAGTCACACGTTTTACTTCAAGGATTCTGGCTGAAGTGCAACTACGTGTATATATTGAACTAAACTATTAGTATATTAACAATGAAAATTAGTGTTCACATACAACAATCTGATTAAATTACACGATATTCCAAATTCCGAAGTTAGCAGCGTACCGTCGCGTAAACTGAGCAGACGTTTCAGTCAATGAGATTGAAAATATGGCATCCAATCATCAAACTGTCCCTTGAGAGTCAGTCCCTGGTGGAACCCCTACAAGTAGTTTGGAACAAAGACAGAGGCTCAGATGCTTAATTGCCAATATGTGCTCCTGTATTTTGCTGGTAAACGACTGTGTATTACAGGGGAAGTAACACAATCATATCGATTTGATTTTGACATATGAGTTACTTCCCTTTAACAGAACCAAGGTATGTTTAAAATGATGCGTGCAAGTTGTCGTCTTGGACTAAAACCGTTGATCTGTCAGAATATGAACATAACTGCACTGGTTCCATTATGTGACATGCAAGGATAACATTGCACTTTAAATACAATACAGACGTTAGCACGATAGATAGATAGATTATTAGTATGTTCAAAGTTGTCCTCTTGGACTGCACCGATCTGAGAAGAAGTACCCATTGTTCCATTCTGTGACATACAATAATTTATATAGCATTGTACTTTAAGCACAATGTAAACGTCATCACCATAGATAAATAGTTTAATTTTAAAATAAAAAAGGACATGACAAATAAGGCAAACCAGGGGCGAATTTAGAGGAGGTCCAACTGGGGGGGGGCTGAGATGGGGTGGGAACGGGAGGGGTGTCCCCTCCCAGCGAAGATTTTTTTCAATGTTTGAATAGAAATGGTGCAATTTCCTGCACTTTTAGTAGTGCCACTAATTATATTAAATGAACATTAAAAAAATGAATAAATTATATAATCTGATCATTCATGTTTTACCGTTCTAACATTAATTTAATTATTAAGAAATCCAAATTTATTCAAACATTAATTTTTTTAACACCCCTCCCTGCGAAGATTTTTCTATGTTTGAATAAAAATGGTGCAATTTCCTGCACTTTTAACTTTAAAATTAGGCCTAAAAATAATAAAGTAGTACTACATTTGTATTTATTAGCTCTAGATAAACATTTAAAAATGTTTATATGTTTCATGTTAAAGTTTTACCATTAATTAATAAGAAATCAAAATTTAAACATACATGAATAAAAAAATGATAATAATGTAATGCGATTTTCTGAACTATAAACATTTTCAACTTTAATATTTGGATATAAAAGTATTCAATTTAATTTATCAAACAAGTTTAAATGAAATTAATGAATATTTAAAAATATTTCAATAATGTGATCATTACTTTCCATTCACACATTTAATACTATAGAAATCCTAATTAATCATGCAAAAAGCAATAACAAATATACATTAATTTTTCTCACTGTAATGATTATATGCAAGTTCTTCAAGTCAAACTTTATGTTTAATCATCACGCTCTTATTTAATGGGATTAAATGGTGATAACTATTGATATCATATTGTATATGCTCTGCCTGACCATCTTTAATCAACCTAAACACACTTAATTTTTTATCAGTTGCACAAATCACACCTCCACAGCAGTTGGTCCTGTTGAGTCCTTGATTAGTCATGCCTGGGGGCTAAACAATCTATACACAGGATGTCATATAGACTATCCAATATACAGGTCACTACCAGTATGGTAGATGCCAAGTGATTTAGTTAGCCCCCAGTTCATTCATTCAAAATGGTATATAGCCAGCCAGCTGGGGGGCTTCAGCCCAAAAGCCCCCCCCCACCAAATACATCGCTGCAAACCATAGCAACATAAAAAAATTAGTCATACATTTCGACAGAGTCATGTGATCACCACATATGGTATTACATCTTATCTATTTAAAATCTTTGTAATTATCATTTAAAGACAAACCACTCTCCAACAGAGATGGATCTTAACTATTGCTACACGTTCGTTCTGCTCGTGACACTCTGTGTACATAACGCTTCAGCTGCCGGTAAGTCACACTTTGTGTATGTAAATCAAACAAATACAGTACCACCGCTATAGAGCAACACCATTGGACACAAACATTGTTGCTCTGGAGAGGTAACATGTAGACATTTTAATGACGTAAAGGTTTCTGATGGAAAAAAAACTTGTTATGTTTCTTTAGAAGGGTCGTTGCCCAATTGAGGGTCGCTCTTGTTAGCCGTACAGTACGGGGTGGCAACCTCCAATCTTGCCCTTTACCCATGAGCAGTCTGTTGCTTTATTATAATTATCGTTATGCAAGGAGATCTGTTTATGCCAAATGCTCGCCGTATATTAAACAAAACAACGATTGATAGTCTCGTTAGAAACTGTGATAGGGGAACTGTGAATTTATTTAGAAACACATTTACATTTCAAACTAGATAAGATAACTTCGCCCTCAAAGTGACATACTAGACTTTACTAGTACATACTATTATTTGTCCAGTTATCCTGTAGTTTTATTTACAATTCAAATCACCGGTACTACACTCGAGATTGGCTACTAAATAATTCTTTGATTTTTTTTAACGAAATCCCCAAATCTTTGTATAGAGTTCGATCCGCGAATCCGATGTCAATTTGAATTCTACAAACGTGTAATTTACTCACTATAATAATAATAATAATAATGACTTTATTTTACGAGGAAACTCATTTGACAATTAAATTAAATGGCAATCTTCCACGAGATCCTCAACAATAATCAGTTGAACACGAACACTAGTACATAAAATGAAAAAAGCATAATGGCAATTTGGCCCATATGACGTCCACAATATCATAATTTTATATATAATTGGAGAATTTCATAAAAGAGTTTCAGTGAAAGGATGTGTGAAACCGATATGTATGGAATCCACAATAAAAGGAAGGTATAAATCAAAATGCTAATCAATTAAATTTATAATTAATCACTATAAAGCTTAATTAGATATAGGGACATCATAAGAGCCAGCATATCACTAAAATAAATATTCATATACAACAAATATGTCTACGACATCGTTGAGAATGTGACTACTTACGAATTATATAATTGTTTGAAATGAACCTACTGCTATGAATATTCTGCATAAACGTTCATCGATGCATTGATGCAAAATAGATCATAACAAATCGATGACAGAGAAGGTAATATCGACAGAAATAGCACGAAATGCACAAATAATAATATCAATGTGCAAACTGCTGCTCGGCATGGAAGACTAGTGACCGAAGAATAAAATGGCGAATGACAAGATTTGATGATTTTTTTGTTAATTACGGTATTAAAACAATGTCATGTCCTATCTTTGTTCCAGACGACAATGCGCTTCTCCGTCGGCTTGAAGCTACCGAGGAGCTTGTCAAGTCATTGTCACACCGGGTAGATCATTTGGAATCACAAGAGAAGCTCCATCTGATAAAGATTGCTGATCTAGAAATCCGGGACAGTCGACAACAACAGGCGATAGATGAATTACAGCGACAACTTCAAGTGCAAGAGCATCGTCATCATGCTGAACCTTTGGTTGGTCCCTTCTCCAACATGGAAAACAACATGACAAACAGTATTCAAAACAGCAAGCAACAGAAAGGCCGTATTGGCAAGGACCATACATTACGTACAATCAAGGGTATGTACCGTATAGTTACAAGTAGTGTTTATTGTTTCACATTTAGACGAGATTACAACATCGTAAGGCTTTCTTCACCGTGGAGAAATATAATTAACTGCTATTTTATCTTGAAGACCTATTAATATTATTTGGTATAAACTTGAAACGTTTTCATGTTTTTTATATTAGACTTATAAGTACAAGGACAAAATGGCGGGTAAACCGATGGTACTTGTGACATAGGTTTATCTGTTAGCTGTTATAGATAATTTTCAAGGACAATAATTGCACTGTTTGGGTGGCGCACTCACAATAACACCATGTCCTTAACACTTAATTTCTCTATGTTTATTACTATGCTACTAGTAGCAATCGATAGCAGAACACAACTATAGCTATGCATCAAAATCAAGTTCAGCGGAACAATGTATGTTGCTGGTTGGCCCGAATGCCATTCTATGACAATTTACCTGACCTTTCTGATTCCATGAACATAATCATAACTACGATGGACATTTTATCGAATGATTACACTTTTTTTAGGTTACATGTAAACGATAGTAACAACAACAAACTATTGAATCCTTTTGTGATCGCATCAGCTAAAACATCCGTAACTAGAGCCATTGTGATAAATTTGCGGCTGAAAATATCTCTATATGTCGCATATTTACATGACATAACTTCAGTTTAAAACACCTGCACCCAATTGTATAAACATTGGTTAGTTTAACCAATAGTTAAACCTTAACCACTGGTTAACTTTAACCAAACTGGTTAGTTAACCAATTTGGTTAACCAATTGTATAAACACTCTTAACCAAAAGGTTAACTAACCAAATTGGTTAAATTTTAACCAGTGGTTAACTTACCTGTATAATACCGTCATGCACCAGCGCACCGGCTCAATAACGTCACGTTCGCGCATTATCTGTCAAATGTGACAGGCGACAAAAGCCTGGAAAGATGGATACAGCATCAGCGGAGTTGCCTCCGTTAAAAAAAACCAGATGGTGCGGTCTAAAAACTTTTCTTTGTCAGAAAATGAAGTTCTGAGAACGGCAGTGAAAGAAGTGTGACATGATTATGTGTAGCCGCGTCTGCGACTTTTGGGCTTACGCGTAAAATGACGTCGTTGAGTAAACGTCGAAAATAAACGTGGCATAAAAATACTTACACAATTTCTTGAATATTGACATTAAACGTCGTCATATGACAAGAAAACGTGTTTTTTTAAATTAATTGTTGACATGAGAGAAGAATGTTGATTTTTACCGATAGTTTAGTGAGAAGAACCCCGATAGTTTGGTGACGGAAGTGGTTTTCTGGCGATCGATCCGCAGTCATCTCCCCTGATAATACTTCACGTCTGTCACATTTCGGAAATAAAAACTGTTTATTTTGCCGTCTTAAGTGCACTTCGAACAGTTTAATGTCTACAACATTATCAACAAACAAGGCTAGGTAAGTCCTGATCCATTTAACACTCGCTAGATTGCCTGATTGATGAACAATTTGGGTTTTTGTCCAGTTTTTATTGATGTAAAACCCGGAAGTGGTTCGTTCATGTTTTTTTACAAACAAAATGGGCGCTGTAAATTCAAATTTATATTAAATCATCAACGTGTACTAACATTCTAGACTACAGTATTGTATGCCATGTGCACGCTAGACCTAGATATCTAATATTTATGTCGGACTGAATGATGGACCGTACTGACATGCTTATATTAGATTTGAAGAATTAGGACCCTATGTTCATCGTCTGTTTAATATTGTCAAGTTCAAGCAAGTCAAAGCATCATCGGACTGAAAATCTGATATTGATAAACATGATGTTGAGCTCCCCCTAAATAAAAGTGGGAGGAGTGTGGTGATTATAAATTTTCATAATGACACTCCCAATGTACATTATTGCTTTTGGGCTAACCCTTCAATAACATGATTAAGAGTATCTGTTTGTCATGGGTGTCTAGGTTTAGTAGATACATGTACTGTAGGCCTCTATTTGGAAACAACTGTGCATTTTCTTATTCAATAAGTTTTGTGTGTATGCTTCTTTATAGACATCTACAACATGTACTTATATAGAGCAAATTCAGTGAATGTCACATGTGGTTGAATTTTACATGCATCATTGATTTAAAAGTGAACATGAATTATGTATTAAAGCTATATTAAGATCCTGTGAAACCAACTAGGTACAATCACTAAGAAGACACTTACCTGGGTGTTACTGTATGTTATTATGTCTCATGGTACCACATTCTTGTATATGCTTGCAGCATCTAGATCTATATAGCAAGGAAGCTTCATATACCAGTTTTCTCCCTTTGGTATGACATGCATAAGGGTCAGTCACAATATATTGCCAACACTCATAGCAGAACCTCTTCAAGTGAGCCTAATATAAGTGACTCTCTTGATTCAACTAGTCTGCAATAGTCTGTGGTTTCCCAAAAATCATTCCTTCAACCTTCTACCCTCAAAGTGGATAATCATTGTCCTTATTCAATCAGTTTCATTTATTCTAAATAATGTTTTCATTCTTTTTCAGAAAAAAATGATATATCTGATGATAGCAGTATTGATGCAAGTGATTGAATATGAACAGGTATTATTATTATCTGTACATTATTGCAGTTTTTTAAATTTCATTATGATGAATATTTTATTTATGTTAGTTTAATAATAAATGGAATTTCTTTATTCTGCTACCTATATATTTTTATTAATACTGTTAAACCTTTAAAATGTTAATGATTTCTACTTTCACTTTCTTCATTTTCTTTCAGTTACTATTATACCCTTTTGGCAGTTTATGTGACCATGCAGGACAATAACAGCTCCATTCAATGATGAATCCTTACAGGTATACATTTTGTACATTCAGTTTTGTAATGATTGATTATAATATTTACAATCAATAGCAAACATTGTGTCTTACCTACTACCATATTTTGTATGCATTATGTTGTATTTTTGCTTTTTTTCATGATTCATGTTGTGTTTTATTAAACATATATAAATTTTATTAACATGATTATTGGTTTCAATAACATGATTTTTGTACACCAATTATGGATTTCAATATATTATAAATCATAAATAAAAGTTTTATACGATTTACATGCATTGGATAAATTGTTTTATGTAATATCAGACACATTATTTTCACATTTAAGGGCACCACACAACTTCTTAGATGTCAATGGACACAACCATGGCTGAAGACGACACAGAATGATATTCAATATGAATGTGTAACACATGATTAATTAACTGTTCTCCTAGTGATGTAATTTTGATCTGAAGATGGGTGTTAATCATAATGACATCGTGAGGCTGAGCCAAATCATCCCATCACTGGCCTAACTTATAGTTATGAATGAAAATTGCTTCTCAGAACCATGGCTATCTAGTATAGACATAGTCAACACATGATTATAATTATCATACCAGTACATGGTGTGTTGTTTTTTCAAATGTTTGCACTTACATTGTATTCATGGTTTATTTGGTTTAAGTTAAGTTTTCTGACACCCTAGAACATTCATTTAAATGTTTTTCTCATTTTTTCCATAATAGATCCAAAAATTGTTTCATACTGTCCTTGACATTGGATTTGCTTGTGGTGCTTAAAATACCTACTCATTTTATTGTTATGGCCTTAACTTTTGTAAAAGGTGTCTTATCCTGTAATAAATAAACTAATATTACATAAAACGATGTTATAACAAAACTATTTAGAGAATAATTTATTAAAAACTATCTGAAAAATACCTGAAACTCTATTTCTCTAAAGTATTGCTGTTGCTATGCATAATATTCTATGTTGTCAAGATAATTATTAAAGGAAAATGTTAAAATGTACACTTTAATTAATTGTATGATAAGTGACCAGTAAATTGCAGTAATGATTTAGATATTGTTGTGTCAAGTTTTAGAATTATGCTATGTGTTTACTACCATAAGCGGTGTTTAATTGGAAGAAGATTGATAACCTATCATTTATTGGAAATCATGTATTTAAGGATTATTGTATACACATAAAATGCACACTTCAGCATGTATGTTCTCATAAATTACATGTTTTAATATGGCTCTAATTTGTACATGATGAGTTTTGCAAAATCCATACTGCTCTAGTTAATTACCACAGTATTTTGTTAAATTTTGTCAATATTTTTATTTATCTCACTGTTGCTAGGCAACCACTAAAAATGTCAAATCAACATTATATGTTTAAATGATAAAACAAATTGGTGATGGAAATAAAAAATATCTAAAGTATAGTATGTGTTGTCTGTTTAATGTTGGGGCATGCTTGTTCTGTCTGAATGATTCTAGACCTAGAATAGTTATTTTGGAGAAAAAAGGGTGTTCCTTAGTACATGTAACAGCAAAATTGCCATAACTTGGTAATTATTCAAAATGTCAACATGGAATTTTCATGATTTGAAATTAAAGGTTCACTTATTACAATGATACTAAAAATAAAAAAGGTGGTTATTTGACCCACTATTACAGTGGCATTCACATGTGCTAAATGTTGTATTTGGTAAATATTAAGCGGTTGCTAGGTAACCAAAATAATTTTGACTAAGAACATTTGTGACACCAAATGAACAAATCAAGAATGACATGATGTGTTAGTTATACGTTTAAATGTGCTTAATGTATAGAATGGTGCCATTTTGAACGAAATGCGAATTAGTAGGTGTCATCAAAATAGTCATAAATCACTGAATTTTCAAGATATCGACTTTAAATTTTCAGAATATGGAAATTTAAACTTCAAAGATTACTGTTACATTAAAAACTGAAAATGTGATTTTTTACCCACTAGCCCAAAAATCGCAGTCGCGGCCACATGTACAGCTAAACACTGTAATTCATCTTAGATCTATATAGATTGCCATCCCTACTAGATTCTTCTTTTCTTTGGTTACTCGTTAAACCGAGAAGTGACCTAATATTAAATCTACTGTGTAGAATTTACAGTAGAAAGGACCAGCCCACTGTAACCCAGTGAGTGTTGTAGAAGTCCCTCACTCGGTGTACTGTCGTGATTGACTCACTCCGGGAGTTCAGTTTGATGAGCTACATCAATAAGGCCCTGGATCGTGGGTTCAAGTCTCACGCCGGGTGCACTTTTTCCTACCTTATTCGCTTAAATGGTGTCAGACATGCTTGACAGACTCATATACCTGTACCCTTACAGCCTTAGTCTGTAGATCTATTGTTGCCTCTGCATGATGGAGAGCTCTGAGTGCCAAGAGAGAGCATATTAAACCAGCCAGTTAAATAAACCAACATACTAAACCAGTCAGTCGCTCAAGCCAGGGTACTATATCAGTCATCGCTTGCGTCAGCAAAATAAAGCA
This sequence comes from Spisula solida, assembly GCA_947247005.1. Classification (NCBI taxonomy): domain Eukaryota; kingdom Metazoa; phylum Mollusca; class Bivalvia; order Venerida; family Mactridae; genus Spisula; species Spisula solida. The sequence continues at coordinate 918,286 of OX365950.1, read as the reverse complement.
GTGACTTAAAGCTTCAAAGTTTATTGCGCAAAACAGGTCAAAGGAATATATAATACATACATAATTATGACATTTAACAATGAGTGAAGTTTGAAATTTTACATATGAAAGATACTTAACCAGTCAGTTGATTGATTTGACATTCAGTTGCTGGGATTAACACATTAAACGAGTAGTTTCATCTTACTAAACCAGTCGGACAATTGAGTCCACATACTAAGCCAGTCAGTTGCACGAGTCGGCATATTAAACCAGTCAGTTCATCGTACTAAACCAGGCGCACAATTGAGTCCACACTTGTTGCTTGAGTTTCAAACTTCAAACTTAGCCAGTCAGTTGCTGGAGTAGGCATATTAATGTCAGTTCAGGATATTGATCAAGTGGATTCATGATACATAACCAGTCAGTTGTTTTAGTCAACATATCAAACCAGTTGGGTCATTATACATAACCAGTCAGTTAGTTTTAGTCAGAATATTGAACCAGTCAGTTCATGATACACAACCAGTCAGTTGCTTTAGTCAGCTTATTAATCCAGGAGGATCATGATGCATAACCAGTCACTTGTTTTAGTCAGCTTATTAAACCAGTCGGTTCATGATACATAACCAGTCAGTTTCTTTATTAAGCCTATCAAACCAGTCGGTCCATGATACATAATCAGTCAGTTGCTTTATTCAGCTTATCAAACCAGTCGGTCCATAATACATAACCAGTCACTTGCTTTATTTGGCTTATCAAACCAGTTGGTCCATGATAAATAATCAGTCACTTGCTTTATTCGCCTTATCAAACTAGTCAGTCCATGATACATAACCAGTCAGTTGCTTTATTCGGCTTATCAGACCAGTCGGTCCATGATACATAATCAGTCAGTTGCTTTAGTCAGCTTATCAAACCAGTCGGTCCATGATACATAACCAGTCAGTTGCTTTAGTCAGCATTATTTTCCACAAAATGAAGTTAGTTCACATCAAAACCGGGAATGATACGCTTAAACACCTTTTTCGAGAAAAAAAATAAGCAATTGTTTAATAAATCAGAACAATAGTTTAACAAATATCTACTTTAGTCATGAATGTCTCCATATGGAATTAAGTTAGTGGTATACAATGGAACTTTATAGTCTATGATAATTTGAAATGAATAAATGAGATTCTAACTTTGTATTTAATGTGTACTACATGGACTTAGAAAAATGTATTGTTATGTATGTACACAAGATGTTAGGCTATTATAAAATAACATGTAGAACCAAACAATAAATCCACTTTAGATAGATAGTAGTGAAAATTACAATCAAAAGATGCTTGTAAAAATCAAACATATCTGTCTTTGCTGGTCTTTCTTGACAGGTGGTCTTTCTTAACAAATGTTTCAGTCACTGTATATATGTGTAAGAGGGTACATGAATGTTTTAGGCTTTTGTACAGCAATGTTTAATTTTATATCTTCTGGAATCCCTGACTTTCTGTCCTGATCACAAAATTAATCTAGCACTGGTACCTCAGTGTTCTCTGAATGTTCATCTTGTTTCTTCAGAGCACTATAAATGTTCAATGTGGATTCCATGTTGACTCTTTCCAGTGCACCAGCAGGTCATATACTACCTGAAATATGCATAAAAGTTAAAACAAATCACAATTTCTGCCCATTGATAAATAAAACCAAAAATGCTGAACATTACATGTATATAGCCTACAATTATTGCAGAGGCTGCTCTATATTTGAATATACATGCTACTATTCAAATAATTGTACATCATTTTAAATATGAATAGTATTAAATTTATAATGATTCATTCAATGCTCAGCAAACAGCTAGAAATGGCAAAATATTACATGTATCTCAATTTAACTAGATTTCTATGTTTTGAGAGTTTTATGAAATATGCAGGGGTTAATTTTTTATTAGGTATCAGCTTGGGGAAATTTTAAGGTGGTATAGAGATTGTTTGAATGTTGCCATACAGAGGGCAACTCTGGAGAGGTTGCAAGTTGTATATAATTATATTAATGTAGAAAAAGACATATATCTGTACTAAAAATATTTATTACCTTTTTATCCATAATCTTGTTATGAGTTTAAAGATGTAAGTGGATCAATTCTTTTCCATGGTTAAACATTACACCACACACATCATTCTACCGGTAAAAGATAGCAGGTCTATGTTCTCCTCTTTCTTCCATTATTTACCATATACTCAGTACAGTTAGTTCTTTCTGCATTTCTGTATTAAAAAGAGTCTTATGATAATAATAATACATCATCATCATGTCAGCATTTTAGCGAGATGACATTGCTCACTGTGCAGAACAATGAGATATTGCATTCCAATGTCGAATAGTGTTGTCGCAAGATAAACATTAAATAATTTATAGGAGAGCAATTTGAGTAGGCGGTCAGCTAGCTCAGTCGGTAGACCATTCGACCTGGAAGCGAAGGGTCCCGTGTTTGAGCCCAGGTCAGACTGCACACTTCTCCCCAGTTACAGTCATTATTAAAATTGTCATGCATAGCTGTTGCGTCTTGTATTGCAGTCGCGATGCTTTACAAAATAACATGCATACAGTAGATCTAATGTGTTGTGGACAATTGACATTTCACATGGCACTAACAGGTTTCCGTAGCTCAGTACCACACACATCCATGTAGGCCTACTGTACAGCTGTATCTTTCAGAGTAAGGTACCCTCTAAAAGAGACATGACTGATTGTGCCAGGCTATGTAGATAGATCTACTAGATGGTAAAACCCCCAAATAGGAAAGACCAAACACATATGAAGTGGGTGGGGTAAGCCTACTGCTATATTCATGATACAGCGTTTTTACATTTATAAGAAGAAACTAAGTGAAACGGACATAGGCCTACAGTAAGGCCTTTATATCACTTATTAAATGAAAGCAATGCATATTTATAAGTATCTAATGACTGGCTTTTGGTAGGGCACAATGAAATAAATCGGCGAAACTGAAAGTATTGTTTTTGCTTATTGTTGGAGTTCTCTCCCTTGAAATGTCAGATAATCGTTTTTAACAAGATAAAGGAATAAAATGTGAACTATAAATGCATCGAAAATATCCGCAGGCAAGAAGTAAAACAAACATTTACCTGGGTCAACGTGGCCTGGGTCCACGAAGATATTTTATTGGATTTTCTTGTTGTTGGTTAAACTTCACTCAATTTAAGCGATGTCCGCTCGTTATACTTTGTAACCCAAGGCGGGTGTGTCTAAATACCGAATATGAATCTTTTTCGCGGATATGAACGGATATGAACGGTAAATACCGAATATGAATGATTAATGTTTTAATTAAGCAAAATGTTTATTTTTTTATGTTGGAATTGGTTATAACCATAAAAATACATACACATACCAAAAATAAATGTTGTAGTAGCATGATTAAGCCTTAGAAGAAATGTTTATCATTAATGCGCTATCGGATTTCATATTCGTGAACATGAAGCGGACTCCGTACATGAACGGTAAATACCGAATATGAATGATTATTGTTTTAATTAAGCAAAATGTTTATTTTTTTATGTTGGAATTGGTTATAACCATAAAAATACATACACATACCAAAAATAAATGTTGTAGTAGCATGATTAAGCCTTAGAATAAATGTTTATCATTAATGCGCTATCGGATTTCATATTCGTGAACATGAAGCGGACTCCGTACATGAACGGTAAATACCGAATATGAGCGATAATTGTTATAATTAAGTAAACTATTTATTCTTTATGTTTGAATTGGTTATAACAATAAAAATACATACACATACCAAAAATAAATGTTGTAGTAGCATGATTAAGCCTTAGAAGAAATGTTTATCATTAATGCGCTATCGGATTTCATATTCGTGAACATGAAGCGGACTCCGCACATGAACGGTAAATACCGTATATGAGCGATAATTGTTTTAATTAAGTAAACTATTTATTTTTTATGTTTGAATTGGTTATATTGGTAAATACCGAATATGAATGATTATAATTTAATTGAAGGTTAAATCTTATGTTTCTGTGTTAAAAATGATTATTTTTACTAAAATGCATGTGTATAGCGAAAAGAAATCCATTTGAGTTTGAAAAAAAGTGTTATTTAATTCATTTTCATAACGCGTACGGACGAATCTACGCTTATGTTATAAACCAATTCATGTTCGTGAACCAGCCTAAATAGCGAATGTATGAGCTTTTATTTCAAAACTTCTCAAATACAGTTATACAATTTTTTATTATGATATTGACGTTGATATACATAAACTTAAAACTTTTCCTTTTTGCAGCCTAAAATGATACATGTATTATATGTACAGCGCTAAGTCGATATTCATGTTCGTGGACAAACGCCTTTATTTTAAAATTATATGGAATTTCGGCATGTTGCTCTTTCGAATTAAACTAAATGTATTCACATAACACAAAATAAATCAGAAAATGAATAAAATAATACTTATGATATGAACGCTTGTAATGTATATCGTTATGTGCTGATTCATGTTCGTGAACAAATTCAAGTACATGTATACATGTTGCATATCTGCCATCACGCACGTTAATTAAACGTTCGTGCTGCCATTAACCGTTTAAAATAGTTTAACACCTTGATTAACGACCGAATATACAACTTAATGGGATTATCGCTGTCTGTGCTTAGTTGATAAGGTGTCTTTTTTTGCATATTTTCAGCGGTATTACAAGAATGACACATATTTTCTTATGTACATATTTAGTAGCTCACTGGGGGTAATTTAATTGACTTGTACTATGACTACCAGGTAAAGTCATTTTGAGTATTGCATTGCAATTTATCTTAATAATGTCTTGATTTTATCGATATTACGTAAATTCATATATAATTGGATTAAACCCCGATAAAGGGAACACACACTCTTTTGTTGTACCGACAAAAACAGCGACATTCTTTACGCAAACACAATACAAAATGAGTGTGATGTAAAAAAATACAGCACGTGTAATAATGATCATTTTAAATTATAAAATATATATAATGCATAAATCTACTAAATCGGTTTTTGATAATTTCATATATTATTAATATATCATCATGGTTTTTTGGCACATTCAATCATATTAGAATAGTTTCATGTTCGTTACTCGCCGTAGAATTTTAGTATTTACAGTATATATCTATATATCAATATATAGTTTAAACAGTTCAAGTTTTCCTCCGTCCAATAAAAATCGTTCATATTCGGTATTTCGTCCTTGTTCGCGAACATGAATCCAATATGGTATAGGCCTTTTATTAATCGTTCTAGTATTTACATATATGTTAATTATAGTTATCAAAGTATAATTAAGATTTTGCTAGATGTCTTATTATGATCGCTCATATTCGGTATTTATCGTTCATGTACGAGTTTCGCCTCAGGTTCACGAATATGAATCCGATAGCGCGCGCACTATATATAATAATATATATTTCTTCTAAGGCTTAATCATGCTTATAGATAATTTATTTTTGGTAAGTATAAGTATTTTTATGTTTATAATAGATTGCAACATAAAAAAATAAATATTTTGCCTAATTAAAACAATTAACGCTCATATTTGGTATTTACCGTTCATGTACCTGATGTTCACGAATATGAATATGATAGCGCGTTGGTAATATATATTTCTTCAGAGGCTGAACCATGCTTCTAGATCATTTATTTTTTGTGTGTATAAGTATGATTATGTTTATAATAGATTCCAACATAAAAAAATAAATATTTTGCCTAATTAAAACAATTAACGCTCATATTTGGTATTTACCGTTCATGTACCTGATGTTCACGAATATGAATATGATAGCGCGTTGGTAATATATATTTCTTCAGAGGCTGAAACATGCTTCTAGATCATTTATTTTTTGTGTGTATAAGTATGATTATGTTTATAATAGATTCCAACATAAAAAAATAAATATTTTGCCTAATTAAAACAATTAACGCTCATATTTGGTATTTACAGTTCATGTACGGGGGTTGCCGAATGTTCACGAATATGAATCCGATAGCGCGCTGGTAATATATATTTCTTCAGAGGCTGAAACATGCTTCTAGATCATTTATTTTTTGTGTGTATAAGTATTTATATATTAATAATAGATTACAACATAAAAAAATAAATATTTTGCTTAATTAAAATAATAATCATTCATATTCGGTATTTACCGTTCATATCCGTTCATATCCGCGAATATGATTCATATCCGGTGTTTAGACATACCGACCCAAGGCTAATAATTCGTCCCAAAACCATTCGAACCATCCTTTATTAGTTGAAAATGCGTAAAGTGCATTCGAAGCGGACACATTTGGCAGCCATTTTTTTGCTTGTAATCTGGTAATAGTTTTGGTTAACCGTTAACCAAGCTAAGGGAGGTTGGTTAATTTAACCACATTTTATGTTCTGGTTAAAGGTAACCAAAGCTTTATACAATTGCTAACCACTGTTTAACCAGGGTTTAACCATTTTGGTTAGTTTAACCACTTGGTTAAGCTTTAACCAATATTTATACAATTGGGTGCAGGTATGTTGCTAGTTTAGTCACGGAATTAAATGTAACATATGCAGACATTGTCAGCTACAATTTTATCACAATATCGTATCTTTGAGCTACAAGTAACTGAATCATTGATAGAGTATTTATACTCTTTATCGATGATACAGTTACCTGTGGTTTTAGACGATACGATCCCAAAAAGTAATAGTGCTTATTTACGTAACTTGTTTCGATTGGCATAACTGGAACAATTATCAGTCATTATGATTGCTAAATTGAAGATGTTTATACTTGGACTAATCATCTTATTTCAGATGGAGCCAAACAAAGAATTCGACAAGCAGATTTCGAGTCACCAATCGCCTTCTTGGCCCTCCTCGGAACCCATTTTCAGCACGCTGGTGTCAAACAGATGTTTGTCTTTGAGAACGCTGTAACCAACATCGGAAACCATTACGATGTAGGCACGGGAATATTTACCGCACCAGTAGAAGGAATATATGTGTTCTCAACAACACTAGTCTCCTTCTATCACGTTAACGCTCACACATCATTTTATAAAAATGGCAACGCGATTAACATTATGTACGTCAGTGGTAGTGAAGCTGGTTATGACACGACTGGTGCCACAGTTACACTACACTTACAGAAGGGAGACATCGTTACCGTACGTAATGGCGACGCTAACGTCTCCTACTATGGCGGTAACCACAGTAGTTTTACAGGATTTCTGTTGAGTAATTACAACACTGGTTCAGCTGTAATTGGCAAATAAGCAAACACTATAAAAACGTTAGTAAATGATTCGGCCATTATCTATTTGGACATTTGTCCTGCTCTTTGCATGTAATGCATTTTTTGAAACTTTGACCTAAATTATATTACTAGTACAAATGTATACTACCTAAATGTGAATGGAGTTAGTTATATATATATTTGGGCATGTGTCCTGCTCTATGAACGTCTAATTTCTTAGCTTTTCAATTTAACTTAACGAATGTGGTTTAATAAAATTAATTGTCATACAAAATTTTTGTTCAATTATTATATATATATAAAGTGAAATGCGTATCTTAAAATATGTGGCATAGGTAACCAGCAGCTACCATAAACAGTTATGTTCTTACAAGTGTTTGTTGTAGTCCACTGCATATCACATCACTGACTTTATCAATGAACAAGATCATAGGTACAAAGTTATATAAAGTTCTTCTATATGGAGACCTTACCTAAACTGTGTATATATTTTTATTTTTTGTGGAGTATAATTAGATAGTGTGTCTATAGTAATGACTGACACATACAATGTGGCATACAATCAGTACATCCTCATCTGTACAATACTTGACACATACACTGTGGCATACAATCAGTACATCCTCATCTGTACAATACTTGACACCTACACTGTGGCATACAATCAGTACATCCTCATCTGTACAATACTTGACACCTACACTGTGGCATACAATCAGTACATCCTCATCTGTACAATACTTGACACAAACACTGTGGCATACAATCAGTACATCCTCATCTGTACAATACTTGACACATGCACTGTGGCATACAATCAGTACATCCTCATCTGTACAATACTTGACACATACACTGTGGCATACAATCAGTACATCCTCATCTGTACAATACTTGACATACACTGTGGCATACAATCAGTACATCCTCATCTGTACAATACTTGACACATACACTGTGGCATACAATCAGTACATCCTCATCTGTACAATACTTGACACAAACACTGTGGCATACAATCAGTACATCCTCATCTGTACAATACTTGACACAAACACTGTGGCATACAATCAGTACATCCTCATCTGTACAATACTTGACACAAACACTGTGGCATACAATCAGTACATCCTCATCTGTACAATACTTGACACATACACTGTGGCATACAATCAGTACATCCTCATCTGTACAATACTTGACACAAACACTGTGGCATACAATCAGTACATCTTCATCTGTACAATACTTGACACAAACACTGTGGCATACAATCAGTACATCCTCATCTGTACAATACTTGACACAAACACTGTGGCATACAATCAGTACATCCTCATCTGTACAATACTTGACACATACACTGTGGCATACAATCAGTACATCCTCATCTGTACAATACTTGACACATACACTGTGGCATACAATCAGTACATCCTCATCTGTACAATACTTGACACATACACTGTGGCATACAATCAGTACATCCTCATCTGTACAATACTTGACACATACACTGTGGCATACAATCAGTACATCCTCATCTGTACAATACTTGACACATACACTGTGGCATACAATCAGTACATCCTCATCTGTACAATACTTGACATCTCCTAACTGCAGCACAATTAGGACTTGAACCTGCAACCTTCTCATTGCAAGCCAGATGCTCTTCCAACCGAGTTGATCATACAATAAATACCACAATAAACATGTTTTCATGGAGTCATTCTTAGCACTCAACCCAGTGTATGTGCTAGGGCCATTGCAGTAGAAGGGGCTGGATGAAATATGGGACAGATATATAACAAAAGTTCAGAATTCAGTATAATGAAGTTTTATATGTGAAATATAGCAATAATGATTGAATATCTTTGTGTCTACATTTTCATCATTAACAAATACAATGTTTAACATAACAAAATATAATCATATAACTAAATAACCATCCCATAATCCAAGAGGGGTCCATACAATAGGCAAATAAATATACATTAGTCAAAGGGAAACAACTCTGTTTACTTTTAAAATTACATTTCATGTTAACCAAAGGGAGATAACTCAAATATAAAAGAGAGAAAAATACATATAATCGCCTTAATCAGTATTATCACGTTTGTCTGTGAGCTTGACTTAACCACTGAAGTATTTGAGCGATTTTGTAAGGAGCAAAAAGGTTTTGAGATTTTGCAGCCTCAGCCTTACATCCAAAGTTTATGAAATCAGTAAATTATGACCACACACACAAAACATATCCTATTTGATTTATTTATCTTCTATTCAGAATCTAATACTATAGTAAGGTACTGAACAATAAAAAACTCAATTTAAAATTCATTAAAAAACTGCAAACAAAATAACAGGCAAGGAACAAGGAGAGATACTGTTAAATCAAATATTTTCACAAGAATTATTTTCGCAAGTTGTTATTCTGATGTTATTCTCAAGGAGATATGTTCACATATTTTAAACTTTTGAAGAAAAACTACTTTGTGCATTTTAGTGCAATTGTTTAAGTTCTCAAGCATTCTATCCAGAACGTAGCGAAAATGAAAGCCGCATGAAAATTTCTGATTTACAGTAATATAACAGGAAGAATGACAATATGTCCATAACAACAACTCTAATAAAATATCTAATTGCACATTTATGATAAATTGTGTATTTATATATACAAGGGCTGTCAACAAAGACTGTCCACTAATTGTGTATGATGAACCATTGGTCTGTAGGGATGTCTACAAGGACTGTCCACTAATTGTGTATGATGAACCATTGGTCTGTAGGGATTTCTACAAGTACTGTCCACTAATTGTGTATGATGAACCATTGGTCTGTCTGCTGGAATGTTAATATACCAGACATATGAAAAGTAAAAACCTTTCAACAGTTAAGTTTGTATGAGTTTAATACCTCAGTTTCAATTGATTTCAGACAACAACACGTACATTTACAAAATCATGATGCTAAATAATAACTTTGGTGACAACCAAATTATTTCCCACCACTGGTGATACGAGTTGCAGTATATGCTACATGGGGCAAGTCCTCTTTATATACATTACTATATGTCCTGTACATAATGCTTTAGTAAAAATACAATACACAAACTGACTGACAAGTATAATTGTACTACATGAATACAATGTTTGAACCAACATGACTATGAAAGCATGACCATTACAATGTTCTGCACACCAAATAACATAATTAACAAGAACTGAGAAGGGTTTTTGACACAAAAACACATGTCTCCCACAAAGGGTCATAAATACCTGACATTCTGCACAACTGGGCTTGGTCCTTTTTTTAAATAATGTATTTTTTAATCAACTAATTTCACGAAGCATGCACATTAACAATTTTAACAGGTTTATATGGGTTATTTTATTATATAAAAGTACAGGAAAAACATTTGGTATAAAAATTAACATAAGGCCACAATTTATATTATTTCATTCAAAGGTAAAACAAAACTTTCCAGTCTGTGAGTTTGTACTATCTGCACTTGTATCATCTATATAACAAGAATGGTCATAAAATTACAGTAACCCCGTATTGTATGGGGTTATCTCCCTTTAAATATAGTTTAGAATGAATGGACAAAAGGGAGGGAACTGGTAAAGTCGCAGGAGTTTGTTATGAGTGTTTGCCCTGTATATATAGTTTTTGAATGAATTAACTAAGGGAGAGAAGTATTAAATTTACAGAATGATCATATTCATGAGTTTCCTCCCTTTAGATAATGAACAAAGGGAGAGAAGCAGTAAAATCACATATTATTATCATGAGTTACTTCCCTTTACATATAATAAACATTTAAGTCTGTGAAATCTCCTGTTTTGAGCTTATTAAATACACAAATCCTTAATAATCATCAATTAATATTCAGTTGTATGAAAACTGTTCCCAAAGAACAATGGAATGTTGTTTTCAATTTAACAAGCAAACATTGAGAAAAGCCTATCATAGCTGATCATTTAATGTAGGAGAAAAGGAAAGGTTAACAAACAAACAGTAAAATCTTTGTTTACAAGAATCTGATCCCAGTAAACCATCGAGTTTTGTGGTAGTTTAGTAGCAAATAGGTTCTTACTGAGGCATTATAATGCTCAATGCTGAAAACAATTTGCAAGTCTGCCTGGGGAATGATTAGCAAAGAATCCTACACCATAACTCAGTTTTTAACATAGTTTTATTGTTTATGTTCACTTATGACTAAGTCAATACTCTGAATAATATAATCAAATAATTCAAATTTCTAAATATTGTGCATGTTGATGTGTAGGTCCCCAGCTTATATTGAAATCTTTCCAAATAATAAAGTGATCTTATTAAAAAGATGTCTTACTGTAAAATACAAGTTTAATATAGTAAGTCTTGCAAACAAAGACCATCTCCCTTTAGACACATTTCCAAGGATATTTAACCTGTTAAAAGAGACCACTTGACAACAAGGACCACTAAAACGGTGAAATATATCAGCTTTTACAGATGAGAAGCACTGATAGACTTAAACATAGACCACAAGAACACATACAAAGGTACATGACACTATACAGCCTTACAGTTATACATAGTATCATACCAGTGAAACTATTTACATATTATTTACAAATATTTACATATAATACTCATAACTATTATACAATGAACTACTTTATAATGTCATTATGAGTCACACAAACTTCAATCAGAAATATATACAATAATTTGATGTGTTCACATAAATATGTAAAGCTTTGAGTTGAGACACTACACAATGTAAATATGATGGTATATTTTGTACAAGGTAAACATTGGGGGCATAATTATTATGCAATAATTAATGACTTGTGAACAAACTTAAATCTGTACTGATAAGCCATTTTTGCAAAAAATACATTATCTTTAATCTTAAAATCCTCTAAATGCTTCCAATAAATTTAATAAGAAGTTTATCAGTCATTGAACAACTCAAACAGGAAAAACTAAAATCCATGAAAACCATGTTTTTTTCAATTCAGGTTCGACTTCATGACACTATTTAAACTTAGTCCAAGGGCAATCATCGTATATACCCGCAAGACACAATCTTAATTGTCAGACCCACTCCAAAGAATGGACCAGAAGATTGGAATTTTCGAGAGACACACACACAGTTAAAAGAGTGCTGGTGACTGATCCCAATTACTTTCTACTCACAGCTATAAGTAAAAACTTCTACAATAAAAACTTTAAAAAATGAGGCTTATCAGTTGTTTAAATATACCAGTACTAGTAAATACTAATTTCAAAAAATGTAAATCAATAAATATGTTAAAGCTAAAAGTTTAATATGAATAAAAAGATAATTATGTCTGGTAAGTCTTAAAATTTACTAATAATTTGAATTTTATTATTATTATTAAAATTTCTAAATTATGCTTAAAAGCGAAGAATAAGCTTCAAGAATTTTTACAAATGCATTTCAGCTCTATATATACATGTATATCACAGATTATCTGCAGATAGAAAAACTGCTCTGTAATGAAAGAAAATGACATAAAGATAAGATTACTGGCTCTATATCCTATCACTTTATTAATTAGCTTAACTTTTAAAAGTCAGAAAATTTCTTATCTATCAAACAATATCACACAAAATTCACACAAGAAAATACTACACACAATTTTCCAAGCACATGTTGTGTTACCTAGTCACTGACAATAATGTTTTATAGATCCTATGGCATCCATTAATTAAATTTGCATCAAAGGGAAACAATCCAATGTGAAAAAATCAGGGAATAAATTTTTGTACATAATGAGTTATTTCCCTTGTTATAAAAAGATGACCCCTAGCACATCACATAAATCGAAATCACACAGAAAACATTGGTGCAACCATGTTGGACAACAATTGAAACCATATTTCCGAACAAGGGTAATAACTCTGCTTCAACTTGATTCCAGCAAATACAACCCAAAGGTGTACAACAGGTACTTTATAATTATGTTGACAAACATTCAAACTATCTTATATTGTTAAATTGTGAAAACATGGTTAACTAACAAATGATGCATTTCTGATACATTTTCAGGCAAAAACAATCAAGGAACGCTCTGATAAAAAATATCCTAAATACTCACTGTGAGGTATATCTTTCAATGACAAGGAATCTATATACATTTTTCAGCGATAATTGTTTGAAAGATGCCGAATTCTCATAAAACACTGGTAAAAAGGGGCTGACAGTCCCCTAAACATGAGCTCTGTAGTAGCCAAGGTTATATGGACATATATTGTACGTTATTAATGTTATACTGTACACTGCTGTAGTATGTATATAATGCCACTCAGGTAAAAGAGATCTTGCCACACAAATGCCAAAACAGTCAATAAATTATTATCTGAGACTCATAAAGTTTATAACACTAAAATGCCCATTCGGTTTTTGAACACCATAAATCCGTTTAATCTATAAAACATATTAATAAATAATGTTTCATTAAACAGCAAGGTCTAACCAGGAGCTATTCTACTAGTGTTATCTGGGCCCTGGTCGAACTCAGACAAGTTGAATTAGCAGGACAATCTTTTATAACTAAGTTCTATAATTAAAATAGAATCCTACAGTAAACTAGCCCAAGATGTGAGTTAAAGATGGGTTAAAAATAAATACAAATATAATATTATAATAATAACGTGAACAATTATGAACATTTGCTGGTCATAGTAATAAAATCCTTCATGATACTGGTAAGTACAAGTGGTTCTGTACATATAATTTGGTGTCTCTAGTTAGAAGAACTGAATTCTCCTTCCAGTTTCTTGTTAGAAGAACCTTCCTTTCTAGTTAGAGGAACCTTCCTTTCTTGTTAGAGGAACCTTCCTTTCTAGTTAGAAGAACCTTTATATAGCATTACAGTTTTGTGTCACAGAGGGAACATTCTGAAGATCATCAAGCTATGCTTCACAACACACACATTGTATGTACTCAGATAGCGTTTATAGTGGATACAAGCAAAACATTCATTTGGATCAATTCCATTGGCTGATTCTATCACATGACCTTAGATCTCCTCCATTCATGTCTGCTTTGGAGGAAGACAATAGTCGCATCGTACAGAAGACAACCAATCATATGACTTGTTTTGTTGCTGTGGTCACATGATGCAGAAGACAACCAATCATATGACTTGTTATGGTCACATGGTTCAGAATGATTAGGTGATGACTGGTTAGTCATGTGACCAGTGTCGATTACTGATAATGATTATGATAAGCCAGTTGGCTGAAGATGTTGCCTTGATCATGTGACTTGTAGTTTCTGGAAGCTTTTAACCATATCCAGCACCTTTGAAGGTCGATTTGAAGAGATATCGGAACATTTCTCCGGGGTTGTCTTCGGTTTTTCCCTTGTCTGTACTGACTGTTTCTGAACTGATGGTTTCTGTATTGGTTTCTGCAATACAAAAATAACAAAACTATATAATTATGTTGCAATTTGGAGCAATACTCAGCACATTCGTCTATCACAAATATTTATAATCATTTATAGTTTTATTGATATACGATGCCATGTACATGAATATTTAAAGGTAAAACTGTTGTTGGAGGGTCCGAGTCTAGTTAAGTCTTTTATAAAAAGTCAATTTAGACTTGTGCATATCACCCAAACAAATATGTTTCTGATTAGATAATTGCCAGTTGTGAATTACAAGTTGTAGGAACTTAAATTATTTCACAATCGATGAATCACTATAAAATAAATAAATAAATGCAAAGTTCAAATTTCAGTGTAAAAATTCTTGAGATTTTAAATTAAAACTCGCGAGAACAAGAACACAATGTTTCACAAGGATCCAGGATTATACGAGCAATACAAAGTTCCCATTATATTACAATATTTATCTTCCCTTGTTTTGAATTGTCGGCCATCTTTGAAGGCTCATCTCGTGTTTTTTTGGAGAGAAGTCCTTCGATGTTACCAATGCAAATTTTTATTACCAAGTCAATCTCATTAAAATCAGACCCTTATTATGCTTTAATACTTTACGCTGATATAGGATCTGACGACAATCTGCATGGGGCATGTCCATGTGAACTTTACGTCATCCAATCAAATCGCTTCTTTAAAAAAATTGAAAGTGCTGTGAAAGTATGCAGAGGCTATGTGACATCATTGGGGACCAGAGATGTCATTTAAACATGACCTCATACTAAGTGTAGTCAGATCTCTTAACAGCGTAAAGGAGCAAATGTTGGGGTCTGAAATTAATGAGATTGTTACCAAAGTAGATCCTTTACTGTATAAATCTAAATGTTGACTGACAACTTATTTGATTATTTCTATTTATGATAACACAATTTGACCTTTAAAGATGTTGACAATTGAAACAAGCAGGAGGAAGATAATATTGTTTGAAATTAATAATAATATGTCTACAACAAGTCACAGCACTGGCAAGAGCAACCAGAAATCTTACATAAGATCATTTACATACAGTTGGTCGAAACAACATGAACAATTCATAAAGCAAGGTTATATAGTTTAAACAATATACAGCCGGAGTCTTCAAAGCAGCTCAAGTAATGGCATACTGTTGTCTCACATAAATAACATCATGTTCAAAGAAGAGACGTTTAGTATGCTGAGGTAAAATCTGAGAAAGCGGCTCAAGTACTGCATGCGTTGTCTTGCATAGATAACATGATATTTATAGAAGAGACATTTCGTATGTTGGGGTGAAGACCCAAGTTTTTGTAGATATCAATTACAACCATAAGGGTTTTTGACACAAAAAGGTATGTCTCCAACAAAGGGCAAAGCTAGTGGAACCACAGGAGGCAGACAGACAGATGTCCAGCACAAATCAATATTCTTATACATTTTATACATAGCATGTGGCATCACAGAGAATCAACGACATTGTCAACATGCTAGACGGAATGACGCAAGATGAGAGGAGGTCATATCATTGTCACGGATACAATATCAGGAGGGAAAGGTTATTATTATCCACATAATTACCATCGTCTAAATTTGTTACGTAACTGTAATATCATTTTGGAAAATTTTAAAATAGTTATTGGATGTACCCATACAAAACAATTTTACACACAAATTCTGGGCTGGTCTTACAAACTTCATTGTCGATTAAAAGGCATTAAAATTAAAGATAACTATTAAGTCAAACTAAGAAAGACAGGCTCCGGTGGAGGACCTTTGTTGTTGCCCTACATGCCAGAGGGCATACCGGGCAATAAGTAAGTAAGTAAGAATAATAGAAATAATGAAACGTATCGTAAAACCTCAATATTACATTTAAATTATAAAATCACTTTGAAGACCACCTTGTTCAGAAAGACATTCCTATAGAGGTTCCAAGGAAGTTACTGTACTTTATTTTTCACCTGATCAATTATATTTTGTAAAACAAGTTCAATTTGTATACCGGTAGGTACAGTCAAACCTGTGTTTAAGATCACCTGCAAATGAAAACCACTATTACTACTATAAAACCTGTCTGTAAAGACCAAAACTTTTATCTCCCATAAGACAGTTTTCAATAATATTGAACCTGATATAAGACAGCCCTCAGTTCTCACAGCCTCAGTCAACAAATACCACTTTTCCCCGGCTCTTATGGTTGGTCTTTACAGACAAGTTTGACAGAATATTTGCTACAGTAAAATCATGTATTTTTGTGGCATTAATTTTCGTGTTTTTTATAAATATATGTTTTTGGGGTTTTAAATTTGTGGTTTACAAAACATTGAAGGGATGTTGTTAAATATTTATAAGGTTGATTATTCGTTAGGCTTGGATCATGTGGTAGAGTTCAACCATGAAATTGACAAAAATTTAATCAAAAAACTTTGTTCCATATATTCAGAATGTTGATTGTAGGGATTAGATTTCATGGTAGTGTCATTAACTACAAAATCAACGCAAATTTAATCACCACAAAAATTATGATTTTCTAATTTTATGGAAAAAATAATTATCATCTCAATTACCTCATCGACTTTCTTCTGTACAGGTTTTGTGTCTGCGTCTTTATCAATGATTTCAATCTTCACTTGACTGGTACTAGCGCCTTTCTTCTGATTTAAAGCCTGTTTCCAAGCAGGAACAGAGCTACCGGCATCCGGCTTTGAACTTCCAAATGATGGTTTAGTTTTGTCATATGAGTTGCTTGATTTAATAGAAGATGATGCCGTGGTTGAGTTTTTAATGTCATTTTCAGATTTTTTGTTGTCTTTATTAATGCTGCTAACACTAACTGGTGTTGGTTTAGATACTGTTTCTTTAGAGTCTGTCTTTTGTTGCATATTCAGACCCTTATTAGCCACAGATTGAACAGGTTTATTGTCCAGGGGTGTTTTTTGAACAGGGGTAGGGGTAGACTTCTGAGAAAATGACCTTGAAAATCCTGTTGTTGAAGAAACTCCACCAAAGCCTGTTGTTGTTACTTTGCCATCACCTCGAGCATTTTGTGCTAAAGGTTTGTCTGAATTTGAACTTGAAACAGCTGAAGGTTTGGAGAAAGACGTAGTTGGTTTGTCTACACTTGAAGTGCTTGTACTTGACACTGGGGGTTTAGAAGCTGCGCTGGCTTGTGGTTTAGTGAAATTAGATACTGCTGGTTTTGTAACACTCGATACTGCTGGTTTTGAAACACTTGATACTGTTGGCTTAGAAGCTGAATTGAATGCTGGTTTTGAGCCAAGAGGTGTAGATTGTTTAACACTGGCTGTGGTACTCACTGTTGACTTGTTCAGTGACTCCGAGCTGGCTGCAACTGGAGGTTTCACTGAATGAACACTACTAGGTTTATCGAATGAAGCTTTAGCCCCAACACTGGAATTAACAGAATTTTTCTCAAAACTAGACTTTGCAGTAACAGTAGAAACTCCAGGTTTCTCGAATGGTTTAGCAGTATAGTTTTGAGCCCACGATTTAACTCCAGGTGTTTGCACAGTGCCCTTGGCAGTATCAGTCTTTTGTTCAGTTTTATCACTGGTTGTTTTACTAGTAACAGTTTCAGCTTCACTTTTAACATTGTTATTGTTAGTACTTTTAACTTCAACTTTAACTTCCTTTGCAACATCTGCCTTTTCCTTTTCTTCTTGTTCCATCTTTTTGAGTCGAGACCTTACAACCCAAGCAGGTTCTGACGTTGGTGTACTGTTTGCTGTAGTTATACTGCTTGATGCCCATGATGCTCTCTTTGACTGGATATTAGACGATTTGGATTCTATGGTAACATTGTCGTAATCATTCTTTGACCGGCTTCTAAGAGGAGGACTTCCAACTCTAGCACCACTTGATGACTTATCTGCTTCTTCAGCTTTCTCGATCATTTCAGAAGAAACTGGAAGTGTTTTACTTCTCGCAGCACGTTTCAATCTATATTCCTCTCTTGGAGAAGCCAACTTCTCAGGTGAACCCAACTTGACCGCCATCTTTGCAGGACTTTTTGTGTCATCTTTTGTGTCGGTCTTTTGGTTTGCATCTGTACTTCCAGTTGACTTAGGAACTTCAGTAACAGCTGGTTGCGTACTTACAACAGGGGTAACCTTTGGCGTTTCTTTTGCTTCAACACTTGTAGTTCTTGCTACAGATCCTTCCTGTTTGTTTCCTGGTCTTAATGGCTCCTTCTTCAAAACAAAACTAACTCCTGATGCAGGAGGGCTTACACTAGATGGCACTGGTGTATCTTTAACAGGTGATGAAGCTGTAGTATTCTTTGGCTCTTCTTTTGGTAATGAAACACTTTTTGACATCTCTGTGGGTTTTTCTGGCTCTTTTGGCTGTACTTTAACAACAGCTGGTTTTCCACTACTGTCAATAACATTACCATCTTCATCAAACTTTTTAGAAAACCTTTTGGCTCTATTGAATGCTTTAGCTAGTTCATTATCAGGCTTTTCAGGTGGAGAGTCTTTCTTCGTATCTGCACCTTTCTTAACATCAACACCATCATACTTTCCAGACGTTGGCCTCGGCCGTAGCTTCACTTCTTGTATCATTGACTGTGACACAGGACTCGTTGATAAGGGTGATAATGATCTTGGTCTACTTCTATCAATGTCTTCACGATGCCTGGTTACTACTATATCTTTTGGCTCAGACTTTGCCATGTCTTTCACTACTGGTTTACTTGGAATAGCCCTTGGTTCTGACCTTGGAATGACATTGATTCCAGAATCAGATGATGGACCAACAGGTATGGTTGTAGAAATTACAGTTTTGTGTGAAACAGATGCATCTGAAATATAGACAATACACAACTATATTCATGTTACCAATAACGAACCTATTCAAATGATATATTGTTCTTGCCAAATAAGAGGTTTCAATAATCCTGATGTTATGGAGTTGTACTTTAGAACTTATGGCTCAACCAATTTGCCATTTAATTCATTGTTGGCAAATAAGATATGTTTAAACTATTTCTTACTTCATAGTCATGTGTTTGATTTTATTCACTTGTAGCTACATATCAGTGCATTTATCTTATTTCATTGCATTATACACTATTAATGACTTTCATATACCCGACAATTCACACAATATAATAAGTTTTAATTTAAAACTTGAAAAGGTTTTTTGACACAAAAACATGTATCTTCCACAAATAACCATTATATAACTCTGGCAATTATCATTGGACAAACAATTCCTCTCAACATAACTATGCTTGCAGGAAGTTTGAGAGCTCTGAGTTATAAGGGGAATTAACCTGACTTCACTATCACATCCATGGCCATCAGGTTTGAGGTGACCCTGAGAGTAAATTATCATGCAATAAGCACTGAACAGTATAATATGATTACCTGTAGTAGTTTGTGTCTTTGATGTTGATTCTTCCTTAACATCAGGTAACTGTGGTGGTACCGGTGATCTCTGTGAAAATAATATACATGTATATATATTATATATATATATATATATATATCAATCATTGATGCATTAATAAGAACAGTAAAATCCTAAACACACTTTAACCCTTTACTCTATAGATACATATATGACTTACACCCTTGATCACATGTCCATCATTTAATAATAAAAATTCAAATAATGAAATAGTGTGTGGAGGGAAGACAATCCAATTACAGAAATGGACTTAACAAGAATTCTAACTAAGGGAGGTAATTCTTGATGTTTGTCCCAAATTAATTTCTTTCTTTAAATATTGGGGACCAGCTTAAGAGAGAAACACACAGAAAATTTAAGTAAGACAGACCCCAACAGGTTGTGAGATTTTAATGAAGCTGAATTAAGTTACATAGTGGTCAACTACAAAGGATAGGGTATGTGTAAAACATAGACACACAACAAATGTAACGGAAATCAGCTTCAGTCCACATGTTTATCACATAACACATCAAGTTAGAACAGACAGCTGTCATGTTAATCAGAGAATAATAATACAACTTCATTGATCATAACATACAATAACGAACCATAAAATATAACAGTTACTCAATCTGTTACCAGAAATTCATATAAATATATGTTTTTTCTTAATAACCATGAGAGGTTAAGTTAATGTATATACCATTACATAGCAAGCATGGAAAACATACACAACTTTACTAAATGAAGTAACTTTTTGACATATATATGCTGTTATCAAATATTGTTAAATGTGTAATAAGTCCCACTGGTCAACGGTATTTCAGTCATATGGAGACACATACTCCTGACACTGGTCATATAAGGAGAAACCTGGTACTGAACCATGCTGAATGTCCAGCAAGGAAGATCTATATTACATAGGTACTAGTCCTGTGCCATTTGTAATGACTGCAAATACATGCCACGGCCAGCTAGTGTTCGAAGTCAAGATCACTGTATCGATAACAAGTATGGAGATGCTATATACAATATAACTCTGTTTAGTATAGAGTGATTAAACAAGGAATAGAGAATTGTAGGGTTCATGGTATAATGGCAAGGAACAAGTTTTATACAAGATGATTGACTTGTAGTGCACATTGCACCAACACTTAAATCATCGTTGTAAGACTTCCTGAGAACTTCGACAACAGATCAATACAACAATAATATGTTTTGAGATGAAAATACACAGACAAATCAGACAGACAGCTTAATACAGATTGCACCAGATATAAACAACTCACATCCAGTAAGACATCAATAACAACAACAATACCAGCAATTTCATACACAAGAAACGTTTAAATTACAAGAAACCCTGGTTTTCAAACATGTAAAAATTAGCCAGTTACTTTATACAAACATAAACCAAAACCTCAAGTTCATGAAATTAATATTGATAAACATCCCTGCAAAGTTACATGGTCATAGCTAAAATATCCTGGGAGGAGGTGGGGGAAATAACAGACAAAATTGATGACACGCACACATTCACCCAACTGTCAGCCACATTTATAAATCGTATAACCATGCAAGTGGTTATATAACAATTGCTACAGAGCTTTGATCTGCAGCGACCCACTCAGATGTAAGATTTAAAGTCTGTACAAAAAACAACCACAACAGTTTACTGTAACATATTAAGTTTATGTTTTTTAAGTAATATGCAGTGTTTGCACAATTGATTGATGTGAACATTCTCGTGTGATATTTTGATTGAGTGTTGACGTAATTTCTTCACATTGCGAAGATGTTAATACACTATACCAGTCAACATGTGACCTCTAACATGAGTTTTTCGTGCATGACAAAAAACAGATTTTACTCTTGTAGTGCATACTGATTTTGACCACCAAGGGGCTTTGTTTAGTTTAGCACTTAACCTAATGTGCATAAATGTCATAAGGAAAGGGAGATAAATGAAATACAAAATGGTGTGTTGAAAGTGTTGACTTATAAGCATTTTACAGAAGTTTAATTATATATACAGTGCAACCTCTGTAGAGCAACTCCTTTTGGGAACTGCAAATATCGGCCGTTGTTTAAAGGTTCTTGCTCTACAGAGGGTAAATTTATAGTAAATAACGGTTAAGGGAAAATTTGAAGGTGTTGTTATAAAGAGGTTGTTGCTGTACAGAGGGCGTCTCTGGAGAGGTTATACTGTATATTATACATGGGACTTACATCTCGTCTTTTTATCGACATTTTGGAGGACAATCTGCGTGACTTTGGTTTCACTGATATACGATGTTTGGCAGCTTCATTGTTGAGACTAGACGTTGTCTTCATCTGTACGGACTCAAAGTCAGACACGTCTGTGTTCTCTGTAACAAAATAAAGTATCCAATGTTACATACCGTCAAATAATTTATTTATATTTCAGCTCAAATTTCTATTGATTTTGTGGTTCAAACTTGACCAAAAATCAAATCTCACTACATTTTTTTTTTTTTTTTTTGAAATTCACAAAAATGGCCATTTTACCACAAAATCAACAAAAGTCAGTGCAGTACATTAACACATTTGTTAAAGATCATTCACAAACATTATTATGATTAACAAACAAACATAGTTGGATATATTATACTACTGTAACAACAAAACCAATTCTATCTCTCATCACAGAATTTCTAAATGATATTTAACCTGGTAAGAAAGACCACCAGTCAACAAAGATGACTTGTTGCTGTTCTATGAGTGATCTTTGCATCAGTCTGGGGTTTGACCGCATCTGTTAGATACAAGGAAATCATGTTATTATTTGATTCGTTTGTGGCCATGACCTTGGTCCAGTGGCTAGCGCAGGATTTGAAACCTAGTGAGCCTTGTTATATTCCCTGTTGTGGCTTGTCATAACCTATCATGAAATTTTGACAGCAATGTTGATTTTTCTCACATGTGGAGAAGTTGCTTGTTCCTTGTGGAAGATAGGACATGGCAGGACTGGTTTAATGGATACACTCCTGGTCCAGCAAAACTGTTTAGGTGAATTGATTGCTGAATCAATAACTGATAAAGTATTAAGAAACGGCGTTTGAACTCGAAAAACAAACTGAATAAGTTTGTTCAGTATTTTATGTATTAGTGGCACACTTTGTATGCACGATGGAGTCCAAGAAATCATTGATAATGTATTTATTCCAGGATATGTCACCGACATTACAATAAATATATGCTGATCTATCGCTTCTCCTTCCAAATAATGCAAGACAGAAATCTTATATATTGCATACAAATCAGATACTGTATCAGCAAGTATATTTCACAGCACAAAGAAGGCCATAAAGAAATAATATTTCGGCTCTGGTGACCTGCATATCTACCCTAAATTTTGTCCCTATGCTATGAACATTTTTTGGCACCTTGCTTAATGTCACATTCACTAAGCATTGCTGATTTACTAGTACTTTAAATATGAATAAATCAAATAATTTTGAAAAGTAGAAAGTTTTTCCTACCTTAGTAACCGACCCTATTATTTTCCAATGTAATACTAATATTAATTTGATTCTGCCTTATTATAATTCAAGGCATAAATTATTATAATACATAGAAACATGCATATGAAAGTAAAAATTTGAGCACAGTGGTATAAGTTGAAATGAGAGTTAATTGCCAATAATAAAAATTATTATCACATTCTTTTAAATCAGATGCTGATTTAGATATAATTCATAGCATATTTATTCAAATCAATGCAGGAATCATGCAAATAGAAGTATAATTTCAGCACCGATGACCCTTGTAACATATGACTAGAGTTTCAAATGTAAAAATATTCTGCACAAATAGAAAGTCATCAGTTTTTAGAATGCGAACTTTAACCTGTATTCATCACGAGACACTAACAGTTCAATAGGATTTGAAACAACTTGTCTGAATCAGCAAGTGAACAGTTTGAAAGATATATAAGGCAGCAGATTCACTCAATCCCTATAACCCTTCCAGAAGGAACTGACAACTTCTCAACATGTTGAAGGGAAATCGACATTGTTGTCAAATGTTCATGTAAGGGTATGACCAACCCTAACTTGGACAGGGAAGGCAGCAATCAACCAGCCGAGCACAGACAATATAAAACATGCATACAACAAGGCACAATGCCCAACACATAACCGAACAAGAAAATGAACTGCCCAAGTACCAGCTTTCAAAAAACTGAATAAACTAGTTTCAGCAACCCAGATTTCCGGGTTGCAAAACCAGGGAACTTATAACCATTGCCACCACTGTTATGAATTTGGATGTATGTGTTTCTAAGCTAACATAGCCACATACCTGGTAAACTGTCCATTGAAGAACTTCTTGCTGTCCGTACTGACGCTACACCAGACTTCCAGTTATTTGAAAACAAATCCTAGAAAGTAAAAAGAACATTATGATATTAATAAATAAATAAATAACATTTGAATCCATAGCAAAACATTCTAGGCAATGGTAGAACTCAATCAACCACAGATTGAAGCTCTGAACACCATCCCCATTACCCAAGAAACACAAACAATTCCTGTGACCCCAGAAACCCCAAACTATATACTTGACACCAGAAACTACCTACCGCCCCAGTGACCCCAGAAACCTAATGTTACTGGTGACCCCCGAAGGACCCTAAACATTCCCCTAGAGCCTAGACCCCCTGCCCAACTTTTAAACCTCTCATCTTTTTCTCTTAAACTGAGTTAACCTCAATTAATGCACAGAAGTCAATAAATAGTTGGATGTGCAGCACATATGTATTAAAGTGTAAGTAATATATACCTTTATATTGCATTAAAATATCCTGAAAAGCAACACAAAATCCAAATGTGATGTCAGTCACCAAATTGAATATAACTAGTTGCAGTATATAGTATGTAATACAAAGATTAAACATTGATACCCTTGAATGATAACACCTTATCCCTACTAGATAATAAAGGTATAATATCAATGAAGTAAAAATGTATACATGATTTGTGAAGCCACTTTGTTTTCGTGTTTCAGAAAGTGGACTTAATATAAACCGAAAGTGGATTGCCTCCCTTTTGTATATTTAACACCTAATAGGATTAAACCTTTCAACCTAGTCAGGAATTTTGAGGGCTTTAAATACAGAGATGTATAATTACTATTGAAAGTGTATACATATTACAGGTGTATGTTTATAACAGCTTTTTATTGTATGGCCCTTTATTTACCACTATCTAGCCCTTAAATTGCATGTAGGTAACTTTTACTGCCCACTGTGACTGTGATTTAATGTTAAGTACTTTGTTTTCTTCACATTTCTAAATGTAATTTTACAAACATGCATGCAATCAAAGATCTAAAAATACATGAGTTTAGATCTTTGATGTATTACACATAATTTCATTTGTAATTCATGAAAATGATTTTGGATTTTTTTATTCAGAATTAAAATCTAAATGACATTTTTTAAAAAGATTTCATTTTAATGTATTTTTAGTGATTATATGTGAGGGTTTTGTTTTACAAGGATTGTGCTGGAATATTATAGTATTTATGTCATATAGTCTCAATCTTTACCTGTAAATAGATTAATCAGGTCCATAAATTGCTGCCTTTTTATTTCAAAAAGTCCATACAGAACACAAACAGCAAGGGGAGGTAATAAGCCAGAACTTTAAATGGTAGAAAAGGGAGCTAACCTCCATTGGAATAGATGAAGTGGTGGCTATAAGCTCCTCCATATTGGAGAGTGCTTTAATGTACTGATATAGTATAGTGTTACATGTTCTTAGCAAAAGAAAACGGCCATGCTCTTTTAAACACATAACTTTGATTATAATATAAATCATAAAATCAACAAGAGGGCCATGTGGCCCTAAAGCGCTCACCTGATGACTAGCAGTAAAGGCAGAATCAGTATTTGTTATAATATGACATTAATATTTGATGTAGATTTTACAAATACACATTTTATGGCCAGGTTTTATAAAGATTAGGTAAAAAATGTGACCTCTAGAGTGTTAACAATGTTTTTCTTCAATGTGACCTTGTGACCTAGTTTTTGACCCAAGGTGACCCAGTTAAGAATTTGACCTAGATTTCATATAGACAAACATTGTGACCAAGTTTCATAAAGATTAAGTGAAAACTGTGACCTCTAGAATGTTAACTGTCCAATTGTTGACGACGGACGAAGGATGGTGGATGCCGGACATCGGGCGATCACAATAGCTCACCTTGAGCACTTTGTGCTCAGTTGAGCTAACAAAATCTTGCTACATTACATGACACCATCTGTGTCATAGATCTATGTATAAGATTTGAGTATCACAACTATTCTATCACATATTGACACAAAACAGAGAGATACACCATGTAATAACGTCTATATAATTCATTTACCAGACATGAACAAACTGCAAAGCAAGTCTTTATCACAGAAAATCTGGCGATCATTTTCCAGTTTTCCCAGCATTTGCCCAAATATGGTCGTACTGCTTTCAATAACGAGTTCAGAGATTATATCAAGCACAATGAGGAATCACTGATTGACATCCAACAGAACCTGAGTCTTGAGCGTCGTATTTAACAAGAAATGTGTAAAACACATCAACTGAACAAAAACTTCCATAATTCATTTTCGTTGTTGATGTTTCAATTTTCAAGGCTTTTAAAGTGGACCATTTTTTCCCTTCTAATTGTCAATAAAATTAAGTTATCATACCAGCATGGCATACCGTAGCTTGTGTTGAATTTCATTTGTCAACTCAGTTGCACAACAAAATAACTTAATTAAAGGCAAGGTGCTGACAATTCATGTTGAACCTGACATTGAAACTTTGACATGGATACAGTTTTTTATTTTCCAAAAAATATTCAGCTTTATTAGTCACATTTTTAGTTAAGTTTCAAACAAATAATTTTGGCTTTGTGGTTATTTTTAAAAAAAATTCTCTCAATTGCTTTTGACAAGAATGTATTTCCTCCGATAGACAAACAAATCATCGTACACTTTAATTGTATAACATTGTACGATTATACACAACTATACATCGTCTGTCTAACGTATCCCGTCACTTAGTTTGATGTATTAGCGGTATATTGAGAAATACGACGTTCTCCCCAGAGCCGCGGAATATGGTGAATCATCGACAGTTTCTATAACCAGTAATATTGATCATTTTACACAGCATGGTGCACCTAGTATTACATTAGAATGACATCAAGATCTGCATTTACATGTCTCATGTATCATTGTCTGATTGTAAATTCTGTCCTAACATTCTCGCAATATTGCTATCACTTCACTACATCATTCCAGACAGCTAGCTATACTGAACAAAACTGTGCTTATCTGAATTGTAACTGTCTTTATATGACTTCAGACCTTTTGTTCCCGTTTGACATCAGGGCCCCATAAATGAATTTTATTGTAACGGTCAGACCTAGCTTTCCATTTTTATGTGTTGACCCTTTGCTCTATAGAAACCTTAAATCTGCTGATAAATAGCTAATACTAATTTGTTTAATTTTAGGTTGATTGTGAAACAAGTTAAAAAATATGCTGATAATTATATCTTCAGGTTGTACAAACAATCTCCATACTCAGGTTATAGGAAAATATTAATTTCTTTGTTACATTTTTGGCAGACAATTTAACTGACTGGGACATTAAGAAAGCAGAACCATGGAGTTAAGAGATTAAGCTCTGTATTGTGTCCCCTATTTGACATTGTGGCCCCTTAAATTTCTCTGTATCTCTGTATATAGACCCTTATTAAAATATATATATATATATACAGCACAGTCCATTTGTAAGCTGTAACTTGAGATACAGCTAGAACTCCATCCATTTTATGTTTTCTTCAACAATCAATAAAACTAGTACACAAACCTCATCGGAACCATCGACACTGATCAGACTTTGTTCACTTTCCTGACTTGTTGACTTCCCTGTAGACGCCGGAACAGACTGAAAGTAGAAATAATGACAACATTAGACATGTTATCCTGAATATGTTAGGTAGCCATTTTAACCATTAAGCGACAATCAAATTAGACATGCATAAACATAAACATGTACCTGTGTTTTATCTAAAATAAAGCTTGTTCATGTGCGCATCCAAACTAGTGACTGCGCTTTATTCTACGATAAAACACATGTACCCATTCATTATTTCTTAAGTAAAGTTACTGTTGTAAATACTGGTCTGGCCGAGGAAAACTATTTGACTTGTATATAATAGTATACATGCAAGCACCAGTGCATTGAGAGGGATTTAAAGGACATAACTGACATCAAAGAATATATAAATACAGTAAGTGTTGCTGCAGGAAGGATGTGGGCTTGATAGATGTCTACAGGGCTATATCGTACCAGTATACATGCACAAATAACATCTTTGAAACATCAAATGAAACACTGAGCTATTGGCAAGTTTAATTTTCCTATAATAGCACCAGGAATAGATTGAAGACTAAGCTATGTTCGTTGATTTCCCATCGGATATATACAGACAAAAAGCGATGAAGACATATGCATGTAATCGCTGCTTGCATGACGACATATTCCACAGTGTACTGGTACAAAAACTTAATTCTGTTACAGCTCCACGTAACTTTGGAATCCTTACATAACATGACTTGCCAATTACAAGATGACCAAATAAGGTCATAGCTAGACTAAGGTCTCATAAAAGTCAAAAACAATTAGCCATATGGTTTCTAATCAGCAGTACCAAATCAATATATTTTGTCCTGAAGTTGAGAAGATGCAAATGGGTGTGTATAATTTTACCAGACAAAAGCCACAGAAGCTAATTTACTGAAGCCTTTTGTAATTAGATAATTATGAACAAGGATTTGACTGGTCATTAAAACTGTCAGCTGCATCATTATAGTGAGATTACTCTACTGGCTGCATCTGCTCACTTACAACTTAACCCCCATTCAAGAATCAATTTCAGACAGTCAGTTCAAATTACAAGAAAACGCCAGGAATTATCTGGGAAAATCACTTGTCAAAGATTTCTTCTTAGTGGTGGAAAATGTTGCTATGGCAACATGTGGAAAAATATAAAGTATCAACTTCTACTTGTTTGTTTTTTTAAAAAAATGTCAATAGTGCATTAAATTACTTATATAAAATCTTTAAGAGCAACCTATTTTTTACTTTATTCACAGTCACAAATTAAGACCTAAGTACTGTGGCAGATAGCGTGTGCTCTGACTACAGAGTCTTTCAGAATCTTTGGAGTCAATCTCAGATGGCTATGGCTGTCAAAGTCGTAAATGAAATTATTGCAATGACATTTAAAAACTATCAACCAGAATAAGTCTGAATGCCCGGGGATCATTCTCCTCAACACATTGAACCATCATGCATAAATAGATCATTGGTAAAAATGAACACCAATTGGGCCTGGATCTTGACAGTAATAGAGGCTCACAGGGAAGACTGGGCTTGACTAACTGACTGTCGCCTCTTTTTGTTAATATTATTAAAATGGTCATAATATATCACGCAATTATCAAATAAATGAACAGAATACATGCGGTTTGATCAGTTGCTTTAAATTTCGATTTCCTTAAATCAGATCTTTACAGAAATCTATAAACATCACTGATAACATGGGAGTAAATA
This sequence comes from Spisula solida, assembly GCA_947247005.1. Taxonomy (NCBI): domain Eukaryota; kingdom Metazoa; phylum Mollusca; class Bivalvia; order Venerida; family Mactridae; genus Spisula; species Spisula solida. Next base: position 888,533 of record OX365950.1, on the reverse strand, counting down.
TTGGAAAATCACTTCTAGGTTAGATAAATCATGATGGCAGTGAATCCATTACAAACCAGGGTCCAAATAAATATACGTAAAAATCTATAGCGAATGTATACCAGTTAGGGGTTAAGTTTAAGTGACTTGGATCGAATCATTTCTAGAGAATTTCAAAAATTTATTAAATCATTTAATTATTTTTTTACCATGATTTTATGCCAACAAAGAATAAATGCAACAAACAAGTGCATTAATATTTCCACAAGTTACATAAATGTCTGAATTTCAAAGTTTGCTAATTTTTAGACCCGCGGAAATTATCCGCTTATACAGTATTCAAAGTTTACTACACAGTATTTAAATTGTGATTTCACAAAACATCTGTCAACGAGGACTCTGGTCTGTAATTAACGAGCTTACTCATAAAACAGAAATAAATCTAACAATAGATTAGAATAGATGGACTTCTATCAACGGATAAGAGGTTGCTTTAAGGTTCCTAAGTTAGGCTTTCAATTTTAATTTAAGTTCAATACAAAACTGACTCATTTATTATGTTCAAAAATAAACTTTGGATACCTAAGAGGTCTAATATAAATAGAAACAGTTCCATTATTTATCACAATTAAAATTGATCAATTACAAAGCCTAAGTTTATTCAAAGATGTACAGGCAACCCTAATACTGTTTTAATGCATGATAATTATGGAACATCCCTCATGTTAAGTATTATTCTAAGGTAAGGTAGCTGGATTTAGGGGGTACACTGTAGGATAAGGGGTCTTATGGATTGTGTAAGTGTTCATAGAATAAAGGGTTAAGAAAATGATAGCAATTAAGGAACCTGAAAAAGTCACAGTGGCATTGTACATTGCCATGGTAACCAGGTCTTAGCCACTTAGGTGAACCAATTTAAATGTAAATGCTTATGCAAACCATGCATTTTCACAGATAAGCCTTTCTGATAACACCATTCAATTTCTACATTATTCATTTAATCTGAGCAGCCAAATATGGCTTAACCTTTCCAAAGTCATACATGTTCACAGCTGTCCTAATTGTATTTTATCAAAACTCATGTTTGTATTCCATGTTATATTCAAGTTGGTGAACCAATGTGAACTATAATAATTCAGTCAGGACTGTGCCAGAGGGATCTGTAATATGCAACAGTCGGACCACTGACAGCATTGTTTAATATAAAATATATTATTTGCCATCAGTGAATATAGTGTTTTAATACAAACAACGGCAAATTATCGTAAACTGCGAGCATGTCAATTCTCCACAAATAATATTTTTCAGTCCTTTAACCTAGCTCACACACAGCCTCTCTACAGCAAACCCTGCCTAAAGCACACAGTCACAGCCTCTCTACAGCAAAACCTTGTCTAAACCACACAGCAACTGAGCCTCTCTACAGCGAACCCTGTCTAAACCACACAGCCACAGCCTCTCTACAGCAAACCCTGCCTAAACCACACAGCCACAGCCTCTCTATAGCAAAACCTTGTCTAAACCACACAGCCACAGTCTCTCTACAGCAAAACCCTGCCTAAACCACAAAGCCTCTCTACAGCAAAACCCTGCCATAACCACACAACATCAGCCTCTCTACAGCAAAACCCTGCCTAAACCACACAACATCAGTCTCTCTACACCAAAACCCTGCCTAACCCACACAACATCAGCCTCTCTACACCAAAACCCTGCCTAAACCACACAACATCAGCCTCTCTACAGCAAAACCTTGTCTAAACCACACAACATCAGCCTCTCTACAGCAAACCCCTGCCTAAACCACACAGCAACAGTCTCTCTACACCAAAACCCTGCCTAAACCACACAGCAACAGTCTCTCTACACCAAAACCCTGCCTAACCCACACAACATCAGCCTCTCGACACCAAAACCCTGCCTAAACCACACAACATCAGCCTCTCTACAGCAAAACCTTCCCTAACCCACACAACATCAGCCTCTCTACACCAAAACTTTGTCTAAACCACACAGCCACAGTCTCTCTACAGCAAACCCTGCCTAAAGCACACAGTCACAGCCTCTCTACAGCAAAACCTTGTCTAAACCACACAGCAACTGAGCCTCTCTACAGCGAACCCTGTCTAAACCACACAGCCACAGCCTCTCTACAGCAAACCCTGCCTAAACCACACAGCCACAGCCTCTCTATAGCAAAACCTTGTCTAAACCACACAGCCACAGTCTCTCTACAGCAAACCCTGCCTAAACCACACAGCCACAGCCTCTCTACAGCAAAACCCTGCCTAAACCACACAGCCACAGCCTCTCTACAGCAAAACCTTGTCTAAACCACACAGCAACAGTCTCTCTACACCAAAACCCTGCCTAACCCACACAACATCAGCCTCTCTACACCAAAACCCTGCCTAACCCACACAACAACAGCCTCTCTACCTACACCAAAACCCTGCCTAAACAACACAGCCTCTCTACAGCAAACCCTGCCTAAACAACACAGTCTCTCTACAGCAAACCCTGCCTAAACCACACAGCCACAGCCTCTCTACAGCAAAACCCTGCCTAAACCACACAGCCACAGCCTCTCTACAGCAAAACCTTGTCTAAACCACACAGCAACAGCCTCTCTACACCAAAACCCTGCCTAAACCACACAGCAACAGTCTCTCTACACCAAAACCCTGCCTAAACCACACAGCCACAGTCTCTCTACAGCAAAACCCTGCCTAAACCACAAAGCCTCTCTCTACAGCAAAACCCTGCCTACACCACACAACATCAGCCTCTCTACACCAAAACCCTGCCTAACCCACACAACAACAGCCTCTCTACAGCAAAACCCTGCCTAAACAACACAGCCTCTCTACAGCAAACCCTGCCTAAACAACACAGCCTCTCTACAGCAAACCCTGCCTAAACAACACAGCCTCTCTACACCAAAACCCTGCCTAAACAACACAGCCTCTCTACAGCAAACCCTGCCTAAACAACACAACAACAGCCTCTCTACACCAAAACCCTGCCTAAACAACACAACATCAGCCTCTCTACACCAAAACCCTGCCTAAACCACACAGCCACAGTCTCTCTACACCAAAACCCTGCATAACCCACACAGCAACAGTCTCTCTACACCAAAACCCTGCCTAAACCACACAGCAACAGTCTCTCTACACCAAAACCCTGCCTAAACCACACAGCAACAGTCTCTCTACACCAAAACCCTGCCTAAACCACACAGCAACAGTCTCTCTACACCAAAACCCTGCCTAACCCACACAACATCAGCCTCTCTACAGCAAAACCCTGCCTAAACAACACAGCCTCTCTACAGCAAACCCTGCCTTAACCACACAGCCTCTCTGCACTAAAACCCTGCCTAAACCACACAACAACAGCCTCTCTACACCAAAACCCTGCCTAATCCATATTGGTAAGTCTTCAGGGACAATAATGTAACCTCTCTATGTTACAACCAAACAAACTATATGATGGTCACATTATGTGTTGCTCTCAAGAGCTCTTGCACTACATGACCAAGCAGTTAAATGAGCTTGTGAGAGCTCTTCAAGCAGCACTACATTACCAAGCAGTTAAATGAGCTTGTGAGAGCTCTTCAAGCAGCACTACATTACCAAGCAGTTAAATGAGCTTGAGAGCTCTTCAAGCAGCACTACATTACCAAGCAGTTAAATGAGCTCTAGAGAGCTCTTCAAGCAGCACTACATTATCAAGCAGTTAAATGAGCTCTAGAGAGCTCTTCAAGCAGCACTACATTACCAAGCAGTTAAATGAGCTCTAGAGAGCTCTTCAAGCAGCACTACATTACCAAGCAGTTAAATGAGCTGTTGAGAGCTCTTCAAGCAGCACTACATTACGAAACAGAACTATGAAATAAGCTCCACAAGCAAGAGCTACAGCAACCGAATGTTGTAAAGCAATCTGTCTCCCCCATAAAATTCTTAACAACAAAATATCTCACTGGTTTAATAATATCCTTACTCACAACAAAACATTTCAGCACATATAAATTCTCAGAAATCAATACAAAAAAATTATAAGCACAAACAATTCTTACCACGGATCGGAATAGTTTCATTTTCCTTTTAGCGAAATTCATCCTCTTTAAAATCTTGATAAAAAATCTCCCGACTGTTTTTTTTTAAAAATATTTGTAACTTTATACCAGAAACTCTTATCACTGAATATAATCCTGATTACTTATCACTAAAACATATGGCTGATATATTTTGGAAATATTTTCGTGTTTTTAAATTCCATGTTTTTAAGATAGTAGATTATCCATTCCTGGTTCCGCTATAATCTGTTTATTATAATGAAAACCAGTCTGGTTTATAACAACTTTCAACACGCACCCTGAAACTTTATAGTTATCATAAAAGTCTGCATGATAAATTAAGTTGGAAGGTAAAAATTCAAACAGGAGATATATTAATTGTGTTATTATCTGTCCGAAATGTTTCCACTTATCACTTCAAAAATATTTTCCATAATCTGCTCCATTTCCAGAACAAGACGAGTGACAGTAGCTAACTATGCAGTTAACGATTTCAGTAAGATTAAAATTAGGAAATAATTAACGTGCATTCAATTAAAGTTACACAAGTGCGATTAAGTATTGGTAGACCTGCATAATGGTTCTGCAGAATCTGTGAAACTAAGTTTTTATCACTATAATGTGAATTGCATGTGTTTGTTTCAACTCGATATGGCTTGAATCTTGAGATAAATCCATAATCTTAACCAAGAAATTTTTTCATTAAAGATAAAAAATATAATTAAAATTTCATTAACATTCAGATTTTACTCAATGTTCAACACAACTTTGAGTTCAATTCAGCACAATATCCGTTAAAGCTTTAAACTGTGAGCATATCAGTGTGGACGTGACACTTTTATCCTTATTCCATATCATATCCACAAAAATCAATTAATGTAAACTATACTGGAGCAAACGTAAAGTGACAGAGATTTTTTAAAGGTAGAATGTCAGTGGTCGTGATAAAGGAAATGATCACATGACATGGTTCTGATTACATCACCATGGCGACCAATTCTCTCTATTAGAATTCAATCTTTCTTGAAATAAATCTCTCTCAGAAATACTTAAATTGTTTGATAGTAATTCAAGTACTGGAAAATAACTAAATGCTCACAATATATTATATTAAGCTGCACTATTTAACAAGTGCTGTGTTTTCTTTAATAGAAGCTTCATTTTTTCTGAATGCGTAACACCCTTTACAAAGCAACATGTTTCCACATATATAAGCCACGTTTGTTTTTTCATAAAAGCTGTATCCTATAATCACAACTTTGCTAAATTTTCAGAAAAACAACGGTCACTCCGCCTTTAATCAAATGTTTTTGCAGAATAAAAAACCATCATCCTATCTTTAATGTTTACAACTGTAACTTAACTATCATGCAGTAGTTAAAATGTAATTCAAAAAATTGTGTGCTGTCAAAGTTGACATTTTCAAATCTCAACTTCTGATTGTACTGTCAACACTAAATGCTATGCCAAATTTATAAGGTCAACAATAGCTTGCAAACTATCACACATATATCCAGCCTGTCAATCATGAATTGCACTGGTTTAAATTATGTCCTCATAAGCATACAGAAGCGGTTTCATTATCATTTATACTCTTCTTAATAGAGATAAATTAGCTACAATCAATGGATTAATTAACCCAGTAATTTCTATAATTCTTAAAATAATTGGCTAAATAAATACAGTTGGCATTTCGACGAATTTACTCATGGGGGATTTTAAGTTTCATTTAGTTCCATTAAAGTATTTTTTATACAAGTCACATGACTGTAGACAATTTGACCACTTCTAGCAGAAAATGTAAGCGAAACGTGTGTGAATAGTATTTGTAACATTCATCTTGAAAATTGCTACATGGATTTCTTATAACAATCAGACAAAAATAACATAAGAGTGAATGACTTCAGAACAATAAACTTGCTGAATCAGCAACTTTGATTAGTAGAGAATATTTTATACATAAAAAAAAACTGTATCTTCATCAAAAGGGTACCACTACAACTGACTATTAATTACTCCAGTTTAATGTATTATCAGAAATAATTAACTAAATTTATTAACTACTAATTAGAAATTTAATCAAATTCACAAATAATCCATAATCCAGACGTGGTTAATTAAAGCATTGCGATAACAACAATAAGTATCTTATCAGATACATTGATACACTTCCTCATATCGCCGCATTTCTCGTTTTCTCATTTGCCGTTTTCTTTTGCACCCTTTAAACGAGCATCGAGAAACATTCGACTACTTTGTGCAAATAGCCGACGTCATTATAAAATATTCATATGCAGGCAAAGTCAGTTGATTATTACGGACAAACTGAAATGGAACATGACAACGTAGTACCTGAATGTCTAATTAATGAGCCTCAACTTTCTCTATATACCCCAGAGGTGTGAAAGTTTTCACAAAAGTGAGAAAATATTCAGAACACTGTGAGAAGTTAACCATCAATATTTTACCATACAAACAACAATGAAATGTCTGAACACCATATTAGGCAATTTGTCGAATATTCACCCCTGAGTTCTATTACAGTAGCATATCAGGTTTATAAAATTGAGTTCTGTTCAGTTCAGTTTCAAGTCAACAACAGCTATATTAACATTATTTCTCCTGTTTGTATTAAATTATTCAGCACAATTCAATATATAGTACATTAACCCTTTCACAGCAAAGTGACACATCTTTAAGTGCATGCACCTACTAATTCTACAGCAACTGCAGATGCATTTCAACACTTTTACACAATTTAAACGCATGTCGATCGATCAGCTAAGTCTTAAATAAATAACATGATAAAGGAGATAGAATGTGTGCAGCTTTTAGAGACAAATATCAAGAATGATCTCCCTTGATAAGGTGTTTTTTTTAGCCCATTACCATTATTGGATTGTCTCCCTTTATTGTTAATTATTTTAAAGTATAAGGTGATATACCTTAAGCCGCGGTATAGGAGTGTGGATTGACACATCCTCTAATGGATCTATACTCATTCTCACCATAGTGTAAATGAGTAGGCTTTTTTATTAGTTATTATTCATACAAGTACTGTACCACTGTTTGGTCAAAATGCACTGTATCGTCCTCATAGGCTTTCGATTCAGCTTAATGGAAATGAATTAAACTATATCTTATACCCAAAATATAAATCAGTATTTATCAGCTCAATGCAAACTGCTGACTGCTAGAATTTAATCAATTAAAGGGGAAAAAAAAATTCTCAACATACAAAACCTTGATAATATTAAGTTTAACCCTACACCATTATGATAACCTTTCTGTTATAACAGTTCTGCCTCTGAGTGAGTTTGCATTTTGATTTAAAAAAAATTATAATCTATAAAATCCATAAAAATAATCATCAAAATTCCTCATCAACTAACAACAAAACATAATCCCTAAATCTGTGAGTGTATAGGCTAAAATAATCTAAGAGATTACTTATAGTACATTAAGTTATAACTTATTTTACAAATATATGTTCAAGTTTAAATCAAACAAATCAAGATTAAAGTATGGAAATTAATGATCATCAAAACGAACTCTTATAAATTTGTATACTCATAATGCCTGGAGAGTATATTAAATACTGCTATCAGGAGTATGTCTGAAATTTGTAGAACTTTTGAAGTTGTCACTCTCCACAGCGCTTTGATTCTCACTACACTCTATTCAATTATTATAAGCTCAGACACAGAGAATTTGACCTGGTCCTGACCTTTATTCCTGAAATTGTTCTACAAGGTTCTTGCGTTGAATATATTAATTTCCGTGAGCAATTTTGCAATATCGGTCCTTTAGATTTGTGTTGGTATAACACCTCAGTGTCTTCCTGATACTTCCCGCTAACAAAAACATACAACCGGGGTCAGTTACATAGACAGTTTATCATCCGTCAGTATATGGTAATTGAAGGCTGAGATTCGGGTCAAATTCTCTGTACGATACTTTTGAAGTATGCATATAAAACAACAAAGGGACACTTAGTGAACTTAAAATGGGGAATAAAATGGCATGTTGTAAATATTATACTTAATGGTATAATAATGAAGAGTACAGGTATATACATGTATTATATTAGTGTATGTATACTTTTAATCGTGGCAGTATATTGCAACACATTTGAGAAATAAAAGCCAAATTATAAAAAATGAATGTATCAATGCAGCAATAAAAGCTGTTGCCCAATAATGACGTGTTTATTACCATAAGATTTCTAATAAACTTCAAGGGCTTTTAAATATTGCTTAAAGTCCAACTCGAGTTATCAGTTAACAATATTAAGCAACATATTAAGAGACAATAATACTTCCAACGCTGTTAATCTGTGTCACCGTTAAAGACTTTGCAAGGTCAGAGTCTGGGATCGAACCCTGGAGAAAACTGTCAACTTCAAACACGACACAGACTCTCTTACCACTACGCTTTCAATGTGCGTGACTTTTCAAGGGCTTACTGACTACTGAATGACAAAAAGACGAAGCAGCCATATAGTGACACAATTATGCCATGTTTAAGGAGAACAATTCAGCTAGCTATAGGGTCATGTTCGATCCAAAACATAACAAAACCTAAAACATTACAATTGAAACCAATCTATCCAAATAAATTTGATTTATTAAATTTGATTTATTCCCTTTGTATATACGAGGTGTGTCCAAAAAGTTTGTAGACATCCCAATTTAAAAGATATCCGGCGTCATGACAAATTCTTTTTCACCAGACCTCTATACTTTATTACAAAAAACATATTCTGTAGTAATTTGACTGAATATACTATCAAAATAAAACAATATATGACATTATATATATCATGGTTTTGCTAAGCGGCACAGGTCAAGTTCGTTAGTTAGAACGTTTGATATAATGCCATGGCAAATGCGTAATTTTGGCGCGATTATATTGACGTTTGTCAACGTGCCACGAGGTTGTGTTGATGTTACGTCCGCCATCTATCATTACAATAGAACTCTTGTATGTTGAAAAAAAAAACTTTTATCATAAGGACCTCAGGAATTGTTCGAAATGAAAATGACATATTTTGACGTCGAAGAACAACAGACTATCATTAAATTGTGTGTATCATTGGACAATTTAAACACCGTTTCAAACCATTAAAACACTTCGGTCTGCAACAGCTAGGCAAGAATTCCGTGCGTAGAGCACTTGTTTACAAGTGGCACAAGTGATATTCAGTTGGAAAAATGAATAATAAAGCAGACGGTAGTAGCGGACGACCGAGAATTATAAATGACGTTACTGTGATGTCTATAGAATCGATCGTCAAAAAGGACAGATGTCTGAGCATTCCTGAGTCTGAATTGAGCTGTATGACAGTATATAACATACTTAAGCAGCAGTTAGGTATTAACTAGGTATGGGTGCCAAGGTTGACAGATTTCGACAGAGGCAGGCGAAAACATTGATAACGGTGGCTGCTACTTTGAACAATTGTGACAATTTTAACGTTGTGAATTTACGTTGCGGGCGTTACTGACGTCACCACCTGCGCCGCTCGGGTACGAGTGAGTACACTTGAATTATTGTAGAAAAAGTATTACTCCACGAATTTCACTGAAATTTTCTGTGTGATATGCAAATGCAATGTTTTTTGTAATACTGAAGTTTGATGTGGATATGTTGTTTTGGTTTCATTTTATCAAAAGTGTCTACAAACTTTTTGGACACACCTTGTATGTACTGTATAATATGTTACATTAAATGTGACAATTTGACCTAATTATATTCTTAGTGAAGAAAGCTTACTTACAATAACATAATATTTATAATTATATATATATAGACATATTTGAAAAAAACTATTCCACCTTACCATTCCAGTCCAGTGTGATCTCATCATTTTATTAAGCGCTTGCAATGATATCTAAATCCAATAGGTTTGTGACCCAGCTTCATGAGCCGACATCAGCGGCCAGCAACTACATCCAATATCGTGCCACAGCATTATAAATGCGACGCTTGACATTCAGTTGATGTATTAAAATAACCACATAATCTTGCACAATAAAACCAATATTGGCAATAAAAAATGTATAAAAAATACTAGTTGACTATGACACAATCCAGGGGCGTTTTAATATAACGCAATAATACACTTATAGGCTCCTTTAATATATACACTAAAATGTCGACAGAAATCAACTTTATTCATTTGTATATAAAGCTACCGGTAAACACCATTTTATAATGTATAAAAGTCTCGATTGTTACATGCTAAAATCCAGGACGTTTCAATGTATATACATGTATAGATATATACATTACATTTCATAACTAATTCATTTAAAGACTCCTTTAATTAATTATATTCTAAATTATATTCTATTTATGTATATATATAAAACTCTAAACCCTTTTTATATGAAAAATCACAATATTATTATATTCTAAAGTCCAGGGCGTTCCAGTATATATTACATTACATACAGACTCATTTAACACATATATTAAATACGTACATAAAACTACCACTGGTTGTATATGTCAGATAAACACATTGAGTGAGAGGTGTATAAAGTCTATCTAATTACATGAAATACTTGTATGAAAGGTATATCTATTATATGAACTCTACAAACAATACAAACGACACAACAAGATAAATGACATTACCCGGGTGATCGAGGCAGTGACCGACATTGTTGTGGATGGACGTAAATATAAACAAGCGATATTTGTAAAACATGTATGCCCAAAAAGCAGCCCAATAGTCAGAAATGGTAAAGGTCACAAACACCTTGACCTTTGACCTACTGCTAATGACCAACCTCCATGTAAAATATGAGGATCCTAAGGCAAAGCGTTCTTGAGTTTTTGAACGGAAACCATTTGGTCTATCAACTGACCTACCGACCAACCTACATGTGCAAACCTTCAAACTGACCAACGGACCGATCGACATATGCAAAACAATATACCCTCTCATCACAGATGGGGGATTATAACTAAGATCACACTGAATATTATCAACTTTCAAAATCCAAAAGATTGTGACATGATTTTTATGTTTCACACATAACTTTAAGTTCAAAATGATTATAATGTAATCACATTATGACCAGACATACACTTGTTGTTTAAAACTGACACGTAACATGGCTATGTCATTAAACTTTGACAGGATCAACAAGTTTGTAATTTCATCTGTCAACTCGAGAGAGAATTAAAAGATCGAGAATAACAACATTAAGGAAATCAATACAGCAAGACGTATTGTTGACTCTATATTTTTGTAGCAAACAAAAACTTTAAACATATATAATGCTATTGGTTTTGTATTAATTGTCGCACTTCAGGGTACTTTGAGCTTCAGGGGTCCTGAATGTGGCAACTTAAATGCCCAATCCTGAAAATAAGATGCAATTCTGTCTCAGATGCCATTAGCAGACATCCCTCCACCAAATTTCTGTTTGAAACATTATTATGCCCCCGTATCGATAGATCAGGAGGCATATAGTGATTCACCTGTCCGTTCGTTCGTTCGTTCATTCGTCCGTCCGGTTAACCCAAATTGACCGTTTCTTCTAGCATCATTATGGCTTGCTACAAAGCTTCCATACTTGCATGGATGTTGTATATGAACACTCTCCACATGCCTGTATCACCTGACCCCATTTTGACCTTCACCTTGACCTAATTTTGGACTTAGACTAATTCATGGACAAGGCTTCCACTGTGAGGGGGCATAAGCGTTTATTGAACGCAGTCTTGTTCTATTGTTAAAATTAAGCATGTAAAACTTCAAATGAACATAACTCAGTCTTTGTATTTTTCACCAATTAACTTTTATTATCTGCATAAAAATTTCATTCCTACTCTCGCCAATCAGGATTTCCAAATTATTCCAGAATTAAGTTGTCTTAATCAGTATCTATTAATATTATATGATGATAATGTTTTTTGGGAACTCATGAAGGAATTTCAGAAAAAACACATTATTATAAAGTTTTTTATCAAGTTATATGATATTATAGTGCCGCTTTTTTAATGAAAACAGTTTTCACAAATTTGCATAAAATGCAGATTCTTTGGGCGTCTGAGTATTAAGCATTATGCATAACAATTATGCAACTTTGCATTACAATATGCTAGCTAGGATAAACCTTTTCAGGAAACATTTTGAACAAACAGAATATTGATGTAGGCAAAAAAATTAACCATGCAATCTCTTATAATTCATGTTTAAAAGTAGTTTATGAAATTGCTGCTTAATTGCAAAATTATTCAAATACCAACGTCATGTCAATGAACTTGGTCTAGAGGTTGAGGTGCATGTATTGAGGTCGATAGGTCCCCTGTTCAATCCCTGTCTGAGACACTGCTTTTTGAAATTTCTCTGAGCAACAATACAACACAATGCTCCATTTCATCCAGGTATATTAATGAATGGGTAACCAGCTAGAAGGGTCAAAAGGCATCGGTGCCTGGAGTAAAGTGTTACAGTTCTGTGGCTGCATGCTATATAGCATCGGTGCCTGGAGTAAAGTGTTACAGTTCTGTGGCTGCAAGCAATATAGCATCGGTGCCTGGAGTAAAGAGATACAGTTTTGTGGCTGCATGCTATATAGCATCGGTGACTGGAGTAAAGTGTTACAGTTCTATGGCTGCATGCTATATAGCATCGGTGCCTGGAGTAAAGAGTTACAGTTCTGTGGCTGCATGCTATATAACATCGGTGCCTGGAGTGAAGAGTTACAGTTCTGTGGCTGCATGCTATATAGCATAGGTGCCTGGAGTGAAGAGTTTCAGTTCTATGGCTGCATGCTATATAGCATCAGTGCCTGGAGTGAAGAGTTACAGTTCTATGGCTGCATGCTATATAGCATCAGTGCCTGGAGTGAAGAGTTACAGTTCTATGGCTGCATGCTATATAGCATCAGTGCCTGGAGTGAAGAGTTACAGTTCTATGGCTGCATGCTATATAGCATCGGTGCCTTGAGTGCTATATAGCATCGGTGCCTGGAGTAAAGAGTTACAGTTCTGTGGCTGCATGCTATATAGCATCGGTGCCTGGAGTGAAGAGTTACAGTTCTATGGCTGCATGCTATATAGCATCGGTGCCTGGAGTGAAGAGTTACAGTTCTATGGCTGCATGCTATATAGCATCGGTGCCTGGAGTGAAGAGTTACAGTTCTATGGCTGCATGCTATATAGCATCGGTGCCTGGAGTGAAGAGATACAGTTCTATGGCTGCATGCTATATAGCATTGGTGCCTGGAGTGAAGAGATACAGTTCTATGGCTGCATGCTATATAGCATCACTGACTGGAGTGAAGAGATACAGTTCTATGGCTGCATGCTATATAGCATCGGTGCCTGGAGTGAAGAGATACAGTTCTATGGCTGCATGCTATATAGCATCACTGACTGGAGTAAAGTGTTACAGCTGGTACTATATGTATAAATGGTGGGGTAAATATAGTCAGCTGTATAAACAGTCTCACATGTCTGAAAGTTACAACTTTACATTGATACTTTACTTTATTTCAATATATGTTACAATCAAACTAATAAATAATAGATAGCTTAATAAGGTCACATAATAAAATCATCAAAGTATGCAACATTACTACCGGTATAGTTGTGTTCCAATCAGATTATTGAAGTATTTTACAAACTTCACAACAATACTATATCTACCTGAAGCCTTTCTTATCAAATATCCAAGCGAGAATTTCAATTAAAATCAAACACACTTTATATACTTAGGGTCACTTTAGAATTAACTCATATTGATGGTCACGAGTTGTGTACGGGTTGTGTACCATTTAACTGATTACAAGGGTGGAAATTGTATGTCAGGTTTAAATTAATGTGACAAGTTTACCTTCACACATACATAGAATTGTCGTTAATAAAAGCTGGAATGGTTGCTTCTAAGATTGAACACTATTACTATAGTGACCAAGGTGTGAATATATCATCTCTTAGCTAATAAAGACTGTGAAACTTTAAGTAACAAACAAGTAAATGTAAATAAAATTTTCAAGGACATCCCCATAGAAAATGAGGTAATATCTCAGTGAAAAGTCAACATTATTTTGTGAAATTTTACTGAAATTGTTCAGTCTTTGTGTATCAGATTAATACTGATAGATCATTTCATAACCCTTAAGCTCACGTTCATTTCCTTATTTAATGTGAAAGGGAGACAATCCACATTATAGTAATATAAATTAACAAGACATCTAAACAAGTGGGATATATTTCTTGATTTTTGACCCAAAAAGCTGCACATGAGATACACACACATTCTTAAGCTTATATGTTAACTTGGAATGATAAAGCGAGTGCATGGGATAAAATAATAATATTAAAGCATGCAGTATCATCAGAGTAATGGTCCTTAACTTAAAGCAACCGATGTGACATAGTTACTTGTTTGTATTACAACATTACTTACAGTAGGTTTTGGTTTTGGTTACGGTTACAGAAATCTGGTCTTCAACACAGTTATGTTACAAAGGAAAACTATAATACTGAATGAGTGTTTGTCGTGCTTTTAAATTGTCCTGTGGACACAATTCTTAATTTGTTACAAGTTTTATAATAAGTAAAAATGCAAAAGAATAAACAGCGTCAACATCAAAGTAAATTTACGTATTATCTCTATCTTGTTAAAACTTGTAATAGAAACTCAGGTTTACTTTGAAATAATTGTTTTTTGGGGGTGTTAAATTTAAGTGACTGCTGTAATCTGTCAGTTCGGTGATCTGGCCTATGTAAACTAGTTTTAAAGCAGTTGCGAGAGCATAATCCAAACTTGTCATATTAAATGCTATATATGTATACCATTTTGTGCCACCCACACACAAGATCTATGATGGAATATAGGCTGTCTATAGAGTAAAGGGTTACACGTCAAGATCTATGATGGAATATAGGCTGTCTATAGAGTTAAGGGTTACACAAGATCTATGATGGAATATAGGCTGTCTATAGAGTTAAGGGTTACACAAGATCTATGATGGAATATAGGCTGTCTATAGAGTAAAGGGTTACACAAGATCTATGATGGAATATAGGCTGTCTATAGAGTAAAGGGTTACACAAGATCTATGATGGAATATAGGCTGTCTATAGAGTAAAGGGTTACACAAGATCTATGATGGAATATAGGCTGTCTATAGAGTAAAGGGTTACACAAGATCTATGATGGAATATAGGCTGTCTATAGAGTAAAGGGTTACACAAGATCTATGATGGAATATAGGCTGTCTATAGAGTAAAGGGTTACACAAGATCTATGATGGAATATAGGCTGTCTATAGAGTAAAGAGTTACACAAGATCTATGATGGAATATAGGCTGTCTATAGAGTAAAGGGTTACACAAGATCTATGATGGAATATAGGCTGTCTATAGAGTAAAGGGTTACACAAGATCTATGATGGAATATAGGCTGTCTATAGAGTAAAGGGTTACACAAGATCTATGATGGAATATAGGCTGTCTATAGAGTAAAGGGTTAACGATTATGAAAGAAACAAGTATAGGAACATGTAATAACGAGTATAATACAAAACGTGTTTGTATAAATCAGACCTTTGACCTGATATAGACGAGGTTAGGTAAATATAGATAATAACAACACTGTAGATAAGTGAAATAACCAAGTAGTGAATGGTAGTTATAGGTATCGGATTGACGACTTATCTGTCAGGTACTGAGTATATTTATATAGGGGACAGGGGGTCAACAAACAAATCAGGCTTGATCCCAAATCCATAATTAGGGTACCAACACAGGAATCCCAGGGTCCAAGACCAACAACAGTTATGGTAAAGGGATGTATCATAATTAGTACAACCCAACAGGAAAATGGGAAAAACCAAACTTTCAAATTTTCACTCCTAAAATATCAGTGATTCAGATACAATTAGTACTTGAAATATTACTTGATTTATATTAAATAAGCTTTATACTAGCCCTCAATGTATCATTGAATGCTAAATATTTAAAACCAAGTATATCAGTTCAAACAAACAAATTAGCTTCGGATTTGTTTGTCTATGTTAATTTTAAGAAATTCAATGTTTACACATTCATATCTTAAATGAGTAGTCTCCCTTGGTCAATTTAAGGTTTAATTTAAAACCACAAACTTGTGATGCGATATATGCCACTATAACATTGTTATTATTATATATTCGAGCTTAGAAATCATGGTATTTTATAAAACTTTGGTACGGAGATACACAAGAAAGCATTTAAATAGTTTTAACAATTAAATGAAATGACGTCATAATTGGCGTTTTCGTGCGGCGCAGTAATGAACTAAGAACATTTGACCAGGTGCTAATTAATCGTTATTGAACTGTATTGTAACAACTCCGATTGGACAAGGGATACGCACGAATATTCAAAGCTTCCATGTTAAATGTTCATGCAAAATCGGAACTCAGGTCATGTTAACCAAACTGAAGTTTAACAAGCTAGTTTTTCCATAAGTAAAGACTAGTTTTCAAACAGTTTTTTTCTTGTTTTCTCAAAATATCGATGTTGAATGACCTTCTAACTCTAAGCCAGCGATATGGACCATATGGTGATAAATATCACAATGAACAAGGTATAACCAATTTTGTCATAAATTCTATCGGACATTGAACTTGGCTAAATGTAAGAACAAGAAATATTTATAGGGTAGTCATACAATGTCAATAACCCTAGGATTCTAACTGTTGTCATCGGTATTTTCCCCTGCTATATTTGTCAATGATCTCTGTGACTTTGAGGAAGCTGTAACACTTAAACAAGTAATAGTTGACTATAAAGCATTAAGATGAGGACACTAAATCATAAACACTAAAACACATGATATTACCAATCAAGTTTTAGCTCAGATGAAATTCAGAAGTATAAATTTAAATTTTGAGAACAAACTTTTATAACAGCCTGTACTTTTATAGTCTCAGTTTACGTGAGTTACATCATGTTTTCTCTGTCTGATCATGTTCCTAGAAACTGTTCAATGTTGTTGTCCTTTCCTTGACATGTGCTCGCTTGTGATGTCATGTAAAAGGTTAATAGTAATTGTGAGGTCATCAAACTGGTTAAATTTTAGACAATTATTTGTAACATACACAGACACGTTTGCGTTTATTGTTTATCCTGTGTGAAATGCATTTCCTTAACTTCGTACATATCTGGTTAAGTTTTCAATGATTTTGGGATCGGTCAGACTATTCATTCTGACTAAGGTACATGTACAACAAAAATTATACTGTGTTCTTGTATACAAGGGCTTGAATATTTGTTTTCATTTTCTTTAGGTAAAACTTCATATTGTCAATTGTAATAATTAAATTGAATATAATTAATTATTTTGTATTTTTTGGTACAACTTCACTGTGCATTTGGAAGGGGGGGGGGGAGAATAAATACATTCCTATTGACTATCATCATCTCCAACACGTACAGCTGGTAACCCCTTATTGTTCATACAGGACTCTGAACCTTATATTGTCATTTACAAAACAGATCCAAACTACCTCAGAGCATTCTGGTCACTGACCGTTATTTTAGACACCAAGATTTATATTACCCCCCCCCCCCTACCCTCTAGGGTTCATGTTTGTAAGTTTATGTATATAATCAATCGAGGATAAGTTGCCTGACATGATTTATCTACAAGGAATGACAAATACTGATACAAACCAAACACTGGTACACATCTACAAGCTATAAGTATATACAGATATTTATTCCCTCAGACTAAGAAATATTGATCACAGGGTTACTATCTGATAATAAACAAATACTGGTGATATTCTATCCATATTGATTAAAGCATATCCTAGATTTCTGCCATTCCTGCAAATTAGTACTTATTTTATTATGTTGGGGTATTAATCCATTTGTCAGGAAGGCTGCAATGACTGACAGTTCTAAATGGTTTCATTGGTCAGGAAGGCATTCAGCTTGAAAAGTTCCATTGGTCGCAGGAAGGTACTTAGCTTGAAAGGTTCCATTGGTCAGGAAGGTATTCAGTTTGAAAAGGTTCCATTGGTCAGGAAGGTATTCAGTTTGAAAGGTTCCATTGGTCAGGAAGGTATTCAGTTTGAAAAGGTTCCATTGGTCAGGAAGGTATTCAGTTTGAAAAGGTTCCATTGGTCAGGAAGGTATTCAGTTTGAAAGGTTCCATTGGTCAGGAAGGTATCCAGTTTGAAAAGGTTCCATTGGTCACTGGAAGGCATTCAGCTTGAAAGAGGAGTTCCATTGGTCACAGGAAGGTTTCAGTTTGAAAGAGGAGTTCTATTGGTCAAGAAGCCATTCAGTTTGAAATGTGCCATGGCTATGGAAGGCATTCAGCTTGAAAGGGTTCCATTAGTCAGAAAGGCATTTAAAGTTTCTATTTGGCAGGGAAGGCATTCATATTGAAAGGGTTGAGACATTCAGTTTGAAAGGTTCCAATTAGTTAGGAAAAGCCATTCGGTTCCATTATACATGTCATGACAGCCATGTTATCTACTTGGTCTGACCTTATCTATTCAGACACATTGCAATGGTTACAATGGGAATGCTTTTTACAATCTGATAACATCATTATACAATATAAAGAATATAATGGAATAATTGTAAAGTATTGAATGAGGCTGATGATGTAAGGGTTTATATAGTTCCCATCTAAAATCTATTCATTCATCAACCATGAGTGCCATTAGATCAGTGTTTAATGAAACCAGAGTATGATATCAACTATCGGGCACAAGATCAAGCAGGCAGTTTATTTTTTTATAAAACACATTCATGATCACAACAGAAAATCTTCTAACCCATTAATTAACTTCAGATATTCTGCACAAACGTAACATGCTAATTTACATAATAGAAAGTTGAGTGCATGATCTTAAATGGTTTCATACATTAGTAAGTAAGTAAGTAACGACATTATTTTACGTGGATAACATATTTGGTAGAAACCAATTTTCAATATGGACCACATTGCATAGCTAGGCCATAGTACAGTTCAGTATAGGTTTGAATCCCACAATAGGCGCAAAATATGAGATAAAGTTTCAGAAGTCAAGGTGTCAAATGAAACCGAGCAGAATTCAGTAAAGAATCAAGCTCCCATAAATAAGCGAGAAAACACAATGAATCAATGTGACATATTCGCTAACTGTAACATACATATACTGCAGGCAATATATAGAAACTACAAATGATTTAATAGCTAGGGTGAGTCACCGCAAAAAAGTCACAGCACAACAAAATACCAATAGCTTAATTATAATTATCCAGTGTACACAATAATAACTAGCTTATTATTTTGCTTACATTTAGGACAGAAAATGTTTTAAATAATTCATAAAATAATTTATGAAAAAAAACATGAAAAAACATCCATGACAACAAACCATGTGCACTTACAATCCAGTTGACAACATATCATGTATAGTGCATTAATACTAACGAAGGTCGACCTAACGAGGGTTGTCATTTAAAGCATTTAACAACATCAACCAAAACAACACCAGTTTTTTTTAACATATAAGTCATCCGAACTACCGGTTTAGTATGTAGGTCATACTTGCATACCACCACAATGATTACATAGGCTTATAGCGGATAATACGATAAAACAATAGTTACAGTGAAACCATTACTATGACAACAAGAATTCATAATCAATACTAGAGTTTATAAGACACAAGTGAAATTCAAACCAATCCCAGCCTACCCTGGAAACACGGAAATCCAATCAACCTTTGTTTACGTTAAAACCTCACGACATAAAAAAACGACAACAATGAAAATCTCTGACATCAGTTAAGTTAAAAATACTTAGGTGTACAAAAATTTCATTAACAAAACAACAACTCACTTTAAATTCCTGAGAAAACATTGTTTTTTAATGTTGCACAATAAATCACGACGAAAAAATCCAATTTCTAGTCCTTTTCCATAAATGGCAATATTTTGACTTGAAAGCCTATACTATGTCAGGTGATTATGTCTCTGCCTTGCGGAGAGGTTGCCATGGTAACCAATAATCAATACCAACATTTTCTGCTCTTCATTTTCTAAAAGCAGCACACCAAAATATATTTATCGTTGGTACCTCCGCAGCTTTATCCTTACTTTATATGCCGGTAATTATCCCCAGAATAACAAACAAAATGACAAAAATATCAATTAACTATCAAAATGAATCTCCTTCTAATATAAATGCCAAAAGTCTCAGAAAATTTTCAAAACAGTTTTTCTGTTTTGTATTGTATAAATAAGAATAATAAGCGTCTGAAAAGTACAAGAAATAGATTCAATAGTACTGCATGATGATATGTAAACAGGTTTTCCTGTGTACTTTCTATCAGCCATTGTCATAATAAATAATTATATACAATTATAAAGAACACTATTATTGAGAAACATCAGCACATAAACAAGAGCACAGCCTATGAGTGCTAAACGCTTGATTTCTCCTACTTGATGGTACCCTTGCTCATTTGTAAGTGAAAATTCTAAGAGTAACAAGGGCAGATAACTCGTAAATATAGGTCACAGGGTTACCAGACTTATCAGTATTGACCCCCCTTGTGATGGTAAATAACTATTCAAGTGGATATAGTTGATAGTCTTTGAGAAATTGACTCTGACAATAAACTTAACCATCGCACACGATCCCGTCACGACAATAGCCTGCCTTCGAAAAGTCGAGCTAAAAATATGCTCATACTTTCTGTATACCAAAATATAATAATATCAATTGACCAGGGACAGCAGCAGATTAAAGGGCAGAAACAGCAGAGCACAATAACTAGGTATCAGAACCAACAGAAACTAGAATTATCACTGTCATGAACAGGGCCCCGTGGTAGCATGTCGTAAGAGGGGGGAGGGGAGGAGTGTAGAAGTATAGTGGGGTTGCATAATTATCAGCGTTAAACGTTTCTGTACTATGACACAATAACAAAGTCATATCTCAAACTTTCATGTGTTGATGCCTGAAATAAAGTTATTCACACCCTTCTAAAATTCAATTAAAGTTGTTTGACAAGCACACACATAGAAACCATGATGAACTTTGACTTTTATAAAGTTTGGAATTATCTTTGACAAACTAAAATTGCACACTGAATTCATGATATCATGACAATGGTTTCATTGACATTGCCCTGTTCCTGATTGGCCAATATTGTTTGCAAGATGGAAATACACAAAACAGAACTACATTAATCTGTTTGTTTTGTGTGCAAGTGTTTAGGGGAATCAGTAAAAAATTATCAAAGTTTTAAAGAGTTGTCGCCCTTTGCTAAAATGTGTGTATTGTTTTTGCTCCACATACATGTACTTATTGTTGTACTCAATACCAGTAAGTATAGCAAGTTTCATTTGAATATCTTGAACCATTTTTGAACTATGACCAATGTTAGAGTTTTGAAGCTGAAAAGGGGCATACATCAAAATTTATCAAAGCTAGAGTTGTTGCCCTTTGCTAAAGATCTGCATATTATCACATGCAATAATTATAGCAAGTTTCATTTGAATATCTATCATGGTTGTGAAGAATGGAAGAAAAACGATGAAAAATTAGTAAATTAGAATTTAACAAAGAGCCATAATTCTTCCAATATTGTAGCTAGAGTAACGTAACTTGCCATAAAATGGTGTTTTGTTGTTGTGAGCTTATGTTTAAAATTTGATATCTTAAATGGTTTTCAATTTATCAAGAAAAAAAGCTGAAAAATGATGAAAACTGAATTTTACAAAGGGCCATAACTCTTCTAATATTGTAGCGGAAGTTGTGTAACTTGTCAAAAAATAGCGTTCTGTTGTTGTGAGCTTATGTTTCAAGTTTGAAGTCAATACCTATAATGGTTTACCAGTTATTAAGACAAAACTTGAAAAATGTGGACCGATGGTTGGACGGATAGGGTGATTACTATAGGCACGCAAAAAAAATTTGCGGGGCCCTAAAAAGCACACACAGCACAAAAATATGCACTCAAAATATGATCAGTACAAAAGTCAAACCTCAGTAACAATAACTCCAACCATTCAGTATGGTTTCAATCATTGCAGAATTGTCTCCCTTAGTTCATTAAAAATTCTGATGGCTGGCATGTGAGGAAACAAGTATTATTTTATTATGTTATTTAGATTTGTCTCAGGTCATATTGCTTAAAAACAACAACAAAAATAAAATAAACTGATAACATATTTTATGCATTAGTGATATTTTCTGATATTTTACAGAGATAAAAAGTATGGACAGTGAAACTTTACAATCTAATGGAGATCTAAGTGGTGTTTCGGCTAAGGTCACGTTGTTGTTACAGGCCAGACAGTAGATTTACATAAAAACAAGGAGAATCTGACACTATCCTGCATGTTTTCCTATAATATGATCTACATTGTAACATTACTGTATATCACTTAATATTCGTGTGATCAGTTTTTTTTTTGGTTTTTCATGAATTTCGATAACAGATTTATTTCATGGATTTAGGGATTCACAGTCGCTTCTTAGGTTCCATATATATAGCGGAAATAAGACATCACAAATAGTGTACAACAATCAATATACACATATATGAGGCCCATATGGAAGATTGCATTATTTTAAATATGTTAGCCTCATTAAGTAAAGACTTTGCTTGCTTAATGCTTGCTTAATTACTTACTATGCCGCAAATTCACGAATAGTCACAAAAGTAAAAACATGGCAAATATTACACAACATACAATACTTTATAGTATATTGCAGAGCATGCATGCCGTTCAGATGTCTGTCCTAAGGGCTGTATTGTTATTGTACCAGATGATACTGTAACATACATGGATAACAATCCCTTAGGGGAACATAAACACTGGAACACTGGTGATATCTGATAATGTTGGTCACTTAAATCACCATTATGTAATTAATAACCCCATAAATATACAACAAGACTTAGTGTTAAATCGAATCAAACAGCTGATCATGCATTTCATTGGAATGAAACTGTATCAAAGGGCTGTCAGCATATCAATGAAATGAACATAATCAAAGAGCAGCTGTAAGCACATTATTGGAACAAACAGAATTAAAGAGCTGTAATTACATCATTGGCAATCACAAAAGAGCTGTGAGAAGTTAACTAGAATCAAAGAGCTGTTTGCACCAAATCTTTCAAGTGAATTAACTGAATGATTGATGAAAAATTGCTATCAATGCAATGTAACCAGCAGCAATTCATCTCAATAATCAGGCAAATAATCTCATAAATACTGCTGTGCATAAGTCATGATGTAACACAATCATAAAAGTCATTCTGAATTTTGTCTTAAACGTGACTGATCAGCACTTTTAAATGTGTAAATTCATGAAAAAAGAGCTAAATAAATATGGTAAAAAAACGTAAAATAATAATACACTGTCCTGTCCGTTTCACAGCAGTACAAAATCATTTATGTAAAACGTATGACCGAACATTCACATAGTGACACATCTACCTAATGAAGCATTGCTTTATAACCTTAAGTCAAAAAGTATAATATAGCTTCTGAAAACATGTTTTTTACTCATTTAATGTATGTACATTACTTGCTTGATTACACACATGAATAAACCTCATTCACTCCATGTGATCACCATATTGAGCTAGGCCTTTTGTGAAATGAAGTAGTTATAGAGACGAAAATTGTCAAGTTACGAATTAGGAAAAATAAAGAAAACACTCAAAATTCTGAAATAAAATATCTTGATCACTTTTACCCATGAAACATGAGACAACCATACTGCCAGATAGGGCTTGGTACGTGGGACGTTCAAAAATAAACAGGACTATTGTCACAAAACGTGCATGGTTAAACGAAATAAATCAAATTATATACCATCATAAATCGGAATCCTTTTTCTACATACTGTAAAAATATCAACTAAAACAAATACGCGGTTCGAGAGTTACAGGTGACTACACAAGGTCACTAACGCTGACCCGGCGCACAAAATGAAGTCGCGCTATTTTACAGGGCGTTAGTGCTTCGCATAGGGCTATGAAATAGGACGTTTATAGTGATACATTCCAGTACCACAATGAGTCACACAAGTAAAGCGTTAGTGAGAATCGCATGTATTTTTCCGGATCTTACTTCGAATATCTGGGCGAGAATCCGTACCATGAAACGTTGGTATTTTGAAAATGTTTTGGTAACTGACGTCACAGAGGTTCTTATGATTTCCTATTACTTCCCTGTCTTACAAAGCTGAACAGTTATCATTAAAGCATTTGTGACATTCTGAAACTGATAAACGATTCGCAGAAGTGTTTCCAAAATGTAGTTACGATAATTTCATATGATTCAGAGGACTTAATCATCTTGCTGTTGACAGAACTTGATGTTTGCCCGTATTTCCTTACGTTCAGGTGACATCACTTTTGCGTTACGAAATTGTCACTCTTGAGTTCAACTTTTGTCTATTTCAATACCTAACGTCCAAATGTCGTCATTTTTGCAGACATCGTCCAACATATAACATGAAATGTTATGGCAAAGTTTTAAAACCAACAATATGATAGTATTAAAGATACACCCCATTACATAGTCGCCATATATGGTAATTGGTGGGCTGCGCTGGGTGCGTGTTACCATGGTTTCAAAATGGACTATTATGAGAGGACGTGATAGTGTAACTCGATAAATCAGATATCAAATTTTCGCAATTGGATACCGATTCCATATTATCTAATAATATTTGTATAATATTGTAAACTGTACCCGTGAGAGCCCCAGTCCTGTTTATTTTAGAACGTCCCACGTACATGAGATACCTGGAAAACTTAGGTTAATTACAACAACAATATAACAAACAAATAGTCAAGATCTATCATAAATAAGCAAAAGCATGCTATTATCATCAGTGGTTATAATTAAACGCATTTACTGCAGTTTCTTGTATGAGAGATGGTGAACAATTCCTAATATAATTTGTTACAACTTTGTATAGTATCACAGTATCACGTAAGGTTAAGAAAAATGCAAAAATAATCATCGGTCACCATGCTTGTTTCGCAGTTTTTTTATAACTATAGTGATTGTTCTTCAAATACGCCTATTCAAAGAATGGTGACTTTTTTCATAATTTATGCATTTTTCCTGTTTTTAAAATGACACACTGTCCATACCGGTACACAAAGTTTGAACAAATCTCCAGTATTGGGAAAAGTTTGCAAGAAACTGCTAGCAATGAGCTTCTTTAACAAAGCAATTAGCAACAAGCCACACCACACCACACCACACCACACCAGCATGCCATGTCACACACCAGCATGTCAAACACCTTACCTTGTGTGTCATGTCAAACATGAGTCCATGTGGTGTCAGAATAGTTACGGGGCTGTAAGGTAACCCCTCATCAATATCAGAATCAGACTGTCGAGATTTCAACCTCCTAAATAACTCGGTCTGTAATCCAATGGTGCAATGTGTTAGTATAAATGAGTATAAAGTTATATATATGGACATATAGATGGTAAAATGTAATATACAGGGTGTCCCGAAAAAAACCAGTGACCTTAATCTAGCAAGGTTATAAAACAGCTTAACGTTTTCTCTTTTATCAATAATAATGATTCCCAGGTTGATTGTTTGGAAATCCCTGTATATGCCAGCTCTAGATCTTTGACCTTCGCCCAGGGGTTGCGTTGGATCCTCAAAGTGACCCTTTCATCAACAATTCACGAATGTTTATAAAACAAAAACATGTACAATAATTTGACATGACTTTGTTTGTACACCACATGGCAACTAAATTAAGTTATTTAATAACCTAACTAATCTCAATGGAAAATCAATAGGGGTCATATCTAAAGGAAATGGCTGGTTACTTTTGAAGATCCTTAAAACTAAAGGTCAAACTGTTTTGAGTTATTGGTCAACAACCATTTGATCTACTGACAGACCTAGCTGAATCTGACTTTTATAATATTATATAATAATAAATATTGTGCATTATAAAGTTCATTGTCTACAAGGTGCTTATAATATAATATAATGGATGACTATACTGATATACAGGTTGTTAAATAAGTTTGTTATCAATGTTTAAGTTTATTTTTCTGATGTCAGAAGAATGTTACATTTTCAGGTTGAATTCCAATGGGTTCTGTATGGTTGTTGTTATCTTTCTGGTATTAAATGAAGCTATAAGTTAGAGTAATAAATTAATATTTTACACTGCGTACATTATTACTAAAAAAGTATGAATTAAAATTTGGAGAACAAACTTTCTCAACACCCTGTATATGTTATCTTGGATTAAGAGAACACAGTAACAGAAACATACTATTTTTAAGTCTATAAAATAGGCCTATATGGGGCTTCCAACAGAAATAGTGCTGTATGAATCACTGTGATTCAAACCTGTGCAATTGTCAGGGTTGTATCAATACCCTACTTTAAACCCCTCAGTTACCAGAGACTGTTGGTGCTTGAACACTTTTATTCATATTTTAATGAAATCATCGAATTAATGCGATAAAACCTTACATAATATAAATTATACGCAATTACTCATTTTGACAGATATTGAATATGAAACGTCTCCATTAAGTACAATCGCAAAACCAAGAAGTAAAACCAATCATTCTATCCTATAAATCCTGCCAGATGTCAGGCAAGTTGAATAAATGATGAATAATTTCAATGATTAGTTTTGGCAAATTTCTCATAATTTGAAATTTTTGGAAATTGTAACTATATGTAACTGTCAAACCTATGTTTTATAATTATCTGTCTGTCACCGGAATTAAGCAACTACCAGGCCCTGTCCAGCTAATTGGTCGACTTTGATATCAAATATACATATATAAACATTATCACTGCTTTTAAAGCAGTATAGTGTTACTATTTTAAAATTGTTTGTTTGTTTTTTTGCATTAAACTGAGACATCTTAAGTGCATAGCTATTTGTTCTTTTCCCTACGAGAATGGCCAATCACCTTTGATGTCCAGGTTTGAAACCCTCCTCTTTCTGAATAGACTCCTAATGGCACTTTTATGCACCCAGTATAGATACATGTGAGACTTAAAACCTTCCAGCTACTCCAGTTTATCTCCAGTTGTAAGGGAAACACTGAAAAGCGTTTCAGAAATCATCAAGTTACCCAAGCTGAGAATCACATCCGACTCATGGTATTGAACTGGTATATTAAACTTATAATGCATGCTTGTCATGAAATCATTAATAAAGATGACATTACTTACATCGTGGTTGTTGACACTTTCCATTATGTAAACTCAAGTTACCCAGCATACAGACATATAAGGCTGATTGTCACATATGATTGAAATCCCATAGAAAGTTAATTCCCCGTGTCACATTTTCATGAATTTTAATCAAGTTTTATTGAACACTAAATAAGACATTCAACTGTGATCAAATAATTAAACACATGCAGAAAGCATATTCGCAAACAAAATTTAAACGTCACAAGTTGTTGATTTTATCTCATACACCATATTGAATGCATCCAATTAATCAAGCCTTATATTGCATGCTGGTATATAATTAAGGAAACATTTTGCCATACAATATTATACTTTCACCAGTACGCATGAAATACAAGTGGGCGGCCAAACTGTCTCATCTTGATGCCTGGTACTTTATTCACTTAGTACAGTTTTGCATTATACCATCAAAATGCTTTTTACACTGAACTAAAATATATGCTAACTTAGTAAGGATGCATGAATTAGAATATATTATTAGGTTCATGTTAACCATGTAACTATCAAAGATTTTCAGGCCAGCTTTATAAATTATTTAATGATTAAATTCTGAAGAACATAATTAACTTAATTGTTTCTGCCACAGATTTAAATCCTGGTAAAATGATTTTTAAAGTTCAAGCCAATATTATTCTAAATTACTCATCTAAAGTTGTGTTATGTGATCGGGCGATGACTTATTTATTACTCCTTTGTTACTGTTGTTCAGTTCCAGATAATAATTACTAAATGAAACAAATCTGATCTTCTTGAAACCAATTAAGTAACCAGAAAATCATATATATTTTTTTGGCCTTTATATGTTAAGTTATACTTGTAAAATGGTTAAACATACTTGATTCCTTATTGTAAAATGTCAATGTGTAATATTTCTTCTCGTTAACAAACACTTGATGTTTGATGTTTATGTAGAAGGTCTACCTAATTGACATCAGACAGGCAGCCTGGGTGTTAATAAGGTCCATGCAGACTTGTATACTTATTGGCAAATACAGTCAGATCTCGATACAAGGACGCTGTTTGTTTCCAAGAAAAATGCCGTTGTAACGAATATGTCGGTATACTGCATTGATACAAAGAGCATTTTAATACTTTTGTCCCCAAATTTGATGTCAGTATAATGAATTTGTCAGTATATCGTTGTCGTTATATCGAGATCCAACTGTACAACTGATTATATTTGTTTATTCATTTGCGTTTCTCAACAAGGGGACAAGGATCTAGGAGCCAATTTTTAATTCTAGCCTAATACTCCCGAACTGCAATTAGAATTTTATCAAATTTGAAATTCTCATATCCTAGACTGATGCAGGTAAGTCAGTGCAGTTATTATGTCACAAAATTGACTTTCAAACATGCAATAAAATGCTAGCTTTCATAAAAAAATAATATTCAAAAAAATTATCCTCCGCATACAATGCATCACTTTTCAACTCTTGTACAAGCAGCCAACAAGATACAAAATTTGACATTATCGGATAATTAAAATGACAATTCGGGACTTAATTTACACATTTTAAGTATTTTTACACCTTTATAACATCCATAGACACATAAATCAACTTACTACAAAATTTGTGTTTTGTCGTCATTAATGTAAATAACAACAGAAGCTACAGTTAGCCAATTTATTTTCGCGAAGACTAACTTTTGTGTTTTGCTGATTATTGGCATATTCGCAACTACAAATTTTCTTTATGGTATCCCGCAACGTCCATATTAATATTTTCTTGGTTTACAGTAATACAGATCTGAGACTTATGACAACAACCAGAGAAAATCAAGAGCGTAAAATAAATGTTTACAAAAAGTTTATAAACATAACACTCAAATTTTGTATAGGCCTATTTTCATTTTAATATGCATTTATTTTCACATTAAGTTTGCTTTGATCCATCTTTGCTTTGGTTGGTGACTGGGTTATGCTTTCTAAATAGGCCTTGGCTTTTTGTAAAGAGCTCATAAACTGAAAAATGTGTGGAATTTTAATTGTCATACAGGCAGTAGTGTGTGTGTAGTAGATAGAGAGTGAAAGCAAGTAATATGATACACCTGACTGTCCAACTAACATCTTGTATGAAGATACATTCAATAAATATAGTACATGTACCTGTCCGTATTTTAAGATTATTTAGATATAAACTTCAATCTTCAGTCAGCCCTCCATCTCAACAAACATGGCCAATGTTATTATGAACAGTCAGGCATTAAGGGAATTTTATAAAATTCAATAAAAAAATCTTACTTACTACAGTGTGCCCAGGATAATGTGACATTTACAAATATGAATCTGGTGTCAGTCAACTGTTGCAAAATTGGTTTTACAAATTACTAAAGAAAACAGATAAGGTCAGTATTGTACTGAAACCATCACATTAATTGTGCACACCTTTGTGGAATATACCAATTTCCCTGCCTTTCACATTATCCTGGGCGCACTATAAATTCATTGTTTAAATCATATACAATTGTTTGGATGAAATTATAAAATCTTTAAAAATATTTCAACTCAGTTAATTTCAAGACGTGTAAAGAGAAATTACTGTAAGTCAATTTATTACCCAATTGCTCTATTTAAGGGCCATGTTTTGGTTCAATTCATGACTGCAGCAGCATTAATTTCCCTGACAAGGTTTCAATCATCAGGTTATGAAAAAAACTTTTTTGTCGTTGGTCAAGCAAACAAGGGACCCTACCCAAAAAACAAAAACAAGGGGCCCTACCCAAAAAACTGAACTATTTTTTTTTAAACACAGGAATACATTCTAGAGTTTGCTAATTACAAGGTAAAATAACCTAGACCATTTCCCTTTCAATTTGATAAACATGTAACACTATACACCTAATACGTCTATGTCAAACTGCCTTAAGCGCTCATTCTTTTAAGCCATAATAGAAGGGCTATTCATATCCAAAAATCAATGTTGTAACATTATGCCTTAACCTTAATAGGACCTTAACCCAAACAACTTTATAAATAAAATATGCTGATTCATTGTAGCTTATTAATCACAGGTCAATTTCCAGCACATTTCTAGAGTCTGAATGTATGTCATACTTGTTTCATATAAAAACGTTGGTATAGTTCCTTCTTAAATTTTGCTTGAATTAATATATCACTTGGGCCTAAAATAAAATATTGTTTGTTTCCCCATCCCCTACCTACTTGATTAAAAAGGGCCCTACCCAAAATATTTTATTGCCCAAATTGAAATAATATTTTTTTATTAAAAATTAGAAGTGAAAAATATTTTTTCTGTTTACTGGCTTCTTAAATCTTACCATTAAATTTAAGACTGTTGGTTTTCACCTTGGAGTTAATTTAAATTTCATTATTGTTGGTTTTCACCTTAGGGTTAAATATAAATTTAATTATTTGTATGTCTTAACCAATTACTTTATACTGAAACAGTTAAAAAAAAATTTACCCTACCTACCTACCCATTCTAAATCTGCTAGGGTCGGGATGGGGAAACCAAGAATATTTTAAGTTCGGCCTTGTTGCTGACTTTGTCATATTTTTACCAAAAGCTGGCATGAGTTTAAATAACACTAGAAGGTTAACTTAATATAAGCGGCAATGTTGTAAGCAATTATCACAGGCTTTGCATTTTAATTGCTTTGGGTATGAATGATTTTGAAACTGGTGTACATGTTTATTCACAAAATTTAAGTTAGCTTCTTAATTTACAACAAGAAATATAATGTTAAAGATGGCCCTAAAGCCAGTGATTGATCTACAGTACAGACTGACAGTGTACCACCCAACCCAGAGATTATAGGTTTGAACACCACCCAAAACCAAAGGTCTTAAGTTTGAATACAATGAAGGGCATCCAGCTCACTTACACAGAAGTTGTACAGGCTCAATTGACACTACTGCCAACATGATCATATCTAATCATTTCAGTCACTTAATTGCCTACTTTTATGCAAATAAAGCTCTTAACAATTTAACCATTAATTAGTTTTAACTTAGCATAACTTAATGATTAAACATCAACCATATTTAAGGTATCTCATAATCTGCATGCTTACTGTGGTAGTATTATATAAATATAAAGCATATATTGGAAGATGAAATTTCCCACGCCATATGTTATGAATTCATGCTCATGTAATAACAGTAAATTATAGCACGCTTCAAAGATCTTAGCTTATAATTCAGTGAATAAATCCATCAGTACCATATTACACACAAACATAGAAATCATTGAATATACCATCTAGATATATTTCACTGATTTAAATATGCTTATCAAACAAAAATATTTTCTACTCTAGAATTTTGTTTTCAATATTTAAAGGGAGGGAAAGTATTTATTGCACTATTTCATTGGTTATATATATATATAATCTCATAGTTTTTTTCACCATTTTTCAACAGATTTTCCATCAAAATTTGATTTTCATACAACCCACTATAATGTTTCCATGCGTATATATTATTTACATATATATATTTATAATATTGCAAGCACTGGTCTATATTGTATGTGTATGTTATATGAATGTGTGTTAATTTACCTGGAATGGATTGGACTCTATGTTTTCCATGGAGACAGTTTTATTCTCGAGAATGCCGGGTGTCGGTTCTTTACTCTCAGTCTGAAATATACTGTCCTCTGAGATACTTCTACTTCCAGCCAGGGCATGTGACTTCGGTCTGAACCTAAATAGATGAAGAATAATAAACACATCAAAAATAACAAACCACAGTCGGACAATCTGACTAAGAATACATCTAATATGCTATTTCCCTCACCATCGGTGGCATATATGGTCAACATATATTAAGAATATTATGATCGTCATTGCGGTGAGTTAAAGATCTGTATGACATCTACAGGTATTTAAAAATCTATTTTCCAACAATATTATGACAGGTTGGATATAATTATGATGTTGTTTTTATGGATCCAGACAAACACCAAACAGGTCACTCTAGACAGGTTGTTACTGAAGCAAGAGCCAGTCTGGAGCACATTATAGTTTACATAAACACAGTCGATACCATAATCGATAAAAATAAAATTTTCATTTTCCACCTCGATATTAAAAGATCTCCTGGATCAACAAATAACATGCTCAATAACTTTGTCTTAATAGCGTCTGATCTGTTGTTGCCTTTGATCTTGGAATTATCACGCAATTAAAATGAAATGTCAATATTCTGGTTAATTAAAATGTAGTAAAACATTCGTAAGCAACACCAGCTGCTGAAAGTCTCAGATAAACAGATAATTCAGTTCATTAAGATAGATGATCTAAAAACATGTCATCAAAAGTTATACATAATTAATTCCATTCGCTTAAGGATTTCATCGAATGCGATTATGCAATCACCTTGGCATGTTTATACTTGTATTATATGGATAAAATAATGGGCCCCAGAACGAATGCCATGGCATATGTCACATTAACTTAGGACTTGTGAATGCACTGTAACATGCAAGTGTTTGTATTATTTATAAATGAAGGCAGGCATTTTATGTAACATTGGACACATGTGCTAAGCACAATTGTGCAATAATCGCAAATTGACATGATTGTACGAAGTCTTGTTTATGCATGATTACATGAATCCTTAAGTAAATTGATTTTGTGGTGTTTTTTTCCAGTTTATTAAGACCAGAATAAACAAATTCTGAGATTATCATAACCATTACAACATGATGGTCATTATCCTATTACTTTTCATCATTGAATTTTTTTTATATGATATAAATTACAGATGATCAACTATTTTTACATATGTGTAATATAAGCCTGACACGTTTCGTCAGTAATTTCTCCAATTATTGTTCTGCTTCATGCACTGTAGAAATTTAATTCTATAATGTCATCTCAACTTTTTGCCTGAAGTTATCAGTTTTGTACATATTTTTCCTTCTACCCTACACCTTATTGACAAATTATAATTGACCTCAGACTTCATTGTTATAAACATCTAGAACAGCCATGTTGACCGATTTTAAGATTTGTGACCTGTAAGTCTCGATTTCAGACACACAACAATTTTAACATATTATTTTTTTCTTCTTTGATCCAAAAGGAGGTATTTTGTTAGTTAAACATTATAATTATATACTATACAGAGGTATACGAACAATGATGTACTAAGAGACTCGGAGCCGGGAAATATGGTTTTTGAAGTCCTTTACAAATGTTTAAGTGCATAATATAAAATAACTGTGCGTTGTTTCATTTTGCTATAGGCTTTTAAAATTCAGGTAGCTTAGAATATAGCTTAATTAAGGTACATTATAATTAAACATAACATCAAACAATTTAAAAGCAACATGCTGGCATTCAAGTATAACATCATTACATACA
The DNA here is from genome assembly GCA_947247005.1 of Spisula solida. Taxonomy (NCBI): domain Eukaryota; kingdom Metazoa; phylum Mollusca; class Bivalvia; order Venerida; family Mactridae; genus Spisula; species Spisula solida. The sequence goes on along the minus strand of OX365950.1, from coordinate 854,890 downwards.
TATATTATATTTAATCACAGGAATTTTAAATATGTAGAATATTCATCAACTCAAATGATCAATCAATCATCATGATGCAAGTTACATTATAATTTATAATTATGTATATGATATTCTAAACATTTCTCCAGCACTTTATTTCATCAACTCTCTGATTATTGAACAAGAACTATGTCTATAGTGAGAGCATCTACACCTAGTGGGTGCTGATGCTGGCTAATCTTTCTTTATTTATGTCCCAGTAATATAAAAAATATTGTCATTACCTAAGTTAACCTAGTTTAGTAAACTTAACTCTCAAATCAAGTTCAGGAGGGAGCACTAATCTTTGAAAAATGCATTATGTGTCTTGCTTGAATGAAGGACGTATCTTTGGAGTAAATGGTTTACTGTTACAACAATAGCTTACCCTCCATCATCATCGTCGACCCCACCCACAGCACCATGATGTAAAGCACTTGTAGAATGTGCTTTCTGTGATTCACCATCCTCTGGTTTGAATCTTTTCTTACTGCTACCTCGGAAAAAGTTCTTCATTTTCTGGAATGGCTTAAATTTCTTCTTTTTGTCCAATCGTGAATCTGTGAATGGTACAAGACATTTTGTATTATATGTTTTAAGAGAAATGTATAATTCAATACGATTATAGAAGTATAGACCAACAAATTGCTATAAATTTTCTATTCAAACAAGATGACATAAACATAAATCTATCAACTAAACACTAAGCCATGGACGATGCCCACAGGCTTCAAATCAATATACTCAGGAAAGGTCCATAGTGCAAATCTACTTCACAAGTTAATGCCAATAAGCCATGCAGTCACCAGTGTTACCCAAGGCTGAACTGTTTGAATATGTGTCAGAGGACGTTTGTATGCCATTTCAAGGGAAATCATTGGGTTATAAATGCATACATATAGTACTATATAATAGTAAATTTCTGCTCTATCTACAAAGCTGCACTCACAGGATGCACCTTTTATTACCAACCTTAATTGAATTATATATGGGGGTAATCAATAAAACTATTTGATACATATCAATGTTTGACCATTTAGGCTTTAGCTACATAAAATCATGATGCACAGTAATATCTTAATTATATTCCCATATTATAGAGGCCAGCTACAGATTATTATTCCTCTGAAGAAAATCAGAAAAGCAGTCATTTTACTCACATTTCTATAGAAGACCCAATCTTAAATAAATTGCTAATAACTCATATACAATTGTTGAATCCACCTGTACATTGCCCATCTAAGTGGCACCACCAAGTGGTGTAGCCAATGGAGAGTCAGCAAGAACCAATATGCTCCTTATTGCACATTCCAGAACATTATGTTTTCCTCATTGCACTACTATAATATATAACTACAACAACTGTAAGCTTTTGACTCAACCAGTTGCCCATCTAAGTGCCTCCACTAAGTGGTGTTGTCAATGGAGAGTTAGCAAGAACCAACATGCTCCTTATTGGACATTCCAGAACCTTAGGTTTTCCTCATTGCAGACATGGAGTAATCGATTAAAGTAATCATGATGATTAATAATCGATTACTTTTTTCAAGTAATCATCATTAATCAGTAATCATGGATTTTTCTGATTAATGATTAATAATTTAATCGATTAATGATGAAAAAAAGGCTGTAATCATGATTACTTTACGATTACTTTTTGATTACTTTGTATTTATATATGAGAATGATCAGCAGAAAATATGTTTTCAGTTACAAAAACACAATGATAATAACTACCAAAACTAAATAGAATTAATTATATTTTCAGTGAATTATCAGTCAATAATATTGATTTAATATTTATTAAGTCTATAGACATAGTAATAAATGTAAGTAATACTATGTAATAAGCTTTAAACAGGCATTTTGTGCAATGAAATATTTGTATAAATATATAGATAACAAACATTACATCATGTTTAAAACATGACTGTGTGTTAGAATATTACACTTCATGATGCAGTTGGACAATTCACACCTATTTAAGTGTACCCTATTTCAAGCTCAGAGCTGCATGTATCTTGCCTGGGGCAAACATTTGTATTGTTAGTTAAACTAATTGATGTGGGTTAAGTGTCACTCTATTGTTTAAGAAACACCAGGATAGTTATAGTTTACCCTACTTTTTTCAATAAAAAAATTTAAGGGATTTTAAGACTTGTCATACATTGATCTGTTATAACCTTGGGTGAATCACATAATTACTGTAAGCCGTTGTAACCAAGAATTTTAGATGTTCAGTTAATAGTATTTAAACAAGTATACTTATTTTGCTTAAATGTCAAAAGTGTTGAACAATTTCTTACTATAACAAATAGTTAAGTTCTGTATCAGTTATTACTTAAACCCAGAGCAGATTAGTTTGGCTGCTTAGAGTCATTTTATATATCCAGAAAATGTACCTTGGATTAAGGCTTGGTGACATAACTTTTGAACGCCTGATGATGATTAATTATAACATATATATTTGAACTTTAGTCATGTAAAGAAAACCATTTGTCTCTTGAACACAGTACCCACTAGTTGAATATATTTTGTGTGTCTAATTGATATGTCTGCTTAGTATTAGATAGACACATTGTAACTGTTTTATAAACATGTCCTTTAACTTTGTTTTGTTCTGTGTCTTTGAAAAGTAATCGTTAATCATGCGATTACTTCAATTAACGATTAATAATTTAATCGATTAACAACAATTTGTCAGTTAATCGATTATTAATCGATTATCCAAAAATGTCGAAATAATCGATTAATAATCGATTACTTTTCAAAGTAATCGACTCCATGTCTGCCTCATTGCACTCATATAACTACAACAACCTAGTATGATTAATTGACTAGATACATTTAGTTGCCCATCTAAGTGCCTCTCCTAAATGGTGTAGTCAATGGAGTCAGCAAGACATGACATACTCCTAATTGCACATTGCATGCCGAGCATAGCCTTTATTTGCCAGTCAGATTTCTGCTGAAATATGGCAGGCATATGAGTGCCTCCACCCGATGGTTTTCCTCATTGCACTAGTATAATGTAATGCTACAACAACCTAGTATAATCAATTAACTAGATACATTTAGTTGCCCATCTAAGTGCATCCACTAGGTGGTGTAGTCAATGGAGAGTCAGCAAGACATGACATACTCTTACATGTAATTGCTGATTGTAGTAGCTTAGAGTTACCTGACTGCACCATTCTATTGACTGAGTAATAAATTATGAATATAAGATAGAAGATATTATGCATGTTACAGCTCATTCAATTAACTCATCCTGAGGCTGACATGGGGGGGGGGGGATAAAAAATAAATGCAATTAAAGATGAGGTACATTAATCAAAGTATTAAGAGGATGATGTGATTTGATGGCCTTCAATCATTAAATACACAGAGCTGTAGCAAACAAACATTTTAATCCATAACATGATTTATCTACATCTTTACAGCCAATTGCAACAGGAATTTACTCAAAATGGCTTCAAGAAACAATCTTTTTACACGGAATTCACACAGAAGTGTTACAGAAAATAGTTAAGTAATCTATAAAGGAAAAGGCTTGTGTAGTTGATAATAGATGGTTTTATCAGTACAAATGAACCAGCTAGCTTATCATGATCAAACAGATGTATGAAACAAATAATGTTTACCAAACACAAATTTCTGGAAAGACCAAAAAATGTTGTTTCCAATGTTGTCCAAACTTAGGCTAAGCCAAAAAATTTGTTGTTAAGTTAAACAAGACTGCGTTCAATAAACGCTTATGCCCCCTGTGGAAGCCTTGTCCATAAATAAGTCTAAGTCCAAAATTAGGTCAAGGTGAAGGTCAAAATGGGGTTAGGTGATACTGGCGTGTGGAGAGTGTTCATACACAACATCCATGCAAGTTTGGAAGCTTTGTAGCAAGCCATAATGATGCTAGAAGAAACGGTCAATTTGGGTTAACCAGGACGGACGGACGGACGGACAGACGGACGGACGAACGGACGGACGGACGGACAGGTGAATCACTATATGCCTCCCGATCTATCGATACGGGGGCATAAAAAAGTTATCAATTTTGTAGGGCTGCTTTCAGTAGTTCAGCCGTTCAGCCACCGTTTGACATTTAAACTTCCCCTGCTCATTGGGCTACCTATGGAAACCTACGTTCGAGTCTCCCTGGGGAGACTATTTCTCTCCTGGTGGGTATGCAGCCAACATCGATCTTCGGCACCCAGGACTATCAAACATGTTCAGACACAGCCCTCACAGGTACCAATTCATACCTTGGTCGAGTGGAGCATATGGGTTATTCGGGCTCAAAGAAATTAAGCAGTGGTCCAGACGGGGGTTGAACCCGGGACCTCTCGATCCCGAAGCGCACGCCCTACCTCTAGGCCACCGCTCCCCACTCAAAATATTTTTGATGCATTAAGATGTTTTTGAATTTTTCTCATACTTATTGCTGGCATATCTAGATCTAGTTGCTCATTTCAATTGTAAAAAAATAACCTATCCTATTTTTTGGGGCATGTTAAAGTACAGAGAATTTGACACGGATCTCGACCTACTATTAGCATAATTTAACAGCTGATATATAACGTCTATATTTGTAATCCTGCTTATATGTTTTCTTACGCGGAGAGTATCACGAAGATGTACGAGGTGTGAAACCAACACCTCGTACATCTTCGTACCAACACAAATCTGAAGGACCGATACTGCACGATTTGCTTGCTTAAATATATGTTATCAACGCAAGAACCTTGTAATATATTCATGCATAAAGGTCAGGGTCAAGTCAAATTCTCTGTGCTATGCCAGGGTACTTGCGTTGTAATTGAAACAGTGGCAACCAGGATTGTCAGGTAGAAAACACTATATTATATAACATTAATGATTACACACAACGTCAGTAAAACAGACAGAATCTGTTAAATAAAAGTGAAACTTCTACACAATTAAGACAGGAGATGAAACTGAGCTTCTAAAATGACTGACAAGTCACAACCATTATGATTATATTTTCATCACCCAAACTTGTAAGCTGTCAAGTATTACATTGATTTGGACAATCAATTGTTACCTGGGATATGGCTGGGATATGGTATCATTGTTCAAATAACCAACACTTCAAGACATTATCGTGTCAAACAGTTTGAAAAAAGAATCTTAGGAATGCACTGTTAACAATTTACTCCAATATATACGATAATTAATACTAATTTATTTTAGGTTGATAAAATTAAATATTTCCAACTTTTATTTCTCTCTTGGCACCTGGCATTCCTGATATATCTGTAATTCATCCCAAAATTTAAGGGTATGAGAAAAAAGAAGCCATTTTCCTTTTCATACCAAGTGTCTAGCAAGGGAAATACTGGAACCATTTTTATTTTCGTCTTTGATATATTATAGAAACCCAAGCTAATCCCTTCAGTATCATATTCTGAGATTGCAGGTGCATCATGAAGAAAAGGGCTAAATTAAGAACTAATGGTATAACTAGATGTGGCAGCGGCCTGAAGACAGCTAACAGGGGCGAGCACTACATGACACTTTCCACTGCAGGTAATCCATGCCTATTATAATTAAATGGTAGGTAACTGAATAGAGGTGATCCGTGAGTAGCGCTTTGCTTAGGCAAGACAAAAGGGGTGATACACCTGAGTATTGGTGCTCTGACTACCAACACAAGTTCAATGAAGGTCAAGCAATTACCTAAGCATGTAACAAAATATTTACATGGCTGATATTTAGGTGTCTATCATTAATGAACTCAGGTTAGACAATCAGAAATATCATTCAATACCATGTACCAGGTACGCATGTATTCATGTATATATAATATATCTACACACAATATTAAATACAAACACAATAATATAATAACAGTGATGATGTCATACTGGTTGTATAGCGTGTTCATATTGAGATCGTGTTCATATTGAGATCGAGTGCAAATAAACAAAGATTGCATAAATTTGAACAAGAAATCTTACATTGCACTTAACCAGTAACCATGCAGTCATTCAGTTACAATTAAGGACAATATAAGATAAACTTCATATAATGATAGTCATGTGTGTAATGTTGGGTTTTTAACATCCCTGACCAACAGTATGACAGTATACACCGATCAGGTGCCCGTCCCTGACCATTAACAGTATGACAGTATATATATACACAGATCAGGTGCCCGTTGCATAACTAAGGCGCTACAGAGCGCTTTTTGGAAGCACTTTTTACTATGTCTATGCTACGATACTTTACCAGCGAGCAGTGCTCGTCAATAGCATACCCTTTCTCAGCACTTTGCTCTAGGGGAGCGCTTCCAAGTGCTTTCTTATGCAACAGACTGCTTCCCTGCTTTAATTGCTGCTTTTTTGAAGCAAGCCGTTTCCTAGCATAGTGCTATCCAATGCTCGGTAGGGGTTTGGTTAGGCAACTGACTCAAGAAACCCAGCAACTTAACAATAGTAGTAATGGAAGTTCAGACAAATTCTAAGCAATAAGCAATTTTTTTTTTTTTTTTTTTTTTCTTTATGACTGTGCCCACTGGTATTATAATAAGTGACAGAGTAAGTCCTTCTACATACCCTATACCAATGACCAGATAGGGCATGCAGTGTTTAGCATTGCATCAATCTAATCCTCCAGATGCATTCAGGTCAAAAACTAAAGCTTCGAGTTTTTATCAATTTTAGTCAAAGAAAATCATAATTAAAATTTATCACATAAAATAGGCTCTGGGAGTTTAATAAACCCATTACATAAAAGTCATAATACACACGTGTAATAAACATGCAAATGAGGTATATACAAGGGCGAGTCACTTTATTTATGTATTTATACACGTCAAAAAAGTAAAAGGATACATTTTTAGAACAGAATAAATTTTATATCCGATTATGAGCACTCTAGGGCACGTTATAATCACACAATAACATATGTACAAGAACTTAAGAGATATAACTGTTAGTAAACATGACGGTAGGTCCGTTAAACGTGGGTACGAATAAGATGGGACGAAATGTACATACCAAATATCTGGCATCTACACAAACACACGGCATCGGATGTTGATTTCATTGTATAAATCCGTTAATTTTGAGAATTAAAGACGATTTTCCTTGCTTACCAAGTACTTGCATCGTGTACAATCAGTTATTTTCGGCTATTCAGACGAATCGTGAATAAATTCACGCGGAAAACCTAGTTACTTCCCCTGTCCTTAGTTGTTACTAAAACCCGGAACGGAACACGAAACAGAACAGAATACGTTGTGTTGCTGCGGTCCTAGATTTAATTTATTTATTTTGTTAAGCGTAGTTTTACATCTGCAGGATTTTAGATCCCCTAAAAATATTATTTTCAAAGGCAGAAAAATTAACATATTGGAGAATACATTGTTGCACTATTTTCTTAGCTCTTTCAATGAACCGCTTTACTCCTATGGAGTTTATTTGCTAAAGGGGAAGTGTGTGCATTCTTGACTCACTTTCACTGTGTATTTAGTTTATGTGATAAAAAGAATCTTACATTCGTGTCATTCCATATTAAATTTATTAAACTCGTTGAATAAAAGTGATAAAATGCTCGGCAGAGCCTCGCATTTTATCATTTTATCCAACTCGTTTAATAAATTCAATATAGAAAGACACTCATGTAAGATCCTCTATTTAATTAATAGTAATAAGAAACTTACCGTCGCCAAACACATCCTCTCCTTCTCCAGGTGAAGCCACGCCTCGATCCACTACATCCACAGAGGTTGACATCTTACTATCTGACTCCATTCACACTATATTACTCTATATTACACTATTACACGACACACTTAAGTCTCAATATTATTATTGCCACACCTTTCCATGTATAACACACAGCAATGCACCAGATTTATCCAGCCAGTAATAACACCTATATATATATATACGTTTAAATAACTCCACATGTGATGCGTAGGACCTTACTCCACAAATCTATGTATTCACAGGTCTAAATTGTAAGCTTGAAATGCTGAGTTACTCTGAATCATTCAAGCATTAATCCACCCAGGGTTTAATATCCCTAAATCAAGTCAATATATGGGCATAAAACATGCCAATTAAATTCTAATCAGCGTATCACACCATTAATTTAATCATCTATTATTATAAAACACTAGGTTAGCTGTCAATAAATCTTGACAACTTCAACAATCGGTATTACACCAGTAAATGTACACATCCGTACCTTTGTTTCCATTTACAAATCTACACTTAATCACAACACTATATCAAACATTCATCGATCCTGATCCATGAATCTACAAACGTTGAAATCAAGCATGTCAACGGTAAAATCCAGACGAAACAAATGTCACTATTTTCTTTCAAGTCTGTTCACACACCTGGAAAGAAATAAACAATGTCCATTACAAAACAGAAATGTACAATTACGAAGAATATCCGTATAGCACGTACAACATAACAACTAAGTTGTAAAACCACATAGATCTAAATGATTTATGTCCGTTTGTGTTTAAATGTGTTAAAATTCTTATATCCTTTCAAAAATATGAACACATTTACTGAAGTGCATACCGATATACGTTTTCAAGTATAAACCATAATTAAACCAGGCAAGCATAACGATATTATTTTTAGACGTTATTTCACTCTTGAATGAATCTTATGTATAGATATACACACCGGTATACTCAATAAATACAAGGTTTAATATATATATATATATGAGTCCCAGTATTATTATATCGAAGTATTTAAATAGTAAATTTAATGTAAGAAAATGCATGAATAATTTAATAAGTATGCAGATCTATTGTCTTAGATGGTTGTCATTTATTGACATTAATGTTGTAACAAAATATTAAAACGCAATATACCAACGTTTAAATCACTATTTAACAATTAGCTTCATATGTAACTTAAAACTTTTAAGTTAAAATTTAGTTAAGTATTATACTTAGTCTAGTAGTTTTTGGTAATAAATTGACATGATCCTAAACTTGGAATCCAGCTGAACTATAAAAATTTAATTCCTACTTTCAATCGCAGTATTTTCTCCCTTTTAATATATAGAAAAGGGGTGAACTCGTGAAATCTCTGCAATTACTTTCTATAGGAGAGATCATGTTTGTATACAGAGTATTCATGTACAAATGTGCCCGGTCCAGAGTAGCCATTGGTGATTGGCAGGTTTGTATTGTTCATTCATCCAATAGATTGTCGATGGGCACTATGCATATGAATACAACATATTATGTAGTTGATCTCCACTATACTAGAATTGATAATTTTAGAAAGGAACTCACTGATTGGCAGTTGCCATATCAGGAATATTAATGAAAGGGAGAGAACTCATGGAATCTCTTGTATACTTACTATAATGTACATAGGAAGGGAGATCACTCTTTGATAATTTCCATATTACTGAGGAAGGGATATTATAGAAATTGAGAGACTAATAAATACTCAAGAAAATCTCCTCATATAAGGGCATAGAAAGGGAGATAAGTGCAGCTATAAGCAAGAATTAATTATTAGATAAGTCAGGGACCATTTTCATTTCGTCTTTGGTATAACCATCACAGTATGAAACTGTCTGCAGCATCAGATACTCAAACCTCTAGCTAAACCATTGAGTTTATGTCTCTAAGGGATGTATCCATTATTTAAAGAAGGCTATGCCATATTGATTATGGCCATATAAGACCTTTTGGACAATAATATGCTAGCAGTTAGGTGGGTTAGTCTGGTTTCCATCCAAAATGTTACAATATTCCATACTATACTATTGTAATATTTGGGACCCTGTGTAATCAGACTATAATCTGTTCCATGAAAACATCCCAGCAAAAAGGCCTATTCAGATAAAGTGGGCTGGGTGTGGGGGTAATTAAGGTACATCATATAGTGAACACAGTATGTTAGCATATACCATATCAATACACAGTCAGACTTCATGACTCACAGCAGATAATTAACTGTTCACATAAATAATTGATTTCTATTTGCTTTCCAAAGACAATAAAAATCTTCCTATGTGATACATCAAATCAGATGTTAACTTCCTGCAAACATTGATGCATCATTTGAGACAATAGAAAGTATCCACACAAAAATAAATAATTAACTTAATTGATAGTAGATTAAGCATTCATTATAATGATCAAGGGATAATGTGAACATTGTCTTTCTAATTAGATCCCTGAATATAGTTTGCTTGTTTGCGTTCTACGCTGAGACAGACGTGTAATGGTAAGTGTTTGGTCATCTGGGGTTTTCCTAGAGCCTAACTGGTCAATGGCCTCCTGAGATTCGAAGGAAGTTGGGCAGAGTTTTACAAGAATCCGGGCGCACAATACCCAACGAGTCTGTCCAAATAGATATATATATGTAGCACCTATACACGCGAGATGGGTGTTAGCAACAGTTATTACATGTCTCCTCTGGGAATGCATACTAACCAGTAATTTCAAGTTGGATGGGAAACACTGAAAAGCATTTCAGAATTGACCAAGTGCAAGAGACATCTCGATCCATGGTCAAGAGTGTTAATTGTCCTATCAACTTAGTAACTGTGCCGGCCACCACAGTGATTACAATAACTCACCTTGAGCTCAAATCTTAATATCCAGTACACTCAGACTGTCACATATTTAATTATCTTGCACACTTGTGTGTTATGTTACCTGAGGCTGTGGCCTGGTTACCTGTTCTGTTATAATTATAGTAACTGTACTTAACTGACATACAAACAATGATCTAACACTGAAACAGTTATATATAAGTATAAACAAATCACTTGACAACCCCTGTATGCACCTGTATATCATCTGTCATTTAATGTACCCATAAATAGTATATATAGTAACACTAAGTAAGACAATATTATAGCATGAAGAATTTGACGTGAACCTGACCTTTACACATGAATATATAACAAGGTTCTTGTGTTGAAGATATCAATTTCCGCAACCAAATTGTGCAATATCGGTCCTTCAGATTTGTGTTTGTATAATATCACCTTAAACGTCTTAGTGATACTCCCTGCTTATGAAACGTACAACCAGCATGATAAATATAGACAATTATATCAGCTGTTAAATTATGCAAATAAAAGGTCAGGAATCACATTAAAATCTCTATACTATAACACTAAGTGATGCAGTATTAGATGAGTGAAGATAATCATGTTACATACTGTGTTGTCAAGTATCATGATTGAGGTTATCAACTTTCAGTTTTAACACACCTAGAGACACCATACCGCATGCTGATACCTGACATGTTTGTTATCATTTTTAAGAGGCACATTATACCGCCCGTTTACGGTCAGTCTATAGTCTATGTCATGCTTGAACAGATGTACAAAAGCCTACAATCAGCTGATAAGCCTTTTTCTAGCCACTAACAAGAAATCGGAAGTATATATTGCTTGCCGAAGATAACTCTAGCCTGATTAATACATAAACATGGATAGTATAAACACAGCACTGTTGACTGACCGTTTGGTAACATGTTACAGAGCGTTTAATTCTCTGAGCTAATGGTCTCAGACATGGAATTGTGCCTTAATAATTTGCTTTGCAACTATCTTTAATCAGTTTATTAACATGTAACTTGTTCAAAGGTCTATCTGTATTTTTTTACTCTGAGTGACTTCAAATATTTGTATTCTGCAAATATGAGTTTATACTAAACATTGGTATAGTTGAAAATGCAATCAAATGCAAATATGTAATTTATAGCCGCAACAAGATATGATACATTCACACAGTTGTTAACAAACAGTGTGTAAACATTGACAATAACATACTTCAATCAGTGATAGAATCTCAGATAGCAACAAAGTCAAATCCCCAGGCCCCAGTGTAATATCACAGTAAAAGTCTCCGTGGTCAACTGTCCAGTCACCAGAGTGAAAGTTAGAACCCCTCTATACAGTAAATCATTTAATTGTAAAAGGTTGTAAGTAAAGAAAATGAAAATGTATGTGCAAAAACATCCACATTCTAGCTCAGCCAGTAATTTACTTGCAAAATGTTATCATTTGAAGACAAACTATTGAATAAAATCTGTTTGACAATCTGAAATTAACGCAATCTTCCAGACATATAAGACTTACAAGATATTTTCCTTAATAAAACAAGACAATTGTGAACAATTAACGGCATAATCTACATATGACATCATCACAAAAAAACAGTACCTCTGATCTTAAACAAGATGAAACACTTGCTCAATCCTTAAAATACACTGCATTACGTCATGCATACACCATCGTGCAGTATGACTTGTAACACAAGTAATTGTGAGACAATGAAATATTACTGTGACAGAGTCAAAGTGCAACAACCTCAACTATCATAATTATATAGGTTAATTAATGTTAGATAATCTTTTACTGTCCACCAACATGATCTGTATCAATCAATTATTCAGGTCAGTTCAGGATAAACAGACTCTACCTGTGAAAGTGTACTACACATTGTACACTGGTATGATTATAAATAATGATATGTGTAACAAATAAATATACATGTGTCAGTCAGGAAAAGCATACACTGTAAATTATAAGGAGGGCAAATGTCACAAAGCAACTGTTCAAAAGCCAGCTCCATGCCCTCCAGTTTGCCCCACTCTCTGACAGTCGACTCAGCTACCTCGGGAAATGGAACAGAGTCGAGAAGAAGAGTCTAGAATTTCTGAGCCCCTAATCAAAAGGTGAAGGAATGCCTTTTTTTGGGTTGAAGTAATGTAAGGTCAATTTTAAGTCATCTCGTATAATTTCATCAGTAAGACTAAACAGCTGTAAAAATACCTCCAGGAACTGACTGCTTGGTGCATAATTGAGCAGGGGAGATATTTACCTCAGTCCCTGTAATGACTGTCAGCTGAGGTATGCCGTGACCTAACAGGATCAAACCTTAGACCCAAACTCACACTCATTAAGCAGACACTCTAAATGTAAACACACTATGTTATCATGACGTAAAAGGATAAAACGAGCTCCGGCACTCGGGCACTCACCAATTTCGCCATTTGTGAAACACATGCGAATTGGGCTATAACTTTTGCTAATTGGCGAAAATGTTTGGCAATCAATTAATTAACATGATAACATGTGAGAGAAGATAGATGATACAAGCACATTTCCAAAGACAGACATTGTAAATTATACTGGTACATGTAATATAGTGTATAATATACTTTTAACCAGACAAGATCACATAAACTGTGTTTGAAGTAAAAGCATTAACTTTGTGATGCATTTGTATATTAAGCATGTTACAGTATACTCGACATGCCGGGGACAATGCAGCGTCTATCATATACATAATGTTCCCTCAGAAAATACAACAATTACATGAAAACTTCAAAGTAATATCAATGTTACCATACACTATCACTAGTCTTGTCCTTTGATGTCTTAATTTCATCATGACAAGTTACAACACAATTTGTTATACCTGTGAGTGTTACCACTGTCCTTGACTCCAAGTGTTGAAATGATTCAAATCAATCAGTTCATGGATTAATAACTTCTTTAAAAATCCTAAATAAACTTCAATTTCTGTCACTTTAGAACACATAAAAAATCCTTATAACACACATTAATCGTATTAATTTCTGTCACTTCGTTTTAATTTCTGTCATTTCATTTTAAATTATGTCACTTCATTTTAATGTATGTCACTTCATTTTAATTTGTGTCACTTCATTTTAATTTGTGTCACTTAATTTTAATTTCTATCACTGCGACACTAAGATCATATATAGAACAAGGGGTCTGTACGTATATTACCTTTTGTTTAACCAAATCTGACTCATATAAATAGGGGAAAAACATGTTTGCATTGCGGTTATCAACTGATAATAAAGTAATAAAGTTGTAAAACCGCAATAATTCACTAAAGTTGAATCAAATTGTGACAGATTATTACGAATCATTACGGAAGTGAGGAGATGATTATGAGGAAAACTCAAGATCCTGATAGGCATCTACTGGCAACAAAAATATTTTCATTCGAGAAAAACTCTATGAGGACCAGTGAGAGCAAAAGCTGAAATACGCGCACTGTATACCTTTACCCCATCACCCTCAATGCAAAAAAATCATTTTTGGCAGGGTTTCCATTAGCTTCAGATTCTGAAGGGGGTCATCATGATTATTCTGACAATATTTTACTTTTTTATAGGCAATATCCATGATTTTAAGAGAAAATAACACTTAAAATAACCAAAATCTTGACAGTCAAAATGACTGGCTTTTTAGACATTTCAAGGGTCAAAACCCCTACTTACAGGCCCTACTTCCATGTTAAATGAAACCCCTGTTTGGGTAGATTAGACTGTATCTGGTCCAGGATAATTTCGTTTCAAAGATTTTATGACAAAAAGGAGGAAATTTCATAAATCAGTCCTCGGTATTCAAATTCTAATCTCTATGTTATTAATGCTTTCTTCAACCTTACCAGGTCAGGTGGAATTTAAACCTATGACTGTGACGACCCAAACGACAAAGTTACTTAAAGCACTGAAGTACGATAACCTTGTCCATGAAGACCTGCACCAATGAAAGATAAGTACAAAAAATGTATATTCTATATATAATATTATACAGGGTGTTAAAAAAGTTTGTTAACAAAATTTAAAATCCTATTTAATTTCATCTGAGCTATGTACACAATGCACAATTTTAATTTCTTACTCTAATAGCTTTATTTTATCCAAGGAAGGTTCGAACAATGGTAGAACCTCTGGATTTTGGTCTGTAATTTTAGATTCAACTGATGTCACAAAAATATTAACCATGGACATTTAAACATTGAGAACAAACTTTTTTAACACCCTGTATAGTATACTTGTTACTGGCAATATTAAACCTGTATCACGGAATTAGGTCATGTTCTCGTTGTATAGAAAATGGAGAAATGTAACCTCAATGTTATGATATAAGGCACTTAAATATCCATTACTGACCATATAATAGCTGATATATAGGCAATAAATTTCTATCCAACCAAGTCACATATTAGTATGACATGATAAAATGCCGACTAATTCTTTCTATACTGGTGCTTGGAGCAATACGATCGTATCAATGTTTTGGCAAATATACAATTTCGCAATATTACTGACTCTGATGAGTTTCTAAGTATCGGCTTTCGGTATAATATATTTGTTTATTCATTATAATTCAACAATGTTTCTCAACAAGTTTTCAGTTATATATGGCAGCCAATTCACCTTACTACAATCTTCCTAGGCTGAATCCTAACTGCGTCTTCTAACAACTTCTCCACATGTGGAGGAAATCAGCATTCTCCACATGTGGAGGAAATCAGCATTCTCCACATGTGGAGGAAATTAGCATTATGTTGTGAAATTCTCAGGAAAGGAAACATTGTGGCTCTTACAGTTAGTGCCAGGTGACTGGGAATCAAACATGAGATCTCATACTTTGTATTTTAACTGGTAACTCTATTAACTTTGATTATTTGCATTAAACTATCATTATGAAAGTGGACTCATCACTCATATGTTAAATCTATGATTTTATACATATATTAAGAGTCATGAAATTTAATTATTGTTTAATTTACCGGTAATTGACATTCTTTCATTTAATTAAATCTGTATTATTACATCTCAGATAAAAATTACTGATAAACATAAATGACTATAATATATACACCTATAATCAAATATATCACAGCATTTAATCAACATACAAAATAAATTCCTGCATTTAATTATAGTCTGACAGCATAATTATTGTCAAATTACCTTAAAGAAAAGTGGAAATACCTTAAACATTAAGTTAAAGAAAGGTCATACAAATTATAAACCATCAGTATACATTGATAGCATTCATCTTTTTGTCAATCATTCAACAACCAAATGCCAATTTTGAAGGAAAGTTAACACAAGTAGATGATAATATCTAAGTATAATATATGATATATAATATCAGTACATTTCATATAATTAGCAAGACTGGCCATAATGGACACGACCATTGACACATTTGATTTCCAGGACACGACCATTGACACATTTGATTTCCAGGACACGACCATTGACACATTCAATTTCCAGGACACGACCATTGACACATTTGATTTCCAGGACACGACCATTGACACATTTGATTTCCAGGACACGACCATTGACACATTTGATTTCCAGGACACGACCATTGACACATTCAATTTCCAGGACACGACCATTGACACATTTGATTTCCAGGACACGACCATTGACACATTGGATTTCCAGGACATGACCATTGACACATTGGATTTCCAGGACACGACCATTGACACATTGGATTTCCAGGACACGACCATTGACACATTGGATTTCCAGGACACGACCATTGACACATTGGATTTCCAGGACACGACTATTGACACATTCGATTTCCAGGACACGACCATTGACACATTTGATTTCCAGGACACGACCATTGACACATTCGATTTCCAGGACACGACCATTGACACATTCGATTCCAGGACACGACCATTGACACATTCGATTCCAGGACATGACCATTGACACATTCGATTTTCAGGACACGACCATTGACACATTGGATTTCCAGGACACGACCATTGACGCATTGGATTTCCAGGACACGACCATTGACACATTGGATTTCCAGGACACGACTATTGACACATTCGATTTCCAGGACACGACCATTGACACATTCGATTTCCAGGACACGACCATTGACACATTCGATTTCCAGGACACGACCATTGACACATTCGATTTCCAGGACACGACCATTGACACATTCGATTTCAAGGACACGACCATTGACACATTCGATTTCAAGGACACGACCTTTGACACATTTGATTTCCAGGACACGACCATTGACACATTTGATTTCCAGGACACGACCTTGGACACATTAGATTTCCAGGACACGACCATTGACACATTCGATTTCCAGGACACGACCATTGACACATTTGATTTCCAATCACTTAACAAAATATTTCGTCAATACAGTCTGACTGTAAGTATATATATATTTTACTGCGTAATGAGAATGATTTCTATCCAAAAATATATCTAACAAAATTGTACAGCACAGAGAATTTGAGACGATCCTGACCTTTATGCATGCACGTATTACATATCTATAATATATATTGCAAATCATGCAAAATTGGTCCTTTATATTTGTGTTGGTATTACACCTTGAGCGTCTTCTTGATACTCCCCGCCTAAGAAAACTGACAGCCGGGATTATAAATATAGACAATATATCAACTGTGAAATTATGCTAATTGAAGTTCGAGAGTCGTGTCAATTTCTCTTGACTATACTATAAATAGTATAGCCTGTAATAATTTATAATTATGCCAAAATAATTTATCATTTCATCACTTAAGATTGCAATTGACCATTAGCTGATATCAGTGTATCCTTGAATAAACAAAATTATGTTTGGCATTGTTTATATAGCTGATACTGGTTTTTGATCAACAGAAAGTTGTGTTTTAGTGTCATATGATAAAAAGAATCTAACACTCCACCATATTAATACATAAAAACTCATAATAAACTCATTCAGGAAATGTTAATAAGCCCACCAGTCAGCTTTGCTTAATAAAGTTTCCAGAACTCGTTTAATGTAAGTTTATATCAATTGACAACTTGTGACAGATCCTCTATATTTTAGACCATCATCCAATAAACACTTACAAAGATATAATACTTTCAGCGTAATTTATAAACATTATCCAAACAATAAATAGTTGACAGCGGATGTGAGGTAATTGATAAGAATAATAAATGCCGCAATAAAACAATCACGATCAATTAGAAGCTTGAACTGATTGAGACTGATTGACATTGACAAAAATCTAACGACACAATTACCAACATTTGTCTCAAACAGTACATACCAAGATGACATTCACAGTAAATTATATAAAGAACAATTAACTCATATAGGTCAATGATTAACAACTGGACACAATGCAACCGTCGCCACAGTAAAATTATATGCAGTGTGCACTAATTATTACTTCATTAATGAATCTCAATTATATTAAGGGTCATTTTGATACTTTGACTAAACTTTATCATTTTATAGACAAAATTCCATGATTTTAAGAGGAAATGACCCTTCAAACAAAATCTTAAGTGTCAAAAATAGGCTTTTTTAAAATTTCAAGGTTCAAAACCCTCAAGCTAGAATGTGTACAATTATCTGATGTGCAGCTTTTTGTGACAAAATATGAAGAATTATTTCCCTTGATTAGGTGACAAAATTGTGAAGTTCATTTCCATGATTGGACCATCTCCAAATAGGCATAATTATATTTACATGCCCTGTTAGTATAACAGGGAGGTTTTGACTTGATCCTAACCTTTCTGCATGAATATATTACAAGGTTCTTGCATGGAATATATTATATACCTTTCTGTGAGCAAATCATGCAATAACAGTCCTTTAGATTAGTATTACACCGCCAGCGTCTGATCACAATACTTCCTGCTAATGAAAACATACAACCAGGTTTATGAGTATAGTCAATATATCAGCTGTTAAATTATGCTAATAGAAGGTCGAGAGTCATGTCAAATTCTCTGTACTATATTTACATTGAATTGGTAAGCAATATAGCAAAAATAATTTTGATGCCACAACATTAACAACCAAATAGGCAACCCAACAAAAACAGTCCGACAAAAATGATTGTGTTCAAAAATACGATATCATAACATGGTTTGGTCATTTCTTAATTCCGCTTTCATAGTTATAATCTTGAGTCAATATCATACATAAATATTATCATATTGGTTTTATACCAATGAGTATAAAATCATATCACAAACGTCATACAATTTTCAACTTTTCAAGAAGACAAAAAATGTTGAAAGTCGATTCATTTATTTTATAATCTCTGGAAATCTTGAGACTGTCTATGCCAATGTTTAGGGATTTACAGAAATATCATTTTAATTCATAACACCATGGCACCATTAATTTTGTACTCCAATATAAAATGAAAACTCCCAGATTTTTCAACATTTATATATAAATAAACAAGACTGCGTTCAATAAACGCTTATGCCCCCATGGAAGCCTTGCCCATAAAAAGCTAAGTCAATCAGGGGCCATAATTCTGTAATAATGTTGGATAGTGTTACATGGCTTTGATAATGTAAGGGGCTTATGATAGTAAACAAGTATGCCAAGTTTTAAGGCAACGCCATGATGGACATGATGTAATTTGTAAAACGAAACCAGGAATTTGACCCTTCAATAAGTATAAGTCCAAAATTAAGTCAAGGTGAAGGTCAAAATGGGGTCAGGTAATACAGGCGTGTGGAGAGTGTTCATATACAACATCCATGCAAGTATGAAAGCTTTGTAGCAAGCCATAAAGATGCTAGAAGAAACGGTCAATTTGGGTTAACCAAGAATTTAGCCCTTCAATAAGTCTAAGTCCAAAATTAGGTCAAGGTGAAGGTCAAAATGAGGTTAGGTGATACAGGCGTGTGGAGAGCGTTCATATACAACATCCATGCAAGTATGGAAGCTTTGTAGCAAGCCATAATAATGCTAGAAGAAACTGTCAATTTGGGTTAACCAAGAATTTGGCCCTCCAATAAGACTAAGTCCAAATTAGGTCAAGGTGAAGGTCGAAATGGCGTCAAATGATACAGGTGTGTGGAGAGTGTTCATATACAACATCCATGCAAGTATGGAAGCTTTGTAGCAAGCCATAATAATCCTAGAAGAAACGGTCAATTTGGGTTAACCAGGAATTTGACCCTTCAATAAGTCTAAGTCCAAAATTAAGTCAAGGTGAAGGTCAAAATGGGGTCAGGTAATACAGGCGTGTGGAGAGTGTTCATATACAACATCCATGCAAGTATGAAAGCTTTGTAGCAAGCCATAAAGATGCTAGAAGAAACGGTCAATTTGGGTTAACCAAGAATTTAGCCCTTCAATAAGTCTAAGTCCAAAATTAGGTCAAGGTGAAGGTCAAAATGAGGTTAGGTGATACAGGCGTGTGGAGAGCGTTCATATACAACATCCATGCAAGTATGGAAGCTTTGTAGCAAGCCATAATAATGCTAGAAGAAACTGTCAATTTGGGTTAACCAGGACGGACGGACGGACGAACGGACGGACGGACGGACAGGTGAATCACTATATGCCTCCCCATCTATCGATAGGGGGGCATAAAAAATATCAGACATTAAAAAAACTGAGCTCCTGCAGCAAAACTTGATCCTATTATTGGTCAGTATCTGAGTCATAAATATTCATGAAGCTAGCAGATTGAACTTTTTTGTCTATAGCAGTACCGGTAATAATGACACTCATGTCACAAGTAATTGGAATTGGTCATAATTTTTCAAAACGGTAAATAAGCTGTTTTAAAGCAATCACTTAGAGAGGGAGAGGCTACTATAGACAGGTTTAAATGAAAGAAGAAATCAGACTGGCATCAAGGATGGGGGAGTCCAAGAACCCTGGAGTAAGAGTCTCAAAGTTCTTTTGTAACTTTACCCAATCGGGCTCAGCAATTTATATTTTTAATGTATTATCCACCCCAGGTACTGTCACCTAACCCTTTTAACAATTTTTTTTCACTGACACAGTTTGTCACCGTAAAAATTGTATTTCACTGTATCTATAATGTATAATTTTCACGTACTCTTGCCAACTGTCACAAATATATATGCATCAACAAGCCACCAATACACTCTAGTGGAGAAAAAAGAGAAATTAACTTCAATACACTGAGGCTATGGTTCAATACTCAGGTTAAATCATCAGATATTGCCACGTTTGTTGCCTATGGCTAGGTACAGGTGGCTAAGTACAGTATGTAACAAACATATCACAACTTTAGCGAAAACGTCAAATCAATTGTAACCTTACTGGGGTGAATATAGATTAACAACAAATAGGGTTTCTCAAAACAGGGACGGGTGACCTAGAGGTAGAGGCATTCTTAGGGTTTGATAGGTCCTGGATTTTATCCCCATCAATGTCTATAAGATAAGGAGTAACTCATGTTGCTCCACTTTACCCAGGTGTATGAATGAGTACCTGAGAGGGTCAAAAGCCAAGTTGTGATGTGGCTGCCATTGGCGCAGAGTGTTACAGACAACTTGTGACTCCATGATTGGAGGTTAAATGTACAGTCGGCTGAGCGTACGAATGTCTGGTAGTAGACTTAGCAACTTGTACTTTTGTACTTTAAAGTTCACAGACTTTATATTAACCCTTTACTCCATTACCCTACAATATATCACGCGGCTAGTAAAATTGATGTGCTGTGCCTCAAAGAGACTCTGTTTGAGTGTGTGGGATGTTATAGCACGGAGGATTTGACATGATCTTGACCTTTATGCATGTATATATTACAAGGTCCTTGCATTGAATATATATGTTTCCGCAAGCAAATTGTGCAATATAAATATATTTGGATTTATGTTGGTATTACACCTTTAACCTCTTCTCGATACTCCCCACTTATGAAAACATACAACAGGGACTACAAATATAGACAATATATCAGCTGCACAATTAGAAGGTCATCAAGAGTCGGGTCAAGTTACCTTTCTGTACCACGGAGTTGTGTATAAGCCACACTCTTAGGGATGTTCCAAAATTATACATATATATGTAAAATTATATATTTATAAGTAAAATGTGTATTTCTATACCTTAATGAAGACATGTCATCAATAAAGGACACATAGTGCAACACTGCTGCTGTGAGTGCACCAAAGCAAACGTTTCTTTCCATTTAAAACTTATACTCGTGCATTTACATATGATTGCATTTAAGCATGAATTTTAAAGATTGAATTATTAATCACACTTGATGCCTGTTGAACTTCCTGGATTACAAATTAACAAACCAGTATTTATAGTGCCAAATCCAGGGATTAGTTCAAGCTTCTACCGTTTTACAACAACGTGATACGTAAAATTTATTCATGACACATAATTATAATTTATAACAATAAAGGGATTTTAAGGTTAAACATTATTTTCAAACAAGACCATGCCATTAATTGTGAGTAAAAGTTACACTATTCAATAAACTTGTACAAAGGTGAAAAATTTGAAATCATACAGACATTCGTAAAATTTGTAAATTAAGTGCAAAAGTGTAGAATTTATTTTATGACAACATTAAATCATTAATGTGTAACAAAATTTTTAAGTTTATATAAATTGCCGCAACAATTTTTTGGGAATCCAGCATTCTTTATTTTATTCTGAGCAATTGATTGCAATGGATCGAAGCAATCAGTACATGTTTCATTCTTTATTTCATCTTAAACTTAGGTATGGGGACCATGAGGCAGACCTATGACCTCCCACGTTCAAAACGGACAATCTACCACTGATGTTACAATGGTGGATATGAGGTGGAATAAGCTGTCAAGCCATTATAAGCTTCATACAATGCATGTCAAGGCATTCATTTATATACAAATGCATACTAGACAAAGATTTTATCATACCGCATTATAACATCATGACATTTACCTGCAATAATTTTAATGACAATACAGATCGATCAGATAAATCAAACAGCATTTAATGTAATATTCCAATGAAGGTGAATGATAGGTGTAAGAATTGACATGGCAAAGAAATTTGAAGCATTTATAATAGGGCAATAGTTTATACCAATATTATTATAGAAATTATACTGGATAACCCTATTAGTAACATGAATGTCTGTAAAATTGACAATGGTAAGGTTTTTACTAGAAAAAGATAATATTAAATCAGAGAAGGAAGGCAGCACTCAACTTAACCAGCTGAGAAGTATTCATTTTAACATAAATTGTACAGTAATTGAATAGAAAAAGAAGAACAGTGAATTTGACCTGGACATTGACATACATAGCAATCACACGTGCCTATACAACGACTATGATACCTGTATAACATTTCATCATTGACCCATCCAGTGAATATGATTACCACAATCACAGTGTTAGTGATAAAATTGATTTGTTATCGAACATAAATTGGATACTATAATTTTGTATCCTGATATAAGAAACACTACGATACCAATGGTGGCAAGTGGTAGCGATCAAATTTCAAGGAATTCCATGCTGGAGATATAGCAGGCATAGTAGGCCTACAATAAAAACCTAATGTACTTAAAAAGCCATCTCAAAATTAAAACCAGTTTTCAGGTCAATTTTCAGCTTTGTTGATGCCATGGTCTGAACCAGTTCACAGAATGGGTGAGGGAGTGTGTAGGCAGTCAGCTTGTTCTGCAGGTAAAGCATTCGCCCTGTAAGCAAAGGGTCCCGGGTTCGAGCCCCAGTCTGGTTGCACAATTTTCTCACCCTGTGACATTTGGTGCCAGGCGGGGGACCATGGCATAGCATTCAAGTTGCTTCACAGCTCTTGTGCTTAAATATAATATTTCTACTCTCTGAAATTCAGAGGAGGAAAATTAAATGTCAAAGCCTGATACTGTTCACAGTATGAGTGAGGGAGTTTGTAGGCAGTCGGCTAGCTCAGTTGGTAGATCATTCGCCCTGTAAGCGAAGGGTCCCGGGTTCAAGTTCTGGTCTTTTTGCACAATTTTCTCACCATGTGACATTGATCTTGATTGACAGAGAGCATGCATACATTGTAACTTGTTTGGTTTTTATCTACATTGTAAAAATTTAAGGGGGTTCTGAATATTTGTCCACCTGTCTGGATCTGCAAACCATGCAAGATTTTTGTCCCAAGTTCTTTTCAATCAGCGTCAATCTGAGGGATAAAGAATTTTCTTCTCAGAAGTCAAGAGACCGGTGCCTTACCAAGCCGCTTCCAAAAGCGCTTCCAAAAGGCGCTTCCAAAAAGCGCTATAGAGCCGATAGCATACTGTTTCTTAACACTTTGCTAGGCGAGCGTTACTGAAGCGGTCAGTTGCACAAGATTGTGCTCGATAGCACTTGCTATGAAACAACCTGCTATCCACGAGACGAGCGTTTGGCAGTAGCACACTTTTCCGCTTAGTCCGCTACGTAGCGCTTTTTTTAAGCAAGCCGTTTCATAGCAGGGCTACCAAGCGCTCGGTAGCGCTTTGGTCTGGCAACGGGCTCCATGGCAGATGTCAATACAATTTTTATAATAATCTTACAATTAGTAACAATGTCCTTAATCAAAGTTAACATAACTAGTTTGCTAAACACACAATACATAATAATATATACATGTCACCAGCTTATGACATTATATATAAATAGTCAGTACTACTTAGCGATTTCGTAAACAAACTAAAAAGTAAAATTGAGATCAATAAATGACAGGTGCGAGATTTACACAAACATAAAAAACAAAGTTTATCATTGACTATAAAATCCTACAAACCTTTTTAATTAAAAGTACTATAACATTTCGTGTGCTCACGTTTAGAAAGATTCCGTCATTTGTTTATAACACCTTTTTTACACCTGTATGTTTCGGCACAAATGATAACAAATTGAACGTCTATTTTCTATACTCCAATACGCTACACTCAACCGGTGTTCTCATAAAAAAACACCGTGTGTTTTTCATATTCATCGCAGTAGTTACCTCCCCTTTCATAGTAAAACACGGGGATATTTTAAATGCTCATTAAGTAAAACCACGCATGTTAATTTAATTAACATGCGTGGTAAAACTATATACTCTTATAATTTGGCACAAATAGCACACTTTTCACATAATAAGAAATATTCTTGTGATTGTACACGTAAATAAAGAAATTACTGTTCAATTCATGTACCAAAAGGTAAATGGATTATGCTGCAATAAGACAAAATCATCGAACCACTTCAGACGTTTTAAGAAAAATAATATTTATTGCAACCAATCATATACAACGACATGGTAAAGCATCATAATAAAACATAAAGACGAGTTTTAACAAAATATTCATTAATAATCATCAAATGAGGATGTTAAAGAAATTTTTAACTAAATATGGTACACTTTCTTGTACTTTTAGTTTTGAATACAGACACTAAAATAATTAAAGCAGCTACTACAGAGATCTCACGGGCGGTAATCACATGACTTCGTCTAGTATTTTAAACGAATAATGGCGGATATTCAGCGCTCGAAGCGTACACTCTACTTTGCAAGTTCTAGAAGTGTTTTATCAATTCAGTGACAATTGAGTATCGATTCTGTTATAATAATTTAAAATTAATCTAAGTGTTTAATGTAATTGTGTTTATTGTGTCTTACAAACGTTAGGTACAGTGCACATATAATACTTCGAATAGTGATATACATACCAATAGTTTATACTGGGTGTCACTGAGTAGCAAGTTCTTAAATCGAATATTATGTGAGATATGAAGGGGCTGTCACAAAATCTAGGAGCATTGACTTACGAACCGCTGCTAATCTGCATACATCATTCGAGAATTCTTTTCACCTATTTCAGAACCTTTGCATACCACTCATTAAAGACAAAGGATGGCCTTTCAACAACCCAGGTAAGAAAACGAACCTGACGAAGTCCCACTGGCAGGTACGCCATACCGATCTATGACAGAGATCTCAGTGGCTGTTACTAGTAGAAGGCATTGAGAAGCTCATCAGCAACACAAATCATAAGAAGGTTCTGGCCCAGATGATGACATTCAGATTGTAGGCTATTTCTTGAAGAAGTATGCGACAAAGTTAGACTTTATTAATGCGAACATCTTCAACGAATGGTTGAAAGAAAACACCGTACTAGCCGACTGGCACCACATGCTAACATATCATTCCTCTTCGTGAAGGGTGCACGACAAGACGTGTCTCGATAACTACAGTTCAGTACATCGAACCAGCCTTTGGTTATATAAGTCGGTAGAGTTCTTCACGATTAGCCATACCTTCAAAGACCTACAGAAGCACACTGTCAGCATTGGTTTCGAGCCAGTTGGAGCTGTGAGACACATGTTACCACTCTCCTACATCAGCTGTCAGTATCACCAGACGGGGGAACCAACATTGGTTTCGAGCCAGGTGGAGCTGTGAGACACAGCTTATCACTCTCCTACATCACCTGTCAGTATCACCAGACAGGGGAACCAACATTGGTTTCGAGCCAGGTGGAGCTGTGAGACACAGATTACCACTCTCCTACATCAGCTGTCAGTATCACCAGATAGGGGAACCAACATTGGTTTCGAACCAGGTGGAGCTGTGAGACACAGATTACCACTCTCCTACTTCTGCTGTCAGTATCACCAGACAGGGGAACCAACATTGGTTTCGAGCCAGGTGGAGCTGTGAGACACAGATTATCACTCTCCTACATCAGCTGTCAGTATCACCAAATATGGGAACCAACATTGGTTTCGAACCAGGTGGAGCTGTGAGACACAGATTACCACTCTCCTACTTCTGCTGTCAGTATCACCAGACAGGGGAACCAACACTTACACGGTTCGGCTTAATTTCTCCAAAGCATTAGACCGAGTACCAGACATATCTAGACACGTACTTCAGACGATAGATTATATAACGTATCCAGAAGCAGCACTCTTAACTAGATAAGGTCGTTTTTCTTCTCAACAACCGTACAGAACTGGTTTTCTACCAGAGGACGGTCTGCCCTTGGACCGTGGCTTTATACTCTTATTGATGGTCATCAATGATTGACCTGTGATGCAACCTTTATAAAAGGAGTTCAATGTCTAATTTTGTATTTGTCATAAAACTCACAGAAACACAACATAATAATAAATGTCGTTGTGATGCAATGTTTGTATAAACGGTTTGGTGAAGAACATTAATGCACATATCACTCAAGGACTTTAAAAACGCCTCACCTACTTCAAAGTCCAATATCGCTCAAAGAATTTATGTTATTGCAATATAATATTACATGTGTATTAATTGATTTTTCCTAGTAGTACTTGTAAATCAGTTTAGTTTGTAATAAAATGTCGTCTCATAATTTTCTAGTAAGACAAGGTTGTATCATCTCACCTATCTTTTCCTAGTAGCCATCGATTGGATTATGAAGAAAACACATAACCAAAGAAGAGGTATTACATGGTCCATGTTTACAAGTCTAGAAGACCTTGATTTAGCTGATGATATAGCACTCCTGTCATCCAAATTGGATCATTTGCAAGAAAAGACAAATCGCCTTAGTCACTTCGTCGGCTGGTTCTAATAGTGATCAAAGTGCCAAAATCATGTTTTGGAGAAAATTAGGTTAGAACATTTGACTTTGTCAAATATCTTTAAGTCAACCGATTTTAAGATTTTAAAAACGTAGATATAGTACTATGGCTTCATTCTTCCCAATGCATTTATTATGCTGCCTTAAAATTGACGTAGAAACGTCTGTTTTGAAAAAGTGTGTTATCCCGAATTTGGACATTGGGCAACTTTTGATTTATTAGTTGCACACCTGCAGCTGCACCCAATTGTATAAACGTTGGTTAAAGTTAACCAGTTTGGATAACTTATCCATGGTTAACTTTAACCAAATTGGTTAAGTTATCCAAGTTGGTTAAAGATTTGTATAAAACCATTTATCCACTTAACTAAGTTATCCAAAGTTGGTTAAAGTTAACCAAAAGTTATCCAGTTCTGGATAAATAATAATTTAGTTGACTTTAACCTTACCATCCATAAATATTGCATCTTCAACACTGAAAGTAATTAAAATTCGTTCCGTATGACTAGAAATTACGTTTTGACGTCTTAGGAATATTAACAAATATACATAGTTGCGCATTTTGAAAATAAAAAAATATTTTGATTTAGCTTCATCAATTACTTGCCGAGTTTTGGTAAATAAAATCATTTAATTTGGCAACATTCACCAATAGCTCTGTACATGCCGAGCATAGCCTTTATTTACCAGTCAGCTTTCAGCTGAAATAGGACAGGCATATGCATGAGTGCCATCACCCGTATTTGAACTCTGGTTAGCTGATTAGACGACAAGCACGCTAACCAAGATATTTGAGTAACAGTCATCAAACGTCATAATAATATTAGTCAACACGTGTAATTGCGAAACTAGGTATTTGACTGAGGTCCATCCATAACTATTAAAGTGAGTCCTGAAATGATGAAATATACCTTGATTGTGTTATATTTCACTCTACAAGTTCCGTACGAGCTCCGTTGATTTTGGACAAATCATACGGTATCCGTGTGAAGCCCATATAGTATCACAGATGTTTTATTGATGTTCCGTTCGGTCACACTAAAGTAAAGCCTGCGTCAGATCAGCCTTGCGACAGTTGTACACCTGTATATAATCACTTAATAAGGCACCTTATGGGAAAATCGCTGATATTTCGTGTGACAACCGTAAGCCAATCCTCCGACCGCCGTACGAAATATTAGCGCCGCAAGATCAACTCAACGTCGCTAACCAAATTCTCGAGATTCCAACTTTTTCTGTGTTTTGTTTGCGATTTACCTTTACAGCAATGTTTCTACTACAATCATGACGCATATGGCAACCGTACAGGCATCGCAGGACAGCCTTGCGATGTCTGTGATCTGTCTGGATGTCTGCGATTTGTCTGAGGCCTGAATGATATTTTAATTTGATTTTTAGGAGTAATAAATCATGCGTCCAAACACTTGTGCGGCTGATGTGTGTACTGTCTCATTCACCCTATGATACCCGTACGAGCTCCGTACAAGTTGTTTTTGGCTATAGCACGGATAATTTGACATGACTCTCGACCTTCTATTAGCATAATTTAACAGCTATTGTCTATATTTATAACCCCGATAGTATGTTTTCATTAGCCGAAAGTATCACGAAGATGCTCGAGGTGTTATACCAACACAAATCTAACGGAACGATATTGCACGATTTGCTTGCGGAAATTTATATATTCAAAGCAAGAACCTTGTAATACATTTATGCATAAAGGTAAGGATCATGTCAAATTTTCCAAGCTGTAAATCATGCGGTACTCTATGACCACTGTAGAGGCTTTACTGTATGACCACTGTAGAGGTTGTACCGAATGACCACTATAGAGGTTGTACTGTATGACCACTATAGAGGCTGTACTGTATGACCACTGTAGAGGCTGTACTGTATGACCACTATAGAGGCTGTACTGTATAACCACTGTAGAGGCTGTACTGTATGACCACTGTAGAGGCTGTACTGTATGACCACTGTAGAGGCTGTACTGTATGACCACTATAGAGGCTGTACTGTATGACCACTATAGAGGCTGTACTGTATGACCACTGTAGAGGCTGTACTGTATGACCACTATAGAGGCTGTACTGTATGACCACTATAGAGGTTGTACCGAATGACCACTATAGATGTTGTACTGTATGACCACTATAGAGGTTGTACCGAATGACCACTATAGAGGCTGTACTGTATGACCGCTGTAGAGGCTGTACTGTATGACCACTGTAGAGGCTGTACTGTATGGCCACTGTAGATGCTGTTCTGTATGACCACTATATAGGCTGTACTGTAATGACAACTACAGAAGTGGTACTGTCTGGCCCATATGGAGCTTGCACTTTATATGTGTGCCTTAAAAAGTCGCCCTGTACATATAGCCATAGGTCAGTACTCAACAGTTGTCATCCATATCAACCGATCATTGATGTTGTGTGAGATAGTCACATAGAAACTGGTTATTTGCACAACCTTGTTTAGTTTTTTTATGATAACCGAATCCCACTATAGGTGCACTATATGGTCACTGAAAAATTCTTACTACATTTTATATGATTATGCAACCACGAAAATGTCAAGTCAGTATTTTAAGTCTTGTAAATGTGATGTAAATAAATAATTCTCAGGTGATGCTATTTGTTGTTAGGTGTATTGTTGTAATAATATGCGCTTTCTTAATAATTAATAGATTTGAAACAGTAATCCAGACAACTTGAAATTTTCAGAATTTAAAATCTTCAAACCGGTATTCCACGATTATATGTGTATGTTCCACAAGCATGTTCTGCATCAGTGCAACATATGCGCAAAACTTGAATTATGATGTTCCCATATCCTTTCCGCTACCATAGCGTACTAATGCAGACACGCCGGGATGACCAAATTTGGAAATTTTGCTGTCATGGGTACACAGGCATCACAGACTACAGAATATTACGGGCCCAGGGTCGTGCACATGTTTTTGGGTCCGCTTTAAAGAGGGCTTTGGACGTAGATTTTACAAAACTGAAATAACTGGTCCTACCCGCCATTGCGGTACGATTCCCTGTGGAATTGCATTAACATTTAGCGCCAAAAATTGTTTATTTGTCTATAGAAGGAATATAAGGCAAGACAAAGGGGTCAAGATCAACGTCCTTAAGGGGCCAAAAAGTAGGCCTGTC
The DNA here is from genome assembly GCA_947247005.1 of Spisula solida. NCBI lineage: Eukaryota > Metazoa > Mollusca > Bivalvia > Venerida > Mactridae > Spisula > Spisula solida. The sequence continues at coordinate 824,521 of OX365950.1, read as the reverse complement.
GTGCTAAAAAAAAAAAGTTTTTCGCGCAAGGGTCACCGTCACATCGTCATTACCGGTGACCTTTAGTCGAAATGTTGACCATTTTTCCTACTTTCGGTTAGGGGCAGGTGTGTAGCATCCGGATGTATCGAGTTTTTATCAGTGCTGCAAGTCAATAGTGTCTCAGGGACGGGATATAGGGACCATATGAATTTCTCATCGCCCCCAAAAAATCGTGGTAGCGGAAAGGATATTTGCATATAACAACGTACAAGCCTTTTTTCTAAGTTTGCGCATACTGAGTACGAACCGTGCATGCAGAATATGTAGAACATGTACAAGGAGTCATGGAATAATTGCTCAACTTGTTCAAAACAAAAAATAAGATTTTTACCCTACAAGCCAAATGTCATAAAGCTACATAAAATTGCACTGTAGCACATCTTAAATGTTGACTTATTGCATTAATGCAAGGACAGTAACTCTTGATTTAATTCAATTTATGCATATATTCAGGTATAAATAATCATTTCTTAACAACACAGACTAATAGCTTACTGCAAAACATATTGATTAATAAAAAAATTGAAAAACAATGCACATTGAGAAATGTTTAAACAGAATTTATTATTTAAAGAACAGTAACTGTTACTATAAAAGGGAAATGTTGACAACAACCTCTAACAATTGCATTTTGTAAATTTTCCTTGATCCCCATCTAACTAACTGGCAACATCAACATTTGATACAAAATTTCCTGAACAGGAATATGATAGCAACTTTCATCGAGATATTTATACTGATTTATTGATACAAGAAGTTTCACTAGATGTTAACTCTCAAGGGTCATTCTGTTAATTTCCCTAGTTTACTAGAAGTACGGAATAAACACTTACTGACAACATCAACATGTTGAACAAAATGTCCTGTACAGGAATATAACAGGAAGAAAACAAGACTGCATTCAATAAACGCTTATGCCACAGTGTACGCCTTGTCCATTATTACTAGCGAAGTCAATCAGGGCCATAATCTGTTGAAACCAGCCCAATAGTGGTTATAGTCAGAAATGGTAAATGTCACATTGACCTTGACCTACTGACTTCAAAATCAATAGGGGTCCTTTACTGTTGATGACCAACCTCCGTGTAAAGTTTAAAGATCCTAGGACAAAGCATGTTTGGGTTATTGAACGGAAACCATTTGGTCTACAGACCGACCTTGGGATGGGGGCGTGGTCCAGACCCCAAGTGTCTTTGCACTAATTAAGCGTCTTGCGTTAAGCGCAAAATAGTGAATGTCCCAAAATCGCACATAATATTTCCTATAATCTCAGGCAATTGCATGATTTTATTATGGCAGGCCTGAGACTGTGACAGGTTTTGTAATAGCTAGGCTACAGTCCTGACTACATGGCCTTTGTTTGCAGGTGGTTTTAAGCACTGGATTGACTGTAGATCTACAGTATTTGTTTAAAAAAACGTATTCTAAAAAATCAAAATCTGATATTAAAATGATATAGATTCACCACGAGTATTCAATTCAGTGTCTAAAATTGTGTCCGAAATTGAGACTAGTCGAAATATTGGAAGTTTAGAAGTTGTTTATGATCGCTGGATAAGACAACTATTCGTTGATTTGATCAATTGTGATTGTATAATAGCATCTTAATGACATAGAAGCCCACAGACTTGTACCCTTGCATGCAAAATGAAGAATAACAAGATCGTTGTTGTCGTCCAATTGCACAATAAATTGAAGTCAACCGACGATGTTTACGTAACCTTAGCGTCCATGAATGGAATCAGGAATGTAGAATTTCGATGTTTAAAGCCATAATCATACTTACATTACATCTTCCCTGTGATCTATAAGGCCATATGGCTAAGGCAAAGCCATTAAGTTAACGCAAAATGTAGTGTTATTGTTGGTAATAGACGAAACTTGTGACGTTCGCCAAATAAAAATTAAAGGGAGTCCAATCTTACAAAAGACACGGAATGAAACAATTCGCAAATCTGTACCGTCTACGTATGTTTTCTTTGTCATCTACGACCTGTAAGATGCCAGGTTCGTCGAAAATACGCTTCTAATCGAGACGAAAGTCGGCCATTTTCTTTTGGATAAAGTTTTGGATAAAAGTAAACCAGGCTCAATGAGTAGGGTTAACTTTTTCTGGTTAACTTACGGGTTAACATATGGATAACTTTGTCCAAAACTTTTATACAAATGGATTTCGACAAAGTTATCCAGAAATCCACAAAGTTATCCAAAAGTCAGACTTAACCAGTATTTAACCACTGGTTAACTTTAACCAACGTTTATACAATTGGGTGCTGGAGTTTGGACAGCATATTACCGAAATAACGCTGTTTCCTTGGTTGATCTGGACATTGGATCATATAAGAACGACTGGTAGAGGACAATGAGCAACTTAACATTAAACTTTTCAGTTAATCACGTGACAAAATAAAGGACGGCAATTGGTCAACTTCATTTCTTTAGTTTTAGTTGCTTTTAGAATATAACCCACATTATGAGCAAATGAAAACGCCGAATTCTGGCGGTTAAATGAAAATTTAATTATTAAAATTTTCTCTTCACAGACTTGACGTCATGCGTTGGCGCTACTTTCTATCGACCAATCAGAATGCAGAATGTTATATTCTAAGTTAGTTAGAACATATTAAGTAAATTTTAATGACTTAAAAAGGACTCGCTTCGCTTCGCTCGCTCCGCCCTTTTTAATCATTAAAATTTACTTAATATGTTCTAACTATAACTTAAAAGGATAGGATTTTGAATTTGCCAATTTTAGAAATACAACTTAAAACTTGATGATTTTGAATGTCTGTGAAATGCGTGGATATTCTTTTGTTATTGACTTTATTTATGCTTGTTTTAAACAAAGTGACAGGTTTTTGTTAAATTTGAACACGCGTCTAGTTCTCTAAACTATTGTGAAAATTGTATATGTGACAGGACGTTCGTTTTAGGACGTCGAAGACGAATAACGTTATTAGGACAAATTGCGCCCTAAACCGGTACTGAAAATCCCACACTTTTGTCTAGGGTGAGTGTGCTTGCAGGATTCCCAGAAAATAACGAGACAACAATTTATAACAAACTAAACTGATTCACTTCGTAAGTAGGAAAGATCAATGAATACACATGTAAAACTATATTGCAATAACATAAATGCTTTTATGGATATTTGGCTTAGAATTAGGTGAGGCGTTTTTAAAGTCCTTGAGTGTATATAGTAAGGGAAGTTATCAAATGTAATCAGTCAAACTATGAATGCAACGGTTATCCCATCTTGTTCCACTCAACAGACATTCTAAACAGACCAAAGTTCTAATACAGAGCTAGCTCAGGAGTGAGGAGCGGTTTGTGTCGCTGGGTAGTCGCTAATCGGCATCCATATAGCCGAGTCATCCATATAACGTAGGTTACGGTGATTTTCGTAACTCCGCCTACAACTGTCAGAGGGGCACGGCTTATGTGGCATGTGTTGAGACTACAACTACTAGATTCTACTAGTTGTTCAGCATGACCCTTACTGTCACCATCACCTGTATGATAGGCAATATCAAGATCCTGAGTAATTTCATTTGCTACCGTACGATTCCATTTGTCTTCCTGCCCAATCTGCTCATCTGCACGTACATGTATATTCGCTGTGCACAGGCCACTGTGATCTGGACAGGATACTATTTGACCCTTGTTTCGCAACCGAAATCTGAGCCCCCCCCCCCAGTTGGTCCTCCTCTGGAAACGCCCCTGCCTGCTTTTGGGTTATTTTGACCAATTTGTTTGTTTTCTCTGTGTAATTTGTCTCATTTCCTTTAAGTTTACACTATTTAGGTTGGTAATGGCACTTCCTACAGCATTTGTTTGCTTTTGCATAGCACTAAGTGTTGGTGCGATTATATTAGCACAGTTAAGAGTTCTGACCGCACCATAATTGTTACTGATTGATGTTGATGTCAGAAATATTTGGAAACCAACATTGACTTTTGCTGGTTTTCTACCTTTACCCTTTTTGTTAACCTCCTCATATAACCTATGTTATTGACCTAAATATTTGCATGAATCACACTTGAGCCTTTCCTCCCATACAAGGCCCCACTTTGTAGAGTTCTCACGGTAAAAAATGAGGTTACCAGTACATTTACTGTTTAAACATGCATGTTTTTTAATCTCACAATTGAACATTGATTGTACCTTTAGTGGACAGTACAGTTTGTTAGTATATGAGTTAGCTTGACCAATACTAGGGTCAACAACACTCAACTCATCAATTACATCAGGTTCCGTTTTTAGCGACCGCAATGGTCGCACGTGCGTATCTGAACCATCAACATCCTTAAAGGTAGGTACACCTGAATTCTCATTAATGCGTGCCTCATATGCACTTTTACTTAACCTAACATAGTTAGTTTGCACTTTCTATACCTTAAACTCATATGTTTTACCCTTATCAACACTTGGAACACCTTTCTTAAAGCCTACGGCTCGACTTTGCGTTCGGTGTGCCTTTACGAATGGCATTTTTGCTCGCAACCCCTAAAAAGCTAAATTTAAGAGCAAAATCCCTGAAAAATGTTAGTATTGGTCTGTTATTTATTATTAACCTATTTGTTATTTGCACCTTGTCTAACAAGTCCTGAATAACAAATGTAGGGTTAACGCATGCTTTTTCGTGCTATAACATCTGCAGAGTCCCGAGGGACGAGGGACTTTGCAAATGTTATAGCACGAAAAAGCATGCGTAAACGCTATTATGGCATACAAAACATCAATTTATGCGTTTTTATTCTGAAATAATTAGATTTTGGCAGGAGATTTTTTGGCGACGTCGCGTAAATAAACCTAAACCGTTGACACTTTATCCCCAATGTGTGTTCACTACATATATTATCTATTTTCTTTGTATTTTAATCCTTGAAAACATTTCCACGTCAAGACTGTTGAACAGACACACTCGGTCAATGGTCACCCAAACTGTGCTCCTTATATTACCAGAGTAAACGCTTATTAATTTAGACGTTTCTATAGAGTATATATATAATTCTTAGAGTGTAGGTGATTTCAGCGAAACCAATGATGAAAATAGTTTGGTATTCAACCCGATTATCATCTGAGCAATAAATACAATATCCAGTGCGGACTAAAATCATAAAATAAACGAAACAAAGCAAATTTATATTAAAACTAAAACAGAATTTCATTATTCATTAAGTAATAAAATATATAAAATAAACTAATGTATAATGATAATAAAATTATTGAAAAAGAGTTTAACAACGGACTCGAACCCCAGTGTAGCAATACCACGTGACTTTTGACTACAGTTACAAGAAGAAATTGGTAAACATTGGAAAATGAAAAAGCCATAAGTATTTTATTTCTTCATGGATTTCTATGAAATATACGCCACGCTAAGGGGACAATTCTTTGCTTTCCATGATGTATAAAATCTTTTTCCGCGGCTCTACCGTTTTGTCCATTACCTTGTGAAACCGTGGAACGTGTAGGTTTCACAGGGTAATGAAAAAAACCGGTAAAACAGCTGAAAAAGGTCTTATATTTCACGGAAAGCAAATACTTTCCCCTTAGCGTAGCGTATATTTTATCGAAATCGATGAAGAAATAAAATACTTATGGCTATATTTGTGCTCCAATTTTTACAAATTTCTACTTGTAACTGTAGTCAAAAGTCACGTGGTATTGCTACCCTGAACCCACAGCCCATATAAACGAATGATTAAAGAACATTATTATTCTGTTTGGATGGTTTAAACTGTATACATGCATATACTTTTTCGCATCCGTTTATAAAAGTTTAATCCAGAATTTGATAATACTCTATCTAGTGATTTTCCAGCATGAAACCCTCACACATCACTACCGTAATTAAGAATTATAGGTAATAAAAAAAGATCTTATTAATGCTTACCAGATATAGTAATAAATTCATACAAATAATTATTCATTTAAAAAAAGCTTTTAGTGCTGGGTAAAATAAAATATAAAAGTTCTAGACGTTGTTAATACGATCCTGAGGTATACAATGTTTTATATTTATTTCTCGTTTACCGTGTTTACCATAGTGAATAATAGTATCTGCTGACAAGACCCCCCTTTTCTGGAAAGCATAACTTTAGTTTTGACAGCATTACCTAATAATTTCCACGTACTACAATAGTGATACAACATGTCTTAATTGTTTTGAAGTTCAATATAATCGTTCGCTTATATTACAATGTCATAAGCATATAAAATTAAAAATATTTTAAACATATCGACATCAATAGCATCCACACCACTTGGAATAAACATATTCTCAATGTCATTTAAAAACATCGATCAAAGAAAGAAAGAAAATCGTGCTAACATGTTTCAAGACACGACTATTGTATTCGAGACGCCAATGATGCTCATCCAATAATAGCGTACGTTTGAATAATGTCGCTACCCCAAACCGTTCCTGATAACCATTTGCCTGAACTAACTTGCCCAAGCTTCCCGTTATCTTCATCGAAGCTTATTCCAGAGGGAACATGTACACCTGTGACAAGCAGTCTGTGTTTCATGCAATCAACTGACATCACATGTATCGAACGGGTGGAACAAACCAACACGGATCCATCCCAGAAAACATACATTCCCCGCGGTTTTTCTAATTCAGTGTTTTTGTATGAAGCTTGCACCGTTCCGTCTAATGCAAGTTTAATGATAGAACGATCAACGCGATCAGAGACGTTTATACATCTACCATCTCGACTGAATACAACATACAAAGGAGACTTACATTGTAAATAAGTTAGTGCCAGTAGTGTCAGTTTGTATGTTCGTCTGAACGTTACCATGGAAGTCAATTATCTCAATCTTTGGTGGTTTGTCGTACGAAACCGCAAGATGATCATCCAGACAATCAATACCACGACATTCACCATTTACATCAATAACGTTCTTCAGTGACACAATGTCATTATTCACTTCAAGAAGCTGGATCTTACTGCACCCCGGAATATTAACAGCAAACGTACCACGATATATAGAAGTAATGTCCCATGGTTTATCCATTACCGCGACTGTAAATAATAGTTTACCCCTGCTGATATCAACAAGTATAACCATCTTGTTGTTGAAGTCAGTACATGCGATGTCATTCTCATGTACTTTTACAATACCTCTTATACTACGCGGAATAGTATTCGTGCTGATGTCTGCTTGGTGTCGTGAAACCATATCAATTACGCGTTTAAGTTGTACACCGGTACATTCTGGTAATTTAGAATGAACTTGCAATTCCCCTAACGCGGTTGCTGTCGACATTTCGGATGTCAGAATGGCATTTGCCACGAATTTAACACATTGGGACTGTGTTTTCTTTATAGCCTTTAAGTCGTTTTCAAGTGCCTTTAACAAAGAACGTGATTCTCTCAATAGCACATACAAGTTCGCAAAATTGTCAATGTTTGATGGCAGGCGTGTTTGTATGGACGTTAATCGGTTACTTGAAGATTTCAGTTCATCGTCTGTTTTCTGTACTTCGTTCTGATTAAGTAGTTTAATTGTATGACATCTTTCCGTTAAAATACGTTCCACTTTATCGAAATATGTATTCACATTTATTCTATATTCCTTTATATCCGAAATGGCTTTCTCCACTGTCTCTTCTGCCTTAGTTGCTGAATGTCCGCTGTCTGTTAGTTTATCATTCACTTCAGCCTGAAGTTGGCCAACCTTCTGAATCACAGAAGTGTATTCGATACGTGCATTGTAACCATTAGCAAGTGTTGAAATATATTCAACCGCACACGTTTTGTGATCTAGAACCATGCAGTCCCCACAACCAGTAACATCATGTATCTTGCAGAGGAATTTCAAACACTCGGTAGGATGTTTATCGCATGTAATGGTATATGATGCAACTTCTGATTTCCTCGTTTTTGTCTGTGGCATTTGCTGTTTATCTAACACGACGTGATGTTTACTTGGTTTGGGTAGACAATGTACATTTATACACGCTATACACATATATTCTTTGCAATTTTTACAATATCCCGAAGCTTCAACGAAGTCCACATTGTCTTCACAAGGTTTACATAAAATCTCGAAGTCTTCAACTTATCCAGTAACAAGCGAACCTCCCGAGGCCCCCATGCTTAATGTACAAGTATACTTATTTTGTCACGTATTAATTGAAGTCATATTCAAATCAACATCTTTTGGAGCTTCATGCGGACACAATAGTAACCAACGTCCACCTGCATGTTTTCTTACTTTTTTGCGGTTCTGTTTATCTGAGTGTTTAAATCCAAATGGCTTAAATCTTTTATATCAATATGTCTTGCTCCATTACAAAATTCAAGAAAACAAACTACAGTTTTATACACAGCACCATATACTATTTCTTGCTCGTCAATTTTGAACTAAATGAAATATAACACGACATATCTCATGATTCAAAATTAAACTTCACTTTTCCAATCCAATTTCTCCGTCTAATTCTATATTTAAGCCCCGTATCAAGGTCCAATCCAATTATGATAGCATTGTTAAGTGTTCCAAATAGCGGTCTTATTGTTGTGTTTTAATGTACATAATGCACCTATCAATGTTTTCTCCCAGTGGGGGAGCGGCGGGCATACACGGGACTTTTGACAGAAGGCTGTTCCCGAGAGGTGGGAATTTGACAGACAGAATGGTGCCGAGTCCCGCGAAATTTTGACTTTGGTGAAAGACTGACTCTAGTACACTCTGTACATACAGGTGAAAGACTGACTCCAGTACACTCTGTACATACAGGTGAAAGACTGACTCTAGTACACTCTGTACATACAGGTGAAAGACTGACTCTAGTACACTCTGTATATACAGGTGAAAGACTGACTCTAGTACACTCTGTACATACAGGTGAAAGACTGACTCTAGTACACTCTGTACATACAGGTGAAAGGCTTCTCCCAGTGAGGGAATTTGACAAATTGCCCTTGCTCTAGGGTCATGTAGGGTGGGAATTTAGACTTTGAAAAGTAAAAATGTCAAATTCCCCTGGGTCAGCCCGCCGCCTTCCCCCCTGGGGAAACATTGATAGGTGCATAACTATCAGTATGTATGCTATGTATGCATATACATGCATATTGTTTGAATACATTAATTTTAAACAACTGCTCAAATAAGTTGGTTTGAATTAAATTAAACGTCCATTGTTCTCGATACATTGGTCTCCAACTCAAAAAGTGATATCCTATCTATGTGCAATACAATGATTTTTTATTTTATGTAAATTACAAGCCAAATGATTGTATGACGCGTAACTGTATGTGTGTTGTGGTGTCTGTGCTTGTCACTCTCGCTTTCAGCCTCATCACTGGATAGCAGCTTGCTGTGAAAAGGAAGCCGAGTGCGTAAGCCTTCCCTGCCAGTTATAGCCTATCACACAATAAGACCTATGTTGCCCAGCAATGGGACCCTCCTAGAGGTGGTAGACGGTTAACTGGGCACCCTGCGGCCCCAGGCAGAAGCACAAGGTCTCGGAGGAGTCTAGGCCCCTAGATGCATGGCAAAACATGACCCACCGGCGTGTGGATATGCTCTGTTACCATCAAACCTAGTCCCCAGTTATGGGTTAAATAACTCCACTGCCTTGTGGATGGCTCGGGAGAGTCTAAGGCTATGGGAGAAAACCCAGACAGAAAATTCGGGTAGATGTAACTCGTAAACAGTGGTAACTGTAATTATCTACGGGAAGGAAAACCCAGAGAGAAAACCCGGACCACCAGAGTGGAGGTTTGGCGTGGTGCTAACAACTCCACCCTGTAAAAAAGAACATTGTTACGGAAACTGCAAATCAGAAAAATACTCAACACCTGGACAATAGTGGTGATCTCCAGACTCAGAATGGGCGAATGACTGCTGATATCACGACTAGACCATCACTATTGCATCCAAAGCAATCTTGCTACATTGGAGCATGGAATGTGCGGACGATGTACGAGATGGGCAAAACGGCGCAAGTAGAGCGAGAGATGGCTAAATACAAGATCGAAATTTTAGGAGTAAGTGTAAGCAGATGGACAGGAAATGGATATATAACAACAACATCCAACAATACAATAATATATTCAGGCCGAGAAGATAACCAACATAGAGAAGGTGTAGCGCTAATCATGACACCAACAGCTAAGAAAAGCCTCATAGAATGGAAAGCATTCAATCAAAGACTCATAACAGCTGGATTCAATGGAAGGTATACAAAAACAACAATTATACAATGTTATTCGCCAACAAATAACACAGAGGAAGATCAAAAAGATATATTTTACCAACAGTTACAAAAAGCCATCGATGCAACACCAACATACGATCTCCTATTAGTAATTGGAGACATGGATGCTAAGGTTGGAAATTCAAATGAAGGAAGAGAAAGATGTATGGGAACTCATGGATGTGGTGAGATGAATGAGAATGGTGAGAGACTTGCAGACCTTTGTGGAATAAACAATATTGTGATAGGCGGTACCATCTTCTCACATAAGGAAATCCACAAGAAAACATGGGAGTCACCAAATGGTAGAGACCGCAACCAAATAGACCACATTATCATCAACGGTCGATGGAGACATTCCTTGGAAAATGTAGTGGTTCGACGGGGAGCAGATGTTGGTAGTGACCATCACCTACTGTTAGCTAAGATTAAACTTCATCTAAGAAAAGCTCCTTCCAAATCAGAACCAACTCAACCAAGATATAATACAGCAAAGCTTAAAGACCCCTTAATAAATAGGAAGTTCTCACTTGTGTTAAGAAACAGATTCCAAGTACTTGGTGATACTGGAGATGGGCTAGAACCAGATGTGGAAACCACTTGGAACAATATAAAAGAGACATACACTCAAGCCTGTAAAACAGTACTTGAAAGAAGAAAAACGATAAGAAATGGATACAAACAGACACTTGAAATCTTATCGACAAAAGAAGAATCTTAAAAGAGAAAAACAAAATGCAAGATCTGAAAGACTAGTAGAGCGATACAGCAAAGAATACTCCGACACCAACAAGGAAACTAAACGTAAGCTTAGAAAAGACAAGAGAGATTATTATGACAACAAAGCTGATGAGGCAGAAACAGCAGCCAATAGAGGGTGAAGTATATAGAATCACCAAAGAATTGACTGGGAAATTTGACTCTGGTACAGGGCCAGTGAAGAATAAAGCAGGAGAAAAGATCACCCTAGAATACGAACAGCTGAAAAGATGGGCAGAACACTTCAATGAAGAATTAAATAGACCAGAACCTGTAGAAATAGCAACCATAAATGAACCTTTTGGAGAACCATTCAACATAGATTTAGATCCACCAACCAAAGAAGAAATAATAAAAGCCATAAACCAGCTAAAAATAATAAAGCACCAGGAATTGACAGTATTGAAAGCGAAGTACTTAAAGCAGACACAAAATGTGCTTCTGAACAACTCCACAAACTATTTACACTGATATGGACCTCAGAAAGTCTCCCAAATGACTGGTGTAAAGGCCTCATCGTTAAACTTCCAAAAAAGGGTGACAAGATGGATTGTTCAAACTGGCGTGGGATCACACTTCTATCCATACCCAGTAAAGTCTTCTGTAAAATCATCTGCATGAGACTCAGCAGTTCAATCAATGGAATCTTTAGAAAAGAACAAGCTGGATTCAGACCTGGAAACTGGATGCACTGATCATATCTTCACACTAAGGAATATCCTGGAACAATGCACCGAATGGAATAGCAAAGTTCACATAAACTACATCGACTTTGAAAAAGCATTCGATAGTATTCATAGAGAAAGTCTTTGGAATATCCTTAAGGCATATGGATGCCCAGAAAAATTTGTTTACATTATAAAGAGCTTCTATGAAAACTTCTTATGCAGTGTCATCCCCAACAACAAACTTAGCAGTTGGTTCAACATCACCAGTGGGGTACGACAAGGATGCATCATGTCACCCATGCTTTTCCTTGTTGCCATCGACTGGGTGATAAGAAATACTATCGGAAACAAGAACAGAGGAATAAGATGGACACTGACGTCAATACTGGAAGATCTGGACTTTGCAGATGACATTGCCCTACTTTCATGCCATGCTGACCACCTACATAAGAAAACTGACGATCTGGGTAAATACGCTCACCAAGACGGACTCTAGTACACTCTGTACATACAGGTGAAAGACTGACTCTAGTACACTCTGTATATACAGGTGAAAGACTGACTCTAGTACACTATGTACATACAGGTGAAAGACTGACTCTAGTACACTCTGTACATACAGGTGAAAGACTGACTCTAGTACACTCTGTACATACAGGTGAAAGACTGACTCTAGTACACTCTGTATATACAGGTGAAAGACTGACTCTACTACACTCTGTACATACAGGTGAAAGACTGACTCTAGTACACTCTGTATATACAGGTGAAAGACTGACTCTAGTACACTCTGTATATACAGGTGAAAGACTGACTCTAGTACACTCTGTACATACAGGTGAAAGACTGACTCTAGTACACTCTGTACATACAGGTGAATAGCCATAATACAAGATCTTCCCCTTTAGTTAATGTGTAACATTGAATATATACTGGTAAGAATGTAAGATTAAAACTTATAGGACATGAAACACAAACACAGATTTGTCTGTTCTTATAATAATCATTCTAATCTAAAAGTTCTCATGGAAACTCTCTTATTAATTATCTGCTGATAGCTAATCAACGAGAATGTTGTGTTTCTTCTAATTGGTACATCCAATGACAATGGTATGCCCATTTATGGTCCACTGGCTGATAAAATTATTTACAGATATCCAATTTCACTCTTGGTTTAACCTGTCTTCCAGAACGTGTGAAATAAGTGTTTTTATGAGTTACAGTTTTAAAGATGCTTGGTTGGTTCGGATGACACGGATTTATTCTGAGTTGTTGTATGGGGCATTACATGGCTTGTTGAAACACAATTATCGTCCCATATTTCTACCTGATTCTTGAATTCAAAGTCTGACACTGGTGGTATGTTTTCATCAGTTTTAAGAAGGTGGTGCCTATTACGCAGATAATAAACGCCATCAGCGGTTTGAACTATGTAAGAACGTTCATTATGCTTTTTCGTTTTTACTGCTTGTATCCATGTCTTACGCTTTTGGTTTTGAACTCTTGCATGATTTCCAATTTCCAGGGGAGGGAGTGATTTTGAATTTTGCTTTCTGCTTCTTGGTTTCTAACCTCTTCCGGACAACTTGTGATGAAATTTACCGTAGAATAAAAATTTTGTTTTGATGTAGTAATGTTAGATCTCAATTGCCTACCTATTAATAATTAAAATAATAAGGTCAAAACAAATTATTATTGTGTTTCTGGTAATATGTTGAGAAAATAGGGAAGGTAGATAGGAAAAACAATTTAATTCTTAAAATCAATATATTACTTTGTGCTAAAATATCAACGATCTGCGATGACTTCTAGAAAAATACCAATACAATGTTACGTTAGGGCAAAATATGATAGGTAGGGTCACTACATGTACAACATCAGTATTACTTTGTTTTGGTCTAATCTGGCTAACGACACCATATCTCAATATAAGTAATTACATAATCGTTGTAAAAATGCTAATACAATGTTTACGGTCGAGAAAAAGAACTATAACTACAACATGATTTTGTTATGGTCTTACCTGGATAACTTACAAAGATTTCCAAATTAACACATGGTAGTAGGACTTTCGTAGGACAGGGAAATAATAGCTATTTCGGTTAATTAATTTTGTTATTTATTTCCGTTTAGAGGTTTCCGTGTCTGTGCCTTTTTGTTATTAAGTCGACAATTTGTAGTTTTGGGCGTTTTGTCGTGTAATTATGATGTTTTATGTGCTCGGCTGTTTAAATTGAATATTGCCATCCTTGTTCGATTATCTATTATCATTTTATATGTCAGATCCGTAATTATTTTTTAATTCTTGGTTCAAAGATGGTCTGCTCGATCCCCGAAGAAGCATCTTTGCTTGTAGACTTCACATTCCTAAAACCTGATCAATACTTACCGTGCAATAATAGATGGTAGTTAATATACTCTAAAGACTAGTTATATGATCGATATACATTAATTCAAATATTTAGCATGAAATGTCAGACGTAGCCAAAAGCAAACTACGATGTTGTCTAGAGTTCATTTAATACAATATCTATTCGCTTATAAGTCGACTTGACTTGCAATGCGAGGGTTTTTGTTACATTCAAGTTGCCCGGTCCATTGTCCGGGTATGACTTATAACCGAGATCAACTAATACTCGGATGTGTGTGGTACATTATAGTTCACAGACTTTGTACATTATGTCAACGATAGCTCTAAATGGAATATGGATGTCTGTGATTCGTCTGTGGTATTTTTGGACAGGTGTTACTGTTCTGGTGTACGAAGTCGTGCGACCACAACCAGTGAAACTGATGTGACACAGGCTTAAATCATAATATCATACATGTCACTGTAGCACTGCATAGTGAACGTTTCAAATACATGTACATGTATGAGTGATACTATAGTGAATAATTTGCGCTGGGTTTAACAACATTATAAAGACATATGTTACCAAAATTTATTGAAAACGATGCTTTCATAGAGTACAATAAATAGATGTCAAAACCTTAGACAACATACAATGATGCGTGAATGGTTAAATTCAATGAAACTTTTTGTGCAAGACATTTCAGAACATAGATGAAACATTTTAGACGCATTTCTAAATATCATAGACAATACAATTTAAGCAATAAATGAATAATACATGAATATGGTACATAAATAAATGTGCAGACATACACGTTCTTCTAAAAGTCTTAGTTATTCATTTCCTTGAACATATTCGCTAAATTGCCGCGATGTATGTTTTTGAGACATTCAAAATGCATTCATTTGTTTAAATAATTATATATGGGTCAGGTAGTAAAGTTGTTGGTTGAGCGTTCAGTACGATGAGTTGTGAGTGCAAGGACCAGGTGCCATTTTCACCATACACATATCTTGGCTAAGATAGGTATCTTTCGTTGATGATTTAAAGCATTCCCAATGAACATATACATTTTCTTTAAATTGAAATAGTTATTTGTGATAATTCCAGTTCACATAACCTTGGCTACATGTATATTAGCTGTTTGCTGTAGACAAAATACGATACAATTTTATCCTTGCCAATGTATGTACCTGGAGCATTACTTACGATCAATATAAGATCGACATTCAGATTTATTAATATTGACTGTTGTTTTCAGACTCATGATGTTATAAATGCTCGTATTAATTGTAATATAAGTTGACATAAGCATACAGTGGGTAACATCCGATATCCCGAAGCATCCCAAGTAGAAATCTCAACTCAAATTGAAATTTTGCAAAATAAAATTCGGAATTAAAGATAATTCTGAAGCTTCAGGTCTATAAATTTTACTGTAGTTTCTCAGAATAACATTTATGTTTGTCGATGTTAATTTTGAATCCAGCCTCACATGGAATTTAACATAAAGACACATACCAATATTGGAGATGAGATCTTGCTCCGATTGAGATGCTTAGGGAGATTAGGGCCAGATAAAGAGCCATTGGTTTAGAAAAGAAACCTAGTCAATTAAATGTTTGCAAATTTAAAATCTAAGTCTCAATTTCAGTTTTGAAATGTTTGTGAATATTGTCCCAGACAAAATACATGAAAATCACCATCATGTAATTTCATAATTCCCTCACACAAGTGATTGTTTGTTATTGATTTAATATCATCTTTGTGATGGACACACATGCGATGCTTTAACAGGAACTAAAATGACGTTAGTACAGTGAATGATGGGTAAAGTTAGATTCACAACCGGAAATGACGTCATGTGACGGTAAATGTGTGTACTTGTACAAACGTATGTTTACATTAAATTAAAAGCAGTTATAAGACAGTATGATGTTACAGCTGCAACATAAGAAGTAACACCGACATATATTTGTACAATTATGAGTTAATATAAACATTTGCTAGGAAAACAATAACAAACTTTGTCATATCGTGTAGCATGTGACACTGTATGAAGGAAGTGCTTGTTGCATATTGAACAATCACAGACGAATAAACATACTACATTGAATAATGTTTTGAGTTTTTCAAATAAAATACCACAGGTAACTGTATCATTAATAAACAGTACCTAAAAAAAATTACCTTCGAAAAAAAAATTTTTAGGTACTGTTTATTAATGATACAGTTACCTGTGTAAAATACTAGGATAAATATGTGTGCAGTTGTGAACGTTTAAGGAATGTCAGACACACGATGACAAACATACGACATAAAGATTTCGTTCTTGTAAACACAGTCGGACCTACTTTTATCCGAATAACAGGCAACGTCACAAATAAATGAAGTACCGAAATTTTGTTATTTATAGTCACATATGTTGATTCCACAATCTTCCATCCGAAAACAATATCAATACCTTATCTTATTCATCTATAATAGTAAGTGTGGACCATACAAAATGTATCATTCGAATACTTCTTTTACTAGTAATTTAAACATAAAAACATTTATATATAACTCATTTATACCTGTATGCTAAGTACCAACAAGTAGTGTATTGAATGAACAGGAACTGGCCATCGACCAATAGATCGCCGACCGGAGGGCAAATGTGCATGTTATTGACCCTATATGAACATTATAAACATAATCTCTCATATTACATACAATCAATTCAAAACACCGACACCCGGCTGTATTAAATACGCTAAAAAATGATAAATACTAGTATATGATAAAAAGGGAGATAATATGTGCAAGTTTGGAAATGTATGTGATAATGATAATATTACACAGATTGTCAACGTTTGTATGGTAGAATGTACAATATGCGATACTAGAGATAGGTACAATGAGGAAGGTTTGAGTGAATACACTGATGCTTCAATAAATTGATGGCTTTTGACTCAATAACGTTGTCTCTATCAACATTGGTCGTCTTCCAATTCACAGTATGTTGTTCATTTTGTTCATGGTTATATGTTGCTTCAATTTTAGACTTTTAAACTCCCTGTCCGTTTTATCGCAAAGGAAGAACTGCTTCGTCTGGTCCAAACATGCGGATTGAGTTGTCAACTGAAGTCAAATGACTTCACTGTAAATAAATGTTGGTTACAGGCATATCTCAAACGTCAATAGTTCCTTGCCATTGCTTATAGTTGGTACATTGCTATTCCGCGTATTGGCATATCCCCACTGCCAATCCGCGAACTTAGATCCATGACAATACACTTAGTTCTTTAGATCCCAAACACATGAACAAATTAAATCAAAATAGAAAACTTGTCACGCATCCTCATGAAGACGAATATATAGAATGAGTAATTGATATAATGCAGTTTTCATTTCGATATCTACACTCCGGAAGCATGATAATAGTGTCTATCATCTTCCAAAATCTCCAAACACACCCATATATACTGTTCATCATTAGAACATACCGTATATAGATAATTAGGCGTCTTGTCATACTTGTGTATGAAGATTATCCGGGAACCCGTCCGTACCAGCTACATGGGATGGTCCTGTATATGTATACTGAAATGAAGAACACATCTTAAATTATTCATCTCCACGTGGTCAGTATCCTGAATCATTTAATTACATACACATAATGTTGTAGTAGTCCTTTTAATTCAGCTTCGCGTTAGTATACGGCTGATTCTCTTGCTTAGAAGAAGAAGGTCGTAAGCGCAAAATGCTATTTCGAGAAAACAAGAAGAAACTGTCTGAAAACTACTAATGTACTCTTTACTTATGACAAAACATGCTTTATTAACTTCAGTTTGGTCAACATATCCTGTCTTGAAACTAAGCTTATAAGAAGCGCATTGTGTTGCAGAATTTAAATACGATACGGGTCTTACTAAACCTTCTCTTTCTTAGCCAGGAAATTGTAAATCTAGAAAGGTTAATACTTGATAACAGTGTGTGTCAGCATAGTTTAATTATCCAATATTATAGTATTTCTATGTCATTTAATATTTAATTTATGCTTATTACATTTTTTATTTGAATATCGGTATTATATTTCTTTTATTTAAAACTGCATATTACATCTTTTATATAACGAGGCATATAACATTACTTTTTTTAAGATACATATTACATTTCGTTTATTTAAACATGCATATTACATTTCTTTTATTTTAATATGCATTTTGTCTCTGTGATTAGTACGGATAAAAACTGCACTTACGACCTTCCCATTCTGAGCCAGGGAATAGAAAATCTAGAAAGGTTGCACTATGAGAATGATAACAGCCAGGGTATGTCAGCATAGTTAAATTATCCAATACTATAGTATTTCTTTTTCATTCAATATTAAATATGCATATTACATTTTTTATTTGAATATGGGTATTATATTCTCACTGCATATTACATCTTTTATTTTACGAGGCATATTGCATTTAAAAATACATAGTACATTTCGTTAATTTAAATATGCATATTACATTTCTTTTATTTGAATATGTATATAATATTTCTTTTATTTAAAACTGCATATTACATATTTTGTTTAACGATGCATATTACATTTTATATATGGATATCACATTTCTTTTCATTAAAAATGAAATGTACATATATTTCATAATGTATAAATACATTTAAACTTTAAATATGCAAATTACATATATGTTGATATACATGTTGCCTTTTTTAGATTTAATTATGAATATTGCATATTTTTTAAATATGCATATTACATTGTTTATTATTTATCTATGCATATTTTATATTTTATTTATTATTTAATGATGCATATTACATTTCTTTTTTTTAATATGCATATTTTATTTCGAATATTTAAATATGTATATTACATTTCTATTTTTTATTAGTTAAATATGAATTTTACATTTTTATATAACTTAGCATATTTAATTGTTTAATTTGAATATGCACATTGCATTTTTATTTCAGTTATCCAGTTATCTGTGTGTGTTTTTAGCTTTTTTTGCGACCTTTCCTCACCGAATTAGTTTTTTCCAGGAAGGCAATTGTCATATTGCGTACTATCTCTTTCTTATTCAGCAGTGGACCCGCCCTGACGGATTAAATTGTTTGTGTATTTCTTGGAGATTATTAGGCATACCCATTGCATCCAATTATGTATGTCGCTCGGGAAGACATTCGTGTGTTATTGTATCGTAAAACATATCACAGACGTACATAACGGGGTTATTACAGAATGTCACATGTAATCTAGTATTATACCATCATGATGTCAAAGCGCCACTTCTAATACATGTATGTGTTGGTTCATTACGAAAATTGCACTTCTGTAACTATTAGGCACACTAGTATATGCTTGCACGAATTCTGTCTAGAAAAAATGAAATCACTAGGTTCTGCATTGTGTCTGCAGATCACAAAATTATTCTTTAGACTGACTAGAGATACATCAGTGACCTTTCCAATCTCTATACAGTTCAAATGAAGGTATTATTGTTGAGATTGAAGAGACAAACTAGCGAGAGTTAATGATGAACAATGAGCGGGTGAACACTTAGTATTACCCTGTGTCCCATGACACCATAGTTCATAGTTTGTGACACTGCAAACGGAACAAATCTATATAGTATGTACACATAATCACATCCATTGTACTGTATGTTTTCTTATTTTTTCTATATCTATTACGAAATCATATCAAATGCAAAATAGGCAAATTCTGTCAAACGTACACAATTACACGATAGCTACACACTTTATAGTAGAACTTCTCATCTTCTATAAGGTGATAGGTCAATAAAACTGTACAATAATGTTAAGGTGATTGGATATACTTTTAGTTTAACAAATACATACCGTGGACATAGATTTTCTGAGCGGAGTTGTTGGTGCCGGTGTATCACGGTCCAGTGATCCACGGAATGATAGTCTGGCCTTACAACGTATCACCGAGCCAAACGATTTCTGTAATAAAAACGATGATATCAATTGGACAGGGGAAGGCAGCACTCAACTTAACCAGTCGAGAACAGAAATCATAAAACACATACAAGACACAGTGGCCAACAAACAACCAAATGAGAAAATGATTCGCCCAAGTCTCAGCTGTAAAAAGGCTGAATGTCCATGTAGAATGACCTATAAAAACATACAAGACACAATGACCGACACACAGCCGAACCACGTAGAGTAACAATAACACAGAAATATTGAAAAAGTAATTTATATTCGAGTGGCAATACTGTAAAAGCTTTAATATTCGAGAGAGATTTCGAGTCTTCCAATGATGACCTAAACCTCGAAATCAAATCCCGACAAATAAATATGCAAATAATTACGTAAGTGAAAGTTTACTGTTCGGTCGTGCTAACAATAATTATCGAATGTGCTATAGCGTATTCGGCTAACTATTGTATAGTTGTCAAGAATACTACACAGGATATTTATTGAATATGGTGTCAGAACAAATATAATTTTCTCAACGTAAACTCAATATACATATTTAAAAGGAAAGTCCCTAATTTATTTGATATACTGTTCGTCAAATACATATTACCCTTAACGTTAAGCAGAAAATATTTATCACTATCAAAACGTAATACTTAACATTTATGAAAATCAATCAACTTACTTTTGATCTTTTTGAATCAACTTTTGATTTATACATAAATTCTAAGAACGCCATGACAACGGATAAAGCCAATCCTGCGACGAGAATATAGAATATTCCAGCGACATTTTCTAAGGTCAATTCAGCTTGACCCCCGTCCTGAAGTATAAAATGTCATGGTCAAATAATAATGTGTCGTAATTTTTGTAATAGATCTAAAGCTTACGATATTTTAAATGACTCGACTTGCCTTTTACTCTTTCCTTGTGGTTTAACCAAAGATTGTAATTATTTGACCAGACCCTAGTCTACGGAACGCTCCGTTTTCAAAGGTTGTTTGTCGAGTGTTTTCAAGATTATCCAATTGCATTATGCAAATCAATGTTTCAGTATCAAAATTGATTCATTTCTTTGGTCAATTCTCGATTTATATTTGGCGTCTGGTCAATAGCATTGATATTCAATCGATAGCCAAGTGGTAGAGCGTCCGCTGCAAATGCTGGATGTCTCGGGTTCGATCACCTGGCCGCGTCGTTCCAAAGACGAAATAAAAATGGTACCAGCAGTTCCTATGCTAGACGCTCAACAAAAAAGGAAAATGGCTTATCTTATCTAATACCCTCGTGGCGTTGGATAACATCATGAATGAGGTGTCAAGAGTGATTAATATAAGTTTGAAACACTTGTTGTACAATCGACCTTAAATGAATAAGTATACATTAAATTGATATATCTAGTATTGTTATTTGTAGTTTTAAACGAAACTGAATGTTAAACATTTCCATGATATAACTATGACCGTGACGTCATTATGGCCATGACGTGTTTATATGCCCTGGTGCTATTATTAAGATTGCAGCAGCTAGCAGACCTATACACATATACAATGACATTCGACTCTTCTCACAATACAACTGTATAGCGAAGTTAGAACAAGGCAAACTCACAGTCTCGTTGTGGTGAAATATTGTTTGTCACTTTACTGATCATTGTATGGTATATGTTAGTAACATTTAGGACGATCTTGTAGTTTAGTAATGTGGTATATTACCTTAGTATTCTCCTTTACAGGACATTCTGACTTTCTCTCCCACCAATTCTTCTGCATTTCTTCTAGATCACCACTTTCACGGAGCTTCAGTACAGCTAACGTCAGTCTATCTCTGCAGTATAGATGTTGAAAATGTAATTATCTGCGTAGTTATAATGCGTCACCAAAGAGTGACCTACAATATCTTGTTTTTTTTCAGAACGGTGTCTGCGATTTACGACAGTCATTTTAACATAACTAACAACTAGTACTAACTCCCAAAAGCAACAAGTTCACTTTGTATATGAAGGTGTGTCTATATAATTATACATATCAGTGCATGTTTATGTGGACTATATGGCACAGAAGAATAGGATAAGCCCGACTTGAGATTTCAACGGAAACTGCGTCCACCCTTCGTTCTGGCTCCAATCGCTCTTAGCAGATATCTCATCTCATAAATTTGCATCTGTCTTTATGATAATTTCCATGAAAGTCTGGATTCATAATTAGCATTACTAAACTAAAATGCTATTCCGATTTTTTTAAACTAAAATTCCAAGAGCTTTGGCGTCAGATGTATCTCTAATTCCAACCCTGACTTTAAAAACATCTAATTTCAGTTAAGATGTCTACTTGGGGTGATCGTGACCGGTGTACATCCGTTTCTGCTAGCCGGAATGTCGTTTCCTGCATCACGAGTTTTTAATGCGATATTCATACATCCACTTAAGAATTTTATGTTATTTTACGTAAGTTAAAACTAGTAGGATTCTATACATACCTTAAATCGGATCCGATAGGAGTTGCTATACCGTATCCCTTGGAATCTAAATTAGGACCTACTTTCATTGTGTTACATGGCATCCTCATGTTTACATATTCATTAGTCGTTGACTCAATGAGAAAAGCATAATTTCCTTGTCTGACACGTCTGATACCCGTCGTTATTTCCTTAACAAACACACTGGGACTTGCTGACTGCATGTACGCCCACATTCGCTCGTGCACCGGAAACTTCGATTGCTATAACAAACAAGGCGACAAATGAATGATACTCTTTGGAAGATATTCTCCGTGATTTTCCTTATCCCTAAATCTACTGTTATATCAAGATTAGCTATTATCTTCAACGTGAGAAGTATATATGGTCATTTGATGTACTGGTAATAATTAATTCCAGGAAACTTGCTGTACTACGTAAGTTGGAGGACGCGTACAGTCCAGTTAGGATATTGTGAGAGTGACGTTGTCATTCATGTGTACACAAAATATTACAACCATTGTCTGAAAAGGTAGAGCGAATAAAGTATGTAAGTTTAGCATTGAACATAATTTTATAGCTATTATTCTGTATAAGCATTATGATAGGTTTTTACACCGTAATAGTGATATCGACCATTGCGTCACTCTATTCTTACATTGACGGATTCAGAGACATTTCAATGAACACATACCTGGAAAAATGATTTTGTACTTCCGGAATCAAGAATTCCATATTGTATCTCTGTTTGTTTAGCAAGATCTTCAGCCGATTCTATCGGTGTTAACATTCTTTCAACTGTCAAGAAAGCTGCAAGGTTAGCTGTGTATGATGAGATGATGATTAATGTGAAGAACCACCATACACTGCCCACTATACGTCCTGATACAGACCTGTAATACAGTACAACATATTGTAACCCTAACCCTCCTTGTATCACATAAACGTTATGTCTCTTTCCTCAAACCACGGCCACGCACTATCCCAGTCTAACGCACACAAATCTTTGAATTTTGAAAGCGGCATTCAGTACATGTACTAAGTAATGACAGAGCAATCACAATGTAAAACAAGGGTAGACGAGTGCCGAACAAATGTGGACAAAAGATTTTAAATAATAGATGAAATATGTAGCTCGTACAATTGTAGAAAGTTTCATAGACATATAAATAAAAACATTACGGCACTTGTCTAGAAACATACCGAACACCCCGTGTAGTATACACTCGAGAACTTTAAAAACGCCTGACATGGCTTAAAGTCAAATATCGCTTAAATTCTTTATTTTTTTAAAAATCATTTTACGTGAGGGTTGATTAGTCTTACCTACATATAATTCAATTAAGTTTTGGATAAAATGCTATATCGTTATTTTCTGGGAATTCTGCAAGTGCACTTACCTTAGGCAAAAGTATGGGGTTTTTAATACAGGCTATTCCTGGCATTACTCTTAATGTAATATATTTGTTAGACGGTATAGGCACACTTAATCGTTAAATAGATTTGTTAAACGTTTTCAACATTTGTATTAAAGCATCTGCAAGTTTTCATAATGGTGGTTTATTTACGCACGCACCAACCTACCTCTTTTAACATGTTCAAAAGGATGAAATAACATTTTGAAATTGCCAATTTTAGTAATAAAACTTAAAACTTGGTGATTTTGAATGTCCTTCAATATTGAATATCTCATACTTTTGCATGTGGTAAACGTACTTGCAGCATCCTAAGTTAATAACGATTCTACAAACGTAATTGAATTATATGCAGAAAATAGCAATTAACACCTACGTAAAGTTGTTTTTTAATACAAACATACATAATATACAAACAATAAGTGATATGTGACTTTAAGTCTGATGAGGCGTGTTTAAAGTCATCGGGTGTATCTTAACTTAAGTAATAACCTAAGTTATAACATACTAACTAAACAAATACTCTGAAAGTAGATCGATAGATACACTTAACCGATTTAAAAACGCAACAGTGGGTTTTTGATAAATTTAAGCCAGTTATGGTGCTTCAATTCTCTTGAAACTTTACATGTGATGAATTCAATACATGAAGTCAATGATGTGCAAGTTGCATTGTAATCAAGGTTTAGATGGTCATAAAACCAAACCACGAAATGTATTGATCGACAATGTCAAGTTCGCAATTAATAATGTATTTATAAGCTGCAACCTGCAATTAAAATCAGGCGTCTTTGCCTCATTGGCAGGAAATTAAAGTTTTGTAGGATGTTGTTCCACACATCTATGAGGAAAACACGTATCAATTCAAACGCTCAGAAATTTCTGCTTGATGATGCACTTCTTGACGGCCATTTGTGTCTGCCTTCATAATTCGTTTCACGAGTAAAAATGCAATGACCACCACAGCCACAACATGAACTGTCAGCAAGTATTTGCCAATCTTTAATAGGCTGCATTGTGTCCAATGTTTAAGAATGTACATTTCTTATGTATGTCTATGGCATCTCAAACCCGTGGATAATGGAATATGTCAGGATAAATAAGAAGACAGACAATATGGAGCGATTTTCAACATGGGTCAAAATAAACATTAATCAAAATGTTACGGAATGTATATTTTAGCGAAATTACTTAATCGTACACATCATTGCCTTCAAATTGTTGGTATAACAGACACTATTTTTGACCGGAAGTGGCATCTTTAAAAAAACATTCGTTTGGTGCCATCATGTTTACGCGCTTGTATCGTCGGTATACCTGACGCAGACAATCGTAGGTGTAAACTACCTCTTGAAAACACTATGCAAGTTTAAATAGCGTCTACAGACGACAGTTAATCTACTTTGCCATGATAAAACGTCACATAACTGCTTAAAGCAAGTCGATGGCGCCAGGATGTTATGTATCCGAAAACTGTGGCACCGTATACAACGCACTTCAAAATTTAATTTCTGTTTTTTTGTTGGGGTATCGTTTCTCTATAAATTGTCGGTCAAATCGTCACGCCCAATGGTTTTTCACACGCATCACGTGTAAATAATGGAAATGACGCCACTATGACATAATGGGCTAAATTGAAATATTTTTTCGTAGAAAATCGTAGCAGGCATAAGACTAGCGTCCCATTAATTGGTTTATACTCCCAATAGAATTTAAATAATAATTAATACAAAGAATACCGACCCCCAAAATTGTTGCGTTTCTAAATCGGTTAAGTGTAGCAGTTTCGACATAACATGAACATGTACATGGCAATCATAACATTAAAATATATATTTACAGTAAATAAATACATCGTGAATTAATAAAACATCCATGTCAAACAAACATTATATGCCAAGGGTACCACAAGAAGAGGTTCATCAGAATCCTTATTTCCTTTTTATACTTTGTTTAATGGTACAGTGTTCCTAACTTACAAATATCATCAACATAGTTATATTATTTTTGGTATGCATTATTGATATATAGGCAATGCGTTATCAAGCATGACTCCAATATACATTTGTAGCCGTTTGTAATTACGAAAGTGAAAATATAATATTTTGTTTCTTAACAATCTAAAACTGGTTATACCATGCAATACTATACAAGCTATATAACTGAACTTAGGAAACAAATAAATATGAACGTCATTTTGACATTTATTAAACAATGACCTTTTGCATGAATCTTAATTCCTGGGTTGCAGGGACAGTGACATGACCATGCTATATATTAAATAAAACCTTTGAAATATTAACTTTACGTTGATATATGACAATGTCAGATGAGAAGAAGAAGCTTTTCTCGTGGCGTTCGGTTGTAATGGGGACAAGTATTATAAAACATCCTGTGTGATAATTTGTTAGTATCTTACCTTGGTGAAATGTCGCATCCTTGCTGCATGAAGGCTCCTAAAGAATACCATAGACTGTTTGATATGGTAAAATCATTGCTTATACTAGTTCCCTCTTCTACATGCCATTCCGTCGGACTGAAATTTGAATGTGTTTATTTAACACACAGGTAAGTACCACTGTAAGAACGTTTAAATATAATTACCTTGAGCCTCAAACCAACGACATAACAAGCCAAATGCAACACATATTTCATTCGTGTAAATATAACATATATACAGTAAAGGGAAAGTGCCTAACGATAGGTGTGCACAATTGTATTTGTGAACAAATTGGAACACATTTGCTACATTATTCGTATAGTATAAACTCATGTGTTATTGAATACGTAAAATAGTACATTTTAAATGCAATCACATGGATATACAAACATAATTCTGTATACTGGTACGTATATTAAGATCCAGACACACAGATGAACAACCATACAAGAGAAAAAACAAACGCACATCATTCATTTTAAAACAAATAAGGTGTTGATACATGTAGTCTTTATTATCAGTTATGAAGTACATTAATTCAATAAAGTACATCATTAAAGTAACACAACGTACATACCTAAATCGACTAACTAGAAACAAGACGACACTAACTCCGATATAGGCAAACAGTATGCACATCCATATCTCATACGATAATGGATCCATGAACGAGAATACACTCGCTTTCTTCACCGCCGTCTTCTTGATCATAATGCTGATACCCAGACTCATGAAGGGTTTGGTAAAATCTACCACCCGCTCTCGTTGTGAATTTATCGTCATGGGTGCAATAGCTAAATCAACCTCCTGCAAACAGTTAGCATGCAGTAGTTAACAAAATGTTTATAATCTCAATCAGTACTTGAATGAATATGTTCAAACATTCCCTATTAAAAGACATAGTTCGCGAATGGCTATATTTCTCCCTGTGGTTTTGTTCCAAAATTGCTTGGTTCTATAAATCCATGCCATATTTCTTACAACTGCGAATGTATTCTGAACTGCATTCAGAAAATTAAGCAGTTTATCAAAGCTTCCTTTGTAATCTGCAGACAAAAGCACTAAACATATGTAAGCAATGACATAACTATTTAAGCCATATTCATGACCAGTGATGACGTACCATCCTCCAAGAAATATGACGACAATGGGATAGGAAATGTTAATGTTGTGAGGGGCAATGTTAAGGCCAAATGTGGCCATTCATGAGCCTGGTCATTTGTTAAACTAGTAAATTTACAATACTTTGTTAGAATGATGTATACTTTCAATTATTTAACATTTTTCTGCCACATTATTAAAACGTATAGAAGGATATAAGAGGAAGAAGAACAGTTTTATTAAATATTAATGCATTAACATACAGATTGTTTGGAATAAGTCTACCTTGCCGTTTGTAAGACATGGTTCAAGTACCACTAAATATTACACTTAACCGATTTAGAAACGCAATAATTTTGGGGGTCGGCATTTTTTGTTTTAATTATTATTTAAATTCTATTGGAGTATAAACCAATAAATGAGACGCTAGTATTATGCCTGCTACGATTTTCTACGAAAATTATATTTTAATTTAGCCCATTACGTCATAGTGGCTTCATTTTCATTATTTACACGTGATGCGTGAGCAAAACCATTGGGCGTGACGATTTGACCGACAATTTATAGAGAAACGATACCCCAACAAAAAAACATAAAATAAGATTTTGAAGTGCATTGTATACTGTGCCACATTTTTTTTGATACATAACATCCTGGCGCCATCGACTTGCTTTAAGCAGTTATGTGACGTTTTATCATGGCAAAGTAGATTAACTGTCGTCTGTCGACGATATTTAAACTTGCATAGCATTTTCAAGAGGTAGTTTACACCTACGATTGTCTGCGTCAGGTATAACGACGATACAAGCGCGTAAACATGATGGCACCAGACGAATGGTTTTTTAAAGACGCCACTTCCGGTCAAAAACATTTTCTGTTATACCAACAATTTGAAGGCAATGATGTGTCAATTAAGTAATTTCGCTAAAATATACATTCCGTAACATTTTGATTAATGTTTATTTTGACCCATGTTGAAAATCGCTCCATTTTGTCTGTCTTCTTATTTATCTTGACACATTCCATTATCCACGGGTTTGAGGTGCCATTGACATAAGAAATGTACATTCGTAAACATTGGACACAATGCAGCCTATTAAAGATTGGCAAAAACTGCTGATAGTTCATGTTGTGGCTGTGGAGGTCATTGCATGTTTACTCATGAAACGAATTTTGAAGGCAGTCACAAATGGCGTCAAGAAGTGCATCATCAAGCAGAAATTTCTGAGCGTTTGAATTGATACGTGTTCTCCTCATAGATGTGTGGAACAACATCCTTCAACACTTTAATTTCCCGCCAATGAGGCAAAGACGCCTGATTTTTATTGCAGGTTGCAGCTTATAAAGACATTATTAATTTTGCGAACTTGACATTGTCGATCAATACATTTCGTGGTTTGGTTTTGTGACCATCTAAACCTTGATTACAATGCAACTTGCACATCATTGACTTCATGTATTGAATTCATCACATGTAAAATTCAAGATAATTGAAGCACCATAACTGGCTTAAATTTATCAAAAACCCACTGTTGCGTTTTTAAATCGGTTAAGTGTATTATATCAATTAATTTCCAATCAAATTATCAATCTCCACTTCAATGTATGTTTAATTTAATAATATTTTGTAGCCAGTAAAAAACTAATGACAGATGGCTGAGCCAAAAGTTCCAAAACTTAGTTACCGCACGCCACATAAAGTAAGCACCCTCTAAATACCACAATGGTCAGCGATATGGGTGAGGTCACATTCAACGCAAAACAGTCCTATATGCATGTAGAACACGTGTAGTTACATGTATAGTTATGTAACCAACAACACAACTTAGTGCAATAATGTTCATGATTTCAAGGTAGCATTACACAACACGAAAGTTGGATCTATTCTTATAGCTATTCACAATACTGGGTTGATACAATATTCATGACAATAGCAAACAAATTCTCTTATCAATAAACGTTTAAACATGATAAAACTAAGTGAAATATTTTTGGGCAAATCTTTATGAAATATCATCTTTTGATAGACATATACTCGATCAGTTCTCATATAATTACTTATAGTTGACCAGCTGTGAAGGCGTTAACGATTTAAATTGTGATCAATGTGATCAATGTGTCTGCAAACACGAACTGTCTGTTCTTTTACTGGTATTTAAAGCAATAATGGATAGTACTGTTCTAGACAACAATTACTCAGTGAGTAATGGAATGTCGGACAATATACTACGCTACAATACATCTATTCAAAAATACATTTTATTTCTATTAAGAAGAAGTAGGTTTTACACGAGCGCATATTGAGTGTAAGTAATGACAACTTAAGATATACTCTCCCCAAAAGTGCTAAACCGCCAGTTCATATTTCATTCCCGATACATGATTAAGAGTTGCAGCTGAGTATTTGTTTATTTTGACCGTTTTGCAGTTAATTTCAGTGCATTCGATGTATTGCGTAATAATGCATTTTTTGCACGTTCAATCAATGCATGCGGACCAGAACTCACGCGCACAAGAACAAAATCGGCATTACTGATGACTGTTTATCATGAAAAACTCATAAAATGTTGAAATTGACTCGAGATTACGAAAAACCAATGTTAACATAATTCCTAGTTGACATTTCTTTATTTTATTAATATTATTTCAATAATGCATTCATGAAAACGAAATTTCACATAATGACATATGAAACTCCAATGAAGCAAAATATTTGTTTATTTTGGCCTACTTATGGTCTAGTTCAACGTTTTAGACTTGTTACGTAATCTAGCTTAATTTACACGTGTAATGCATGCGCGTCGAAAAGCACGTGTTCATGTACGATTTTGATGTTAGTGAAGATTTTCCTACGCGAAAAAAACACATAAAATGTTGAATTTGCCGAAACAGAACGCGGTTGACCTGTCGGAATGTCATCAGTTTGGACAAAGTTGCGGCGCTTAGTTTTGCTTTTTATTACAAAAAAATATATTTCGTTTGTAATTGTTAAAATCAATACCATGAAAATTTGCAAAATTGACATTTCATTGAAATAGCCTTCGTGAAACTTTGTTGTAAGATTCTTACACTTCATCCAAGTTCGCTTTGCGTTAATGTCGACATGTTACGTGTTTTCCCGGGAGGACAGACATCGATTGTGCAAAATGTTAATGAACACGTGCTTGTTGTGTTTCAATATGCACGTGTTCATGAACATTTTGGGTGAAATATGTTGTGACTTTGTAAAATAGACTTCATTACGTAACACGCCTGTAACAAGAAACATGGCCGTTTATCTGCCAAAATGAATCAATAATTAAATGCAAGTATTATACAAGTATTGATATGCTAAATTTCATGAGGCTATGTGCAGTATTAACAATATTATAAAACACAATTATGGTGACGGGTAAGAACTTTTGGGTAGTGTATTGCATGAGTTGTAATGCCATTATGTTTGATTGGACGAGCCATGTATTCATGATTATCAGTGTAATTGGTACACCATTACCATAACGTTAATACAATAACCAGTAATGTTACATTTATAATAAATACACAATGTCATGTATAGTAAACCAGACCGAGTACACCTTAGAGGTAACATTTTCTTATCACAATCATAATTATTGATGCATATTAATTTTTTTTATATGAACTGGTTTTACCATTGCATATGAATTGCTTACTTTTCTGAACAAAATTAACAATTATTATTTCATATAATAGTTAACAAATTATAATACTCGTGCATTGTGTTAAGTAATCTAGAGTATATGTATGTAAATAAATAATATTGCTGAAATCACATTAAGATAGTGATAATAAGTTCATATCGCTACACGTGTAATGTAGAAGTAAAGGAGGAAAAGGCTTGGAGGCTATAATAAAAGTACAACATTGAATACACGAAGCGGGTCAGAATAAAACTATACTTACATACACATGAAAATGTCAAACTGATTAAGCCACAATACCAAGCAATAAGCCACATTCCGTTGAAATAGGTCACGTGAGCAGGTTTACCAATCTCGAAAGTTCAATCATATTCTGACAAGTCTGTTTTCCAATTAAATCACATTCAAGAGGAGAAAACGTTCGGGTAAAACAGTGCTTTGAAGTGTGTGTATTGTGCATATTTTTGTAACTTTATGTACGACACCACATCAATTTAACCAATTTGCCAATGCCGAGCATAGTCGTATTTGTCGGTCAGCATTTTGTTGAAATATGGCAGGCATGTGAGTGCCTCCACCCGCATCCGGATCGCCTTTAAGACGGCACGCGAACTAATCATTGAGCTACGTGGACACCTTACATTGTAAGATGATATCATCAACCAGTACTAACTTTCTGTTTGGCCAGTAACTAACAACTGGCCACGATATGGGCCCAGTAACTAACAACTGGCCACGATATGGGGCCAGTAACTAACAACTGGCCACGATATGGGACCAGTAACTAACAACAGCCACGATATGGGGCCAGTAACTAACAACTTGCCTGACATCCTGGTACAATGTCGCAGGAGAACATAACCTGTTTGACTTGGCATAAATGTTCCCATTGACAATCTAATCTAGGTGCGTTCACATTAGCTTTTATATTAATTATATAGTTACTGTAGATACAATGTGTAGATATACATGTAAAACAGTGGCTCACACACAATATATTATACCTGAAACTCACTTCTTTATGAAGGACAGTGACCGGCGTCCAACGACAGAAAAGCGAGCAGCAAGCTGGAACTGAGGCAGTAATGTAGAAGCGCTTACCATAAATTGGAATTAATTACACAAAAAAACACATGGAGAAAAAGCAACATGCAAAATGGTGCTCAGTATATGCTTCATGCTATAAAATCATGCATTGTAAGCAATGCTGTCAATGTCAGCGGATCAAGTAGTGAAGAAAAATATTTTAATGCAAAATGTAAACATCGAATGTGTGCAATGGACGGGACATGTACATGGACGAAAACTGACAAACACTCCCCTATATGCAAAGTTAAAACTGTCGAATTGTGCATCGATTCTGAAATAATCTAAATGGTGCTATATCACACTGGGGTTTGACATTTGTGAGTGAACAAACGATCATACACATCTTGTGAGTAAAATCAGTTTGAAAATCGGTATTCTGTCTGTTTTTATTCTGTGTCTATATTTGGTATACTGAAACAATAAAACCTTTGAACGAAGCATGGTGTTGTATGCTATGTTCTAGAACGCTGAAAGCGATATCGTCATTATTAGGAGAAAGAGTCGTTCGCATTTAACACCGTTACTAAGAAGTACGTCATTATTTCCATAAGGTCCTGATATTTAACACAAGGCGTCGCAGCACATACAACTAGAACAACTATTGACGAGGAAGCGCTATCTATTACTACGGGGCTATGGGAAATATCTGATATACAGTTATAAATACAAAGGGCAGAACGCCACAAAACCATACGTCAAACATGAGTATTTCTAAGGAGAGAACAAATACCATCGTATGCGCATGCGCCAACTTACGTCACGAGTTAATTCTCCAATCATACCGTTCCATGTATCATTTTCAAGTTTTTCCCCATACACCTCGTCCTTAACTATGCATATATCATAATCGATTTGAACGATGTTAGCAACCTTTTCTGCTAAATCGGCGCAAAATCCTATAAAATTTTCTTTCCCACATTTTGGCTTTAATTTCGTTGTCTCTTCGTCCTTGTACATCATATAAGGGGCGTCCTGTTGTGAGTTCACAGTAGAAAAAAATGTGAAATTTTAAACGAAAGAAAGAAATAGATAATAATGATAATAATACATTGTAATTAATATATTGCCTTTAAAATTCAAAATAGCAAAATTTCATTCCTGAAAGGAATTGTGTGTATAAATGTTGTGTAATGTTTAGACTAATATGCCAAGAGTAAACTGGAAACTTAAATTATATGCACGATTTATTTTCACGCTTTAGACAAAGTCTCATTGCGTATAGAATGGTTTGCATATATTGTGCATAAATATAACGGATACTCGATTCGTTTACATTGTCTAAAACTATGATAAATATTGGGTTTACGAGATATTTCTTTCGGATTTTATTAATCGTCTATACACAATATCAATGCTCCAATTCCTCTCAGTAATGACTATAAAACATTAGATGTATTAAGGAAAATAATCAAATAATGGTGCAAACAGTTTGCGCGTTCTTTCTACCTGTCTGACCAATTCCCCCAGCATTCCATTCCAGCTTCCATTCTCCTCTTGTATACCATAAACACTATCAGCTCGAATGCACACATTAAACTTAACCTGCAGCAGGTTCTCAATGGCCCTTGCCATGTCTATACAAAACCCTTTCAGATGTTCCATTCCGCATCGCGGTGCGAGCTTTGCTGTCTCTTTATCTTTGTACATTATATAGGGGTCTTCCTTGTTGTAGCAGAAATTTAAAGACAACACTTAATTATTAGATGCGCATTCCTTTCTAATATGTGTAAATATATATTAGTAAACCACATAAAACTGAGACGGGCAGACTTGAACGAGTGTAGGTTCGGAGTCACGGTTAAATGTGGTCAGATAATAATATTGCCAACTAACATGTTTATAAAGATAAATCTAATAATATGGTTAGAACATATATCAAAAATCCTTAATTCACGAAATGAATATTTACACTACTATTTTAAGAAACAAACATTAAGCTACTTATTCGAAATTTAGAAGATTCACCTGAAGATCACCGATTCAAAAGCATAAATAAAGCTACCAGCGGACGCCATTTGCTATCTAAAGCTTCCTCGAAAAGGACATATCTCAGTTTGTTCATGGTTCAGTTTAATTTAATGAAAAATAAACATCCCGTTTGAAAATATAGATACTTATTAATAATTATTATTTTAACATACATCAAAAGTGTATAGAGTCTTTTATCTTCAAAATTATCGCCATCTTGAAACAAAAAATGTAAACATAGAGACGATTTATAATATAACGAATGTAAAAATATTTTTAAAAAGGAAATCGTATTCTTTCTCATAAGAGTATGCAATAGTATTTGGAAATCATAAGCTTGTAAAGATGCCATTATATCTTTTTAAAATACAGGTACATTGCATCACTTTTTGAAATGTAAAAGATGCTTTTGCATATGAATATATTTTAACATAGCAAATTTTACCATCGTTGTACAATTGAATTATGTCCAGCATCTCAGTAGAAAAGTTGACAGTTCTAAAAATCTTACACTTGCCTACTAGATAATCCAGACGTTTTTAAAAAAGCATTTCAAGCAATATGAAAATAGCTACTACAATCACTATTGAACTATGCTTTTATTCGTTTAAGTGAGGGAAATACGCACAGCTCAGTTTATTACCTTATAGTCAAAATATTTAAACTTTTCCAAAGAGATGATTTGTTAAAACCAGTCCTGAAATTCGTTTATTTTATTGAAGATCAAATGTGCTTTTTTTCAGAAGATGGTAAAATCATTTTTGCTTTAAGAAACTGTTTCTATTCGTTCTTACAATCTTGATGACATAATTCAGAGCTATATTGCCAGTCGATCTGGAGAAATTTAAGTGGATTATGAAATAGAAAGGGTTTTACACAAAAACGTATGTGTCGCACGTAGGCCACACATCTGCCAATAATGATCCGACGTAACATTCCTAACAATATGCACAACTAGACTTGGTACCAGATATTGACATCCGATCAGATGTTAGGGAGAATTAGGGAGTACAAACTTTGTGACAGACATCCAGATGATACATCTAGACAGACAGACAGACATACAGACAAACAAACAGACAGACAGACATACATACAGATAGACGTCAATCTCTTAATCAATATGTCTCCCCTACTATAATTTGGGGACATAATAAATGCTTACATGTGTATTCACACCAGGTAAAGTAGTAACCTACATTTACGATATTTGAAAGTTAAATATAACCTGATTTCTACAGAATTGTATTATTGATGAGAACAATAATGTTTCAGTTATACTAATCGACAATGCTTAAATTTGTTTTTTTTGTAAATATGAGACAATCTTATTAAATGATTTTAACAACATTCCACAGACGTTTCAGACAACTGAGCATGAGAATCAAGTTCAGTATTGTTTTCAAATAAAAAAACATAATAATTATATATTACGAGAATGGTGGTGACGATCCTTGTCCTATTGCCTTGTTGTATTCCGGGTTTTCTTCTAGATGGCTCGTGTGTGATCAGACCCTTTTCTCTTGTCCAAGTACCCACCTTAAAATAACATGTTTCTGTTAGATAGAAATTAAATGTTGTTTATTGAATACAGATAATAGTAAGTCGGACAGAGAAGGCTGCATCCGACTTACCCAGCCGAGCATAGAAAGCATATTAACATACAGGGGACAATGCCTAACACACAACCGAATGAGAAAATGATCCGTCCCAGTCCAAGCTGTCAAAAGGCTGAATGAACTAGATCCAGTAATCAAAAGATTGAATGCCCACGCTGAATGACCTAGTTACAACAGTAAAACTGCTGAAATACCTAGTTCCAGCAGTCTAAAGTCCTAAAAACCGCAATAATAAAGCTGAAAGCCCCAACCGAACCGGACGACTTAGTTTCAAAAAGTTTAATGCCTGAGTTGAATTACCCAGTCCCAACAAGGCGAGCGTACCTGAGAACGACCAAGCTCCAATAAGTTAAATGCCCCCAGCCGAATGACCTACTTTAAACATTTAATTTGCCCAAGTTGAAAAACATAGTTTCACGATCATAGTTGATGAAAGGGCGCAAGGAAATAATAGCAACAAAAGAACTACATCCATAACTCTATAGCTGCATATTAAATAATGAACGAACTGGGTAAGGTACGAATAGCTCGAACGAATCAACTGGGAACAATTATTGAATGCAAAAAAAAAATACTCCTAGCTCCATAGAAATGGCCCCATTGAAAATGACGAATACTGAGAAATTATAACATATTGTTGATTTTTAAGATTACCCCCTTGAATTTAAATAACACTATATATACCGATGCGATTGTAAACAACTCAAAATTGTCAATTTCTTCAACGGAATGTGTTAGCTACAGTTCATAAAATATTATTTTACTAATTTCGTCAATAAATTAGAATTTTTTAGAGCATGTCTGCCTTTTCTCAGAACCTTTTGTGGCTTTTTGGAGAGAACGTCATTGAACAGTCCACCTATCTGACTCTAATTGCGGAAATCCTTATACTAGATAGTATATATTTAAAAATGTGGTATGAATAGAATCATATGCTTCCCTATGGATACTGATTAATTTTGTTGAGTATAATCTATGAACAAAAATGCAACAATTACAATGTATTACGGTACTGTCAACATACTTACCTCTGCTAAGCCCATATTCATCGTGATTTCAAACAGGTGAATGCGGAAATTGTCTCTAAACCCAGTTTTGTCAAAACTAACTTTGCCAGTAAGACCATCCAGCTCTACCTACAATGAAAGAGCCAGTGGTAAGTGTGCTGGTATCGTATCAAACACTTCCATGAAAATATGACAATAATCCCAGGGAAGGGCGGGTGATTGCGTGTGAACTATCCCGTGTATTTACCTTTCCGATGTCCCCGCACATATCCATGACAAAACCCGAGATGTATAGGGTGGTGGCAATTTGTGGGAGTTTAACTATCTGTTTGGCCCTGGGGGCAGCGATTTTACCAGGGGTTTGAAAAAAAGAAAAACAATCCCCATCATTCCCTGGGGTTGGGGCGTGGTATCGATTATCTGGTGCATATCTTCTGTCACTAAAATGTATTCAAAGGTAGCAGTTTGTGTACTGTCCTGTTTTGCCTTTCTTGTTCTCTTGAAGAACATGCATAGATAGTATAACATTCGAAGCTTGTTGAACAACCGATATAAATACAAATAATTGATAGCAAATGATTATTATTATTATAGCTATATGCGTAAGGTTAGTGGCAACATACAACACGACGTTTGGTCAGACATGTAAATAGTTTACAGTTAATTTCAATGTGACATGTAAACTATAACATCATATTATATACAAGCTAGACTATGTGTATTATATCATAATAGATACCATTATCAATGACTCAGCTATGACTAAAAGTCCTGACAAAGCTAACATGTCAGATACCACACAACACGTGTAACATTCAACGCAAAATTAATGTACACGTCTACCAAGTAAACATATTATAAATGAAAAATAAAATCTAAATGCAATATGTAAGCTAGAAATTAGGAAAATATGAAACTCATTTGCGTTTACACAGTGTCACGTGGTCTAAAAATGAAAGCTTATGGTTAAGGAGAATGTGAATATATGTACTATAGTATGGTAGGCGCATGTCTCAAACGATACATTACAAATAATGATTATATACCGGCCTCTGATATGTCTTCCTTATACGTAAAATGATGGCATATTATGTATTATAATTAGATATTTATACTATATAAGAGTTATATTACACAAATAATTGTGTTCTAAATACATTATGTATGATAACAGACGTAGTTTTAAATATATTCGTCTTGTTATTATTAAATCAACTCTCTTTAAACCATGGATCAGCGTGTATAATGAATTATGATTTCACTGTAAGATGTAAATGATGATATATAGGTATATCATGGTGGTGTGATATAATGATATGGTGGTGTGGTTAGATGGCGTGTATGTCTCAGTACTCAGACAGATAATTGTAACAAAGAATAATGACACACCCCAAAAACGGAACGTAGATTTCCGACGTAAATTAGTCTTTATTTAGAAGCTTATATACTACGAGTTATAAGACGTATTGAAAGTAATGTATGATACATGTTTTGAAAGGAAATGGTTTGCTCAAAGTATTTCAGTACAAATGCATTAAAAAATAATGTTTACCCTTATATTCATAAAATATGTTCATTTTGTTAATTGATACTTGTTAATTATTAATTGTTACTTATTAATGTTCACTTTAACAAAACTATCTAGCGTATAGGATTTGATATAAATACTCAAATATGCGTTATCGAAAAATAAAAAATTCAGTCCACTACGATTTAGATTAGGTCGTTAAACTTTCAATCCACAATAATAGAGACAATATTGTTATCAAATAAATGCCACTCACCTCTTTCAATGCCTTCATTAGGAATGATCCATTATTTACGTTGTCGTATTTACTTTCCGTACATTTTATGTTATAAGGTGGTCTCTTTGGTATATTATATGATTTTTTCTTTTTGGATTCCATATCATTCAATTGATTCAGAGCTCTCATAAATAAATTAACCGCGTCTATCACCAAGGCTGGCTCAAGCTGAAATATAAACAACGGAAACTATAAGTAATAATAATAAAAACTTTATTTATTGTGGATTACATATTTGATAGTTGTCTCAATTTTCAAAATTGTCGACTATTTTCAATATGGTCCAAGTATAAATAATGCTAGTCGAACGAATCAATACTGTAAGGAATATTTTTAAACAAACTTATTAAGTGCGCTTCTCGAAGCTTGTGGGTGAAGATAAAACCAGTGAAAATATATCATTCAATTTTGAAAGCGACGCTTCCTATATTTTTTTATATTCAATTATGATTGGTTAATGCAAAGAAAACACACAGAGTCTAAAAAGTGCACCGGGACGATACGTACATTGTAGTGTTAATCTCATATTACTTCGGAATGGATTCCTTTGGAGTCAGTTTCTCGTAGCAGTGGTATCTGACGCTGCTCGAGAAACACCCATATTTTGGGGGTAATTGTGGGAGGGCTTTCTTTGTGTTCCTTTTTTAAAATGTATATATGCTGTCCTTGTACATGTATATTGTTGCACATTTATATGAGCTCTCCAACATTGGAGGTAATAAAAGTATTGTTATTATTAATTTAAACAAATTGGGTATGCGTAGTTTTCCCAGTAAACATACTTTCTAGTGTCGTCACTGTGCCATAAACGATTTGTATACGACAATACATATAGGTACATATCTAGGTCAGGAGAGCTTACATTTATTTGAACTATAAACTACAGATAGTCATGTACATTATTGTACTTTTTGAAGTTAGTAATTATTGTTAATACCTGTATTGGATTATATTGACCTCAATCTGGGCCAAAAATGAACTTGAATATGTGCAGTTTATAGATGACATGTATGTAAAGTTTGTAAGCATTCCTAACCTAGTTATTGACTTAAAGTAATGCACATGTAGTTATATAATATTACACTTACAAGAAGTTTGTTAGAATGACTATTTGCCGGCTATGTATTAGTAATGTAGTTATATAGTTTGGACTCACTTGAAAGTTGTTAGATAGAGGATATTTGTTGAATTTGGTTTAAGATCGAATTTTATTTCATCGAGTGATCACAGAAAATCAATATTTGCACGAGTGGCGTAGCCACGAGTGTAAATTTAATTTTTTGGCATCACGAGTGAAATAAAATTGATCTTACACCAAAATTCAACACATTTTCTGTTTATTATATGTCTCAATTGCTCTTAAATTCTGCCGTAATTGGCTTAATTTGAAAAAATCACGTCGAAATTGGAACGTAACAACGTGCGAATTATGACGTCATGATGACGCAACGCATATTTTAAAGCCCGCACCGTTGACGTTACGTTTCTTTTTCTGCATGATACTGGAACCAGCTTCAAAACAGTTAAAATAACAAAGTGGTAATTTCACTGTTATTTCCACTGTTATTTTCACTAAAAACTCCATAATCCATTTAAAGCAAATAATAAATAGAGGATATTTGTTTGTTTTGATTGAATATGGTTTATATCTCATCGTGTAGTGATAAAATTCAATATTTTCAAGAGCGCGTAGCGCGAGTGAAAATATTAAAATTTTATCACTACAAGATGAGATATTAACCATATTCAATCAAAACAAACAAATATTCTATTTATTTAATGCTTATATGGTGTCAAAACTTGTACTATTTATGCCATATTACCACTGTGGTTAGGCTACGTATGAATATGTTATTCCATTCAGATTTTCACTTCAAAATCCGCCATCTTGGATTATGGTGAATAGGTGAAAACGGCTTTTTTGAGAATTTTGCATTAAATCATACACCAACTTGTAGGAAATGGTCTAACTAAGAATAAAAACCCCCACATGACATGTTTCCGTTCAGTAATAAAAAAGTTACAGACATTTTAGTGTTGAGATTTTGGTAAATTAAAGTAGTCCCTGTGAGGGGGCGGAGCTTATATCAGTCACATTGTAGGTGATAACCAGTGACTGATATAGGTTTTATTTCACTGATAGAACTCCATATCTCACCAGTTAGCATTAAATAAAAATAATTATTTGCCGAACATATACTAGTAATGTAGTTATATAGATTGGACTTACAAGAAGTTTGTACTTACAAGAAGTTTGTTAGAATGACTATTTGCAAGTCATATATTAGTAATGTAGTTATATATATTACATATACAAGAAGTTTGTTAGAACGATTATTTGCTGGCCATATATTAATAATGTTGTTATATAGATTCGTCTTACAAGAAGTTTGTTAGAACGATTATTTGCTGGCCATATATTAATAATGTAGTTATATAGATTGGTATTACAAGAAGTTTGTTAGAATGACTGTTTGACGGCCATCTCCATTTTCTCCATTCAGCCAAACTTTCCTGAGTACTATCCTGGGTATAATTGAGTAATTGAAAACCAGTAATATTGATCCCGGTCATATATTAATAATGTAGTTAATAATATATAGATTGGTCTTACAAGAAGTTTGTTACAACGATTATTTGCTGGCCATATACTAGTATTAATAATGTAGTTATATAGATTGGTCTTACAAGAATTTTGTTAGAATGACTATTTGCCGGTCATATATTAGTAATGTAGTTATATAGATTGGACTTACAAGAAGTTGGTTAGAATGACTATTTGCTGGCCATATATTAATAAGGTAGTTATATAGATTGGTCTTACAAGAAGTTTGTTAGATTGACTATTTGCCGGTCATATATTAGTAATGTAGTTATATAGATTGGACTTACAAGAAGTTGGTTAGATTGACTATTTGTCGGTCACATATTAATAATGTAGTTAATAATATATAAATTGGTCTTACAAGAAGTTTGTTAGAACGATTATTTGCTGGCCATATACTAGTATTAATAATGTAGTTATATAGATTGGTCTTACAAGAAGTTTGTTAGAATGACTATTTGCTGGCCATATATTAATAAGGTAGTTATATAGATTGGTCTTACAAGAAGTTTGTTAGATTGACTATTTGTCGGTCACATATTAGTAATGTAGTTATATAGATTGGACTTACAAGAAGTTTGTTAGAATGACTGTTTGACGGCCATCTCCATTTTCTCCATTCAGCCAAACTTTCCTGAGTACTATCCTGGGTATAATTGAGTAATTGAAAACCAGTAATATTGATCCCGCCGTTCTTAAAGTGAGTCAAGTCCATTTCTTCCATTCTCTGAAAAACGAAAAACATGTACATTTTGTAATAAAAAATATACATATGAAACAGAGGTTCTCTTATGTTTTTGGAGTCGTAGCTCGAGGTCGAAATTGCAGGTATAAACATGTATATTCGTCTGCAAAATTACAGTATTGCGTATTATGTTTTAAATGCCTTTGTTTTAAGTTAATGCACTATGTTGTTCACATTTATAATAATACGTTGGATATTATTGTGTGTCCACATCGGATAAAGCGTTTTTGATTAATTATATTTGTAGATATTGTCTTGTTAAAGTTTCTATATGCATAGTGTTTTTTGTAGGTATACCTTAGTTTTTCAAACTCGTTCATGAATATTTTCAAATTATATTGTGAGACATCATAGGGATCAAAATATCAAATGTCATTGAATAATCTTTAGGCATATTTATTTTTCTAGTTCATTATTCATTGTTAAGAATCTTATGGAAGATTTTGTTTATATCGCCAAATAAGTTCTATTAAATATTATTATTAATGTTATAAGCGTAGCTCGAGATATACGAGTGTGTTTTCTCACGTTAATTTGCCCAAATTCTAATATTTGAGTAGTTCAGCAAGTTTGTTCTGGTTAATGATACATTCCATGAAGACAGATAACGTCAGCTGACCGCAGTAAGAATTGAAAAAAAGTGGATAACATAATGAGCCAATATCAAACTTGGGCATATTTTTAGTCTATCTAAATTTTAATTTGATTACAGCTCTTAAATGCAGAAATATAGCACCCATGATTGATAACTACATCTAAATGGAGGATAACATAATTTGTAGTTGTATCAATGCAAGTAGCAAGGTATTTTCAGTTAATGTCCAAAATGTTACAAAATAACCGAATTTTCCTTCAGTATTAATTAGATATTACTTACCGATATCAAATATAAGTATATTTGTTCTGATTTAATTGATTTACGTACAAATCTAACTACATGTATATGTCTGTTCAATTGTGTTATTACAAGGACATGTTACATGTACATGATGAGCTGACAATGTGTCTTCAAGTAATATAACGCATACTTTAAAATCACAAACAATTATAAACCTGTATTGGAAATTAAACAAGTTTATTTCAAAAACTTACCAGGGGTGATATTCAATATTGATCTTTTTTAATTTGAGACTAAGGATAGCAAATCATATTGCTTGTTATTGACCAAGAGTTTAATATGGTGTGATCTGATTGGTTTTCCTTATTCTTAAGTCAAGTAAGATAAATATTGAATACCACCCTAGAACTACTAAGATACAGTACAAACATTTGTATAATATTTTGTAAAATACAATTCAAATTTGAAACAGTTTTGTTTTCGTTGGTTAGAGCAAGGAGAGTTTAAGTGCCACCAATTCTTCTGGAATACTTTGCATACACGTATAAACCTTTGTTACATAAATCATCTTATGCTGATTCAGATACACATATATCAGCAATTAATAGTATTGGTGTTTGTAATCAAAATGATGTATATTTTACAAATTGAGCAATTATAACTGCCCAAATTTAGTATTTGCCCTAATACAGTGTTTTGCGGCTATAGATCAAACCACACAACAACCTTTTCCCGATGACAGTGGAATATCTAGTTGACATTCGTGTAAAAGTTTACCATGCGTATTCCAATTGAACGCGTGACTATGACTTTCCCTAACTAATTATTTCATACTGTAGTAACAGTGAGGATGAACTATCCACGTCAAATATGGTGTTAGAATGTTGTATATGTCATTAACTGTAGAGACCTATAACTAACATAACTGATGAATAATACAAATTGATAGTTAGTCAAGACAACTATGATAATACTAATTGTCTGTCAGGTTGCTAGCTAATTATAATGAATAACACACGTTCATGCTCTAAACAAATGCGCAGCGAAACGTAATCAATTCATGTTAAAGATTTACTGTTGAACACTGTATGTACAGACAATTCGAAGCCACACAGAAACGGCAACAACGCCTAACGGTTAACCACACAAGTCAGCGACAGACGGAGAACGTACCGTCAGTATCCCCCCAAAACAAGCTCATATTCACGTCAATGTTGTTCAGTTTAACAAAAAAAAAATCTTGTATAATAGGCATACCATAACAATATATCTTTTATAATAGGCATACCATAAAAATATATCTTTTATAACAGGCATACCGTAAAAAATATATCTTTTATAACAGGCATACCATAAAAAATATATCTTTTATAATAGGCATACCGTAAAAATATATATTTTATAATAGGCATAACATAAAAATATGACTGATATAACAGGCATAACATTGATAAATATGCATTTCAAAAGAAATAATAAAAC
Organism: Spisula solida; assembly: GCA_947247005.1. Taxonomy (NCBI): domain Eukaryota; kingdom Metazoa; phylum Mollusca; class Bivalvia; order Venerida; family Mactridae; genus Spisula; species Spisula solida. The sequence continues at coordinate 780,294 of OX365950.1, read as the reverse complement.
AGTTAAGTCAACTTTTGTTTATATACTAGTATGCGTGTTGAAAAATACTGAATAAAATACAGAATAACTCTTCATTATTTAAAACAAATACATTTGAGGTAGGTTCATTGGTAGGTTCATTGGTAGGTTCATTATAAAATTAGTACGTTTAACTGACGTTGTAAACATATTCACGACTATTTGGTATTGAAACCCTTTGGTAATTAAAGATCCGTTTAGGGTTATATTTTGCAGATATGTTTTGTAATACATGAATGTGTTTACAGGTTTGCCTACAGTAGCTGGTAACAACCTGGGAGAACGTGTTAGGTCGTCAGACTGTCGTACATAACTTAACACTGACAGACGTACATCTGTGAGAAATGTGTTTATACAAAAACCATGACATGCCGACATATTGAACAAATCATTGTATTCCTGTAGGGCTAAATATGTACAACAATAGATTGTTCATTCTTTATCACATCTTGACAACCGACAATAGATCAGTGATAGAGCACACGGTGTGGTGGCAAGAGATGCAGAGTTCACTTTGTAACAGCGTCATACTTCAGAGAAGAAAATATGACATCCGTGCGCGGTTCCATTCACAGGTCTATGAAAAATGACCCAGCCAACGTTACCTATATAAGCATATTTAGATATGGTCACTGATAGATATTTAGGCTAGGCCACTTTTCACGGACCTCTGTTCCCATTGGAAGACGCACGAAGCATCCACATATGGAAACTGGCTTCTCTTCTCTCATTCGCGAAGGATATTATCAACAATAGGTTTTCCCAATTGTAGAACTTGTGTTTCACAATCTACCTAAATAAATTAGATCTAGTATATTTTAAAACTGGTACAATATGCATTATTTCATTATTTTAAAACAGATGTGAATATTTTCACAGACTTACATTGGTCAAGTACGTTTACAATGTGTCACTAAACATAGTTACCAATTCTCCAAGAAGAAACTGGAACTTGTGGTTGGCAACGGCTGTGTCGTTTTTCTGCAAAGAAAATGATGCATGAGGTTAAAGTATAGATGTTATACGCATTCAACCATTTTAGTTCTACATAAATACTATCATCAGCTTAAAACCATCGGGCGCTGTAAATTGTACTTGTAACGCACAAAGTGGTATCAGATTTGCGGTATTTAAGTAATATGATAGTGGAAGGAGTGACTGGTTAGAATTTTATCAAAACGATTTTAAACATACTGGTGTATCGTGTACAATAAACAGCACTTTTCTATGACATAAACTGGATTCATTGCGTGAATAAAATATTACGAAGCACACGCGAATTAAAAGTTCGGCTGAATTCCGCTCCATTTTTAAGTTGCACATTTCGCACATTTAAGTAGGACAGACAATTAATATAATTGTCACAACTACATCGTTGTTTAGAACATCTTTAGAGTTGACACCAAAACATTTAGCACTGACAACTGATCACGTTGTTTTACTTCCCACCAAAACCATATTGTTGTTGTTTATTTAATCCCCCTCAGGAGGTGTCCTTTTAAATCCAGCATTAGAGTTCATTACCATTAAGTGTGCTATTTTCAGCTTTGCGTGTACTTTAATCTGATGCAATGGTTTATTTGAAAAATTCATTACCATAAAGCACACAGCGAATGTTGCCATTACACAATACTTTCGATTCGAAACGCAAAGAAAATCAAGGAAATTGTAACACACGTGCTTTTGGACAAGTCTACTTCCGGATACGCCATTCCAGTCTCCGAATACAATAAACGGACACCAATGGTGAGTAGTGTATACACAGGAATATTCGCGTATGAAACGTATACATTAATGGAAGTATATAAGCAAAAATGAAAACTGTTGATAGATTACCAATTGACAAACTAGATATCATTTACTAACCAATTTAACTATGACGGTTTGTGCTTTCTCTGTTGGTAAATCCAGAAATATTCTCAGGTTGGCTTTATCATTTCGTTGATGAAACGCTTTGAGTTCAGTATAACATGTATGTGTATCGTTAACCCGTTTTACATCGATGTCTATCGTCTTTTCTCGTGCATTTACTGCTTGAAATAACTGCTGAAGACGTATTAGACCTACAAGTAGAACATTTACTGCTTGAATTAACTGCTGAAGACGGATTAGACCTACAAGTAGAACATTTACTGCTTGAATTAACTGCTGAAGACGTATTAGACCTACAAGTAAAAAATTATAATTCTGTTGAAACTACACGTCAGCATAATCAAACTAACCTGGATGGACAACGCCAAACACTGATAGACATTTCTGCTTATTGTTACCCGGATATTGTTATACACCGTATAATTGTACAATTGATAATGTACATTTTGTAGTGCATGTGTAAGAATTTATCTTCTAACCGAATTTAGATGCTGGTTAACAAGGAATCTAATTTTTAGATATTTTCTAAAAGTAATATAAGTAATTACTGATAATACATATATTAATTACTGACAAAAATCATTACCAGCGAGGCTGGTAAAAAGATATACATTGCTTTGTCCAGTATTATTTAAGAAATAAAAATCTGTTCGCGTTTATTGTCGGTGAATAAAACACGGGCAGGAGTTCGGATGCGGAAAAATTAAATCGCGAGTGCGTACCGACAATATACGAGAACAGAGTTTTTATTTCGATTCTAAATACGATAATATCCCGCACTATTTAACTGCGCGCATTCCATTTTCACCCATTTGACATTGAACATAATTCCACGCTGAAATTGAGTGGCTTATTAGCTGGTACAATTACCTCCCTCGTTAATGAAAACGACCTTCGTAATTTTCTGAAGGAAATACCACATTTTAAACATTGGAACAAGTTTAATAACACGAGTATATGGTATCTATTTCATAAAATGAAAAATATAAATGAATTGATTATCAGAAGCTTTAATAAAACTTGGTTTCTAGAGTATATTGGAGTTTCTAAAAATAGATGCGTCATAGCTGTAACACTGGATTCTCGTGCAACTCGCCTTGTCATCGTGACTCGTAGAAAATTTTACTATAAAGTTTACGTTCATTCATTCATAAATATGTCACGTGATACTGGGCGTAAAAAGAAACAGACACTTTGATAGGTATGTTTTATGGGGGTAATAATACATTGTTAGGTCCGCTCTATATTTAAACGATTAATCCGCAGATCGTGTTAGAATACTGTACATAGTACATAGGCTAAACATTTTCTCAAGCAAATTATTGATAAGGTCTTACTGTCCACCCAGCTTTAAAGATATATGGTACAAGTAATTTATCTAAAGTTAATATCACACAGCATGGTGCTTGACCAACCAAACAAACTAATCAAATTGCAATTACGTTAACATATAACCTACCTTCGTCTGTATCATAAACATAAAGAATTCGTTCCCATCCATAGTTTATAATGACGTCTAGTAGACCATTGGTATAGACCGGTCTGATGAACAGTTGATATTCACCGTGGTTTGACGAATTTTGTGTCATGCTAAGAGATATGAAAGGCACCTTGAACGTATTACTATACGACTGAATCGTCGATAAGGCCGAGGCATCTGAAACTCCTATAATTCCATACACCCCTTTCTTCAATAAAGAACATACTGAAAGATAAAGTAAACAATATAGAATACGTATGCCAATATACTATGCAACCTCCTCTGTAGAGCAACACCCTTTGGGAGCTGCAAATATTGACCGTTGTTTAGAGGTTGTTGCTCTACAGAGGCTAAATTCATATTTAATATAGGCTTAGGACAATTTTGAAAGTGTTGTTATAGAGAGGTTGTTGCTGTTAGAGGACCGCTCTGAAGAAGTTGTACTGTATTGTCTTGTTTGGTGTATTGTTGTGTATTTTGTTGTTGTATGCGGCACGCTATTGTACAAATCCGATATATCTTAAGGAAAAAAGTTTTTCACCGGTTTTTGAATATTCACAACGTTTTCTTGCTTATTTCCAGAAAATAGGTTTTGTTTTGCATTAGGAACTTAAGACAATGTGGCCAGTAGAAGCTTAATGGCGTGTGCCATTATATTGATTGACTAATCATGACGTTACAAAATGGACACGAACAGTAGAAAGTGTTATATTTTCTGTGTACAAGCCGTTTGCAAGGCCAATAGCAATATTCACCGGCACAGAGGTGTCGTGTATACTGAGCTCTGTCCGAGCGTTATGTTGGTGTAAACGACTACGTAAGTGCGCATGTGCGGCAAATACATTACTTCCGGTTTTCAGTTCCGTCACTGTACATCGTGACTAATGTGAAAATGGTACAATTCTCCGACGGAACGCATAATTAATACGGTGGTTGAGGCGATATGAAAAGAATGTACTGTTCATTTGAAGGCCGCTATATGCCGAGCTAAGCATAGTCTTTATTTGCCAGTAAGCTTTCTGCTCAAATATGGCAGGCATATGTGTGCCTCTACCCGTATTTGAACCCTAGTCTCCTAATTAGGCGGCAAACGCACTAACCATTGAGCTACGGAGGATACATAGATAGTTTACTACATTGGATATGCTGGTTACGGAAGGGGAAGGGGATCGCTCTAGATGCGTTGTACCCTTTGACAAAAATACTTATTATTATCATATTACGTAATGCATTGATACAATAATATGGATCTTGTGATTCGTCATCCTTCCTTATTTAATCTACACTATAACTGGGGCTCTAAGAACACCACTACATTATCTATAGTTTAATACAGCTACGATGCAAAGTAATCATTTCTTACAGTCGACACGCAAACTTTGTATACTTCTAATGGAAGACTTTCCCAAATAACTAATGGAAAAATTACACCATGAAATAGTCTCCTCGCAAGTTTAGCTAAAGAAGTCGATGTATTTATGTTGGTGGTGGAATATTGATCCTGTAATTTCGTTTCATTACAGTTTCCATAGCAATATCATGCCAATTCTCGTTTTCTCCGAACGGGCATCAAAAATTGAGACAAAAGAACTAATAGATACTTTCTCATACAGTATATATACTACAACTGATTCGGTTTGTGAACTGGCCACAAATTGATAAACTAGCAGAAAGTTTATAGATGTTAACCAAGCCACAGCGTAAATCAAAGAGGTTGAGTACATTAGTGTTGTTACAAAATGACTCTTCAAATTACATGCAGAACGCCGCATTTTCATCGATCTACGTGTGTGTAGTGCTTTGCTTTCTTTCCAAATGATAAGTATATACATGTAGAACAAACGCCTAATTACAGACCAGTTAGGATATTGTGACAGTGACGTTGCCGTTTATGTGTACACAAATATTACAACCATTGTCTGAATACGTAGAACGAATATAGTATGTTAGTTTAGCATTGGAATTATAGCTGTATGTATAAGCCTTTGTACCGTAATAGTGGACTCGACTGCCGCGTCACTATATTCTTACCCTGACTGGACAATATCATACTTCACTGTCCCCCACATAGCAAGCTGTGAAACATTCTGAGAGCGTGTATTTCAATGTCATACTCTTCTCAGGGGACGTAACACAAACTAGCCCCATTATTCAACCAAATCTAGTTGCGCTGACTGAACATGATTTCATTATTTTAAAGCCAAAAAAAAGTCGTGAAAAGTCTGTTTTTAAAAGTCTGTTTTGTTTATTGAAGTAATTTAAACCTATTTGATAGAACAAAATAACACACCCTCTTGAGACACTAGTGTATTGGTTGACATTACATTGTTCGAGTTGTCAATATAAAATACGATCCTTAAGATTTGTGACATAATTATTTTCTCTCTAAATATTTATTTTTCATGTACTTTTACACTAACTTTGTTTGCTACCCGTACAGTCTACAAACAGATAGACGAAGGGACACAGCCAAAAATAGAGGTAAAATGGAACGCGAAAACGTAATTAATTTGTTTTCCAATTTGTTCAAAAATCTTTCAATGTCAGGAATTCTTTGGTGTTTAATTAAGTACCACATTATTATGTGACCACATTAATCTCGTTTTTACCTCTGCTGTGTACATGCTACTTCTTGAAGGTTATATAATATATATATATTATATATTTGTTTTGCATTGTAAGCTATTATGTATAGTTCGCCGGGGATAACTCTAGCCTTATCAATAAACAAACAAAGCAAATTATAAACACTGCACGGTCGACTGGCCGCCAGTTATCAGTGTAGATTTAAAGAGAATATCAATAAAAGTGTACATATACAATATTGAACAAAAATCAATATCGAAAATGTATTTAATTTTCATTTTTATTTGTAACCAAAGGCTAGTGTTATCTCCGGCGAACTATACCTATTAAATTTGTAATGCACTGTTATGTAATGTTCTTTGGATGTAATATCTATGTACAAATATGTATAAATATAAATTGTGTACTCATGGACACATTTTCCACTCGTTTATTTCCGATATTGAAACACATTTATGGTGATTGAATGTTGTCAATTGATAGTGATGACGTCATTCAATTGTTTCGAACAAAACAACACGCGAATAAACAAAACGTTAGAGATAATTATACGATAATACATTATGCCTTGGAATTAACAACCGATGTGTGCTAGTTAGTTCTTCACTTCAGCCATAAACAACTATATCTTACTTTACTTGACTCGATGAAGACATTACCATAGCAAACGACATGAATAAACAAAATATTCCTAAAATGGTAGCCAGATAAAGGTGGTTTAGATCTCTCATGTAATCTAGGAAAGAATCGAACACAGGCCCCGATCTCCCGAAGGATCTCAACTTGAACTAATTCTCATCTCACATATTGTCATTTATCTTTTGAAGTAATTTCCCAAGAATGCTGCACTCTAAATTGGCATCACAGAACAGACACATTATTTTGAATTTATTACAGTAAAATGTCAAGATCACGAACTTCTGATGTATTACAATATCAGACTTTGATTTGACAGAAATCTCAATTTGAGCTGAGATTTCTGCTTGAGATGCTTTGGTAGATCGGGACCTGATCCTGGCGATAGCTGACCTACCCAACTGTGTTAATATTGTGTACATTTACACGTTGAACCCCAAGCTACTCAAAACGATCACATCAAACGTTGCTGAGCGTAGTTGCAAGGGAGATCATTGCGTAAGAGACCTGTTGAACCTTTCTGGAATGGTACTCACAAAGCACCCTCAGGGAAATTCGAAAACTTAGAATTTTCTTAAACTCTTAAAATGTCCTTAAGTGCATCAACTTAACAGGAAAAACAAGATTATCATCGTTTACAGGTTAGAAACGAATAAATTTGATATTTAGTTCAATGTAAAGTTACAATAGTAGACCCCAAATTTTTACATCTTTTAATCTATGGCCAGCAGGAACATATATATCATTTTAAAGAAGTACCCTTGAGCTTCAAAATAATACAATAAAGGGGGGGGTCATGTATCTTCTTAGTAAAATTTTGTCCATCAAACATGGTCTACCTATTTTTACACATGTCCTGGGTTTTACCCTATTCTACTTTCACTTTGGTATCAATGTAAGAATACCAAAAAAATCCAGATTTTCCAGTTTCACTACATAGCATACATATTTACGATGTATTTAAACTCAAATTCATCACTCCAGTGCACACTTGTCAAGAAATATCCCCATGTAAAGGCAAGCCAAAGTTTTTTAAGGACTACTTGAGTGTATCACCATTTGGCCCGCGTAGGCATTTGGTCGTTCTTTACCTAGCTACAATAATCACAAAGAAAACATTGGTTATTCTTCGTTTCTAGAGAAATATGTGCAGTTCAATTTTTTAACATATGTAAACATATCTCAGTTAGCCCTTGAGATGCTTTGTGAATACCAGCCATGGTGTTTATAATTTAATTAGGCTTTCACGACAAGTTGTATATGATGAGGCATTGTCAGTTGTATATTATGTACAGTCTTACGACAAAAACACATCTTTCATTGTCAATTCTTCTTGTAGTTAAATTTTCTGGGACAAAATTGTGCATGCAGTTACTGGCTAATTTCTCCCAAGTTAACAAATTCTTTATTCGTGCTATCACGTGGTTGGTTTCACAATGTTCACTGGCCCGTTTACAGGAATTTGGAAATTGATGGATCAAAGACGTCTTCTCTGAATATTTCCAATGGCTATGTTGTGAATTTGTAGAACATTATATCGATTTAAGATTCTTGGAGTATAGACATTTGTAGAGGGTAATTTTTACCAATGATGTCTAACGACACGAAATGTTCCTCAAAGCACGACTTTGCAGCAAACGCTAAGATAAAATTTTCCAAATTATTCTAGCTTCATATCTGAGGACAATTATGTTGTAAATTCTCTTGAGAAAGTACTTAGGACATTCATAAAGCCTGTGTTTTGTCTAAGGCCTAATTATGAGAAAGCAAGCAATTATAGGAACGAAGAGTATCTTTTTTTAAACTAATTTTGGATGATCAATATAACATCAACACGAAATATTACAAACGATTTGTGCTAAATGAATTAAAACACCACTTGGGCAAAATTCCAGGGTAATGAAAACAGACAATTCTGTTTGATAAAGTTAACACCACGAGAAGCAGTAGTAATGCGCTATCAAAAACCCTTTAAGAAAATAAAATAGTTTTCAATCATTAGAAGCTGACATTTAATAGTCTCATATATGAACATACACGTTTTCACATATTGCCTTTAATCTATAGCAAGCTGGCCCACTAATATTCTTCAGTTGAGTCGTTGACGGAAAATTTTATAGTATTTATTTACAATGCAATTTAGGTATTCGTTGCATTTACAGATCAATTCCACACATTTGAGCGCGACAGCTATTTTTCAAGATTGGGTTGATTATTTGAACATGGCTGTAGGCTATTTCGTTTCGTTGTCTAGGTTATCTTCTTGGTGGAAATAGCATGTAGATATGAGTTAACATGTATTTATGTACGTGTGTGGAAGTATATGTGTATCAATGTAAATAATGAGTGTGCATCCATGTGTGTGTTTAGGTCGGCGTGCATGTGTGTGTAGGTGGGCGTGCGTGCGTGTGTAGGTGGGCGTGTGTGCGTGTGTGCGTGTGTGCGTGTGTAGGTGGGCGTGTGTGCGTGTGTAGGTGGGCGTGTGTGCGTGTGTAGGTGGGCGTGTGTGCGTGTGTAGGTGGGCGTGTGTGCGTGTTAAGGTGGGCGTGTGTGCGTGTGTAGGTGGGCGTGTGTGCGTGTGTAGGTGGGCGTGTGTGCGTGTGTAGGTGGGCGTGTGTGCGTGTGTAGGTGGGCGTGTGTGCGTGTGTAGGTGGGCGTGCGTGCGTGTGTAGGTTGGCGTGTGTTCGTGTGTAGGTGGGCGTGTGTGCGTGGGTAGGTGGGCGTGCGTGTGTAGGTGGGCGTGTGTGCGTGTGTAGGTGGGCGTGCGTGCGTGTGTAGGTGGGCGTGTGTGCGTGTGTAGGTGGGTGTGTGTGCGTGTGTAGGTGTGTGTGCGTGCGTGTGTAGGTGTGTGTGCGTGTGTGTGTAGGTGTGTGTGCGTGCGTGTGTAGGTGTGTGTGCGTGCGTGTGTAGGTGTAGGTGGGCGTGCCTGTGTAGGTGGGCGTGCGTGCGTGTGTAGGTGGGCGTGCGTGTGTAGGTGGGTGTTCGTGCGTGTGTAGGTGGGTGTTCGTGCGTGTGTAGGTGGGCGTGCGTGTGTAGGTGGGTGTTCGTGCGTGTGTAGGTGGGTGTTCGTGCGTGTGTAGGTGGGCGTGCGTGAGCGTGTAGATATTTAGATGTATGCGTGAATGTGTACATATATGAATGTGTATGGATGTGCTTAGGTGTGCGCCTGTACGTGTGTGCGTGCGTGTTTGGTAACGTGAATGTGTGCATATATGAATGTGTATGGATGTGCTGAGGTGTGCTGAGGTGTGTATGGATGTGTATGGATGTGCTGAGGTGTGCGCCTGTACGTGTGTGCGTGCGTGTTTGGTAACGTGAATGGATATATAATTATGTTAAACGGTGTGTATGTGCTTGTGCATGAATGTATTTAGATGTGCGCGCATATATGTCTGCATGTATGCGTGTGAGGTTGTGTAATCTAATTAAAAGTGAACACATTATGATATTGTATAATTATTTTGTCATTCTATTTGCCATTCGGTTTGCTACGTTATTATTGTGTAATCTTGTATATTGATGTATATTTTATTGTACTGTAACTCTTCAGGAAATGGAGAAATAAAAGTTAAACACAGTATTTCAAGCAAATGGAGACTATACCTCGTCACATAATCCTGATACCGTGACAAGCCGGTAATATTGTAGAGCAACATTTATATGCTGTACGTCAAGCAAGGGAGAAGCGATGTATTAGTACGAAGACATTAACGTAGTCATCGCCCTTGACGTATGCATATAGACCAAGCTTCTTGTATGGAATATACCAATATCCGCGAGAATGTAGTGAATTACCGATATAATAATAATGATGATAACGTCTTTATTTTCTGTGGATAACATAATTGGCAAACCCATTTTTATTATGGAGATTAAGAATTAGTGTTAGGAGTTCACACTGTACATAGTCGAGAGATACTCTCCATTGATGAAATTATGTGAAAGAATCCAGCTGTTTAATTATGGCGTGGACTACGTTGAGTTGTTCTCACTTAAAGTTATATATTCATTTAGTAATTGCTTTTATACGAAACTGTGAACGTTTTTTTCCTTCAATTTCAAATTATTCATTGTCAATTAAACTCTCAATTTCAAGTCTATGTCTCCTTAGTATTAGGGGTCCTACACTTCTGGAATTATCTGAATTTGATCCACAGTAAAGAATGAACTTTTCTGCAGAAAATACAAGAAATCATACTATACGACGCACGGTTGTTGTACGTTTAAAACATCCACATAGACACAATTAATCATATTTTAGATGCAGTATTGTAATAAGAGTATTATACGTTTAGCTGTCTGTAGGTTTGTGCAGTATAACTTCTGCCAAACGATTCCATACTTCAAGCCAATTTTCATCTCGTAACAGCGGATTGTTGGATAAATGCAGCCTTTTATTGAATAGCATAAATAATTAAATCACGATATAATATAACATAGCAGGCTATACATTGTTAATTAAAATGATTATTATTTTATTTCAGTAATTCTAATTATACATGTTGAATGAGAGTGTACTTGCTGACATTATGGGAATGGAAATATGCACAGCAAAGCATAGAATGCAAACTCTGCATTCGTGCATGGATTATTATGAAAGAACATGCCAACATTCTATGTTTCCATCGTGCGAAGTTAATAAGGAAAAATGTCGCACAACAACATATGCTATTTTACATAATTCATTTTAGCATTTATATTGATTGGTTATCGGAGACCTTGGAAAAGTCCATCAACTTATAATAGTCCATTGGTTATACCTAAAAGTTAGGTGTACCCAGGCACGTGCATAGTTCCAAGCTTATAAAATGTCATGCAAGTCCCAGAAGGAAGAAAAGCGTAAGATCGAATAAAGAAAAATGTAAGATCGAATTAGAAAGTATAAGAAGGTATGAATAATGTTAGAACGTATGAGAAAAACTTAAAAGAGAACAAAAAGTGTGAAAAGAACTTATTGATCAAGATATATTATAAAACATTAAATTTAGAAAACTGAAATGTGTTAGTTGATTTTGGGAGTTTTACTATATGATCACAGCCACTACGTCACACTATGCAGCCAGAACATGTCAACATATTGCAACACCGTGTTTAAAAGGGGTTGCGCTTATTGGTGATGTTTAAAATGACCCTTCAATTTAAATGCGGAACGTCACATTTTCACCAATCTATGTAGGCCTATGTGTAGTGATTTGCGTTCTTTCTCATTGATAAGTATATGCGAGGGTCATTCAATATATAATACGTGCTTGGCGGGTTTTAGAGATAATTGATAGTTCGCGCGTTATCTATTGAATGACCATCTTACATATACAACTAATGACTTGCCTAATCACGTTAATTATACTTCACGGTTCCACCACATACCCGGCTGTGAAACATTCTGATATTGCTCATGTATTTCATGTCTCACACTTATCAGGGACCTAACTCAAACTAGTCCCGTTATTAAAGCACATCAAGTTGCGTTAACTGTGTATTAATTCATAAACATTAAAAAGCAAAACACCCGTGAAAATTCTGTATAAGTTTTATGTTGCTTTAAATGTGACGCCACACCAGTATTTCAGCCATAGAAGACTACCTCGTCACGTCATCCTGATACAGGGGTCAGTCGGCAATCTTCTCGAACAACCCTAAAGTAAGGAACCAGCTATGTTTAGTGGGAGGAAATTAATCTGGTCATCGACCATCATGCATGCATATAGAACAAGCTTCTTGTGTCGAATAACTAAATTACCGCGAGAAAGTAGTGATTTGCCGATATTAAGAATTAGTTTTAACAGTACACATTATACATTTTCGAAATACTCTCCACTGATGAAATTATAGGCTAGAAATATTGGCTGTTTAATTATGTCATGTACTACCTTAATTTGTTTGCTCTATGAGTGATATTCATTTAGTTATTGCTTTTATACGAAACTAGTAAAAGTATTTTCCCTACACTTTCACATTATTCATATACATGTAACTGTTAATTTCACGTATATTAAGATGTCCTTCACAGATTTGCTTCACTAAAAAAATGAAATTTTCTGCATAAAGTAGAAGTTATTATATTATACGATGTACGGTTGTTGTATGTTTAAGACATCTATAGACACAATTAATCATATTTTAGATGCAGTATTGCAATAATTGTATTATTTCAATAGTCTGTAGTATGGTGCATACTTCTGCTGCCAAACGATTCAATACTTCAAGCCAATTACATCTATTAACAGCGGATTGTTGAATAAATGCAGCCATTTATTGGATAGCATAGGTGATTGAGTCGCAATATATGCAGCCAGAACATATTTGCATAATTCCATTTACTATAGCTTGCATGATAGCGCTATATGTTTGTATACAAGACACGCCATGCAGCTGTCAGCCACTGTCAGCAATGTTATTGTAAACCTTTATCAAGCGAAACACAAAACTTGTCTTCCATGGCCAAGTAGTTGAGGCGTTCCCTTGGTCCAGTAGCTATGGTGATGTGATAACACACTCGTTGTATTTGGAGATCAACGTTACGAAATGTGGATTTCCAATTTGTTTATGCATTACATTAAAAAGTATTCACGTACATGCACCCTTTAGTTGCCTTATTTGTGCAGATTTCATGGACCCTTGCGAGTGTTTCTTTACCCGATCAACTTGATGTACAACAGTACCAAGTATGGGTGTACGTGTACTTAGTATTCACCCAAACCAACGCTTTATGCATTGTATGAAAGACACTTAGTGTATACAATATTTCTTGGTACGTATCGTGAGCACATTAACTTCATGTAAAGACTGCTCCACCAAGACTTGGTGTAAGTTACAGAAAGTGAGACAAGGTTCATATAAAACATTACACCATGTACTCGTGGAGAGGGTCCAATCAATACTAGTATCCAGAGAAAATCTTTAAAACCATTATTTATTCAACATTCCCAAAGACAGCATTTTCCTGAAATGTCAGAGCAAATATTTCTGATATTTACAAACTCTCTTGGTGCCAGGTTTGACTTGTCGACAAAATCTGTTTTAGATTTGCGTTGTTCTCTCGGGATATGATTCTATATAACAATACTGTTGCTCCTCGCCATAGGTTTGTGAAATGGTATTCTTGTGTAATCAATACTCTTTATAGAATTTAACTAGATAGTTTATAGTACCGGTATTTTGTGTTACAGTCAGTTACTTAGAGCGGTCAACAACCACATCACAGTTGTCTGGTAACCTTAGATGACCTATGTTACTATGTTTTATGTTACTAACCAATGGTATGTACTTCTAGATAATTAAACAATGACATGCGTTACTAGATTACCGACCATAGACATGTATTGCTAGGTAACCGACCAAGGACATGTGTTACTAGGTTACTGACCAAGGACAACTGATACTATATAGGTTACTGACCAAGGACAAGTGTTACTAGGTTACTGACCACGGACATGCGTTACTAGGTTACTGACTAAGGACATGTGGTACTAGGTTACTGACCATGGACAAGTTTTACTAGGTTACTGATCATGGACATGCGTTACTAGGTTACTGACCAAGGACATGTGGTACTAGGTAACAGGCCAATGACATGCGGTACTAGGTTACTGACCAAGACCATGTGGTACTAGGTTACTGACCAAGGACATGTGTTACTAGGTTACTGACCAAGGTCATGTGTTACTAGGTTACTGACCAAGGCCATGTGTTACTAGGTTACTGACCAAGGACATGTGTTACTAGGTTACTAACCAAGGACATGTGCTACTAGGTTACTAACCAAGTCCATGTGGTACTAGGTTACTGACAAAGGCCATGTGTTACTAGGTTACTGACCAAGGCCATGTGTTACTAGGTTACTGACCAAAAGGCACGTGTTACTAGGTTACTGATCAAGGACATGTGTTACTAGGTTACTGACCAAGGACATATGGTACTATGTAACTGACCAAGGCCATGTGTTACTAGGTTACTGACCAAGGACATGTGTTACTAGGTTACTGACCAAGGCCATGTGGTACAAGGTTACTGACCAAGGTCATGACTGTGTTACTAGGTTACTGACCAAGGACATGTGGTACAGTAAAGTTCGGCTAATAAGACCACTTTGATTATTTTGAAATCATGCAGATTTTTGTCTGTTTAAGGTCCCAAAGTATTAATTTAGAACAAAAAAGGTTTCGCTATTAAGACCACCTTTTTCACTGGTCTTATTAGCGGAACTTCACTGTACTATGTAACTGACCAAGGCCATGTAGTATTAGGTTACCTACCAATGCTATGTATTACTAGGTTACCGACCATGGACATGTGTTACTATGTTACCTACCAATGACATGTATTACTAGGTTACCTACCAATGACATATATTACTAGGTTACCGACCATGGACATGTGTTATTATGTTACCTACCAATGACATGTATTACTAGGTTACCGACCATGGACATGTGTTACTATGTTACCTACCAATGACATGTATTACTAGGTTACCTACCAATGACATGTTTTACTAGGTTACCTACCAATGACATGTATTACTATGTTTCCGACCAATGACATGTATTACTAGGTTACCGACCATGGACATGTATTACTAGGTTACCTACCAATGACATGTATTACTAGGTTACCTACCAATGACATGTATTACTAGGTTACCGACCATGGACATGTGTTACTATGTTACCTACCAATGACATGTATTGCTAGGTTACCTACTAATGACATGTATTACTAGGTTACCGACCATGGACATGTGTCACTGTGTTACATACCATAGCTATTTGTTACTAGGTTACCAACCAATGACATTTGTTAATAGCGTACCGACTTATGACATGGATTACAAGCTTACCGACCAATACTAAATGTCACTAGGTAACCTCCCAACGATATGCGCTACTAGGTTACCGATTAATCATATGTGTTACAAGGTTACAAACCAAGGGCATGTATCATAAGATTATTGATTAGGGACATGTGTTACTAGGTTATTGACCAAGGACATGTGGTACTTGGTTACCATCCATGGGCATGTGTTACTAGGTTACTGACCAAGGACATGTGTTACTAGGTTACCAACCAATGACACGTATTACTAGATTATTGATTAAGTACATATGTTACTAGATTACTGACCAAGGACATGTGTTACTAGGTTACCAACCAATGACACGTATTACTAGATTATTGATTAAGTACATATGTTACTAGATTACTGACCAAGGACATATGTTACTAGGTTACCAACCAATGACATGTATTACAAAATTATTGATTAAGGACATGCGTTACTAGATTATCAACCAATGACATGCTACAATGAATACTTGTTGCTAGCTTACCGACTAATGGGGTGGATTACTGGCCTACCGATCAATAATATAAGTAACTAGGTAACCAACCAATGATATGCGCTACTAGGTTACATACCAATGCTTTGTGCTACTATGTTACCGATCATTCGTATACATTACTAAGTTTCCGACCAAGGACATGTGTTACTAGGTTACCGACCAAGGACATGTGTTACTAGGCTACCGACAAATGGCATGTGTTACTTGGTAACCGACAAATAGCATGTGTTATTAGGCTACAAACTAAGAATAATAGTTATTAGGTTACCGACCAAGGGCTTGTATTACTAGGTCACCGGCCAATGGCATGTGTTACTAGGTTACCGACCAATGACATATAATTCTAGGTTACCGGCAAACAACATACGCTACTAGGTTACTGGCCAATGACATGTATTACTAGGTTACCGACCAAAGGATCGTGTTACTAGGTTACTGACCAAGGACATAAGTTACTAGGTTACAAAACAAGGACAAGTGTTACTAGGTTACCGACCAAGGGCATGTGTTACTAGTTTACCGACCAATGACTTGTAATACTAGGTTACTGACCAATGACATGTGAACTAGGTTACCAACCAAGGACCTGTGTCACCTACGAAACACCATTATAGCATGTAAGGCTGCGTCCCTCTATCCTTTTGCTCCTATTCGCTCCCTAAGGCTAGATATTTAAAAAAATTAAATAAACTGTTTGGACATTGTATGCTCAATTAATATTATATTTGGAAAGGTTACACAATATTCAGCCCACAAGGATCACATGTCAATGTGAATTTCTCACATGCCTATATACAAGGTGTCCCAAAAAAACGGGGACCTAACTAAATCCTTTATAACTTTTTTAATTTTTAATGAATTTGACTGTTGTTTTGTGAGAGTGTATACAAGTAATTTCTAATTTTAAAATGGGTACTTGTTAATAGGTTGTGTTTTAAAACAGGAAGTGACGTCATCATTTCACACACGGTGTCATTTCCTGTTTTTTTGCTGACTGGTCTTGAAAATGTCATCATTAGATAAGACATTGTTGCCTTGAGTGTTCATATTAAGAGAACAAAGTTTAAAGCCACAGAGGTGATGAAAATATTGTAAAAATCGAAGAATTTTGCAATGAAAATTAATGAAAGAGGGGAGAAAGTGGCAAGTTTATTAAATAAAAGGGAAGCAGACTACCTTCAAAATATTCATTAACAATCGCCAAAGAAGTAAAATATAAATATTCATTTATTATCATTGAGGACAATCAACAAGAAAGCTTAGTAAGAAGCAAAATGTAATAATATGAGCTCATATCCAAATCAAAACTTCATAGATGTATATCAGAGTCATTTAGTGTGTCAGCATTTATAAGAAAACAGAAACCACTTATAACAACAAATCAACAGCAAAATCATGATATATTTGCAAGAAAGTACTGACATTTGACCTCATACCTTTGGGCAGTTGGCCTAAATTTAGCTTGGAGATAGGCCCTATAGTGAATCTGTTTGCCATACATGATGAACAAGTGTATGCAGATTCTTTATCCTTGACTATGGGACCGCTGAAATGTCATTTGGGATCGGCATGTAAATCTGTTTATGAACACGCTGAAATTCCCTGTTCACTGTATTCTAATATACTGAAATACGTGATTGAAAACAAGGGAGATAACTCTGGGTATTCAGACTAAATAGTCACAATGTTGTTATTTTGAACGGTATTCATCCCTTAATGTTTTGTCATATTGACATTGTGTTATTAATAAAAGAGAAAAAGTTACGAATGTTTAGCTTAGGTCCCCGTTTTTTTGGGACACCCTGTATAATGGGAATTATATAGTTCGAATTGAACACAGCTTGTATAACAAACTGTTTGTTCTGTTTTGTTTTGTTCTACTATTTAAATGTATGTGATATATTTAACGTAATTACATTTGAATTGAGTACAATTGATGTGCCGACTATAACCTTATTATATCATGTTGGATGGAGAAATTTACTATCAATGACAGTAAACGAATTTAAAGAGACAAATGTGTTTGTTAACTCAATGAAATAGACAAATTATCGTGAAACAGGATTCTTGTCTGAACGATAGAATATTAATTAATACACCTTGTATGATGGCAGTATGGTTACGATAGTCACCTTGCAAGCTGGTATTCAAAGGCTAAAATCTCAAAAGATGCCATTCTCATCGGTTAGCCACCGGCTAGATGTGTAAGCTAACATCTCGTGTTTAGGGTATGTGGCGAATAGTCTTTACAATACACTTTCTTCAAATTTTTATATAAACACAGTATCATATTAGAAATAGAAAAAAAAGTATAATAAT
The DNA here is from genome assembly GCA_947247005.1 of Spisula solida. Taxonomy (NCBI): domain Eukaryota; kingdom Metazoa; phylum Mollusca; class Bivalvia; order Venerida; family Mactridae; genus Spisula; species Spisula solida. Next base: position 762,042 of record OX365950.1, on the reverse strand, counting down.
TGATCAACTGTTTAATAAGTTATCTGCCCTTGAAACTAGTGTGTTCTTCAAATGTGAGTTTTCAAGTGTTTATATAATTTATGTGTTATGTGTTATGTGTTTGCATGTTTCTATTCTTATTATGTAACAGGGTTCATATACGTACATGCTTTACAAAAAAATCTACTGCATGTATTTGGACAACTTTTCTACTAGAAGTGGTATGTACCAATCTAACTGTTGGTTTTGACTGACGCCCCAAATCATTCAGGCAATATCGATCATTCTACGTAAACTGTATTTGTTTGTTTCGTGCTAAAATATTCGGAATACAGCATTCAGTTTTTACCGAATAATTCTAAACACCGTACATCCTGGTACAATGCTATAGTCATTTGATGCTCGTTGTGGTCTCACTTATTAGCATTCAGTTCTCCATGAGTATTTGTACACGTTTTAATTTGGCAGAATAAGGGCAATTGAATAAATATCTGTTCAAAGGATATACTTTGTATGTGGCTATTATATTTTATATGTTATCTACTTTTTTTAGATCTCTATATTAAATTGTGATCTGCTTTCTTCTTTAAACTACCGAAAAACACCGTTTGGCGTTAGCATCAGTACTTTTCGTGTTAGCATCAGTACTTTTCGTGTTAGCATCAGTACTTTTCGTGTTAGCATCAGTACTTTTCGTGTAAGCATCGGTACTTTTCGTGTAAGAGCATCAGTACTATTCCTGTAAGAGCATCAGTACTTTTCGTGTAAGAGCATCAGTACTTTTCGTGTTAGCATCAGTACTTTTCGTGTAAGAGCATCAGTATTTTCGTGTAAGCATCAGTACTTTTCGTGTTCCAGTATAGACATCGAGAGTTAAAGCTCAGAAAGTGTGTGGTGATACAATTTGGCTAGTTAAGTAAATAAGGGTAAAACTATGGCAAGTGTACCTTGTCTTTATCGATATTATAACAAAGTTATCTTTAATATTTAAGTTGTTCAGATTGATAATAGTCTATTCAGGAATTTTATTGCTCAGCATTTAATTACAGACACGCAATAGGACGTTGATTCACGGTGACGTTTAACGGTCTCCACACGACACAAGTAACAATGTTTGTACCTATAGTGAGTGTTTATATTTTGTTTGTTGTCTGTTTGTCTTTCCAGTGGACCATTTTAAAAACTGATATTGCTGTCAAATATATAATCCACAATAAATAAAGTTTTTTATTATTATTAAAATTAACGTTATTATGTCTAGAATGGTATACTTACTTGCATTACTGACAGCAAAACTATCTGTAGATTCTAACTCTTGTATTTCCGCTTTCAGTCGGATTTCTTCTTTTGAGTTCCTCAAGAAATCAATCTGTTTTTCAAATGCATATCTGATGTTTTGTGAGTGTTTGTCAAATATGGCGCCTGAAATATAAGTACAGAAATGGTGTAAAAGCAACATATCAAACTATAGCAACATATCAAAATATAGCATGACGGTTTCCTTCAATGGGAGTGCCGTACGCCAAATTGATTATATTACGCGCAGGATAATGTGATGCTTACAAATATGTTATCGGTTCGGTCAACTGTTACACAATTGGGTGCTGTTTTATGAAAGCACTTACGAAAATCGCAAACTTACGATCAAATTTAAATTCTTTATAATTTGTTGACAATGATAAAATATGGTAAATGGAGCAGCAATACCATTAATGATTAAATAAATGAACTCATACAACACATATCGGTCACCAATTTGCAGTTGTTAAAGAATTAAAAATAATTTTAATTTCAACTTAACTTTAAGATTTTCGTAAGTGCTTTGATAAAACAGTACCTTGGTAAACAGATATGGTCAGGCTTGTAATTAAACATCACTGATAAATCGTGCACATCTGATTTCTTAGAACGTTTATGTGAACTGCTTAAGCAAGATCTATTCAACAGATATAACAGAGCAATGGAGATCCTTCATTTGTTTTGAGAGGCAAGTTCATTATCGCCCACAGCTACTCCATTTTAAATATTGTATTTAGGTATAATGTCATTGAGAATGTCAATTTCTATAAAACTTGACTCACTTACCAACTTTTGATATCATGCAAAATGCATTTTCTTACAAAATATAAGAACGTCATAATTTGCTAAGAATACATAGTTTTGGGTTAATGTGTATAAAGCTGATTTAATCTTGATCAATCGATCCTTCAAAATCGTTTTACCCTGAACACAGATATAACTATTCTATGCTAAATCTTGTTTTGTGGTCACGTTGGGAGATAACTCCATCTTAGATTTCAAATTTGCAAAACTAGAATTTTTGTTCTAATGTATATAAACCGTTGCAGTTGTGTCTGTATATATTTTCTTAATTATTTTGTTTCCTGGCCCCGTGTTCACAATGAATCGGTTTTCAAGTTCAGGCTTAAACTCAGTTATTTGTTTGCTATTTCTTTGAAAGTATTTGTCGAGTTATGTAACACTACTTTCATTAGCATATTATTGAGATGGTCTTATAGTTTGCCTTGTATAAACAGTGTATAGCAAGGCGGAAACATGATTTGTCATTCTAAGGAACATATGCCACCAAAGTGCGATGTTGATAGTAAACACAAGTACTTTAAGTTACCAAAATGTCTAAGTTGAAAAGAGCCATAACTTATTACAAAATCATCCTTGAGTTTATGACTGGTCAAGTAATGTTGGATTAATGACGTTACGTATGACTAACAAGTTTTATTATATTGGCATTGGGAATAAACAAAATATTGAATACTGAACTTCATTTAAAACATTAACCAAAATGTCAAGAAGGGCCATAACTCATTACAAAATCATCCTTGAGTTTTTCCACTTTTCCAGTGTGGTAGACTTTATAAATGATTATAAGTGTGTCGAGTGTAAAATGCAATAGCACTGAAAGTAAGCGAACTATTGAACTTTATTAAAACTGTAACCAAACAAACAGACGGACTGACTGTCTGACGGACGGATGGTTCAATTATAAATATACCACCCTTTGGGGCATAAACGATATTTGACTCATGAACTAACGGAACCATAAGCCATGAGTCGTATGTTTTCAACTTTTTATTCCCAGGAAACAAAGAGCTTACATCCCCATCCTCCAAGAAAACCGTGTTTTCTACTCTAGCACAAGAACAAAGGGTTTATATATACGTGCTTATTGGAAATCGCAATTTCCATACAATTTCCATACAGTATAGTCCGTGTTTTCATCATCAGTAGAAATCATGAACTAATATTCCGTGCTTCACTGAAAATGCTGTGCCCATGCTAACCGTGTTTTATATTTATTTTTCCATTATTACGTTACTCAACTTCAAAAAAATAAAAGAAACTCGGTTTTTAACAACTCCAACTTTTACTAGTTTTGTCTTGTAAAACTTCAACACAGATATTTCAGCTGCATTATATCACATTGATTGTTTCGGCCAATATGATCACAAAAAGATTTAATATGTTTTGTTGTTTATAATTGCTCAGATGGGCATATTGTGTCCTTATTTAGTTAATCTGAGTATCAAACCTTTCAATGCGAGTATAAAATTTTACTGTTATCTACAGGTAACAAAACAAACCACTACGTGTCTACGAGGACTAAGATCAGATTCTCAAAGTAGTTCTTACATTAACTTTGGCTTAGCTGGAAATGGTGACTTACCTTCACAAGTCAGTATAAAATATAAAGTTCGGGTTTAAGGTGAAACCACACTATATAAAAACCCATGCTCCATGGTAAAGTCACGCCGTCATAGTAACGTCATAGGAATACGCACGGAAATAAAAGACACAAAGTTGAATTGGGATTAAATCAAAGTTTACTATGATACTAAGTTTGTTAATGAATCTTGCAATTTTATATAGTTTGGTTTCACCTTAAATAATTTGTAAAAATGGCCTTAAGGTAGGAATAACTTCATATCTACATAGTTATCAATAAATGAGTAAGATATATTTGTTTAATTTATACTCATTTATTTTAGGTCGATTGTGAACAATGTTTTCGAACTTATATTTACCACACTAGACACCTCATTTCTGATTTTATCCACTCGACCACCGTGCCACTCCGACGAGTATTATTATTATCATGAGATGTACGGAGACAAATACACCCTTATTGGGCTTTTAAAAGGAAACTCCCATCTCAGACCGAGAACATGCCATAATTTGACTCCACCTAATCCCAGTCCGAGAACATGCAATAATTTGACTCCACACAATACCAGACCGAGAACATGCCATAATTTGACTCCACACAATACCAGACCGAGAACATGCCATAATTTGACTCCACACAATACCAGTCCGAGAACATGCCATAATTTGACTCCACACAATACCAGACCGAGAACATGCCATAATTTGACTCCACACAATACCAGACCGAGAACATGCCATAATTTGACTCCACACAATACCAGACCGAGAACATGCCATAATTTGACTCCACACAATACCAGACCGAGAACATGCCATAATTTGACTCCACACTATCTCAGACCGAGAACATGCCATAATTTGACTCCACACAAAACCAGACCGAGAACATGCCATAATTTGACTCCACACTATCTCAGACCGAGAACATGCCATAATTTGACTCCACACTATCTCAGACCGAGAACATGTCATACTTTGACTCCACACTATCCGAGACCGAGAACATGCCATAATTTGACTCCACACAATACCAGACCGAGAACATGCCATAATTTGACTCCACACTATCTCAGACCGAGAACATGCCATAATTTGACTCCACACAATACCAGACCGAGAACATGCCATAATTTGACTCCACACTATCTCAGACCGAGAACATGCCATACTTTGACTCCACACTATCTCAGACCGAGAACATGTCATACTTTGACTCCACACTATCCGAGACCGAGAACATGCCATAATTTGACTCCACACAATACCAGACCGAGAACATGCCATAATTTGACTCCACACTATCCCAGTCCGAGAACATGCCATAATTTGACTCCACACTATCCCAGTCCGAGAACATGCCATAATTTGACTCCACACAATACCAGACCGAAAACATGCCACAACTTGACTCCACACAATACCAGACCGAGAACATGCCATAATTTGACTCCACTCAATACCAGACCGAGAACATGCCATAATTTGACTTCACACAATCCCAGATCAAGAACATGTCAGAATTTGACTCTACATAAATGAAGTGCAGCAATCGATTCAGTTTCTCATTTGTACTTCCTCCAGTAGGAACACGATATTGTGGATCCGTTTTTCTAAGGAAACACATACAAACGATGTATGAGACGGCACATGTCTGGCTGGTAAATTATATATATTAAGTAAATAAACAGAGTTCAAGATTTTATATCCCTTACACACTTGAATACGGTGCATTAAGTTTGATAAAAGTCTTGATCAAGTGCAAAGTAAGAAATCACCTTTTCCATTAATAAGACTGTCTACTGATTATTAATGGCTCAAAAGCCAACGGTGTGAACTGAAGCAAAAGTGCACGTCAGCCATAGTGCACCAGTTTCAGAAAACGTTCGTCCCTTGGGTTTGAAATGCTATCGATGCATAAGTTGTATGTCTGACATCATATACTCTGATATTGAGTGGATAAAGTAGGATATTTGATCTCTGTTGTCCACCATTGTTGAATAATATTTATAAAGAATACTTCACGTTAACCGCCTTAGTGTAAAGTACCTAAGGTCCTTAATTAATTTAGTTCAGCCTAGCACACAACCGCATAATCGTCTCTCCTAATTACATTTTCTACAAAGGAAGATTCTTACTTATCCAGATAGAGGCGCTTAAGGTCGTAATCTTATTTGTCCGTCATTATATACAACATTTTTGTATTCGTTCTATCACTCGAATGCATACTGACGCTATGATACAGACGTTTTTGAAAACAATATTATTGTGCACATAATGTGTTAAAATGCGGTGGTTTTCCACGGAGATTCACGCACATGATAAAGGAAGATGTATCAGGTACCATCGACTTACAGGGGATTTCATTTTCTTTCACATATAATCATAAAAGACAAACTTCACTATCAAACTATGAACGTTCAAATGTTATTACACTATTGAAAGATACACATTGACATTAAATGTCACCACCAATTAGTTATTGCTGACATGTGTGGTGTGAGGAGGCAGAGACTGGTGAATAACCTTCAGGGGGAATGTGTTACATTGTGCGCACACGCGGCTATCAGAATTCAATCTGTTAAACACGTTATACACACTTGGAGGCACTTATATCTGTGTCGTTTTCAATTCCTTAGAAATTTTGTGTGTGTTGATATTTGAATGAACTTTTGTGTAGTTGGTTGTGAGTCGACACACAACTAATCAAATATTTAAATCTTAGTGACGACGGGTTATCAACACGAGTGTCTCAATGTTGCAGTAGTAAGTAACCGCTTGAATATTTGTAATATTGGTGTTTCATAAGTAAAATTACGTTTTATGCAATTATAAAACCCCATACATGTTATGATTCGATTTACTGTCACTGAGATTACCTATAACAACAACATTGCATAGCCTACAAGCCCGGAAGGACATGTTCTGTTCTTGGCTGTTGGAAAACTGAGTTTGAAGCCGGAGCAGATTTTGGAATCAAAAATCAACCGAAACAGCAGAGCAGGAAAGGCACAAAGAGACACATATAAAAATACACATATAAAAATACACATATATGAAAAATACACATATAAAATACACATATAAAAATACACATAAAAAATACACATATAAAAAATACACATATAAAAATACACATATAAAAAAAGACACATATAAAAATACACATATAAAAAATACACATATAAAAAGACACATATAAAAATACACATATAAAAAATACACATATAAAAAGACACATATAAAAATACACATATAAAAAATACACACCACAGCCCTATCCACAATAACCGAACTGAACAGGAGTGAAACCTAACTGTTCAACTTCCAACCTACTTTTTAACGGTTGTCAACCCAAATATAGTACCCATCTGACAGGGGAGGAATAAGCATGAATGACACAATTATACGAACAAATTGCAAACTCTGCATGAAATGGCCCAGGTTAAATGACGAATACTGCTTACAACACTTAAGCCATACTTTCAAGACTGATTTCCGCTTAATTTTCATTCTTGCAACATATCAATATAACGATTGAGTACCTAAAGAGTTCGATAGCATCTAAAAACAACAGGATGAGTTTAGTAAAATTGCAGTTTAAACAACTATTTCATTTTTAGAAACCAAAATAATTCGGTATTTGCGCAAAATATTTTCTAATTACAGCAATTTAACGTTTTTGTTCAAATTCTTAGGAATTTAATTGTATAATTGGTAATTAGGAGCAGACTCATTTCGATTTTCCTCTTTCAAGACAATTTGTTTGAGTGAATAGTAATTAACTTCAGTCGGAAAATGAAGGATTTTGATGAAAAACTGTGGTTTGCTGTGTCGTCTAAATTCTAGTTCTAATGTGTTAGGCATTTATGTGTGTTGTCATGAATACACGCGGGATGGTGTGTGCGCCACGCAAATGAGGACGTCATCGTTAAACGTTATTTATGAACGGTCTTCAGTAACTGTCTATCTTATCAATGAACGCAGTATTTATGCCGATCATTATTATGCATGTACATATAGGTTACGCAGGTTATATATTATATTCTGCAAGATGCTCCGTTAGACCCCTGGGATGTGACATTGTCTTACAGTATTAAACTTACATGATAACATTATATTTCAAATCTCAGCTGCTAGATGAATCACAGGAGCATATGTGTGAAATAATATTGAGGTCACATATTTGTTGAATTCACTATACCATTAAGCCAGACTGAATTCACGCTTATAATGAAAAAACAACAATAGAAATGTATATAAACCAAAGGAAATGTGTCTGCATAATTGCTGTTTTGCATCGTAAACAAATAACAATTTTAATGTTGAAACTAAGTCATAAGCTTTTTGACAGCTGTAACTTGGACAGTTTATTTTCTCGTTCGGTTATGTGTTGGACATTGTCGCGTGTAATTGTGGTTTGGGATGTTTTTGATATTTTATTTGCTCGGCTTGTTAGGTCCAAGTTTCAGATGTCAAAAGGTCGAAAGTCCAAGTCCCAGCTGAACAACGGACGAGGACACAAAACTATACACGTTTGAAAAGAGACATTTCGATTAATATATTGTTAACATGGAACTATCGGAAGCTGTTCAAATACGAGTATAAGTGGGCACCTCTCATAGAAAGTCCTTTCGCTATTAATTTGGTTTTTCTCATCAATGCAATGATACCAAATCATAAAAGTAAGTACAGACAAGACGTGCATTTATGACAAACATTCATATAACATTACTCAATGGATATATACTATAGGTCAACTTAATATAATATGCTTGTCGAAACATGTACTTTTAAATAATTGTTTTTACAAAATGTATGTGCGTTTCATATGTCAGAATGACCTCCCAGCTTCCAATACATACAACTAAGGAAAGTACATGTTGTGTGTGTATTATTGTGCAGAGCAATTAAGCTATGAAACTAACGGTAATCGTATCCGGGACCTCTCGATCTAAAGGTTCGTGTCTTACATCAAGCCCACTGCCTACCAAACTGTCCCTTTGGTACTACAAAGTTGTATCTCTCTATGAATTATAAAGTGAGATACAACCTTATTGCACCAAAGGGACCAAATGCGGGATAAGATAAACACCTCTACTGTGTATAACGCAAATACACCTGACAAGATCGTTAACTACGAAAATAAACTGATTTAACTATAACAAATATCATTTAGTTCACAACTGGGAAACATAAGACAAACCATACATCTAGTATTTACAATATGTGAATAAGTTCATGGACATCAAAACAGCATTTAATTATGTTCCCCAAATTAAATCTTTGGAAGATTGTCATTTTGACAGGTGCCCCTTACCACTTACGACAATCCCTCAGTAAATTAAATGGATACCACGCGGTAAAGATGGTCGTCATGGCGTTTTATTTCCTAGAAGAAATTGATTTTCGAATTGTTTCCAAATTTCTCAGCAATCTGTTAAGCAGTGCCAGCTGTATTATCGTTGAGCTGATGTTTTGGGAGGTTGCACAATCAGACGGCTAGAATCGTTATGTGAAGTTAAGTGTGCAAGTTATGTTACACGACTAATCAAGTTCAGATATTGATGCACCACTTGCTACGTCGACATTTCTTGTAAATCTTGACCTTATTAACTGACATTGCGTAAACTATCTAACTGGCAAGAAAGCAGTTAACTAAAACAGTCGAGCACAGAAAAAAGACATACAGTTACATAGACGACAATCACACTACGCAATATACAACACTAAACTGAGTGAGAAACTAAAACTAAACCACTAAAAGTTTCAGTTGTCAAAATGTAAAAAGTCATAGTTTCATTATTTATAGATTACTCTACTTCTTTGTCCAATCAAAAGCCAGAAATTTCAAATTTTTGGACTACTTTTTCATTTATGTATTACTAGTATTGCAATGCGCACAGTATCTATTAAGTGGTTTATTTATTTGGACAATTTAGCTGTTTCCAAATATGGAAACGTAGACCCACATACCCTCTCAATCGTTCTTATTTATTCTTTAGGAATCTTTCAGTCTCATTAGTCAATATATAGGAATGCTATTGATCGCAAACAGAAGCATTGGAAAGGCCACCAATTGCATATAAATGTGGACTTTATCATGCTATGTATACTTATGTTTATCTAGTTATTGGTAAGTCACATTGTGTAATGCATTGTAGTTGTGTTTTAAATGAACCTGTAACTCTAAAAACGCTGAGTATAGCCTTCATTTGCCAGTCAGTCAGTTTTTTGCTGAAAAATGGCGGGCATTTGTGTGCCTCCATCAGGATTTGAACCCGGGTCGCCAGATTAGAGGACAAGCGCGCTAATCACTGAGCTACGGAGGTCATCTTAATCTTACTATCTAAAAGTATATCGGTGCATTCGATATCAAGAGCTCGATGTTAAAATATGTGCGTTACTCATTCAGATCTGATTTTCGCCACTTCATAGTTATTAACGCAAGTATTGACTTCTCTTCCAAGATTTAACATTAGCCCAGAGAATTTCCTGAAGGATTTTAGGATTAAACACGATGTGTGAGACATATTGCAAGTATCTGGTATTTCAGCAATGTCATGTTCAATTGTAAAACGTTGCCGTTGTTTTTGTCTGCACGAAGAATAAATGTCAGAGGATTTTAAGCATTCTCTTACAGGCAAACATCTATGATAACTGAGACAACACCAATATACAAAACATTGGTAACAAATATGGCAACATATGGAAACACTCATCTTTGAGTTCAAACATTAGATGTTGATATTCGTAAACGTATCACACGTCACAACGACATATGTTTCATAATTTAGATGCAGTTAGATGAACCTGCTTGGAACTTGTATCCACATTAACATATTCTGAGATTCAAGGAACACATACTAGGATTGGTATTCACGAAGCATCTTAAGGGAAACTTAAACATTTTCACTTAAGTTAAAAAATTGAGCTGCACTTAATTCCCAAGAAACAAAGAATAGTCCATCTTTTCTTTGTGATTATTGTAGCTTTTTACACAGTGTGTTTCTAAACTATGTAAAACAACGATAATCTTGACATTACTATTTAGCTGAAACACTTAAGGACATTTTAAGATTTTAAGAAATTTCTAAGTTTTTCCTTAAGATGCTTAAGATACTACCCCAGTACCATTATGGTTTGTGGTAGCTTGGAATAGTACCCACATAATCATCTTTCCCTTCCCTGAATTGACGTTATAATCACTCGGCCATCGAGGACATTCGTTTATCAATTCTGATGCGAATCCGAATAAAGAAATCAAGCACATATGATATTAGTATAGATCACAACCCTGACGGATTCTCAATTGCCTACATTTCCATTTTCAAGAAACATGTCTGAGGAAAAGCACGATCCATGGCTGCATAAACTCTACACTTCCGAATACATTGTAATAGTTTTGACGCAAAATTGACATGACTTAGTCAGACAGGGTAAAAGCTATTTGATGAAAATGATAAAATTAATGGTTTCAAATGGCTTGTGGATGTCTTAACGATATTTATGCAAATCGATGAGAAAAGCATAATATCAGAGACATATTTCTGAGGAGCTTAACGATTGTAAATGGAAGTGTTTTATGTACCGCAAACCACGACAGTTAACAGTACAATAGTTCCTATAAACCGGCTCCGTTAGTTAGGTGGTTAAGGTTAACAGGTTCTGGGTTCCGAGACCTTAAGAACATGACACTCTTTTAATGTATTTAGTTAAACTTGTACTAATCTAATGCCTAGTTGCTTGCTTGTCTAGCCCGCAGTGCGTAATTTGATATACCTGAATGGGAAGTCTTGCTGACGAATGAAGGAAGTAGTCACACTACCACGTATAACAACAACGTAAAACGCTGGTCATAAACGCTGGACATAAACCGACATACGCTGACGATGACCTAAATATGATGCCTCATTCGGTCGTATACTCGACAAATTAATAACCTATGCTTTATATATGGATAGCTGACTTCGTAATTTAGCGTGTGACCACGTGTGCTAGGCATATCTCTAACGTCAATAACGTTTGTGGAATTTAAAAGTAATGTTCGTCTAAGTTATGCCCATTGCGTTGTTCTACGTTTTCTGAAAATATTGCGTAACCCGCTAAGCATGGTGAGCTTTTGCGTTGAATGATTTCGCGAATGTGAATGTTATATTACAACATGTTATAAAGACAGTAAGTTTTCAGAATAGTCGCATACATGTTTTCTGTAGATATTTTTATTATTTAAGTTAGCGTAAAAAGTTGAGAACGTTTAATAAACGTAAAAAGTTGAGAACGTTTAATAAACGAAAAAAAGTTGAAACGTTTAATAAACGTAAAAAGTTGAGAACGTTTAATAAACGGACTCAATATTTTGCGCTTGTATTATTACATGCTATAAAAATATCAAGTACGTCTTTATTTTCTGTGGATACCATTATTTACAAAATTGACAACAAAACGATCATGCAAAAGGTTAAAGAACGTTGAACCAGGAAGACAGCACTCAACTTTACCACCCCATCAATGCCCAACACACAACAGAAGGAGAAAATGAACTACCAAGTCCCAGCTGACAAAAAGTTGTATGACCAAGTTTTAACAATCAAAATGCTGAATGACCTAGTAATATGTATATGCCCTGAAATACTGTTGACGAATCTTTTAAACTCAACATAAAAAATAATCTATGCATGTAATTAAAAACATAATAGATTGCAACATTTTCCCGGAAACTTTTAATGATGCAGTTATATATGTAATTATATTAAACTGTTTTATATGATCATTCATGGTACATTAACACACAGAAAGCGAAATGTTTCCATTATAAAACTGCTACCTATGACATTTGGGAATTCCTGATTCCAAACGGGAAGGTTTTATCTCTTTGTAAAAGCAATCAACGTGTTATTTTTTATACAAATGAGTTTTCAAAAAATAGTAACATAAGCAATAGATGGATGCTAGATGTTTACACAATGCGTATGTAACACGATAGTCTGTCTGTCCTTAATGGTAAAAACATTTTCTTTTTGTGTTATTTTGGGGATTTATATTGTATTATACGCATTATACTTGTTAAAACACTTATCTGTCCGTTGGTGCTTTTGTGGCAGTCACGAGAACATGAAGTATGAAGATCTAGAATAGCAACACATTGCCAGACAGTATCGTGACCATGTAACAATTCTGCTGACAAAGGTTAAACTTCTTTCTGACTGATACAACAATTTATCAGATCAAAATTCACTGAGCAACGTACAGACAATAATATGCGAGGCATTTGTTTGCTATTTCTCTACTTATAGCAGAATTTTTAAATTGAATGTAAAAATAATAGTCGTTAAATTACACCACGTTTCGATTAAAGACAAGCGAATCACGACGGAACAAAATGTACACAACTTTCAAATAATTATCGACTATATATTTATTTAGTGAACGAGTACATGGCTTCACAACCATAGTGCGCAACTATCCCTAAAACAAATGTTTCACAATTCAGCGATTACAGACAGAAAACCATTGTTGGACAAGCACACCAGTCCTGCCAAGTAAGCAAAAACCAAAATCAAGTTAACCTGATCGGTGGGGACTTTAAATTAAGATTATTATTACCTAAAGTAGGCAAGCAACACTCACCAGCACTCAACACTAATAGCAGAACACGGAGAGCACAATAAGGAACGCACAAAAAAGCAAAATGTCTACATATAAATTGCCTAAAACGTTTAGCGGTTACTTCACAAAAAACGCTGCACTTGAACGCTTAAGTTATACAGTGTAATGGTCTCTATATATCACGTACTGGGTGCCTCATATTGATCTCAAGATAGATCGTAACTCCTACCAGACAAGTTCATGCTTTCTCCTAAACATTGAAATAACACATGTTCCTAAATTGGCCATTATTGCCGTATTTCCGTTTCACTGAGAAAGCAAATGGAATTCGGAAATGGTAAGATTATACTACCAGTGGTTGCGTTATTACGAGTGGTTGTTTTAGGGTTGCGTTATTACGAGTAGTTGTTTTAGGGTTGCGTTATTACGAGTAGTTGTTTTAGGGTTGCGTTATTACGAGTGGTTGTTTTAGTGTTGCGTTATTACGAGTGGTTGTTTTAGGGTTGCGTTATTACGAGTAGTTGTTTTAGGGTTGCGTTATTACGAGTGGTTGTTTTAGGGTTGCGTTATTACGAGTGGTTGTTTTAGTGTTGCGTTATTACGAGTGGTTGTTTTAGGGTTGCGTTATTACGAGTAGTTGTTTTAGGGTTGCGTTATTACGAGTGGTTGTTTTAGGGTTGCGTTATTACGAGTGGTTGTTTTAGTGTTGCGTTATTACGAGTGGTTGTTTTAGGGTTGCGTTATTACGAGTGGTTGTTTTAGGGTTGCGTTATTACGAGTGGTTGTTTTAGGGTTGCGTTATTACGAGTGGTTGTTTTAGGGTTGCGTTATTACGAGTGGTTGTTTTAGTGTTGCGTTATTACGAGTGGTTGTTTTAGTGTTGCGTTATTACGAGTGGTTGTTTTAGTGTTGCGTTATTACGAGTGGTTGTTTTAGGGTTGCGTTATTACGAGTAATGTTACCAGAAAACGTTAACATCATTTGGAAATTAATATAGCGAGACTGTGGTGCATTTTATATTTGACTTTTCCCCCAGCTAAATGTGTTGAGTTAGTTGGTAAGACAAATGGTACACAGTTACCCTTGTGTGTACTCATCCCAGATTTAATCAACTACATACACAGCCACTAAACTGCCAATATTATAATACAATATTACAACTGGTGAATGTAAAGCAGGAACATTCATGATTAATGATTTTTTACCATTGTACATAAATTTACCAAAAAAACACATTTTATTTGTTTTTATTATTGTTCAATGGTTCGTGTGTGTTCGATGAAATATTATACCAGTTACATACTGTGAGACACTAAGATGTTAACAAATACGACAGGGAAGGTAGAGACACTAAGATGATAACAAATACGACAGGGAAGGTAGAGACACTAAGATGATAACAAATACGACAGGGAAGGTAGAGACACTAAGATGATAACAAATACGACAGGGAAGGTAGAGACACTAAGATGCTAACAAATACGACAGGGAAGGTAGAGACACTAAGATGTTAACAAATACGACATGGAAGGTAGAGACACTAAGATGTTAACAAATACGACAGGGAAGGTAGAGACAATAAGATGTTAACAAATACGACAGGGAAGGTAGAGAAACTAAGATGATAACAAATACGACAGGGGGGTAGAGACACTAAGATGTTAACAAATACGACAGGGAAGGTAGAGACACTAAGATGTTAACAAATACGACAGGGAAGGTAGAGACAATAAGATGTTAACAAATACGACAGGGGGGTAGAGACACTAAGATGATAACAAATACGACAGGGAAGGTAGAGACACTAAGATGTTAACAAATACGACAGGGAAGGTAGAGACAATAAGATGTTAACAAATACGACAGGGAAGGTAGAGAAACTAAGATGATAACAAATACGACAGGGGGGTAGAGACACTAAGATGTTAACAAATACGACAGGGAAGGTAGAGACACTAAGATGTTAACAAATACGACAGGGAAGGTAGAGACAATAAGATGTTAACAAACACGACAGGGGGGTAGAGACAATAAGATGTTAACAAATACGACAGGGAAGGTAGAGACACTAAGATGTTAACAAATACGACAGGGAAGGTATAAGTCAACACAAACAGCAGAGTACGACAGGGCACACACGGTATCTGTATAGAATTATATAAATCAAAGTAGATCCGAAATTACAAATTGTTATGATAGAACACAAATATATATCAAAGCAGTGTACATTGATGACCACACAACACAAAAACAACATCAACAGCAAAACCAAACAGAAACAGCGTACAATAGTCATGTCGCTTAAAGAAACGAAACGTCTTGTGCTGGACAAACCCAGCCAGTCTAATCACCCCACTTATCAAATGAAATAATATTTTGTATAATAAATCGCAATATTTGAGTTTGTATTGTATGTTGTACATTGTATATATATTTTAACACTTTTTGTATTTTATTGTCTTTAAAAAAAGTTTAAACGCATCGCTTCCTTGTTCTAAATTTACATTAGAAGTTGCGCAAACCATTGTAATAATTCATACAACCATTGAATTGCCAAAAGTAACAGTGTCAATCTGGTAAAAAACCTCGATGTATCCATACAAAATAGAGATGAATATAGTCATCCACAATATCACAATATTATGTAAATGGAGGCTGCTCTAATGGGTTCTATAATAAACATTGATGTCAAAACTGGTTTTTCATTCTCCAATGCGCATAAAACACGCATAAAGTTGGAGCAATTATGATCACTTTGAAGCAAAAAATCATTATTGAAAACCTAATTTCTGTTTAAATTCTGTTCTGATTAATCACCAGAGTAACTAAATGTTACATTTATTCCATTCATCATCAACGTCCGCCTTTAATGCTGAGATGTTGATCAACGTTAATAGCTTTTGTGAAATAACTAATGTCAATGAACATAGCTGTGCTTTCAAACAAATTCATATTTAACGCAAATATTGAATACCAGATATTTATCGAACGTAATGCTCAATGGGTTGCTTCACAGTAATACGAATGTGCGTGTTTTCAAACCAGACATTTATCATTGGCTTGATATCCCGACAGTTAATTCAGAAATACACAACGATTGTAATATTATGCACATTACACACATGGGAGTTTGTTTAAACAATATGTCTCAACATTTAGTCCTGTCAGCGAGTCTTGTAGTTTTTGACAGCTAGGACTTGGACAGTTCATTTTCACGATCGGTTGTGGGTTGTGTAAGGCAATGTGCCTTGTATGTTTCTGTGTTTTCTGTGCTCGGTTGGTTTTCGTAAGTGTTTCCTTCCCTGTCGGACTAAATATTATCTTTTCGAAAGGTTTGGTACTGTTGTACGGTTTGAGTAGATTGAAGTCAACGACCATTTCCTACTCAAAAACATTACAGAGGGAAATATTTATTGTAGCAAGTGATTTACATACCAATTTACCAAACTACACCAATAAACTAAACACATTGTACACACAATCTATAAGTATTTCATTCGATCAAACCACAATTGCGATATAAGAGTATGGTAAGCTAATAAAGCTACTTGTAATAATCTTACAAAATAAAACGTTTATCAGGCCCTTTATTGTTTAACATTTGTTTAGCATTGGCGAAACATAAACAAAACATTTATATCTAATATACATATGCTACCTTAGACCAAACGTCACTTTGCGAGTGTGAAATAAATCGCCATCTATGTTTCACCGAATGACCCAACACGACAAAACATTGGCAAAATAACTAATCGAAACTTTCTTTTATTTCTACTACACCCACCAAATATGGCGCCTACTTATTGATACAAAACAATTGTATTGATATGTATATAGGACTACTGTGAAGAACTATGTAGCTCAAAGAAAGAAGATCCAAAATGATAATAGGGTAATCATAGTACACAAATAGATTCGGAGAGCAAGAAAAAGACTCAAGACTTTCTAAGACGTTTTCCACGGGATCAATAACATTCCCCCTTTGGCAATACTACTGAAAAATGTTCTACTCCAACTTCTCTTGCATTACCGATGATACTTGACTATGCCTGATGTCCCAGTATGATTCAATAACAAGCGGATGGAGTATTGACTTGGGTTAACGTCTCAAATTGACTTGTTAATACAAACACCCTATCAATTAAATTAGTTGGAAATAATGTATGTTGTTAATATACTCCTTGGTGGTTCGTCAACATGTAAAGCAGTATATACAGTGTTAATCTACTTCTGTTAATTCAGAAGATACATCCAGTCTCGCACCAGCTGTTTAAAGTTAGGCTAATTATAGTAACACATTCTGTCAAATGTAAGTATGTTTACGCATAGGCATACATGTATGCATGACATGTACAGTTTTAGCAAAATCCAAGTAATATGAGACACATTCGTGTTACTGCCAGAATATCACATACTTCAGTCAAACAATGACGTACAAAACGCGAGTAAGGTGTTTCAAGTTGGTATGGATTCGGTATTTCGAAATCAACGTCATATTTATGCAAACTGACGACAATGCGTTTGTTTCTAGCAATACACAGATAGTCTAAATGATGATTTAAAACCTCATATGGCAGGAAACGCATCACATTAGTTGCCATGTAACGCTTAACATGACATCTCACACCCGGAAGTGATGCATTAGCATTACAAATGATGGATTTGTAATATAAATAGGTTGTTGTTAATACAAAGGTTCAGGAATATGTTGTTTAAAATGTACAAAAAAACTAATATAAGAGCCCCCCAAAACTCCAAAAAGCTTGAATAGTAAGCGTAAACATTTCAAACAGCAAGATAGACATTATGCAAACATAAACAATAGACATCAATTAAGACTAAAAATAATGTCTCATCGAAACCATCCGCTGAAGAAATATCTTTATTGATCCATTTTGTTGTCACCATTGAAAAGTTATGTTGTTATTTCTATTTTTCTAAAATATTATTGTAGATTTTTTACCTGCTGTTCGCTCAGAATGAGAGTGGTGCCGGTGGAAATGAAAAATGAGATTTAATGGATTATTTAAGTTTGAACTTTTATCGTTGACGGTTATGGAGATTAAAATCTAATCGAACACTACTTTTAGTAGTAGCGAAACTAGGGGATTAGAAAATGAAGCATACGAAGGCAACTTAAAAGTATTAATCAGTGACCAATAACACGTTTAATATTGAATCAATGTGAATAAAAGCGGACATTTTCTGAAATATACAACCTTAGCCTAGCTAGCCAATAAAACAATGTTGCAATCGGCAAATTATTAAGTAACACATATGACATTTAACCAGTAGGGGTATGAAACACTGGAATTGCGAAAAAATAAGGCATATTAGTAGCCGTAAGGGTTGATATTTATGGTCATAATTTCTATAATTTTATTCCGATTGATTTGTAATTTGCAGATTTAATGCACCGTATACTTGTTTAACTAGTGGTAAAACAACATTATTTTTTTAACAGTCTAAATGGATTTAGTTGTACAAGGAATCTGCCATGTTCCAAATACTCCAAAATCTGCATTTTGCTGGGACTATGCCCTGTACGTTGTTTCTGTATTGTACTACTATACGTCTTAAGTGGGAAAGTCAAACATATAGCTTTTTTACACATTTTATATGTTTCTATCTTTCGCATGATAAATATGTCCTGAGTTATTCGTAATTTGTCATTAACAACGGTTCAAAGAACATGATCACGTGACCAAAAAATACGTATTTTAGATTTATGACGTCATATTCCTAATACAATTATATGGAAAACAAAAATAAAAACCCATGATAGTAATTTCATAAAAGATAAATCACATGAAATGGACATTTTATGAATTTTCTTTTTATCATAAATGGTGGGTATAACATTACCCCAAGAACTTTTGAAAAGTTGGGAGGAACATGCAATGTTGTTATAAAACAATAAATTGAATAAAGTGTGTTTTTTTGAGTCTCGGATGTGACTTGTTTATAGTGCTTTAGTTTGATAGTAATTTTTAATGTTTTAAAATTCATGGATTGCCATTTACGAGCACAATGATATATATATATTGTACATGATATCTATCAGTAAGCCTGAATGACATTTGAAAACAACGCTCAGAAACCGTATGAGCCCATATAACACATTTTTCTTACATATTTATGAGATATTTCTTGTCCAGTGCTTTAAACCATGTCCTGTTTTTATATCAATAAAATGGAAATGCTTTCATATTAAATGATGGAAATACTACGAATGTCTAGCTGAGAGACTGATCTTTAAGAAAATGTACACTTTTTATATAGTCAGAGGCATTGTTGTTGATTTACCGCCCACTGATTAATACTTTTTAAGTGGCCCTCGTAACTCATCAGAAACAGCTGGAATCGAAAGACACAACAAGATAAGCACACGGCCAAAAATGCACATTACAATTAGTGACAACCACCTATTGTGTGGATTACAAATGTTTTATCCCTGTTTTGTTTGTTGTGTATAGAAGAAATGAGCGTGAAGTATTTGCATCCATATTTTTTATGATTAAATGATAGTTTGGCCTAATGCTGTGTTCACATAACCTTATATACAGCATGTCTACCATTGTAGTTTAATTGTTTTTATGTCTCATCCACATTTAAACATCGATATATGATAGTTTATTGAAGAAAAAGGCAATTGTAATTGTAGTTATTCAATGAACACATATACATATATACAAAGTGAGGGAGAGTTATTTAGTGAAATATACTACAGTACTAATTAAAAGCATACATGGTTGTCTTGCGTCTTATATCGAAACTTTTCTGTAAGAACATAGATAGGTTTTTCTAGATAGTCTTATTTTCAGATTTTAAAAGTTCAAAAAATGTTGGCACATTTTGATGAATCCAGAAATATCGTTTAATATGACATTTTCTTATTTCGTGATAAAGGGGGCATTCTAACAAAAAGTGAAATTCGTCTTCTTGTGTATTACATGTATGACAATTTCTCTCATCGTATGGGATTTTATGTGGCTTGTGCCATCTTCCGGCCTCTACATCTAACCTGTGTGTTGAGACACGGAATCTAGTGAGCGCAAACCTGTTTTATCAAAATTAATGTTATCTAAGTAAGACTGAAAGTTAAAACTACATAATAATTTATAAGTTCTTGCCCTTGTCGAATTTCCTACTTCGTTATTCCAAATTTGTAAATAATTATCTTTTACTCTTTGTTTATATAACAACGAAAACACACGTTTGTTCAATGCATTCAAAACAAGAAAATACGAGAATAAATGATCAATGTAAAAAAACTAACAAGACTACAGACACTGGATAAAATGAAAAAATAATCGGATAACACAGTTTTCATGTCATGTTACTAAGGGTGAGCCACGATAAGCACTAAGTGAATTTATGCAATTCCAAAACAAATTAGAATATAACCTACATTATGAGCCAATGAAAACGTCGCATTTTCGCGGTTAAATGAAAATTTAATAATTAAAATTTTCTCTTAACAGACTTGACGTCTTGCGTTGGCGCTAATTCCTAGCGGCCAATCAGAATGCAGAATGTTATATTCTAAGTTAGTTAGAACATATTAAGTAAATTTTAATGACTAAAAAGGCCTCGCTTCGCTTCGCTTCGCTTCGCTCGCTCCGCCCTTTTTAATCATTAAAATTTACTTAATATGTTCTAACTATAACTAAGACAAAATGTGTTGACAAGTGATAGGTTTAAATGTATACATCTAAATTTACTGCATACTATTATTAATATATTTGTATAGTTTAATAATGCTTGTTTTGTTTTTATATACATTCATTGTTCAGTTTGTTACATGTTAGGCCGATTATAAAACATTGGCCTTAATGAATTGTCTTACATGTACTGAGTTGCTAAATTGTTTGCATTATAGTAAAAATATAACGCATAGCAGCCTATTTCGTTTATACGCGGAATTCTGGACTAAGTTCTTGTTTCGATAGGTAAAAGCTAGTTTCTAGTTCCAAAACATTTGGTTGACTTATAAGATACTAGAATACACTCATAAACAAGAAATATTTGAAACAATAATTAAAACACATCCAAAACAATTCTTAGTTTAATAGAAGATGTAAATGGGAATCAGATAATTATTTATATACGTATTTACACACAGGCCGAACAACCACCTATAAAAGAGTTCTTTACGTGCCTTTCGCGCTCGCTCATTCCAATTTCTGATTTGTTATTAATGTATTTGTTTTTGATGACCATTACAGTTTGTTACACTCGCTTACACTTTTCGAGTGAGTTGATACACGACACTAGGACTTGTAGCTACATTTGTATCCAGTTTCAAGCATTTTTTGTTCATATTCATGCTTGTCCCTGTAACTTGTATTTCAATATAATTATGTGTTCTTTTTGTTGCTTTTGTGTTCTGCTGGTTTATTGAATATTACCTTTCTTGTCCCATGTTTTACTATTAAGTTTTATGTTTTATATTAAACTGTGTTCTAGAATACCAATAATGGAAAGTATTTAGTTATGTTCAGAGGACTAATAGGATTGATTGCATAGTATAGGTGGTACGTAATGGGATAGTGAAATATTTCACAACTTAAAACAAAGATAATTCTATAAAAATCAATGATAAATCAGAGAATTGTAACTGGTTATGACCAATATACATAAATGTATGTTTACCTTTGAAGGATAATTATTTATTAGTCACTTATTTCTATCGTTCCAGACTAAAATTGACACTATAACTTGTTTCCAGTTTAATTAACGTCGTTTGCTACAGTTTATTGTATGAGACCCAGGACCAAACATTTTTCAATGATAGAATGGTAGAATTTATTCAAACGTGGTAAATGAACTCAGTCTTATAGGTCACAGAATATGCTTATGAGTTATCTGCCCGTGAAACTTAAGTTTTTTCCACCAAATATGTGTTTTCAAGGGAGCAAGTTCGGTGACGTATGCTGTAACTGCTAAGATTGTAACCTATCACCCTGTCTCCTTGCTTTTGTCGGTGTTCATGACAAACGTCCGAGGTTATACTTACAAAATATTATTCAACCATTCGATGTTTTCACGTTGTCGTTACACTTACAAGGACAAAACATAATCTGCACTGAATAGGAGCATAGGCTTGGTACAGAAGCCAAACACAACGGCGTAACAACACTGTATTGACATTTACACTCTGCATCACTGTTTGCGTATTTTAATAATCAGTTCATCTTGCTGCTTCTTTAGAAAATGGCTTCTATTTTAAATTCTGGCGTCTGCTTTTATCATATATGTTTTTGTGTTCATCATTTCTTGCCAGATATCAATATCGTTGAATTTTCATGCTGTGCATTTCGACGCTCATGTCTTTGGGGAAATAAACTTGTGTATTATGTGTTTTGTGAGCCAGTTGTGTCTACTGTATAACCCCAGGGTTTGTCTTGTAGGTATCGATTAAGAAGTAACAACATGTACATGTACTAAGGCAACATCACACACATGATAATATACTTGCTATAACTGAGCCCTAAGAAATATACGCTCGTACGATATCACCACAACACATTATATTAAATAAGAGGCCATACTATTTGTGTAAATGTCCAATATTTTAACATCTATGTTATGACATTCTGTTTGAAATCGATACACGTAAAAGTGAACTAAATTAAATATAAATACCGTTCAGAATGCTTTTAAAATGATTGCAAAATAATTCAATTTGTTTCTTTTCTCCCAAGCTAGCTTTGTCAGAGCAATGCATTCATAGTAGATTACGTGAAGCGCAAGTTCTTTTGTGTTGTACCATATGTTATATTTTTGTTTTCCATCTATTTTACCTTTTGGCAATATATTAATATATATCGTCATGACATAAATACTACTGAAAGCGTTTGGAATGCAAACAGTGTATGTAATGTCGGGGGGGGGGGGGGGGGACAAGCAAATGTCCAGTATGTATATACAAATGTACCAAGTGTATCGTTTTGTTTTTGGTTTAGTCATTGTGTCTTGTGCGTGTGGTCTGTTTTCATGTTCCATTGTTTGCATTTCGTGTTCTGCTGTGCCTGTTATGTGTTGCCTTCCCATTACGATTTGTTATTAACGTATGTATACT
Source organism: Spisula solida (assembly GCA_947247005.1). Taxonomy (NCBI): domain Eukaryota; kingdom Metazoa; phylum Mollusca; class Bivalvia; order Venerida; family Mactridae; genus Spisula; species Spisula solida. Next base: position 738,686 of record OX365950.1, on the reverse strand, counting down.
ATTCTTTATGTGTCTTTCTTGTTCTTTTTTTGTGTTGAATACTGCCTTTCCCGTGTCCTATTTGTTAATATATATGTTCTTAAATGAAATATGTAGGTATGTTTTATGTATGTACGTATATGCTGAACCCATTGTACATACATGCTATACGTATTTCCAACTGTCAATCATCGCTACCTCGGACGGTCTTAATACTGTTATTTTACAATATTGATGTTGGTTTGTATGCATGATACTTTGCTTTATGTATATGTCTCTGTTTTTCTAGGCCATATTTTCTCTTATATGCCGATTTGCTTTAAACAAATGGTTAAACTGTTAATGTAATACAAGTATGTGCGTCGTGTCAATGCTAATGTTAACTTAATAATGTCTACCATATTCTTCATAGCGAAACAAGTGTGGTTAGTACATGCACTTCAAGATGTAAACACTTTGTGCGACGAACATTCAGTTTAAGACTTGGTTGCATTTGTAAAGTAACTGTTAAACGTTTCTCTAAGATAATTGGTCTAAGGCTATTAACAATATGATTAATTCACTTGGTTTAAGTAAGAACTTAATGAACATCGATCAAAAGCATTTTTATTCAATGCGACAACGTATACACGATCAGTATCTTCAGAATTGGGTGAATACTACTGATTCACAATTTAAGTTGCTTTTACAGACAATCTAAATGTCAATATAAGTTGTAAAAGTATATCAAGATGAACTATACGTACTAAGTACTTAGCTTATCAAAGTTTCGTCCATGCACACACTCTCTCGAAATTAAAGTTGGTAGATACACAAATATTGCTTGCTATGATCGTAAATATAACCTATGCAATACTAATATGATGAATACTGAATATTATGTATGTAGCATGTATGCTGGGCATTTTATTCTGACTTATGTTTTATGTATACTTTTCCCAAATCATGGAATACTTGGAAAAAATTTGTATACTTAATGTTGTCGAATAATACTAATACCATTAAAAATATAGTTAAGACACTCTCAAATTCTTATATATCTCTGTAAAATACTAGCTTATATATCTCTGTAAAATACTAGCTTATATATCTCTGTAAAATACTAGCTTATATATCTCTGTAAAATACTAGCTCGTGTGTTTATATATCATTTATATGTACGTATTTTTATAAATATGCTGTAAAATTGGTGCAGTGTATATAATTTGCCGAATTTACATATAAAAGTTGAAACTATATTTACATGATTATAATTTATCAAATTCAAAACAAACACGGCTAAACAGGTACATGTATCTTCAGTTTTTTCATATTTTGTAGCAAGTTTTTGCGCCGTTATGTTTAAATATCCATAGAAGTCTAGCAATACAAGTATATTATATAATGTATTCTTTTAATTGCTCTTTGTATTGTGTACTTGTATGTCGTTGTGTTTGGTACACATAACATTGCCAATGAATTGTTCTTAGTCTATGACATTATTTTTTGGCATTTAATCAATAGGTGGTAATATGTTTTTACTAATAGGCATTATGTTATATTATTTAAAATGTCTATTAGTAGAAACACATATTACCACTTATTGATTAAATGTTATGTATAATTATGTTATGTTATGTAATATTAAATATTGAGCCGTAACTATAATGTTAAGTCTAGCATGTTCCTAAATTAAAGGTAGTTAAATCTTCTAACTACACGTTATATTTAAATGCACGTTACTTTCGCAACCATACAAAGTCATAATACATGTCTTATTTTGCCTTATAAATTACATATCTTAATGAATAGTAACAGATGTAGGACCAACTTTTAACTATTATACGGATAAACAAAACAGCATTTATTGAATATTCGTGTGTCACCTCATCGTTACTATGTGTAATCTTACAACTCAATGGAATGCATATACTCTAGAAATCAAAATATCTCTGTGTATAATCGACTACATATATCAAAGGCAATTGAACATGAACTTCGTTAACTTCGTTAAATAAATTAATATAGTCTAAGTTCAGTTTCAGCACCCTTCTTTTTTAAAGACACGCATGTCGTATTGTTCTATACTAATCGCACACTTACTACTCAACAACTATATTACTTTCCAAACTTAAATAATCAATTGAAAGTCATTAAGCATAAACAATTTGAATACTGTTCTTTCTTTTGCCTTTCGAGCTTTGCCTTTTCTGTTGAGTGATGCCTTCCCTCCCAGTCCGATGTGTTATTATATACGAATGTAAGTGTATATTTGACCTTCATTAACATTTGTCTTTGTATTAGGTATGTCTTTGTCATAGTTTTATTGGGATGTAAATGATCAAAGGCAAATTGTTTGCCGATTATGCCAATTGCATTATCATTTCACACAACCTGCATAATTATAGGCATATAAATACACACACGCTTTTATCAGGGAGTTCTTGCAGTGTAAGGAGACGCGTTACACAATTACACAAAATATTATCAGAACAAAAATACAATTGATCGAAACAGTACACAAACATGTAACAAGTTCAATCGATGTTATGGTTAGACCAATTTTATTTTCTTACCAATGACCAACCATTGTGCTATGTATTGCAATGGAAATTAATATTATATAGATGTGTAGTAGGGATCAGAAGGGTGAACCCAGTGAACGCGAGTATTAAACGCACATGTATAAATTAACACAGTTTAATAATTTCATAAAAAAGTGATATTCATCTTCTACAACCGACATTGTTACAACATATTGACAACAACACATGTATAATATGTTCGATGGAAGGCTACTACTTGCATTTCCTTACAAGAATATTTAGCCATTTTCTGGCAATTTCACAGGCTTACTTACCAATCGGATATTCTGTGCAATTCACAATATACAGTAATATCGGGGCAACATACAACAGTGAGTTCAATTTAATCCGTTTTAATTTTTCCATTTCGATTCCAAATGTATAATCCCGATCACTTTTCTACATTTAATTCCAGATATAAATCCATAAATCGAGAAATTTGCATAACAAAACACAATCACCATTTCCGAAAAGAAGATATTTACAAAATATGTCTACCGCATCGCGCATGCGCAAAGCGATTATATCATTCCAGAAGTTTCTTAATCAAATAATCGCGAATTCGTACGAAAAAGAAAAATCCTCATTTGGTCTGAAATGTTATTTAAATTTCAGTCCATGATTACATCGGCGTAACGTTAGCTCCAATTATTCCGTCTTCTCGTTTATCCATTAACTGAAGGAATCTATAGGAATTTAACGGAAATGGTATAATACGGAATTAGGACCCAGATCAACATCGACACAGCGGATCTTAACTGTTCCTATACACTGTAGTAGCGGGAAAATATCCGTTAACATGGCTTGATTGCGATTAGTTACATTATAGCAAGGCTTACAAACATACAAGGGAAAACCGAAGCTTTATTGGGTATTATAAAGATGGATCTCAAGCAATTGGCAACAAATAACGCAAAAATACGATAAAAACGGTGCTAAATGTTGTAATTTTAATTTCCGCTACAACTAACCGAGGGGATGCATTGTTTGCTAAAATAAATTGTTGTTATGTTTATCATCATCATATGGCAATTCATGCTCTATTTTTATGTCGTAATAAACTATGTTTTATTGCATAAATATTTTTGTTTAATTTGACGTTTTAACATCGTGTAATTGGTTATAATATACCATTCGTGTGGTTAAATATGATGTAATAGTCTAGACAATATTACTACTACTAATGTATTTTTTCTAGATGTTTTATGAAAACTCGTTGTTAAACATACTTTATGGTATAACCAGTATCCTATAATATCATACACTTATTGTAACATAGACATTTTTCATGACAATCGTTTAAAAAAACCCAAAATAGATAGATACTAAACATGTTTTATTATAACGGACAGTCCACTCCCAATGCCAAAATTGCAAGTAAAATGGTTGATGTTTATTAATTAATTCCAGGAAATTTAATTAATCACCTAGACTCCGTATATTTCTCTGTAGTACACTTGGGTATTAGTACGTGTGTGTATCACTCGCTAATTAATTTTTCATTTGAAAATGCAACAAAACGTTAAAACATATACAGCCGATTATTAGTATGAAACAATACCGAGTTGTTCATTATTGCATTAAATTACAATACGGCCACATTGCAATAGTATTCCTATATGTGTGGATCCAAGTTAACTCTGTATATCTGCGAGGCTGTAACACAGTAAGATTATGTGAGTAACAGAACCACTATTAATTCACAGCTGAAATGACAATATTACCATTAAGCGTATGAGATATAACAATGATAAAAACATAACAAATTGAGCCCAGTATATATCATAACCTTGTATAAATCATTGAGAGAAAATAATCACAAAGATACTAGGATGCCTGGTTGTTTTAATCATTGTATTACGGACTTGTTCCTGTTAAATACCGCCTACATGCATATTAATTCATCATATTGTCAACATTTACAACACAAATGCAATTAATGTTCCACCCAACTCACTGAACGTTCCACAACCAATTAATGCAATATTGAGAGATCAGTTTAGAGAAATAGCTGAGCGTATCTTAAATGATGCTTCCACAATCGATTTCCGGTCAGACAATACCCACTTCTTGGACTTGGTAATTTGATTTGTAAAATTGGACTTGCGGCCATCATTCAGCAAATTCCTAATGGCTTTAAATGATCATTGTTATTCGATGTTTATTAACTCCGAGAGACTTGATGTAGAGTGGGGATGTGGCTAACATGATAAGTAGGACAACTGAGAGGGATAAAACCTCTCCTGTTTGCCCTGTACTGTGAGATGGACGGGAATAATAGACATTGCAATAACATCTAAAGGGTATGATGACTGTGTATTTGTTTTTAATCGTTAATTAAAATTACTGGTTAAGTTCTGTCCAACATTTGTGATCGAGAAACGCTTGAAAAAGGACGTGCGTATAAATAAAATATGTGAGTATGTGAGAATGTGAGTATGTTAATATGTGAGTATGTGAGTATGTGAGTGTGGGAGAATGTGAGAATGTGAGTATGTGAGTATGTGAGAATGTGAGAATGTGAGAATGTGAGTATGTGAGAATGTGAGTATGTGAGAATGTGAGTATGTGAGAATGTGAGTATGTGTGGTGAGTGTGTATCTGTTCAGTTTCTCTTTTCCTTTCATTTGTATTTTTATGCTGTTCGTGCTCTGTTGCGTATTTTGATTTCCGGCCTGTCCTTCATGTTATCATCATTTGTATCAATGGTTTCGTACGATGATCATTTTTTAGCTTCCCGAAAATTCGGGGGAGCATATAGTTGGCTCTTTGTCCGTTCGTCCGTCGTTCCATCCTTCTGTCCGATATTTTTGTCCGGGCCATAACTTCAAGAGTATTAGATCTAAATAATTTGAAACTTGAATAGATCTCATTGAGGGGAAGTGCAGCGTACACGAACCATAACTTAATTCTTGTCCCGGGCCATTACTCGTACATTGTAAGAGATATAAATTTGAAACTTCATAGGTAGATAGATCTCATTTAGGCAAAGTGCAGTGCCAAGAACAATAACTCTACCTTACTTAGTTTTTTAATTATCTCCCCTTTTCATACTAATTAATGCTTGTCTGACCCCTTACTTGAACATATTGATAGCATTTCATTGAAACATCACTTAATGACTGTTCATCAAGGGAAGTGCAGTGTCAAAGAACCGTAACACTACCTTACTTAGTTCTTTTATTATTTCCGTTTTTTATATAAATTAATGCTTGTCCGGTCCTTATCTTGAACAGTATTGATGTCATTGGATTGAAACTTCACATAATGATAGAGACCTGCAAGGGGAAGTGCAGGCCAAAGAACCATAACTCTACACTATTTTCTTTTTAACCTGTCTCTGTGTATCTGTAATACATTGTTTCCTATATTGGGACAAGCACTTGCTTCGGGGAGCATAATTAGGTTTAACCGATTTTTGTTTTATTTAAATGCTGCAGTTTATTTAAGTCTTTTGCATATTGCTAAAGCTCTGTTTAATATGAATACGCCCTGCTTACATCTTAACTTAATGAAGCGATATAAATATTACAATATTTCTGATTGTTTTGGAACCTAGAGCAAAACGGATATTGCATATTAAAGGGACTGCCTCACATATTGGTATATTGCAAAAATAAAATAAAATTGTCAAATAATCGCGTAATTTTGGTATAGTTGCCTGTATATCACATAGACAACAACACTGATATCTAAAATAACTTGAGAAACGTCTGCATTTTGTAGTTAATTAGTATTTTTACATCAAAAATTCTATAGAGTATTAATACCCTATAGAATTAACACTACAATTACTTAAATTGCATGATTTTTTTTCGCATTTGATGAAAACGAATCGAAAAACGAATCAAACACCTCACTGATGTTTACGCTGTAGTTTGTTGATGTAACAGTTCGATCACATGTGAATTACATAACTCACAAAGCATGTTGGAAGAAAACTTAGTGCTTTTTTTAAGATAAAAATACTTAGTGGGCGATATCGATAGTTGTTAAAATTGCTTTTTTGCACCAAATATTTCGTAAAGCAACCGTCAGTGACTTTCTATTACACCAATACTTTGTTTGGTTGGAAAATCACGATATACAAAAAATTTCGCCCAAACTGTGAGGCAGCACCTTTAAAGATCATTGCATTGTCTTGATGGATTATCTTCAGACTTGTTTGACATTCATTCAGTTCTACTAATTCATCAAATTCTTCAAACTTATAATATAAAGACTTTGCTACATTTTCGACTTTACCAAGATGTTGAATAGTAAAAGTAATTATAACTATTATTGAATAATTATACTGCTTTGTCATCGGTTGTTTCATTTAAGCATACTTTTTGCTACATTCGTAAAGCAATTAAATACAACATAATTAAGTCATCAGCAAATAGATTCTTACAACTTCAGTGTATGCCCATATATATTAAGTGTTACCCTAACTGTACGACTGCTTTAAATGTCTTCATATACACTTAGTTACATTATCTAGCAGTGGCAGATATGTCGTGAGACCTGACACTTCCCTTACACATGAGCACCTAGCAAAGCGGCCTGTATCGTGTTTGTTATTATTGCCATAGACTGAAATTGCAGAGCTGTACTGTGAATGATAGTAAACGTACCACAACAGTGGTATAGTATCAGTGACTATATGCATGTATCAATGTCGACCTGGTGTCTCTGTACTTGCTGTCAATTCTAACAGTCCATCCATTCATGTTTGTGATTTAAGTATCGATGCATCCCTAGCCTAGCAGTTCGACTAATGTATTTTGTCACCTAAACCTGTCTGACGTGAAATATAGATGAGATTTAACGGACACAATCTAATGATTTATGAAAGCAGGCTAAGACGTTTTATGTGTCATTGCTCCCGCTTTACCATTGTGTCAGGCTATCTAGTAATGTGCTAGACTCTCTATCTAGGTTCGATTCGCAGAATTTTCAGTTATGTTAATGACATTACTACATTTATGTCCTTCACATGTAATGAATGTGTCAGTGATTTGTATACAAAACACGTATACTAATATAAAACATTTACTGTACAAGTACTCAAACCTCATAATTTGTCATTTTAATCATATTTTGCACAAGAGGAATTCTGTACATGCTGATAAAACAGTAACTTATTCAATAAAAACTGGTTTGGGCCACTGATCGCCATTGTATGCTGGCAAAATGGCGTAAAATGTTAGTTTGTCTTCCACAAGCATCAGCAGCAAATTAGAGACACAAGTAAGGTCCCCTTACTACAACTATTAAAACTTAGGATGTACATACTAATCATTTGGCTGCTATAATTGCATCAATAATTATCCGATTAAATAGTTTGAGTTTGTTTAAGTTTGGCCACAACTTAGTTTCATACCACAATATTTACGTGCATGCAAACAGATAATATTAAGTCAGACAGGGAATGCAGCACTCAACGTAACCAGCCGAGCACAGAAAACATTAAAAACACACAAAGCACAATGCCCAACTGAACCAACCGAGCACAGGAAACATAAACACACACACAAGGCACAATGCCCAACTAAACAAGCAAAAATCCGTCCAAATCCAAGCTGTCGAAAGGTATAATTAATTATTAGTTTTAGCAACCAAAAGACTAGCTGAATGGCCCAGTTTCCACCGCAAAACGACTATAATGCCTACTTTATACAGAAGCGAACATTTCCACAACTAAAATCAGGAATATCGAGAAAGAATGATACCCTTTGAGTATCTTAACTAATTAGAGCAAATGTGCTCTTTAATATAGTTTTACCTCTAACAAGGGATATACTTTATAAGTCACTTTCTCTCATCACGCGTTAATGCGGTAATTCGGGTATACAGTCAATGACATGCATAGGGTCAGCACAACATTGTTGTTTTATGTTTATGGTGGTGCCGTATATAAGACATTGCCCAGACGTTTAATACATAGGAGACAACCCCCGAGGGACAGTGAGAGGTGATATACACCCTGTGTATAATATCCATATACATATGTTTATATTATAAACATCGATCGTTCAGTATACTTACGTATTCCATGGAAACTTCTAAATAACTATTTCTGGTATTACACACCATTTGTATGCTTGTGTGGGCAGATGGTTATGTACATGTAAGTTGTAACACAAGTGTAAAACTTCGATAGTATCATCTGTCTGTGCCTGTGCCTGATTTCTGACCCTGATTGTACAATGGATAAACTGATCTGGATTCGATCCTGAAAATAATTTCCTACGTGTTCGGAAGATTTTGAGAACTTTCGAAAATATTACTGATAATCATGCATAGAATAGCTAAACCACTTCAAGTTAACATGTTCACAATATTAGAAACATTCAAAACATAATTTTACTGTTGAAAAGTGAATTGTTGTACTTGAGACTGAAGATGATTCTGGAAATCAAGAACCATGTTCTAAAACTAGGATTAAATCATTTTACCCGAGTTTTAAACATTATTTTAATGTCTTTAAAATCAAAGGTTATATAAATATCTTGTACAAATATCAACATTTTCATTAACAAATTTTTAAGGTCATCTGTTCGAGCTTGATTTGATCCTGGAAATAATCCTTTATGAAATCGAGGCAAGGCCCAAATCTCCCGTTTGATCTCATCTTGAGCTGATGTTCCTCTCACATATTGCCATTTATATTTGAAGTAATACCCATTGAAGGCTGCACTCCAAATTGGCATCACAAACTAGACACATTATTCTAAGTTTATTACAGTAAATGTCATGATCACGAACTTCTGATGTATCTGAAATTCAGACTTTGCTTGAGATGATTCGCCTGGTTGTTTTTAAATCTTGAATGTTCCTTCTCCGTCTACATTGAGAAATTATTTGTTTTGAAGATGAGATTTTTAGGCATAAGGATGATCGCTAAGTATCAGGTCTGAATATAAGCGTATAGTAATTATTCACGAGGGTATGAGAGAAGAGGAACGAAGTTTATTTTAATATAATGATACACCGTAATACGTCTTTGGTGAGGCGTGGCCTTACAAAATAAACGCAGACTTGTTTCGTTATAGGCAATGCATGCAATAGATCCTAACGACATAATAAAAGGGCAATACCAGTGATTTCCCGTTACAAGAATGATGGGGACACGTGCAAAAGGAACGAACATCATTGGAAACTAGCTACTTAATTGGTAGTACATATAGGCTGATGTTTAAACTGAGTCCTAATTATAGTAAGGAAAGGCAGACTCAGTGTGATATTGTTACATGTATGACACCGAGATCAAATATAAACACCATAAACAACATTAAAATAACACAATATACTTTAGCTAAGGCACCACACCGCTGGTGACCAAGCGGATACCCCATATACTTCATAAACATATATTCATAAAGAAAACCAATACTTCGATATAAATATCGCGTCTCCAATCTTACAATTATGGTCAACTGTAGTCATATACATGTATGTTTCTATTATACGTCTGCTTTAGAAGATGTCACGTGATGGCATTAGTGAAAACAGACAAGCACCACACACTCATCACACAGCCATTGTATTCCCGCCATGACAAACCTCTCAGCAATTTCAAGACACACCATTAAGGCATCGTGGAATATCTTTATCGATTTTTTATCGTCACTATTTTGTATGCATCAGGAGTAAGGGTGATTTGTCTGTGATTTGTAGCCTAAGCGGGATAAAAGCCGATCATAGGAGGGCGTGTGTTTCCAGGATAATTTCTCTCTATAGGAATTTGTTTCGTGATATCTTAGCTAAACATCGGAGAATATTTACAGGGCAGTCATAAAAGAACAGTTGTAAAATATAATAGGATGTTCTGCATTATGAGTACATTTTGTTGAATAACAAAGCCAATAACAAAGTTGGTATAAAGGACCACATTTCAATATGAATGTTTATAGTAATAAATGGCTCCTCTAACTAAAGCATATACTAACGTTTATAGTACACCATTGGAGCAAATTAAGGGCTCCTCTAACAAAAGCCTATACCAACTGATAAAGCGATTGTGTAATGATTGTTTGATGAAAAATAGGAGTCAGTTCATTTAAACGCACATGTGCTACAAGTATAATTCGTTTGAGAGTTAGGTGTGCTTCCCATGTACACCACATATCATGCTGTTACTTAGCAATACATTTATTTCTCTCATGGTTTTTTATGATAGATTATAATGCCTATAACTATTCTATTACATAACTAGATTAGAATACACGTTCCTTATGAACCATAAATGGCGTGATGAAGTGCGTAAACTGGCCTAATGATAGAGATGAATGTGATTACACCCCCGGAATAATCAACCCTTTATATTAACTTCCATCTATGCTTACACTCCTACCGTAGGGAATATACCTATACGTTGTATATTGGTAATTCCTCGTTTATTCCCATTTATCCTATTACATGATATTCAAACATACTTGGCAAGCTACATTGTATGACCAAGGCTGTTGTTTGATGAAGTGCCGATGCGTTTCCTCTATTCTCTCTCAAGACAATACACGTGATACAAGCCACCAACAAAGCAATGTCCGAACACGTAATCTCTATACTGTGTTTACATAATCTGGCTCTGTAGAGTGTCGCGCTAACAGATATTTACATAAGCCACATTGACAAGTGTACGATAATTGACATTGAGTGGATAGAAGTAGCAGAAGTCTTGGGGAACTATATCAGCAAATAGAATTTTCTAACCGATCATTATGAGTGTAATAAGGGATAACATCGGGATAACATCGGGATAACATCGGGAACGGAAGATAATACGATAGTGTTATAGTAGCGCTAATAGAATCTGCGTCCGTTGAACTAATAAATTACAAACACGATAGGCATATTTTATTGTTTTCAACTAGGCATACCTACAATTCATGTGTATACCTAATTAAGTCCGATTTTCTCAGTAGTTTTGTAACATGTATTTTACTGGGGGGGGGGGGGGCAATCAATGCGTATGTCAGTAGTCGGTAGATGATATAGTCATTTGAGAACATTTATCATGGGTTTGTATTTATCAGACGTGTGTTTTGATTTGGTCTCGTCTTTGTTGACGACCATCTAAATCCATGCATGCAACTGTATGGTTATACCTTTTAAAGTGATGCCTAAACTTTGTGGATCGTATTTTACACCAGCTTAAAGGACTTTGTAGCGATTAAGTTCATTTTCCTGTTCAGTTTTAAGTTGGACATTGTTTGTGTGGGTTTTACTTTGGGTGTGTTTCTTTTCATGCTTTTCATGTTCTACTGTCTTACTTAAGAGCTACCTTCCCTGTCCGATGTGTTCTTGTATTTTTGAAACATGATGTACTTTGCACTTTTGTCATACCTTGTATCAGTTTGTCATATCTGTTTGTACCAGAGTTAAGCACGTGTGATAACAACTACACACACGATTTACAAAACAACAGAAAAAATGTTCCTCTCTTTACACAGACACACGCTTCCGTAACGTTCTCTGAGCGATATTTGCATAAGCGATCTTGACAAATAGACGCTTATTGAAATCGAGCGAATAAGAGCGTCTAATGATGTTGAGAAAATGGAATACGAATTCTAACTTCATAGCAGCGAGTACTCTTCGATCGTGGAGACATTTCCTGGGATAAATGGGCAGGCATTGTGAGACGTTCCGTGAGGATAATGTCACTAATATCTGCAGTGAATGTTAGCTACATTGGGAGAAAGGATCAATCAATAGAAGATAAAGTCTCCCCTTATTCATATTCTGCAAAAATCAAATCATAGGATAATACGTATTCTCGCATATATAAATCAGACTTGTCTTAATAGTGTTCTAAAGCATCGGTACCACGCACTTTGGTTATTTAAAAAAGCCAGACAGATATATTCTCACAGTAATTGATAATACATACCGCCGTTTTGTGTGGTTTTATGATTACCAAACTATTATACAAAGTCTTATCATTATATTTCTATATCGATCAGAGTACTGTGTATTGTGGGAAAATAGTTGGCAATATGATTTATGTTGGCGTTTGCGTGTGATAGTCTTAGACAAGTTCAGTCCTCTGACGATCATGCATACAAATACAAATACTTAATGCTTCAGGAAAAAAACCATATACCAATATAATGTATTTAATATTTAAATCATATGATTATGTAATTGTTCCATATTTGTGTAATTACTTGATCTATGAACTAAGGTACTGTCTAGATTTGGGATTTATCGATTTCCTAGTTTATTGACCAATTGGTTCTTATTTACCATGTACACACTAACACTACTGTAAACTAGTGAGTACAAATTTACAATATTCTTCGCTTATGTATACACATATAGACAAACATCAACTAAATTTATTAAGTTATAATAGTAAAAGCTTCACGGATCGTGTAAATTTATTCGTACTATACAAGTATTTAAACTGTTTGGCTTCAAGACTTATATTTGAACACATTGTCTATCTACATTTATATATCAAACTAATGTTGATACTCAGTGGGTTTTAACAGAAGAGTAAACCTCAAAATTTGATGTATATTAAGTTACCTAAAACTTGATGTAATATATAAAGTTACCTCAACACTTGATGTATATAAAGTTACATCAAAACTTGATGTAAAGTTTAAACACCTTCATATCTGTCTCAGATCAGTGCAGGATTGTACGGTGGTTCGGTGAGCGCCTTCGAAGCACACGAGATACGTCTCATTGTTTCCTTACGTACACATTCTACGTCCAGGATAAAGTACATATACTAAGAATTTGTTTTCCGCCCAAACAACAACAAATTTATAATAATAATAATAACGATGGCCTCCAACGACTCCTTTACCGCTTCACACGTGCATGCAAGGAATTCGCTCTCACCATCAGTATTAAAAAGACAGAGGTTATGACACAGGATGTCCAAATCCCACCATGTATATCCTTCAACGACTCTATACTTGCTTTTGTTGAAAACTCCAGATATTTGGGCTTAAACATCTCCAACAAGTTATCAATAGACCCAGAGATCAACGCTCGTTTTGGCAAAGCTGCAAAGACACCTGTAAACGTGATCTCCAGTCGGCACACATCGATGTAAGAAATTGGGAGGACACAGCGTCTGATCGCCCAAAATGGAGACATGCTGAGAAAAATAGGATCAGGATTTCCGAAGACGACCGCTCAGAGAAAAGAGAAGATCAGAGAAAAAGACGCAAAGCATCAAAGACCCAAGATGACACTGTATATGTCTGCACAGACTGCACTAGGGACTGCCATTCCCGCATAGGACTGTTCAGCCATCGCAGACGTTGTTCCAGTTGAACAACAACACCAACAGAGTGCAATCCATCGTCTACATCTGGGCTTAAACTCAATAGAAACAAATGCTCAGTCCTGCGAATTGGAAGTCTAAAAAATACAGATATTGTCTTTGACAACGAATTTGAATGGACTTCATCGGAAGCAACTACGTTAGGAATTACCTTCAGTAATAATTTATCTTCAATGTATGATCTAAATGTGTTAAATAAGATAATAGAATGTAAAACTGTCCTAAAACAATGGACAAAAATGGAACTTAACACTCATTGGAAAAATAACAGTTCTAAAAACATTTGTTCTTCCAAAGCTAATTTACCCCCTAACTGTGTTACACAACCCACTGGCACATTTTATAAAATTGATCAATACATTTTTTTTTATTTCTTGTGGAATTCAAAACATGATAAAATATCACGTAAACAAATAATTCAAGAATACAAAGACGGGGGTCTAAAAATGATAGACATGGAATGTTTTCTAGATTCATTAAATATCAGCTGGATTAAAAACATTTTTAATTCAAACGCCAACTGGAGTTTTCATTACAGGACCAAATTAGAAAAGTATGGAGGATTATTACTATTAAAATATTATATAACTGAAAAAAGACTGTAAAAGTATCAACATAAAATCAATTTATTTGAAGGATATAATAATTTCATGGTCTAAGGTCAACACCCTAAACACTGAAATCGAAACATCCAAACAAATCATCTGCAATAATTTAAGTATAAAACATTTAAAATAAAAATTAGTTATTTTACTATAACACATGGTTCAGTAAAGGAATCCAGTATGTTAAACATATTTTTGACTTCAGACACAAACGATTTTATAGCTTTGAGCAGATGGAATTTCTATACGATATCCCTAATGGGAATTACTTAAAATACTTTACTCACATTAAAAATGTACCGAAAGAATGGAAGACACAAATCGAAATTATAACATATCACCCACCAAACTATCTAATCGATAAACTAAATGAAAAAAGCAAATTAAGTAAGATTGCATACAAATCACTAATCAAATCTAAACTACCAACAGAACCAAAATACAAACGAAAATGGAATCTTAGGTTCACCATAGAAGACACAGAATGGGTTTAAATTTTCAAACAAACGTATACTATTACAATAGACACTAAGCTTAGAAAATTTCAGTATAAATACGTCATGAATATAATACCCGACAATTCATTTTTACACAAGTGTCATATAACCATGTCAAGCTTATGTGATTTTTGCAATAGACAACCAGACTCTATATATCATATGTTCTGGGAATGCCATATTGTACAAAGTTTTTGGGCTGAAGTTAGGTCATATCTAGTACAAAAACTTTCAAAAGACTTAAATATCACATTTCAAAATATTTCAGTTTGCAACATTATAAAGAATACAGAAGAAGATGGGCTTATGACTAACTATATTATACTGCTTTCAAAATATTTCATATTTAAATGTAAATGCAATAAACACACACCGACAATTCAGTCATTTAAAGAATACATTAACCATCGAAAAAAAACTAGAACAAACAATCGCACTTTTCAAAAACAAAATACAAATCTGTAACAGAAAATGGCAGAAGTTTCATAACTTGCATAACTCAAATAGTGATATTGTGTAAATTCCCCGAACTCATAACCATTTCTTTCTCTTACTTTCCTTTCTTACTCTCTGCAATTGCAACCTCTCTTCTAAGCGACTGTCCTCATAACTCTTACTCTTCCCGTATCTATACTATGAAAATCATAATGACATTAATGCATAATAGCATAAAGAGTCGTGAATTTATTTCACACACTTTATTTTGACAAAATTGTTTGTATATTTTTTAATGAGTACAGCTGTATAATGTGTCTTATGAAAATAAAAAATGTTAAAAACGAACAACAACAACAGAGTGCAATCCATCGTCTACAGGGACGGGCGGAGGCCGATGATGATGATGATTAATTGTTGATGGCATATTTAGCTCTATACCAATTTTCAATATGATCCCCATCAGCATAGAATATATACAGTAAATTACAGAAATACATGATAAATATGAGTAGAATAAATATAACAAAACTTTTGAAAGCTCGATACCGGTGAAATATTCAATTACAACTGAAATCATCAATCCAAAGCAAACATGTACACACTGGTACAATATCTATGGTAGAACATCTTTTCACTTTGTCTTTCTTTGCATTAATGTGGTAACTTGCGTGTCAGTATTGCTGCTGATGAATAGGGCTGCCAAGTGAGACATATTGTAACAAGGTACGTTGTCACTGAAGATAAACTTTCTAGGGAAACTATTGACATTCAGGAACAATAGTTGCACGATGTTATTACAATTTATTGACACGTAAATATTTCAAAATAATGCACCGTTCTTTGTCACCAACTGTCATCATATACCACCATGCTGACATAATAACTAATACCCGGATACTGTGCGTGAACATGGCCCAAGTATAATAAAATATCTCACTCTGACATCTTACTGTTTGAGAAGGTGCAGCTTTTTGTAAGTTAATCTAATATTAAAGCAGTGTAGGGATTATTTCCGCTGTTCAATGGTGTACATCATATACTGGTATCACGCAGATTTATCGTCGTATAACACCAATGTATTTCATCAGAATATAATTCCAAAGTTAGCAAATCCATGCATTCTGAATAGCTAAGACGTGACGTTTACACATCAGTAAACCTCCGTTTACACAAATCGGAACCCTCGAACATTACTGACGTAAACTACATAGACCTACCTAAGTGGGTGGAATAAGTCAAACTGTAAAGGCCCATCACAACTGAACACCAGCTCTTGTAGCTTAATTTTGACATAGAACATTATTTGCCTGTATGTTGATGAGTTTGTGTTTACATATAGTAAGGAACAGTGCATCTTAACCACATTTTATTTAGCTAGTGTTATTCACCAAACAGCACATTATGGTGACACCACCTATATGGCGTCATTAAGTGAAGCTCATTTGTATCGCGGGAGTAAATTCAATGTTTTTCATTCATATTTTTGTATTTAAGCGTCAGTTAGGATTTATAAGGATTAAACGACCATTTGTTCAAGTTCACTGATGTGTAAACACCCGATCTGAAGGTATACATTGAGTAAAGCACCGTAGTTTCAATGCTAAACAAACATAATAATACTTTAATCGCTCCACATGTTAAGACAATGGTTGTAATAGTTTTGTACACATAAAGGACAACGTCACTCTCACAATATCCTAACAGGACTGTAATTGATGTTAATTTGTTAAATATGACATAACTACAAATGTGCTAATAATTTATTATCCAATAACATGTATAATAACACATTTATGATTCATAATGTTCCTTCATTATAGTACAGTTTAAGGCAATTCGTAAGGTATGAACAAACTACTTACAATTTGAAATCTTCCAATAATACATGTACCCAAGATGTCTGTCTTCATAGCAGAGTTGTCGTTCGATTGTCTCACTATATATGCGAATGTTACGTGTAATAGTGTAAAAGATTCGAACTGAACACTGAATAAAGCAAGTCCCTATGAGTTCAATTTGTAAACTGTTTTTCACAAACCCGTATTGAGTCTACTATTACGATGTAAGACCAATTATAAAGGCTATCATTTTAATGCGAAACTAACATACAAGTACTATATTTGCTCTACCTGTTTAAGACAAAGGTTAATTTCTGTGTTTGGCTGTTTTAATGGAGTGCTACCTGCCCAGTCCAATTTTCTATTATCTTTTTTCATCATAGCAGAGTTGTCGTTCGTTTGTCTTACCGTATATGCGTGTGTTAGTGTTAGATATTTGAATTGAACACTAAATACATTGAAATTATGTCACTATGAGTTCATGTGATGTTCACGTTTAAGAAAATCGAACCGGGGAACTAATCTGTAGCCAACGGCATTATCCACCTGACGACCACGACATTATTTTATCATGAAAAGCAAAAGAAAAGCGAAATGGAAAGAATACATAATTGTCTAGATACTGACACACATTTAAGGTACATGTATACTTTGTGGATATTGATCAAGTTGTGTCTGTTACTAGCACGGTAAACTGGTGGTCATGACTGCAATTGTTTCCTATATAATATAACACATTCATGCCCAGAATCTAGGTCATTTCTATGTCTGACGTATCCTTGCGTTCTTAGACTCTTAAATATTCCAACACTGCCAAATTGTATAGCCTTCATTTTAATGAGCTCCATGTTCCCAAGGAAACGGAGGAAAAGTTTGTGAATCTGTGAGATAATTGTCTGCAAGCATAAACTTTTTCTGATTGAATTTCTTGTAAGCGAGAGTTGTAAGCCATTGACTTCTCTTTTAGGAAGTGGGGTAAAATGTGTGCATACTAAAGGCTATTTTATCAAAGCTATTGCGGAAATATTAAAAATATGTTTCAATGTATATTCTTAATCATTATTTCCAATCAACTCACTGAGTATAAATATAGCTTGTAGGAATTCGTATAAACGGCGTTCACATTGGCGCGTTGTTTCTACTAAGATCCAAAACTGGCCCAAATCATAACTAAGCTAAGTGTGAAGGGGGTTTTACTGAATCGTGATAAACATTTAATACACATTAACCATAATGTGTAGATGTTAAAGAATTTTGAGCGAAATGTTTCGACTTCCGATCAAAGGGCTGTGAGTAAATAATATAAAAACACACAACCTCAACGTCATGAGTTGTTTTTTGTCTAACATTTAGGCTCCTGCATGTATACCTAAATGTTGAAGCTCTTTTAGTCGCACACTAAAGATGGCTGATAGGTTTCACTGTTTCTTGATCATTTTTGCGAGTGAGTGTTGCTTGTGGTTTGTGCTCTTTTCTTATTCGCGTGTTGTGTTGTGTCTTTCGTACCTCTTTGTTTCAGTCGAGAGTTGCTGTCCTTTTAACCTTGTTTTGCAATGCCGTCATCATCAATACATTTCAAATACTTCATTATGTTGAGTGCTGCCTTCCCTGTCCGATGTGTTGATTTGATGGGGGTAATGTGAAGATAATATGAGATTTCAATCCGTAGCAAATTTAAGGCAGCATCGCCGTGTTCGTCTAATATTGAATGTTATCGCAACAATGTAAGCTTAATGGAGAAGTTCCGGTATATTGCCATCTCTTAAATTGCCATTTATTGATAAACAATGTACATCTAATTACTAGTCTATATTTTGCCCTCCGCCCTTAGGCTAACAATGCAGAGTAACCAGTATGTATAATTATGCGGATCGACGATAATTTTATTCCAACATGGCTTTAAACAACAATAACTCGCCTTACAAGTACCAACGTATGTAATGCATAATATCAAGCGCTCAACTAAAGTATACACTGACGATTCGATTAATACATATTGAGGGGAGGTTCCTCTGCATTTTGTCATTGGAATATAAAGTAGAAATTGTTATATGAGGGAAGTGCAATTTTAATATTGGTAAAACACATACACATCATATTTAACACAAGGTCACAAGGTGGAAGAAGAAGGAATTATAGGCAGACAGATATTGTCTTGCCCTCTCTCTTGACGATTTTGTAACTGTGGCCCAACTCAACACTTTTACAGTTTGCCGCATCAGTCAGTGCAGCATCACCGGCGTAAGCAAACACACAATAACGACAACCATACATCACACGGACCACCGAAAATATGCGTTTCATAAAATCGTGCTATTGTCAACGTATTTTCCAAAACTATTTAATCGAATAGTATAGTTTTATATATCATGCAGTATTTAAAAAAAACACTCTACGCTCTGGCGGTATTGTCTCATGACCATAAACTAATACCATCTCGAACTATTGTCAAACAAACTGGCCAAGGCACTTTCGTCATTCTCAGTGGTTCTGTTGTGGGCATATTTGGCTTTAAACATAATATTTATTCTAAACAAAAAGCACTGTATTAATGATCCGTTTTGTTGGAAATTGTCGCAAATCCAGGCTAACCTCTCCAATTATATATCCACGGTATTATTAATTCATGTAATTACACTTTCAGAAGTCTAGCGATGGTATCAATACGCGGTGGATAACGTTATTTCCTAGCCTGAAACGTACATTGATAAACGCTTTGTTGTTTTAAACTATTATGTATCCCCGACGGTATATCGCGATATCAAATCATGGAATTGAAAACAACAACCATTAGATATAAATAATTAATCTCTGCAAAACAACATTATAACACGGAATACTATGAACGTAATCAAATAGTGTGGATCATGTGTTCTCGTGTGTCAACGATTATAACCCTATCTGACAAATCTCGGGAGAGAGAGGGTGAGCCAGAAAACGAAATGGTGTCAAAATACAACTTGCACTTTCCACCGTTCTAAGAGCTGTCGGTATTATCATTTCCGTTTAATGATCTCGCGTAGGCAGCTAAAACAAGTGTCAGGTAATAACCAGCATTAATCACTTACTGTCTGACGAATGTTTGCAGCTTAAAAGCATATCATGACAATAAAACAAGCAATGAATACCGTTTAGGATGAGTTCATTATGATGACTTTGTTTATACACGTAGTATCAATCTTAAACCATGGTATTACAGATACTTTTTCCTTTAACACTGTTTCTGATAAGGTAAAAACGGCGTTTCTGTGAAATCAATACCGTACCAAGTACATACGCAGGTGTTATATACACATTCACTGGTGGCATTACTTATACAAACACAAATCTATTTCTGCTGAGATTGTAACATGAAATCTTCACTTCAGTGTAGTTATCATTGCAAACACCTCCTGCGATGGTAATATGCTAACTTCAAAAGCCATGCAGTATGTTAGTATTCATTGTGGGGTCAGTATATAGAATTCACTACAAATTCACTAGTGACATTACTTATGCATACATTAATCTATTTCCGCTGAGACTGTAACATAAAATATTCACTTCAGTGTAGTTATCATTGCAAAAACCTCCTGAGATGGTAATATGCTAATTTCAAAAGCCATGCAGTATGTTAAAATTCATTGTGGGGTCAGTATATAGGATTGGTTGAAGTATTCTTTTGGGGTACGGATGCTATGTTCTATGTCTGTCTCTTGTCTGGTTGGCTAGGGGCTGCCATCGCTTCTGTGTATCTTCAAAGCGACTGTTTAAAACAGTATTTATTTAATGATTTAATCATATAGTATTTTACGTAAAACGAACTGAACAAGGTGTATTGATAAAAATGTAAAAAAACAATCTTTACTACAAAAATCATAATGACATTAATGAATAATATCATAAAGAGTCGTGAATTAATTTTACACACCTTATTTTGACAAAATTGTGTGTATATTTTGTATATGTGTACAGTTGTATAATATGTCTTATAAA